>JAEIFN010000040.1:5000000-6250000 GCA_018903675.1 Zaprionus capensis | reverse complement strand
TATAAGAAAATTATTATTATATTCTACAGGAAACTTTGCTATATAGTAATTGAACTTAATTCATACTGATTATATCTCAATGAATAGTTTCTCTTTGAAGAGGGAGGGACTGACCCTTATATATCTTTCCTTGTTCCTACACTCTCATTAAACAGTTATTATTAGACAAATTCCAAAGTTCTTGAGGACTTCTTCATTATATCCTACATAATCATTCACAGATCTCAAGTATTGCACAACTTTATCACAATGCTATTTATTACTACAGAATAAACATTATTGCAATATTTAACATGTAAACATTGAACCTTCAAGCAAATCTTTAACTGGCATACCAAATAAATACTTAATACTTAAGATATAATCTCTATCTCGTCTTCAATTGCCTCGCCAAGGCCAATCTCTGGTCTAGCCCTCATTTCCTTTATTTATTTGCGATTTGCACCTCCGTCCAGGGAAGCAAAGAACGTAAGGTAGGGGAGGGTTGTTTTTGAGGGGTGTAGAGGGATTGGTAGAGTTTCTGCTGAGCTTGCTGATGTTGTCTTGCTGATTGCGCCGAGGGTGTATTGCAAGTTTAAGCTGCGGGGCCTTTAGCTTATTTATTGTTCTGCCCTTGCTCGCTCGCGTTTTTGGCAATGCGCGACTGTTGATGAGCCTAATCGGATCTCACCTGGTAAAGCGGGCAAGCAACAGACAGCTGCTGGCAAGGATTGCGGGCTGCTCTGGCTGCTGCTGCTGCTGCTGCTGCTTACTTTGGATTTGATGCTAAGCCGACAACTTTCTTTCTGCTGCTCTTGTTGTGGCTGCGCGATTTAAGCTTGGCAAATTTTACAGTTTACAGGGCACACAATATTGACAAGCCAAAGAGAGGACATGTTGCCCCAGCTCCCCATCTCTCTCTCTCTCTCGCATATCGTGGCGCCTATCATTTTCATAGTTTAATGTCAGGCAATTAACTTTTGTCTGGCCCGACTCAAAAAAAAAAGGAAGCACCAGCAGCAGCTACAGGAATAAAGCAGAGCTGGAGTAGAAGAGGGAGCGAGGGGAGTGGGCAGGAGGCCATGTCGATGCCAGTCAGCGATGAGATCATGCATAAAAAGGCAACCCTGGCACGTTCCGACACTGTATGTAGAGATAGATGGGAGTGAGAAATGGAGACGAAGATGGCAATGGAGCCGTAGATGGAGCTGGAGATGCAGATGGAAATGTAAATGTAAATGTTGTCCGCTTCGGTTGGTCGGAAACGACCTTGCGCCATGTTTGAACCTTAACACCAGGCAGGGCAGGCAATGAGACACATAGAGAGGGAGAGGGAACTGAGGCCAACTAGGCAAATAGGCACAGCATGTTGTGGAAAATCAACGAAGCAAATGCCAATACACATGTGCCAATCGAGAGGGAGAGAAAGAAAGAAGGAGAGGGAGGGGGGCAGAGAGATTGGCGATGTCCTCTGGCATTAGGGATTCCAAGGCTTAACATGGCGTAAACACAAAAGCCTCTAAAGGCATCAACTGCGGCATATAAAGTGGCATTACATGGAGTACAACAGCAGCAGTAGCAGTAGTAGGAAAAAACACAGAGAGAGAGAGAGAGAGAAAGGGAGAGTGCGAGGGGGAGAAACGGACGGGAACCAACTGGTAAATGGCAGGAAGTGACTCCAGCCAGACTTCAAGCCAAGCCAAGCCAAGCCGCAAAAACAAAGAGCACAACAACAAGAAGGCAAAAAAAGAAATTGTCGAGTGTCCTCGGTCGTCTGCCACGCATTAAATTGAAGATGATGATGATAATGCGACCGGGATAAGAGCCGAAGCCCCCGGACAGAGGACAGACTGAAAGAGACAGTGGCATCAGTAGCGACTTTGGTCGTTGTGGATCCGGGTTCATAGGTAACAGGCAACTTAACGCCAATAATACGGGAAAAATAGTCGGCAACAAGCCATGAAATGAGGCAGCAGAAGAGATGGCAGAAACAATGGGCGGGGTGGGGGTATCCTCCTTCACCTCCACCTCCTGCTTCTTGTCGTGGGCGTGGACAGACAAGAGTCGTTACGTATTGTAGTGTCTGCCATGAAACAATGGCCGGAAAATCCCGAGTCCAGTGCCAAGCTGCACTTCACATACACACACTCAGTGTGTGTCTGCGAGGGAGTGTGTGTGGGTGTGTGTGTGTGGCTACTATTTACTTGGCATTAAGCAAACTTCAAATAAAAAGGATAACGAGACACGCAAGCAACTCAAAATGGAAGTTGCTCAACAACAACAAGTAAAGCAGATGCTGGAAAATTGTCAGACAGAGCACGACTAGCAGATATGCTATAAAACTCAAATTAGAAGACAAAGAAAACAAAGACTTGCTTATACTTCTTGTATATTTTCGACTAAAGTGATAGATCTATACTCTGATAATTCTGCATGAATTAGTCACTCTTTTGAGTTTATCCCAGTTACATAATACATTGCTGCATCTGCATAACAAATTTCATAAGTATAGCTTGTATAATACCAGAGATCTGTTAGGTAGATAGTAAAGATACTCGCAATTATCTTAATTCGAATACCTCTCAATCTTTTACACTTCTTAAAGTCAACTTATCAACATTCATACACATTTTTACAACTTATATATTCCCTAAATCACATCTACAGGGTATTCTTAAATCAAAACAAAAGAACCAACAGACAGTGAGACCGCTACATGAAATGAGCAACAATGACAACAACAACTGGTACTTTTCTTGCGAGTTGGCAGGATATCAACGCTTAGAAGGGGTATTGGATGAAGGTGGTTAGCCGTAGGGAAGGAGGGAGGGAGAAAGGTGCTTCAAGTTGTGGGTACGGCTTGAAGGCACGACAATTGCACACAATTTTCATTTATTGTTTGGCTACACATTTGGCCACATTATGTGTGATGTGAGCGGAGCTGAGCCAAGCTGAGAGTACGGACTACGGTCTCAAATTCCCGGGACTAAAACAAAAAGGATGCTCTTTGCGACCTTCCTGTGCCCCCACTCCGCCCATCCGTTTCACTCCCCAACTTGGCATAATCGTGCATTGGCCTCGGGGCATGATGGGACAAGATATTTGTTGGGCGGCTGCTCAGCACATTCCGCTTGGCACATTCTAAAGATTTAACATGCTAAACCCGAAGAAGCAAAAAACACAAAAACAAGAAGAAGAAGGCAAAATACTTAAGATACAGTTGGGGGCGTGTTGCGTGCTGAGGTCAATTTCGGGCTTCGAATTACGGTTCGCATGTTGCCCAGGACATTCGTCATTAGGCATTCATTCACAGTGAGCAAATGGAAATGTCGATAACAGTTACAGCAAGACAGAGTGGGACAGAGGTGTAGAGGGAGATAGGTAGAGTGTGCTCAACGTTAGCATTAGGCAAACGCCTTTTGTGATAAGCAAATTAATTGAAACACAATAATTATGCACATTAGCGTAGACTCTACTTGAGTGGGGGAGAGAGGGGAGATATAGTTGGTTACCAAAGCGAATAATAGGTGTGATTAAAGCAAGATTACAGAAATTGCACAAAGCAAGTCGATTCTGAGAGAACAATGAACAAATAGTGTAAAATACATATATGCTTATCTCCGGAGTCTGAAAAACATGTATAGAGAACCGGAGCAGCCACAAACTAAAGACAATTTAAGAAATACTCGAGAGACTATTAAGTTAAAGGAAAATTAAAAGAACAAAACTAAATGCAGCAAAGGCAAATAAGATACACAATAACAAAATATCTCTTTATAGAATGAGAAACAATAATCCATATACAATAATTTCATTCTGAAGAAAAGAAAAGAAAAGACAAGACAAGATAATTAGTTATATATTATGCAGGCAAATAGCTTGTCAAACAAAGCGATGACAAATCTATTATATGTCGCAATATGAGGCAACAACTGAGCGATGAATAAGTTATACAAGATGTTAACAGACAGAAGAAGGCACTTATAAGGAAGTAGAGTGGGATAGAGAGAGAGAGGGAGAGCATAACGAACGATCTTAGCCAAGGCGTGTGGGCAGTGCGAGAAAGAAGAAGTTGTGAGCTACTGTTCGACAGGCAGACAGACATATAGAGAGACTGACAGACAGACAAACCGACAGACAGACAGATAAAGAGACTGATAGACAAACAGACATATAGAGAGTCTGATCGAGCGACAGACAGAGAGACAGACGACAGACAGACAGAGAGACTGAAGAAAGACAGAGAGACATCCTGACAGACGGAAGGAAGACAGACAGACAGACAATCAGACAAAACGACATACAAACAGACCGACAGACAGGCAGATAGAAACAAAGACAGACAGACAGAGGCAAAGTGACAGTCAAACAGACAAAGAAACATTAAGAAAACTCGACAGACAGTCAGATAGAGAGACAGGCAGACAGGCAAACCGACAGACAAGGAAACAGACAATGAGATGAATTTATGCAGTCGACCAATGGCAAACTTTGCATTGTTCCTCATGGCCTTCGCTTTTGAAGCGTTCTCTCTATTGTTGTTGTTGTTGTTGTTTGTTTGTTTACTGTTTGCCCGACTAACTGTAACGATGTTGTGCTGCCATAATGATCAGCGACATCATCATCATCATCATCGTCATATTCATCGCGCTGCTGTCGATGATGTCAACAATGCAAACAGTTCGCGTTCTCGTTGCCGCTGCATGTGGCGCGCTCACAATGATTGGGCATTGTTTCAATAGACTAAACAAACTGGTCACTGCCACGCCCACACACACACACATACACACACAGGCAAACAAGCACGCGCCGTATATATTGCCATATCAATGTCCAGAGCGTGTGGGAGGCGGATGAGAAGGGGGGCATCATTTCAGCTGCTAATTAAAGTAAATTTTGTGAATCAATGAAACCGGTTGCCAGGCTCCAAATTGAACAAATACCCTGTACTATCCCCTCTGCCTTCCCTGGCCACACCGCCTCCCATGGTGCCGCATAAACATGTCAATAATATTCAAAATTGAAATGTCAAAATGCTAATTTTGGCACATTTGTTTGATCTCATGGGGAGCAGGAGGGACACAGATAGAGAGTGAGATAGAGAGAGAGAGAGAAAGGTAGATAGTGTCTGTGCCTGTCACTCTGCTGGAGCCGATGCAATTTGTGCGCAAAATGTGCACAAATTTGCACAGGCCACATGACAATTTTTATTTACCAAAAATGTACTGCCACATTTGGCTTGTTCCAAATGCGATGACCATAGTATTAGATCAAAACTAACGGCATTTCTTTTGTCATCAATGTGATTCTCATATATATTGAAACAACTAATGAGCAAGCTAGATGAATAGAGTGCATTTAGTAACTGATTGGGGTACGCAACGATAAATAAGATAAAAAAAAGGTTACCATTTTTTCGTGTATCTTTCGCTTACCTTATAACTCTTACATTTCATCTTGTGTATATAAAATATATAGATATTTAAAATTATCTATATTATCTATATCCCATGATTAAAGAGTAATGGCAAGAAGAGTCAACAATACCATCAACTCTGGCAGCTAAAGCCAATTTCTTTTTACAAAATATATAAAACATTGTTCGCAATTCTCCAATTAAACTTTTAACTTTTGAAATTGTCACAAGTATGTAAGAAATTATCAATAATATCATTTACTTGAAAAGGCAATTACGAGTTTTCTTTCGAAATGCCAAGTTGTTTCTTTTGTCAGTTCATCAAGAGTTCGCCTTGGGGCTCAGTAACCCCATGTGGGGTCTATAGAAAATCCTAAAAGAGTGTTTTTCCCATTCATAATCTTTAGAGCAAAGTTGTGATAAGTTCTTTCAACAAGGATTTATCACAACAACCTCCCACACACACACACGCACACAAAGTGCAGAAATGTGTAAACAGTCGATGAATTCGAGTCGATTGAATTTATATATATTATATACATAGATATATAAAATATATATCTTTATTTTTTCTACTATGCACTTGTTGTTGGTATTGCTGTTCATTTTGACGCTTGTATTGTTCATTTTGTTTGCTTTCAATGAATTTTCAGTTGGTTTTTACGAAGGCAAAGTTTATTCTATCAATTGAATGCGCTTTTCTATTATTTTTTTACCTTTTCTCTTATTGCGTTTCTCTCTCTTTTTTCGGGTGCATTTGACGTAACTGACGTGGTCAAAGCAAGACACGCCCCCAAGTTGTAAAAATTAAATAAATGTGAAATGAATTTGTGAAAATTGCATGTAAAACAGTTAGTGCAGATGCTGTTGGAGATAGGGTGAGAGAAACAGAAAAAGAGAGAGTTAGATATACCCTGTAAAAGAAGAAAGCACAGCTTGAATGCATTGAATTGAATTTAATCATTTGTAACTGTTTGGCATACCTTTTGCAGGGTATCTGCTGGTTCAGCTCAGTTGCATCTACAGCTTTCATTTGCATACTGATGTTATTAATTGCTTAATTATAATTGCATTGCAAATTGCCGCCTAATTAAAAGTTACATGTAAACACATTTCCTTCTCTCTCTCTCTGTCTCTCTCACACTATATTTAATATTATTATCATTATTTCTTATTTCCGCAAATATCGAAAACATTTTTCAAATATTTTCACGCACAGAGAGAGCGCACTAAATTTTGCAGCCCTTTGGCAGGCGGCAAAAGGCGAGTGAAATAACACAAAAATCGAGTCTGAAATGTAATGAAATAAAATAAATATTTGTGCATTGCTTGCATTGTTAGAGGGACGATGGAGAGAGAGAGGGGGGCGTGTGGAATCTGTAGAATGTAGGGAATATTTACAGCATATCAGCGTCTACATATAAATTTATTATGCTTGTAAAAGAGTTGCATAAAGAGCAGCTGGGAGTGCAACCAGGACAAGAAGAGGGGCTTGGGGGGAACTACGATTCTTGTTCACGCGAAGTGCGTTTTGCCGTTGTAAAATTTTACAGCGCACATGTTGCTGGTAGCACAAATACGCATACATATGTATGAGAAGTAGAAGCAGCAGCAGAGATACAACGGGGCAGCACAAGCAATAGAAAAGCGCATAAAATGAAATATGCCAAAATGGTGTAGGGCATAGACGAATATGCAGTGCTCTATAGAGGAGAAAGAGGAGGTGAATGAACAACAAATAAAGTAAAGTTGAATTGTAGAGAATTATCTATAGAAAAACATTCAGAACTATAGAAGAATCTTTATACTGTATATCACATTCAAGCACTGTCGACTGTAGCTTTGTTGCTTGTTAGTGCTCTTTCAATTTCTCGTCATACTTTATAATTCGTTGACGTTCTCCATAAAGTGTACAGTTAGTTAAGACATAAATTATCCACTACCAGCTTAACTGGTTTTCTTATAGAGGAGGATATTTCTCTACTGTCGAGTGACAAACCCAACAGCTTAACTAATGTGCCCACATTTCCTTAGTCAGGTGCATAACAATTGACAGCAGCAGCCCGCGCAAGTCGACTCGCATTCGTATTCCCATTCGAGCGCGTGCCTGTGTGTGTCTATGTGTGAGTGTGTGTGCTTACATCGGACATAAGTACTGGCTATATAACGACTATAGAGCCACTATAGTCCTCAAGTCTCGGGTGCGAGTGGCAGCACTCGCAGCGAGCAAATAAAAAGACGGTAAATGTGGCAGAACGAGTCCGGGCGAGGCAAGGCAGCTGCTTGGAAAACTATTGAGGAAATACACACACACACACAACAAGCACACACACATACACTCACAGAGAGTGGCACACATGATGAGAGTCTTTTGCGCTGCGAAAAGCCAAAAGAAAATGCGATGATGCCACTGCTGCTGAAGCAGTGAAAACTGCGGCAAAAGTGCAGAACAAATGGTACAAGTTACAAAAGCTGAAATGGCAGCCAAACAACACAACAACTACTACAGCACCAGCAGCAACAACTACTACAACAACAACAGCAGCAACAGCACAAGTTACAACTGCAACAACAACTGCAAGTAGAAGAAGCAGCAGCAGCAGCATAAAAAGCCAAAGAGAACTCGGCCCTGGCAGCAATATGAACAACAATCTTGAATATTGCACACGTTACATATGTAGATACATTTCCTGCACAGTATGACAGAGGGAGAGGAGGGCAGTTGGAGGTTGGTTGTTGCTGCCACGTGGCCTGGCAGTTAATTTAAAAAAAATTTTATTTACATTTCGCCTGCTGCTGCTGCTGCTGGCGAGCGGCTTTTGCTGTTGCCGTTTGCCGTTTGCATTGTTTACATTTAGTGCAGCTTCTACTTGACTTGCAACAACAAATACACTATTCAGCCGAGAACTACTATAACTACTGCAACAACAACAACAGCAGGAACAACTGTTATAACAACAACAAGAGCGTAGAACGAACTGCTGCTGTGGCAGCTGACGCCGCTCGGGGGCATGAGGTTGTGGGAGGCTGCAGCAGCCTCTGCTTGAGTGCCGCTGCGGGGCATGCCGTTGCCATAACAAAAACACTGCCCCAAGGAATGGGGGAGGAGAGGGTGGTGGTGTGGGTGGCAAGCTGCAATGTGTTTTTATTGTTGTTACTGCTGCCCTTAGGGTGCCACATATGACGGGTTGCTGGCAACGTGGATGATGATGATGATGAGGCTGCTGCTGTTGCTCATCGGCATCAGCTGCTGATTGCAACTTGCCCCTAAGTTATGCAGCAGTGAGCGGCCACCTCCTGTCCCCATACCCCCCACCCACCCCTTATACTGTCCTGCAATGATGATGACAAACCAAAAGTGCTGCCAGAGAGAGAGATAGAAATGGAAATGCAATTTCTCGCATAGTGCAAAAAAATACTGCAACAGGAAATTGAAAAAGTTTTCGAATTCTGCATAGGTAAATCCATCTCTATCAATGGGGGGCTCTCTATGCTGATTTTCCTAGTTGAGCAATTCAATTGGAGAGAAAAAACTATACAAAAGATATTCGTTAAAGTTGGGATGACAAAAGATTTCAATAAAACTCACAACAGGTGGTGAGGCAGACAAACAAATATAAAAGAGTATAATATAAATTGAAAAGGGAAATAAACAAATTTACAATTAAATTTATAGAAATTCAGCATTATATATATTTTAGTATATATATTTTTATTATTGCTGAAGTAAATGAAGAATTTACTGTCATCTAAATAAATAAGAAATTTAATGCATCTTTTCAATAATTTAGAAATATATCTTTAACTAAAAATCTCTAACGAGTGTATTTTAATTCTATAAAATGTTTTTTCTGTTCCCTTTATATCTTTTCAAGTTAACTGCATATACAGAAAATAGTTAATCTACTGTTGAATAGTTAATACCTTGAATAACGGAATGAATGACTAAACTATCACTCAATCAAAAAGGCTAAACAGTCAGCATTGCTGTTGCTGTTGTTATTGTTGTTGTTAGTGCTTGGCATAAACTGGGCTAAACTTGGATAACTGAGTGAAAATCAGCTCGGGGAATTAACTAAATATTTACAAAGGAAATCTGCATAAAGTGCTTCTTGGTTGTTTCACTTGCAGCTGCAATCGAGCAAATTAATTTAACATCAAATTTAATGAAATGCAAAAGGCAGCAGCAGTAGAACAGCAACAGCAGCAGCTGAAGCAGAAGTAGCTGTGGCAGCAGTTGAGGCAGTCGAGGCAGCTGGTGCTGCCTGCTGCACTTGGGGACAACTTTGGCTGAAGGACTCCAAGGACAAGGCGAAAAGTCTTGCGCTAAAAGCAAAGTTTCTTTTCGCTGTCGTCTTCTAACACTTCCCCCTCTCCTTCTTCTGTTCCCCTCCCCCCACCCTTGTCTCTGTTGCCTTTTGCCCTTCAAGTGAATTTAATTATTTAGGTCAAAGGACGCTGTCGCGCCGCCAGTTGCCAAGACAATGCCACTTGCCACGCCTACGCCTCCCCTACTTTGGTCCGCATTGCCCACACTGCAAAAATGAAAAGCGAATTGAGTTTATTATAGACATAGGGAAAGCAACTCAATAGAGTGTGGTAGGAGGGGGAGCAAGGGGGAAGCAATGCCTTATCACGCTCTCTTGGGGGCACGTCGAGAAAACTTTTGCTTGTTTTATTTGTTTCATTTTCTGCAAGTAATTCCGTTTTGCGCCTAATGCGCTGCTACTGTTTCTATCCCCGCTATCTCTATCCCACTCTCTCTTTCTCTCTCGCTCGCAATGTGTGTGTGGCATTTTTCATGTGAACCAAACCCGACGAAAGTTAAACAAAGCATCAGAATTTGCTGCAATTGCTCAACTGCTTCAACTGTTTCACTTGTTTCCAGCCATTTCTTCCATCTGTGTTCTATCCTCCCGCCCCCTTCCTACTCTTCTTTCTCCCCCCCTTGCCACCACTTACCAATCTACACGTCTCGTTTCGGTGGAAAATTACGCCATTCAAAAATTTGCTTTACGTGTTGCCCGACTTTTCGTTTATTTTATTTCACGTTCCTCATTCCTCCTCGCTTGATTCTTTTTTTGCCCCCCTTCTCCTCTTCAGTTTTGTTCACTTTCTAGTTTAGCAGCCTCTGCAAATTCGCTTGGCCCATTTTTGTTTGAGTGTGTGTGTGTTTGTTGCTCTGCATACACTTGCAAAAGAGTCTACTGCATTTGCAGTGAGTGCTGTGTGAGTACTAAATAAATACTGGGAATATTAAAGGTAGTTATCCAAGTTCAGAATTTAAAGTAAAAATGCGTATAAATATTTTGTAAATATTTGTATTTGATTTAAAATATTTTGTAAACATTTAAAATAAATTTTTCAAAATGCTTTGCAACTTACAAAATATGCTGAAAATATTTTTTAAATGTCCCAAAATTGTAATAAGACATAGCTCACATCTTAAGTTTGTTTAAATACTTTTTAAAAATTCTTTGCAATATTTAATATGTATTTTGTTTCCTGTCAAAATTTCAACACAGTCTTTTACGATTCCCTCAATTTTTGTAGTGTATTCCCAGCTTCGGTTACATTGTTAATTGTTTGACGAGTTTTTTCTTTGTTTTTTTTCTGCTGCTGTGCGGGGCAAGTAAATAAATAAAAGCAAAAGTTTTGCCCGGCACGGCTGTTACTTTTAGCTACCATATCCTAGTCTGCTTCCGTTAGCCACCACTCTCCCTCCCTCCCCCTCTCGTGTGCTCCCTTTTCACTGTCCTATGCTCTCCCACCCCCTCTCGCAGGCTGCTGTGCAAATAGCAGCGGCAACAACAGAGCAAATGCCAACACTAATGACATCGTTTGTGGCCTGCATGTGCCCAGGCTACGCTGCCATGCCCTCCCCCCCTGCCTGCCACCACTCCACAGTTAGGGGCTCCATGTGTGGCACAGCGGCGAAGTGAAAAAAACTTTGTCAATAATTTGGCTGCCTATTTAAAGCAGCCTCTGCGCCAAATGGGAGAAGTTGTTGCCCGTTGCGAGCAATATTTTCTTTTTTTTTTGTGTATTTTGTTTACCATTAAAATTCCAGCCAGACAATTTACAAAAATTTGTGTTGTTTAAATAGCGCGCCAAGAAGAAGTTTGTTTGTGCCCAGAGTGAGTGAGTGTGTGCTGCCTTTTTAAATTAATTTGGGCCAGCTTTGATTGCAACGGCAATGGCTCGTTCCGGCACCTTCCTGCACCCTGCTCTTCCTCTGGTTGTAAATTTGTAAAATTGTTTATGCTTTTAGAGCATATAAAATTAGTTTGTAGAAAACTTTTCATTGATTTGCCACAACTTGTGGCAGTGGGGGAAGGTACCAGAGAGGCGAAGGGAAGGAAGGAGGTCATAAAAATAAACTCTATTTGTTCATTTCCATTTGCAGTACGGCATATTCGGGTTGTTTACATTCGAGTTGGTTTTGGAATACATATGTTCCTCGACCTGCTATAAACGGTACCAGAGCAGTTTCTCTTCCCCTTCTCTCTCTCGGCCTGCTCGATTTGACCAGAAACCATTTCATAAATCATTTGAGAGCAAATATTTGCACAACATTTTTGATTTCATTTTACGGTCAAAGCAGAGAGGGAGAGAGGGAAGAGAACTATTGTCGCCTGTATCTGTATATGTGCGTCTGTGTATCTGCAGCTCTTGCAGCTAATAAATATGTTGTAGTACAATAAAGATTTTATTGCATTTATCAGTAAAAGATTTTGCCACATTTCATTTATTTGCATTTTGCATATGTGAATTCTAATTGCGCTTTTTTCACATTTCTACCTTTCAATTTCCATTTTATTTGCTCGATTTTTATTGTATTCCCTAACGTTTGATAAGAGATAGAAAAGAAGAGAGAGATAGAGAGAAACCAGAAGAGGGACGAATCGAGAAGAAATCTCCTGTGTGCCACGCGCAAATGTTTATTTTCCCATTGGCTTTTTGTAGTGTTTTATCTTTTGTTTGAGAGCTGCAAATTGAAATTGCTTCTTCTTTGGCCTCTTCTTCTTCTCTTTATGTTCTGCTTTGAAGCCATCTGCAAACACACACACACACACACAGTGGCACACACTTTGTGGTTGTATTTTTATCTACCGAAATTAGCCTCTTAAATTTTTATTGATGATCGGAACGCAGTGCGTAAAAACAGGCGCAGAAAAAGCTTTTAAAGCTACTTGAAAACTATCAGCGGCCAGTCTGGAATTTTCATTTGATATGAGGCAACTTCAAAGGGGAAACAATATAATTGCAAGTTAGGCACTGATGGAGAAAAAGATTGCGATTTAAATTATGTCTAAAGTGACTTAATCTCAGCTGGTTAAATAGTTTTACAAGTTGGCTTTCTCTGGCAGCTGTCAGCAGCTTAAAGTTTCATTTATTTTGTGTATATTTTGTGCTAAGTTTCAATTTAAAATTAACCAATATCATGATCTCTTAATTTTTATTAAATGTGTTAAATTTGAAGCTACTTCATTAGTTTCTCTAGCAGCTTAAAGCTTTATGAATGATATTTGCATGCTTTCTTTACTAAAAGCTCTGCTTGAAAACTTTAAGCTGCGCTACTTTGCTGCCTTAACTCATCTAAATCAAAACTGCTGTCTCAAGCAGCTTTGCCATAATTCTCAAGCTACTCTTCTTCAGTTGCTTTCTTTCCGATTCTTGTTGTGTTGCTGTACTTTGTCTCTTGTTTATCTGAGATTTATGCGACTTCTGGCCAAAAAGCGCTTCTGGCTTTTTGGCTCAATTAAATAATAGACATTTGTTTATTGTTTTTGTTGTCGTGGTTCTTTTTTTGTTCCTGTTCTTTTACTACTTCTGCTTGTTTTGAGTTAATGTGCTTGCTAAACACTATCACAATTGCCACTCAGCACTCTCTCCCCCTGCCCCTCCCTCCCCCTCTCTCTCTTGCTTGGCTTGAATGTGTCTTCCTGTAATTTATGAGCTGCAAACCGAGAAACTACTCGGCGAGTTTCCTATTTCAGCTGAGGCTGCTGCTGTTCCCCCCGCTCTCTCTCTCTCTCTCTCTTCCTCATTCTTTTTTTTGCCGTAGTTGTTTTAGTTTATGCGCTCAATTTAGTAACTAGTTAGGCCGAAATGGTGCTTGGCCTTATGCATGGTCACCGTGCTGACCGACGAGCAGATCCCCTAAACCACTTTCGACATGCCACAGGAAGAAGGTGAGGAAGGGAAGGGGGAGGGGGGTAGAAAACCAACAAGAAACTAATAAAAAGCCAAAGCAGAAACCACAAGAGCTCGTAGCTCAAATGCGCTGACAGCAGGCACGAGTTATGCGTACGTTCTCTATACATGGATATCTCTGGAATGGCACAAGAAGAGGGAGTGGGGTTGGGGAACACGCCGAGGCCGATGCCGAGGCCAGTCCGAGAGTTGAGAGTTGGGGTAAAAATATGTTGAGCTTTTCCAACTAAATGCTATAAAAATTCTTGACTTAATAGGAAAACAAGACAAGAACATGACGATGGCGAGGCAGGGCGGGGAAGGTTTGAACAGAGAGAGAGAAGACGAAGAGAAACAGTAGCAAACCAAAACGAAGCGAACTGAACAGAACAGGACAGAGAACAGAACTTGTAGAGGGCACTAAAGAAAACTAACAAGTTACAAAAAGCCAAAGAGCACTGAAGGAAAAGATGCGTACAGAGATGGACAGGAATGGACTTGAAATGGCAAAACCAGCTGGCCAACAACACACACACACACAAGCACTCTCACACTAACACTAGCACGCACACACAGTCGCACACTCACACTGACACACACACACATGTGTTGTGTTTGTGGAACTTGAAAGCCAAGAAAACATTTAGTAGATGATGAAAATCATGGCAACATAAACGATGCTGAAACGAGACTGGACCGAACCACAGAGAGTAGTGAAGTAGTCGCCCGATGGCGATGTGATAAGCAGAAGAACAAGATGGAGAAGAGGCAGAAGAAGAAGATGAAGACGAAGGCACAAGCCCAAAACGCAAACTCAAACTTGAAAGGAAAGAGAAATGAGCTGGGCATGGAGGAAGGAACTAAGGAGGGAACCAAGGAGAGAACTAAGCAGAGGAGAGACTGCGAGCAAAGCAAGGAGAGAACTGAAATGGAGAACTGTGAAGGGAACCAAGGGGGGGGGGAGGGGGACAGAGCGAGAAAGTGGCAGCAACATCTTGAAGCAGGTCAATAACATTTTTAGCTGGAAACGCATCTGCTCAGGCAATCGAATTAAAGCATTAATTGTGTGTGTGCCCCTGTGTGTCAGTGTGTGTGAGTGTTGGGCCTCCCTGTGTATATGTGTGTGTGTTGCTCTGTCTGCGTCTTGCAGGCAAAACTTCTTTGAGTATATTGGATTGTGGTTTCTATAATTTATTTTATTTCCGTTACGTTTCCGGCTGCCTTTCGCTCTCGCTTAGTCTCCCTCACTCCTCCCTCCCTCTCTTCCTCACTCTCTCTCTCTCTCTCTCTCCTTCACTGGGTACTTTTTAATTTCGCATTCATTAGTTAGCCAAGCAAAGTGGAAGCCCGAGCCTGCTCTCGGGCCCACAGGCAGCAGCATCTCATTGGCCTTATCATTTATCTTGTCCCCGGTTTGGTTCAACTTTCTGCTTGGCTTCTGCTGCTTCTTCTTCCACTTTTCTTGGCCATATTAATTCGCTTTCAACTTGGCTTTGGTTTTGTTTTCGGCATTTGTGGCCTGCGGCGGCAACGACGACGACCGTTTGGGCGTGGCACGCGCCCCCTCTCGCACACACATTAAAATTGGATTTGGCTTTAGCTGTAAGCCAACGTTAAGCGGAGTAGCTACCCCGCTCCCTATATCCCCCTTCTCCCTCTGCTCTGTCTACCTCTTGCCCACTCTTTTTCTCTACTTATGTATGCCCTTCTCACGATTATTTTTAATGCAGTTTGGCGCGTTCTCTCTCTCTGTCTCGCTCTGCTAATTAAAATTAAAATTAATTTTGGCACGCTGGTGCTGCTGCTTGCTAATTTTATTGCACTCTCGGCGAGAAGCGATTGGCGGGATTTGGCGGGATTTAGTCGACCTGCTGCTGTGCGCAAATTAATCGCCAGAAATCAAGCTAAAGAGTCGTGCGCGTGCTAAGCTGCCCAGCTCAGCTGAGCTCAACTCAGGCAGACAGCATCCTTTTGCGATATATATATCTCTCTCTCTCTTTGCTGATATATTATAAAATATAGTATATGTACACATATCTTCGTTGAGTTTCAATAGAACTATCATCTTCTATCTTCTCCAACAAACTTCAACTACAAGAGACTCTATCTCTGTCTCTCTAACCTCACTTCTGTCTTGCCACATTTCTTTACCTACTCAAACCAGTTTGCCCCTAAAAATACGCCATCTACCGTGGTGTAGGGGCAACAAATTAAATGAAAGACGCCTATTTCAATTTCTGTTGCATACTTTCAAGCGCAGCACATTAAGAGCGCCCCCTATAGGCCATTCTCAATTGATTGGAAAAATATTGTGAACACAAAAAGCATTGTATACCCTATATAATGAAGGGGAGGGGGGATAGGTACTGCCTGATGGACCCGAGCGACTGCAAACTAATTCAATTATTTGCGCACATAATTTTCACTTCGGTTCGAGCGTTTTCATTGAGCAAGAAATTTATATGCAAAACACGCATAAAATTGTTTCGCTTTTTCCACTTTTTCTTCTTCTCTTCACTTCCTTTCTTACTTTGTGTTCATTATTTATGAACACGAAGTGGCTACAAAATAATTGAAGTAGCTGCTGCCCATTTTAAAGTAATCAGCAGTTTGGAGGGTTCTGGCTCCCTTTCCGTTACATGTTCGTCGTTGTTGTTGTTGGGTTCATCGTATTTTTAGGTCAACTCTTGTTGGTAATGTTTGCACAACATGAGCATTATGAAATGCCCGGAATGCAATGGCCCAAATGTGTAAAACATGTTCACAAAGTGACAATTAAGCCAATTTGAAGCCATTTGCGCTGGGCCAGCCTCAAAACGACAAACCGAACCCGAGTACCCAGTAGCCTATACTGAACCCCCATACCATATTGTACTGCGTTGAATTTCTAACAACAACACCAACAATTTCTTAATGGTTCGGTTCATTGTTCTCGAAGCTCGGGAGCAGGCAGACAATCAAATGTAATTACACGCACATAAACACGCAAAGCGAAGAGTTTAAGAAACAGTTGAAACAGTTGAACCACAACCCCCGACCCTCCCCCGTTCGTAAAGGTAGCCGAGAATCACGCAATTTACTATAATTTTCGCAGTGTCCGGGTTAGCCCCCAAGGCAGAGAAAGGGTGGGGGGAGGAGGAGGAGGGTTCTCCTCAGTCATGCTCTACTTTCTTGCGGCGTCGGTGGCGTCGCAACTTTGTGGCTGTCAATGCGACGACTTGGCGACTTTATGGACAGTCATTAGGCAGCCGGCGGCAACACTTAGCCCCGGCTCAGTTAATTACAAAGACGCACAGACCCAAGTAAACTTGCCACAGGTAGTGCAGAAGAGCAAACAGACGGGAATAAGGGGAAGGGTGGAGAGGGGCTGCTTGCCACATAATTTCACGCCATTTGCGGTTGCACAAGAGGCCACAAATGCAAGCGAATTGCAGTTGAGTTGAAGTCGAGTGCATGGCAGAGATTAGACACAAGTTGAGCTGTTGACAGTGTTGGGAAAGTGCAGGAAAGGAAGTAGGAATGAGATAAGTACAATACAATATACTTACTAGATAATTATAATGGAACTAGGAAGTTGCTAAGGTGAAGATTAAAGAGAGATGAAGAGCAAGTAATTAAACTGTTTAGAGTGTTAATATACGTAGCAGTGGGTAAACTGATTAATGACAGTGTTGGAAAGGGTAATAATGTATTGAATCTTGGCTTGATGTAGTGTCTGATAATGATTAATGTGTTACAAAAGATGAAGTGCAAATAAATAAACTATTTCTAGTGCTGCAAAGTGTAGAATTAAGGAAACTGTATAATTCTAGTGTTAGAAAGGCAGCAAAGTGTTGAATAATTGCTAGAAAAGAATGGAATGTGTTGGTTTTTGAGAAGTTACCTTAAATTCTAGCAGGAACATGTTTCATTTCCAATCTAAATTTGCACTTGAAATCGATTCCAGAAGCCTCTAGCAAACCCATTTGAAGTCAACTGTAAACCTCACTGCCCTCTCAACCTTCCCTTCCCTGCCCTGCATTGAACATTGTTCATTGAACAATTAACCCCCTGTGTGCAGAATAGACACCGCTCCTCCAGCAGCCAGCACAGTTCGAAGGTGCCGTCAGCTCCTCATCAATTTCACTGTGGATCATCTGCTAATGATGCCAAAGCCGACGCCTTAGACACTTGATTAGCTTAATTAATAATTGACAAATTTTGTGTCTAATCAGCAAGCCAAGTATCTGCCTAATACCCTAATACCCTAAGCCCCTCTTCCCTACACCCCTCGACTGACTAATTCAATTACCAGTTCAGTTGCTGATTGAACTGAGGCAGAAGGAGACAGTGGGGCAGAAGTCGCCCCCTTTCTGGGCTTATTAATTTTCATCATTTTGACCGCAGAGCGCGTCCTGCTGCTGCTGCTTGCTTTGATTTATGTGCCACAAAATGTATATAGAATACTCTGTTTATATGCCATGCTATATCCTTGATAATTGAACGTCCTGTTCGCCCCTCTCTCTTCATTGCAGACTATGCCCGCGTCGAGGTGGGACCGGAGAATCCACTGCGCGTGGAACGTGACCGCACTGCCAAATTGGAGTGTAATGTGGACGCCAAGCCGAAGGTGCCGAATGTTCGCTGGACACGCAACGGCAGCTTCATTAGCTCCTCCCTGGTGCACACCATACAGCGAGTGAGCGTGCAGGATGCTGGCAAATATACGTGCAATGCGGACAATGGCCTGGGCAAGGCTGGTGAGCAGGAGCTAATCTTGGATATACTCTACCCCCCAACAGTTGTGATCGAGTCGAAGACACGTGAAGCCGAGGAGGGTGAGACGGTGACCATACGCTGTAATGTAACCGCAAATCCCGCACCGGTAACAATTGAATGGCTCAAGGAGGGTGCTCCCGAGTTCCGTCACAATGGCGCATTGCTTACACTGAACTCAGTGCGAGCGGAACATGCGGGAAATTATGTTTGTCGGGCTGTGAATATAATACAAAGTCAGGGCCAAGAGCGTAGCGAACGCGTGGGTAACTCCACAGTGGCACTACTGGTGCGACATCGTCCCGGCCAGGCATACATTACACCGAACAAACCTGTGGTGCATGTTGGCAATGGGGTAACCCTCACCTGTTCGGCAAATCCGCCTGGCTGGCCTGTGCCACAATATCGTTGGTTCCGCGACATGGAGGGAGAGTTCTCGCAACAGCAGAAAATACTCGCACAGGGACCGCAATACTCCATACCGAAGGCACATCTTGGCAACGAGGGCAAGTATCATTGTCATGCGGTGAATGAATTGGGCATTGGCAAGATGGCCACAATTGTGCTGGAGATACATCAGCCTCCCCAGTTTCTGGCCAAGCTGCAGCAGCATATGACGCGGCGAGTGAAGGATGTTGAATATGCCGTGACATGCAGTGCCAAGGGTAAACCAGCGCCAAGTATTAAATGGCTTAAGGATGGTGTCGAAATATTGCCCGAATTGAATCTGTACGAGGTCAAGACGAATCCCGATCAGGGACCCAACGGTATGGTCACTGTACAGAGTATGCTGAAGTTCCATGGCAATGCAAGACCGTCGAGTAATCAACTAGTGCCCGGCGATCGTGGTCTCTACACATGTCTCTATCAGAACGAGGTGAACTCGGCGAACTCATCGATGCAGCTGCGCATCGAACACGAACCGATTGTGTTGCATCAGTACAACAAGGTTGCATTTGATATCAGAGAAACCGCTGAGGTTGTCTGCAAGGTGCAGGCCTATCCCAAGCCTGAGTTCCAATGGCAATTCGGCAATAATCCCTCACCGCTGACCATGTCCTCTGATGGGCATTATGAGATAACAACGACAACAGATAATAATGATATTTACACCTCAGTGTTGCGTATCAATTCATTGACACACTCGGACTATGGTGAATACACTTGCCGTGTGGTGAATTCATTGAATACGATTCGTGCACCCATTCGACTGCAACAGAAGGGTCCGCCGGAGAAGCCAACCAATTTGCGTGCCGTCGATGTGGGACACAATTATGTAACACTCAGTTGGGATCCAGGATTCGATGGTGGATTGAGCAAGACGAAGTTCTTTGTCAGCTATCGCCGTGTGGCCATGCAACGTGAGGAGCAACTGATAGCCGATTGTGCCAGCATGGCGAATGCCAACACTGATTGGGTTGAGATCGATTGCCAGCGTGATATACCCTGTAAAGTGATGTCACTGGATCAACATCAGAGCTATGCGTTCAAGGTGAAGGCACTGAATCCCAAGAATGGTTCACCCTATTCCAATGAGATCACAACCACAACGAAAGTTAGTCGCATTCCGGCACCGGTGCAGGTCACGTACGAGCCAAGCACACGTACCCTGGGCCTCGATGTTGGCGCTACGTGCCTTAATCTGGTGGCCATTGTCGAGACAATGCTGCATGGTGATACACCAAGTGCTGCCTGGGAAGTTGTGGACACTGTGGAGAATCTGCAACTCTCTGGCAATGGACCAACGCACAAGGAGAAGGTGATCAATCGTATTATGTCGCCACATCGCAGTGGCGGTGGACGTGCACTGGGACACACCATCAACGAGGAGGATGGCGAGGATGATGATGCTCTCAATAATCTGTCAATGGAACAGGACGACAACAATCCCACAGTGCGCGTTAAGCTTTGCCTGCGCAACAATCCCGAACATTGCGGAGACTACACAGATGCTGAGAGTAAGTACCACAGTGGGGTGAGGGGGGAAATGCAGGTCTAGAGGTGGGGTAAGACGTTTGCCTGGAGAGGGTAAAGAAGCTACTTCGCTGGAACTCCAGGGTTGCTTGGCTACCCCACAGTTTAAAGTGGGCTAAGATGTTTGCTTGGAGGGTCTAAGGGGTTTGCTGGCTGGCAATGAATCAATCGACAAATCATTCAGTCACTATTCAAAATGTGCTTGCGAATTTGTTCAGCGCATTGGCAATTAATAAATTCACGCACTTTTGAATAATGATTCACGCATATTATTCATTTCATTCGTATTCGCGTACGATCGCTGAGTGCGATTCGCTGATTTCCATTTTATGCAAAGCCATTACGAGCAATTGCGCCACTTGAATAGCCCACGGCATGAGACAATCAATCAATCACTCATCCATCGCCAGGCAATCTGCCTGGCAAGCAACCATTCATCCAGCCAGCCAGCCTTCGCTCCCTCCATGCATCCATCAATCCAAGCAAGCATCCAGCCAGCCAGGCAGGTGCACCACTCTCTATCCACTTTGAGTGGCATTGCATTTTTCATGGCTTCATTTCATTCATCTTCTTTCACACTCATCTCTGACTCTTCTCTCTCTTTCTCGCCCTGCAGTTGGACGTCCATATATCGCGGAAGCAAACGCCCTGGCCACGCCCACACTGATTGCGATAATCGTGTCGTGCATTGTATTCGCCCTTTTCGCCGGTCTGCTGCTCATGTTCTGCCGCTGCAAGCGCAATCAGTCGAAAAAGAGCGCCGCCGCCAAGGACTACGAAATGGACTCGGTGCGTCCATCGATTGTTGCTGCCCAACAGAATCAGGCACCACCACCGTATTACCCCGCCAGCGGGCTAGACAACAAGGCCCTCGAGCACTCAATGGATCTGGCACTCAGCCTGGAGGACCAGAAGACAGCGCTGTATGCGACCCAGAATGGATATTCGTATCATCCTGGTAGCGGTGTCGTTGGAGTTGGCGGCGGAGTCGCTGGCATTGGCGGGGGCATGGGTGGTGGCATGGTCGGTGTTGGCGGCGGTGTGGGCAGTCTCGGCGGTGGAGTTGGACCTGGAAATGGTGTTGGTGGTGGCGTTGTTGGTGTGACCGGCATACCCGGTTTGACAGGACACACGTTGCCAGGAAATGAATGTAAGTACACGCACACATACACATACCTTAGTATATATGTAGATGCTACAGTTGGGATACAAAACTGAAGCGGCTGAACATATCGGGTGGGCGAGCAATTTTGGCAGGCAGTGTCGCAAGGTTGATACACTTAAAAATGGAATTCCATATAGTTTGCGAGGAATATTAAGTATGATATTAAAGATAACGCATCTAAACAGAATCTATAGTATTATATATAGTTTAAAGAATTCTAGCAAACGAATGAAGGAAGAATCTATAGCACATAGTTTCTTGTGCATGAAGAATTCTAGTAAACAAATAAAGGTCTTCACACAAAGAACGTATTATTACACAGAAACTATAATTTTTTGAAGAATTCTAGTAAAGGAAGTTGTTCACACTAAGACAATATTCAACTTGCTTAATTAAGTTATTAAATACTTTTCAAATTTCGTAAATACTTCTCAAACTCTATTGCAATTTTGCTATAATATTCTATACTCTATTAAAAATATTGGAATAATTCTATCTCTGTTTTTATTAAGTACTGCAAAAGTAAAAACAAAAATGCGCTTTCCTCTTGCTTTCTAATCTTTCTCTAAAGTAGGAGTCACATTTATTTTTATTAATTTTCTATTTAAAGATCATATCTTTATACCGCACAGTCGTCTATATCCTAAACTACCAGTCGGCTGCTGACATATTTGCCGTTACACTTTCAACACAAGCAAAAAACGAGAAATAGAGCGATAAAGGATGCGAGGCGGAGGGATGTGGGTTGACGTGGAAAAGGCGGGTTGTAAACCACTTCAAGTGCGAAATACTTCCGGCGGACCGTGTCAGACCTTTTCTCACTCGTTCCCTCGCTGTCTCCCTCTCTCGCTCTCTGCATCCGTCTCGCTTGCACTTTGCCAGCCGCTTTTGAGCATTGTCGTTTGGCAAAATGTTTCGGGTGATTTTTCATTGTCCACCGCAAACACATCACAAAACAAAATGAAATCCGTGCTGACGCGTTCTACAGCGCTCACTCTCTCTCCCTGTCTGTGTTTGTGCCATGAGTGTTGTGGCTGCTGTGTGTGTGCTGGGTGTGTGTGTGGGAGCTGCTCACAAATTATGTAGCCCATGAAATGTGAAAGTGCAAAATGGAGTTGAGTGCAAATCGATGGCCGTGCGCATTCATCACGCGCCTCTGCGGGCAAACAGCAATACGTATACGCACACACACACACATTCACACAATTGCCAATAGGTACACCTGCAGGCACACACACTCTCACACACACACCGCCAACCAAACACTTCAACTTCCGTTGTAAATTTGTTGAAACAGCAATTTTTTTCCTAAACGTTTTACGTCCTCGTTGAAGCATTTTGTAATATACTTTCCATTTTTCAGCTCTTGTTGTTATTGTTGTTGTTGTTGCTTGACGCTCACGTCCATTCATCGTAGCCTGCGTCCCCCGTCGTCCTTTCAAGTGACGCCGTTCGCCGCGTCCCTTTTCTTCCTTTCTCATCCCCGCATACAAAATGAAAATTGCGCACAAAATGAATGCGTAAAACTGCTGGACCTGCTGCACGGACAGCAGTCCCTCCTCCCCACTGCCCCACCCCTTCTCTACAGCTGTCCCCAGCACTTGTTCGCGACGCCGCCCCCATTGAGCCCCTCTGCGGTTTTACACAATACGCAATACAATTCATTATTAATTGTTGTTCTGGTTTACTTCTTTTTTCATCCGTCTCTCTCTCGCTCTCTTCTCGCTTGGCTGTCGTCAATGCGCCCCTGGCACATGCCCCGCCCCCTTATAAGAGGTATTAACCTTTAACATTGTGAACGCTCAAATTGGCGTTGCTCTCGTTGAAGCCCCGCGGCACAGTGGGTAGCCTGGTTTTGTGCTGTGCAAGTTGAACGTTTTAATTGTTTATTATAAGTATATATATTCTGGAGAAGGGATGCCAACTTAATTGGATTTGTAGTGAACAATAGTTTTGGTAGATGTTTTATGTAATTAAATGCAATGGATGTTGTTTGATGCTTATGATTTATTTGGATGAAAAATGTTTAAGAAGTTACGCAGTGGCACGTGTTATGTGCTTGACAGTTTGCGATCGAAAGAGAGGGAACTTAACGATGATTAAAAGGATATCGATAAATTAAACAGATTAATATCTATTGAGTGTAAATATTTAAATCAGTGTGAATGGCAAATAGAGAGGGTTGCCAGATCTCCATAGATTATAATTTGCATTGCCAGTGATTTCTTTATGTCATGAGATATTAATATTAATGCATGAGATATTATCAGGTTTCATTAGTTTATATTGTTTGTTTCGTAAAAAAGGTTTAAGAAATTGAGTCAAAAAAGTTTTCCTAATTCTTCTCGCTTCTTCTCTAGGAAATATCTAACTGCTGCTTCACCTAGTTCCTTTCTCTCTTTCTCTTTCTCAACAGTTAGTGATTTGTATGCTGAATTCAATCCGTAATTGATTCTTTCTTCAGCACCAAACTTGTATAAAAGCTTTAACTATGCAGAGTATTTCATTTGCTATACTCACATTTGCGACTCTCTACCCTTTGCTAACACTACCTCTATCTCATGGCTTTTTCTATTTTTTCGCCACTCACTTGTCAATTATGCTCAATTTGTGTGATATTAAAGGGTATTCAATTTGCGGCAAACGAGTGTTGTCAATTTTCCACTTTTTTTCGGGGGTTTTTTCCCTCTCTCGTAATGACGTGCAAATTAAAAATTCCTTCTTTTGGTGAGTGTGTCTGTCTGCGAGTGAGAGTGTGTATGACTGTGAGTGTGTGTGTGTGTATATGTGTGTGGTTTTGTTGTGTGTTGCTCGCTAAACGGCAATAGAATTTTAAGCTGTTGGACAAAAATTTAATTGCAATATTTTCTCGTTTGCCAAAGGACTTTGAGCAGCTGCAGCAGCAGCAGCTGCTGTAGATAGTTGGAAATTGTCTGGAAAACAGTGGGGAGTATGAGGAAAAGAAGTAGAAGTAGGAGGAAGAGAAAGAGGAGGTGAAGAAGAAGTGGGTAACAGAGGGAGGCAAGTTCAGCCATTGTGTTTGGCGGAGCACACACAAAAGTTGCAGAGTTTCGAGTGCGCGCCGAATGCCAATTAAAATTTTGAAGTGCCAATGTGAAGTGAAGTTTGCGGGGTTGCAGAGAGTGAACGAGAGAGAGAGAGAGAATGAATGAGTGGGAAATGCAGTGTGTGCAAGGGAGCAGGCAAGCGAGTAGCGCGTTTATTTTTTGCCTGCTGGCAAACATTGGCACTTAATTGCATTTTAAAAGAAATGCGCGAGCGGCTAATTTGGCCAAGTGAAAGTAGCATGAATAATAAAAGGGGCAGACAGAGTGCGAGACAGAGAAGGGAGAGAGAGAGGAATGAGGGAGGTAGAGTTGCAGGGGGGGCTCAGGTGCCGGAACTGCCGCTCATTGTAAGCGCTAATTGCTGCTTAAGGAGCACACGACGAGCGAAAATGTCCTTTGCCTGCAGGCAGGCTGACTGCCTCCCTTTCTCTCTCTTCCCCTCACTCTCTTTCTCTCTCACTCCAACTGCACTCACTGGAACTCGTTAAAAGCTCACCGAAAATTGCCGCAATCGTCGCATAGGCCAAAAACCTAATGAACTTTGCATGTTAACCGACTGCAGCAACAACAACAACAAACAACAACGAGGGCAATAAAAACAATGGCTAGCACTGAGTATTGTACCAGTGGCGTAGAGAGGTGGGGGGGGGGGTTGGTTTACAGCAAACACGTAGCCAGGGCAAATTGCAAATTGCAGTGAGGCAACTCTCGCTGTGGCAAATTGTGATAAAGTCGGCGTAGTTAGCAGCACTTTTGCATTTATCGAATTGCGAATTGCATTTGTGCAATTACAAAATAATTAAAAGATATGCCCCTCCCTCCTCTCTTCCCCCTTCTTTGCTTTAAGCATGTGCTGTGTGGGGAATTACAGCGAATTACCGAGTGGAGTGGAAGGCCTTGGGGGCCAGTTAAGGAAGTTTTTATGATGAGTTGAGAGTGTGTTGGGCTTTGTTGCGAGAGTTGCAATTAATATTAAAGAATTGTAATCAAGAACTTTTATAAAGAAGTGTTATACACTTTTAAAGAAGTGTTATACACCTTTAAAGAAGTGTTATACACTTATAAATCATTGTTTAGCACTTATAAAGCACTGTTATATTTATTGTCTTTCACTATTCTCAAATTTGTGTTGAACTGCACTTAACTAAGTCGCACAGTGTAATCACACACACACTCACGGGATGCATATGTGTGTGTGTGTTTGCCTTGTGTATTTGCTGGCTGTGAAAATCCTTTAACACGTCGACATCGGCGCCGGCATCGGTGGCATCAAGTGAACTGTGAACTCTGAACTAGCCAAGCGAAAGTTTGTTTAATTTTTTGTTTGTGTCGAGTTAAGCTCGGACGAGCGGACGAGACAGAAAGCAAGGGAGGGAGAGAGACAGAGAGAGAGAGAAGCAAACACACTGAGCTGCTGTGTAACGCCTACAGCCAGACGAGGGGAGGGGGTGGCAACTCTGTCTAGAGAACATGTACGTTGAAAACCCAAAATAAATGCAAACAAATGTCGTTGTCATTTGGCCACGCCTTCTTTGCCCCCTTAGCCCGCCAGAAGGGAACTAAAAAAAAAGCTAGAAGAGCAAAGCTGCAAAAAAATCCCGCTAGTGCGCTGTGAAAATTTATGCGCTAAATAAATAAAGCCATGAACTCGACTCCTCGCAACAAATGCTGTTTGTCTGGCGGGGCTAGGATGTGGGCAGGGAGCAGAGGAGGGGAATGGGGGGCAGCAGTTCTGCGTTTTTGGTTTGAAATGCAGCAACGAGCCGCAAAGCAAACAGCCGCAAAATAGTTGTGCGCTGGTTTCTGCACCCTCTCTGCTGCGCTCTCCTTTACCCGCACGTTCCTCGGCCGGGCAACCACATCAACCGATTCGAACAACATTTTGTGTTGCAGCCTTTTAGGCGCAGCATTTTTTTTTTTTGCTCCCTCTCCAATATGTTTGTCTAGCTACTTGTTGTTGTTGCTGAGGCTTTACGCTGCTGCTGCTATTGTTGTTGTTGTTGCTGCTGCTGTTGCTTTCGTTGTTGTTGTTGTTTGCAGCCTTGGCCAGCTTGACCGCACAATTCAATGACAAAAATCTATGAGCTACATTTGTCGGCATCGCTCGAACGGTTTTCCCTCCTTTTCTACCTCTTCCTCTCTCTCTCTATTTTCTCTTTGGTGTTTGTTGTTTTTCTATTTTTATTCTGCACTCTGTTTTGCTAACCAACTAATTGGCTTTAAAATCTAAACACACGCAGCTGCTGACATGGCACAGATTGCAGTTCATCGAGAATGTGCCAAGGGGCAGTGCAGAAAAGGTGGAGGGGAGAGAAAGGGAAAGCTGGGCCACAATATGAAAGCCTTCACCCACATTGATTGAGTGAAACGCAGCGGGGGGAAAACCTGAGCTTGCTTTGAGAATATTTCTAGCTGCAGTTGAAATAAAAATCATTTCAATTGCCAAAACTAAAGCTGTGCAAGAAAGTATTCCAGAACTCAAGTAGAAAATAAGTAAAATAGCTGAAACATGAATATTGTTTATTTAGCTATTTATTGGCTAAGGCAAGCAGCGAGGTTACGTCGAACATGTTTGATTCTTAAGAAAAATGTGTTTATGATAGTCTGAAATGTTTTTCAGTTTCAAAAAAAATAACTTAGAAATACACGCACAATATTAAAGTTAGTTTATGAATAAATCAAATATATTTATTTAATCACCTCACAAATGTTGAAGAAAACTAAAGTGAACTCTCGCTAGTTCCCAACTGAAAGTAACTTCAGACCTGCGCCAAAAACCCAAGTTAGCTTTGTTAACTTCCACTTTCGGTTTGTGTCGCGCTGTATATTCAACGTTATTAAGCCACGGTATCCATTGTAGTTGCACTCGCTTTGTCTAGGTTGAATATGTTGCGCAGAGGGGCAACTTTATTATAACATCCTAAGTACATCTGATTATCTTTCTCTTATTATGAAAATGTCGAAAGTTAAAGTTTCTGCTTGGCAAAAGTTTTCTCGCTCAACTTGACCTCGTTAACGGGGGGAAAATCAGAATCAGCGAGCAGATTTATGTGTATTTTATACCTTAAAGACTTTGCTGAGCCGTGGCCACCATTCTAGTGAAAGTTGTAAAACTCTCAACACTCTCTCGCACACACACACACATACAGAGAGAGGCTGAGTAAAACTTTTTTTTTTTGTGCCAACAAAAATGGCTAAAAAGGCCGCCAGCAGCAGGCAAAAACTGCAACATGGCAAGGCACACAGGAACTTGGCCAGGATGCTGCAAAAGGCAGATGCTACAAGGAGAGAGAGAGAGGGGGTTGGGGGGAGACTAAAGGAGTGGGGGGTCAGGTGGTTCTCACGACAAGTGGCCAAGTAACCCAGCGGGAAAAGAGTAGCGGGAGCAAGGCATGAAGAAGAAGTGCCTGCATGAGAAAGAGAGAGAGAGCGTGAAGTGAGTGTGCTGAAAAGGCACTTCTGGTTGGTGTGAGTGTGTGTGTGTGGCACATGAAATATGCATGCTTTGGGCAGGGTATTTGGCACTACCTTTTGGCTGCTGCCGTCTCAAGTTGCAGCTTTGCATACTAAGCCTGCAGATTGATTTCATCTTGCTGCCACTGGGTGCTGTGCTACAAAATAAAGTCGAGTTGCCTAGTCTGCCCTCCCTCTGCTTACTGCCCCTGCCTCTACTTCCCCCTCTCTTTGCTTGCCACACAACGCGGCGGCGTTTGCCACTTTTGGCATTTAAGCGCATTTGAGGCCAAATGCCGAGGCAGGCTGCGTTGCGTCGCGACGCTAATTAAAAGTGCAACAAGCAGCAACAAAGGTCGCTGAGTGTAAGAAAAGGCGTTGCGGAGTTGGGTGGGGGGCGTGGCATAGCCTCAGCGTGGCGCCCATTAACACCGTATGCGCTCGAGGTGCCACCAAACTTGGACAACTCAACTCAAAGCAAAGCGAGGCGAAGCCACTCGACTCTCTTTAGCTGCAGCTGCTGCACACTTCCTACTTTGCGCTCTCTCTCTCTCTCTCTCTCTCATCTTCTCCTTCTTCCTCTTGCTGTCTCACTCGCTCTCGCTGTCGCTTAGTTAACCGTTAATGGCATTTGAAACTGTTTTTATTGTGCGGCTGCTGCACAAAAATGTTGCATAATTATAAACGCTTCCGCTGCACAAACTTTTGCCCCCAGAGTGAATTAGAGCACTGCCAATGAGGGGTGGGGAGGGGGGTGTAAGAGAGAAGTAACAGAACGTGGCAGCTGCTGGCGAGCTGCAACTTTGCCACTTGGCCAAAGAGTTGTTAACATGAATAGCTGAAAATATTTGCAGCCCGCAAACTGTTGCAAAGCGACTTGAGATTAATAAGCTCCCTTGCCAGTCTACCCCTCTCCCTCTCTCTTTCTCACTCCCCCTCTGTAGCAACTGTTTTGAAAACTATGCCGCAAACAGTTATTTGGACAAATCAATGTGAAAAGTTTCTGTTGCTGAGGGAAAAGGAAAACTTTAATTGCGCCTCGCGTTCGCCAAAGCGTAAGCGAAACAACAACAACAACACAATGGCAGTGGAAAAATGCATTAAAATTCCTTGCGATTTTCTATTTTCTCTCATTTCGCTTTGGCCACACCCCCTATCCCTTTCCCTGCCCCCCTTTTGTTATTGTTATTTTGTCGAGGCCCAAAAATATGCGCCGAAAAACTTGCGCAATCAAAAGTTTCTGCCAACTGATTTGATGCTTATCAAATTGAAAAGTTTATTTAATTTTTTGCTGCCACCCTCTCTCTCTCTCTCTCTATCTCTGTCTCTCTGTACTTCTTACAGTTTTTGCCTGTTTCATGCCTCATTTGAAGACGCATAAAACAGCACAAAAATATCGCAGCAAATATGCAAAGAACGCGACTGTCCTCGAGTCGCATGTGAAGCAGTAGAAAGACAATGACAGAGGGAGAGGCAGAGTGGGGCAGAGAGAGGAAGAGAATGTAAATGAAAATGAAAATGAAGTTAATATTATTACTGTTTTTAGTTTTATGGCTAATCATAAAAATTATCACGCCCACCATGTCGCATAAAAGCGGCAACCAACACGCAAGGAACAAGGAGGGAAATGAGCAGCGGAAGGGGGGCACAAAGTTGGCATTGGAAGCACACAAAAGTCAAGAGAATTGAGAGCTTTCTGTGTCGCGTGTATTGCGTGGGCACCAAATGGGTTTTCTAGTCCAACAACTTGTCGTAAAATGGTAGAAAGAACTCAGTAAAATCGAAGAAGAAGCTTGACGGTGCTGGAAAACAGAAGCGCGGCTTGAAGTTGGCGAAATTGTGGTGAAAGAGATTTAAGAAAGAAGTTATATAATAATAGAAACATTCTTTAAGTACACAATCTTCTTCTTTATAGTTTATTTAAATTTTATAAACAACTTCAACTAAAAAAACTAATAAAATTCAACATTTTAATTCTCGAATTGAAGAAGAAAGTGAACGCAGTATTAAACAGTTTTCAATTCAGAAAAAACACATTAATCAAACTAAAAACAGTTCGTAGGCATACAAAATCTTCCATCTCTCTCGCGAAACACTTGGCGAAATGCAAGCGAAAGCGTTTTTAAAGCCTGCCACGTTTTCCGGTCGCTTTCAAATTCAAAATTCAAAAAGTTTATATTGTTTTCGGTGCTGGGTTGCGTTTGTTTCGGGTCTGGCGTGCGTTTAATATTTATGAGTGATTTATCACGATATAAAAATAATAATAAATGCGAGCAGCAGCAGCAACAACAAAGGCGGCCGCACGCACAACGAGAGACAGAGAGAGAGGGAGAACGCGTAACAAGGATGAAAGGAAAGGACTCGACAAGGAGGCGAGTCGAGTCGAGGCAGGCCGTAACAAGGCGCACTCTCCTTGTCAACGCCTTTGTTCTGGCGCGTAACAAGCACCGCAAGGACAGTGCGCAGACCCCTTAGGACACGCTCCCCCCCCCCACACGCCTGCGCCTTCTACTTGCTGCGTCCTCAGGCTGTTGCTTGTACTTTGCCTTCGATTGTTTTCTTCGCGAAGCTCGTAAAAAATTTGTCAACAAAAACTTTTGCCACAAACTACAAAAGGAAAGGGAACAAGTTTATGCGGGGAGGGGAGGGGGCAGGGAGCCCTCCCTCGGCACAGATACTGAGCGAGTTTACGACAGCTTTTTTTTGTGCTGTGGCGTCTCTTTTAAGTGGCGCACGCTGCGTATACGCAATATGTTTGCAACTATTAATTACGCCTTGTTGATTCCGCAACGAACAGCGAAGTTAATAAATTCATTTTCGCGTGTTTTTTCTCTCTCTTTCTCCCCCCCCTTTTTCTGGTGTCTCTTTTGCTGCAGTTTTTTATGTGCTAATCAATGAAAATCCATTAAACAAAAGCGTGCAAAACTTGTTCGTGTTTTTTTCCTGCGATTGAAAATTATTTTTGAATATTATTTATGGAGTTCTCTGCGTTCTCTCTGCGCTTGGCCTGGCGCCAGAAATCTGTCAACGTATTCCCATATGAATTATGCGATGTTGTGGCGGATTTATGCGACACTTGTTCGCGTTGTTCTTTATCTCTCTCTCTGTGTTTTTTTCTCTGTGCTGCTTTACTCATTTCCGTTTGGTTCTTTCTCTCTTTGCAGGGGTCAACATGGGCTACATGGAGAACAATTATTCGAATTCAAACAACGGCGGCAGCGTCAACTCACAGGACTCGCTGTGGCAGGTGAAAATGTCCGCTGCGGCTGTGGGAAATCAGCAAACTCTCGTCCAGGCGCCACACAATCAGTATGTGGAGCAGCAACCCACCTATGGCTATGATCCACTAACGCATGGCGGCTATGGGGCCGTGGATGACTATGCACCGTATCCCCATTTGACAGCCACGCCCAGCCAGGTGGGCGACGAATATCATAATATGCGCAACAGTCAGAATCCGTCCCGGCAGGACTACTGCAGTGATCCCTATGCCTCCGTGCAGAAGCCCAAGAAGCGTGTCGATCAACATTTAGGTGAGTAACTTAAGATCTTTACTTTAAAAGGTTATTAAAGGGAATGTAGTGGAATGTTAAATTATTATAATTGATGTAAACATTTAAGACGCTGAATGGAAGTGAAACTCTATACAGATTGATATGGAAAGTATTACAAATGACTTAATAGATGCCGTATGTCATTTAGCAGCAAGATAATGAGCTCAAGCACACCTCAAAAAACAAGGCAAAAATAATGATTAGCGGACAATAATGTTCATATACTCGAGTAGAAATATCAGTCAGCAGATATAAAGATTATGCGCTGATTAAGCTTAAAATGAATGCAAGTTGCTCATTTAAAATACAAAAAGATATTAAGATTGGCAGATGATATCAAGTTTCCTGTGTTAGCTTAATATGATGATACGAAATGCCCACAGAACCTGCCCTAACTTAAGAGCTAATCAGAAGCAGACTGAGCAAGCAGAAGCAGAGCTCAAACCCTACTCAACACTAACCTAGGTACTTAGAGAGATAACCAACACTGAATGATATATCAAATTGATAGCTTGACTTTATAAGCCCCCCTTTCGGAAATGTGTAAAAAGAAAAGAAACTTTGTCAGTTAGCAAAGTGTAGACCTATAAAGAGTTATTAGAAAATACAAAATAAACCAGTCGAACGCTACAGTCAGGTGCTGACTGTACAAGGCCATGGATTATCATATTATACCGTAATAAAAATTTTAATTTTGCTACCGATTATCAAATATAATCAGAACCCAGGGAACACCACGGGGAGGCCATTATAAATGAAATTTAATTAAATAATTAAATAATTTAATTTGTTTGACAGTAACTTTTCTTTTAGTTTATTAGAATAAAATAAAAAAAAAAAACAAATTAAAATAAAATAAACAAAACAATTAATATAAATAATAAAAAAGAAAAAAATTCCAACCGGCCTCAACCGGGAGTTGAACTCACGCACTCTCGCGCAGCCGTCCGCCACTCTAACCACTCGGCTATTGCCTCACTCCTTGGCCCATCGGCAAAGTTGCATTGTGAACCAATTCTGTTACCATACAATGCAAACAAAAAGTTTAATAATAAAATGCTGTGTGTCTGACGCTAGATTTGTAAGTGAGTTTAATTCGTATCATATCTCACTTATTTATAGTCCGATTTAAATGAAATTTTCACATAACGTCCGTGGCAGGGTATTTGTCATGTAAGATATACAACTTTGGTTGTTGAGCTAATATTGTAGTTTTTAAATAGTTATTACTGATTTTCTAAGGCGGGAAGGGGCGTGTCCAAATTTCAAAAAAACTTTGAGACACTGCAATATATACGTATGTTGTCACAAAATTTCATGACTCTAGCTCTTATAGTTTCCGAGATCCAGGTGTTCATTCGGACGGACAGACGGACAGACGGACAGACGGACAGACAGACATGGCTCAATCGACTCGGCTTGTGATCCTGAGCAAGAATATATATAGTTTATGGGGTCGGAGATGCCTCCTTCTGCCTGTTACGCACATTTCCGTTCCGACAAACACAATAGTCCATGAATTTTTTTAAAATCCATGGCCTAAAAAGGGAAAAGTAAAAGGAAAAGGAAAAGCTGAAGGAAAACTGAGCAAATCTGACAACTTTCAACGCGGTAGTTGTGACACATTAAGCACGCGTTGGGTGTGGGCCTGAACCTGAAACTGGGCCTGAGAGTGGGCTATCTGGCCTGCAAGCAGTTGACTGAAAGGGTGTTGGAAAAGGTGCAGAAGGAGGGAGGAGAAAGAGAGAAGCAGAGATGTTAAGGCAGAGGGAGCAGCGCAGGCTGACTAAGGAGTCCGACCCTTAGTTGGGGGCCCTGTCAAACTTGGCAACTGTTTTGTGCCCCTACTCGCTGTTGTTGTTACTGTTGTTGCTGTTATGCTTGTTGTTCTTGCTGTGGCCGCTGTTATTGTTGTTGTTAGTGTTGTTGTTGCTATGTTGGCACTTGGACTTTTGGTTATGACAAGTTAAGCACTTTGGATATCGCTGACGTCGACCCATGCTAATTATGTGCGGGCTACATGTGTAGCGCCTTCTCTCTCTCTCTCTCTCTGCCTGTCTCTAAGTGTGTGTTTGTGTGTATGTGTGCTGCAGCCTTTCCTTCTGCTTGTGGAAAATGAAAACATCCCAAACATGTCACAAGTGTTTTCCCTGCCAACATTTACTTCTTTTTCCACTGACGGCCTTGGCTTAAAGTCTTTGCGCAAACTTTTTGCTTAAAGTTTGTTGAGGCAAAGCAGCAGCAGCAACACCAACAACACCAACAACAACAGCAGCAGCAACAACAACAACAGCAGCAACGGCAATAACAAATTGGAAGCGCCTTTGGCATCTTTTGCTTTGGCATCCTTGTGTTATTTTCTGTCTGTCTGCACAGTCTCTGCATAACAGTGTGTGTGTGTACAGCGTGTGTGTGCTTGTGCGTGTTGTGAGTATATGCGTGTGTGTATTTTGTTGTTGTAATGCCAATAACACCGCAAGTGTTTTAAAATATTAAATAATAAAAAACGAACCGAAAAACCGAAATGCTCGAGCAAAAAACATTAAACAAGTGAAACCGAGGTGCAGATACCCTGTAAACGGCATAGCAGAACTTAAGTGAGAAGCTAAAGAAATGGGAAAGAGATGAAAGAGACAGGTAGAGTGGAGGGGCGACTATAAAGAAGAAACCTCCTAGACAAAGTCAACATGTGCCCTAAAAAGTATGCTACAATTTTTGTAACCCTTACTTCCAGCTCTTATATACCCTATCGACTAATTGCTGTGCATACACAGGGTATTCACACAACGAGCAACGAAGTGAGCTGACTGCAATCAGGCGGCCACAGGGCGTATGCGTGATGATGTTGCTCTGCCTCTTCCATCTCTGTTGTTGTTGTTGGTCTTGCTTACAACTATGCGGCTTATGCGAGTGTCTGTATGTGTGTGTGTAAGCCGCGTGTGTGCCGTATTTGTGTTATCTTTACGGTTTATGAGCGAGCGCGCCCAAAAAAAATATATAAAACAACAACAACAACAATGAAAAATTTGGTATATATTTTTTTCGTTTTTGTTTTTGCGTGTATTTTGTTATTGTTGTTGTTGTTGTTTTATGTTGCGGGTCTTTATTGCCCGGCGACGTTGCGGCAGAACGAAACACACGACTCAGAACAGGACAGAGCAGGATGTGGTTGCGCGTCTGCTGTCGTTGTCCTCCTCCTCCTCCTCTTGTTGTTCATGCTGCTGCGGTCGTTGTTGTTGCACTAGCGTCCATGCTTGAAATTTTGTTATTTGTAATGCGTGTGTGTGATGCGTTCGTGCGTATGTCTAAAATGCAAAAGCGAAACACAAATACGACAACTCTGCGGCTTCGCTGCCTTCCTCTGCTTGCATAACAAACACACTAGCCACGCCCCCCGCCTTACTCGCACTGCCCCCGTCTGCTGCCACATCGAGCTATTCTGCATTTGGTCAGCGGCAACGCTGTGGTTAAACGCAGAAATTTTTGCGTTTATGGCGCCAAACTAAGAAATGAACAAAATTCAACAACAACACGAACAACAACAACAACAACACGAACTACTCGAATATGCCAAACTACCATACAAGCGTGGCCAGCTGTCTGTTCATGGCACACACACACACACTTGAATGCGCCCACATGCATGTCAATAAAATGCAGGCAACAACAACAACAACAACATCATCAAAAGCAACAACATGCAAAAATTGGAACTGTGCAGAAGGGGAAGAGAGTGCAGAGTGCAGTGCAGAGCAGCTGCGAGAAGAAGTTGTAGTACAGTTTTATATACAGTAGAGGGAGGTAGGGTAAAGAGAGAAAGAGGGAGAGTGAGAAAGTTTATACTACAGAATGTCATGACAGAAGATCTGATCAAATATTCTTATGTATCTACTATGCAAGAAATCGACAAGACTTGAAGAACAATTCCTTAATAATCTGCTAAATAAAGGAATGAACTTTAGAAGATACTAAATTTAAAAAACTATGAAAACCACAAAAAAAGACTTCGGTTTTATACCCTTGTAGATTCACTTTACTTCCTCCTTTTGGCCGATTATTCCTATGGCAGTTAAATGCGTTATATTTTTAAAGAAAAAGGCAGATACAGTATAAAGATATTAAAATTTGTATAATCCAAAATTATATTGTATATAAAAAGACACAGAAGCACATAAAACATTATTTAGTTTTATTTATTTAATTGAGAAAAATACAATATATAACTAAAGCTATACTTCAAAGAGTAACTCAAGAATAACCTTAGCAAACACATTCTAATTATGCCAAAGATGCAAATTTAGTTATCGAAATAAAACTCCAGATAACATATCAATGAAACTGTTTATAGATTATAAACTGAGCTAGTGAAATGCCAAGTTCTTGTGGCTTCAATCTACTCTGCTCTGCTCTACTTTATTCTACTCTACTCTCAACTCTTCTCATACCTTTCCCTGCAAGGCAAAACTACTGCAACTGGGGGTAACATGCATGCTGGAATTATTGCAGAGTAGGAATGTATATAGCATGGAGGATAGTGCGAGGTGTGGATTGAGAAATGGCATAAGCGAGCAATGGAGGGCGGGAGAGTGAGCAGAGAGAGAAAGAGGGAGGGAGAGAGGGAGGACTGAAGCCATTGACAGTGCAGTACAATATGCAAATACGTCTTCATTACATTGATGTGTCAGCTTATGCGCAGCTGTGTGCAAGAGGGATAGAGAGAGTATGAGTGTGATTGTGTGTGCGTGTGTGTGTGGCAACATGTTTAAAAGCTTTTACACTTGCCAACTGTAGCTGCAGCTGAGCTGACTTTTGTGTGCAACTGCATCGACAGCAACGGCGGCAGCAGAGGGGGTAAGTGGTTTAACGCAGCTCAGTGCAGAGAGGGAGCAAAGGGGTGGAGAGCAGTGGCGGGGGGTTTTAGCCGGAAGGAAGTCTGTGGCGGCAAAAGGCGCAAATGCTGCGTAAGCAAAAAATTTTCGGAATTTTTTTCCTTTTCTGCAACATGCAAAAAGCGAACTCAAAGAGGGATAGAAGGGGGTAAGGAGGTAAGGGCGAGGGGTATGAAGTTGAAACGAGAGTAAAGTTGGTTATGGAGAAAAGACAAGCGAGGGAAGGCAATGAAGAGTGGTGTGGGGTGAGGAGCAACTGTTTGACTGATTGATTATGCAGACTTTTGTGTCAGTTGCTGGCGCATTTTCGCACATGAAGCTTAATTCATCATTAAACCAACAGAGCAAGAGAGAAAAATGGAAAGCGAAAGACAAAAGGCCAAACAGAGACAGCACGAGAGAGACAGAGGAACAGAGAGAGAGAGAGAGAGATGACACACGGAAAAAAATAAGAGACGGATTAAAGAAGAAACTGAAATGATTTAAAGTTAAAAGTTGAAAGAGAAAGTTGACAGAGAAGAGTTGACAGAAAGAAAAAAAAGAAGAGAGTTGTGCATAGAATATTGTTATAATTTCTAAAGATATACTAGATAAATATATTTTAGATTACATCTGCAATAATAGCTGGATATAAACGATATGAAAACTGTATCAACTCTTGAAAATCTCTGCACAAATTTTGATATCATTCTCCAAGAAAGTTTTATTGCATACAAGTACAATATGTAAATTGAAGCATGAAACCTTCTCAAAGATACTTAAAGAACTTTCTGCTATTAATTTGCACAGCGCTTATAATTCACAACTAGTTCAAGCCGTCAAGTAGTCAAGAACTATCAAAGCTCTCAACTGTTGCCCATAAAATAGGACTAAATCACGGACTGCAATTATTTCAATCAGCTGGCAAGCAACTTCCACCTCTCCCCCTCTCTCTTTCTCTTGCTTTATTGCATTCTGCTGTGCGTTGTGCAACACTTGCCAGCACAAATCGAGGCCATAAACTGCTGCAATTCCGCAACGTAGAAGGTGCGCCAATAAATGCGCCACGGAATGACGCACAACTTATTCAAAGTGCCATAAAAATAGAAAAGAAAAGAAAACGCGGAAGAAGATGTAGCAGAGGGAGTGGGGCAGGGGAATGGAGTGGGAATGATGAGTAGTAGCAAAAAAGGCCTCTCACTTAGCACGGATAACGGCATCAAGTCGCATAAATCATGAGCAAGAGAGAACTTTGAATCCAGCTGCAGCAGCGACTTCGTCTTCTACTAAACACACACTAAGTGGATTTGCGAGTTGCTAGAGCAGTGTGGAGAGGGAGGGGAAGGCAAGCATGATAAGCAACTGTTACGTGTAGGTGGCAGTGTGTGTGTGTGAGTGGATAAACTCTGCTGCAATGATTTGTTTACTTTCGACAGTTTTTGAGAAAGATAGAGCAGAGAAGGAGAGAGGGAAGTGGGCAGAGCAACAGAGAAGGAGGTGGGAAAGTGAACAGGAACAAGAAGTGAGGAAAGAGAAGAGAGTGAGAGTAAGGTGGGCACAGAGAAGATAGAGAGAGAAATAATGAGAGAGAGAGAGACAGTGTGCAGGAATAGAGATTCAAAATTGTGTATTATTACGAGTAACAAATTTACATAAAAAAGGCTAACAAGAAAACAAGCTGTGCATGCAAGGTGTAATTTACAGATACCCTGTAGTTACTGCCAGTCAACAGCAGCTTATATCTCGCTCTACAGCTCACCAAGCCATGCCTTTACAGGGCAAACAAGACAAACCACTTGAACACAGTTGCACACAGTGCGTATGCATAACGTAAAAACGATTAAGTTGTTTCGTCTGTGAGAGCGGGGGGGGAATTGAAAAACAGCAAAACTTAATAGCAACAACAACAAAAGGGAGGAGCAGGAGAGGGAAAGGCAGGCTGGCAGGGCGTGCTGTAGGCGTGGCATGCATTAAGTTATGCGCATAATACGCACAGCTCACGTATTGGCCATAAAATACGCTCGCCAAGCAGCGTGAACAAGCCAACAAGAAAAAAAAAGGAAAAGGAGAAAAAACCTAAAGAGTTGAAAAATCCAAAGAAAATAGTAAAAAAGAAGAACAGAAAAAGAACACGGAGAAAGCAGGGCAAAAACAACATTGAAAAGAGGATTCGCTGATGCCTTTTGCCTGGCCGGGTCTGAGCTGGGCTCGCCTGGCCTGGCTTGGCTTGGCTTTCTGCCGTTGGTTTTTACATCCTTTTTTTTTGGGTCAAGTTTATGCAGATGCCGAAAGCCGATGGAGAAAGGAGCAGGAGAGAGAGAGGAGGAAAATGGGCGACAAACGCGCTTAGAAATTTTCGCACGAAGTGAGTCAGGGAGGAGGGGCAGGGAAAGCATGTTAAAGAGCAGTTGTTAAAAAGGATTTACCGTTTTATATATGTATTTGTATGCGCCATGTGAGTGCATAGATATTCCCAACTAGGTAGATGGGGAGAAAGGGAAGGAAGGGGCAGACACACTTTGGTATGCGGCCAAAGCAAAGCGAAGGAGAGAAAAGAAAGCAAAAGAGTTTGGAAGGGGTAAGGGGGTGAGGCGAGGAGATGGAGCCACATTTCGATGCGGCGATTTCGATTTTGAAATTCAAATTCCAATAAATTTTCCAACGATTTGGCACACAATGAAAGAGAGAGGGGGAAAGTAGAAAAGGGGGACAGAGTGAGACAATGTGAGAGACACAAATGCTTTTTGGGTTTGAATCCTGCGAGGGCATTTGCATAGCACAGGCAAATGGAATTCAGAGTGGAAGGTAGAAAGGGAGGGGGAGGGAAGAGAAAAGCAAGGTGCAGGGAAAAGAGAAGGTGCAGGGGCAGTATAAGGACAGCGCCAAGGTGGAGCTGCTTAAATGTATGCAACAATTTGTTGACAAAGATGTTCGGCAAAGCGTGTGGGCTGCTGTGTGTGCGAGTGTGTATTTATGTGTGTGTGTGTTTGCCAGAGAGTGTCCTGTGATTCAAAATTAATGCGCTGTTTACACATTTGGTCCGCGGTGGCAACAGAAAGAGAGAGAGAGAGAGAGAGAGAGAGAGAGTTGGAGAGCGAACGAAACTGCACAACAAATTTCATTTGGAGCTGTTGACATTCAATTCCAATTGCCACCACGAGCAGGCCACGCCCCCTCTCCCACTCCCCTTGCACACTCCAATTGCAGCTGCAACTTGCAACACTCCAATTGCAACTTGCAACTGCTGCGAATTGTAATTAATTTTTTAACAGTCGCCTGCCTCGTTAGCAGCCGCGCAGTCAACTGGCAAATTAAAAGAATTGTCCCTGCCTCTGTCGCTGCCACTGTTGTTGTTGGCCTAGTCAAGCCGACAGGGCAGGCCAGACAGCAACAACAACAACAACAAATTGAAAGGCAGCCAACTGACAATTTTAAGCTGCAATTTAAAATGGCAAAGCGAAAGCTGCTTATGCAAAGCTCAACTTAAATTGATAGCAGAGTGCAGCGAAAGGGAGCAGAGATTCGAAATGAACTTTGGGATAAGTCTTTGAATTAATTTATGGGATTTTATGTTGAACAGGAATATATTCTAGCTTTAATAAGTAGAGGAATTCAGGGGAGAATACATTTGTGAATATTTTTATCTCTGTTTCCATAATTCCATTCATAACTCTTTCTCTCTTACACTCTATATGAGAATCAATATCTCCAATGTCTCTCACAATCCTCTATTTTATCTGGGCATCTCGCTGCCTCCCCTAGCTGTTGCTCCCTTATAATGAGCTTAAACTCTATCTAATTCTTGTTCCACCTTTCTATATATTGATCTGCCTCTTTCCTTCTTTCTTCGTTCTTCTACTCTGCCTCTTTCCTCTTGCCTTCTTGTCTTCTATATCTTCCCTTCTTCTTGCTCTTCATCACTTCCCTGTACCCTCTCTTTGTCTTCTTTCTCTGCCCAGTATCTAGTCTCCTTTCTCTCCCTTCAACATATTAAGTATACGCTCTGCAATCTCTCTGTTGGGGTAATGTGTGTGCGTGTGTGTGTCTGCGAGTAATCAAGTGATCTCATTTTAGTTTATCATATGCAACTATGTAATCAACATTTCCTATAGACTAAGTGAGACGGCAAACTAAAACAACCTTTTGCTAACCAATTTGTGGCTTCTTTTCTTCTCTCTCATTTTCGTCTCATTTATCTCTAACAATAATAATAATATTAATAACGCTAACAAACCATGGCTGAAATTGTTAACTTCAAATCACCAAAAAACAGCGGACATCATTCAGGATGTTACGCTCTAACGGAGCGCGCAGGCTGAAGTAAGTGTAAAGATGCCAAGGACAACGAAGCTTCAGCGATGATGTTGAAGAATTTTCAGTTTCAAGTTGAAATCGTTTTTCCCCCTTAGTTTCTTTTTACCTTCCCAACTTTTTGCTTCACTTTCATTTTGCCTGTTAAAGTTTTTCACACCCTATTTGACCTTAACCAAGCACTCACTCACACACACACACACACACTCTGCTGTAGCCCCCTTTCTTCCCACGTTGAGTTCATTGTGCGTGTGTTTGTTTCATTTTTGGAAAACGAAAACAATTTTTGATTGTTGTTGTTTTTTTACTCGTTGTTTTTTTTGTGATATTTACTGGTTTTTGTTTTTAATTGTTTGCGCATGAGTCGCAAATTTGAAGCAAGAGAGAGAGAGAAAGAGCGTTGAAAACTAATTTAAACAATTTCCCCTTCTTCTTTTCTATATGCAATCTTGCAGATTCACCATATCACGACGTAAGCGGCCTGCCGAACCCCTACAACATGGAGCACATGGAACAGGATGAGGTGCTGCCGCCACAGCAGCACATGTCCCTCAGCTACGATGACAGTTTCGAGGGCGAGTACTCAACAACGCCGAATGCCCGAAATCGTCGTGTCATACGCGAAATTATTGTCTAACGAGAGAAGGAGTAGAGGAGTCAAGGAAAACTTCAGTGACAACAACATGGAATGAAAATGAGAAAAGTTCGAAAGAAGAAAAAAGTACAGGCACTCCAGCTATCTCTCTCACACACACACACATCACACTCATACACCCCCATCTATACACACACCTTCATACAGTCATACTCGACTCGCTCATGTTCATCTTGAAAGCAAAATCTCAATCTCAATTCTTATTCTTGATTCTCTTGCTCAACTTGAGAAGTGGCCATTTTTGAATATTTTTTTATAATTTTTATACGCATATTTTTGTTGTTATAAGTGGTATGATAACGATAACGATAACGATAGTTTAGTTGAGGGTACGTGTGTTGAGTTTTATTGGCAACGAAACGATATGATATGATATATGATACTTAAGCATCGAGTTCTCATTAATCCACCCAGCTCTAGTTAAGGCCGTGGCAGCACTTTGTTGACACACACCCAAACACACACAGACACACACTAACTGACAGTCCCTACACACACACACATATGCACTAAATGTTAAATACGAGCTACTTATAATATAGGGCAATTAGGATATCATCAGATAATACCTACGCTATGAGGTCCCAGTCGCAGATGCATTTGCCGAGAAGGAGTAGAAGAAGACGAAGAAGGATAATGAAGCGTAACTTTTAAGGCATCAAATGTTGAAATGAGCAAAATTTCAAAAGAGAAAAACAATGCAAAATAATCTATAAATATACATATACATGCATATACATATAGTATATAGTATGTAGTTTATATAGTATGGTATATACACATACTTATATGTGGTATATGTACTATATCTCACACGTGTTTACCGCAACCGTTCACCTTAGCCGATAAGAGTACGTAATCGTTAAGCATTTGTGGCCACAATTTCGATAGCGATAACTTTGTCCTGGCCCGCGTAAGTAGGCAACGAATTTTGCACTCGCCGCTTTGCGTTGCCTACTTTGCGGCTTGTTTTAGTTAATTGATCAACAAAAAAAATATATTTATAACAAAAAATATATAAAAATAACAGTACGACCTGCCACAAAAACAGTAAAATGATATGAAACAAGAAAAAACTAACTTAATTTACTTTAAAAATAATTTTAACATTTTTAAATAAATCCAAGAAAAAAAAAAAAAAAAAAAACAGAATAAAATATATAAAATTGCTTTAAGTAAGTTATAAAACAAAACAAACTTTACAAAAATTATTGAAAATAATTCAAAAAACGATATACGGTTAAGAGTAAATACAAAACCACAACAACAACAACTTTAACTGTGCAGCTGAAAAACTTTAAAATTAATTTCAAAAATTACGAAGAACGAAGAAAGAAAAATTAAAAACTATTGAATTTTTGTTTATGTGAGTTTTCTGTTAAAATTCCAAATTTTCTTTGATGTATTTAAAAACAAAAGCAATTTACCAGAATAAGTTATTTTTTATACAAATATATTTTTATAAATAATACAAAGTGATTAGTTAACATTTAAAGAATGTTTTGATTTGTATGTCATGTTTTTAACCGCGTGTTGTTTCGACTCGTTTTGTTTCCATTTTGTGTGTTTTCTTGCAACTTTTTGACGATGGCACAGTAGGCGAATGTGGAAGAAGAAGTAGAAGAAAGAGGAGAAAGAATGGAATTTTTGTAGCTAAGATTTAATTGTAAATACATGTGTAATTTGTATATATTTACTTGATATACAAAGTAAATAAGCAGCAAACGAAAAGAAAAGCAACAAATCATAACAAAAACTTAATAAAATTATATATAAATACAGATATAAATTGTAGTTAATTTTAAACAATTTCAAAATGAATTTAACTAGTAAGCTAAACTCGAATTAAGCAAACCATGTTTAAAAGCAAATGCCACACACAAAACTACCAGAGAAATCGACAACAAATAAAGAAAAATATTCCATAAATGAAAAAATGAAAAGAAAATTGAAATCAAAATCTCGTTCAAGTGTAACAGCAAAGTGTGAAATTGCATCAAGAATCTTTATTACATATAGTTTACACACATACATACCATATACACACACACACACTAACACATACATCTAAATCTACTTATTATTTGTAAATAAGTAAAGCATAAATTTTAATTTCCAAAACGAAACAAAAATCCATTAAAAATATATTTCCAAAAAAAAACAAAAAAAAAAAACTGCTGGATTCTTTTTATTACACAAAACTTTTACAGCAAAGAGTAAAAAGCAACTGCCACGCCCTGGGGGCGTGCAAAACTTTAGAGGCAGATGTAGAGTGCAGTTTGTTGTAAACTATTTTGTATTCAGTTGTGATTTTCAATTAAATATTTTTGCCTCAGTTCAGTTCGGCTCTCGGAAATTAGCTAAAATATTTGCCCACATGAAATGCATAGCATGCTAATATGCAGGGTATATCACTTCAACCATGCAGTTTGGTAACGTGTCTTGAATACATATGCAGTCGTATCAAATTTTACAGAGTGGAACGGAGGGAAACATGTTCCATGTGCATAGTTTTTACAGCTATTCATTCCGGCAGAGCATTTGCACTTCGGTAAGTGCAATAAATAAATATATAAAATGCATGGTATATTCTTCATTTCTACGCACTTTATACAGCAACTGTTTCTACTTGTTCAACAATTGTTTTGCCACAAAACTAAAGAAGAATTTAAATGAAATGCAAAGCCTTTTTGAATTGCCTCTGCCTGTAAAATTGGACCATGTGCACATTAATAAAGCCAGAAGCAACAGCAGCTCGTGCTGGCTGCAATTGCCTGGTTGCATAATATGCCAAGTTCAATTTGATTGGCACAAAATTTATAGCATGCAATTTGACACGGAGTTGCTTGCTGCAACTCTGGCAGCGTCTGGCAACTCTGGCGCCGGAAGTAACACGACACTTGACATTTTAATTTAATGCCGTGCGCAGCCGTCGCCGACATAAGAAGCCCGGGCTGACAGGCCAGCGACAGAACCAGAGTGCCAGGCATGGCAGGCAGGAGTGCAAGCAGGCGAATCAAGCTGAAGGTGCTGGACAAGTGTCCTTCTAACCGTTTGGACTTTCGAGAGAAATCGATTATTGAAATTACACATTAAGCAGACAATAAAGGTGAGTGCGACAGATTCCTAGAAAATTAATTACACATTCTGTTTCGAAACTGGTAGCCTCAAACTCACTCTGTGTCGTGTCAGAATATATTTCAAGCAGGTATTTCATTAGGGAAGGATACCCCAATTAAGATTTCTGTTTTGCCCTGGCTTAAGCAGTAATATTGCATGGCACACATACACAGACACACGCACATGCGGACATCAGGATAATTACAAGATGAGAAAACTGAAGCGGAAGACGAAGCCGAAGCTGAGGCTGAACTGCTGCAACTGCAACGTATTGTTTATTTATTGTCAATGAACAAACCGGACAAGCGACAACGTCACTTAATCAACATGAATTCGGTTCAACGGAATATCCATGAAGCAACCTTCATTTGCAGTAATAGATTGTCATGTCTTGAAGCCCAAGCATTATTAATATATATGTAACTAATTTTGTAGCCTGAATGCGACAGGAAAGTGAGCTTAAGCCAAAAGGGAAAACCCTTTGTGAAACATGTTTCATATTTATTGAAAGCAATTCCAAGTCAAAGATATAGTCTGATAAGTATATTCGGCTTCTCTAAAGTTGGTATTATTTCGAATTTATTTGTATGCTTAATGCATCTGATGGGCTACTGTTGATTGCCGAAGTGAACTGGATTTTAGGAAGATAATTTTATAAAATATATGTATTATTTATTGAAGGTGTAACGAACGGGAGAAAGAAACAGTAATAAATTATACGTATTAGTCAATTAAGTGATTATTAATATTACTCATGTATAAATTTGTTTAAGCGATTGAAGCATTACAAATTACTTTTGATTTCTTACAAATTGAATGTTTGAACAGGAATGTTTTAATGGAGGAGAATTTATGTAGTAGTTCAAGATATATTTCAAATGGCAGCAAAATTATATTTTTCAATAGATTACTTTTAATCAATTTACGAGTTTTTATCTACCTACCTTAAAAAATAATAGAAAAATCTTAAATTCCCAATATAAAATTTTGTTGCATACTTATTTGCAGACTAACAAACTTTTGGAATAGCGTCTTTGTATAAATTTAAATTATTATAAATTGCTCAGATCGATTCAGGAGTGCTTATGATGTTTTGAGCAATATAATAAGACAATATAAATTGAAAAAATATACAAATTATTCCTAAATCAATGCAAATAGTTTGTTATTGAAATCTTTTTGGCAATTCATAATTAAAATATTTCACATATCAAGAAACAATTTGAAAAAAGCACTTTCAATATGTAAACTGAAATGTAAAAGGCTCTTAAAGAGTTTTTTAATTAATTTTCCTTATTTTCAGCACAAATTGAAATGAATGGCAGTTAGCAATGTATATGCGTATGTGTATATGCGTGTGTGTGAGCGTGCGTATGTTTGTAAGCTCAATTCAACGAATGAATGTCAATTGAAAACTTTCGCATTTGCTATGCATTTTGCATGTGTCATTCGACACATTTAAATTTCAAACTGATTTCGCTGTGGCGCTGAAAATCTAGTGAAATTCACCTGCCACACACACATAAACACACACACACACTTGCACACACATGTAGAATGGACCTCGAAATTCGGACAAATTCAAAAAGAGTTGTCAAATAGTCAAATGAAATACGAGCTGCAAGTTCAGGCGACAAGCAGATGCTGCCTATGCTAAATCTCCCTCTCACTTTCCCCCCCTCTCTCGCTCTGTCACAAATCTAGGCCAGTGGCTCTCTATATATATTCTATATGTTTTATATATGTGTGTATAACCAACTCGAATTACAGCACAAATCTAACGAATACTAGCTGACCCCGTCGACCCTGTTGACCCCGCCACGCAGCTTCGCTCATTCATTCATATGTCGAGGCGGGCGAAACAAAAGCGGCATATGCAATTCATTTACTGCCATTCACTAGACACACCAGCCACGCCCAACACTTCAGGCTGGTGACCACGCAGGTGGGCGAGGCAACGTCAATTAAAGCGCTGCCGGTGGCGCCTAATTGGATTTATGCCACATTTATGCGTAGGTGCAAATTCGTGGAATTGCGGCGGAGCTCAGCTCGACTCGGCGCGGCTCGTGCTAAAAATGAGGAGCGTAATGAGCGTCACTTGGAATCGGGGGCAAAGGCAGTTGGTGTCGAGTTTGTGGGCGTGGCGGCTACAAACTCAATGCGAGTCCAAACTCGCCAGGACTCGAACAATTGCAAGTTGTTGCCATTGTTGCCACACACAAGTTTCGAGGACTTTAAATGAAATTACGCGAAAACTTTCGGACCCAACTTTTTGAAGAGATCAGCCACGGGGGTGAGGTAAGGCACGCGGCGTTGGATGGGGCCTGCTTTCGACAGGCAAGTGGCATTTCTATTGCGGTTGCGGCACGCACACACAATCACACACTAACACACACCCGCTGGCGCGCAACTTGCTCCATAATGAGTTTCATAAATTAACACAAATTAAAGATACGAGCAAGTAATTTACCTATATACACATATAGTAGCACTAGCCAACTATGCGGCACACCCACACACACACACACACACAGACGCAGAGAAGGAGCTGTGTGCGCTCATTGGTTTGTAATTAATGCGACCCCAACTCGGTCTGACCCAAAGGTATCCGGACTCGCCTTGACTCGCCTGCGGTCAACTAATACAAATACCTGCCCCACTCAGTGACTGTTCACATTCACATTCACAGTGACTGCGACTGCGACTTGCCACAGCGACTTGGGTTGCGGTCGCGGTTGAGGCTGATGCTCGAGCTGTCGCTGAGTGCTTCTGTGTTTAATTTTATTAATTATCTGTGTAATCTTTGAAGTTGCCTGTCTGCCCAGCTGCCAATATGTCTGCCTAGCTGACTGCGTGTCGTTCTCTGTCTGTGTGTGTGTATGTGTGTGTGGCTTGGGACTACCACTCAGACTACGACTACGGCTCCAACTGTGGCACATTCATTAATCGCATCAAGCGGAACGTGCCTCTGTCGTTCTGCGTCGAAAGTTGCACAAACTTCCACAGCCTGCGGCAACATTTGGATAATGGAATGGACTCTACCGTTGAGTCGTAAGTTGATCATCAATTAGCATTGAATCAGATAACACTGAGAGCGACAGACGGAATGCAAGAAAGAGAGACAGACAGAGAACAAGAGAGAGAGAGAGAGCAACCGGACAAAATTCTACTTTAAGTAAGCTTTAGTTTCTTTTAAACAAGTAGCAGCACAGCAGTAAAGGATATCTCGGTGCATTAAAAGTCCAAAACAACAGCAAAAACGAGCCTAGTGTACTAATAAGTTTTTATCTCTGTACAGCTAGCCTTCCCAATCAGTTCTAGCAGTGAAAGGATGAAGCTGTCTTCGATGAACACTAATGATCAGAGTTGGCGGCTTTGTGGAACATATGAATTATCCAGCCAGTGCTTTGGCAGTACTCTCCTGTTAGGTGTTAAGCTTCAATGCGAATTCGAAAAGAAATAATCAACTCGAGTTAGATAATTATTTATTATTATTATTATTATTTATAGATAATACATAATACACTCATTGTAGCTGGCTCGAGGTCAAATCACAAGATGTTCTCGCTTTATAGCACGAATCAAACTTGTTATTCATTAGACGTCAATTTCCGCTCTGAATAGACATCAGACATCATTTTAAGCCTAACTAAATTCCGCCAAACTTAATCACAAGAAAGCATTATAATTATATATAAATCTATTCTATATAATTTAATCATCATATGAAGAAACTTTCCTGCGAATAACATATGTTATATGCTATACAGAGGTCAATCTCTGTTTACTTCTTAGCGGTTACTCAAGCGCTGTTTTTGGCTGCTCTTCTTCTTCTGTTCCAAATTGCTTCAAATGGCCTACAAGATTATAGGGCAGCTCAGCTGTGGGTCGCAGCTTGGCAATTTGCTGGTTGCCATTGTCACTGAATACGCGGCTGGCGCGACCAATTAGACCCAGAGAGGTGACCTCGAGCTGCACGGTCTGGTCTGGCAGCAGCTGCTTATTGTAGGCCTGGCTAATCCCGTCCGCTGATTGGACGCAATCCCAGTCCGTCTGTTGTCTGGCAACCGCCAACGGTTGCAATCATGATGTGGCAGGGAGCATGAGACCGCACGCGTTGCCAGGCGCAAGATCTGCGCTCCCAGCGGCGTAATTTGAGTGCAAATATTGAAGTTGAAAACCAGCAGCGGCAGCTAATAAATGTAATAAACATAATGAGCAAATGTTTAAATAACAGATAAGTGCGCATAGGGCGAGAGGGGTGGAGGGGAGGAGGGGAGTGGGCAACGCGCAGTTGCATGAATTTCTGTGATTCCGGAGAACGGCAGCGATAAGCGAAGCAGTCAAGCAACCCTCGCAGAGCATTTGCAATTATGAATGAAATTTGAATTGCAAGCGTATCAACCCTGCCTCTGCCTCCGCCACTGCCCCTGGCACACCCACTGCCGTTGCACGTGCCATGGAACTGTGGCACTGCCAGTAGCTGCGTCTGGCCACGTGTCGCCAATGGGAATGGAGTGGGTGGCGGGTGGCGCCTCGGAAGTGCCAATAAGTAGTTGTCAATATTGACTGATTATCTCAACACGCTGACTAGCAAGAGAAGCAGAAATAGAGGAAGAGAAAGAGAGAGAGAGAGAGAGGGAGAGGAAGTAAAAGAGAGGCAGTGAGAGGAGTGTGGCGATAGTCGTGATTACATTGAGTAGTTACAGACTCGAACGGAAGTCAACATAAATCACGACAACTTGGCGGGGCAGGGGCAAGTACGAGGGGAGTGAGAGGAGAGGTAGGGAAGGGGGGTATACGAGTATCGTACACCGGGCAATGCAATTATTTAGCAGGAGATGGCAATAATTTAGCTTCTGACAGGCGACAGGAAGAAGCTGCTGCCATTTAGCTGCACTCGCAGGAGATGCGCATAATTGCATCTGATATCGATGCCACAAAACACTGTGCAACATAATTCAGCTTAGTATGGCCGTCTGCTCTGCCGATAAGATCACCCCTTATACAGTGTGGAAAAGTATGCCGGCTTAATCTGCTGCTCAGACTTGTGTGCAGCAAATGATTTGAGACACTGTCCGCATAAGCAGCGTGACATAATGAGTTACTCTATAGACATAATCCAGAACCAGGGCTACCATACCACGATAACAATAAAATACAAAATATGTACAAATGCAAATTTTACATATTTACATTTTTAAACATTATGAGCTGAGGGTATATTGCAGAGGGTATATTAATTATGGCCAGGAGTTTGCAACGCTCCTTAGGAGACAACTCCGACCCCATTAAGTATATATATTCTGAATCGCCATCACCAAGGCATCGGATCTTAGAAATAACTTATCAGTGTCAATCAAAATGAGACATAATATTGAATATACACAATACCATTCAATTCAGCACCAATATATATAGCTAGCATTGAAACGATCGGAGCATATAAAAACCTAAAAGGGTATTAACCATCGGCATGCTGGAGGTAGTTTTCGTTTTCGCTTTTTATCATGTTTTCGTACAAGTAAACTAAGTATATACTTTCTGTTTTAAATAATATACTCCCTGTACATCCGAAGATTAAATTCATTTTAATATAACAGAAAATGTTCCATGAACTTGACCTTTGAAACCGCATTTTTAATGATTCATTCGACAATACGCAGGGTACTGATTCAATTCTTGCCATACATATGATAAATATCGCAAATATTTATAACGGTTTGAATAATACGAATATTACAAAATATATGTATGTGTAATATATATTTGTAATCATAACATAAGAATTCTACATTTATTTATCTCTCAAACTATTAATCTTTCTTTCATGTCAAACCTTCCTTTTATTCAGAGTTTTGAGTGACAATGGTTATATATATAAATATATTGCATATACTATATATATAATATTCTATATATAAGTATATTATAGTTTAACCACGTCGCTAATTTCTAGAAACATATTTCATAATCAGAATACAACATGCATAAGCCCTCAAGCATTTAAATACAAATAAAACAAGGCAATTCTGACTTATCGCTTTATTCTACCCGCTTTGCCCAGTTATCACTGTGTGCCAAGCGAAAAACAACTCGAGGAGTCCAACGCATTCTCCGCAGCATTTAGTTTAGTCTTTACTTCGTTACGATGCCGAGCAAGACGCGTTTTGTGCAACTCCAGCAGATCTTTTGCCTGCTACTGATGATGACACAGTATGCAATAGCGGTTCGCTGCCGATATACAGATGGGTTTTCCAATGGTCGGACCAGAACACGTATGAATATGGCGCGATTTCAGTGCAACAATGGCTACACTCTAATTGGCAAGCAGAGCCTACCTTGTGATAGGTTCGGACGCTTGAACGGCGAACGACCTCTGTGTGCTAGTAAGTACAGTGCAGTGCAAGAAACCAAGAAAGAAAACAGTGACTTTAACTACGAATGCGAACAAATTGAAAGTGAAATCAAACATGTATAAGAATAAGTTTGATTTGAATCTAATAAAGAGAAATAAGTGATCAAAAGTCAGAAAGTGACATGAAAGTGAATCTTCTAGCATGATGTGATGCAACAACACTACACAACAACTACACGAATATAAATGAACCCAGCATGAATGAATTAAACATATGAAATGATAGCTTCAGTCTGGATAGTTTTGAATTGAAGAAAAATGATAAACAATTGTAATTATGGAATATAATGTGGTGCTTATAATCAGTTTCTATGGTGAAAGAACTGAACTAATAACGCAAACCTTTCGGTTAAAGTAAACCAGACAAATGAAAAATATTAATTAATAATTATTTATTAATTGTTCTTATGATATCTATAGAATGAACATATTTTGACATTTATATAGGATTTAACAAGTATATAATGGGCTATATATACAGTACGATAAGAGTTGTTTGGTTAGAATATCAAGAAATACAAGTTTTCCCTTGTTCATGAAAGACATAACAAAAGTGAAACTTTGTGAACTTATCTTGTAAACTAACCAAAACATATTATAGTTTCCATGGTAGTTATTCGATATTTAAGGGCCATTCGGCACAATTTGATAGCTTCTGTGGCAAGTTAAATAAAAATATCATTATAACTAAAAGACTCCTTTACTTCCAAACTAACGTATAGAAGAATACGAATGTTTCAACTCTTCTGATGATGCCGATCAAGAATATATATGTATATAGTAATATAATTATGTTTTATGATTGCAAATAAATCCAATCTTCGTGTAAACTGCGATTAATGTGTGATTTTTTCTTCAATTTCTCCCAGGAGCGGGCTGTCTATTGCCAATGACACCCGAAAATGGTGAAATCGAAATGCAGGATGACAGACTGAGTGCCACAGTGATCTGCCAAGAGAACTTCGTGGTGGCGGGCAATCCGCAGGCCTTCTGTGATGGCCAGAAATGGGATCGCCAGCTGGGCGTCTGCCGGCCTAGCAATCACACTCTGGACCACGCCTGCGACTTTGAGACAGTAGATCTATGTGGCTGGACACATACAGTGGCCCTGGGCCAGCAGTGGCAACGTATTGCCACAGCCAGTTATGTGGGCACGTATAAGACAGGGCCTCGCCACGATCACACACTGAACAGAGCCTACGGCGGTCATTACATGCTCATCGAGTCGGGCAGCGGGATGAGTGGGGCACATCATCTCGTGTCGCCGATCTACGCGCGCAGTCTTAGTCTGAAGACCAAGTGCTGCTTCCGCTTTCATTACTTCATGTATGGCGATGGAGTGGGCACCCTCACGGTCTTGGTGAAGCCGCATCAGTTGCACATCGACGAGATGTGGGACAAGCGAAGGAGCACGTAAGTTGTGGGAAGCTCAAGGTGCACATGGGTCTCACTCTCACCTCCCTTTCCTTTCTCACGTTCTTAGCTATGCCAAGTTCAGTTTATACGGCAATCAGGGCAGTTCTTGGCTGGAGCACACAATCTCCATCGATGAAATGCCCGATGATTTTCAGATTGTAATTACAGCTTCGGATGTGACTAACGCATTTGGTGACATCGCCATCGACGATGTGCGCCTCATGGTGGGCAAGGACTGTGGACTTGATGCGGAGACCACTACTACCGAACAGACGGTGGAGGTGCCACCAGATGAGCTGCCGGTCTATGCCGTGATGAACTGCACTGGACGCTGCAACGAAGGATTTGTAGCAAGCATATTTTCTCAAGGCAAACTGATCATGGGTTGCAGCTGTCACGAGGAATGCACTGATGCCGGCAACTGTTGTCCCGACTATGCGGAGACCTGTTTTGCAACGACAGCGGATCCGATAACTGAATCTACTGTGGCTGCAACAACACCTACAACGACTACAACAACAAGAGCTACAACCACTACTACAACAACTACTACAACAACAACTACAACGCCAAGAACGATACCAACCACAAGTACTACAACAACAACAACAACTCCACGAGTCACAATCCCGACAACCCCCAGCACAACCTCAACAACAAGACGATTAATAACGACCCCAACAACATCCACAACCATTCGTATTCCTCCACACATAGCACCAGTAACAAGTACTTCCACCACGCGTGCTCCAGCGGGTAAGTTGAGCCTAACTTCCTTAATGTCTTTAATGTCAATATCTTTAGATATATTAAATAACTTAAAAGATGAAATAATATAAATCCATAATAAGTACGTCATTTTCTTGTGTATTCAAACTATAAATAAGTTCAGAAAAACTCCCTAAAAAGTTCTTAGAAGAAAATACGAGGTGTGTTTAAAAAGAATCGCGAATTTTGAATTTTCGTGGGTTACGTACTATATAATTGAATTTCGATTTTTTTTTTTGTTTTGTTATGTTGGTACACTCTTCCCGAACATCTGTACCAACTTTCAAGTGTATAGAATTTATTGTTTGGTTGTGAGATGCGTAGAGGTTATAAGTTTTTGCGTGCTCAAAATTCAATTATACGTTATCCGCGAAAATTCAAAATTCGCGATACTTTTTGAACACAGCTCGTATAAAACCATAATATGCCATCTTGTTGTATAGTTATTCAAACTATAAATAAGTTCAGAAAAACTCCCTTAAGTTTATGGAAGAACATAGAAAGTTCAGGACTATTTTATAATATAATATATTGACCCTCATTCTTTAAGAAATAATTTCGATTTATATTCTACTAGTCTATTTACTCCTTACATTTCTTCTTACTTTTCTTCCATTCTTTGCACTCACAGCAAAAACTACACAGCCCAACAAGATCATCTGGACAGTTAAGCCCACAGACATCGAGGGAGATGAACATGACAGGAATGCAACGAGTCCAGTGCGCTTTATGTGGATCACTTTGCTTGTCGTCTTTGCGGCAGTAATCGTGGCCAATTTAGTCTATCGGTGCCAACCCTTCAAGAACAGATCCATTGCAGGACTGGAGAGTTTTTTCAGCAAGAAATCAGCATCAAGTGAAACACTTTGTGTGGTCGGCGAAGAAGCCGACAGCAACAGTTATGTGCAATTTAAGGGATTGCCAACAGAACTATGATGGGACAGTACTTAAGATTGCTGTGGAGTAGTATTTATACTGAATGATTAACAGAAATTATACTAAACATATTTGGAGCATGAAATTGCAAGAAATTTATGATATTATCAGAAATTAATCAGGGATATAAACTATATTATTATTATTATTATTGTTAATATTAATACAATAATTTGATAAGAAAAGTACAATATAATTATTCATATATCATTATTATTTCTTTATATAGTAGAAATCTGAAAAATTGCACAACTTTTAATGAGCTCAGCAACTGTGAAAACTGTGCAAACTTTTGTAGAATAAGTCGTACCCCTTATGCCGGAAAACCGTGTAAATTATCGCATTTCCATCTATCTAAAGAGCCTTATTATAAGGGAAAATCAGCTTAAGTTTCCGCTAAGATGTCAAGATCGATTAGGATTGGAATAATGGATGAGATGAGACCTCACTGGTGCCTGGTTAACGAGCTGGCAGGGGATCTTCTAATGAAGTTGCTGCTGTATCAGTTGCCCATGTTGCCCGCGGGCTGCACTACGTGCCGGGCACGTGGCTGCAACCACCAGTTTACCAATCCTCTCTCTCTCTTCCTCCTCTTCCCCATGCAGCCCCGTCTTGATGCTGTCGCTTCTCAACCACCCATTACGAGGCTGGCTCATGTTTTAACAGCGGCTTTTGGTTGTGATTTAGTGGCTGGCCAAAGCGACGGCAGCCACGACGACGGCTTAGCGTCTGGCCAGCACCAGCAGCCAACCCCTGCCCTGCTCTAACCCCCCTCCCCCCTGGCCAACACATATCTCTATCCTCCCCGTCTGCCCAGTAAACGTTTTGTGCGGCACTCAGCACAAAATTGTTGGGCATTTCATGCAATTATTGCCGTGCCACACAGACACAGCCAGAGGAAACCCACACTACCCTCCCCACTCCAATACCAACCCCCCTGGCGCAGTTTGCACGCTCAACAAATTTTCACAAGATTTTCCCGCCGCGCGGAAAAGCGTTAGCCCAATTGCGAGCTTTACTTGCGCGCATTTTACAGTTCCTTTCATTTTTTGTCAGTCGTGAGAGGCAAACACCCTTGTCGGAGTTAGCACCCTCCACCATACCCTTCTCTGCCCCCTCCCCCCACTCTCTCTCTCTGTTCTTTTTGCTGTTTGGCTTTGTGATTTAGCGCCCGCTGCTCTATCGACTTCTCACACATCATTTGACGAAAATTTTTTTAATTAAAATGGCATTTTGATGCGGATGCAAAGACAGGAAGTGCGCAGGGGGAGAGAGAGGAGGGTTGACTTTGGGGCTGAGCAGATAAAAGGGGCGTGCCGCGAGACGCTTCTGGGGCATTTCGTTAATGCGCATTGAGCCCTAATTAAAAGTGAAGTACGGTCGCTTATCTTAAGAGGGCGGGCGGGCGAGCGGGACTGAAAGCTGTCCGGATGGGTGTGGCATCGTAAATTTCAAGTCGCTTGACGAAAGACACGAACACACACACACACACATTTGCCACGACAGCCGTACAACATTTTTGCATGCCACGTTTATCTTTGGGGCAAGCCCACACACGAAGACGCACCCCTTGCATGCAGCACCCAAGGGAAGGCATTCCCCCTTGCACTACCTCGACTCTTTCCTACTACTCTCTCTCTCTTTCTCCCTCTCCCTTTCCCTGCCTGCTCTTCGTACCCAATTTCAGCTACAGTTTCCATTCGCGCTTATCGCCGCAATAAATCGCATTAATTTATTGTCCTCGCCGCATTTCGCATATTTCGTCCACACTGAGCCCGGCTCTGAGCTCGCTAACCAGTTACATTTTAATGGGCTTGTCCCTGGCTAGGTACACACCCCCTTGCCACCCTACCTCTCTCTCCCTCTCTTGTGTTATTGTTTTCGATTTAACACTTTTAGTTGGCTACTGGAAAATATGCAATACAACGCAGACAAAATACCGAAGAGAAACCCCATGAGAGGGAACTGCTCAGAAGTTGCAGGGGTGGGAGAGCTGTACAAAGTATAAGAACGTAATACATAAAATGAAATAACATATTATAAAATAATATATTAACTATAGAAGGGTATTATTTATATTATATATATTTGTGTCCACTTCATTTGCTTGTAACAGGCAGAAAGAGGCAACTCTGCCTCTCAATAGATGAGTTCCATAAGTAATCGCAGTGTATACGAGTTATAAATACCATATTGAATGGATGCTTAAGCTTTCAATGGTGCATTGCATGTTTTGATTGCTCAAATACCACACAATCCTCATCTTCCTATACGCAGCTGGTACGCAACAATAATCTTTTTGCAAAAAACACAAAATTCGCGATACTTTTTGAACACATCTCGTATATACAAATTCTTTGTTTTGTTTTTTTGGCTTAAGGCGGAAGTTCTTTTTTGAATCAGTAGAACATTTTGTAGAATTAAATTTAGCACATGATAAGTTAGAATATATAGACGAAAGCTTTGCAGTAGATCCAAGAGTAACTTGAATAATTTAGAACTTACGACTTAGAACTTTGTGCCGACTTAGCAATGCCAATTTTAAAATGTTGCAAACTTATTCAATTCCAGATACGAAATTTGATTATACGTAACCCGCAAAATTTGCGATACTTTTTGAACACACCTCGTAGATCTCTATATACATATATTCTTTATAGCTCTCTCTCTCTCTCTCTCTAAGTCAACTGCAATTCACTTCGCCCAGTTCTCAATTCAACAAAACACTTTGTCTGCTCGCTATTATTATCCGTGTCAGCATTTCTGTTAGCTCTGGTAATCCTCCTTCTGCTAGTCGTCCTTTCGTGCATTGGTCATGTGCGAAATCGTTGCCCAGATGCTTATCATGAGACGCCAACGAGCTGCGTCAGTCAAGACTGAAGAATGGAGTACAGTAGACAGAGGTGGAGTAGAGCTCGGCCCTCCTCGGTTGGAATATTTATAATGCCTCGAGTGCAATTTATTATGCAGTGCCTGTGCAGGGCCTGTCTGGCCACGGACAGAGGGAGGGGGAGAGGACGAGGGTCGCTGCAAGTGCTGCAATGTCCACTCACCAAAGATGTCACCTAGCTCCACAGGCGTCTAACCAAACTCCGAAGGGTTTCCCTACCCCTCTCTCTCTCTCTCTCTCTCTGCTACGAAAAGATTTATGCACTCGAGTTATGGCGGCCCAGATGGCAACTTTATCGTTCGACGAGCTACCGCCAAGTTGAGGCCACACTGAGGGCCGTTTCATGCCTCCTTCCAAACGAACATGTCCGACTGCAGTCTTCTGGCTGGCAGTGTTGCTGTTGCTTATGCTGCTGCTGCTACTGTTGCGGTTGCAGTTGTTGTTGTTGTTGTTCTCGACATTTCCGTTTGCTTATCAGTTGTAGCTCATTCCAGGGTACTTTGTTTTTGTCGGCTCCTCTCTTTGTTTTGGTTTTGTTTTCGTCATTGAAAAAATTTGTGAATTTGATAACATTTTGAGTGAGTGGAGCTGTGTACCAAGTGGATTAGTTGATAAGCTATGGTATGTCTAAGAATTGATAATGTTTTGTTTTATCAAATCGAAGAGAGAGAGAGAAACATAATTAGAGAGAATTATATAAAGATGAAGAAAGAAAAAGCAGAATAAAGATCGTGCTTATGACAAATGAAGAATGTAATGAGTTTATCGAGTGACATAAGCGATGCTTGGTTGAGTTTTAAGTTGGCGACTTGACCTGTATAACTTCTGTGTTCATATTCCAATTAAATTGCAATTTGGAGAACTGACTAACTCGGTAGAGAATTTTAATATTTAATATTTCTAATTTAAATTAAACTGAAAATGCATCTTAATTTGTGGCGACGGGGGCTTGGCATCCAACATTTGATATAAACTTATAACAAAAACCCTTATGCCAAAATTAGTGCCTCTAGCTTCTATTATTGTAGAGTTATTTAAGTTCATACAGAAAAAGGAACATGGTTCGACCAACTTAGCTTGATAAAAGAAAAAAAAGCAAATGAAAGAAAGAGCAAAAGAGAAAGTTAAATAGAATATACTAATATCTACTTCCAATTGGCATATCATAAACTGATAACAATCTTAACTCATATTTAAATCTCGCCAAATAATAAGATAATGCAAATAATGAAATTCAGACAAGAACCCGCTTTTCTGTGACGGAGGTCGGTATCAGGCCCACCCACGTTCTCTTAACCGATATCTGACCCTCTCTCTCTCTCTCTCTCTCTCTCAGAGTCTCTCTCCCACACACTCTCATCTTTCAATGATAAGCTCTAATTGCAAACAGGCTAAGCAAAAGTCATCTCCATCGTCGTCGTCTGCATCATCATTACAATCATTCGGATTGGTCAACGGCGGATAACTAATTAAGCATCGCATTTCATTTCCAATTCGGTTGCTCTGGGGAAAAGCTGGTGAAATGCGAGTAGGAAAACCAATACGAGGCATGAGGGCAAAAGCCATCGACAGAAATAGAGTGAGAGAGAGTGCAAAAATATCCAACTCGATATCGAAATATAAGCCAAATAAATTTCCGTTGCCAATGCGCTTTCATAATTAATATGAACCAATTACAAAGGCAGCAACAACAAAATTAGACAGGGAGTAAAGAGAGAGAGAGAGAAAGAGGTAGAATGCTCGTAATGGATATGAAAGCGAAAAGAAATAACTAGAAATTCGACAAAGGAGGAGAGCAGGCAGGCAGCTACAGCTGCTGTTCCAGCTGCCTGGGATTGATGTGTGCATTACATAAGCAATAATTCGCATCCGCATCCGCACTAGCATCCGCCAACGAGAATGCAAGACAAACAGCAAAATGCGAAATGAATGAAAAGTGCAGTGACAGCAAAAATTCTCAAACTTCCTTATGAAAAGCCCAGAGCTCCCATCTCTCTCTGCAGTGCAACTCATTTTTGCTTTCCTTCTCTCTCTCTCCCTCTCTTTCGTATCGCCATTCCCGAGCAACGAAAACATATCGAAAATCAAGCGATTGTCTTTGGGTACGTACAATGGCACACGGCACTCGCCCATTGTGCCGGCAACACACCCATCAATTGATGTATTCCTCTGCCAACAGAGTGTGGGGTGTGGGGGAGGCATGTGCAGCTTTGCTCGGTTTAATCAGTAGCTTACAAGAGTAAACAATGCAGTCGCAGTCGCAGTCGCAGTCTTTGCTGGAGTACCCACACCCAAAGTCAGAAAGTACTAAGAGAGGGAGAGAGAGAAATCCGACGAACCGATGAACAATGCAAGCGAATACGAAATATCCTGAAATCAGTTTCAATAAAAGGTCGGCAGGTGGTCAAGCCAGCTCAGATGCAATGTACCAGCAATAGATTTTACAGCTACCATTTCAATGGAGAAACAGCGCAGTCCATATACGATTTATGGTTCATAAAAAAGCTGCAGAAGTTACTTAACTATCTTGAAAATATTCAACTATTGCAGTATTAAATATTTCGAATCGGAAGAACCTGCAAATAAAATAGAAAACTAACCCCAAATAAATAACCTAAAATACATTTTGTATTCAACCTCATTATATAATAAAATACAATTTGAATATACAATTATTAAATACAAATTTAATATACAATTTTTATATATAACTCTATCATTATTAAACAATCGTCGAAGGGTATAAAATATATTTATATTTTTTTATTTTGTTTATCTTAAATAATACAATTTAAATATTCAATAAAATACAATTGATATTTATTAAAAAAAAGGAAGAAAAAGTAAATGAATGAATATTTCCACAACGTACCCCATTAAGCTATCTATATATTGTATATATAATATTAATAAAAACCACCCGTGCACACCCCATGTGGTATCATTATAATCATCTTAACCATAGCTGACCCCAATCGAAAACGTTAGAAAACTTCCAAGTAGCTCTTGCTAGATTAATGTACATCAAGCTGAGACCACAATTGAATATGCTGCCTCAATCCAGCTTATAGGGTAGATTATAGTGCATTTACAACGAATTTCGGGCAAGGGCGATCTATCAAAATGAAATTGAAATCTTTTGCTCATTTTTGAGCTGGCAGAAAACATTGGAACGCCGATTGAGATGGGGATAAGGAAACGAAGCAAGCGGGGGACTTGGGATTGAGCTTCTGATACGAACTGCAGTTTGTCTTTGGCTTGACTTGTCGAGGCCCCTCCCTGGCTTCGTTGACGATGTGCCCACTGTGCGCAGACTGCGCTGTGCACTGCGCCATGTCAATCAATGTCAATAAAACAATTACTGTCACTTGCAGCTGACTTCGACGGCGACGGGAGACTGCGACTGCGACTGCGACTGAGACGAATGTCGTCTGTGGACGGTGTCAGGTTCTCGAGCAGCATCGATTGGGGTTCGGGGTGCGAGTGGGAGAGTCGCAAGTTGCAAATGCTGCACGGAGGCAGGACACGACACTCGGCGTGTGGTCGAACCACGCCACCAGCCACCCCCACCTGCTGCCCTTACTTCCCTTACTCCTTTCGCTCGTCTTTGCCCTCTTCATCCCTTCCGCCCGCATTTTGGGCAAATGTTTGCGGTTCGAGGCAAGAACCCTTGGCTGGCAATAAAACTCAGCTCGACTGATGTTGCAGCTGCTGCTGTTGTTGCTGCTGTTGCTGCTGTTACTGCAGTTGCTGTTGTTGTTGTGACAAATCGTTTGTTTTAGACGTCGCTGCCATTGGCATAATCGCACAGTCATTGCCTGCCGCTCCACGCCCTCGTCCGCCCAGCCGGCGCTGCACAAACCGTTGCCATTTGTTGCTGCCGTTGCTGCTGCTGCTGCTGCAGTTGTTGTTGCTGCTGGTAAAGCTACAATGTATCTACTTTTGAGTTACATTGTCTCCGCATCGAAGTTGCGTTGACAGCCAGCGTCCTCATGCTCGTCCTCCTTCCCATCCTCCTCCTCATTCTCGTCCTGTTCCATCTCCGCCTACGTCTGTCCTCGTGCTGCCCCATCGAGGTCCTTTGCAGTCGTCACAGTGCATTTGCGGGTTTTTGGCCACATTGCGAGCACATGCATTATACATGCCACTCCCCGCCATATTCCCCTGGCCCCGCCCCTCTTGCCCAGCGCCCTACACGATTGTAGGCAGCCTTTGGCAAATTGCAACACATGACAAACTTTGTGTTTAGCCAACAGTGGAAATTACAACTACAATGAGACTGCTCTGGCTCACTCTGTCTCTCTCCCTCTTTCTCTCCCTCTATCTCTCTTACTCTCCATTCTTATTGTCTTGCTCTCTCTCTGTCTGCGTGGGTGAGGAAAAGTTGGCAACGCTTATCGAGGAAACTCACTAAAAATGATTGTGTAACTCCGATTGCCGCACACTCCTCTCCTTCTCTCCCTCTCTCTCTCTCTCTCTCTCTCTCTCTCTAGCACTGCTGCCTCGGGCTAGTCTTGCTCAACTGATTTGAAATGTTGTTACATAAATTCGAAACTCGCTTACACAATCAGCTCGCATATGTGGCAAATAATTGGAATACGTTTCGGATTTCAGTCTTTCCTTCAGGTAGGAAACGAAGAGATACAGACACAATAAAAATGTTCTAATTAAGTTTTGCTACGCGGTTTCGTGGCTTTCAAGGGACAGACTAACTACATTTTGAGTCAAACTCGTTTTAATTAAGACTGAACTATCCAAACGAATTATGCAACTCTTTTTTCTTAATGTTCATAAGTTATGCATCTTAATTAAGACTGAACTATCCAACGAATATTATGCAACTCTTTTTTCTTATGGTTCATAAGTTATTCATCTTGTATTCTTAAGGTTGCTTTGCAAAAGGTAAATAGTACGTTTAATTTATGGAATTCAGAAAGTGAAAGAAGGCAATGGGGTTGAAATTTGTAATAAATGTGAAGATCTTTAGCAACAAATGATTATCAAGATAATAATTGTTCAAAAAGTATCGCGAATTTTGAATTTTCGCGGGTTACGTATTATTAAATTTAGATTTTTCGCAAAACACTTATAATCTTTACGCTTCTCACAACCAAACAAAAAATGCCATACACTTGAAACTTGGTACAGATGTTCGGGAAAAGTGGACCAACATAACAAATCGAAATTCGATTATATTGTACGTAACCCGCGAAAATTGAAAATTCGCGATACTTTTTGAACACAGCTCGTATTCACTTCTGTTCACCTCAAGACACCCATCAATTCAAACAGATATCATGCTCTGCAACTTCCCAATAGGTTATTTAAAATACAAGATCAATTGCAATGTTGATGGCAATTTTCTTCCCCACTGAAATCAATCAATAACTAATAAGAGAATGTTCTCCCAACAAATCGCGTACCTTGAGCAACAACTATCAATGGAGGGGGTGCACCACAAACTTATCGACAGCCCACAAAACTTACAGACGAACCCACAGGAAGGGGAAGGCAAAGAAGGGGAAAGGGAAAGGGGTTCCTTGTGCAACTTGGGCAAGTTGTGCAACAACGAGGCGACATTTGCGCCACAAAATACTGCATTATTTATGGATGCATTTAGTGTCGACGACAACAGAACGAAGGGGAGGAGGGAGGTGGGAAGAAAAAAATGCCACGAATCTATGAAATATGCAAGATATTGATATGAAAATCGGCGAGAAGAACGGCAAATGAATTATAAATTGAGCACTCGAAGCGACGAGAACGTAGAAAGAAGTGACAATGTCAGCGAGGAATGAGAGAAGGTGGAAAGACTTTCCTGCTGCGCAGTGGGAAATTGAGAAGTTTCTACTAAAGAAATTAGATGAGTTATTTTCAGTTTATTTTAAGAATGGAATTCGATTTGCCAGCAATGAATTCCCGCTACAAATTTGAGTAACTTGTTTAGAGAGACAGAGCAGGCAGGACTCGGGAGAGTATGACAGATATATAGTACGATGCAACTGATGCACTATAAACAGACAGATGCTCTAGAGAATATGGCTCAAATACGAGTGGAGAAGATATTTGCCATAAAGAGCGAGAAATCTATTTCAAATTTCATTGTCTTTTAAAGGGGAACCTTCGCTATTTTCACCATGCAATCAGCTCAAATGCCAGGGCAACCCAGAAATGGAGAGAAGGAGCAGCGCTGCTTGGAATCTGTTATTTATTTTGACCGTAGCAACAATGTTTGTAATCAAATTTCGATGACAAAGTCGACTGGCAGCAGCAAGAGCTGCAACAAGAGCAACAACAAAGTCGCCGCTGCAGCTAAGCAAAACTTGCCTGGCGAATGTGGACAATGCAGCAGCGCCATAAAGCAGACTATGCCAACTGTGCTGTGTGCTGTGGCAACTGAAGATGAAGAAACTGAAGACTATTGGCAAGGGGTGTGCCGGAGAGGGGGGCAGGGGGATGGTGGGTAGTGGCGCCGTCGCCTGACACGTAAACCATTTGGCACGCAATGCACTTGGTGACTTGCTGATGTTGACGCACATAAAATGTGAAGTGCACCAGGGGAAGGGGAAGGGGAAGGGGAAGCAGTAGAGGGACAGCAGGTGGTAGAGTGAGTGAGCCGCCAAGCAATTTGCTAGCAGCTCTCTCTCTCTCTCTCTCTCGCTCGCTCGCGTTGGCAGCATAATGCGATTTGGGAATTGATTGTGCACAGGCCACTAGACTCGAGACTCGAGACTCGACACTGCAGACGCTTGTGCAATTGTATGCCACAGTGAGCACACGCACACACACCAATGCACACTCACACACACACACACTCAACCTGTTCCCCTCTTCCCCCTGCCATCACTCACGCACTTCTTGCTTCCCCTTTTCGGCCTTCACTTTACTATTTTGCGTATTTAATTTCACTTAGTCCTTCATTTTTCTGGCATATTCTCGGTCAACCCTCGCTACATTTTGCTACACACTTTTTAATATGGAATTCATCAACAGCAGCAACAACAACAACAGCAGTAGTAGCAGCAACAGCAGCAGCAACAACAACGTCAGCAACATCGCAGCATTGCCGCCATGAGATGATGCCACTTGTGGACTGTTTGTAATGCCGTCATTCATTTTGACTTTATTGACATGGCAGCCGACCAACAGGCGACCCCCTGACCCCCCTCCCAGCCATCCTAGCCATACCCCCCCCGTGAGCAATGTGGGCTGAACTGTCGCGAACTGTCTCAGAGCAGCGCTGAGCCTATGCTTGGTCACGTGTTTCGCACAATTCAATTGGAAACATACCACGCACACTCGCACACACACACACACGCACACTTGTGAAAATTTTCATTTTACTGGCATTTCTCAGTCATCTCTGCTGCCCACTCCTGTTGCCACTAACAACAACTACAACACCAAAGGGCAGCAAGAACTGTCGCTGATTGCGTTGACAACATTTTGCCATTGTGCGTCATCCGTTGAAGTGTGCCCCCTCTCCCTCTCTCCCTCTCTCTCTCTTCTGTTGTATTGGCTCTATATGCGAGAGACGACAGCTCGTAAATCTCGCAAATGTATGCACCCCTCTGGACGTTTGGCACGCCTTTGCCGCACAATCTCCCGCCCCCTTTGGCGCACGTGCAAGCTTCGCTTACCGTCGCCGGCAACAACTTTTCAGCCGCTGCCTTTGACAGCGCACAGGCAACTCTGGCAACCCTTCCCCTGCCTCCCTCATTTGCCATTGTCCTTATGGAAATTTCACGGACAGCCGGAACAGGCTTGGCAAAGCCAGCAAAACACAGACGCGATACAGCTGTGCCTCCTGCACTCCTGCCTCCTGCCTGCTTAGTGCGGTTTAATTGCAACAATTGCGTATGAGTCCAGCAGAGAGTCAAGCAACTTCTGTGCCGCATCACGTCTCGCTTTCAGCTGATTTGCCCACTGATTTTCCCGTTTCCATTTCAGGTGACGAGGCAGCAGGCAGCAGTTCATGCCTTAATTACTTAATTTATGCCACTTCCGGGTTGCAACCCTCAAGATTTCCGCTGAGCCTGAACACATATTGATAGGGAAATATTCAAAATTAATTTCATAACGAGGCTTCAAATGGGGTGACATTACATAATTGCACATACTGTAAAGCAAGACACTGATAAAGGGTAAGCTTAGCAGCCGAAATTCGAATTATGTTTTTCAGTTGGACAATAAAATATTTTTGTATTTAATTTCAAGTTTTTTTTTGGCTTGACTAAACAATTAAGTACAGATATTAAACATACTTTACAGGAAGCGGCTTGGAAATCTGTAACTCTTTACATTATTTATTTAGTAATTTCTATTTTAATTATCCGATCGCAACCAAATGTTCAGAAATTATTTGGTTAATCAAACATCAAATTTAAGGGAAGCGGGGTAAGCGAAAGAAAGGGGGTACATATCAATTACCCTGTCCATGGGGTGTAGGGGTGCCACAGCTTTGTAATCTAAAACGAAAACGACGAGAACAACTTGAATATCAACTCTCGAAAACAGCATCAAAATAATATGATATGATTCTGGTCTGTGGCCGCAAGCGCTGCGTGAAAATTGCAAATATCGCAGCAAATCAAAATTTGCGCAATTATTAATTATGAAAACGGCACAGATAATACGAGTACATTTTGCAATCCCCACAAAAGGAGAGCAACAACAACATTAACTGTCATGAGCAACATGCACAGAGAGAACATGATGCAAATTATGAGTGAAAAGAATACGAAAGACCCTTGAGCAAATGCAGTATAATAAATATTGCTAAATTATATATCAGTATAGTCAAAATAACTATATTAAAACTGTTAAGAAATTGAAACCAAAATAAAAAATATACTGTCCTGCATTTAAATTACAATATTGCAATATTAGAGTTATGCCTTCACAAAGGATTGTCAAATATTTAGAGTCATTTTGCTTAAGCGCTTTATGGATCTCAAGAACATAATGAAGTGAGAGCTCAACTGCAGCAGCTAAACTCGTCAACTGGCTACCCAATTTCCGCTTGTGTGCAGGGTTGCCAAGCTGTCCCCAAGTCTGCAGCAAAGTGCTTTATCCTTCTTTCGTTGGCGTCTAATACGCACATAATTCAGTGCTGTCTGTACCCGAATATGCCACAACAGAGATTAAAGCGTGGCCAAGGAGTCTTGCCTCTGCTTCTTCAGCTGCTGAAGGGTTGTTAGCAACAAGCGAGACACGCGCTTCATATACCCCTCGACTTCCCCATGTCCCTCTCTGCCCCTCTCTCTCTCTCTCTGAACTGGACGTTGAATGCGAAATGAAGGAGCGTGCCGGCGTAGCATTGTTACGGGTAGAGGGAGGGAGGGGGAGAGGGAAAAGGGAGAAGCTGCTCTAGTTGTAGATTCTCACTTTCTCGCAGCTTCAGCTGGGTCTCTCTGCTCAGTTTCGGGCTTCTCGTTTTCCATAAGGACTTTATTACTTTTTCATTTCGTTTCATTTCGTTTTAATTTTATTATGAGCCAAAAGTGGCCGAGCACAAGGCGGACTCGAGGGCGAGTTGTACACAAGCAGATACAACAACTCTAGTAGAGTAGGGTAACAACCACAGCAACAACAACAACAACATGGAGAACAACAACAATGGCAAACCCGGAACGGGCTCTAGCGAAACAATTTTTAATTAAATTCTGTGTGTATTTTATACAAATATGAATAATTATTTATGACTGCCTCTACATCTGTCTGTCTTACACTCTCTCCCTCTCTCTTTCTTGCACTCTGTGTCTATCTGTGTCTCTGTCTTCCTCTGATTCTCTGTCTCTGTGCTCCTCTCTGTCTCTGTCTGTGTGGCAGGCAGTTAATGCCAGCAGCTTCGCTGCCGATATTATATTATGCGATATTATCTCAGAGACCTGAAATAGAAAATGAAAATGAACCATAAGGCGCACCATTTGGCATATTTCCAGGCCGGCTACGATGTCGACGTTGGCGTCGATTAATTGTCGAGGCTTTGCGAGGCACAAGACAGAACACAACAGAGAACAGCACAGAAGACAACAGGAAAGTGTTGCTCTGCATTTAAATTGCAGATGATTATTTAAATTTCGCATACAATTTACATAATGAAGGTCGCTCTGAACTCTGTGCACCCGCTCTCTCTTTCTCTCTATCTCTCTATCATTTGCTATTTCCCTCTAATGCTGCTGCTGCTGCTAGTCAAATTAATCAAACAAATTGCTTGGCAATGGACAAGCAGGGGAGGGGGAAAGGAGCATCATGTATTCTCTGCTTTGGCAAATGGAAAATTGGAAATGGAAAATGGGAAAACTTGCTATTGGCGAGTATAGAGCAAAGACCCATGACGACTGGAAGAGTGGGAGGGGGGGCGTGAGGGTAGCGTGGCGGGGAAGTCGCGTCTTTTGGCCTCAACCATCAAATGTAATTTGCAAAAATATTTGCTTTCAATAGAGCAAGTCGAATGGATTTAACTCCTTACTCCCCTGTCCCTTGCCCGTACACCTCCCCTCCTGCCCTCTGTCATGCATGACAGCAACCTAAGCAGATTAACTAAAGAAATTCAACTACTCGTAGTTTTCACTGTGAGTTTCCTCTAATCGCTTTCGCTGCAATTTCAACATGAGAAAGAAAGTTGAATGTAGAAAAGTGCTTCGTATAGGATTTACAACAAGAAATAAACTGCTATTTATTGCCATATATCATTATACGATATATATGCAAATTCCTCAATAATTCACATATTCATAAACATGCGAAAAATAATTTAAACTTAATAACCTTATCAAAAACAGATCCTTTTCTATCCATATAAAATATGTCAGTTTTTATTTGTACAATAATAACTTCTCCTTGTTTCTAGTATCCCTTAATACTGCAGTTATGCCAATTTAAAGCACATCAAATTTAGTTTAAATTTTGCAATCCTTCTCTCAAATATTCTTTATACATTTATGATTGTTTTTAAAATGTAAGCCAGACGAAACTGCTTTCTGGAACAACCCACATTCCAGTTGCTTCCTTCTTCACCAAGTTTAGTTTGTGATCGCTTTCACAATGGAAACTGAGTGAATATCATTGCTGAGAACATCCTTTATACATGTAAGTTTACAGTTTTGAAACCGTTTCTCGCAATGGATGGTAGGAGGAGGGGGCGGTACTTTCCCGGGCAGAACTTTCATAATTCTATGGCACACGTGCAAACATCGCAATCGACATTAGCAATTTGCATTGCAATTTCCATCAGTTTTCAATCAGTTTTCCGGCGCAGCGCAGCTGCTTTTCATATGGCAATTAGCTTAATTCGATTAAAATGCGCTGCAGCAACGAGTTAACGCCGACTGCGCCGTCGACAGCGGCAGAAAGTGGAAAGCTTGGCGAAATGTGCAACAAACAAATATAAAATTAAATTGCCAATGCGAATGCGCTTGAAACGAAAGTTGTTGTACGTTCTACGTTGTTGTTGTTGTTGTTGCTACGTTTACCGTTGTTATTTGCCGCTTATAGATATATTATTCATTGGCTTTGTGGTTGCCAGCAAGGCAGAAGGGGTGCAGGGGGGAGCATTATTATGTAATGCGGCGAATAATGTGAATTCAATGAATGCAAATATCAATTTACTTTTAGCATATTAATTGAATTTTTGTATTTGTCGTGTTGTCTATTTGGACAGCCCACATGCCCCACACTCTCCCTTCCCCCTCTCCAACACTCCTTGTTCCTTTCTCTGCTCTGTGTGTTTGCGCGGTAATTGAAATATTTATTTTTCATCTCAATTGCAATAATAAAACCGCACAGGACATTTGCCTGCACTAGCGAATGGCCGCCGGGCTGAATGCCACAACACCACAAACAAGCAAGCACACACACACACACACACACATGCACTTAAAATGCCAGTGGCACCCACACTCACACCAACACACACTGTGCACACAAAGGCAATTGTCAGTTTGTTGTATCTTTCTGTCTGTCGCATTCATTTTGTCAATTTGTCCGTTTGCCAATTTGCCGAAAGTTTTGCGTTAATTATGAGCCAAAATCAACGCGTTGCAAGAGTCCCTTTGTTGCACACAGACACACACACTATAGCCATTACCCTCGCACTCTCTCTCTCTCTCTCGTTTGCAGTACATTTGTTTTCGATTAGCTGCAAGCGCTAAAGTCAACAAATCAATGCAACTCAAACAGTCGAACAGCAAATTGATGGGACGCGGGGTAAGCGAAAGAAAGGGGGTACATATCAATTACCCTGTCCATGGGGTGTAGGGGTGCCACAGTTTTGTAATCTAAAACGAAAACGACGAGAACAACTTGAATATCAACTCTCGAAAACAGCATCAAAATAATATGATATGATTCTGGTCTGTGGCCGCAAGCGCTGCGTGAAAATTGCAAATATCGTAGCAAATCGAAAATTTCGCAATTATTAATTATGAAAACGGTCCAGATAATACGAGTACATTTTGCAATCCAAAAAGGAGAGCAACAACAAGATTAACTGACATGGGCAACATGCACAGAACATGATGCAAATTATGAGTTAAAAGAACTGCCAGTCGCAGGGGGAAGACGAAAGTCCCTCGAGCAGTAAAGGAAATATTGCTAAATTCAATATTAGTATTGTCGAAATGTATCATATTGAATTGAATATTATTTTCTTAAATTATTTTATCTGTGCTCTAATCTATTACTAACTCTAATTTCCTTTACCCTACTCAATATTTGAAATATTTTCAAAAATTGCCAAAGAAAAACTTTCTAAACATCGCATAAATGTGTCATTATTGCATTTACCATAATTTCTATAAATTTTCCAACATTATCCCTTTATCGCACATATCAAATACCCGTTAATTCTTATTGCTTCCATTTCAGGATTGTTTAACTCCGCTTCGAGAGTCGCATAATCCACAATACGGCGCAATTGGCGGCGTCTCGCACTGTTTTCGATGTCCTGGCAGAGCAATTCGAGTGATTTCCCCCGACGGTGCTTAAGTCATAAGCAGCACAAAAGCCGCACATAAATAAACCGGAAACGGGTAGACGATAGATGAAGGGGGTGGTCTGAGAGAGGGCGAAGGGGGACATGGGGCCGCTGCTACCCGTAGCTCGTATAAAAATGTCATCAAAAGCATTCAAAAATTGCAAACACGAGATGGGCGCATAATTCAATTTAACTCCCAGCCAAGTCATAAGTAGGCTAAGGCTGCCAGTCCCAGTAAGCGCCCCTCCACCACCCCTTTTCCCCCTGCCTCCTCTCAACTCAACCCCATTTCACTCTGTGCGCACTTGTTCCGCAATTCCATGTGGAGATTTGCTTGAAGGAAGATTATGACGATTAGATTATTACGCATTCCTGACGATTTATGCGATTAGATGACGCAATAGAAATAAAAGAAAGAGAGAGGGAGAGAGAGAGAGGGAAAAAATGCATCGCAAGGGTTGCACTCGGCCTGGAATTCTCAAATTGTTATTGTTGCTCTCGCCAGGAGGTCAAAGCGGGGGAGCAGTAGAAACCAAAGCGACATCAAAGCGATGAGCTCAGCTGCCACAGTGCCACTTTTACGAGTTGTATAACCCGCACACACACACACACACACAGATAAATCGGAAAAATACCCAAGTCATGGGATATTAAAAAATGCCAAAAGCTGAGGCAACCCGGCAAATCATCTGCGGAATTGTCATCAAATTGAATGCCTCCTCCTCATCTCTGCTCTCTAAGCTGCAACGCGTGGCTGAGTCTCATTTTCTTTTTATTATCCGCCTTTATGGCATCCAAATGTTTGGAAACTGTTCAAAAAAGAGCGCAGCTGAGAACCGAGAGAGATGATAAAGGAAAACCCTTTAGGAAAATCAATCGACTGCCGGGTCAGCGGCCAAACTGAATGGGGTCAAATTTCCGCTGAACTGCGAAGCTGAGCTATAATTAGCACAGATGATAAACGAGGTCGGTGCGAGCTAAGCGAAATTTGATTGCAGCGGAAATTTAAGACTTAAATTGTGGGAAATAAGTATAATAATTCTTATAAACAAATTTGTTTCGTTTCGAATGAAATTAAACTATAAAGAATCCTCTTGGGTGACCCAATTGTGGAAAGTGTTTTGAAATTCGCAGTTTCAATTTGAAATTGAAATTGCAGGTTTCGGCAATTGACTTATTTGGCTTCTTTTTCGAGCAGGTTAACCCTAACCTCAATTCGTGGTTTGTGACTTTGTGTCGAGTTCATTTTGGGTTCACTTTCCCGTCTCATTTATTCATCGTTCACTTTGCTGCACTTCTTTGGCTGCTTTGTGTCGCGACTATTTTTGCACGACCCGAAGGCGTTTTCCTTTATGACTCTCACTCCCACTCTCCCTCTCTGTCACTCTTTCTCTCTCTCCCTCTGTGTATATTTCAGCTTCAGTCTCTCTCTTTCTCTGCTTCTTTCATGTCTTTCACTTTTCCTTTGCTTTGTTGTCGATTTAATTTAAAGAAATTTCCTCTTTCAACTCACACTTATTATTTGCCACATTTCTCTCGCTCTCATACTTAGTTCATTTTAATTTATAGCAACAACTGTGCTATAAATGCTGCAGTTTATAGCAAGCTATATTCCTTTGCCTTAAATTCTTTATAAGTTGCCTGAAATTAAATCGAATTGTAGCCATTTATGGCAACTATTTCTGTGCGAGAAGCAGGAATTACGCTGTCTCTGTCACACTATCTCTGACTACCTTCTCTCTCTTTCTCCCTCTCTCTCTTTCTCTCTTTCCCTTGGCTCCTTTGTGGTCTTTTGTTGTCGAGCATTTAAATTACAAAATTGTCGTTCACATTGTGCGCTCTGGGCGTGTTAATAAATCGAGTGACTCTCATGTGGCGATAATTATGCCATTGATTGCTTAATTACAGTGCATATGGCAACCCTGCTCCGCTCTCTCTCTCTCGGCATTCGGCAACCCTTTCTCGGCTTAAAGCACTCGGCACATGTTGCCCGGCACTTTGCGTGCATTTCGTTTTAATTTAATTTCACTCGCCCTTTTTGCGCTTTCATGTTGGGCGCCAAGGACACTTAGCAGTCGGTCGTCCTGGCGTGCCAGAGTTGCCTGCCTGCCTGCCTGGCTGCCTGGCTGACAGGCTCTGCAGGCCTGCTTGCCGCTCGCTCGAGTGTCATTTGTGGCATGTGCAACAACTTGAATTATGCACACGAGTCTGAGAACTGTCAACCAGGCAAGACTGACAAGCAGCAGCCGCGAGTGCAGCGCGTCGCCAGGCCCAAAGTGCTGCGAAGTATGCAATGCTTTTCGCGACCTTCAATTAGTACTACCAAATGCACTACAGAGTGTGCCAGCTGCGGGGGAGTGCAAGGAGGTACAGAGAGGGTAATGTACAAGTATATACTGAAATTCAGAAGAGAAATTTAAATGCTTAAGGCATTAATAATAGGCTGATGGGTTGAGACTGCTATGGATATGATATTGATAGCGATGTGAGTCATCGATAGCTTATGGAATTTAAAATTCTGTGAAATATGTATAAGGGAAGTTACTGTGGGGGGAATTTGTTGTCGAATAAGTTATGGAAATGTTATCGATATCGATATACAATAGATAAGATATCGATGGTTTAACATATTGTGAAATATGCATATACACATCAAACTTAATTTAAATATGGAACTAGTGACTATCCCTATCGATAGTGCATAATAGTATTACTTATAATCATTATCGATAGCTTTAGCGATATTATTTGTAAATTCCCTTTCCAATATACTATAAAATGATTAAATTGCAAAAAGTATTGAATAGTCACCACTGCCACAGACTTTCGCTCGAATCTTCGATGCATTTTATCCTACACATAGCATAATAACCGATATATGCATATCAATATGTAAATATCGGATCATTTTTTAGTATTTAATGCGCTGTCACGCGCTCTTTAAGCTTTTCCTTTTATGCAAATTGATTTTGATTTGCACTTGCAAAGCCTCAGTTAAACCGCTGAAATACCCAGCACTTTACCAATGCACCTGAACTATCGAACTAAATACTATTATATATGTATCTATATATCAATCTAGCTATGTATATGAGCTTGTTTGTATATGAATTTGCACTTTTCCATTTCAATTTCCATGGCAAAGCTGTCATATCCTGTTCATGGCTATCAAAACAGCATCGACAACATAACGAATACTTTCCGTTTCCCTTCCTCTCTTTGCTCCCTTTTCGCTTCTCTTTCTCTTCGTTATTCTCATCCTTGTTGTTGCTTTCCCACTCACATTGGAAATGCACATTTCGTGTCATTTGGCCAGCAACTAAACATTTACAAAATGTAATTAGGCAAACAACTCGCTGCTCACTAACTAACCATAGCACCAACACATTCACACACTCACACAGAGACACCTGGCAGCCATTTTGCGTTCAGTCATCGGGCAGGTGCTTCGTCATTTAGTTTCATTCGATGGCTTTTCAATAATTCTGGGGCTGGCACTGCCTGCCTGGCAGCTCGTTCAATCATCCCATTGACTTTTCGACAAGCTCGCACACTCTCTAGCACACACACACACATACATTTAGCATATTTGGTTTATTAAATAATTACGCTCTAATTGCAAAAGTGTCTGCGGTTGCCAGTCAGCAGCAGCTACAACAACAAACAAAACAGCAACAATATATATACAGATACACATACTCACACATATATCTACACACAAGCCCACACACCTACACACTCTCCAAAATAATGTCCGCAGATGAGAAATGAGGTCTACTTGCTGCGCTGAGCGACTGGATAAGTGGCTGCTCACGGCCAGGGGCGTAGTAGGAGAGACGAGTGCGGAGGCTGAAGGCTTTCTGATTTGGCTGCAACCAATCAACTTGATTGAGTGTACGGAGGGAAAAAAACAACACTCAGAGTAGCCCAAAACTGACGACTGACCGCGCTGACGACTGCAATAAAACAGTAAGCACAGCCTAAGGTGAACAGACTGACAGAATCTTGCAGATTTAGAAATATCAGACAATACCAGTAATAGTCTTCAAATCAATCAATTTCTTTCCTTCCTCAAACAACATATAAAACCATTTGTAAATAGCTGAAATATAAATTGAACTATACTGTTCTAATTCTGTGCTCTATTTCATATTCCATTCTACCAACAGAAGATGAAATAAAAACAGTATAACTGAAAAATACTAAACCTTAGAACAACATTAATATGCACGGGACCAGGCTGACCCTGTGTGGATTTTATGTTACAATGCGCTTTGCTGTTTTAGCATGCGAGTGAAAACAATTCGAGGGTTATGAATAGAAATGAATATTTATTCATCTGCTGTAACGAATGCACTTACAGCTGTTGTATTTCTACTATATACTGCAGCGCCATATTGTGTGGTTTCAGCACAGATTTTAACAGCAGCTCATCGTTTCACAAGGTATAAGGTATTATAAATGTAAGTAGATAGACAGTTTTCAGGTTTAGATTCTATTAGCTTAGTGTATTTATTATTTTATTTATTTAGAAATAGTTTTTTAGTATTTATAGTTATTCAAAATCTTTTTACACTAAAAACTTAATATTTTCATTATTTTTCTACATTTTTCCCCCTACAAAATTGTATTATAAATTTCAAAAAGTGTTCTGCATACTTATTATATTGTCTTGGTATTTAGCGAGTATTTTTAAAGCTTTTTTCTAAGTATTTATAACGTATTTTTGCATACTACAAGTATTTTTTGTAGGTACTTATTTTGATGTATTGTCAATACAGTATTAATCTGGTATTTAATTCGACTACTTATGATTTAGAATCCCCCAAAAATGAAACTAAATTTCCAAGTGATTTTCACCCGGCTTGAGGTGCATCACAAGTTGATTTAGTGTCATTATTCACTGTACTTGGCCACGGGCGACGAAGCTGTGTCAGGCCGCGCTGCCCTTGCTCTCGCCCCCTCTCTCTCCCATTGGCTGGGCACTTGGCGGACAGTTACGTGGCCATAATTAAATGTCGACATGCAACGCTGTTGCAAAGTCAGCTACAACAGCAGCAGTTGTGATTTTGAGCGACAAAGAGGGAACGGGAGGTAGCAACGAAGGCAGTTAAGAGGGTAACTGTCGACTGGGGCGAGCATGCATGTGTTAGCAAGAGAGAGAGAGAGGGAGACAGGGAGAGAGAGAGAGCAAGAGTTTCTTTTTTTTTGGCGCCTCTGCACGTAATGATGTAATAAAATCATTTCACACCTCATGAAATGTCGGCAATTTCCGTTGAAATTCGATTGAACTTCCGCTGGCAACGGGGCCTGCAGTGCACCCTCTTTCCCTCTCTCTCTCTCGCTCTCCTTTGCTGACTTTCTCTTTCAGTCTCACTGCCGGACTAGGCACGGCAGCTGCTGGGATGATGCATGTACGTGGCGTGTATATCATTATATATCGTACATATCGGCAGCAGCACGCACACTAGCTCGACACACACACACACACATACACACACACATAAGCACACGCGATATGCCACACATGCTGACGTTTTAATTTTATTCCTGGCACCTCCAACAAGGCGAGGAAGCTGTTGCTGGAGGGGGTCTGTCAAAGGGGGGCCAACTACGAAAAATCCTTGACTTGAAATTGATTGAAATGATATTGCAAAGGCGTGCGCTGCCAATGGGCAGCGCGTGCGTGGGCCGCTTCGCTTCAGTACGCCGCCTCCGCCTCTTGGCATGCCACGCCCCCCCCCACTTTGCCCCCTTCATCTCGTGTTCGTTCGCGTCTCGTCTCGTAAAAACACAGGAAATCATTTCGTCATTCCATAAATTGTTATGTCGTAAATCTTTGCAATCAAACGTCCGCACACACACGCCTACACTAACACACACACACACATAACACACACACACATATACATACACACACGCTCTCGCTGCCAGAGCAAGTGAAAAAAGTAGCGTATCCGTTGGCCCAACAAGTCAGCAGCACATCAGTTGCCCCTTCTTCCTTCCCCTGTCCTCTTCCCTCTCTCTCTCTCTCTCCCTTTCTTTTTGCTTGTCCTTGCGCCCGATTCGGCTTGGTTTGTAGACAAATTGTTGCCATGACTGCCTCGTCGGCTCAACTTCATTGTAGCTTCTTGCGCTGCTGTGCAGTGATTTGGCCAACTAGCCACAGATCAAGCAGACTCTGGCGACTGTTGACACAGAGCGGAGTGTGCTTAACCCATGCATGGCCCAAGGTTGTGCAATTTAACACAGTAAATTATAATGTTGCATAATATAGATTATTCCAAAAATTCCAATATAACATTATAAAAAGTATATATGTATAATATAATTTTAAAATGCCGTTTCAAGTATAAGAGCTCTTATTGCTGGACACATTGACTTTGTGGCAGAATCATAACCTTAAACCTAATGAATATAACACTTTGCTTTCTATTAATTATACATTTTTCATTAATTTAAATTAAATTAAATTCAATTTAAATTAAATTCAACTCAATTTAAATTAAATTCAATATCACATACCAATCCTTATGTCGGCCAATCTTTTCTATGACAACTATATGTTATAGTGATCCGATTTTTATGAAAATTGCAGGATATATTACAAGCATCAAGATAAGAACATATATTGAGTTTGGTGAAGATATCTTAAGTAATAGCAAAAATTGACCAATACTTTATATGACAGTTATACGATATTTCGGTCCGATGGTGTTTATTCCAACTTATAAACAGCTAGCAGCAAGAGGAGCAATATAGACCAATTGTAAGGAATTGAAATAAATTTTAGTTTACATAAAGTTATATATCAAAAGCCAAATCCATTCTAAGAGAATAAATTGTAATATGATAATATACCTATGCGAGTAATATGATAATATATGTAGTATTCTTCAGATAAGAAGCAACCTGTGCACAGGTCAGCAACTAAGGGTTAAGTTACTGAACTTATGGAACAATAAACTAAACACCGTAGGTAGTCAACCTTTGTGGGACAGGTGTCAACAGGCCTCCCGACCGAACTTCAGTTTGGCATGTGAAGCACGTGCTGCCTCAACCTCAAAGAGAGGTAGGGAAATGGCAAGGAAAGGAGAGAGGGAGACGTTGTTGCCCAAAGTCACAGCCGGAAGCTGCAGCCGAAGTAAACAGAAAGCGACAAAACGGATGTGTAGTTCATAAATTTCGTCAACTGCCATAATAACAAACTGGAGACTGGAGAAAAAAGAAAAGAAAAGAGAAGAGAAAAGAATAAAGGAATTGACTTGTCGCATGCCCATAGATTACACAACATATCATTTTGAGTTGAAGGCCAGACAGGAGAGGGCTGCAGATCTCACGTTAGGTGCGAAGCCAGATAAAAGAAGAGATGGAAGAAGAAAGTGGATGCCTCGACTGTGTTGCTCACTCCCCGTACCTTCCCCTCTTCCCGACCTTGTGCCAGTTTCAGTTTCAGCTTCACTCAGGCCAAGTCAAGTCAAGTCTCGACTCAGTGTCGACTCCCAGCTCGTCATAAATATCGACAGGGCCAGCCCGTTGGTTTGGCAGGTGAATTTGTCACGCCCTCGTCCCTGTCTCTATTCCTGCTCACCTGCGCTCACCTCAGCTGCTGTCCATGTCCTTGTCCAGGTCCCCAGGCCATTAGTCAAAAGTGTGACGAACGAGGCGCCGCAGCCGTCGCCGCAACAAGGCAAACAGATGAAGAAGAAGAAGCAGAAGCTTCCGATGGGTTCCGTTTCGGTCTCGTCTTTGGGGTTTGGGGGGTTGCGACCATTAGTCGCTCCCTCGCTCGCTGGACAATTTATTGACCTTTTTGTACAATTTTCAATCTAAAGGAACTATTAAGCAGTTAAATGATAAATTATGCGCCGCATGAAACTTCCACTGCGCCGTGAAAGCTTTTATGATGACGCACTTCCGCACTTGCCCACAGTCGAAAATCCATTTCTGTCTGGCTGACTGGGCCGTCCTGTCCTGGCCTGGCCTGTCCTCTCCTATCCTGTCCTGGCTGACTATCCCAATCCCAGTCTGTATCTGCTGTCTGGGACTCGTCTTTGGTCAACCAAGCACATTGGCGCTGCGGGGCGTGCGCTTCAATTGCGACTTTTATGGCGCATCAATCGTGTCTCTCTCTCTCTTACTCAGTCTCTTTCCCTCTCTCACCCCTTCTCGGGCACAGGCCGTTAACTTTTATTGATTTCAATGGGCCCGGATTTGCACAGTGATTGCCCAGGCTGGCCATGGGCGCACCAGGCTAACCAGGCGGGCAACCAGGCAAGGAGCCGCAGCCTAGCCAGCTCATAAAGTGCCCTCAACGCCTTTGACTCAACAATTCGCTTTGTCTTGCCGACGCACTATCCTAGCGGAACCCCCCAGCGAGGTGAGAAGGGGGTCGAGGTGTCTCTACTGGTGCCCACGATTGACATGGAGACTGAGCTCCGGGGCGGGGATCATTAAGTCAAGCACGGCCTATAAATAAAACACACGCACAACCAGCCACACCACACACACACACCCCACACACACAAAGCAATTGAAAGTTCTGCGCTTTAAGGCAGGTGTCCGGCTCAAGGGATGCCAGGGATATGTCTATTTTATGAAGTGAAAGCTGTGCAGGCATATGGTATAATTATCATAAGATATGAACACAGTGAGTGTCGTTGAAAGGCACTGAGGAAGGGTGGGGAAGGAAGAGAGAATAACGAATTGAACTCGAGGTAAGCTCGTGCTGAAATTGTTATTGATTATTTAATTTCATTTAAAGTCGAACTATGGTCAGTCGACTGTTTAAAAGTAAAAAACAATTAATAATTATAATTTAAATTTCAAATTGAAATATTAAACTAAGAATAATTTTAAGTTAAAGGTAATATCTTAACTGTGAAAAAAGAAATTAATTAAATTGAATTGAATTATGCGGGAAATTAAAGAGCAATTAAATCTAATTCTTCTTCTATAGAAACATTATTATTAACAGTTTAAATTGCAGTTAAATTTAAAGGAAATTTACCAAATACTTTAAACTTAATTGTAAACCGTAAACTTAGTTTGATTAAAATCAAAGACATTAAAGATTATATAAATTATAAACTAAATTGACCCACACAAATTTGTGACGTAAATGACATTTAATCATATTCCCACAAGAATTAAAATCACATATCATATAACAAACTCATCGCATATCAGATTTACTTTGATCCGTCATCAATAGACTTCAAGCTGAATCAAATCCGACTACCTTTGCCACACTTGAGTGCAACATTTCATTGCACTCAACCTTCTGACTCCTTGCGTTAAGCTCAAACTGAGTGTGTTAGCTGAAAAACAGATTAATTTATTTATCAGTCAGAGATGAACTTGCGTTGTCACTCGGAATCAGAGATAAACATTTTATAGTTATGAGATTAAAACTAGAAATCCTGCGAAAGTCGACAACGACAACAAGAAGACGAAGAAGAAGAAGAAGGAGAGGAAGGAGAAGTCGAAGAGCTGAAACAACTTGCAATTTGCCATTGTGTGTCAGTTAAGCTGCTGACGCCCTCTCGTTTGCACACTAGTGCTGTCCCTCTCTCTCTCTCTCTGTCTCTGGCAACGCCAACATGTTTTGCTGTCTTTTGATAACCGTTGCCCATTGTACACGAGCCCAAGTCGAAGAGAGTCACAGCACACAGCTCTGCCAAGTGGTTTTAAAACGTATAAACATTATTGCGAGTGTTCGTAGGAGGCTTCCCTCCATCTCCTCCTGTCAAAGACCCTCTCCCCCCTCTCCCTTCCCATGCCCCCTTCACTTCTTAACCGCTCACAGTTGGCTCGGCTCAGCGCTGAGCTCTGAGCTGATTGCTCACTGAATGGAAAGGGAAATGGACGCAGGCGGGGACAGCTGAAAAGGAAAATCGACAGTCAAGGAGGTAAGGAAGGAGCCAAGAAGAGGGGCAAGAGAGAGTGGCAGTGGGAAGGGAAAACTGGCACTACCCGAGGGCATTAAGTGCTCTCTGGCTGGCTGCAATGGAACTCGCTTCGTGGCCGACTAATGCCGCAGCTTAGTGCGGCTCCTACAGCAGCAGACGCTACACTTCCCCCCTGCCCCATACCCCATACCCCTTCCACTGCTGTCTTCATCCTGCTACTGCCTGCCTTCGTCTTGGTCTGCTCCTGTCTGTAATTAACATGGCATTCAAAGCCAAATCTCTGTTAGATTTTCCACATGTGGCTGCCGCGCTGAGTGGTGGTAAATGCCCCAGCAGCAGCAGCAGCATTAGCAGTCAAGGATTGCGACGACGAGTCAGGGGTCAGGGGTCACAGAGCAAATGTCTTGAATCTTTAAATATTTGCCTGCACCTGGCAACACCTGCTTGCTGCCTGCTGTCTCTGATTTCTTCTCTCTTTCTTTCTCTCTCTCTCCTTCTGATCGCTTCGATTTTTGTCTAGGCGCGCGTGCAACATGTCAATTAGTCGCCAACAACAACAACAAGAAAATGGCAGCCAGCTGCCAAATTTAATTTTTGCAGTTACGGGATCAGCCATGCCCCCTCCCCTCCCCCCGACTGCTGCCAACGCCCCTATGCAATCCTGTCTCGTTGAATGGATTCAAAGCATTTTCATGTCACAAAAACGAAGCGAAAACTTTTCAACATGTGTCGGCAGCTCTTGCTTCCCTCCTCCCACACTCTTTCTCTGCTCTGTTGAAGTAAAATGTGCAAAGGAAAAATCGTGGAAAAACTCGTCCAAAAGTTGTAGAAAAAGCTAAAAAAAAAGAAGCTGAAAAAGAAGCTGAAAAAAGTAGAAGGTGCCAAGTGGCAAGTGGCAGGTAATAATCTATGCATGTATGGCTATCTCTCTCCCTCTCGCACTTGGCAGCACTTTACATTTATTGTGGCAGTCGTGTGTGTAGCAGTGGGTGGAACAGGAGTGGGAGGGGGGGGACATTCGAAAGTGCCTGTCATGGCTGGCGAAACCCGAAAGCCAACTGTGCAAACAGTTCGGGCGACATGGCCACAAGTTCTAAGCTGTCTTAGTTGCTTATTATGCAGTGGGCCCCGCCTCCTTTCCCCTTACACTCCTTTCAACATCATATGAGTACTCCCTACCCCCTTTCACTTGCCCAACCGTTGCTGTCAAGTCATCGTGCAGCCCCGTGCGGAAATGAGCAGCTGTCTTGGGCTGTGACTTCTCTCCAGCAGACGCGCTGCTCCGGCTCCTTGGGGCTGCTCCTTCACTTATCCACAGAGCGCATTCAAGTTAAAGCTTTGTAAGTGCCACGCCCACTGCCTACTGCTGCCTGCTGCTGCTTGCCTTTGGGGGCCACTTGTGCTAAGTAGTCGCTGCAGCAGAGTGCAATGAAATTTTAGCTGTACTCGAGCAGTTGCCTCGCCTCGGGCACGGCTACTAAGTCAAACTCACATACACTTACTCTCCCTCTCACTCTCCCCTTGCCCCCATCTTCTGCCCTTCATCCCACTCTCTTCTTGTCTCCCTTTGGCACATGCCAATGCACATAACAGCAACAGCAGCTGCAGCTGTGGCTGCCATTTTTTATCATCATTTCCGTAACTCGTTGACAAACGGAAGCGCCGAGCCGTTCAGCCACTGCCAACTGAAAAGAACCAACACACACAGACATAGCCTGTCTTACACTTGCACACACACTGCGGCACACTCTCATAGACACCCGCACGGAAATGACCGAAATGGCAGCCCCATTTCGCATTGCTTATAATATTTCGCTCAAACTGCACTTGAAACTACTTTTCCATTTTCCATTTGCCATTTACCGTTTTCCATGTAAGCAACGTGTGAAGCGCCCTTCAGCACCCTAAAAAGTTGTCGAGCTGATGATCAAAAAGTATCTACAGGCACAGGTACCGTTATGGGGAAAAACTAATATGCGATTTGAGTCAAGTGAAACTGAAACTGAAACTACATTTTGTTTTCTCGCCAACAGCACAAGCTATAGGGCCACAAATTGTTTGGCAATAAGCTGAGATGAAGTTTGAAGAAAGCTGAAATATAGAGTTCAATATTATGACTCTATAGGCAATAAAGAGGTGTACAGGTACTTATGAACATAACTGTCAAAATGTTTGCAAAAGCAGGAAAATAACTTAGAAAATCTTCAAGAAATCTGAAAAACTTTTAGAATTGACATCTTTGAATATTTTCTAAAATTTGAATGCTTAAATATGTTTTAAGTATTCTGAATTTTAATACATTTATTGTCATTTAAAAATTATTTTTAAAAATGCATCAAAATTGTTCTCAACTTTACAATTGAAATTTTTAATTGTAGGAAGAGACTGAAAGTTTTACTAAATTTAACTTGTCAAACTATTTTAAAGCATTCTCTATCTTTTTTGTATTTAGTAAATAGTTTTTAAAATTAAAAGAATATATTGAATAAATCTCACATTGCGCAGAAAGTAATTTATTGATCAAAGTACAAGCAACGTTTGCGCTTCTTTACTCAATTCAAATTGCTTTAGTAGCTTTAAGGATCCTCCCTCTCACTTACCCTTCCACTCTTCCTGTCCCTCTATCCGATTCTTTTCCCGTCTCCTTCTCTCTCTTTTTCCATCTCTCTCTGCTTCTCTCTTTAACTAGCTCTTTCTTCATTTCATTTCTATACCTTATACACTCCTCATACACTCAGCAGCTACTCAAACTCAAGTAAATTGTTAATTTTCTTCGATTTTTTCCCGACTCCTCGCCTGGTGGCTCTGCTGGCCTGGAGCCTTAGAGTCATTTCACACAGTTATCCAGCTACTTGCTGCCCATTCGTTTTTGCCATCAACAACAACATGGTGCGCGTGCCTTTCCGCTACCCCCTTGACCCACAGGACTTCCATCGGCATTCACGATTTTTTCGCATTGACAGCAAAATTCGAAATATATTTGCCCAGCATTTGCCGCCTGCCACGCTTTACACCACAGGGATAGAGAGAGAGAGAGAGGGAGAGGGGTAGGTAGATGGCTTTCAACGGGTCCATGCAGCCTTTCTCTCTTTTCCGCTTCTTGTTGTCCTGCTCTTGACTGAGCTGGTGCTGTTTGCTTTACAGCTTGGCACGTTGTGAGGCTCTTGGAATGTTTTTACTGCTGAATGGGTAATTTAGTATTTGGCAATTAGCTTTTGCTTTCGGCCCAGTTGCCCAGTTGGCCACTTGGCCAGCATTGGCCCGGTCCCGACCAGTGCACAAGCGCTCTCTTCCGCTTCTCCCTCCTTCCCTCTCTCTCTGCCTTTGTTTTTTCATAGTTTCTCTCGTTCTTTCTCTCTGTGTCGACTCGTTTGTTTGTTTATCTGTTAAATTATGCAGTCGTCTATTAAGTGGATAAGATTTATGTGGCAAAGAGTGAAATGTTTTTCCATTTTCATGGCTTGTAAACTGAAGATTTGCTTAGCTGGTTCATCGATGACCACTACCACACACAGACCCACACGATGATGATGATCTACTGCCACATCGAGTGGGTTCCCATTGTCCTGTAATTGTTTTCCATGTGCTTCGCTGCTGTTGCTGTTGCTGCTGTTGTCATTTCATTTTGTTTGCGCTTCATTAAATATTATTGAAATGCTGCAATTAATTGCGTAATTGTTATTTTATGTTGCCACAGCAACAACAACAACAACAACAAGAACAACAGAACAGGGCACCACTTTAAGCACTCGACTGCAAAAACAACAATCAAGTCGTGCTGCTGCCTGCGGCCCTTTTGGAAGGCACTTCCTGCGGCCATTTCGACATTTGCACATTAAATTAAACACAAATAGCGGCGTAAATTATGCTACATAAAATGCAACTATGCAATTAGCCAGGCAAATCAACAAGCCCGCGAAAATTGTCAACAAAGAAAATAGTTAAAACAAGTAACAAAAGTAACAGTTAAAAACACTCGACATTAATTTACCCTACGTTCAATACTCGTTTCATTGATAGTAATAAATGTTGTAAATTGTGCATTCATTCTATTGTTTATCTTGCTGTGTATTTACAGTTTCGTTGAGTGGAAATTTGATGAATATGTTTATATTAAATGGAGCTAGCCTCATGCCGAAGCACGCAGTTGTATCTTTTATTTGTCATCTACAAACTGCATATTCCAAATTTATTAACCAATTTACAAAGACAGTGGGCGTGGCATTCAATATTTTAAGTAATCGTTACATGTATATAGTAAATAGAAATATGCATGCCAAATTTGATGAATATGGAATATATAATTACTGAGATCGACGCGTTCATACAGACACACAGACAGAAAAAATTACAGACAGGACTAAATGAAGTCGGCAATTGAGGTTGTGTCATCCGCCACACCTGCTGCTGCCTGTTACACACCCATGCACAAAGTAAGTATACCCCATTTCAGTATTCACAGGGTATAGATATTTGAAAACATTTGAAATAATAAAGCGTTAGATTATGAAATTGTGCAAATAAATAAAAACGCATCATGCACTTTAATTAATTCACTTAGCTTGTGCAATGGTAAATGTAAATAGCGAAAATGAAAATGAAAAGTCAACTGTTTGCCTTTGCCCAGATACAATTTCACTTTGAACGCACATTACGCATACGCCGCGTGTATGCGGGCAGGGGACATTGAGCGATTGCTTGACAGTTGGCGCAACGAACCGCAGCACATTTCGAATATTTGTTCAAGTCGTACAAAATGTGGCTCATTGCATTGGCGGCACACTAAATCAAAGCCAAAGAGGCAGCAGAGAAGGGCAGCAGCAAAGGGCCCTGGCCAGGAAGTAGGTGGCGCCAGCCTTGGGCCTGGCCATTTGTCAAAAGTCAACAAGCGCGTTGACAACTGGGCAAGGCGCTGGTCACTTAGGGCAGTAAGTGAAGAGAGGAGGGAGAGCAGGGGCAGGGGCAGGAAAGCGGTCCCAGCAAAGGGATCAGTTGCGAGCGAAGCGATTTAATTTCATTATTAAACAATGGGGCGACAAAGTGGCAGCAGATTTCATTTATGGCCCAGGCCCGTCAGCCGTCACTCCACAGCAGGCACGCGATGACCCCCACCCCTCTACTACCCCTCTGTTGTTCACACATGAACTACAACAAATTGCGCTGAGGCGGCACGCGAAAGTTGCCCCAACTTGATGCATTGCACAGGAATCAGGTAATTAAACAATATGACAGCAAATGTTGCAGCACTTGCAGCGACAGCTTGATGGATGGCGAGGCGAAGGAGGGCAGGAGGGAAGAAGGTAGGGAAGGGGAAAGGACAAATCAGACTTCACTTCTGTTAACAAATTCAACTTTTTCGCTTTCTAATTGCGCTGCCTAATGCACTCGCATAATTCAACAAATGAAGTCACGCCCCTTTCTCGACCCTTCCCGTACCGCCTGCCCTCTCCCTGCTGCACTGATTTATGCGCTGCCATTTGAAAGTGACCTGACGCCGTCGGCTTAAGCCGTTTACATAATTTATTGGCAACGCTTTTGGCCAGGTTTGTGTCCGCAACCTTGTTCCGTGTCCCCTCTCTCCCTCCCTCTCTTTCCCTTTCTCTAAGCTGTAAAATAAATAATAATCCAAATAAATGTGGCTGAAGGGATGGGGAGGGAACAGGAGAGAAGGCTGGGCAGCTCTGGACTGCCTCCTGCTGCTGCTGCCTTATCCTTCTCCCTGCTCTGGCTCGCGTTAATTGACAGTAATTTTATTAGGTAAATGAAGCCGCTGCCGAACGGCCGCTAGATGGCGCCAGAGATTTAAGAGCACCGTAAATATTTAACAAATTATACGCTTTTAATGAGCTGGAAAAGTGCAAATCACTGCCGGCTTTTCCAGGCTGCCCTTTCCCTTTCCCCACCTCCCTTTTTCGCAATTCTTTTTTATTTTGCGCGTAAAATGAAAGTGAAAAATGCAATAATTAAAAGTCGGTTAACGGAACAACATCCAATTAACCTGGCAATGCGCGGCGGCGGCTTTCGCCAGATCCATAAAGGATCTGCACAATGTTATATTAATTATCGTACAAACATCGGCATTATCCCAACTGACTGAATTGTTTTTGGGCGTAAAAAGTGACGATAGTTAAGCACAATAATTCCCAAACTGCAAATAAGCTGTGCGCGTGCAGCTGATTAATTTCGCTTTAATTACGTTTTTTATTCCTTTCGAAGAATTTTAAATTAAAAGTACTTAATGTAGTTAATAGACAATTAAAACGTTATGGAACAGTTTTATTTTTATTTATTCTGTCTGATTAGATCCATAAATGAAGAGTGTAATACGGAAAGTTATAAAAAGCTAAGTACTTAGCTCGACTGTTGAAAAGAATATGTTCATATTAACTCTCTCTACTTGTCTCTGGATAGCGCGTTCTATCTCTCACTCTTTCTCTCCATCTTAGTATGGACATATATGTTCTATGTATCTATTTCTTTAACGTATGTCATAGCGATGGATAAAGGGTGAGAGAGGTGGAAAAATTTGTGGATGTTTAGATGGAAAGAGATCATGCCTCTCTGCCTCACTTTTTCCCTGTGAATCTGTTCTTCTCTCTCATTATCTTCTTCTATGGCATTCTCTACCTATGCCACTAATCTCTATCCACTATATTAATCTCAATCTCTTAATCTTAATACCTTCATCTCTATCGCTTTGTCTCCATTGCTTTATCTCTATCTCACCATCTCTATCCCTTTCATCCTCTCTCCCTCGATTTCCTTCTTTCTCTCCTTCACAAAATCATATGCTCGCATGTTGTTCAACTTCCAACTGACACTGTAAACAACTGCAAGTGCATTTACTGCTAGCAGTTAGTGTTACTGTAATGTTGGCAGTGGTCTGTTCCACTTCCTCAGTTGCTTTATCTAGCAATCTATCTAAATATGTTTGCATCTATGCTGTATATCTAATCTCTCCCAGTGCTTGCTTTTCTCTTTCTTTCCAAGTTTCTCTGCTTCTCCACCGCTGTATATCTATCTCTGTTCATCCTTCTATTCCTTCCACTCGTCTCTACACTCTTCCCTCTATTCCTTTTTTTTGTCTCCTCTTATTGCTGTTCCCTTTCGTCTTGCTCTCTTCCTCCTGCATACCTTCTGCCTGCTCTATCTTCATACTCTTTCTCTCTTCCCATCTCTTGCTTCACTCACTCTCCCTCTCTACCGCCCTGCCCATCGCTATCTCCTTCTTTCCCCCTCTATCTCTTAACTTTAACTGCCAATAGCCGCCCGCAGTCTTTGACTTCTGGGGGCCATAAGATATCTCCAGTTACTCCTCCCTGTCCGACTTCAATGACCCCCGAAATGTGCAACGCACTGATACCAAAAACAAAAGCACTCTCCCCCTTCCCATCCTCCGTCCTCCTCCACCTCAGTTGGCAAGCAGCGACGGTCTGCCATTTGCGATTGTTGTCAGACATTTTCATGCGAGCTCATAACGTTTTATGCAGCAAATAAATTTGCATGTTGCACTTTTGAATAATCGTCGCCGCTGACAAACAACTGGCAGCCTGGCAGCCAACTCGCTCTCCTGGAAACTCAACCAATGCGTTTTATAACCCCTCCCCTTCCCTCACCCCACCTTGGCCCGTCCTCAGCTGCCTTATCGCAATCCCTTTTACAGCTGTAAAGCAAAACGTACGCGACAAGCTCAAATCGGAGCTGGGAGCTGCAGCCGAGGCTGGAGTGGAGTCTCATGGCTTGGCGCCAGCTGGCAGTTGGGCCTGGCCACGCCCACTTGCATGCAAATTTGCAGCTCGCCTCAAGCGGCCACCAGACACGTAAATTTTGGCGGGCGCACGCAGACATCACGACGACGACGACGGCGACGAGGAGGAGCAGGACACGAACAAGGATGAGCATGGGATGACGACGACGCCGACGACGACGACGACGACGATGATGACGACATCCTTTGCATGAATGAAGCGCCCAAATGAAATGCCATTAATTTGGCAAATGAATGCGGTTGCGTGTCTCCCTTGCCTTGTAGATTGCCTGACTTGGCAGAGACGAGAGAGAGACAGCCTCAGTACTCCGACGACAACGTCCCATCAAGCGCTTTGCCACTTGGCAGCAATTACCCGACAAGTGTAAGCAAATTTCACTCTCGTTTGACTGCCAGTCTCCTCTCCTGTCTCCCTTTCCTTCCTCCCCTCACTCAATACCAGATACACTCATAATAACCGAGATGTGAATCATTTAAAATTCAGTCGAGAGTCAGCTGTGTGGTTGGCCGCGCCAAGCGAGGAAGGAACTGCAGCTAAAGTATAAAAGAAATATGTGCAAGTTATTCCTGCACGACTTTAATATACCCATTATTGCAGCTACAGTATTTCTTCAGATTATAAAAATAAGTACCGAATTTGGTTGAGGAATATAAAAATTTATGGATAAAGTTTTAGAGATGCATAAATTAAAGATAGTATAAAAAATATATATGTTTGTATATAGTACTATATATGCAAATATGTATATACCATACATAGTTGGATGTATTTATGTGGAACTATCTCAGTCTGTTGCTAAGCTTAAAAATTTAACTTTGTTCTCTTTTATTATGCATTTTTTTGGCAATAAATATTTCTAATGTATGCTTTTTCTTATTTTGAACTACTAAGAATATTTGTATTACTTATATGTTTTATTTAATTTTAAATATAATGCAAAAATAAATACATTTTTTAGAATGTTCCCCACCTCAAAGAACTACTTCATATATTAAACCCTTACCCCATAGGGTTCCTTTCCATTGAGACATAATCGATTTAGTGACCGTCATCACTTCACTATCTCCATCTCTTTATAGAACTTGTCTGCAGCTGCGTCTAATAAACCCGCACGCCGGATTTTCATTATATGCGATTCCGTCACCGAGAAAGAATATCAAATTAATTTTTGTGCTGAGAAAGGCAGCTCAGTTGCCTCAGCTGAGTCAAGTTGCGCCCCCCCCGCTCTGCTCTATAACGAAAAACTGCAGCGTTGTCAAAAGAAATTCTTCCTAGCTGCACGGTCCATCTACCCCGCCTCCCTCCCGCCCACTCCTGCCTCTCTCTCTCACTGGCCTGAAAGAAAAAAGAGAAACTTGAACGGTCGCCCATAAAATTTCAACAAAAAAACATAAAGCTGATGGATTTACGAACTCGGGGGCCAAAACACTCACTTGAGCCAGAGCTGAGGAGGTGCTGAGTGGTTGAGTGGGTGAGTGGTTGCCAGAGGGAGCACCAGAGGGAGGGAATGAGGGGGCGCTGGGTGCTGTAGAGGGTGCTGCAGCCAAATAATAATAGTTTTTCACTTGTTCCGTTGACCGCCGTCAGTCGAGCGTTGAGTTTATGTGACAAACGTGACTCAGGCGACAATTGCTCGGCTTTTCGGCTGCCACACACACACACTCCCAGACTCCCACTCTCTCTTTCTCTCTCTATATCTCTCTCTCTCTCTCTCTCTCTCTGTCACACTTATAGCTGCAAACACTCGAGGCATCGCCTTTTTATGGCCGCACAATAAAGCGAGCAATTGAGCGTCTTAAAGTGTCGCCCAAGTGCATTTAAATCACACACTTTGCGACCATTTGCCGTAATTTGACTTTAAATGTTATGACCCCGAAGCAGACCGGTCGCAGCTCCCCTCCACTCACCACTCTCCACAGTTAGTTTCCTAGTTGGTAAGCCATTTTATGGTCATGTCTGTCGCTTACAACTGCCGACTGACACATAAATTTGATGTACATGTCGATTATGTGCCGAGAACGACGCAGTCAGCAGTCGCCGGACAGCCTTACTCCCAAACTCCCTCCTCCCTGCTCTCCCATCTCCCTGCCCTGCCATGACGACCTTGTGTACTGCTGCCCCCCGCCAAAAAATGAGGCCATCAAAATATGCAAAATGGTCGCGGCATTCGCTTAAAACATTTTACATTTAAAATGCTGTGAAAATAAAAACACTTCGCAATTGATTTTTGCTGTCCATCCAAACAGCAACAACAGCTACAGCCACAGCAACAACAACAATAAAATTAAACGCAAGCCGCAGCAGCAGCCATAAAAACTTGCATTACACTCGAACGATTTATATGTATTTTAATACCCTGTAGTTAAAAAAGTCTACAATCATTGTAAGCTTTTCCATTTGAGTACGCGTTGAGCCGTTTTTCTTTTCCAATCGGCTCACAATAAAATTGCGAATCGCATTCCTCTGCTTAAGAATTATAACACTTTTTCAGTGTTAAAAAAAATGTATTTGTCAATTGCTTATAAATATATTGTAAATGTAATAATTTAAACGCTTTTCAATTAAATTCTATTTAAACAACTCTTAAGTAAGCGTCTTCTCACTCAATTGTAGGCAACAGTTTTCTCAATTGATGAATTTAGCTTATTTCCAAGCTCCGCTTATAAGTAGGCAATATTTTTTTTAATTGGAGAGTTCAACTGATTTTCAAGCGCAGTTTAGTTTAAAGAGCATCGATTGTGTTTTTTCTAAAAGTTCCTCACGCTCTCTCTCACTTCCCTTCCCCCCACAGACTCTTCACTTATTTTATAGGGCATCCGACAGTCCTTCAATACACTCATTCCTTGGTTTTATTGAAGTGCCATGTGCTACAGAATATTCTGCTGCATTACACATTGAAATCGCTGGCTTAATATGCTAGTTATAAAATTGCACACACCATCACCGCTAGCCACACGCACACACACACTCTCCAGGGACAAACCGAGTCCACAACAGCAACAAAAACAATATATAAAATAAAATAAAATTAAAAAAACTGCGGCAAAAAATCCAAGGCAAATAAATGGAAAAAGGCAAACGCTCAACCCGAGTGTGGCAAAAATTAAAAATCGCCCAAGAGCATAATAAAGCAAAAAGGAAATTGAAAGAAAAAAAACTATTTGTTCAACGACTGTTCAATACTCTCGAGAGCAAAAGGAAAATGGCAACAAAATCTCAACAAAGTTAGCAGGAGACTTTGTATTTTGGAGTTTAATAATATTCTTAAAATGTTAAGCGATTATTTAATTCATTTTTAAAGTGTTTGAGTAAAAATGAGCTAGAGATAAATATAAAATATTCGTAAAAATGCTGTTAAATAATTTCTAATGATGATTTCCTTCATTTGAACTTGCAGGTAAATCTCGGCATTATTTATATCTAAGATATATTTAGCTCACTTTAATACATAAATCACCAAGCGCATTGGTTACATATTTCACGACAAATTTATAACATCCGCAGCAAAGTTGATAATTAAAATCGAGCGAATGCATAAAAATTAAAATAAATATGTTTTATCGCCGACGGGCATAAAAAAACATTGCACATGGCTAGCGTGGCTAGTGAGGCTAGTATCGGTAGCTGACGACCCAAGGCGATCAGCATAAGACATTGTTGTTGCCATTGAGAAGTCATTTGTGCACTTGACAGATAAACAATACGAGAGAGAGAGAGGGAGTGAGAGAAGCAGAGAGAGAGAGAGGGATATAGAGAGAGGCAGTATCAGAGAGACGCTACTTAAAGCCAATAAGCCAAAAGCCTTAAGGCGATCAATCAGCCCAAAAATTGTGCATACTGTATGTACGTATATGTATGTATCTGTGTGTGTATGTGTAACTGTTGTTTATAGCGCATCTGTAGCTAATTTGGCAGCCTTTAAAATGAGGCTTGCAATAAGCTGACCAACGTCCGCTGAAAGCAGCAAACCAACGCCGGCTGCGCTGTCACTTTGCGGATGCGACTGCGATGTGGATGTGGGGATGCGTATGCGGCCGCTTAAGTGCCTGCCAGGGCTATAACAATATACAAAAACAACAACTGCTGCTGCTGCTGCCGCTGGATCTGCAGATGAAGCTGGGCGCTGTAACCGAAGCTGTAACTACAGCAGCATCGGTCGGCGGCGGCAACAAAAGCCGCTACTGACATGCCGCTTATTATTTATGTATTTTAATAACAAGCAGACGGACACCATTGCCACAGACAATGGCGGACGCGCAACAAAATGGCCGCCGGTTAATGCGACAGCTGGCTGTGGCCAGCGCCGTTGGGGCAGCAGCCAGCACAAGCGCCGGCAGCGTCGACTGAGGCCCACAAAGTAAAAGACTCCAGCTGTAGCAGACACAGCAATCGCTGCTTCGGCTTTAAAAACGATAAACAACAAGTACAAATAAAGCTGTGAAGGCTGTCGCACAAGGAGATACCCTGTAACGAACAAAAGAATTTAACTGTAAATGTTGATAATTGAATCAAATAAAATGCTTAACTTTGATAAGTTTTTCTGCAACATGTTGAGGCATTTTTATATACGTTAATATAATTATTCTGCTATATCATTATTCGTAAACATCTTTTCGTTTTGATTATCCGAGTACACAAAATATATATACCTATTTAAAGTGGTAAATAAAGATTCAAGTTAAAAGACATTAAAAAACCACATGCAAAGTTTAATGTGCCTAGTCTAAATACATATAATGATTCTATATCTTTAAATTTTTCATCTTTTTTTTAATATATAGACACTTTTTTGAATATATACACTACAAGTTACATAAGCAAGTACATACTTGTAACAACAAGTGGATTAAATACTGAGATACGTATTAAATTTCGTAAATGTAGCTTTCTTTCAGATGCAGATCCACAATTAAAATGTATATCAACCCTGTTCACAGTCACTTAAATAACCATAGGGTATAATAAAGAGCAAACGTTAAATTGCCCAGGCTGATGATGACTGAAGCTGAAGCAACTGGCAGGCAGCACATCAGGCAGGCAGGCATGCCATGCAGCCTCTCTGTCTCTCTCTCGCTTTATGGGCAACAATTTTGAGGTTCAAGTTGTGGCTTAAAGTGGGCAAAACTTAAAACGTTCGCAATTTAATTGAAATGTTATCCACTTGAGCCACTCTATAATCATGGGCCACACTCAGATGCGATACGGATGCGGATGTGGATGCATTTAAAAGTATTTAATATACATGCATAAATGCCGAGCTCGAGTAGAGTGCCCCCTTCCCGACTCTCCACCACTCTCCACTCCTGGGCAGGCACTTGCATCAGTCGCTCAGGCACTCAATTGCATAATTAATGCGTTGAGTTTTACATTTACATTTACAATGACGACGATGACGACGACGGCGACGATGACGATGATGCGTATTAAGTGGGCGTGGCTTGGGCGCACACACACACACACACTCCATTCCCGATTGGTAGTGACTATATATGTATTGTGTCGTATCGTATATCGTGAAGCGGAGCCAATGACGAAGCTGTTGGCTTAATGAAATTATCATTTACATTTGAGTTTCATTGTCTTGCGGCCCAAATGAAATTTTCAGCGCAAATTAACGAGTTGCCGATCTGTTGCCCGAGGCGAAACAATTGCAAGCATGTAGCACGCACATTGCATGGCAATTTAATGTGTAATTTATCTATAGAAAAGTAAAGATTATCGAGCACAATCGCATTATTCTGCCTTGTTCAAAGTTTAATTACGCGAATCGCAGTAATTAACCACAAATTGCTTGCACTAATTCAATTTAACTGCATTTGAATGCAAGTTTAGCAACATATTTTGTATTTGGCAAAGCAATTTCACTTTTATTTCAAGGCAATCCCAGCAATTTGCCAAAAGCACTGGAGTTGCTCATTAAGCTGCCGCCCAAAAGTAGGCAACGTTTAGTTTGCGCCTCTCACTGGCGTAACAAATGAGCAACAGTCGACGTTGCTGATGTTGACGACTCACGCACGACGGTTTTATAAGTTACCCCAGCCCCTCTTCCCCCTCCGCATTCTCTACACACGCTCGTACATCACCTGCAGCTAAAAAATTGCATAGAAATTAAGCATACGCAGCGTGTGACGTTGGTGGCTGCTGCGTGGGCTGCAGGGCGGCAGTTGTTGTTATTGCAAACTGCAGCTGCAGTTTGCTGTTGTTTATTGTTGTAGCTGCTGCTGCTGCTGCTTTTGCTGGGGCGTTTTTAATGAGCGGCACAGCAGCCCGAAATAAAAAAGGAATTTCGCGTTGCGCTTCATCGTCGATGCTCATGCATAAACATTCTGTGTGAGCGAGAGGGCGTGCAGGGAGTGTAGCATATTTTAGTCAGCCTCAACTGTTGCCTGATTGCATACAAGTATCTGTATATCTAAGTGTGTGTGTCTGTGTGTGTGCGTGCGGCATGGCAACGTTGCCATAACATTAATTTTGTTAATTAAAAGTTTCTCTCACGGCTTTGAAGTTTACTGCCAGCTGTCTGTAGTCCCTCTGTGTGTGTGCAGTAACTGTCAGCTGCGGCGGCCTTGTAACACTCACTCACACACACACACTGCATATTCTAGTCATTCAGTTAGTTTGTCACTCAGTTAGTTTTGCACCTGGAACTGTCACCTCTCACCTGATCACTTTAACCCTGCTCCCATTCCTCCCCTCCCCCTCCTACTCTCTCTGTCTCTTTCCTCCTCTGCTGCCACTGGCGACTCGCTCTGTTTGCCCAACCTTAACTAAAGCAACTTTTACCTGCCCTAGGCAACTACACACACAACTTCAGCCTGGCGGCGGCTCCCTTCATTCCTCCTCCCTTTTGTTGTTGTTCTTGTTGCAGTTATGTTATTATTATCTTTGTTGTTGTTGCTGCTGCTACCCACAAATCTGCAAAATGTTTTGTGCAAATTTCAAATGTTTACATAGCCGCAAGTTTGTGGCACTCTGTGAAGAGGGACCTGAACAGTTTTGAGGTTGATCGCACCGTTAGACAGAGCCAATGGGTCAAGTGGTTGTTGCTATTGAAAATGCAGGCCATTCGTGGGACAATAATTAATTACATGCGTAACATAACATAAATACAGATATATATAGCAACTAAAAGAAGTTAAGACTATTATAAAGTTTAAGTAATTCTGCTAAATAAGGCAGCTTTACACACTCAAATCTGACTTACAAATTATTTCGAAACTGTTGTCTGGTTTTTAGTGCTGCAATTAAATGGGGCTTAAAGGCGCTTAAAGCACTTAAAATACTGTGTAAATAAACTGTTTTGTGTATATGTAAGCTATATAAATATATGTATAATATTTGAGTAATATTTTATTTGATATATACAACACAAGCTGCTGTTAGCCTGCTTAATTAGCCAAAGTTCCCCTCTTTATTAATTGAAAGTTTATATCAAGAGAGTGTAAAAAGTACTGCCTACTTCTAGGGCTGCAATTTAATCAACTTGACTTTTTCATGTCGTTTTGAATTTTTTATTGTTCTCAATTTAAACAACTGCATTTTAATCAACGCACGTTAAAGCTCTTTAAATTCCACTCACATTATTTACATATTTTTTTTGTTCGCTCAACTCAAATCTTATTTTGATTTTTTACATTTTATTTGTAATTTGTCTATTTTGATTTACATTTTCTATATGCAAAAACTATACAGATTTTTTGTTGCCTCACCGGAAGCACGTGAAGTTGACTACGCCTGCTGCTGCACATGCGATAAATTAAAACAGAATTCAGGTTTAATTTGCGCCGCACACACATTCACACAGTTTTGACCCAATTTTAAGAGTTGATTTTGCATTAAATTCTTTGTGTTTGGTCGAGTTTGAGATGTTGTTGTTGTACGATTTGTTGTAGTCATTGTTGTTGTTATTGTGAACGTTTATTGCCTTTGACATCGTTACAATGCCATCGACAGCTTCCGTTTCATTCTTTTCAGCTGCAAACTTTCGACATTTCGCTTTGTTGTCAAAAATATATTGTAAGTATAATATAGTCTACACATGTGTGCGTGTGTGTGTGTGTGAGTGTGTGCATACATTTTGCAGGCATGTTTTATGAGCTCCTTTGGCACTCTGATGGCCCAGTCATTTGCACAAGTCGTGACAGTCTCTCGAACCTCGAGTAGCGCCTGCAGGCAGTCGCAGCGAAGGGGGAACGGGGGAGGGGCCGCTGCCAAAGGAGTATTGAATGGAAGGTTGCGCTGACGCGCTGCGCTTGGCTCGGCTCGACTCTTGGCTCCATTTTATGTGCGGCTCTCTCGCGCTCTGCTTATATGCAAAGCGGCCATAAAATTTGCAAAACTTTTAATGGTTCATAAAATATTTAACGTAATGGCGCCAGCAGAGGAGAAAAAGAAAACTCTAAAGAAAAAGAAGGGAAAAGAAAGCTAAAAAAATAAAACCGGTTAAAGACAGGCCAAATAAGGAGGTGACTACGAGGGTAGAGGGCGGGTCAGAGCGAGCCTGGGGTCGAGAACAGAGCCAAGTGTCAGCGCACAGATTTTTGTTGCTGCTGTCCACGTTGTTGTTGTTGTTGCTACAGCTGGCCGCAGACTGGACAGACTGGACAGTCGAGACAGTGTGAGAGGAGTCTGGGAGTCACTGTGGTGGCACGACCCGAGCAATTGCTGCAGTTAACGCGATCCTGTTGCACTGTGCAATATATATAAAGTATTTTTCGCCACAAATTGCAAATTATCGCCACCACCAGCTATGGCTGCCACTGCACCTCTTCCCCCTACCCTTGCACCCTCCTGCAGCTGGTAGTGTCACTGAATTATGCCGTGTGCAGCTTTTAATTGCGTCGATGATTTTCCATATTTAGCTGGCGTCGCGCAGAGCTAATAAATTACACGAGACCTGGTCACATTGCAGTGCCGTGTGGCAGGCAGCAGCAGCAGTTGCTTTGCCAGCTCCGATTCGATTAGCGTGCATTATGCAGGGGAGAATTTAAAAGTGGATAAATGAGGGGAAGGGACAGGAGAAAAACAGTTAGGAAGAGGGAGTGAGCAGTGCGCTGCAGTTGGGATTTAGAAGCTAAAAGAGAGCGTCTATTTATGAGCTGCAGGTCAAGTTGAAAGCGTAATGAAAGCGATATTCGCTGGAGAGGGTTGCACGTAAAGTTTCAGCTGATTAACATGCATTTTGAATGTTTGGAGTAAACAGCTTGCATTAATCATTTGCAACCCACAAGTTGTTTTTTATTAGATTATCCTCTTTATATGGAAACTTATACCTTAACCCTCTTTACATAAATACTTTATAATTATATTATGCCTACTCTAACTGAATTGCAATACTATTTGCTAATTATTGCTTCATTGCACAACAAACAAATAAAATAAACTATAGTAACTGTAAACTTAATAACAAAACAACTTTAACGTTTAACTTTCTTCATTTCAGAACTTACTAAGCCATAAAATTACCTTAAATACCACATATCATCTTCGTAATAAAACTACAACTTAACTTTAATGTTTTCTCTTAAACTCTCACAAACTTTTGAAACAGCCCTCGCTTCAACTCATGAAATAGTAATTACCGCCTTGAGTCGCAGCTATAATTTTCGCTACCAGCAGCAACAGCAACAACAACAACAAATTGTCGCCGGACCACAGAGCGAAGCGACAGGCAGAAGCGCGAGCAATGACAGCGGCAAATTCACAGCGGAAGTCAGAGACTGCTGTGGGAGACTGGAGCAAGCAGGCGGAAACGGAAATGCGCAAATGTTAGGGGCAGCAAATGAAAATGGTTCCCCAAGCGTCGTTTATCAGCAACGGCACCATCGCGGCTTTTCAGCACAAATCGAAGTGACAGTCAAAAGAAATGAAGCGAACGTTTCGCATTTCTTTTATTCCCGAAAGCGAAAAGGGAAAAGAAAAGGGGGAGTGAGCAAGTGCCGGTTGGCTTGTCGACATCGCACGTGCCACCGACATATCGAAGAGACAAAGGCAACAGCAGCTTCTGCCATATCATTATTCGCCATATATGATGACAATGTTCTGACAGAGCGCGTTGAATTAGACCAAGTACAACATGAACAATTGATTATTGTGGATTGTACAGAGTGCATAAAAATTAAGCAGTCAACTACAAAGTAGAGAATAAAATTATAAATTGTTTCCTATCAATTTGCAAATAAACTGTTTAAGATTCGATAATTGACGATTGTAGACCTAAGAGAAATTTTTATTGCATTCCATCGTCAAACTATTTGATCTTAGAAAACTACAAAAGTGAAATACATAAAATTTGAGATATTTATGGCTTGCTGCAAATCAAATAGAAATTCCTTTATAATTATATATTTATATTCTTTTGCATGATGAAATAGCAGGTGGTCTCGTCGCTTCAATGCGGCTCTCTTCAGAGAGAGAAGATGTTCCTTGAAAACATCGAAATCACATTCATATTTCAAGACCTTGTGCCTGCCATGACCTTGTGAATCCATGATAGATATGTTTGATGGTTATGCACTGACTTTTGCAACCTACTAGATACGCATTGTAGTAAATAAAACGCCACCAGAGCAGCAAATAAACGCAGCAAGCCAAGCCAAAGATCCCCAGCCGTGCAAACAGAGACAAACATTGCTTGCGGCGCCATTTCCTCGATAAGATCGTAAAGGTGAAAGAGCTGATGATCGAGACCAACGCCACAGTATACGTGGTATCTACCTTCAGCAAGCACAACACTCCATATGTGACATAGGCAGCAACTCCACAATGCCACCAGACACCGTAATGGCGACCAACGTTGCCCATATTCCAAACAGCCAGCGACATAAACAACGGAATGATCCACTGCAGCCAATAATAGTGTTCAGATTGAATGGCATAGGAAGTCAGCAAACCCCAAATGAGACTGAATGCCAGCTGACTATGCAGTCTCCAAGCTGACACGAATGGACGCTTCATTACAGGCACCCTGGCCAGGAACAAGGCATTCGTATTGAACTGATCCACATATTCGGGCATATAGAAGGCATCTGCTATCCAACCGAAGCCCAAGTAGCCGCCAAAGGTGCAGAACATAAAGAACGCATGGCCATCGCGTCGTAGATACAAATGATGTAGTCCAAAGAAGCCGCCAAATAGCCACAGCAGATACGCAATCAGCAGCGACTTCGATTCCATCACTACTCTCGATGAAAGTGTCTCAGTCACTTTGTCATCGCTGACTTTTGTATAGGACACTTCGAAATTCATTTCTACAACTGGCAAACTAAACAAGGATAATATATAAAATGGGCAAAAGTAGAAACATTCTATTCAAAGCCAAGGCTGATCAGATTAAAAATGTGTATAATTATTTACAGAGTATTTCATAGCCAAAACACTAAAAGAACTTATGAATTTTGTCTGCTTTTCAGTCAAACATAAAAAGGAAAACAGCCGGAATTGGCGTGCAAAACGTTTTCATGCAAATGCAAAACATGGCCAGGCACCCCACGCTACTTTCCCTTTCTTCTCGGGCTATCCTCTCCCCACTGCCCCTTGCTGCTGCCCTCTGACGATCTCTGCAGCACGTACGCTTCGTGTCGCCTTCGTCCTGTTTCGTCTTCAACGTTTGTTAGCTTTTAATTTTAATGCGTGTTGCACGCTCGCTTCCAAAAATTAAACGCCGGCTTATTTTCCGTTTCTCTGCAGCCCGCCTATCCCTACATCCGCCTATACATCCTTCTCCACCTTCCCGCGGCGCTCGTTTTGATAATTTCGCATCTAAACATGGCGCAAAAGTTTCGCTAGCGCTTTTTGGACCGTACAAATAGGCGTCGATTAGGCAAATCAACGCATTTGTATGCAGATTATGTGCCAGCGGGCAGCACAATCACACTCACACACACACACACACACACCCGCACACTCAACAACCCGTAGTGCTTTGGCAATTGTTATTGTTGTTGTTGCTGCTGTTATTGTTGTTGTCTCTAATTGCGCGTAGTCTGTCAGCTACTCCACACGGCGTATACGCAATAAAAATGCGAGCAACACTGCCAAAGTTGGCATTATCTGGAGTATTAGAGTATCTTTTTACTTAGGAGAAGGTTGCATTTATCTACGACAGGCATTGCTGAGTGCTGTGCACTTTTATTTGGGTGTCAAAAGACAAGAAAATTTAATTGTTTTGGACTCTTTCAGTTGTATTGCTATTTTTGCAAAACTGGAAATTGATTGAAAGATGAAAATATTTATTATTAATTTATAAGACTATAAACTCACCAATCTTGTGCAGTACCAATCTTGTGCAAATTGAATATATGCTTGAAAGTGTATAACTAATTTATTCCTTTCGCATGCATAAGATGATTCAATGATTAGTTTCCCCTTTTTGTGTAGTGAACATTTTTGCGTTCACTCTTAAATTCTTGGAAGTGCACAATATTTATTTTAAGTTCAATACAATAGAAAGTTGCAAGAATTATATTTTAATATTTTTAAAATGTTCTTAATCCATTCTTTATTTAATTTATTTACAGAGAAGGATTCTACATTGACAACTGTTGACTTCCGCCTCTAATTTCACTTGAAACATGAACATATCTGTAAATATTTTTTCTTGTGACTCTTATTTCTCTTCTCGCTCACTTACACTGCCTTCGAAACTGCCTTTTCCTCTCACACATGGCTTCAATCGAGCATGCTTTGTTCCTTTTCTCCGCCTTAAGTTACCAATTATTTTCACATTTTGTTATTCATCTCTTCGCGTGTCGCTTTAAGCAAGCAAAGATCTTACGCTAATTTTAAGCGCCTCTTAGCGTCAGCTACCCCACACGCACACATGTGCAGACAGACACCCACCCACACACACAATCCTACACAGAGACAGGAGCAGCAGCAGCTCACACGCTGCGTGTTGAATTTCAATGCAGACTTTTAGGCTGAAAACACATCACAGAATGGGGGAGAGAGAGAGAGAGGAGATGCAAAAACAACAGAAAAAAAACATGCGTTTACCATTTCGCATATCAGCCGAAGACGGTGGGGAAGGGGTGTAGCTAGGAATCGCATGCGATTGGCATTTGACGCCAAAATGCTGACGATGACGAGTTTTTTTTTTGTTTTTTTAGCTTTTTTTCAGCTGTTTTTTGAGTTTTTCTTGCACCACTCGCAAGTGGATTTATTTTGCAATGCCCCAACGGAATTTTAATGGATCGGTTCGCCTAGGCTCCACTAGGCCGACTGCTAGGGGTGGGTATTCCTTCTCCTTCTCCCCCACCCCTCTTTGCACGTGTCTTTGGTTTCTAAAAATTGGCCAAAGACTTCACTCGCGCGCCTGCCTGCTTAAAATTTCACTCATGTGACAAGCAGCGCCGCCGCCGCCAGCGCGTGACACTCGTCCAATTCTCCGTTCGTTGACTTGTCTCAGCGAGGGGTCTCATCTCGTCCCGGCTTGGCCCGCAGTTTTACTGCGTTGCTCGTGTTTGTTTTCGTTAATTCGCCGCTCGTTTCCTGTTTTTATTTATATTTTGGCCTTGCCTACTCCTCGTTCCCCCATCTTTGCCTTGCTGTCTCCTCAAACTCATAAAATGTGAAATTTAATTAGTCGTGTAGGTAAAAATGACATTTAAAATTATTTGGAAGCCCGCGTTAACGGCACTTTCACGTTTTACCGTTCCTGGGGCATATTCGCCATTTTATGAGCCGCAAGTTGGAAGCACTCGCTGACAGTGAAAGTGAATTGCTGCATTTTTACGATAGCATAAAAGCGTGTAAATTATTTATTAATGAGAGGCAGATTTGCTTTTTAAATCTTGCAAAATTAATTGGAAGAAAATGCTAAGCAATTTTTTCAAATTAACCTGAGGATTTTTAGATAAGTTCAGTGTGGTTTTTGTTTTCTTCTTTGTTTTTTAATTATAAATAAACTGTAATAAAGTATATATAAGTTATACATAATTAGAAGTAAGAATATTTATTACAATATTTCTAAAAACAAATTTCATGCAGAGCAACTGAAAGTCAGTTTGAAAAATAAGTTTTTTACCTTTTTATACACATCTCTTTTGCTGTAAAGCTTGTGCAATTAATTGTTGTAGAAATTTTGAAAATTATTAAAGTATGTCTGATATATTTTTTGTCTTAGAGCATTTCAAAGTCAGCTTAGAAATGTCATATTTTGATACTTTTTGCTCAGGTTTTTATTTTATTTTTTCAGCCTTTAATTATGCGCACTTGCCTCGTGCTTGATGACTGAGTGTTTGTATGTCTCTGTCCCCCTCTCTCCCTCTCTGTGTGTGTGTGTGTCTTCCACGTTTTATGTGCCTCGTTTGACACATTTCTCATGTTTCTCAGCTCGTTTTAATTCATCTGCCAGCAAATTTGCAGCATATTTCGCTTAATATTTTGATTGAGTATTAAGAATTTTACAAAAATATAAAAGGGATGCCGCAGTTTTACAAAGAATTCGAGTATTACTTGTTGGTATATTTATATGGAGTATTTATTTGGTATTTATTTGGCTTATTTATGGGTTCTTGGGGCTGAAATTTAAGGTGATGTCAATGGGGTAACCAAAACACTTTTACAATGTTTACACCCCTTACTTCTTACTTACGCACATACGCACACACACACACACAGGCACATCCGAACACACACGTGTAGTTAAGCGCACCTAAATACATTTTTGCTAGAATAAACAAGCAACCTTGGGTTGTTTACCATAAAAAGTAGGTAAACTTGAGTGCAGAAATTGCTGGTGTGAGTTCACTCACACTCGCACACACGCAAAATGGCAAAATAAATGCACATAAAAATGTGAAAACGAATGTGAACTGAATGAAACGAAACGGAATGGAACGGAGCGAAACGAAACAAAAATAACAAGCGAGTAAAATGAACTGAAACAGAAGCTCAGAAAGCGAACACTAAAGGGCGCCAGGATGCAAGGGGTGAGTGGGAGCGATGTAAGCGAGTGTAGGCTCTATAAGGCAGTAAGAATGGGGAGGGGGAAGAGAGGGGCCACACATTTGCGGTCCACAACGTCGAACACATTACAAGCAAAAGCACTTTTGACAAAAGGAGGCGCCAGCGAAAATAAACAAGCAAATGCCAAACGAAACAAAGACGAACGGACAAAGACAAAGACGAAGATAGAGAGATAAGTGCACAGAGAGAGAGAGCTAGATAGGTGCGATAGAGAGAGAGAGAGAGGGGCCTACCAGCGTAACCAAAGGATTTCAAGGACTATGAACATTAAGGCAACAAGAGGCGCAAGGAATTTGTGCATGAACAATGGCAGCAGGCAAGCGCACGCCAGACTGGAGAGCAGCTTCTCTTTGAGTGAGTCACAACAACAAGCAAGACGAGAAGGTAAAGCTGTGATGGAGACTACAACACTCGGAGATATCCAGTAGGCAGCAGAAAAGGGAAATTGATGCACCATTCTATCCATAACTCAGCAACCCCTGCACTGTTTCTTATTAAATTTGTTGAACATATTGCTTAGTTATATCTACTGTATTTGCCCAAAATATTTGAACCTAACTTCAAATGCCTCTGAGATACAGCTTATTCTATCCATAACTCAGCAACCACTGCACTATTTCTCATTAAATTTGGTAGGCATATTGCTTATCTTAATATGAACAGAATATGCCTTGAAGGTTTTAATCTTACTTGAACAGTCTCTGAGATACTGCTTTGCTAACAATTTGATATTAGCTAAAAAACTTGTTAATGAGCTTATTTTTATTAACTTCTTATATGAAAGTTATCTATATACCCTGTCAACTATTATTCCAGGGTATGTTCACAGCAACAAGCAGTGCAGTTTGCGGATATGAAGAGGAACAGGCAAACATCCAGCCCCGAACGGATGTCATTAAGGTGGGAGTGCGTGTGCCTGTCTGCGTGTGTGCACATGTGTGTGTGTGTGTGTGGAAATGAACTGCAGCAGGCGGAAGAAGTGGAAGAAACAGAAGAGGCACCAACTGAAAAAGTATGAAAAACTCACAAATGCACAGTTCGAAGCGTTGCAGCGAGTGGGAACGGGGGCGGGGCTGCCGGGTCGTGTCAGACATGATGAGTTCCTGTAAAAGAAACCAATTTGCCAGAGCTGTTCAACAGAACGGCCTTTAATTCAAGAGCAGCAAGAACAACAAGAACAGCAACAACGACAACACTTGGAGAAGGTCAATGGGCAAAGAGTTGAGCAAAGTGCAGAAGGGGGAGAGGGAGGAGTGGAGGAACGAGGTGAAGAGAAGCAACAGAGGAGATTGCAGCAGGTGCAATTAACGATGCAGCAGAAATTAACAAGAAAATATTTATAAAGAAAAATATTGGCAAAGCTGGCACAACAAGAAAAATATGAAAATAAAATATGAAAATTCCCAAGCAGAGGTGCATGTGAAGAGAGAACAGGTAACAAAGAAAGAGAGAGAGAGAGGGAGGAAGGGAGAAGTAACCTGATAAGCAAGTAAAAAAAAGAAAGCTACAAAGTTAAGGCAGACTTTAAATGAAATTAAACATTTCTAGCAACATTAAAGTGTTATATTTATAATACTTTGCTGATTCTGAATTTCTTATAAAAAATCTACAGCACCGACTTGGCCAGTGCAATGAGTGAACCTGTAAAACGCAAAATCTGTTAAGGTTAAAGAAAAGAAATATCAGAAATAATGAAAGGGAAAGTGTAGGAGAAAGCGCTATACTCTTCTTAAACACCTACCGAGGTGAGTGTCTCCAGTGAGGGCGAAAAGAAGGGTATCTTGATGATAAGCACACGTTGTGCTCGAGCGATCATGAGCAATGTCATCCGTTGCACACGCACACTGTGTCCATGCCACTCACTGCTGAAGGTGCTACGCGCCAGCTCCAGGCACTGTAGAAAGAGCAAGAAATAGAGTTTGAGAAAGAGAGAGAGAGAGAGATGATATGACTCCTTCTTACCGCCTCCATAATGCAAGTGCCGCCAAGGCAATACAGAAAGATCTCCGTACCCACAGCGCAAGTGTACACCAAGTAGACAATAATGCCCACACCAGAGAACTAATATAAATAAAAAGTAGTTAGTATCAATGAGTTGCCTCTCACGCTACTCCTTACCAGCAGCATATCTACCACACTGGTGCCTATAATCAGGCTCGAGGTGACAAAGTGACCCAACGTTATTTCCACCATGATGCCAGACAATCGCTCCGTTAGCTCGGCCACCTCGTTGTGGCGATCAACAAGCCTCTCCATTTGCCTCACAATACGTAGTTCCTGCTGCACTGTCGGCAGTTCCTTTCCGCCCTGCTTCAGTGCCAACAAATCGCAGACATCATCACGCAGTGATAACAGCAACACCGTCAAATACAGGCAGAAGCCCAGAAAGAAGCCATCGGCGCCCACGAAGCAAACAACAGTGATGTAGCCATGCCAGTGGACCAGCAAATAGATCAAGGGATATAGCGGCAGACGTAGCAGTGGATCGGGAAAGCTACAGAGAAGGAATGATTTAAATACAATAAACCAACCAAGTACGCATAAATATTCCCAGTCCATGAATCTCTTCAATACACCCCTTAGTATCTTATGATGTATTCCTTGCACTCACATCATCTTGAAAGGCGTCTCATAGATCCAGTCCTTGCCATGCGCCCGACGCAACACATTATCCAGCAGATGTCGCACTGAGTACGATGTGCTGGTGCAGAATCCACAGCAGATCAGTAGCGTAGTAAGCCGCGTTGCCAACGTATAGTAGCGTTGCTTGTAGACAAGCTTACGCTGGGATCGCTGCTGCTCCGTCAGCTTGCGTACACGTTGTATCAACCACTTGAACTCATCGCGATACCACCAAATTGCAATCATCTTCAGCAGCGACAAAATACTCGACGCCACCGGGCAAAGTGCATCCAAAGCCAATGCAATATTGCGTGGTATCTGATGAATGCCATAATGCGCCTCTGCATAGCAACCATAGGTCAGTATAAAGAAGTTAAAGAAACTCCAGGCACGCAGCGCCCAAGTGCGCTCCTGTTCCGGATAGAAACCGATAAGACTCAATGCAAACTTTGGCACCAAAAAGAAATGACGCTCCATGGGAAACGAGCCGGTCAAAAAGCGAGGCAACATCGCGTCGAACTAGACTAACCGATTCTGATGTCCCCCTTGAACTATGCTTCTTTTATATAGTCAACTTTTCGGATATCTTCCCCCATAATTGATGAGTTGGGCGTTGCTCGTGTTCAAAGTTCGATTAGTTTTCCGAGCCCACAACCGTTAATTAAGCAACGTTTAGACAGTGGGCGTGGCAAGGCGAGCGCGTGATTATCCATAATTAAAGCAAAGTTTTAAATTAAAAGAAGTCAAGGGGGTGTAGAGGGTATAAGAGATAAATTTATAGAGTATTTGCCTGCTTGCTGCACTTGACTTGTTCTATTTCGTTGCACACAAATAATTGTTTGCTTTGCTAATCTGCCCCGACTACTCCTCGTCCCCCGCTCTGCCTTCATATAGTAGCTCTCCCTTCTCTGCCTCCCTCCTCTTGCCACTTTGTGTGTACTTATTGTGGACCAAAATGCATGACAGGTAAACAAATTGACTCCCCGTCCAGGAAATTCTGACAGCTTCCAGCCAGGAGGACTCCAGCTTGGGCAACGGCTTCAGCAGCAGCTGCAGCACCAGCTCGCAACCCTCTACTTCTCTCTCTCGCTGTTTCTCTCACTTTTCGGGCTGCAAGAGTTGCCAACCAGCTTGCAATTTGAATAAACATTTTATAAGCTGTCCAACTGGGCGTATGTGTGTTGCGAATGTCTGTGTCTGTGTGCCGACATGATTATGCAAACTGCAGCTATTTGGCGTATGCGAGAAGGCCAATAAATTAATTTAGCCGTCCGGTCTGGCCGGGCACAGGCCTGGTAGGCGGTAAAATCGGGCGTGGCCAATGCAAAATGACGATGGCGTTGACGGCACCGCCTGCTGTTTGCTGCTACAGCCATTTCCCGCTAGACCTGCCCACATTCCCTCCCCCTTTATCCGGATCGAATCTCTAGCACAGTCTGACCGACGGAACGGACTCTGCTCTTTGCATAATTGATGGCTGCAGGTGTATTTGTGCTCAAATGAGGCATGCTAAACACATGCCTTTGACACTTATACACACGCACACACACACACAGCAGCACACATGCCAGCTCACACACACTGTACAAACACACACTTGCACAGGAAGCAAACCCACTCATATAGCAATAAAACTGTAGCTTAGCTCCGGCCACACATTGTTAAGCAAATAACAAAACGAAAAAAACTGGTCAAACTGGTTGGCAAATTTCTCTGTTTGCCTCTTGATGTTTTCATGGGGACCCAAGCGATAAATATAAATAAAAGCGTATAGACGACATAAGTAGAGAGAAAGAAGGGGGTAGGCGGGACAAAAATACTCTATAAATTAGAGACATTTTGCCAGTTTTGCCAGGCGATTTAAGTGATATATATAGATAGGTGATATATAGTGAGGTAAATAAGAGCTCAAATGGGGAAATATTGAGGAAAATATAAACCGCAAGAGATAAGGAAAAAACGGAATTTGTATGGAAAAAAGATTTAGGCTGAGATGAGTAAAAAGTTAAGGAGTTCTTCAGAAAGAAAATAAAGAGGTAATAGCAAATATATTAAAGCTGCTTTCTATAGATATTTATGCTAAATTTATAACTAGAAAAGAACAGAAAATACCTCATATACAAGTTTCATGAGTACAATATTATATAGAGAAAGATATATACTTAAGATATATTAGGACATAGAAAACCCTTTTCTTTTCTATGAATCTATTTATTTTATTTCAACTATCCTGTCCTATTGTCCTATAATTACTTAATAGATACTTTTTTAATAGGATGCACATGGAAGAAAAGAGATTACCTTTGCATAAGTATAAGGCAAAGCATAAGGAACTTTACAGCAATAATACCTATTCAATCTTCTTCAAGCCGATAAAAATATACTCAGTATAACTTACACAGTTCTCAAGTGTGGTAAGCTCCCACTACATAGCATACTCCAAAAAACAATCCCCTACTTTCCTCATCAAACTGCTCACTCAACCCATAACACACACCCTCCCCCTCGGGCAAAGGTTAGGCCTGACAAAAGGAGCATGCACCCTGTTTGTTGTTGTTTTTTTTTGTCGGGGCATCGTGAGATCGGGCAAGTACGCGCCGTGGCCTATTCAAATTGAAAAATTTACGTGGAAAACATGCAAATTTATGCCATAAACACAATGAGTTTAATGTGCCCGGGGCCGTGCGAGACAGGCCCGAAACAGTGCAGGACAACAGCAAAAATGTTTGCCAAAAAAAAAACAAAAAAAAATGAAAATAAAATGCGAAAGAGCAAAGGACCAGAAACTCGAAGCTGAACCAAACTTATGGCCTGGCAGCGACAACCGCATTGATGACTCGATTTGTAGGCCACATGACACAACGGAAAAAACAAGAAAATGGGAACTTTTTCGAAAATGAAAATAAAAAAAAAAGAAAAAAAAAACAATGGGCGTCACTTTTTCTTTCTTTCATGGAAAGTTGTGGCTGCCTTTTGTGCCTGACAAAAATTATATACAAAATTATTGAACACGTTTCGAGCGTGCCACAAATCTGCCTGAACAGTAAAGGAGAGAGAAAGGTAAATGGTGCTTACCATACATAGGTAAGTGTTGAGCTACGTCGGACTAGGGGCATATGAATTTATAATTGAATATCAAACAAGTTCAGGACGACGTAGCTGAAGTAGACCCTAAAGCATTTTCTATAATTTTCCATAATAGCTCTTGGGATTTACAAGTGTTTCCGCTTAAAATACTGCTAAGTATGTTCAATTGGCAGTGATTGCTTGAGGTTTACGAACATTATAAAATGTATAATACATTAGTTTTGTATACCATAGAATAGCAGTGCATTTTATGGGTTTAGTAGAACGTTTTAGCATAAGATTCACATACCAAGAAAAATGAAATACTCAGAATGACACTAACAATCGTAGAGGTTCCTAGTTTACTCCTCCGTTTCTCTAACTATCCTCTTGAAACTCAACACACGTGTGTTTTAATATCTCCACTATGATTCGATCAAATTTCATTGGATTCCATGAACATATAGCCGTTCTACACAGCCAATTGAACTGTTTATTTTGACTGACCACGATTTTTGCCTAAATTGTCGCTTTAATACGCGCTCAGCTCAGCTTGTGATATCATTTGATTGATTTAAAGTGTGTGTGCACTGCACACTATGCACACATATAATATTTTAGCTTAATTCGCGGGGAATATCGCGAGGCCTCGGGCCATCGACGTGTACAGGTTGCATTTATAATGCCAAATGCATTTTTGATAACACGCAATGTGCGAGTTTCCCCTGTGTGGGTGTGTGTCTGTGCGTGTGTGTGAGGCTAATTTGTGTGAGCTTTAGAGAGAGAGACAGAGAGATGGGCTATCAAATTTATTGTGTGTCCTGCCCCGCCCCGCCCTATTTGGTACGCCTTTGAATAACGCAAACAGCCGATGAGCGACGTGTGCAGCGGGCGCCTTTGTTCGCCGATAAACTTAATTTGAATAATAAATTACGTTGATATTTAATCAGCGCGGGCCAGCGATAAAATGCAATGGCCCCTGGAGAGTCCAGCCTGACAATGCAAATACATATATAGACCATATATGTACATACATATATATGACGTGCAGTTGATAATGGATAAGCTGCGAGTCGTGCTCAGCGTCTACGGCTCGCCTCATTTGTCCCGCTTGTCCCGGTTTGTCGTGCTGTTTGTTGCATGTCCTTACAGGACGCGGGTCTGTGGCACGGCACGGCACGCTCTGCCCATAAACTGCATAAAGTCATTATCGTTAAGCGGAATTTGTGTTAATCAGATAACAAAATTATGAACAATTAAGTCATTGCATGCGAATTGAAAATTTAAACGGACACACTCGGCGCCATTAATGAGCGCTATATGCCGGCCATAATAATGGACTGAAGAGAGAGAGAGAGTGTAAGCAAGAGAAGAGAGATAACTGTAAACGAATGTCATAAACTATTTTGCATTTGTGTTTAAGAATTTACATAAAAATTAGTTAAGGAATTGCAATACTATTTCCACTCCCTTTGTCTGATACTGCTTTCCCCATATAATCTTCATATATAATTAGCTAGCTCTTTAATCCCTCCAGTTGACATTCTAATCCAGCTTATAAAATTAATTTAGCATATTTTTTTGTAATTTTAATTTATTTCTATTAAACTAATTAAAACTTAAACACACAAATAAAGTATAAAAAATACAATAGAATGCACATTAAAGTCATTGGAATCGAGCATAATCCGCTTTAATCCACAGAGTAGTTCTAGGCCAACTTTCTGTTGCTGCAATAAACATAACCCATATCTGTCTAGATACTGCTGGCTGGCATCATACACAGCGACATCATAAATTGCGAACAACAGTTACAACAGATAATAACAACAAATACAGCACACATAATAACAACAAGTGCAATTATACAAGCGACAACAAGAACAATTAGAGAGACAACAAATGTGCAATGAACTCATTAGACATCGAATGCAACTACAGAGCGAGAAATTACAATAAAAGTGCAGACTAACAGATACTCTACAAATAAAAAATGAGGAATAATAATTAAAATAATATGCATAATATTTATAATAATTAAAACCAAATACACCCTGACTAAGCAATTGCATTTACCATTTGCTTTTTATATCAATTTAATACGAGCCAACACGTTAAACTTTAAAAAATCAATATCTAAATAAACAAAGAATAAAGAATACAAATACATTTATTTAAATATTAAAAATCTAAATGAATAGTGAAATCTATGTAAATAAATTTTGCAATTAAATCAAAATAAATCTAATAAATTATGCAAATAAATCAAAAACATATATTGCACAAGAATGTAAATATTACACTAAAATAACCTTAAAACAATAATAAATGTGTGCGTATTTAAATATTGAAAATTTGTCAACTACAAACAGGCGAAATTCATGAAAAATAAACACCCCTTACCCAAACAAGGCGGGTATGCTTGGCTGCATGCCTGCTGCGCGGCGCCCCAATAAGTATGCAACATATTTTTTTTAACATTCGCTTAATATGCATTTCATTAAATAAACACAACAAAATGGCAAATGGCAACCGAAAACATTGCGCCCAGCTTGTTAAACACTGCAAACTGAATCGGAGACGGGTTGGCAGTGTGACTGTCAACAGGAGGCGGCTGAGGGCGTGACACATTTAAAACGCATTTTGCGGTTGCCAAATTGTGCGTACAATTGTGTTGAGCAGCGTGTGCCAAAGGATGTGTGTGTCTGACTGGGTGTGTGTGTGAAACAGCGGCCATGCCATTTCCGCCGGAAATCGCGCAAAGTTGTCACTTGCAACGCGACCAACAACAGAAACCAAACACAAGAAATTAAAATAAATAAAAATTCTGCGGCAAGCGGGGAAAGGGGAAGTAGTAAGAGCTAAGGGAATGAAACAGAGGAACGGAAAGCGAACAAATTTGTAACCTAAAACCATTAAAAACTAATGAGATTTAAATGCAAATGCAAGCTGAAGTGGGCAGTCAGTGTGACGTCGGTTTAGAGGGCGTGTGCTTGGGCGTGGCTGTCCAACACACACAATCCGCATGTTTATTTGCATCTTGCTCTCACTCTCGCTTTCTCTATCGCTCTCAATGTGTGTCTGCTTTGTGTGTTTGAGTGTGTGTGTGCAAATTTTGTGGCAAATGACTAAATTTGCATGAAATTTGAACAGCGTGCGACTGCAAACGCGGTCGCAACTCATCCAGTCCAGTTCCATGTCCATCTGCCAATGCTCTACAGCGTGAAGGGCATGCTGACTATATAAAGAGATTTGAATTGATCTTACAATTTAGTTACAATTAAGCAAGTTATCTATATATATACTAGTAAGTTTATCTATCAATCTATTTTTATATCCATCTATCTGGCAATGTATGAATCTTTATCGATCTATCTATCAATCTCTCTTTATAACTATCAATCAATCATTCTATCAATCAATCAATGTATCTATCTACCTATTTATCGTTCTTTCTATCTATCAATCTATCAATCTTTCAATCTATCTTTTTACAATATCTTTCTGTTTTTTCTATCTATTATTGTATTTATCAATTATCAATATATCTATCCATCACACTCGACATCTATCTACCTAAGTATCTATTTATCTGTATGTCTGCCATATTTTGCGCTCTACAAATTTCTAATTTCTAATGCTCACTATACAAGTGAGGGTATCTGCAATGCATTGTTTCCCTTTCCCTCTTTCCCTTTTTTCTGTCGTGTTTTTTGTGCCGCTTTTTCTACTTCTCTTTTTTACGCTTTTGTTTTCCGTTGTCCTCGGAGTGTGTTGGCCATTTGGCCAAATGTTTGTCCAACGACAAGTGCTCATTGCCAATGTTTGTCATTTGACCAGTGTTGTTGTTGTTCCAGTTGCTGTTGCTTTTGTTATTGCTGCCCTGCGTTGTTAAAACATTTTTAATTTAAAGGCAATCAAATTTGCATTGCTGTAAATAAGCTAAGCAATTTAAATGAGCAGCCGCAAGTGGGGAATATCTATGGCATTAGCCCTGTGAGAGAAGGTAGAGAAGACTCACCAACACGTCTGCTAATTGCGTCTAATGAGGCGGGCTGCATGACTTTAAGGTGATGGGGCGGGGGGAGCAGAGAAAGGGAGAAGAGTTTCATGTGTGTGGAAGAAGATGGCGACAATATTTTTTAGATGAGCTTGTCATGTGTCGCAGAATGTTGACAATGAAAATGATTATGACTGACTTTGCTGCTTGAAGGGTGTCAAGGATGCCGGCAGCAGTGTGATGAGGGGAGTGCAGAGGGCAGAAGGGTGGCAGAAATCAGGGGAAACGATGTCGTCTGCTGTTTGAAATTGCTGCGACGTGTAAATGTCGCTAATGTGCCGAGGACGATGGCGACAACGCGGCGTATGTGGCCATTTCTCCTGCCCTGCGTTGAGCTGAGCTGAGCTTGGCCTGGCTGAGCTTGGCCAGGTGCCGTTGGTTGCCCTTGCCAAAGCCAATGCCAACGGCGCACACACACCCACACACAAACACCCACACATATGTACACATACGTAGCATATTATGGCACACATCGTTGGCCATAAGGTTAAGCTGTTTTCATAACACTCGGGCACACACACATCGTCACACTCAGGCGACACACACACCCCGTCGCACACCCCGTGACACCGTCACACACACACACACACACACACTCGCCGAAAGTGCTGCAAATTAGATTTTTATGTTAATTAAAAAGGCACGCACAACATGTTGCAAAGCAGCCATGGCTCGCCGCCAGCCGTGTTTAATGCCGCATTTTTTGTGTGCCGCACGGCGCTTGCCCCAGTTACATTGGCATAAACATTGCACCACTGTAGAGGAACGAGGAACGGGGGTATTTGGGGCAGAGTAGTGAACTAAATCAATTGCCTGGCAGCTGATTTAATGCACTCAAATCTCTCGCCGAAGTTTGTAACTGTTGTTGAACTAGTTGCAACACAAAATGAGGACTAGAACGCGCTAGTTTTGATCAACTAGAAATTGGCACAGCTAAGAGACTTTTGAAGATGGAAAGAATGAAAAAAAAAGAATGAGAGTAGCAAAAGAGGCTTATTGAAGATGAGAACGAGAGAAAGCATTTCGATTTCTAAGGCTATAATCTAAATAAGGATAAGAAAAGTAAATTTACAGCTTTCAAATTAAACCAAAACGAACTGCAATTTGTAAAATAAAACTCTATATTTTTGTAGTTTCTACAGTGAATCTCTGAAAAACCTTTGTTTCCAGTTTTCAATGCAAAACGAACTCTTCAAATCTTTAAATCTTTCGACTGCAAAGTTTTGCCCCAACTCAAGCTTTGCCCTGGTTTACTTCAAACTGCTCCCATTACACGTCGTCAAACAACAAATGACACTACAACATCAGCAACTACAACAACAAGAATTGCAACAGCAACAAAAACAAAGTGCAGTGCATATCTGGCAAAGTGTGAAAAAGCAGACAATTGCGATAAATGCAACTCGAAATCATTGAAAACTTTCAATGCGCGCTGTCTGCATACATATTTTGCGACCAAGCGAGGGAAGGAAAAAAAAACAAATGGGGGAATCTTAGATGAAGACGAATATGCGACTGGCAGATACTCTGTACTATTGATAGATGTTTATTGAAGTTGTTAAGTAGGTAAGTAGGTAAAGCACAAAACTTTAGCATATTTCATTGGCATAAGCTGTCACCTTGTTTAGCTCTAAACAAGCTCTAAATAGAATATAAAGTATAATATAATAAAAATTGTTGAACAAAAATGAAAGTCCTAAATACACTCAAAGGCTTAAAAGGCTTAAAATCTTGCAAAACGACAGAACTTGCTAAAATATTCAACATATCTAAATTATATACAAATAAAGCTCTTCAAAAAAGAACTTAATCTTAGCTATTTTTAAATTAAATTAAACCCAGATTTTTTTATTATTATTTTTGAACAACTATACTTAAGGTATTAGTTGTCATACTTTGAAGATACAGCTCTATTTATTTAATTTATTGTAACCCTTTTTACTATGTGCAGGGTATAAAAACACGATGCTTTTTGGATGCTTGCACACTCACGTATACACACAAACACACGCAAGTATGGATAAGATAGATGGAAAGCATTGCGAGCATTTTGCGTGATAAATAAAATGTTTAAGCACACATTTCAAGCCATTTTAAGCCATTTCCAGCCATTGTGTAGATTTGACTTTGAACGGCACTTTTTCTACCCTTCTAGCTCTTCCCCTTCAGGCTACTCTACTCCTGCAGCTACGTGACGAAGGCGCTGATGGAGATCCCAAGTTGCACTTGCAAGATGGAGTCGCTAAAGGAGTTGCGGAGCTGAAGCTGAAGTTGAATGTTGATGATGAAGCTCAAATTGAGGTTAGGGTTGTAGACGACACAGCGTTGCACTTGCTGCCGCTTAAGTTGCAGTTGCAAGTTGCAGTTGTTGCTTAGTTGTTGCCTGTTGTTGACGTTGTTGTGGTTGCTGCTACTGCTGTCGTTGTTGTAGTTGCTGCTGTCCTTATTTCCAGCTCAATCTTTTGCAGTTTTGCCGCATTTGCTGCTTTTGACACGCGCTGCTGCCACTGCACAATCCACATAATTTTGCCCGGCTCTTTATAGCAACGAGCGATCTATCAAAGCGTATTTAAAGGGTATATTAAGTTGGATTACGTGATAAACATAGCAGATTATATGAGATTGAACTGGCACTCATTTCAGCTTTAAATGTTTAATCATTTATCGATAATCTCATTCAAATTTGCAATGCCAAAAAAAAACACTCAAGGCTTCACTTCATTTTGAGCACAAGCCGCAAAGTATACAATGCTTCTTGTCCACTGCAAGTAAACAAGGCTCAAACGGAGCAAAGAGTCGATTAATAATAATTATAAATATAACTATAAATAATTGAGCATTTAAAATACTTAACTGCTCAGGTATTCAGCAGTCGAGCACATTTACAATGTTATTGCAAATGCATAATGGCACATTAGTTGCCATTTTGCAAGCCAAGCCGAAGCTGTTGCCTCTTGGCAAATTCTTTGTACCGCGCACACACACACATACAGAGAGGCACAAGCACATCGCAACACTAATGAGCAAAATAATTAATGATGCCGGCTCGCTCTCTCATATCTCTCTCGAAACATTTTCCATGCCATTTGGCAAAACTTTCACTTGACGACTTGAAGTAGTCGTAGCTCGCAGCTGTAAACAGTGCAGGCGCCTCCCTCTGCTTCTGCTCTTCCTCTTTACTTGCTATCCCCACTTTCTCTCTGTCTCTCTCCCTCTTTTTCTTTGCTCTATTTTTCTCCCATTCTGTATGAGCTTCCCTCAGGATCCTCGCATCGTGCTGCTGCCTTAATAAGCAGTTAATTTCATAGTTTTGCAAACAGTTGCTGTTCCTTTTCTCCCTCCAATGCTCGTTCTTCCCTCCCTCTACACCTACTGCTCTTTCACATGCCCATTCTTTCTGCTACCTGGCCTGACTTTCTGCATAAAAGTTACGAAACAACATTGCAAACAACATGCGAGAAGCTGCGCACCCACTCTCTCTCTCTTTTTCTATATCTTTCGTTCTCTCTCTCTCTCTCTCTCTGCTGGCATATGGGAAATTCCTCCCAATTTTCATTACATTATGCGCGCTTCACTGTTAGCTGCTGCTGCACGACTCGGTAACTCTTCATTCGTTCAACTTAATTTACGTTTTATAACTTTTGCAATCATTACATGTTACATTTATTTCTACTCTACACTCTGTTCTCTCTGCCTCCCCGTCTCCCTCCTCTGCTTGTCCTGCCTTTTCACATATTTATTTATTTTTTTCTTGATTTTTTTCTGTTAATTTTTCATGTGTGCATAAACCATTTAGTAAAATGTTTGCTTTGGCAAAGTTCTGCACACTGAACTGCACAGGAAACCCCCAAAGGAAGTGGGAGAAGCAAGAGGGGAGGAGGGGTACAGGTACAGGCAGCTGCTGATGGACTGACGGATGCTCTAGCGGAAATGAAAACGATTATCAAAATGCAAGCAAGTGTGAAAAATGTGATTAGTAAACATAAAAAGAATTTAAAATGCAAAAGAAAATTATAATTTCATATTAGAAATGGATTGAGAAGAAATCTCTATAAATGGAAATAATAAATATTATATATCGTATTTACATATAAACTTAGGATTTAATATATTTAAAGGTTTCTTTCAAATGTGATTCTCTCTTTTATCTATAAATATATACATACTATTATAATTGCATATAATATAAATTATTTAATTTCAAAGAAACACAAAATTCAGTCTCCAGTTCTTCCTTCTAATACTTAACTGCTTACGGTACTATACTATATAAATTGTATATTATGTCTTATATATATTATATATCAAACTTAGCAAGATGACTATATTGAATATTAATTCATTCTTTCTTTCAAAATCTCCATTTGCATGACATCATTCTTCATTTATCTCACTTCTTTCTTTATTTTCAACTCCTTTCCTTTCAATCTTCCACTCAAAGTGTATTCCAGTTCTGCGCGCTAGAGAAACTGTTTCCCTGCTTAATTAGAAAACCCTGTTCAATTCGAAAGTATTTCATGGCCGCGCGCAGTTCGAACTAAATTATGTTTTAGCTTTTATTGAGAACAGAGAACCGAACTGAAAACATAATGAAAACAGCAGAGAAATGTTTTAATTAAGCAACAAACGTTGGGAAAAGCCATTGGAAAACTCACGCTAACTAACTGGCTCCACATACTGCAGCAGCAGATCGGATTGCGAGCGCAAAAAGTGGAATTCCACAACTGTGAGCAAGACACAAGAGTGCAGTGTAGTCGACGTGCAGATACTCTGTAAAGTAAAACAAAGGTTTTACATATGAAAACAAAGTGAGCTTAGAACAGACGTATAAAAAACATATTAAACTTGAAAAGTGCTTGCTAGACTGATGCATACCCTCTAAACCAAACCATGTAAACCATTTGCCATTGTTAAGCTGCATAGGGTATAAACTTACATAGCGCGATGATAAAATAATGAAATTAAACAAGTACGAGTGATTTATGGTTAAGACACGACTTCTAAATACCCTGTAGTCAATGTTAAATAGAGTATAAAGGATTATAAATAATATTGCATATTTGAGAGCTTTAACTAGAGCCAATTTAAGCTGTTACTAATAGTTGATGGTACTCAAGATACCCTGTAATGAATTTTGACATCAATCTCAGCTCGCATTCTTTGCAAACTGGTTCTACCTTCTTGTTGCTTTGCATAATTTCCAGAATATATTGTGTAACAGAGCTCTACATGTGTGTACATTAGCGCAATTTGAAGTCGAGAGAGTGTGTCAGGAAGAGTGAAGGAGGGAGAGAGAGGGGCAAGAGAGAGAGGAGAGAGAAAGAGACGGGAACTAAGCTGAGCTCTCTCATGTCGCTTGGTAAACGCGTCGCTTGTTAGCACAGCTTATCGCACACACGTAAAAATGACAGTCATACATCAAACACACTTACTTATACACACACACACACACACGTACACACACATACATATATGCACACCTGCAGAGCTGGCAAATCCTTGCGCCAGAGATTTGCCTAGAGACAGTCGCGAGAGTCTGCAGACTAGACGAGGCACTTGATAATGAGACACGCTGTGGCTGCCTCCTCTCTCCCCACTCACTCCCACCCACTTGCTATCTTGCTCACACTTCACTTACAGTTAGCTAAGGCATTGCGTAACGCAGCAAAGCGTTACCTGACAACAAGTAATAAGCTGCCATCGTGTGTGGGACAATTTCTGTCTGTTTTTCGACACCTGCCCAGGTGTAGTTGCTGCCTCAATCACAGCACATCAAGTTATACCTGGAAATTCTCATCCATCTCCCCCCCCTCTCCTCCCCTGGGACACTTGCTGATAAGCATCTGCACTTCATTTTTGCACTTTTCGCAACTGACAAGTCCAAGCGGGATGGGGCAGAGGGAACGCGCTGCTCGTGCAATTTTATTACAAGAAACTTAAAGCTCATCCGTATCCCAATCCCCAGTGCAATCCACACCAGTTGCCCGCACTCCCCCCTCCACTCTCCCTGCTCCTGCTGTGCAACTTTGTTCACGTTGTCCTTGTCAGCTTCATCCTTGCACTGCTTCTTATTCTTATTTATTTGCAATTGCAATGGCGACGATGCCGTCGTCATCATCATCCGGCAAAGGCTCCTGTACCCACTCCCCCCACTCCACCCCCTGTACCACCCATCCCTTCCCTGCTAGTATTTATTCAAGTGTAAGCAGCGTCGCTGGTGAATGCGATTTAAACTACTTACACACACATTTTCAATGGCCAAGTTGCAAAGTGCCAAGTCCATTACGAGTTCTGGCATCAGGAGAACTCCTTCGTCCAGTCTCTTGCCAGTCTCTCACACACACCAACACACACACACTCTTGCCCAACGGTCTCCTTGGGCATTATGCCGCCTGTCTGCCAATCGGCATTAAAATCACAAAACATCCCATGCAGTGGCACCTGCCTCCTGTCTCCTGCCTTCTCCTGCCTCCTGCTCCTCTTACTCCTGCTACCAACTGCAGCTGCAACTGCCTCCGCCTCAAAGTGCACACCTGCCATCATCCATGGCAATCCTTTGCCTAAGTAAAATGTACTGCGAGGTTTGCTCGTTAAGTACGCGGAGCTTGTCCATAGAGTTTTTCGTTCTTATTCGTATCGCAGATCTTTAATAATAAATAACACACTTGCACTGAAATTTAGAATTGATTGTTGCTTACAATATTTTATTAATCTTAGTAGTTTATAATTATGATATTTATATTATTATATTATTAAATTTTGCAGTTTTATTTAGAAAGTGGTCAAACAATATTTGAAATTCTCTTTCATTTTAAATCTAGATTCTAGAATTTCGATGATATAATGTTTTAAGGTTTAAACCTAGAAACAAATTACATTTCTCATGAAAATGTGATGAGTTTTGACAAAGCTATAATCAGCAGAGTGTTCCTAAGTAAAATCGGTAAATGTATGATAAATTTTCAAGAAGTAATAGGCAATAAATGAATACCTAAACTACATTTCGAAAATATTCGAAATAATAATACAATTTACTTAACTCAACACTGATAATTACATTCCAATATATATTATTAACATCCCTCGCAAAAAAATTGTACAAGTGGCCCAAGGCGCTCAAAGAAAAATTGTAACAAAATTGCAATAGCTCAACTGACTGAATGATTGACTCTCCGACTAACTGACTAGCTGTCTCTCTCCCTCCCTACCCTTATCTCCCTCTCTCTCTTTCTCCCCTATCATCTCCATCGTCTGTCTGACGAGCTGTCTGTGCTGGCCTAAAATGATAAATAGCAGCCCCAAACAGGTCGGCATCCACTCACATACTTGAAGATTTATGTGCCGCATCAATTGATGCGCAGGGACGCTAGAAAGAGGTGGAGGAAGGGGGTGGGGAGTGGAGAGGGGCAGCATGCAACCGCACATTGAGTGGATCTATCTGCGCATTTAATGCTGGCGTAATTTATAAATGAAGTATGCGGTCGGAATTGCCTCAAGTAGCTCGGCAAAAACTCAACGTGGGACTGAAAAGTTTTCCAAGTCAAAAGCAGTCTTGCTCTCCCTCTCTTTTCCTGTCTGTCTGTCTGTCTGTCTCTCTTTCTCTCGCACTGTCAATCTGTCTGTCTGTCTGTCTGCCTGTCTCGCAGTCTGTCTGTCCGCTAGACTGCTGAATCACGCGACGCTACACTTGACATTTGACTATATCATAAAGGCAGCTTAGACGCGTCCTTTGAGCCATGAAATCATATTCAGGGCCGCTTTAATTGCCCAGCAAGCGAGGATTTATTCCAAAAAAGCTAATTTATGCCCCTGTCTGCTATATGCTGGCAGATTTTCACAATGATAAAGCCTAAAAACGAACTGAGTTATGCGCATTTTTAAGCAGATTCTTTTGCGACTGTCTAAGGCAACGTTTTGATTTGCGTGATTCGAATTTGCTGTTGGTATAACAAGTTGCAGATCTTTTTTGAGTCTTTTTCTAAGTAGTGATAAAGCTTATCTATTAAGAGTCCCCAATAACAAACTAGAAAATGGTTTCGTAAATCTGACAAATGTTTTCTAAGTACAATAAGAATAGATAGTAAATTAAATATAAAATTTAAATTTTTAAGCACTTTGTTTAAGTATTTGGAATACAATAAATGTACCACTATATTATCTGAAAAAGAACTACAGCATTTTTTTCAAAATAATATAAGCATTTATTTGGTTATTTCCAGCAGCAAACTCAGTGCTAAGAAAGGTTTTCTACAAATTTAAAATATACTTTAAAACGATTATGACGCCCTGGAAAAACTAGTAAGGAAACTAGGAAGAGAGAGAAAAGAGAGGGAGAAAGTAAAGGAGAGGAGTGAGCAGAAATTAAATGCAATGAGCCATTAAAAGGCACATAATCATTGATCTTTTAATCAATTTGGCTGGGGCCAATAAAAAAGGCGATGCGCAGCCAAACGGTTGAGGGCCATAAAACATTAAGGCAACTTTTGCCGGTGGCCCAGTGACTGCAGATTAGCCCAACTTTTAAATGCTTTTAATGCGGTTTTTATGGCCAACGTCGCGTCGCTACCTGGCGTGGTAAATCAACAGGAGGGAGGGGGGAGGTAGAGAGATGTGGACTAAGTCGGTATCCACACTCACACTCAACGATTCATATGAGTAATGAGAGTTTAGTGTGCCGCATTGATTTTTAAGTTTATCCCTTGCCTCGCACGAACCCTAATTACAGCAAACTGATGAGACAGCGGCGGGGAGTGGGAGGGTGAGGACGGCGGCACGGGGCTACTTAGGTGCCTGTCAAGATTAGAGGGCAAAGTTTGCCAACTTCCCCTATAAGCATTATCTTTTCTTTTCTCTCTTCTCTCTTGTTTTCTCTCGCTGTTTGGACTCGCCTCAGTGTTATGACATGTTCGCGCGATAAGCAGCAGAATGTCAGGGCAAGGGTCAAAGTTGCAGGACAAGCAGAGGCATGCTGCACTCGTTGCCCCGTCCCCTCCCCTCCCTACGCCCCCTCTCAGTCTGAAGTCTGTGTCGCCTCCATTTGTCATTTAAATTTGAAAGGGCAAACGAAGAGAAATAAAACTGCAAACACTTTATGACCGACCCCATTGGCCCCCATTCTCCTTTGCCCTGCACCCCCCTCCCTCTGTCCCTTCTGCGCTCTGTGAATCGTTGCTGTCCTCTGTCTCGACCAGAAACTCAGCCTCGGCATATTTGCATGGTTTGCCTTCCCCTTTCTTTGTCTCTGTCGCCCGCGCTCGACATTTTCCTTCTTTTTGCGCTTTTTGCTTTTTATCTTTCCTTCGGCTGCTGCTGCTGCGTCTGTTTCTTGGCCCGAAAAAAAGTTGAAGTGAAAAAGTTAAGCAATTAACAGGCTGATAACTTTCGGGCCAGTTCTCAGCATATCCCAAATACCCCACACCGCTCCTCCTACCCCGCTATCAAGAGGAGACTCGAGTCGAGTCTTAAACCCCGACTAAGAGTTTTATGTGCAAAGGGTCGTTGTGCTCGCCCGCTCACACACACACACGCTCACATACACTCGTAAACGAGAGCTATCCGCTTTTATGTGCTCATATGACATAATTGCGGCACGTAATTGGCCTGACAATTGCTGCAAGTGCTTGAAAATGCCTCGCTGCCCGCTAAAGTATGCTATGAAAATGGTCGCAACATTTGCAGCGCATTGTTTGGACACACACACGCCACAGACACTCACACAACAACGCACGGCACAGGCGAACATGAGGTCCTTTGGTCGCATCCTAAAATACTTCACCTGACCATAATAACCAAACAGGTGGAGTAAAAGGGAAAAGGGATGAGAGGCATTCTCACAATGAGCATGATTCGAATTGCTTTATTTAAGCATGTGCTTAAAACCAAATACCTAAAAGCTGTACATGGATATCATTACGGTGTGGTTAGATTTAATTCAACACATTAAATATTTATAATTATAGAGGGTGGCCATTAATTTTATCTTTGCAAGAATTTGTTTAATTTCAATTTTTTCTGAGGTATCCGTATTATCCTTACCTACATTTTTGTAGCATACTTTTGTGCGTAAACAAAAATGCTTTCACTTTGTTCTGTTAAGCTGTTAACATTTCCCTTTAAAAGTGAATCAAAAATGTCCCTTTCGGTATATTTTAATTTAAGATTAATTAGTCAACGGTCGTGCAAGCTGCAACATTTGTTATATGTATGTTATCTCTATAGAAATATGTAGAATGCTTACTGACCCACACTTGTCCAAAGAGATTATTTGGCATTTTGCACATTTCGCCGCTGATGTTTATAGAAAGAAACACGAAAAAGGAAGCCGAACAAGAAGCAGAAGAAGAAAAAGAAGAAGAGGCGAACATTGTCACTGCATATCTTCGAGTTGGCCAAAAAGTGACAGGAATAAAGTGTAGTTTGGTCATAAATTTGGCGCGTTACGCCAAGATGACTTCATAAAGCGACAATACGCAAAGCATAATGCCAAATGCACTAGCAGAGGGAGAGAGGGAGAGAAAACTGAGCCAAGTGAGAATTGCGACTGCTGCGGGCATCATCTACATTGAGGGGCACCAAAGGGTGCGGGGAGAGCAGATGTTCGTTCTGGCGGTGCTGTCTGCAGTGTCTACGGACGCAGCAGCAACAAAAATTGTTGTGTTTTGTGTCGTCTGCGCTTGGGCATTGTCGTTCCAGACGACGCTGATTTATGCATGGCGGCGCAGCACCAACAAAATGGCAAAGGAAGTCGAAAAGGAGTGAGGGAGAGAAAAGTAGAACTAGAGAGAGAGAGAGAGAGTACCGAGAAGAAGATCTTTAAATGGGGGCGTGCTGTGTGTGTGTGTGTCGTGTATTTTCGATTTTGCATTGCAATATTTTTGGCTGAACGCTTCTTGGGCGCACTGCCTTTGCAGCGTGTATTTTTACTTTGAACACAAATATTGAACGTTTACATTACTTTTCTCCTCCTTTCCTGCTCCTTTTCTTCTCATTCCATCGTGCCTTGCATGATTGCACCATGGAGAGCAGACGGTGCAGTAGTTTTACCCATTGATTAATAACGGAAGGGGAATACATTTATTTTCAATTATCGATAAAAAAAATTCCCTTTATAAAATGCGAATTATTTTACTTTTTAACAGATTTTAAGCACAATGCAAAAACACGCACGAATGCATATGCCGCAGACCTTGCCCAATGGACAATGTTAAACATTTGTTACACTAACAGTTTCTGTTACGCTACTGTTGCGAAAACACTACAATGTATTTGGCCATGCGATGTTTGCAAATGCTTCAGTAAATTCTTATAATAAATTCATTTTGTGGCAAAAAAATGTATATTTTTCCCATAGTGCGATTGCTATGGTGGAGCCACTCTGCTCTTCCATTGCACGCATGAAAAGCATTGCAAGTCAGCAGCGCGCGAACCGAACGAAAGCAACGAAGAAAAATTGCCAAAAAAGGAGCAAGGCAAACGAGCAACAACAACAAAGCGTTCATGCAAAAAGATATCAGCGGAAAGGCCAAAAAAATAAGAGGAGTTGGAGGAGGAAGAGTGGAAAGAGCAGAGAAAAACGGAATATCCAAGAAGCACAAGCAGAAAGCGAAGCTTACAAGCGCATTTCGATTATTGTTGATGTAATCATAATTTTTCATTTCCAAAGTAAACGATACCCCATCATTGCCCCGGAACGTCTACCCATCCACCTCCCTTTCTTCGTCTTATCTCTCTCTCTCTCTCTCGTGCCGCACGCAACATAAAGAATCGCCGAGAATTAAACCAACTTTTCATTTATTTACGCGAAACGCACGAGTCGAGCTGAAATGCTTTTTGCTTTTGCTTTTTAAACGCGCGACGCGTCGATGATTAAAGCAAACAAACAGAACATCATCAACAACAACAACAACAATGAAGGGACCAGGAGTGACAAGGAGAAGCGCATCGTTGCCCACTCTCTGTCTTTTGCTGAGATTTCAGTAGCTGCGGCGGCAGTTCCGCCGACTGCGGTCGCAAGTTCCGGCTCCGGCTCCGACGGCTGTCTTGCATCATTAATTACAATTTGAGTTGCACACACGCCTCTGCCTCCACCTTCTCTGCTGCTGCCACTGCTCCTGCAGCAACAGAGGCGTTACATGACCAAAAAAATTCATGGCGCAGCTCAGCGACCAATCGAGCGAGGAGAGAGCAGCGAGTGGCGGCAGCCCAGCTGACATTTTAATTGCACGGCATGATTGTGTAATTCGCTTAATTAATCAACACTTTCTGTTGTTGTTTATTTCCTTTGCCAGCTGTCTGTGTGTTTCTTTTTGTTGGCCATCAATTTGTCGACAGCCCCCCACAGAAATCAATTAAACAAAACAAATTGATAACCCTCATGAATCGAGCTTGATAACAGTGCAGCAATCGAAGGACCTGCATAAGGGTAAAGGCTATGTTAATCCTCTGTTAATGTTATGCGGCAATGATCGATTTTTATTAGATAGGTAAAACCAATGTTATACGCTGTGTTAGAAGTGCACCTTAACATACTGTTTAGACACATTGAATTGAGATAAGTTAATGCGCAGTTTATGTTATGCATTAATGATCGATTATTAAGTCTGCACCGCACACAATACTGTTTAGCGCTGTTTTGTTAATGTTATAAATTAATCGATTGTTAAAAGTGCACCCTAACATATTCAATTGAGTGCACCTTAACTTTTCGATAATGACATCAATTTAAATACATTGCAATAATGTTAAAATGCATTCATGTAAATGAAGTTAATGGTAATTTTGTACAAAAAGATATTTTGCTTTAATGCACACAAAATTGTTCATCGTTGCACCGAACTAGAAAATCTCTTAACAGTATTATTTGTCAGGATGTAATCTATTGTGGTAGGTGGGGAGACTATAATGCAAGTTGGTTAAGTTGCACAGTAATTGAAACCGTTAAAGCTAAGCTCAAAGCAATTTGTGCAATTGTGTGTGTATGTATAAGTTGAAAGATGAATGGCTATTACACACACACACACACACAAACAACAACTCCCACACACACGTTAATATTAATGCAGATGTGGAACGCTGGTCAACAGATGTAGCCTTATCGCAAATATTGCGAATATTATCTGCGATAATTAGAAACCTAATTGTAAGCTATGCAAATGGGCGCACATAACAGGTGTTCATGTGTGTGTGTGAATGGCATTAGAAGAGCAGGCTAAGTGTTAAAGCAATTAAATTAGATAGTTTATCGAAACTAATTTGAATAAACGGAAATTAGTCGGGCACTCGGGCAAGTTGGCAGTCTCCGCTAGTTTTTGTTTCTTTCAGTTGGCAACGCGATGCAAAAATGAACAGCCCACAAACAGAACACTTACTGAAAACGCGAGTTCGAGCAGGCATGGAAGGGGAGAATGGATAATGGCCTGGTTTAGTTGGTCTCTGTGTGAGTGCATACGAGTATGTGTGTGTGAGTAAGAGTACTCCTTGCTGAACGGTCACGTTGATATCCCAGCTAGAGTTGTTGAGTTGGGTTCGTTTCAATGACTTAGTTCATTAGTTCATTATTCGAAGCACTATAGTTCAATCTTTAGTTTGTTCGTTCGAGCCCTTTAGTTCGCTCGAGTCTTTAGTCCGTTGATCAAAATCTTATTCTTTCATTAAATTCTGTTATTTTCTGGCAATGTTTATAACTGTCGATCATCAGAGATTTGGTTTGTTAGTTCAGTTTGCGGATTAGATCAAACGAACTAAGTTTGAACTAAACGGTACAACTCTGGGACTCCCCGTCCAGTCCCAGCGTGTACCCGATTGACATGGTCTGTGCTTGATGCCGCAGCAGAGCAAAGCACAAAATTGCCGCGTTGCCTCGCGTTGCAAATGCGATGCGAACGCAACTTAATTGGGCTGTCAGCGCGAGACGAGGTGCTGCGTGGCCTGGTCTGGTCTGGGCGCAAGGCAACCGCAAATTGCCAACTACTCTGCACACGCGTTGCCAAGCGCTGCGCGCACCCCAGCGTGCAATTGTGGGGTGGGGCGGGGAACAGTGTGTTGCTTTTGTTTTGTGGCACGTGCCAGCATCGGTGAATTTGCACATAATTGATCGTGTTCTTGCACTCTGCATGGTAATTAACAATTTTGCAACATTTTCCATATAAAACTTAAGGAAAACAAGATGTATGAATGCAACACCAACTGTTTGACAAGCATTGCTGTTAACAGCAGAGCAACTGCAGCACAGCCAAAAATGTGTTCTGTTATGTTAAGCTAACAGTGCGGCTGAAAAGTAAACAAACGCAAGCACTGTTTGAATTTTAAAAGAATAATAGAAGAAAATAAATTTTAATTTCAAAGCATAATTAAATGCAAAATAATAAATACATTTTAATTACATATTAACAATAAATAAATGAAACTATAAGAATCTCATTAGCCTTAAATTGCATTAAAAGCAAGTTGCATATTACTCAAAGTTTGCTGAAATTAAACCAAATCCTTTGCGACTTTAAACTTCAACAATCTACAGGCCCCAACCAAGTCACGAACCAAGTCTCTCTCTCTTACAGTAATCCCCAGACTGCAGTAACCGCAATTTTGATTAGCACATGGCACGAAGCACGAAGAGCGGCAACGTTTGTTCTTGCCTTGGTTGTTCTTTCTGTTCGCCTGCATTGCCCTGCATTTAATTGCCAGTCAGAGGATGCGGTGGAGTGGGAGGGGGGAGTTGACAGTGGGTGGACAAGGTAACATTAACCAGCAATCTTGCAGCAGCATAAAGGCATCGTCCCAATCCAAGCCCTTACGCCCTTTAATTGACGGTTTCCAGCTCCGGTTGCCGTTATCTAGTCTTCTTTTGTCTTAGACAGCACCTGTTGTTGTTGTTGCTGTTGCCAGTTGGAGCAGACCGCAACCGCAAAAGGTTTCAACACCTGTGCAAACTGTTTGCCGTTTACCTTCGCTGCTTCTTCTTCCTCTTCTGCCAAAAAAAAAGAGTGTACAGTGAGTGCCGTTTGTTCGTTTCGACCCAATGTTGACAACTCTTGTTACACTGACAGCTCATTACATAACATCACAGAAACACACACACTAATACTACAAGACAGTTGTCGTATAATTTGCAGTTCAATTACCTCTCTAATACGAAAACCCACAGCGTCTCAGCGGTGTCCCCCCTTCTTACCCTTTGCATGTAACTGCAATTCGTTAATTATTTTGACAGTTGGCCATGTTGACAATGACAGCAACAACAACAACAACTGTGCGGAGCAAATCCATATGCACACACACACAAGCACAGCATGACGCTCTGATAATACCCTTTCCAATATGAATTGGGACCATAATTCCTGTAACATGTAATTCAATTAATTAAAAGCGAAACATTTTAAATCAATAATGAAGAGAAATGAGATAAGTTCTATATAGGAAAATAAACAATCAAAATGCGTTTTCCCATTCTTTATTAATGTAAACCAACGGAACTTAACATGAGTTTAACATTCACAGCACTGCCAACTGTTAGCGGAGTACAGGGAAAATGTTATAATAAATACAACAAACCCCCGTTACAAACTACACAATATTGTCGCTAGACTTTCTTCTGCGATACCAAAGGCAAGACCTATTTGAGAAGGCCAATGGCCAATGACCACATGAAACTTGCATGAGTCCTGCCTGCCATGCAGCTCAGTCAACGCGCGCGCGCCCCTCGCATCTGTCGCCTGTTGTTGTTGTAACTGTAATTTGTGGGCCTGTCGCCGCAGAGAGCAATTTCGGGTAGACCCTGATTATGTGACGTCCAAATAGACATGTCAAATTGCGGCAGACAACTTTTTTTGGGCTGTGTGCGGCGGTGAAGATGATGAGCCAATAATATGTGTTGCGCCACAGAGACGCCATCGACTTCTTCGACCACCCGCAGGATTTACATATGTATGTACATATAGACTAAAAGCTTTATATTTGATGATATATCCGCTGTTTGTATTGAGAGCCTAACACGCAGCCGCCCCAGCCGAACAGCCAGCTGCCCCAGCCGAGCGTTCAGCCGAAGTCTTTACTCTCAATGCTTCGAGCTCTGGGGCAGCTGGATCGAAAAACCAGTGGCAGCCACTTTAACCACTGTTTGAGGTCTCTATGTGTTCATTGCTTAGTGATAATATCTCATAATCTTCCAGTTTTTATTATTATTAAAAGAACGAGAAGAAATCTGAATGGGGAACACTGATCTCGGTTCAAAAATGGAGTTAAACTGTGAATATTTTCAGGCAACGATTTATTACGATATGCCAAATAGATTAAGCAAGACAAAATAATTATATAGAGTATATATCAACATAATAAGCTTGATTTATTTATTAGACTTATAAAGTTAGTATAGATTATTCACACAGTACACGTTATGTTGCCGGGCAGCGGCAGCAGTAGCTCCATGAGCAGCCAGGCCAGCGGGAATGCGTAGGCAAGCAGCGTGACGAGTAGGAGGAGCAGCCACCTGCGACGATTCCAACACTGCCACTGCTGCTCCCGCTGCCGACACTATATGACCGATGCATCCTTGATGTCCAGCAACTGGGGACTGCAGCTGGCTATGAAATCGCGACGCACTGCACTCCAATTGGGTGCCGCGTGATCCTTGAGTAGCGTCCAGTTGGGCGAGGGCACATCAGGCGACAGCCAATTAAAGTCAGCGACATCAGTGTAATTATTCTGGGATTTATTAAGACCTGACTGCGCATAATCGGACTCCAGTTCAGCATAGTCATAGTTGTAGACATCGATGTCGATTTGACGGCAATCCTCGATAATGGCCCGGCAGGTGACATGCAAATAGATGCGCGTGGCCAACGAGGAGTGCAATCTCAGCTGCTGGCATGCAATGGCAATGGTGCAACGTTCCAGTTGCTCGGCAAAGAACGAACGCGCCACGGGACCACAGAGCAGGGTGCACTGACTAGCATTGGAAATTTGCACGGAGCCCGCATGACCCTGCAGCTCAATGAGGCATTTGTGCACATTGGAAATGGTTATGTCGAGCCCATTGACCTCAGCGCCGCGCAGCACAATGTGCGCGTTCCGTCGATTCGAAATTGTCCATGTGAATGCGGCACTGATTCCTCCAGTTTCCGGTCCATCCAATTTACTAAGTGCTACCAACGGTGCCGGCGCCGTCACCTGCTGCTTGGCAAGCAATTTTTTGCCACTGAATCCAAACTTCTTTTTGGGCATCAGCCGTTGACGCGTCTCATCGCTGGAGCTTGTCAGCGAATTGAGTATATTCTGACAAGACTTGATTTTAAAGTCTGAGAGAAACATTGTGGAGGCGGTTAGATAACGCTGCAATTCCTGGATTTGCAGTGTAATATCTGCGAAATGTTTAATGAGATCAGGATGCGGTCCATCTCCGCTCTCCCGCTGCACAGCATTGATGCGTTGTTCAATGTCAAAGGCACGCTGGCCAAAGGATTGGGCAAAGTAGTCGACGCCTTCGTTTTGCACTTGCTCCTTGTTGCGCTGTTCCAATTTGACATCCAGATAGTTTTGTCGTTCCTTATTGCGTTTATTGAGCCGCTCCAGCACACAATCCTTGCGTAGACTGCCGTCCACTGTGTCCTCACATTTTGTGTTCGTTTGCTCCATTTTTTGTGACTCAAATCTCAAGTTAGTCGGCTGCAAAAAGAAGTGTTAAAAATCAATGCATGCTGAACACGAGTCTGCTTTGTTTCTGTTTGTGTCTGTGTGTGTGTGTGACTGTTTTCACCTACCCAACCCAACAGTTTCGTGTTGTGTTTTTGTTGCCGTTACTGAGCCACAATGCGAGACAGACAGGCCTGTCTGCGCGCAGCTGCAGCGAAATTTACTAGAAAAGTCGCAGTAAACGCAGCAAATCTGCAACTATCTATCGCAGCTGGCTGCGGCAATTGTAATATTCTTTATAATAAAAACAATTTTGTATAAATTGATTTTTGGTTTGCAATTCACGGCTATAAAAATATTCAATAAACAACAAACTAATTCACCCTGTATAACTCCCACAATAAGACATGCCAACTCGATCGAATTCGTTTAGTCAGCTGTAACTGTGTTCCAGTGAATGGCAAAAACATAAGAAGAAACAGTATTATTGGCCACTAAAGCTGTTTTTATTTAACTATTTTTTTTATTTAGGCAACTATAATCAATAATCTGCTATTATAAACAACAAACAAATTCACCGTCCACAATGCGATCTGCCAACTTGATTTGAATCCGTGGAGTGAACTGTAACTGTTTGTCTTGAATGACAAAACATTAAGAAGAAGAAGCAGTCTTGTTGAGCGCCAAAATTGTGGCTTTTAAATGTAGAACAATGTTTCATGGTTTACTTAACTTTAAATTAAATAAAAATCAAATTAAATAAAACTGTTTAGTACTTTTACTTTGCACTATATATTTGACATAATTACTGCTAAAATAAACAAATACTTTTAGCGTCAAGAATTTTAATCTGCTGTCGTATGGATGCGCATATGCGTCGTAAGATGGGAGTTCTGAGTAAAGACCTTGGAACAGTGCGAACACTTGTAGGGCCGTTCACCCGTGTGCGTGCTGAGATGGACCTTCAGGTTGAAGCTCCTGTGGAACGTGCTCGGGCAATGTGGACACTTTATGCTTCGCTCGTCCGAGTGGCAGCGAATGTGGGCATGCAAATGCGAGTTCTGAGCAAAGGTTTTTGAGCAATGTGGACACTTAAAGGGACGCTCGCCCGTATGGCTGCGCAGATGCTTCTTCAGATCATGGTTGACTTTAAAGACCTTCGGGCATTGGGTACAGCTAAAGGGACGCTCACCAGTATGTCCGCGTACATGCGCCAAGAAATGTGAGTTCTGCGCAAAAGTTCTTGGACAGTGTGGACACCTGTACGGATTTGCATTCGCCACTTCCGCAGAGTCTCCTTCTGTGATATGTGTCCTTATATGTTTCTTGCAATTCGAATGGTTAGCAAATACCCGTGGACAGTGAGGACATTGGTAAGGCCTATCCCCAGAGTGCTGCCTCATATGCAACTGCAGTCCCGAGTTCTGTATAAAGTTGCGCGGGCAGTGAGGACATTGATAGGGACGTTCGCCCGTATGTACTCGCTGATGCATCGTCAGGTTGTTTAAGGTCGTAAACGTCTTCGAGCATTGGTTACACTTGTGCAGACGCTTGACAAGGTATTTGCTCGAGTGTGTGAAACATCTGTGGGCGGGAGTAATAATCGTATTAAGTTATATATATTATACATTGGGTACCATTCACTACTCACTTCTCATGCAGCCGCAGTTCATTTGCATTGCTATAGTTCCTGCTGCAGATCGCACATTTAAAGGATTCATCAGGTTTAGCGGGTTTCTCATCTGCCTTCGTTTCAACTAAACTTTTATCAGTCAAAGTGTTTAGAAGAGTATTCCTTGTCGTCTCGGGGTGCGGTAAGGTTGTTTTCTTTATTGTCTCTATCTGAGGTTCCTCTTTAATCTTGCTTATTTTCGTAGTATCTTTTATAAGTACTCCAGGGCTCTTGATTCTCAAAGAATCTTTTATAGTTTTAAGATCAACGCGGCGTATTTTAGTTGTCGGCTCCTGAGTCTCGATCAAACTTTGCTGCAGATGTGTCTGCATGTGCAGCATGAGATCGTAACGCTTCATGAACCCCTGCAAGCACTGTAGACATCTGTGAGGAAATTTACCTGTGTGCTCACAAATGTGAGCCATGAAATTCGATTTATGCGCAAAGCTGTTCGGACAGTATGCACACTTGTAGGCCAACTTATCGCTGTGGATTTGCAGATGTATCTGCAGTTCGTAGCACTTGGAGAAGCCACGAGGACACCGCGGGCATTGCAGCAGCTCTTTGCGTGTCTCTGTATGTTCGCAGTTCTTGGGACACTGTGCACTATGTGTCTGTTTTCGCACTTTCACTTCACAGTGCATAAGTTGATGCTTCTTTAGCTCATAGTTTTTGAGAAAACCTTGTTCGCATTTAGTGCACTGAAAGGGGAATTTTCCCGTATGTGAAAACACATGCGCCGTGAATACGGATTTATGGGAGAAACTATTTGGGCAGTAGTTGCACTTGTATAGCAGCTTATCACTGTGAATCTGTATGTGGATCGCTAGCTCATCAGCTCGCTCAAAGTGTCGCGGGCAGTGAGGACATTGGTTGCTCCTTTTGAGGTCCTGTTTGATGGCAGTTCTGTTTGAGTAGCATTATATGAGAATTTATCAGTTTATATACTTCAAAGTATTACTTACTTAGTTCCTGAAGCTGGTAGTTGCTTCTCTGGTTCTGGTGTCGATGTTTCATACCATTCAGGTTCTATTTTAATGGGACCTATATCAATATCACAGCTCATGTCCTGCGCTAGTGTCTCCTCCTCCTGCTGTTGTTCGACCTTTATACAGCTAATGTCTATTAATCCACTCATGCTTATTTAATGCAGCTCAAACAACTTTTGTAATACAATATTTTCAAATTTATTTTATTCGCTTGAAAGTAAACAAACAATTTCTACAGCACAGCAGAGCAACAGCTGTTTCGGGCTGCCAACTCGCGTAAATAAAACGTAAACCACTTTAGCATGTGTGCAGTGTTGGTAAGCGTGTACGAGTTGTTTGTAAACAAACTCAAAAAGTAAACAAATCTTCAGTACTCAGCTGTACGTAATATATGTTTATTAAATACAATAATATGAATGTTCAAGCCTTCCGACCAGCTTGTTGCTCTTTCTGTATTTCGCAGAGAAGCGCAGTTACCCGAAATCTGACTTGGTTCAGGCATTCCTTTGGCATATCAGCTATAATTTTGTCCCAGAAAAGGTACATATCATAATGCTCCAGTTTTGAATGATCATTTGGCTGTTGAGACTTATCCAAACCACGATTGCTGGATTCTGAAGTTTCTGTATGACTTGTAATATTTCTCGAAAGAACTCGTTGTTCAGTTGGTACAGCTCTGCCTTCGCCATAGGCATCAAGAATATCTAAATGAATTCTCTAAAAGATGATGTTAATCGGATTGTAATTGTATATATATTGTAACTGTATTCTTCGTTTATTACTTTTGCATCCGGATGTCGACAATGTCCAAGCGTATAATGCCTTTTCAGATCACCCATCCTGCAATAGGTCCGTGGGCAGTATGGACATTTGATAGGATCCTTTCTATTCCTTTGACTTACATATCTAGATGATGATACTAAAAATTAAGCTCAAAATATTACGAGTATAACTACATGTCTTACGTTGTTAACTCCTTTAATAGTTGCAAACTTTGCTCATCACGCTGTATGACTTCTTCATCGTTGTTAAAATCATTTTCTCTCTCATCTAGCTCATCTTTTAATAAGTCCACCGTTTCTGGTTCCTCTTTTATAAAGTCCACTGTAAATGTTTCGCTCATTTCTTTTATTAATTATGGCTGCATTTACATCAAACAAAATAGAACGCCAAATGATTGCGGACTGCCAACTTAATTGCATGTTCCACCGTGGAATTGCCAGATGAAGAAGAGGAAGCAGCTACATTTCTTACCAATCTGAGTATATTTCAATGATATGTATATACTTTATTAACAAGTATTTCGCGCTAAAATGTTTATTTTATATGTATATACATGCACATCCACCACGAAGAAAGTCAAAATTTGTAGAATAAATTAAATTAAATAAACATTGTTAAGATACTTCTGAAAAGGAAATCCTTTCTATACGATTTTCATTTGATAATCAAGTGTTTTTCTCATAAGAAAACCCGTTAATTTTTATCTAACACCCCCACTACAGTTTAAACATCAATTCCGCTTAAATTCAAGATTAAAACAATTGAACTATTTATTGAAGCGCTCATTTAATAAACGTGTACAAGTGTGTGTTCGTTGTGTATGTGTGTGTGTGTGTATCTTTACAGCAATTCAGCTTACATTAATAAGATTGAACATATTTACAATTGATTATTATCGTACATAAGCATTAATAATAGTATTAGGGTGTGTGTCTGTGTAAAATATGCGATTGTGTGCATCGATCTGTGCCGCCTATACATGCAAAACTCTTCTACATAATTATTAGCAATCATTTGTACTTCAAACTCTCTACTCGATCGTTTATCGTTATTTACTTGTTTCACATTCTTCTTATTCTTCTTTTTTTGGTCTACTTGTTCTTGTTCTACATTTTTCGTTAGCAACATACAACACTTAATGCCTATAAATATTAAATACATTTCGTTCTTCTCCTTTGCCCGATCTCACTTAAGTATTTGGTTACAGTTTCCGATATTTGTGTGTAAGGCACATGACACATTCCTGAATCCGATGTGCGTATGTTATACATCTATATAGATTGTTATATAGTATATCTAAGGTATATCCATACAGAGAATATTAAGTTTACATTCACTAATATGTATGTGTTTAATAATAGTAGAATATTATAGTATGTATGTATGTATTTGTGCTCCATACATCAATTTAAAACACAAATCAACCTTTTGTAAATGTCACGCTAAAAAGATTAACAAAGCTGTTGTTGCTGCAATTCATTTTTTGTTTATGCATATGACCAGCAAATGACTAAAATCTCAAATCTCTATAGTACGATTCGTAATATCCGTAATCAAAATGGGCGTTGAAACTTTCTGAATTCCCTTTAAAAACTTTATTATACGACGGCCGACTGAGGCTGCTTATATAGATCATGATAGCTCACCGATCGGTGCATTCTGCAGCCACAGATCGTGTATGAAGTTGTACAGGTTATCGCTGACAGCAACCTGAAAGAGTTAAGGATGAAGTTATGTATATATTGTTATGTATATAGCGTACTATATATCAGGGGACTCACCTTATAGGGCGTCGGGTTAAGCGTGCGCTTATGATCATTGCGCAGTGTCTTCAACGAGATTTGCACCTTCTCGCGCACTTGTTCGAGCGTCGGCAATTGCTGACATATCTTGCCAGATTTCCAGTAGATCTTGTAGAGCGATTCGACGTGCGAAGGAATGACATAGGCGCGCTTGGACTCTTGGAAGGGATGGCGACACAGCACCTTCTGGCCCACGGCGGGCGGATGTTCCGAATCCTTCTGAAGAAGATCAATTAGAGCATGTCCATCCGCACTGTACAATCGATAGGCATTCTTGTTTCCCGGCATTGTGACCTTTTCCACATCCTGACTCAGTTTAATCCGCGCCTGTCCATTGATTTCGACCAGCTTGTAGACACAACCCAAGGCAGGTTGTCGCTGACAGGTAACTGCATTGGAATTCTCAACTTGTTAGTGAAGGTTTCTCCTTACGAAGATGCCACAGGCAACTCACCCAGATGCGTGCCAATGCCAAAGCAATCGATCTTATGACCCTGCTCGTTCAGGCTGAGTATGGTGTCCTCGTTGATGTCGTTGGAGGCGACAATGGTCAGCTTGTTGAACCACGGTACCTTGAAACGTTCCGCTACCTTCTCGAATGCCTCACGCGCCAGACAAGACAGATAGGCCAAGTCGCCAGAATCGATGCGTATACCCAGTGCATGATAGCCCATATCGTTCAGAGCCAGTGCGACGGCGCTGAAGTTCAGTAATCCACTCCTGAACAGAGAAGAGATCGAGCGAACGGAAGACAGAGAGAGAGAGAGAGAGGGAAATAGAAGAGAGCAAAGTGAGCGTGCATTAAAACAAGATGTGAAAAAAAGCTAAAGGTGCTGCTTAGGTTTGGTTTTCAATTCAATTCGATTCGATTCAATTCAATTCAAATATATCTTTGCTACTCTATAGAACTACAATGGGCGGTGTTCTCTTTGAAAATGGGCGTGGCTGTGTGCATAATGCAGTGCCAAGATAACATTAACTTTTTGCCAGGTGTACACTATGTGTGATCTTCGACTTCAACTCTTTTTTGATACTGTTTCTGGGGAGACACAAATCAAGCTTCAATTACTGAAAGCCATGCAGTGTGCTCTCTCGGACGCTTTGTTTAAATCGAAAACTAAGTATTCAGATATTTTTTATAGATACATATAGAAGTAATTCTTTTTTTTTCGTAACAAAACACACAACAAATTTAAAAACAAATAAAATGGGAAAGTACAATTTCTATAAATCGAATAAAAAACCAAAAAAAACGTAATTAAAAGAGACATATAGAGTATATATGGTATAACATATGTGGTATATAGAATGTATGTAGAACATATAACATTAGGGTGATTCAGTGTGTGTGGAATATAAACTCTATTCGCTTTCATTGGTTTTCTTTCATTTGTTATAAGATGGAACATGTTGGTTGCTTGGCTGTTGTTGTTGTTGCTGTCGTTGTATGTATTATGTATCGTAGTGTTGTTGTTTTTGTTGTTGTTGGTTGCTGTTGTTGTATTTTGAAGACGTGTTTTACATACCTCTGCCAAAATAGTGCCGGGAAGTCATTTTTACTATGTTAGATTGTAAAATGTTTTCTTTTTTTCGGGGAAATTTCTTCTTTTTTTTTATTTTACTTTTATATTCAGATCAGACGTTATTCGGTTCATAAGTTTGATGCAGAAATGTCACAATTCACGAACAAAAAATTAAAAAGGTTAATCAACTTAAACTATAAATGAAAAATCAGTTAAAGTAATGAAAAATGTAAATGTGTCAGTTAGTTAGGAGCAAAAAAGCATTAAGAGAGAGATAAGACAGAAGAAGAGGCGGGCAAAAGAAGTGACGGTGTCCAGAATCGACTTCCAGACATTATAAGAAGTTAAATATATAATAATCTGATCTTGTTAGGAAGTCTATACATGGTAAAAAATTTTAGAAAAACATGTAAAGTATTTTTGAAAAAACTATAAAAAAGTATAACAAAAATAGAGTGCACATCACCTTGTTTCTGCTTGAGTTCACTGATATACCTTTTTTCGAGGTGTAGAGACCAATCGGCACTTACATACATACATTGTACACATACGTATATATCGGATAGGTGTTATAGACATACATATGTATATGTTGTGTATGCATGTACAGGCTCAGTTAAAATTTTGAATTTGTCGCATGATTTCGATAATGATAATGAGATTGTGTTAAAGGGGCACTCATGCTGACCCACGACAAAAGGGAAAACAAAACATGTGAAGTTGATTTCTATATATAATAGAGGGGATTAGTCTGAATTAAAAAGTATATATTTATTTAAATATATATAAAACAAATAAGGAAACCAAAAGCGATATGGCAAAATGATATTTCTTTTCTGCTTGTCCCAGTAAATTTTGTATTTCTTTTTTTTTTTTTGTTTCGGTCTGCGACATTTACCTGAATGACTTCTCGACATATTTTGGAAGGTACGCCGCCCCATTGGACGTTGAGTTGGTGCTGATTGCAGTTGTAGTTGAACTTGGAAGAGTTGTTGTTGCTGTTGGAGTTGCAGTGGTCTTTGGCTTTGTTGTTGGCGACACGCCACCATTGGTGGCATGCCCCATCTTCGCCTGCTCACTATGACCATTCTGGCCATTCTGGATTGACTTGTGTCCATTGGAAATCCCATTGGGTGTGGGTGGCTTTGTTGTGCCGTTGGTTAGCTGGCTAGTTCTTGTTGCTGTTGCTGTTGTTGTTTTCGTATCGCTAATTGTCTGTACGTTTGGGACTTGTTGTTGTTGTGTGACTTGTTCTGTATCTCGGCTGTTGGGAATACTTCAATTATTACAATTACTTTCGACAAAAACGAAGCGCTCTAAATGAACAACTCATAAGTAGTAGAGAGAGAGAGAGAAAGAGAAAGTGTAGGACGACACAATATATATATATATATAGCACACATATACGATTCTTCTACGGTTCTTCTGGCTCTGCTGCAGTCTGTTCTGGGTACGGGGAGAGAGTGCACGCTGTTCAAGAACGTAGTACGAAAACGAAACGAAACTCGAAACCGAAACACAATAGAAACCATAATGATAACGATAACGAACAAACGCACAAAATGTTAATCGATAAAACTGCAAAACTGAAACTGAATAACCAAAACCGTTCCGAGAGAATCTGCCTAAAAGCGAAATACCTCTTAACATCGTACGTATCGACAAGCGCCATAAAGCCATCCGGAAATGCAATCGCATAGGAGACCATGGCAGCCAGTTCGCCCTCACTAGACTCCTCTGTGGAAACGTCCAGGACATGGGATAACATTTGACGATGCCTTATCGCATGCTCCAGCAGATCCTCCATGACGCCTGATAAAGAAAAGTAGTGAATCAGTTTAAGAAATTAAGGAAATTAAGGAATTGGTAACTCACCCGTCTGCTTGTGCTTGAGCAGACGCGTCTTTAGGTCGCCTATACTGCTAAAGCTGGTTATATAGGCATGAGCATGCGTGCCCTTGACAGGAATGTTGAAGAGCTTTCCCGCCAGCACATTGGAGGTGCCATCAAAGCCACCTAGAGAGTGGAACGAAGTGAAATTGAAAGAGAGTTAGTTAATGCTTTGATTTCAATTGAAGTTACGCTGCTTACAGTCTGTTATGCTAGTTAGCATAGTCTGTTATGCTAGTTAGCTAGTCTGTTATGCTAGTTAGCATAGTCTGTTATGCTAGTGAGCATAGTCTTTTATGCTAGTTAACAGAGTGCAGAGACAATTAATGTTAAGTAAAGTCTAATAATAAGCAGAGCCAGTAACATGAATTCTCTATGTTCTGTATGTCTCTGTAATTAGCAGTTCTTGTTTACACTGCTGTAAACCAGACTTACTAAGCCTAGGAGAACTAACATGCTGCAAATTAACATAGCAGTTTAACACGACGCACACAGCACATAATAACATTATCAAGGCATTGTTAAATTGTGCATTATGACACCACTGTGTCATGGCTGTAGCACATCAAATTTTAAAAGCCTTGAGAGACCTTGGACGCGTGAGTCACGCGCACGCGAGCCCCGCCATCGAATCGATTGAGAATTGAGTAAAAACCCTGATCCTACGTATAATTAAACGCATTGCCAAACAGGAGAGAGAGGAAGAGCAACATAGGAAGCGGAAAAGGTAACAAAATAAAAGTTACGATGTGTGAGCGCCAATTGAAAAGAGGTGCCACTCAGTGGCTGGTACCGACCCACACACACGACTCCTGTGTGTGTGTATGTGTAGAATGGCGGCAAAAAGTTTCTTTTTGGTAGGTTTTTTTCGGGTGTTTGTTGCGTTGCGTGTGCCACCCACTTTTAACACATGAAACATGGAGAGTTCTTGAACTTTACAGCAAAGGAGGAGGCCGACCGATAAGGCGGTACCCCAGAGAAGGCAGCGGGAGTTGCCGTAACAAGGTAGGAGCCACATCGAGTGACAGTGACACGTGCTTTGCATGCAAGCACATCATAAAGGACCAGACAAACAATATGAAATTGACGAGTAGTAGCCCCAAACCACCTATGCAAATCCCGCTGCATCGATCAATGCGAAGTTGCTTCGGTTCAGTTGGGGTCGGTCGTGGCTATAGGCGCTAGTTTCACGGCGTTTTTGGGCATGTTTTTTAATTGATTATGAGCTCGCTGCATGCAATTTGGCAATGCCAAAACAACGTACAGATATACAGGGTATATATACCATAAATACTATATAGAATATTATATATCTCACACGTTTGACCTTAGCTGTCACGGTGTGAACTTTTTCGCGTACCTGTATAGGAATACTTTGAGGCGGATAAACCTCCGTCGGGTCCCTGGGCACGACGCAATCCAAACTCCAAGAGCTTGACATGTTTGCCAGCCACCATGCGATATCGCGCTGCATTTGTCGCCATTAAGCTGTATATAACAGAAGAACGGTAAAGTTAATCATGGTAATTATTATTATATGGTGCCGCAGTACGTGTCTCAAAGACAAATATCTGTCTATAAGAAGTTTGCTCTGCGATGACAAATAACGATCATAATATATTCATATAAAATTCGTTAATTTCTCGCTTTATAGAGCAAACGTAGCTATAGCGACGACAATATGTTCGACCATTTTCAGTTTTCCCACCTGGCATAGTTAACGAGTGTCAACAGTGTCGTTTCCAGCAGTTGCACTATGATCAAAGGTCCTTCAATCTTGATAATGGGTACGCTGTAGAAAGAAAGAGTGATTAGAGACTCTATAAATATACTATCGTTATATTTATATGAGTTTTCATTCATTTACCGTGGGAATGCCACAGTGCCCTCATCAATAGCATAAAGTGTAACATCGTGTGCTGTTAGATTCCCCAAGTACTCAAAGAATTCATTCTCAATGCCCTCGGGTAGTGTTTGCCTGAGGTATTCAATATCTGCAGGGATTACAGAAAATGTATTAGAAAGATTTATACAAATTATAAACCCATTGTAAACTTACCACTCTGCGAGTAATGAAAGCTGTCCAAGAACTTCAGACACTCTTCCAGGCCGGCAAAGATGGTGAATTCTCCATGGAATGGATTATTGCGAAAGAACAAGTCAAAAACGGCCTGATCGTCTGTTTTGCCCGACTTCCAGTAGGCATAGGCCATTGTAATTTGATACAAATCTGTGAAAGATAACACGATAGACAGCCATAATGATTACTGAAAACAAATACAAATACTAGATAATATATCATCATGATATGATGGAGCTACCATTTACCAACACCCAATGAACCCGTGCGTCCGATAAGATACGGTCAAAGTTCTTGTTGTTGCGCCATACTATGCATAATTACACGCCCGGAGGGCTTAAGTACTGCAAACACATACACGCAGCAGTGTGATATTTCTCAATGCAAATTCTTATCTAAATTTGCAGTACAATATACTCTCGAGAGACTGTATTTAAATATGTACATACATATATGTATGTAGTATGCATATACCAAAATAGAAACCACTAAAAAATGTGTACAAATGCAAATGTCAAGCGACTGAGAGAGTTGCGACTATTTTGGACCAGATGGAAGTGAGTTTTTAATATTATAATTAGTTGTTTTTTCGTATTTTAATGATTATTTCTGTTAATTTATAGTTCCAGGTGTGATGGGGGAAAGTCATTAAATAGTTTACTACATACTATAAATACATTTCCAGGGAGAGTGTTTCATTATTCACACATAACATAACATAATAAATATGATAAACAGTAGGTTATCATGGTCGTAAAGATATGTACGAGTATTTATATGACTATGTAATCTATTCATTTTCTATACATTATATGTGGGTATTAAGGGCATTACAAGTATTATTATTAATGATTAATTTCTTATGTACATATATAAGTTGTGGTTTTCCCATCATGATATCTTCTTTAAGATCATAACTAACAATCAATATGTATTGCTTTATCATTCCAGCTAAAACTAAACCAGGAAATTGTCGTGCCTAATACTTATCAGCTAAATAAAATTGTGTGTGGATCAAGGTGAAAAAAAGGTTTTTCCATGTAGTCGAATTCTTAAACGAATTTCTAAAGTGATATGTCTATATATATTTTAGCAACAAGGTGCGATAGAGCCATCACCCCTGTGAATACAAAGTCATATTTACCCGTCAATAGCGGCTGGACAACGCCATTCTGATTCATTCGTCCGCGATCCATAAATTGGCCGCCTGAATTGCAGCTCATTTCACGGTCATTCATGATCACACAGTCTTTATTCCAAACGCTTCTTCTTCTTGATTTTTGTTTTAAGTGTTTTTTTGTAATATTGTTTATTCCGTTATTGTTGTTGTTGTTGACACGTTTGTCGGTCGTTCACACACAGAACGTGCCAAATAAATATATATATTATGAATGATTAAATTCTAGCAATTGAAAAGCCGTTGAACTTAGACTGTAACACTGTGTGTATCTGTAAAATTAAAAAATTAGTTGAATTAGAACTGAGTAACAAACTTAGGGGCCCACTAGGCATGACGTAAGCAGCGTGCTGGACAAATTAGAGATTCGATTCGATTCTAATTCGTACGAGCATGAGTGAATGCTGAAAACGTGAAACGTCGTAATGCAATCGCAAGTAAACAAAATGCATACTGTGGCGAAATATGCGAGAACTGCTGGAAAAAACTATATTGTTTTTTATAGTTTTATATTTAAAACAAATTTTGCATATGTATGCGAGTTATCAGTTTGGTTTATCACGGTCTGACAAGAAGGCACTAGGTCAGTGTGACCGATAATGTTACTACTACAGTGGAGCCAAACTATGTTAACTCTAAATGAATTTTACTACATAATCAATAATTTATATCATTTGTTTTGAGTATTCACTGTAGTATAATCTACAGACGAGCCTCACTATGGAGAACCCTTAATGAATATTTAATATTTCAATATTAAATCAATAAATTGAGTTATTCATTTGGAGTATTCACTGTAGTTTATTGGACTAATGTGTATGTAGTCGGTTTTAGTGGATTTCGTTTGTACTTTTAACTTTGAAGAAGCCTTCGACACCTTCAGAACAATTTGTATTTCGTTTTATTTTTTTTATCTCGCGCGCGCAAGCAAAACTTTTCCGCTAAGCGTTTCAAGCTCAACTGAAACGCGGCGACAGAAAACTGCGCCGAGCGTGTTAATTTTTTATTATTTTGGTATTTTTCAGAGCGAAATGAGAGCGCGGCAAAGAGTTTATTGGATGCAGATAGCAAAGAAATTGTTTGCTGGGAGAATTTGTTGATTGTTGTTACTTAGCAGCCAAGACAGAGAGAAAGAGAGAGAGAGTGAGAGTGAGAAAGCGCGATTAAGGTTGGCTGCGGCGGGTCGCGCAGCACTTTGGGTTTGTTTATTTCGGCTGCTGCCGCCTGCTGCTGCTGATTCTATTGATTACACACGTGAGTGGAAGTTGACGCTGCTGATGTCGTCGTTGGCCCCAACATGTTGCACACAGGCAGGCAGCAGCCATGGCAGCAAAGCATTAGGCATTAGTGAAGGTTGCCTGAAGGTCGGCGGGGCGCACTCACACACCCAATCTCGCTCTGCCTGAGACGTACTCAGAAAAACACATAATTTTTAGTGCGAGCTCTCACTGAGGGCGCACGTTGTGTGGGCGGATGTCGGCGCTGATGCAATGCAGCAGCTGCTGCAACAGTCACTTTCACTTTTTGCACACGTTTCAATTCATAATTTATTCAACAAAATTAATATACATATATATGTATATGTATTTTACGCGCACATTTTACAGCAGGTGTGCCAAGCGAAGCTTAATTATTTCTCATTGCATAGCTGTGCATCAAGCAATATACATTTTTTGTAATTTTTTGGCTGCACACGCGATAATTTGGTATTCTTATAGGTAAATTAATGAATTTACTTTAAAAATTTTAAATAACACAACTAAACAAATCGGAGTGCGTTACCAAAAGCACTCTCACAGCTGATAAGCGAGAGAGAGAGAGAGAGCGCGCGAGGCTGCCAACTTGCTTGCAAGCCGTCGCTACACTTGCGCAACTTTGGCGCGCTACACTCTGCGCATGACGTCACAGCTGCTAGCAACGAATGTAAATACATTTAAAATTTAATTAATAACAGTTAATTAACAATTGTAATACCATGTATTTTTATGAATTTATTTATTTTGTGACTTAATATAATTGTATTTACTAGCTAAACACAACAATGTCTAGGTATTATGACGTCAGACATTGCACGACCTTACCAACTTTTGACTGTGTCGTCGACAATGTTGTACAACGTCAAAATAACTAAGATAACGAATCATTTAACTTCTTGCTCTGCATTATTTACATCAGCTGGCCAATCCAAATCGATGCCAACCACATCTAGCGCCAATATATCGATGGGTTTGCCAATAATCGATGACAAGGAAGGCGCCGTTCGTCCAAACTCCCCATGCACCAGTTCCTTGATATATGTGCCCGCCTGACTGACCACATCGATGATCAACAGACGTGGATTCTCGCGGTGGACACGGGCCTTAACACTGAATATGGTGCGGGGTCGCGTGTGCAAAGGCCGACGATGCAGTACCCTAATCGGCGTCTTCTGTTGTATATCAAAGCTTTCGGGGATTTGTAACTTCTGTAGAATCTCCAGCGTAGCCGGTTCCTCCAGCACGCAGAGTGCACGATAATATTTGCGCTTCTGTTCTTCGCCGGTCTTGATGTGTGTCAATTCCTCGCGTGGCACAACCTGCAGATTGTGTATGGATACGTTGCCCGATCGATCCACAGCCTGCTCCATGGCGTAGGCCTGTTGGCGGCTCAAGCTACTGCAACGGGCATTAGGGATTTCCAGCACAAAGGGCCGCCCCTTGCCCAGACAACGCACGTCGACATCTTCACGGCCACTGGACATGAATGTAATCTTCTCGGGTGTCTCACTGAAATGTGGTCCCACATTGCGCACTATGACCTCCTCAATGCTATCCTCCATGATGCGTTTGCCGTTCAACACCCACGGCGTATGCGAAAGTTCTCGACTCAGTTTCCGATAACGTCCAGCGACGCAGACGTAGGGCCCCATCAGCTCAATACTCTGTAGCTGCAATGGTTCATCCACTTGTGCCGGAGGTATGGGCAGATATTTCTCGAAGAGCTCCCCTTTCAATCTCGACGGCTGATACTGTTTCTCCAGTAATCCTCTCGAGATTTCGACGCGTTTCTGATGCGCCGCCTTGGCGGGAAATGCAGCTCGATTGAGTTCCACAAGTTTGGCAACATCAACCTCTTCTGTGCTGTGTCGCAAATCGATATTGATCATCAGCCCATTGGCATCGTATTCCCTACCTAACTGAGTACATACAATGGGATGAAGGATCAATTTTACGGCTTCTTTGAGAGGCACATCCGGCGCATTATTGTCATCCACACTGGGACGACCGAACTGACGCTGCAGTGCAAACCACATGGACAACTGACGTAACTGCAGTGTCATGGGTAAGCTTATGGCCAAGACTATACCATCGCTATCGTATTTGGCGAAATCCGATTTCAGAATTCCTTGTATGAGTTCAGTTTGGAATTCCTCCGAAAACAGTCCCAGGCAGGTGGAGCAAACGTTGAGGCGTGGCTTCTTCGCTGGCTGCTCACCATTTGTTTCATCCTCGGCGGGCAGCTTTACATTTAACTAGAATTGAAATGGAATTCCACATAATTCTTGATAAGCCGACCGGCATTTATTTTAGTCATTTTCTGTTTTGCTCACGCGTTCAAAGGTTTTCTGCATGTCACGATATTCGCTGCCACGTGCTTTCAGGTATCGCAATTGACACACACGGCAGACGCCACATGATTCGAGATAATCGATTAGCTCTTGATTTTTCATATTTATTAATTAAATAATTCAACTTATTCGAAATAAATGCAACACGTTCTGCAGTGCACAGCAAATGTAAACAAAACGTGCAAGTAGAAAGACGTTAGACAACACTAACTAAATACATTGATATCGACTACTAATCGATAACACTTAGTTTCTAGTGTGACCAGTTGATCAGAGACATTCTATCGGTCTACAATTGTCAAATATATTTATTTTTCATTTTGATTGGAATTTAAGGTGCGTTGTAGCTGTTTCAACCAAGTCAGAGTACGCGACAAAGGGTTAAGTGGAGCTAGAGTGTGTTTTTGCGGCAATACGTGTTGCCAATAGCCGCGAAAAAGCATTGTTATTGTTACGTCACAGTGAGACGTAGTGACCAAAGCGGAGACTCCAATTGGAAAGCCCGTACGGATTTTCAATAACATATTTTTTTTACATTTTCCAGCTGTACCCGAGATGTCTCTGTCGCCGTTCCTGCGTCTACCCCTCACGGATCTGACTGGTTGCCTGATCAATCATCAGACCTACGACAAATGCGGCAAATTCGAAATGAAAATGATGGACTGCCTGGAGGCGTATGGTCTTGAGCGGGGCAAGAAGCAGTGCGCCGATCTTATTGCTGACTTCCAGGAGTGCGTTGGCATGCAGAAGCAGCTCCTGCGCTTCCACGTCAGTTTCCAATGCTTCCTTTACTTTTGCAAAACCTTTGCTAATGTTTTTCCCTTTCCAGGCCATGCGAAACGAGCGCTACCGGCAATGGCTGGCAGGAGACCGCAAGAAGGATGAGCTCTTCGCTGAGCCACCACGTGTGGATGCTTACTAAGGTGCTCGAGCAGTTGGGGAATAATTGGAAAATAATTTAGCCAATAAATCGTTTAAATAAAAATTATGTACAATATGCGCTGTTGTTGTTTATGTTTGTAGTATTTAGTTAAACGTTGGTATTTTTCAGTGTTCACGTTATTGATCAACACTGTCATTGGTAAACTAAGTTGGCAGCACTTACGTTTTGTTTTTGCGGCTGTAAATCTGTTCGCTTTCGTTTCTTTATAAAATAGTGAATAAAATGAGCACAAAACGACCCAATAATAGTGTGGTACTGGCACAGGAGTCAAAACGCAGCAAGAATGATATTGTTGCATACACAAATCGCGACAAGGCGCTGCTGGAATCGGTAAGAAAGCGTCTCCCTACAGTCGGGAAGAAGAAGCACAGCCACATTTGGTGGAGGATTATGGAAAATGCCGAAATGAAATATATTTTATGCATGTTTTCAGGGAGTACGTCGCACATCGAATCTGCAGGCGCCCATTATGCAACTGGAGGGACATGAGGGCGAAATATTTACCACAGAATTTCATCCAGAGGGCGAAATGCTGCTCTCATCGGGCTTCGATCGTCAGCTTTGTAAGATTTCCCCCTGAGGATTGAGACTGACTGTAGATGTAACTTTCAATTTTCTTAGATATTTGGCAGGTCTATGGGGAGTGTGAGAACATCATGGCCATGTCCGGCCACACGGGCGCAGTCATGGAGGCGCATTTCAATCCCGATGGATCACACATCTTCACCTGCTCAACAGACAAAACCCTTGCGATTTGGGACATTGTGACGGGGCAACGTGTGCGACGTCTGAAGGGTCACACGAACTTTGTGAACAGTGTGCAGGGCTCACGACGTGGCCAGCAGTTGTTGTGCTCCGGCAGCGATGATCGCACCATACGCATCTGGGATGCACGCAAGAAGCAGGCGGCACATGTGCTAGAATCCCCATATCAATTGACTGCCGTCTGCTTTGGCGACACCAGCGAGCAGGTGATCAGTGGCGGGATCGATAATGAGCTAAAGATTTGGGATATACGTAAACAACAAGTGCTGCATCATCTGCGTGGCCATACGGACACCATAACAGCGGTGGCACTCTCGCCCGAGGGTGACTTTGTGCTGACCAATGCCATGGACAATACACTGCGTGTGTGGGATGTGCGTCCGTATGCGCCGGGCGAGCGATGTGTCAAGGTCTTCCAGGGACATCAGCATAACTTTGAGAAGAATCTGCTGCGCTGTGCCTGGTCACCGGGCGGGGATAAGATTAGTTCCGGTTCGGCAGATCGTCATGTGTACATTTGGGATGTGAACACGAGGCGTATACTCTACAAGCTGCCCGGGCACAATGGTAGTGTGAATGATGTTGACTTCAGTCCGCGTGAACCACTCATACTATCCGCCTCCAGCGACAAGACTTTGTATCTGGGCGAGATCGAAGATTAGCGACGAATATCACAAATAAGTTTTATTATTCTGCATTATCGTAACGGTTAATAAATAATTTGTATTTGTAAATGTCGAAATTGTCGAATTGTGGTGGAACTATGTGGGGGAACTATAAACCATTTAGACGGGCAGAGCGCTGGACGAGCTGCTAGTGACGCTGCTCTTGAAGAGTTGGCCAAAGAATTTCAGGCCTGTAGCGCCGCCCGGTACCATCCCCAGCAGCATGAAGAGCAACGTTATGATCTGTGCCACAGCAAAGAGCACTGTAAAGGCGGTGCTCTTGTGGACGAGAGCAAAATAGAGGGTCATCGTTAGGCAGCCACTGTATGAGATTGAGGTGAGCAGGCGCGGTCTGGAGAACATTTGCTTGAAGAACGTCTGAAAGCCGACGAGGAAGCAGAAGCTCAATATGAAGAACAGGCTGCCCAGTGTAAAGAGCAGCGCAAACTTTGGCTTGAACATCAGCACCGGAATGTATAACGTGGAGAGGGTCATGCAGAGGCAGCCCATGCCCAGGCAGGCAACGAATCCCACAATGCGCTGCAGGCGTGACTAAGAGAAGAGGAAGAACAGTGTTAAATGTATATGTAGATAGTGTGGGGGAGTCTCGGTTTACCAGCTTGGGACAACATGAGTCCTGCGTGTCCTTGAGCCAACTGTTTGCCTCGGGCGGTTCGGATGTGCGCGAAAAGATCTGCGACAGGCCTGGCACCTTCAGTTGCGGCAGTTTTACATTGAAATTCTTCTTCTGGTCACTCTGCAGCAGCAGGTACTCATCCAGATCCTGCTTGAGATTGCTCATCCTTTGTGATAAGAATGTGATGGATCAGTTGCCACCGCATATGAATATGTATTTTCTAATAATCTTAATTGTTTTTTGTTTACTGCCAACCCGACAGTTGATTCACGCAGTCAGCAACGAGTTGGCAGCACTGTTTTAGTGCTGTACAACGTCGGTTTACTCAACGGGCTAACTCAAAATTAACAATAATGCAAAAATATATATTGGAATAACAATAAAATACAATTCAATACCCTTATTCAACTCTCTAGGTTTTTTTAATAAATTCAAATATTTAAATTTGTACATGTTCACTAAATTGTGCCAGTGACGTCACAGCAACCAGCAGCTTCTAGCAGCTGCTACACATACGCTGCATCACACCATGCGCCGCACTGGAGTTGCCACATTTTCGCAAATGCTAGAGCCCACGAGTCCCATCTGGCAACTCGCTCATTCTTTCAGTTTCAGTTGAATTTTTGTCGTGGTTGGTTCGTAGTCGCTGCGCGCGCGTCAATAATGTAATTAAACTGAAATAAATTACAAGTAATAATTGATAAAAATTTAAGACGCCGAACACACGCAAAAATAATAATTAATTTAAATTAATTCTCCTAAAATTAAGTTTAATAACGCAAATTACACGCTCTACCCCTCGCCCGCCCTTACTGTTCCCTCTCGTCATCAGTAGCAGTAGCAGCAGCAGCACGCCGTGGTTCCATACAAACGGCTCTGGCTCTTCTATTTATGCAAATTGAGTAAATGCATATGTGAGTGTGTGTACGTGCGTGTGTGTGAGTGTGCGGTATCGGAGCGTACGCGCGCGGGTCTCGTGAGTCTGTGTGTGTCGTCGTCGTGTCCGTGTGCCGTCGTCTCTCTCACTGTGTGTGTGTGTGTGTGTGGGCGATTGTGTTTATGTGGAAAACGCATTAATTACACAAATACAAATGCGAATGCAAATACAACAGCAACAACAACAAATGTAAATACAAATAAAAATACAATCAAATGCAAAAACCAACAACAAAAACAATAAGAGTAAAAAAGAAGCAACAAAAGCAAATTGAAAAGCCAAATAAGTATTTCAAATGCAATTTAATTCAAATTCATTAATTATGCTACAAATTGAGAAGCTGCATATTTTTTATTGTTTTTTGCGCAAAATTTGAAAAAAATAAAAATATAAGAGAAAATATATAAAATAAATTAATTGATTTGTGATGGTTTTTTGTTGTTGAATAAAATTCACAAAAAGTAAAAAAAGAAAATTTGCAGCAAAAAATTAAAGTGAAAAAATTCAAAAGGAAAAATTAAAATTTTATTGGATCGTTTCGTAAACTGAACTCTACGAGGGATCGCCTAACATTGGAGGTTTTTCGAAATATACAAAAAAATATGCTGTATTTTCGAATACAGTCCAAAACGGATTGGAATTAAGCCACGACGATCGCAGGAAGCCTCTGCTTCAATGGTGTAAGTATTGGACAAATCTTATAGGGGCCCTTTAAATATTTCAATATAAATCAAATGCATAAGAAAATATAATATAATATATATGTTATATATATACATATATTCCTATATAAATGAAATATATATTCATATATATACTCGTATTTTTTATGCGCAACATTTGGCTATATCTTTTCGTATGATTTCACTAAGATTTTCCCTATTTTCTCATTTCTTTGCAGCTCTCAACGCAATTGGTAAGGAAATAAATCAACAACTGGAATGAAAATAAAATGTATAAAAACATAATATTGTGCCAAATCAAATCTGAAGAAAATAGAAAGTGTGTGAGAAAGAAAATTCATGAAAATAACAAAAAAAATTAATTAAATTGAAAGAAAATTGAAAATTATATTAAAATGGTTAAAACTAATTGAGAAAGCTTAAGCCAAGTAGCAAATTAAATTTAAAGTACATAAGCATAAATACATAACGTGTGTGATGGTGTGTTTGTGTGTGCGTGTCTACACACGCCCAGGACTCGATTCGTTGTTGATTTGAGAGCCGATCTACAAAGCTGCGCATCACAAAGAAAAATGGCACAACAACGAATTGAGACAGAGGCAGCAGAGCAGCAGCAGCAAAGCTTTGGGGCTGGGGAGCCTCTGCTGCTGCTGTCGCTGCCTCTGCTGTCGCTGCCTCTGCTGTCGCTGCTGTTGTGCTGTGCTGCGCTGCGACAGCAGCAATTAACTCGAAAGCAAAGAATTTCATCAGAAATTCAAAGCACATAAGGCGAACGGATGACGTGCAACGGGCTGAAAATAACGAGCAAAGCAGCGACGTCGGCAGCAGCAGCGACGGCAACAGCGACAGCGACGCAAAAATCCAGGCTGACAGCTCCCCCTCAACGAGTTGGCAGCAGCAAAAACAACAAAGAAAAGTAACATGGCGTTTGCCTGTGCATATGTGTGTGTGTGTCAGTGTGAATGTGATTGCGATTGTATGTGCGCAAACGAACAACGCAAATAAAGCAGCAGAAGCAGCTATTGCGCTCTAACTCGTATGCAAGAGTGAGATGGCGCGTTGAACATGAAGAGAAATTGTCGTGTCGCGTCGCCGTTGTCGTCGCTGCCGACGTTTGTCGCTCGTTGAAAAATCGATTCAGCTGCACGAAACGAGAACGCGCGAGTGCAAGCGAGAAGGCAAGCACAGGGTACGTGAGTGCAAGCGAGAAAAGAACAAAAAAAAAACAGAAATAAAAAAATCTTTTTATTTAACCCGTTTTGTGTGCGTGCGCGTGCGCCTGCAACTGTGTGCGTGCTGCTGCGTGTGTGTGTAAGAGAAGAAACTACGTTGTACGACAAAAACTACAAAGTTTTTGCTGCGTCGCGGCGTGTGGTGGCATCCGCCAACGTTCCCCCACTCCCCCCTCTCATACACAGAGACTACATTGCAAATGCGGTCGTCGCACGACTATACAACTGTGTGTGTTTCTGTGTGTGCGCCTGCCATTGTGTTGGTGTGTGGTCACGTAGCAGCGCTACAAATATGACTGCATAGACGAAGAAGAAGAAGCAGAACAGGCGCAAAACTGGTTTGGTTTCTTCTTCTTATTATTCTGCTGCTTGTGGCGCTGTCGCAGTCGCTGCCAGCAGCAGCTGCTGCGCTAGCATATTAATGAATTCGAATTCTAGCCAAAGCTAGAGCCGCCTCTTTTAATGGGGATTTTTCGCAAACTGCTTTAGCTATAAATGGTAACAGCTTTTAGCCATAAATGTCGCAGTAGTTGCTGTAATATTTAAGCCAAATACGTTTTTTTTTTTCAAATTGCCCATTACAAAATGGCTGCCAGCAGCAAAAAAAAGGACAGACGAACGAAGAGAGTGAGAGAGACGCACAAATCGGAATCGGAACAGAAAATTAGACATTTATTTTAGCAGTTTTCTTTTGTTTCAATTTAGTTTTCAGCAGTTTTTTTTTTTTGTTTTTTGCACACGTTGAAAAAAAGCCCCAAAGCAGCAACAGAAAATGAAATGAAGCGATTTGAACCGCACCCCACCAGGCATACAAAGCGACTGATGCGCAGCAGCGACAACGACGTTTTGAGTACAGCCAGGCAGGCAGCAGCGAACAGCGAAAACTTTCACGATCGATTGCCAGCCGAGAGTCAAGGCAGAGGCGGCGACTGCGGCGAATTGTGCACAACAACAGCAATGGCTGCCTGCCGAATTAAGCTCTCTCCATCAGGGGCCGCGTTCTCTCTCTCCCTCTGTCTCTTGCGCTCTCTGATAATGTGTGTGTGTGTGGGTGCGAACGAACGCGCTAGATGGCGCTGTGTATGCGTGCAAGCGGGAGGGTATGAGAATTGAATGAGGCGAACGGGAGCGACTGCGCGATTCGTACAGGCAGCGTACACACACATGTACACAAGTTTAGTGTTTGTGTGTATTTGAAGTATTTTTATGGGCTCCATTTCGCGTGTAGTTGTGATTTCCTGCTGCGCCCCACACACACACAAACACACACACATTCCAAAGGGCCCCCAAAAACAAGAAAACCTAGCAAAAGACAGGCAGCAACAACAAAGCCACAACAACAACAATGGTAGCTACAAAACTACATTTTATGCATGGCCATATCACAACGTCGTCATCGGCGACTGAGGCAGCAGCAGAGACTGAGCAGAGGCAGAGGCTGTCAAGGGGACCAAATGGCTGAAAAACGTGAAATAACAACGCGCGTTCCCAAAGCACCCCTCTCTCAGTGGACTCACACATACACACACATACACATACAGACATTTTTATATACATGCACATGACTACATAACCATTTATAAATACACAGCGGCAGCGACGTCGACGACGGACGGGGCAACAACAATGACGAACGGCAAAAACAAACTCATACAGAAGATACTCGTTTTTCCATGCCATGCCCAGGCAGAGGCAGAGGCAGCGACAGCAGCAGCACACAAAAAGTACCAGCTATAAATTCTTTATGTACATAAAAGTACATAACACACACACACAACAACTGTATGTTTGAACGTGTATTTTAGTGCTGTGTGTGCGCTGAAGCAGCAACAACGGGCCATTAAAACCTGTCACTCTGTCTCGCTCTCACCACAGGCACCCCACTTTGCTTGCCAGTGTGTGTGTGTGTGTGAGTAGCTATAACAACCACGTCAGACAGCGGCAGCAGCAGCAGCGCAGCAGTTCAGTGCAAACGTCAATTATAAGCAAACACACACACCCAAACACATGCATAGCAGTGCCTGTGCGCTGTTGCCGCACTTCACTCACGCTACATACGGTGTGAAGCAGACAGCGGGAGTGCGAGTAAGACAGTTGTCGTCAGCAACATTGCGACGTGTTCGAGCAAGCGAGTCAGCGAGCTCGCTGCGCTGTTGCCAAACTTCACGAACATCAACAAAAGGCAGCCACAGTCAGCAGCGGCAGCAGCAGCAGAGACAGCGGCGCAGGCAGCAAGCATGAATGTTGTTCTTGTATTTCCATGTTTCTGCTTTTTGGAATTTTAACATGCGCCCCGCTTGGCTTGGCCTGGCCCGGCCTGGGCTGCCTGCTAGCTTTTCTTTTTTTTTTTTTTGGCCGGTTTGTGTGGATTGATGGCGATGTGGTTCTTGGACCCGGTCCCAGTCCCCAGTCCCCCGCTCTCGGGTGCTCTTCTGTGCCTGGTTGCCTGGGTTTTTGTGCCTGCTTTGTAACGTTGACTGGATTATAATAACGTGCTGTCGACGTCGCTGCTCGCATTTCCACCTTCTGTTGTTGCTGCTGCTATTGTTGTTGTTGTTGTTGTAGAGGAAATGCGCCTGGGCCCAGGGCCTGCTCTATATGTGTATTATGTATGCTCATGTTGTGTGTATATAGAGAGAAATATACACGCGATAGCAGCCCCTGTCCAGGCAACAGCAGCAGCAGCCGCCTCGTCTTGCTTTTTAAATTGAGCGCAAAGATCTTGCGTATCTCATAGATACAAATGTATCCACACACACACATGCCCCATTGAAATTTCAATTTCAATAAATTTAAATTGCTCTCTAGTTAAATTAAATGAAAAACATTGTGTATTTTTAGTGCTAAATTAACATAAATTGGCATAAGCTTTTGTCCCGCTGAGATAAATGATCAACAAGAAAGAGAAGAATATAATATAATATAATAGAATATGATCAGAATTAAAGAGAATTAAATGTAGCAGATTGAAAAAGTTGAAAAGTGCAAAATGCAATGGAAAACAGTCACAATAAAGTGTTTGGCCTGCCCCTGCCCCTGCTTTGTTCCCCTTTACACATACTTGTACTATATACTATATGTGTATATCTATCTCTCTTACTCAACGTTTACCCCGTAATCTATTTACAGCCGGCCGCATACAAAATAATTGAATCGATCAATTGCATCGATCGTTCGATCGATTACCTCGTCGCCGTCGCCTTCGTCGTTGCCGTCGTCGTCGTCGTCGATCGTCGTAGTCGTGTGTGAAGATGTTCAAATTAAGAAATCACAAAGAGATCTAGTGCTAAATCCCCAAAAAAGTATCTCGAAAATGTGCGAGTGAACGAGAAAATTCAAGTCGAAAAAATTCGAAACGCAAAGCAAAAAAAAAGAAATGTAAAATTGCTAAAGCAAAGTATAAAAGTAAAGCTAAAAAAATAAAGAAGAAAAAGAAAGAAAGAGTCTAGTGCGGGATTTGTATCCTGTTTTGAATGGGAGGAGCGCGCCCATTTAAAATTATGCGCCTCCACAACGGCATACGGGAAATGCTCGATAGATCGTGAGTTATCGAAACATGGTACGCGACAGCAGCCGTAACATTTGTTTTGGAAAATTAGCCGAAACTACGCAGCAGCAACAACAACAAATCGCCGTGGATAGTAGCAGTAGCAGCAACAGCATTAACATAAACAACAACAACAATAACAATAACAACAATAATAACAATAACCAAAAACTTCGCGATACATTGAAAAGGTAAGTTTGCAAATGTTTCTGAATAAAGTAGATAAAAGTACAAGTTGGGGTTGCTTGCATAGAGGAAATAGCATTTATGTTCCTTTGGAAATAGGTTTGCTAAGGCTAAGGTAGTTTTATATTGGATTAGTAAAGTGTTTACCAGAATTTACTGTATTGCTGAACTTTCCTATGTGACATTACCAATCTATTGGAGTATTTTATAGTTATAGGCTAACTAAGAACCCTTTTTGCACATTTAGAAATGTGTATGTTAAGCTCAAGAACATTGTTAAACTATTAAAATACAAATTTGATCTTTAAGATACTAAAACCAAAACCATTTCTACGTTTATGCAGTTGTAGAAGAAGCATAAAAGGGGATATGTTAATGGAAGCTGTTTGAATTTCACGGTTTATGTACTTTAATTGTCATTCGAGGGCGAAGGGTTATGAATTAATAAATAGAATGGATAAAGCTAAAAGGGAAGGCTGTCGTGCTTGAAAAGTATCACTTCGTTATCATATTCGTAAATATGAAGAACCTACTATTATAAGTTAGATTGGGTTGAGTCAACATTAATGCAATTGAAATTAAGGTTCGGAGAAATCTCTATATCATAAAGAAATGCATAAAGAGAAGCAAAGAAACTGCCACGTCGTAATCGTATTCGTCAAAGCAAGGAATAATGGACTCAATTGGAATATAGATTGAAAGAAGTCTCTATAACTCTCGAAAAATATCACACCAAGCTTTCCTAGCAACTTAACCATTTAGAGAGAGAGGTCTAACGCAGCTCAGCAGTCAATCACTTTCTCATCAAAAGGACCTAACAAGCTAGTGAATTTTTAGCGAGGTCTAAACTTAACAAAAGCTAGTTATCATTAAGATTTTTAAACTTATTATGAGTTCTCATATTGGAAGATTCAATAAACAAACGCAAAGTCATAATGCAACAAAAACTTGCAGAAGAACCATAGTAGAGTATCGTGTCGTAATAGAAGTTACTCAAAAGAGGAAACTTTGTATTAAAAGGAGCTCATTTTTGTGTAAAGCAAACGAGTTGCATTAGAAGAACCGTGAAGATTCTACATGGAAGTACTTTCCTTTCAAAGTATTCACTTCGAGGAACTTCGTGATACAACAAGGAAAACAATTTCTCCCCAAGAGCATCCAGTCAGTTCTACGAAGATACTCTGCCAACTTGGGTCCGTCTAAGCCAAGCGCGCAGACAAAGCACATATTTTCTTGTGCGTGTATCTTGCAGATACCTGGAAATTTCCATACGTGGAATGGAAATGTATCTGCAGTCGAACTTACTGCGTAGGCCCTAAAATTCAAATTCAACTAACGGTTGACACCAAAGTATCTCAAGATTTGATGAGGCTTTGCTGGCTACGCGTAGGTTGCATTGGCTGCACTTGGGCAACTGCTGCGGCTGCGGCTGCGGCTGCTGCTACTGCTGCCCACTGGGCATCTTATCGCGCCGTCAGCGATCTGTGACACGTCAAGAGAAAAAAGGTATTTTAAGTAGATGCAGGCTGCAGCAGAGCTTGCTGCATCGTCTTTGTATCTGTGAGATACTTAACGCGTAACTTTTTACCTTGACTTGTCTTGTAGCTTGTTGTATCTTGCGCTGCTGCTGCTGCTGCGTCTACCTGTCTCTGTGCCAACTGGCGACGTGTACAGCGTGACGGACAGAGGGACAGGGACAGGGACAGACATGTGGCACTGTCGCCGTCGCTGACTATTTTGCGTTATTACGTAATTTCATACAATGTTTTGGGCCCAAGAATCGCCGCGTTATGTGTGTGTGTATTTTAGACGCCTCTGTCTGCCTTTCATTTCATTTGTTGTTCTCTCTTGGCCAAACAAGTTTTGTGCTCTTGTTGTTGTTCCTTTAGCATTTATTTATTTATTTTCCTTTATGTTTTTTTTGGCTTTTTCGAAGGGGCAACGTCGTTGTCTAATTGCTTCATTAGCTGTAGCCAAAATGTTTGCTGGCCAAGTCATTAAAAAAAGGCCCAGAAGAGTGTGTGCTGAGCTGCTGCTGCTGTTGCTGTGCTTGAGGTGCATTAAACTCCGCATCAATGTCAGCAAAACAACCGCAAACAACAGCAGCAGCAACTGGTTGCTAGTTGTTGTATGGGTTAATTACAAGACAATCGTCAAAGCGTAGCTCACAAAACAACAACAACAAAAACACAAAACTACTACGAAAAACCTACAAAAAACCAGTCGACAGCTTTTTGACATTGACAATGAACCGTGCCGAACTAGAGAGAGGAAGAGGGAGAGAGAGGGAGGAGGAGGTAGAGACTCGACAACAACAAGCACAACAACGAGGGGGTCCAATAGTTTTAGACCCGCAAAATGTGCATAGATGAATTACGCACTTTCAGATACTTTTGCCGTGTGTGTGTGCGCGTATCTGCGGGATAGATTCATTACAAATCTAAAGCCAGCTGTGCTCACTGATGACGCATGAGGCAAACACACGCACACACGTGCACACGCACAGTTGTTTTGCTTACTATCTATTTCGAATTTCATTAATTATTGTATAATGGAGAGAGAGAGAGAGAGCATTGTGCTCTACAATTTTATTTTTCGGCTGTCCCTGAATGAAATAGAAAAAAAAAACAACAAACAAATATTTACACTAGCAAACGTGCTCTCGAGTGAAAGATCAATGACGTTTAGCCTAGAGAATGTACGAGTTCAAGAGTTAAAAGCGCCTGCAGACAGTCTCAAATTACAGAACAACTTATAGATTAATATTTGATTGAAAAATAAATATACTTGTGGTCAAAAATCAAGTGAATTTCCCTTTTTGCATGTGTTTTCCATTGATTCTAAATTGATTAAGCATTAATAAGTTGCAATATACACTAAAAATTGATTAGAATTAAAGAAATTTAACATTATTTTGAGTTGCCCGTTGAAATATAGAAAAGTAATACAAACTTAACTCAATTTTCAATTTCTTTCAAGTGAAATTTTGTGCGTTTCCAGCAAGAAAAGCGAAACAAAAATCATGACAAATAAAAAACAATATAAGTATCAAAAGATATCAAATTGTTTATTGCTGTTTGTTGAGCATTTGACTTGTTTCAATGTCATGTTACATTTATTTTGTTTGTTTGTTGCTATTGTTAATGCATATACAACGTTGTCTACTCTCAGATAGTTTAGTTTTTGTATTTGTTTTGGTTTTTTTTTTTATTGTCACAATGTTCTTTTTGGCATTGACAGGCAGCGTCGCGTTGTTTTCACTGTGGGGCAAGCCAAAAAAGTAGATTAGATAGACTCTCTGACACCGAAACGAACCATACAGCGAACAGAGAACGGAACAGAAGAGAACGGAAAGTGGAGGAGGGGAAGTGGGAGACAAGGCAGGGGGCAAATCGAGGAGCAATGCGCCCCACAATTTGTAATTGCTCGCACGCAGATAGTTTTCATTTTTATTATGGTCTAGTACTATACTGTATAGTGCTATATATATGATATGTATGTACTAAATGTGTATGTATGTTCTGTATGTTTATGTATGTACTATATGTGTATGTACTGTATGTGTATGTAGATCTCTGTGTGTATGTTTGAGTATTGCAGCTATTTTTGAGTACTAAAAACTGACAGACAGGGAAGATATTAAAAACCTTTACTCGTCGGTTGTCTCTCTCTAATTGTTGCTTATCTTTTTCTGTTACCTGCCCTTACTCAAGTTAGAAAACAAAATAAAAAGATGACAGTAAAAAAAAATAATAGAAACAATCTGACGTTGATTTAGGCATATGAAAAATATGCAAAGTAATTGCTGTGAGAAATATTAAACAAATTTTAAGTTTTGTAAAAAAAAAAAATAATAATAATTAAAAAAATAATAATAGAAAAAATAGTAATAATAATAATAATACAAATAAAAATAAAAATAATAAAATAAATAATAATAAAATAGAAACAATTGGACTTAGATTTGGGGCTTGGAAAACAATTGAAATCCAAAAATATTTTTAATAACAGTTTGAAATGATAGAAAATTGTTGAATTACAATAATAATAAGTTTATTTGCTGCATATAAAGATAAATAATATTTGCAACATTTGCTGCCTCATCTATTGATCTCTTACTCATTGTTTGTTATTATTAGTTGAGTTTATTTGTTTCTCGACTGGGAACTCTCTTACTCATCGCAAATACCTGCGAAGCAATTTGTGGCCGTAACTAACAGTTGTTCTGTTTTAATTTGTTTTTTCTTTTGTTTTGTCACAGCTGATAAGAAAATAAGAAAAAATGCAAAAATAAAAGGCAACAAAGGAAAAAAACACACACCAAAAAATAAATAGAAAACAATCAAAATGCGCAAAAAATATTTCCGACTGTTGTTCCATAGCAATATTACGTTTTCTCGAATGTGCAATTTGCACAAATGTATCTATGAGTACGTTTAGGAACGCCTCGACTAGCGGTTGTTTTTTCTAGCTGTTGTTGTTATTTCTGTTGTCTATATGTGTAGCTGTATTTTGTGTATAGCTTTGTGTGTGTGTGTGTTTTGCAAGTCGTGCAATTATTTGATTATTATTTGCATTGTTATTGTTTTACACACACACATACATATATATTTTTGTGCCTTGCATTGCACATTTTGTTCCATTGTTATTGTTATTGTTGTTTCGTAATTCCATATGCCGTATATGTGGTGTGGGGTACAGGGTATGTGACAGGGGCAACAAGGGCAGGGGCGGCCCAAGGGGACGTGACAACGTCGTCTGTCTGACGCGATGCGATAACTCAATTTTTTTTTTGCTGCTGCTCCCCTCTCTGTCTCTCTCTCCCTCTTCCTTTGTCTCTCTGTCTCTTGTTACTTTTGTATGAGAAAATTAGAAAATTCCCAAATAATTTCACACTTGAGTTGAGCAAGAGATAGAGCCACAGTAGGCTAGGGGGGGAGGGGGAAGGTAGGTAGGCTCGCTGGAAGAAGCTGCTGTGCTTGCGCAACGTTGCCGCACTTCATGCACATGAGAAACACGTTGACAAAAGGTGCTAAGCAGCAACGAGAGACAGAGACAAAAGATTATCAGTAACAACAACAACAAAAGGAACGACCCAGCAGCAAATCGATTATTATACTAGCCTCAGCGACGATGACAACAATGTGTGTGTGTGTATTGTTGTTGTTGCTGCTGTTGTTGTTAGTATTACCTGTTACCAATGAAACCAGTTGCCAGTTGGCCAGTGTCTTGCCTGGCGTGTCTTTCTTGGGGTTATGTCGCTGCTGTGTGACGTTGCAACCGGTTTGGACCTCTGTATCATTAGCCAGCGATCAGGTGTATAATATATACAAACACACACATGCATACAGTGGAGCATAAATAAATTAGCCATGCGAGGACTTTAGTGTCCTGCAAATTAACGCCACAATGTATGGCTTCAAAGATACAAAGACAACAAGCTGAAAGATACAAGATATACGAGTACCAGACGCACACACCAATACGCACACACACGCACACGTGCATACGTGCGCTGCTGCTGTTGCTGCAAAGCTACAGCGACAAACGACTGTGAGTGAAGTTTGGCAACGCTGCACAACCGCAGCAGAGGCCGCAGCGCCAGCTGTAGACGCTGCTTGTTTTTCTTGTTTCTTGCTTTATTTTTTGCACACACACACACATACACAGACACACACAGCATTGCCGACTTGGCCCGTCTTTGCTTGTTTTCAATTAGAGTCGAACAAAAAAGACGCAGAAGAAGAGAGAAATATGAGCAAAAGAAAAATACAAGCAGCGGCCGTTGTCGTCGTCGTCGTCGCCGTCGTCTTCGTCGGCCGCACGTTGTGTAAACAGCAGTCGCAGTTGACGTCGCAGTCTCTGCTGACGTCGACGCTTGTTCGTCTGAGCCAATTTGAATTTGCAGCCACGCACGCATACACTGCCTTGCTCTCTCTCCCTCTCCCGCTCTCTCTCTGTCTTTCTCTCTTCTCTGCTTTTGTGGTTTGCTGTCTCTGCTGCTGCGCTGCTTTTGTAGGTTTTCTTCTGTGTGTTTCGCGTAGCGAGTTTACTTTATTTTTATGCTGGCATTTTTGCGGCTCTTGAATTTTGCGCTTGTATGCGTGCGCCGCGCTCTGCCTCTGCCGCTGTCGCTGCCACTGCCGCTGCCACTGCCTGCCTCTCTTTGTCGTTTAATTGCAAATGACTCATGCACACATATGTACGCGCAAACACACGCATAGAGAGTCACAGTCACTCACACACACACATTTACACACAATGCAAAGTCCGCATGGCCTCAGCTTGGTCAGGCAATTTTCTGCCTCTGTCGCTGCCTCTGCTGGCTCTGCTGCTTTTGTTGTTGTCACTTTAATCAATTGGACTTTTGCTTTATGAGCAGCCCACAACCACCATCCACAACTCTCGATCCACAACAGCTGAGGAAGCGGACGCTTAATGGCGGCTCCTTGTAATAAATAAATAAATAAATAAAATAGCTGAACAAGTAAATCTCATCAATGGCGTCTGCTGCTGCTGCTCCGACTGCTGCTGCTACTGCTTTTAGCCAGATTAGCTCAAGCCCCATTGAGTTCTGTTTTTTGCCGGTTTTTTTTGTTTTTTGGCCTCCCTCAAGTGGGAGAGATCAAAGCGCAGGCAGAATTTTGTTACGGGGCCAAGTATTCGCCAAATGTCAAGTTGTTCGGCATAGATAACTCAAGTGAAAAGGGAGAGAGGGAGAGAAAGAGAATATCAATACTATATAAACTATAATATATAAACATATATCATAATGAGTAAATGAAAACAGCAAATTGTAGTAAAAAGAAACATTATTGTAGATGTTATATTATTTATTTGTATAGGAACTACAATGTTTAGATCAACGATTAATTAAGAAGAAGAAAAGAAAACTCTGATGATACTTATCTAAAATACAAACATATTAAGCTATAATATTCTTAAACAGATATTTAATTAATGAAATAAATTAGTTAAGTACTTTAGGACTGTCCGACAAACCTAGTAAACTGTCTAGGCGTATACTGTTGCCCCTTAGGTTATGTTCCAAAACTCTACAGTGCACTATGGGAAAAAGTCAATTAATGTTTATATATTTATCTCCGAAAGTATGAAGCGGAAGTGGACTAAAACAAAACCGTACTTTAGTCATACTTTTAGTAGTACACCACGAAAATTTCAAGTCTCTATCATTAAAATTGGAGTTGATGCCGAAAAAAAAACGATTTCAAATTATAACAAATTATAAATACGTGTGTTTTGGTGTAGTTACAAGAGCAATCACTATTATTTTTGCAGAGAGAGAGTGTTGTAGAGTCATTCTGCTTATCAGTAACTGTAAAAAAAAGCTCATTACTTTCAATGGAAAACTCTCAGTTAATTGTTCCGATAAAAGATACTATTCTCTATACTATACAATCCTATGCAATGTCTACACGATATTTATATCTTTTATAGACTGTTTACACAATAAGTCAGACTCTATTCAGCTATCTCTCTCTCTCTCTCTCTCTCTCTCTCTCTCTGTGCACTTTAATCCTCTTTTTTGTTTAAATTTTGACTAATTTGGTTATTTCTCATGTGCTATCTCTTCTCTGTTTATCACATTACTTTTTTGTATTTTTTTTTGTATTTCATTATTTTATTATCGTATTTCGTGATGCGTGCAAGCAATTTGCATGTTTCATTGCATTTTGCGTCGTTTTTCCTTATTTCCCATTTGCAATTAGCGTTGCAATTAAAAACAATAATTAAATATTAATCTTTCTCCCGGCTGCAGATACAAGGGAGATAGAGTGGGGGACAGAGACAAAGAAAGACAGGGATAGAGGGTGTCTGCCAAAAACAGCTGACAAGTGCACAGCAGCAGCAGCAACAACAACAGCGTTAAAATTGTTACGTAAAGCGCAATAAAAGACATGTCTCGCTTATGCATAAATATTATTGTTATTTTTATTATTATTATTGTTATTATTGTTATTATTATTGTATTTTGTTCAATTATTGAAGATGCGCACACTGAGCAACCAAATTGCAACAATCAACGTTAATAAATGGTCAAGTTGTCAACTACAATGCACAGACTGACAGCCTTAATACCCTGTAAATTGAGTTGAGAATTGAAAACTGAAAGGATATGCTGCACTATGGATTATGAATTGTGTGCAAGTTTAGCAAATACTCTTTTAAATAGTTGAGGAGTTAAATCTGTACCCATTTCTCTGTATCTTTGGCATCTTTTTATCGATAATGAGTTTGATTGAATATGAAAATATTTGTAGAAATTGTCAAGGAATAGTAAAGAACACATTTGAACATATTCTCTATACAAAAACTAGAATATCTATCAAATACTCAATGCAATATGTTGTTTAACGCATTTTTTCTATATCTTTCGTGTGTAAATATACAAATAAAAATGATATTTTTTATAGAAATTCTTATAGAAGATATTGTTATAATATTCTCCATAAACAAGTGTTATAAAAGGCTTCATTGAGTGCATATTCTTCTTCCTCGCTAGTTCTCTCCCTCTTGTTGTTAATCTCGGGCTATAATTCTGTCTTCCTCTGTCAAAGAACTTTCTTCGTTTGCCTTTCGGCATAGATTATATGCCGTGCTACCCTATAATACCCTATATTTGCTGTCATATGAGCTGCAAAAAAACACGCATATGACTCGTGTGACGCCTTCGTAGCTGCACAATTGCAATAATTGACAATAATTCAAGTAATTATTGTTGAAAATTACTTTGATTTTCATTTGTTGAAGCCTCACTTACACCCTCACACTTACAAACACACACTCACACAGGCACAGACACTTCCGCTGCGGCTAAATTCGATATATAATCAAACGTGCAATTATTTATAGCTGCCACCCCCCCATTTGAGCTCAGCCCCTGTCTGTATCTCTCCATCTCTCGCTCTCTCTAAAAACAGAATTGTAGTATTAATAAATAAAAAAAGCCCCACAATTATTGTACAGAGATATACTACACTATATTGTACGTAATGCTCCAATGACAATTTCTCTCGCTCTCCCTCTCTTGGCGCAATTGAAAGGCGCATCACGTGCCCTTTGCAACTTTGTACGTGAACATTTGTCATCATCACATCTGCATATTTGTATATGTCTACAATATGTTTGTATATACGATATATAAATACGATATCTGTATTTGTAACTGGTATGAACTGGCTATGGATTGTGTTTAAATGTGTGTGTGTGTATCTTTCATATTGAGTAGAGCTCTCTATTCGCGCCCTATTGCTAATTGATTTTGATTAGTTGAGGGCGTTACGCCCTTCTTCGTACTGGGTAACTTTTCATGCAGAGAAAGAGAGAGAGAGAGAGTTCAATGCACTCCATAGCTAATTTTTTGTATTTTGGGCACACACCCACACACACACACACACACGTTTGTATCTGGGTGTCGTAACCTAAAAAACAAAAAAAAAAGAAATATTGTGCAAGCCTCCGAAATGCCAAATGTGGCAAAGGGGCAACTGCAGCAGCAGCAGCTCTCGTGCAACTCGTGCTCGCACAATGCACTTGTTGTTGCTGCTACTGCTGCTGTTGTTGTTGTTGTTGTTGGGCAATCGTTGCGGCCCGCTGGACATGAGTCTCCTGAGCCTCAGCACACAGGATGCTCGGTCTGACGGCTTGGCCTGGCGTCAAATTGGCGTCAAAATATAACGTTTTCATGGCGTTGCTAGAGAGGAGCGCGTGTGAGAGAGTATCGTATGCAGCGTGAGTAGAAATCGGGTAGACTTATAGGCTATTTTCTGCATTATTCTATATACAAAGAAGAACCTACCAAATTAGGAATATGACATTTTATTGCATTATTGATGTTTTAGTGCTTTTTGTGACGTAAAGACGACATTTTTCAATTTCAGCGATATTTTGTTAGACTTCTTCTATATTGCCATTTATATTCAAGGCAATATGATATATGTAATATGATATATATGATGATATTTATAATATATATAATACGTTGATATTAATATCGATATAATTCAGTCTTATGAATTTTGATCAAGGTATCTGTAGAAATAATTATAATTGGTTTTTAGTTTCTCATATTTTGAATAAAAAAACAAAATTATAATTAACATTTTATCATATTTGTTGAGATTTACCAGCATTTTTATGTGAGTTATTATGATGTATAATTTTAATTAATTTTACTCATGAAGTTATTGCAATTACTTCCAGTGTAATTGCTTTTACAACATACAGAACTAATATCTCTCACAAATGGAAATAGAATTTTTCAAAAGCTTTTTAGCTATTTTTCCGCCAAAAGAATGTGCTAAATTAATGCCAGATCATGAAGCAAGATAAAACTTAGTTTACAGTCACAGGTAGACTTGATGAATTCGCGCAATTGTTTTCCACACATGCACATGCATATCTACTCTAACATTTCTCTGTCTCTCTTCTCCTGCTCTGTTACTCTCTCCTCCCTCTGTCTGCACATCTCTAATGTCAGGTGACTGTGAGTGCTGAGTCAGCGCATTGCTGCAATATTCAATTTTGACTTTGTCTCCATTTCCTGCGCAACCTCAGCTTGGCCCCGCGGCTTGAACTGCCGGTCTGCGCTGTCCGTCTATTTTCCTGTCTGTCTGTCAGTCTATTTGTCTGTCTGCCCTGTCTGCTTGTCTGCCTGCTCTGTCTGTGCCTCGTCCAGAGTTTGCGCCTTTCGCTTTCAAGTCAGAACAAAGCTTGGCTACTCATGAAAAGATGTTGATAATAAAAGTGTCCGGCAAAAGATACAATATCTTTATGCTGCATGCTGCTGCTGCCGGTTGCATGAATCACCATAAAGCAGAAGGAGACAAGTTTGATGTGCAAGATGATGATGATGTTGATGAGTGACAAAAGCGCGAGATTGTTGCTGCTGCTGATGTTGCTACTGCTGCCTTAAAGCTGTTTGTGCTGCGCCTTGTGGCATGCCACAAACAAAACTTGACATTCAAATGCGGTTGCCTCGTTCCATCTCTCTCTCTCGCGCAAGGAAATCCGCAAAACATGGAAAACATCGCGAGGGGCAAAACGGGATTGGGAATAGGATTGCGAAATGGGAATGTTGTGAGCACAATGTGGCCAGACAAGGCAGCAGCTGTCTGTTTACAGAGACAAACAGGCGCACACACACACACTGACACATGTGTGTACGAGTGTTAGGGGTATCCTATATAACATTTCCATATGTATGTATATTTTTCTTTCGCCGTCGTCGTCTGCATTTGCATTCAATGAATGAAACGTTGTTTTTTTTTTGCTTCTGCTTTTCTACTCCCTATTCTATTCTGTTCCGCTTCTCTTTCATAATGCCGGCATGGCCGGTTTTTGCAACCCCTTTTGGAATATTGTTGATGTGTTGTATAGTTATATATATATCATATATACCATATAGAATTGTCGCTTTATGCAAATCAAGTTCAGTTTTCTATTTTGCATTCAGCTTTTTTTTTTGACTTGCGGCTAATTGCCGTCAAATGTTGCATTTGACTCATTGTCGTGCGGTAATATACTCTATATATAGAGTAGAGGAGGAGCTTAAAATTCGTCTATAACTTGTGCTGGGTGGGCTCCGATGACAACTGACGCTGACGACCGATTTAGACACCCGGAAATTGTCTCCAGCGACAGCGTCGAAATGATGTTGCTGTCTGCCTGACGTAGACACCATCAAAAAGCCATACACACAGATACACAGACACCTAGGAACAGACACACACACCTACACAAAACACATGTACCTACAGCATATAGTAAAAATTTCGTTGGTTTTTTGTCACATTTTCTGCCATATTTGTTATGCATATTATTGACAAATACCAATGTGACATTATTATTGTTATTGCCACCTGTCTAGACCTTCCTGGAAAAAAACCTCCTCCTTAAAGCAGATTCCCATTACGATAAATGATTTCCCATTTGCAAACGACAAGAATAAACATTTCCTTTTGATTAATTACATTAACAATAAAATTGGTAATGCTCTCGATGTGGAAAATATGTGGAAAATTATGCGATAATTTGCGTTAAACTGCAGGAAGGTTGGCAATATTTATATAGAATTTATCGGATTTGAATAAGTGTAGAAATAATTTAATAAATGAAGTCTTAGTAAATTCTTTATTCTATAAACTGCCTGAAAATTATAAAGTTATATAATATATATCTGTAGACATTTAGTTAAAGATTCGTTCTTAATAATACTGAACCAGAAACTAATTGTCATTCAAGTATAAACATTATAAATATACTCAAAACAATTAAGCAGGTCTATTATATTAGGTAAAGATTAAAGGAATAAACTACTAGACCTTCTAGGAAATTCATTGAAAGAACACTTCAATATAACAATGTAAAATATGCGCAACGATATCTACCAATCTTTAAAGCGTTTCTAAGCGAATTTCTGCAGATTTAAACATCTAAAATTTTGCCACATTAAGACGAAAATAAATATGCTAAAACTAGCAACACTTTCAGGAAGATTCATATACAGTCAGTGTGATTATATAGATGAATATATAGTATATTCTTGTGAATGTAATTTAGCTGTCTTTGTGAATGTAACTTATCTGTCAGCTGTTTATGCCGTAGATGGAAATGGAAACTTGAGTTGTTGCCGCCCTGTGATGGAAATTTCAGCTTGCAGAAGTTCTTTGAAATCGATCTGTTTGCTTAGGCTGCCTATTAAGTTACACAGCAGTGGGAGAGAGACACAGAGAGAGAGAGTGAGTGAGTGAGTGAGAGAGAGAGAGGGTGTGCTGAAAACACTTTTGAAAACGATTTCTGTTTAATTGATGTCTGGTTTTACTTGGGAAACTGTTTGCCAGGAATCTGTTTATAGTAATACACTCTTCTACATAGTCGTATATCACGTTCTAATCGGAAATCAGAGGCAGCAGTCAATCAAATTAATGAGCTTTGTGCTCTCACGCGGCTATGCGGGTTGAATTAAAAAAAAAACTATCTTGCACTGACAGCAAAATGTATCTATCAGATAGTTTGCAGCTGCTGCGGCTTTGGCTGCAAGCTTAAAGGCCGCGTTTTGTGGCATTCTTTCTCACAGCTCTCACCCACACACAGCACACACACACAACAAACACCCACTGTTGGTCTTGGGCAACGCCTTCTCAGGCCCCCAACTTGCATCTGTATCTGTTTCTGTATATGTGTGTGTGTGTGTGTTGCATGCAGCACTCGCAAAACGAGTTGAGCTTTGCTTTTTGCTGCTGCCTTTGCACTAGTTGCAACTAGTTTTCTTTATTGTTGTTTGGCCTGTGCAGCTGTCCAACGTATCGCATATCTCTTTGTTATTGTATCTGTATCTGTAGCTCTAGCTGTAGCTGTATCTATATCTCTGTAGCTGTATCTTTAGCTGTTGCAGCAGCAGCTCACAAGAATGAGGTTCGTTGTGGGTTCGTGAACTGTCAACGTCGTCGTCGTCATCGCCGCATCGCTTCATCCATCTTCATTGCATATTTCTGCTGGCTCTGCTGCTGTTTTTGCTCTTTAAGTGCAGCTGTCACTCAACCGCGTCTAAATGTCTCCCAAAACTGTTGTTGTTGTTGTTCTCTGCAAATGAGGTCGCTTAATTGTTTGCCGCACTCGCACAACGTGTCGTATGTGCAACGTATGCAGCAGCTTAACCCTTGTTGGGCCATACTCTACCTCCATTTCTCTCTCTCCCTCTCTCTCTTACTCTTTCGCTTTGTTTTTATAAACATTTATTAGTTCATCCTTTGCTGGGAAATTTGATACTTGCGCACAGAGGCAACCTTGTCCCTCGCGGTTTGTCTTTGCCCATCATCATCATCAACATCATCAAGCTCCTCAAACCGCAAACGAAACGCTTGAAAGGCTTGTCCCTAACCGTCGTATACATATGACACAAGCGAGTATATATAGCTTTATATAAAGATTATGTACTTTGCAGTGCCAGAGAGACAATGCGTAGTCATTCAACAGTAGCTGCTGCTTTTTAAATTCATTTTGCGCCTCTGTTGGCACTGGGTATTTACCAGGGGAGGGTAAGTAGGGGTAGGTTAGGTGGCAATGGTTCTCAGGGAGCTGTTGTCAAATGTTGCGTGAAGATAAAGCGTTTCGACTAGGCCCCTTTTTTGTTGTGTTCTTAGACAAGCAAAGTTCTTTGTTAACGCGAAGGCTTTCCTAATGACCCAACAAAGTGTTGTATAATAAGCCGACTATATAAAGAATATAATTAATGGTATAACATGCAAATTTCGCTGGGGTAGAGATGAGCAAGACTTACGTAACTTTGGATAAGTTACAAGTGTAATAAATTCATTTAAGAAAAGGAAAACTAAAAAAAAACATAAGAACTGTATGATCTCAGAATATACTTGTATGTATGCAAATCACTTGTACTTGCACTTATAATATGTTTGTTTGTATGTATAGCAACAAGTATATCCCGTATACGTAATGCCCATAAATTAAGTCGATGCCCAAGCGGACCGATCATTAACTATTTCGATCTCTTTTCTTCTCTTTTCAGGTACGTACATACGTGTTTCGCAATGCGGTCAAAGAAATAAAATCTATTCCATATTGTGCGGGTATTGTATATAAGAAAAACATCTCTGCTTCTTGCTGTTTGTATTTCGTTTTCATTTCATCTCATTTTTGAAACTGAAAGCTGAAAGGCCTAGACTGGTTTAGTGCCGGACCCGGCAGGCCATGTGTTTTCATGGCTTTTGTGCAATGGGCCGAACTAATTTTGCAATAATTTTCAATAATTTTGCTTGCCAAAAAGCAAAAATAAATGATTTGTTGTTCGTTTTGTTATTGCCCTTTCTGTTTTTCGCGTTGCATTGCGCTGTGGCATAAAAATAAATTTGAAATGCATTTATGAGTAAATTTATAAGATTAGCAAAAGAAAGAGTGTAAATTGGTGTGAAATCAGTTTAAATTTTATAGAGACAGGCCTATTGAAACCTTAACGAATGATGTGAGGAATTGATAGTAGAAAAAACGTTTGAAACGTAACTTATTAAGAGAAACAATTTTGCCATATACTTCGCTTACGAATAATAGCCAAAAAGAGACAGATAGGCTTCTTTATTGAATATTGTTTGCAATTTATTAAGACTAATTGAATCATTTTAAAGCTTAAGTTCATAAAGATCATTTTGGGCTTATGTCATTTCTACGTAATTGCCGAATAATTCAATTGCTTGACAATTGTGTCATTATTTCTATTTTAGAGGCTGTAAAACTATCGCATAGACTATCGTAAAATATTAACGATAGCTGCGCCGACCTTTCTCAAAAACTTACCCACTTTTTTTACTGTTTGTTTATTGTCTGAAATCGACAATGATTTGTCAGATATAGCACCCAAGTCGAATACATATGCAGACGAGTATCTTGAGTGTGTGTGTGTGATAAGGTATGTTCCTACTGCCTGCCTGGTGCAGGTGCCTCTGCTCTTCGATATACACTGAAATTGATGGACACATACGAATACGAAGCTTACCATGTGAAATTGCCTCAATAATTCAAATGCTCATTAACCCAAATCGTTTGAAGCACACTATATCGCTAGATTGTATACACATACACACAAAGTATATATAGAGTATTTTACTTGTATATGTTATGGAGCCAGGGCGCTATACCATTTCATTCGGTGTTTCATGTCGTGCCCGCACGTTGTCTGCGCATCTTGCGCTGTTGTTTTTATTGATTTCGGGGCCTCTTTGTTCGCCTGCTCTACACAAGGGACCTCCCCGTACACACACACAGCAGGCAGGCCAGCACACACACATGTGTTGTGTGTGTGTGTTGGATTTTGCCATATATGCGTTAATTTTCATTTGCCATATTGTGCTATTTGCCAGAGATCTTTGACGTCAATTGGAAACGATTTTTTTTTCGTTTCCCCCCCCCACTTCGCATATGGCCAAAACACAGATCTGTTGAGGGTGGTTCAGTTCGGGTCGGGGTTGGCTTAATGACTAAAATGGGCAGGCATATATTCTCTGTAGTCACTTTCCATGTGGAGCAGGCTTATCAGTTTCTATATTTTTTTTTGTTTTCTCTTGCATATGTTATCTCCCCACTCTCTCCCTCTCTCTGCTAGCTCTTTGTTGTTGTCTAATTGCGGACCCGGGCCTTTGGTATTCAGACTCATAAATCGCTCTGCACGTAGGTTTGTGTGCCATTTTGATAAAAACAACAAAATAACACTAAAAACAATAGGCCCGCGCTGTCTGATAAGAAATTCGTTCACTGAAATCGGGGAATTGTTATTATGACTAAGTGCTTCGATTGCTAAATGAGCTGCGTTGATAGTGAATGTCGCGAATTGTGGCTGCTTATGGTGAAGTTAGTTTGGTTTTTGTTATGTACCAAATTTTAATTGAATTATGGCTTATACAGCTGTTCAAATTTTACTTGAAAATTCAAAATATGCAAATGTTCCTTACAGCAAAATTTCATGACAATCAGTGGAATAATATTGTAGGAAACTAGGAAACTAATTGTGGAATTCCTCAGAGTCAACAGGGTATATCTTCTTCTCGATTGTCTGAACCTCAACGAATTCTCGTGCGGGCTCTCGAGCTTTGCACGTCGTCTTATCTTATCTCACTCGACTGCCGACCACGTTCTAATCCAATACAATTTGCCCGATTTCCTCCTCTGGCCCCCTCCCCCTCTACACACTTATTTGATTTCCAAATGCTTTTTGTTGTATGCCAGCGATTAGATAAGTACCCTTACATTATATACCATATTTGATAGAGATTGTAAGAGTGAGGGAGGGAGGTAGTGAGGGGGGTAGGGATGCGGATTCACTGCGGCATATGTTTGCATATCAGAAATCGTTGTGGCCTGTTCATATAGTATATAGGACTTATACGCATTTCATGTTGACTGCTTAAGGCACAGTTGACAGTTGGTACTTGATATAGAGAAGGGGGAAGAGAGACGAGAGAGAGATTAGAAATTGAATGTGGGACAAATTTTACGAGTCTTTAGATAGTCTATCTTGCATTTTTGACTCACTTCAAGTGTAATCTGAGAATCTGCGCTCTAATTTAATTAGGGTCTCTCCCGCTAATGGTATAGGGGCCAAGCCAAGACCCTTATTAGCCCTTATTAACTTGCTATATAGGGGCTATAGTTTTATTTTATGCAGTGTTATATTTCTAAACTATTTTTGGTCTGTACTTGCAATCCCAAGACGATCTTTTTGGCATTAACTGGAGTACGATCTTAACTAGTTATTTACTTAGTGAAAGCAGTCAACTAACTTCGTTTTGGGATTTGTCTCGGGTTCAGCTTTGGCAAACTTCTCTCTCTCTCTCCCTCTGGCTCAATTAATTTCGGTTCCTTCTTTTCTTGTGTACAATCTATTTTCGTTTTTGCTTTGTGTTTCGCTTTGTTCGGTAGCAAAAGAAAAACAAAAACTGGTAACTGCTCGTGCCTAGCACCACTTAAATTCTATTTGGCAGATCAATTCAGTTGGATACAAATACATATAGATATAGTCTACTAAGTGTGGGTACTTGTCTCTTATCCGAATTGTATAGCAGTAATCAAATAATACAAAAGAAATAAATGATTTTAATTAGCTCAATGATGATGGTACAACGTCATCATTGACCGGGGGCAATTCCTGAAAAAACGACGACTTGCGATAACCTCACATTATTTTTATAATGAAATTAATCTCACATAAAACTAGGCCCATTATGATTGGCGTTTCTTTTTATAAAATTCTATAGAAGTTGATAAACAATAAATAGAAATTCTCAAATGGGAATATTCTTAATGGGTTTTGGGAAACATGAGATTAGGCTGTGCACACTATAAGGAAAATGAAAGATTTCTTATTTGTATTTGTTGAAGATTAAAGCTTGATTTGTTGAGACTGCCTCTAACAATCTTCATGGCATATTATGAAGTTCTCTTTCTTTCTTTGAAGATTGCACTTTTATGGCAGCATATGTAACCCTTTTGCGGATTTACAGGGTATATACGCAGGCACAATGGGGTTGCTTTGTCTCTGCACAAATCAGCATAACAAACAAGCATTATGCGCATCATCATAACAGCCTTATATACCATGTGTATATGGTATATAACTGAGAACAAACAGGGCTGCAAAGTGGAGGCACAACAGACACACACACATATAGTATACACACACACAGCACACACACATGACAAAGCAAATTCTCAAAATGTTGTTTGCCTGCGCTGAGTTATTCTTCTCTTGGCTTTCTACCAACAACAAGAACAAGAAGAACACCATATGAAGAAGAAGTTCTTGTCTTGACAGAGCAGTAAGAAAGAGACAGAAAGTGAGATAAAGGGAGAGAGAGAGAGAAGGAGAGGGAGACAACGAGAAACGACCAAGGCAGACACGACACAAACACAACACAAAAGATGTTGGACAAGAGGAAGAAGAGTCTCGAGTATAACAACAGCCCCCCTACATATGCATATCATGCTGTACATGTGGCTGTGCCTGTGTTAGTGTGTATGCCTATATGTGTGTGTGTGTGTGTAGAACAACAAATGTACCTGTTGTGCGAAGCAAATGTTATTCGTGTTTATAAAGAGTTGCCTTCTGAAAGAAACCGGTCTGCACAGTCACATATATAGACGAACACACACACACACACAGAGGTGCACACACACACAGTCTCACATACACACACTCAGCATCATCATTGCTGTCTGTCTGCAAAGTTGGCTAAACCAGTTTGCAGCTCTCCAAGCGACATTTTATGCCTTTAGTTTGAGCGGATCCCCCCTCGTAGAGCTCATTAAATTTGTAGCGATCTCACACATACACTGGCAAATACTCACACACACACCTATGCTGTAGCATTTCAAGGAAGCTAGTGTCTGCTTGCCTTGCCTGCCTGCCTTTACTTCAAGGTTTTTTCGCCCGCACAGATCCTACCAGATTTCGATATCTTTTTTTAACCTTGAAAATCATTTTTCTGAAAGAGCAGGAAGAGCATATAAAGCAACAAGAGTTGCAGCAGCAACAACAACAGGAGCAGCAGCAGCAGCAACAAGAATAAAAGCAATAACAACTTGAAATTGTTCACAGAGTCCCCTTTTGTTTGCGCGCCACTGTCTACCTACTTTGGTAGGCTCAAGTGGCATGCAGCATAGGGAAGCAGTAAAGACGGGAGAGTCTAAGTGTAGAAGGAGGTAGGGGGGAGTGCAGAGGAGGGCAGCCAGCATAATTTATGCGCCGGCAGAAGTCGACCCTTTTGCTTCTCCTCTTAATATGCCATTTGTATTTTTTTCTCTTTTTTCGGTTAATCAAATTTAATTGTTGTTGATTGCAGGCAACGTTGCAGTTGCAGTTGTTGTTGTTGTTGTTGCTGCCACAGCATTTCCGCTTGCCAAAAATAAAATTTGCAGCCATGACGCGACGCTGTGCGACATGTTTAAAATGCATGATATGCAACAATGTTGCATGTGATGACTGACTGGGACTGTGTTGTAGTTCTTGTTGTTGTTGCTGCTTCTAATTTGCATAACCGGTTGGCAACTCATCAAGCCAACTCCCTCCGCCCTCCCCCTGCTTACCAACGCCCCCATCGATTGCTCTGTCGGAGGCCATTGGCCAGTTTCCAATTGAAGTCTTGCTGCATTGGGGGCTGCCTGCCACAGCCTGCTGCCACCTGCTGCAGCAACAGTGATTGCATTGTTCAACCGGTTCCAACAGTGCGAATAGGAGCACAAAACAAAACTGCCAACAACAACAACGACAGAATAACTTATGACTTATTCAATTTGTTGCTTGTTCGTCGGTTTCACTCACTTGACCATAAAGGTTCCCTGGCCACATTAACAATCATTGCGAATATGTTCCTCCATACCAACTCCTCTTTCCTCTCTCTCTCTCTATCTCTCTCCCTCCATTTCGTTTACCATTCCCACATAAATCTTTCACTCTGCTTCTTCTTCATCTTTGGCAACACTATTTGCCATTTCTGTCGGATCTGTTCCTCGTGTCTTTTGTTTTTCGCCGACTCTCTCGATTGAAAGTGTTGATTGAATCACAAAGTTGAAATATTGGCATTGCTAATGTTTTAAGTTGTTTCAATTTCTCTACACAGAAATTGCTCAACAATTTGTTTTGATCTCTCTGGCACAGGAATTTGTTTGTTTATTTTATTATTAAAATGCTTTGCTAAAAATAGAATTATTTATGGCCATCGCAGGTATTTAAAAAATGTCTAGGAAATGGGTAAAGTGGGTGTAAGGGGGGTATATAGAAAGTTTTTATACTAAATGTGGGTGGATCCTAACTAGAAACCCCATCAAAAAAGGTTCAGTTGGACAAGTCACGTATCATGTTATAATATTTTATTTAATTCAATCTTTTACCTTAGAATCAACAGTCTTTACAATGATTCTTACTTTCCATTCTGCTGTTGATTGACGGCTTGACTGAAGCTATTCGCACTTCCCTTTCAACATTTAAGCATATTTAAAAATGGAAATATTATTTATACACTTCCTGATGTGCCTTTCTAAAGTTTATTATGAATGCCACTTTGAATTGTTGCTAAAATTATACAAAATCCACTTTGAACTCGATTGTTCAACTCACTGTGTTCAACTGTTGAAAAGGCATTGATTTAGAACTAATTTGAATTGTATTTTGTGTTATATATAATACAAATGATTGAATTGATTACTGTAGATTGATTAACTTGAATCTTTACGTTCAATTTCAAGTTCAATTTTCATTTAGCTCAACTTCAACTAGTGTGTTCAATTTAATAATTGAAGTTAAATGTAGTTGGTCAATTTTAACTTCTACTTCAATCTAGCTGTTTAACTTGTCTACTCAATTTCATTTTCAACTTCAATCTTAACATGTATAAATTGAAAGATTACAATTTTCATTTAGTTGTTCAACTTATATGTTCAATTTCAATTTCAACTTAAACTTCGATATCAACATCTACTTGAATTTTGTTGTTTAACTCATGTACTCAATTTCAACTTCAATTTTGATCTTGATTGGTGCACAACATTCTTATTAATTTAGTTGTTCAACTTATATATTTTATATAATTTCAACTCCTACTTTAATTTCAACTTCTTCAACTCATTTGTTCAACTTCAATCTAGTCACCTTTTTATGCACAAACTACAACTTTAGTTTGGTTCAACTTCTACTACAATTTATATTGTTCATTTTGTGTGCTTCAATTTCAATGTCAAGTTGCAGCAGCAGTTGACCCATTGAACTTTGCTTTCAACTCGGCTCGGCACTTCCCACAATTAAAACAGACTCTTTGCTTGAGTCAGCTTGAGCTAACCTTTACCCCTGTCCCTCTCTCTTACCCCTACCCCTTCCCCCGCACAGCTGATCACAGTATTCAATATTGGTTGTGAAAATTACAGTTGTCAGTCAACTCTTAATTGCCATCGAGTCGAGTGTTTACTGTAGTTGCTGAATTTTATATATCTTTGTTTTGTATGTATTTTATGGCGGTCGCTTTCACCCCATGTTGGTGTGGGAAGGGAGAGGGGGAAGCTCTTCCTAAAGCATCTATTCAGCCCCCGCCTCCCCCCCCCCGTTATCCCTCGCTAGGCAAGCGTGCCACAGAGACAGAGAGAGAGAGAGAGAGACGAGTGCGTTGCACCCGACTGCAAATGTTGCTGTTGTACAGTAACAATAATAATAATTATGATTCGTAGTAGTAACAACAAAATGAATACAAAATAAAAGAAACAAACACTATAATAATATCCATTATAATTTGTATGTGTGTGTGTGTGCGTGAGCTCGCGTTTATTTTTAAGCAAATTGTTATGACGGCTGACGCCGCTGATGAGCATTGAACTAATTGTGCGCTCAACAGAGAAGAGCGAAACCAGCCACCGGATTTGAAAACAGAAAAACAGAAGAAACAAATTATTATATTCGATAAACAGCATAAGCGAAATATGAAAACTTTGTTTAGTGACGAGGTACACGAAGAAAATGATCTACTATATTTAATTTGTTACTAATATTTGATACTATAGAGGGGAGAGATAGATACTATAGGAAGCTCGAAGTGAGAAGATTAATTTATCCTTCTAATAGTGCAGAATTTAACGATATTGTGCATATTCAATATTATGTCTTACTTTATTTTATACACTTTAATTCCTGTCCAACATTAATATACTATCTTCAAATATACATAAATATGTTATTATATTATTGAAAACTGTGAAAGTCTGAAAATATCAATTGGAACTCTTAATCACAAATAAACAGTTGAGCAATGTTTCTCTTTCATCTTTACCATTTTCAATTTCATTGAGTATTTCTATTTTGACAATGGAATATACTAAAAATAATGAGGTATCGTCCGCGAAGCGTAAAATAATGATAAGCCAATATAGCCAGCCAAAAAATCGACTAATCATAATGAATCGAATATATAGAAAACAAAGAGTCAACGTGACGAGACGAGACGAGAGAAACGCGACAATCAAAATGAGGCTGATAAAAATGCAATAAAGGTTCAGTTTGCTAAGGTTTTTATTTGGCAAGTAAACAACTGCAATAAGTAGGAGGGGTACCACACACACATATTGTATATAGGGTAATATATTGTATATAAAAGCAAAGTCACTCAACCAGTGCAACAGAGGCAATAAAAGCATAAAAACAAAAGCGAACAACAACAGACCAGACTACAACAATTATATGCAAATAAAGAAGGCGTTGACCTGACCCTAGAGGGGGCAGTAGGGGGAGCAGGGTGCACTTCTCCAAGTAGAGAGGCCCACGCAAAGTCGTGGGGGAGGGAGGGAGGAGGGGCTGGGGTATTGTCGTTCGTCGTCTCGTTTGGTAATATTTGTATTTTTAAAGTCACTTGGAATCCCTCTCTGCCTCTCGCAAAGTAAGCCCAACCCACCTGGTCTGGTCTGGTCTGGCTGTTGTGGTTGTTAATTATGCATGTCTGGGAATCTATTATATATACACACATATATAGTATATCTATAAAGCCAATCTGTGCAGCATATTTATGTTAATGCCGCGTGGGCAACGACGAAAAATGCTTCAATGATTTTACTTTTCAAGTGGGTTGCCCTGAGACGGAAATGAAGGCAGCATTGAGTGTTGTTGTTGCTATTGTTGCTGCTGTCTTTGTTGTTGTCTTTACTGTCGTTTTTTATGAGGGAGACACTGCATTTTATGCCTAAAATTGGTTTATCAATCAATTAAAAAAGAAGAAACAGAAGTGGAAAACCATTTACATTGTCAGCTGTTTTTTCAATAAAGGGGGCGTTGTCAGCAACAGCTGCTGCTGCTGTGCTTGCTGTTGTTGCTGTTGCTGCTGCTAATATAACGGTTAAACGTATAGAGGAAGAAGAGCTAGAGAGAACCGTACAAAATCAGCACCAAACAGAACAAATCCAATGTGGAATGCATAATTAAACATGATTGCATTTGCTTGCCAGTTGCAGCAGCAGCAGCACCAGCTGCGACAGCAATTGTTGCAACAAAATGCACAACAACAACAACAACAGTTGCCCGTCACTGCTGCTGCTTTTGCTGCTGCTGAGGCCAATAAACCCAAACTAGAACGTGGGTGTTAAATTGAACACTAAACCCAATTTCACCTATACCTATCGCGTTTTACAAGGCAAAGAATATTATTGTTGTTGTAGCTGTTGCAGTTATTGTTGTTGTTGTTGCTGGCTGCACGCGACATGGCGCTGCATGTGCCACACACACACGCAAATTGCATAAGCAATGGCAAATAGTATGCAGACAATTTGGCTAGAGACGAAAAGAAACTCGAATGGCAAATGCTCTTACTTTGGTGTAGGTTAAGATTATTTTATAGAAATTGTACAGTTGTTGCAAGTACTTGTAGAATTTATATTGACATTCTACTTAAAGTTTCCCTATTTTCTATATTTTAATTTATAACTTTGAACCATTTTTCTACAGTAAATAAAACATCTTCCATCTCAGAAAATAATTGAAATAGTTTAAAGCAATAATTTACAACACTAACTGCTTCTTACAAAGTTCTCTTGAGTTTTTTAGAATATACTCTATTATAAAAGAATACCTTATAAAGAAAACTAGTTCCGTTGAGTTTTTTGTGTATTTGATATAATCTAGTCTTTCTAAACTGGCTTATAGATACATTTCCATTGCCTATTCTAAAGTTTGAACTGTTGTTTTTATAGGTAATACATTTAACAATCATTTAGGACTCTACTTTTTTATTTTTCAAGAAAGGAACATTGCTCAATAGACTCCTCTATGAACTGTATCGTAAGTTGAGATCAATTACAGTCTGTGTCTCCAATATTATTGTTGTTATTGTTGCACTTATTGCTTATAAGTTTTATTGTCTTTGCGTTGCTTTCTTGATGCCAAAAACAAACTGAAAAAGGCGGCAATTTTGTCAATAACAAAGAAGACAACAACAAAATGCCAATGCATGCAACAACAACAACGACAACAACAACAGCGCAAAACTTCATTGAGCATGCAACCAAGCCACTTGCAGCAACATTGCGCGGGGGCGTGGCACATAAAAAGTTCAACGAAACCAGCGCAAGAAATGTGCGAATATTTTAACAAGTTTTCCATTTCTTGTTTGCCAAGAGGGGGAGGGCGGAGGGGGCAGAAAAAGGGGGGCGTAGCTGCAATTGTTGTAGTTGCCTAGTTTGCATATTGCTGCTGCAGCTTGTCACGAACAACAACAGCAACAACAACAACAACAGCGTGTAGCGCCCCCCAACTGCCCGGCAGGTGCCGCTTTTCTAATTATTGACCCCCTCCCACCCCCCTGTCGTTCTTTTTACTAAACGGAAATTAAAACTTTTCTTTTAGTGCAAGCGAGAGCGCATGATAAATGAAATTTGCATTTGTTTGGAAGGTTTTTTGTCTTTTTCAAAATTTGGTTTTGGTTTCGGTGTCAATGACTTTGTTTTTTGGTCTCTTGCAAGAGTTTCTTTTTTGGGCGGTCGACTCCGCTCTCTTTTTTTCATTTCTTGCTGACTAATGCAGCGCTTGGCAGACGGCAGAGACGTCGACAGCGACGTTGGCGTCGTCGCTGACCGCGAGACGTGCATTTAAATTGTTAATGTTTGTGTTTGTTTGGCTTTAGCTTTGCTGCATACCCTGCAAAGTTGGATGTGCTGGCTAAGGGGGTAAGGTAGAATAACTTAAGGAAGTTACAGAGCGTTGTATTTATTGTGTACAAGTTGATTTAGAAGTTCTATGACTTTGACTTTTGCTGAAAGTATTTTCTATTTGTAAATCAAATTTCATAAATAAACGTGTGGCTAGAAGTCGTATTAAAGTATAATATTCTTGTATATTAATGAAAGATCTATGATTTATGATCTGTTTATAGTATACACCATCTGCAGCATAAATTTCTAAACACTCATATAGCAGATAGTCGAATTACAACAGTTTGATATAGTAAAAGACCTCATAATGATCTCTATATTCAACTTAGATTTCTTTTCTCTCTCTTTTCTACTACACATACCTCAAATGTTATTATAATCATTTGATTACAAGAGAGTTACAAGACAAACCTTACAGCTTCAGCTTTATATGGGGCATAGCTTAGTCTGGCACTTGCTCGACTCTGTGTTTATTTTTTGTTGCTCTCCTTTAACCCGAACTTGATTTGCATTTCTTTCCTTGTTTGTTATTATTGTAAATGGTATTCTAAGCGATTGTTGTTGATGTTCTATCTTTTTTTTAGTGCTTGTTGTTAAGGATGTCGCTCTGATTTGTAGGTCAAACATTGCCTAACGAGAGAGATCGACCCCCCCCTCCTCCACTTCCCTATTCATTTATTCGCGGTAAATTTCCGCTTCAGACAGTTCTTTCGAATTATTTCTAATCTTTTTTTATTGTATTTTTAAATTTTTTGTTTGTGTTTTATGGACAACAACAGCTGTGCGAATTTTTGTGCTTCTTCTTTCTCCTCTTTCTTTTAATATATTCTTATTTATATTCTTTTCTTTTTGGTTCATTTTGTTTACGGGACGCCGCTTCTACCTCAAGTTGTCTATTTATGATTTGTTCTTGCTGCCATATGCAATCTTTCACAGACGCCACGCCCACGCCTTGCTACCGATTGCGTGAAATTGTCTTTTCCTTCTTCTTCTTGTTTGTTGATTTTTTATTTGTATTCGGCTTTTTTCTTTTTTTTTTGGCATTGCCCTTGGAATGTTTGACATGATTTCTGGTATTGCGCTCGTAAATTTAACAAAGAACGAAAAAAAAATGCGAAAGTTGTCGGCGCTGCTGCTGAGTTCTGTCTATAGTAAAGACAACTTGTCGGCTTCTGGCACCCCTTGCACCCTCCCTCCCCCGCTCCCCCTTCTCTCCTCGTGAGCAATGTCAGAGCCAGACCAGTGAGAGATCAATAAACTTTTGGCAAACAACAAGAAAATGGAATCGTAAAAGAAAACAAAATAATGCAAAGAAAAAAAGAAAAGAAAAGAAAAGATTACAGCTCAAAGTGGAGAAACGAGAGTGAGCGAGATAGATGGAGCTGTAGAGGGAGCGGGGGGTGAGGGAAGAGGGGGGTTTGGCGCAGACTTTGCAGCTTTGATTGTCATGGAAGTCATCGGTCTCTGGTCATGGCAAACATATCACACTGCGCGCTGCTCTGCTCCCCCCTTGCCCCCTCATATCCCCTGTTCTCCCTCTCGTTTGGCGGTTTTTATTTTATATAATCACAGACAACATAAAATCACACACACACAGACGCACAGTCAGCCACAGCTGTTGTGATTGTTGTGTGTCGGTTTTGTTTTTTTGGCAACAGAAAAAAATCTGCGTCATCATCATTAAAGTTGCCGGCTTAAGCTACGTCTGACTCGATGCTGACTCTTCCCTGCTGCGCCCTCTCTCTTCCCGCTGCCCCTCTCTGGGGTCTGTCTGAAGCCGAGCTTGGAAACCTTTCATTTGTCAATTTGCATTTGTTGTTGCGCTCTTACCGGAGATACGCAGCAGTGAAATAATGAGTTGCCCACAGAGAGAAAGAAAGAAAGAGAAAGATATTATCTCTGTTTGCCCTGTTCTGATATTTTATGTGTAGTATAATACTGCGTAAAAGTTTAAAAATAAACATATACCCTGTAGGATTTAGAAATAATGATGGAGAGACCTTTTAGATGCTTATAGATATTAAATTATATATTCATTTCTTATAAGCTAATTCAAATGATCTTTCTACATATCTAACATATTTATCTGATATTGAAAGACATAATAATGATCTTATATTCAATATATACTTTCTTAATTTTTATATAGTAAATCTTGTATATAAAGGTTCTATAACGAGCTTTATATCTACAATCATGTTTCTAATTTCGAATATAATAAATTGATGAATACTTTTTATTCTTTTTAACTATAGCTAAAATTTCCTCATTTTCTTACGGCAAACATGATAGTAAAACAATCTTAGCTAAATCTGGCACACTCTAGACTTCTTTATTCATTCTTAATATCACATAACATGTTTTATAGCGTATCTCATTGTCGTGCTCATGGCAACACGCAATATACGACCTATAGTCGCCTGACTTGGCTTTTTCTTTTTGCCCAAACATAATAAACAAGCGAATATAATTTATTTTTATCTGTTTGTCTTCGTCTCTTCATCTATCTTGCTCGTTCTTTTTGTGCTTTGCTTCTCCTTTGTTTTTTTTCGTAGCTTCTTTCTTGATTTTTGCCATTTCTTGGCAACGTTTTTAACATTTTGAACTTTTGCACTTTGCAAATAGACAAAAGGTGTTGCCGTTGAATGTTTCGGGGTGGGGCCATCTTACAAGTGCAGCTCTGCAAGTTGTGGCAGTGGGGGGAAACACGGGAGGAGGGTGCCACATTTGTTTGTGAATGGTATTCATATGCAAATGTCAACAGATTCCAAGCACTTAATAATAAAAAAATGCCAAATGTGAAAGCAAACAATTTATTAATGTCTTAATTTTTTTCTTTCTTCTTGCAGGTGCGTATACTAAAGAAGATCATCCCGAACACAACGAAAAGGTCTTTCCTATGCCTGCCTCAAGTCCTGGATTATTGAGGCAGTCATACGATATACCAAATCTATACCTCTATATCATTTAATATTCATGTGTAATGTGTAAGTCAGTCAGTGTTATTAGGTTTACTTACCCCCACACCCTGCTTATATTTTTCCTCCCCGTTACCTTGACTTCCTCTTCCCTTCAAATTAGTCAGCAGACACGCTAATCAAGTTGACCTTTGCGACATGTTTCGAATTAGACAACAAATAGTAAATAAAATCCAAAGTGTGCTTATTATAACACAGGCTACACTTATAGTATAGCATACTATATAGTATATAGCATGGTATATATAGGCGCGAATAAGATGAATAAGCAGCGCTGAATAGTATATAAAATGAAATGATTTCTATATGATTAGAATTGACAGCAGCTTTGCTTGCCATTCATCAACTTTTGAATGCCCTGTAAAAGAAAATATGCGAGACAACTCTGAGGAACTCTATAAATCATTGTGATAAACTCTAGTCCTATAACTTTTCCACTTTTGTTCCCTTTTCAGTTTTCAAAATGTTGTGATTTCTTGAAAACTTTAGCATAGCTTGATAAATTGTAATCTATTTATGTTTAGTTCTTAAATATCTTGATAAATTATGTTTCATTTCGTTAAATCCTAAATATCTTTATAAATTATGCGTGTTTTCCTCTCAGTTCTTTTTTTAGCTTTACTTAAAATATACTTTGCTTTAGTTTTTCCTTTGTTTTTTGCGTAATCTGCAAGTAATAAGTGACGAATTGTTTTTGATGATTTTCTTGACAGAAATTTTGAAATATTTTTCAACATTCCCCAATCAGCTTCGATTTCAAAGTAAGAATACAATGGAATATTTTGACATAACAAGGTGAAGTTCAGAGTTTGAAATTGTTTGAAGAAGCGACTTGAATGGCGTTTCAGAAAACACAAAAACAGGTTAAGCAATTCAGCAAACAAAAACTGTGTTACGAGGCGGAAATTTAGTATCCAAACTGTTGACCAGATTTGGCTAAAGATAGTTATTCAAGTATGACGACGAAAACCCGTTCAATTTAATTGATTTAAATTTTAAAATGGGTTTCTTTTTTTTTGTTGGTTTTTAACATGGATACATTAGCACAGTATTGAATTATCAGTGGACTGTGAACTGGAGAGCAGCTAAAGCAGTTGGCAAAACATCCTTGATGGAGGGTACAAAGACAACAAAGACTTTAAGTGTTAAAGACTAAGCAAGAAAGATAACAACAATAAAGACTTTATCAAATGCTACAACAACAATAAAGACTTTATCAAATACTACAACAACAATAATGACTTTATCAACAACAACATTAACAATTGAACTATTAATGCACTTAAGCGCTATCACACAATATGCACTTTGTGTGTGCAACGATTCGTATGCGCAATATCGCGGCACACAGATTTAACTGTCGCTCTCCCTCTCTCTCTTTCTCTGTTCATCTCACTCGCACACTTGTCTTCAATTGCCTTCAATTGAGCTCAATTCGTTGACTTTTATTGCACTTGCTGCGATCAGCTGCTGCTACTGCCACAGTGCGCGCCAAAAATATATGGCCAGTTAAAACGTCAAAGTTGTTTATTTGTATTTCAAACAATCGTCAAAAACGCGCTCTGACCCAGTTCGATACGTTGTCGACGAATCTGTCAATTTCTGGCGGCAGATTCTTGAAACTGGTTATAATGAGGAAATCAAATACACACACACACACCGTCGCACACTCGCACACACAGTGAAAAAGTCAATAACGTGTGCAAACAGTTGACGAGGTTTTTTTATTATTTTTGTATCTGAGCTAAGTATCTGTAAATGTATCTACTGCTGCGTCTGTCAATGTATCTGCATCTGCTGCTCGCTCATCTCTTTGTTTGCTCTGAATTAGCATAATTCAATAAATTAGCCAATGAGTTAGTTTTGGTTTCTGTTTTCAAGGCGTCTCTTTGTGGTTTTCATATTGGTTTTTTTTCTTGTGGTTTTGTCTCATAAAATGCCGTTTACTGTGGGTCAATAGACTCCATGTTGCTGGCTGCGTGTTGCTGCTGCTGTCGCTGCTGCTGATGCTATTGTTATAGTTTCTAACGGTTTTGGTTTGACCCGAAAAAGACAGCACAGAGTGCGGTCACAGAGGGTCAGAGCTGGCAAGCCCGTTTCCGCGCCCTTTATCCCCAATTCCAACCCCCCCCCACGCTCCTTTCCGCGCTGCACATTCGATCTTCACTCACGAAGCATTTTGTGTGTATCTTCTTGCAGGTGTGCATTGCATAAAACAGTAACGAATATAGAAAAATAAATTGCTGAAATGGAGCAACAATTGCAGCCGTGCAGCCACAAGCAACTGCAGCAGCAGCAGCAACAACAGCAGCGACAGCAGCAACATACGAATTGCAGACTGGCAGCAACATTAGCAATGGATACAGCAACATCAGCAACACTAGCAACAGCAACAGCAGCAGCAGCAATATCGCTTGCAACTGCAACATTATCCATGGCCAACGTGCATTAAGTTACAATTTTCACACTATCGCTATTGCTATCTCGCTCTCTCTATGCAACACTCTGTCTTCAAATGAGAAAGCCGAAGAAAAAAACGTTTTATATAGTTTAAAACAGAAAAAAAAGAAGCTGAAAACATTGCAAAAACATAAAAAAGTAAACGTGGAAAAGAGCAACAAAAATACGCAAAAATAATTAATAAAAAAAAAACAAAATAATAACTAAAGTGCGCGCAAGAAAAAAAGAAGCAGCAAAGGAAAGAGAGACAGCAAGACAGAAAAATAAAACAAAAAGTAAAACGAAACTGCGGCAGAATTGAAAGTTGAATTGAATTTTTGTGATGTAAGTTGAGAATGTACATAATAATTATATGTTATTAACTTATTACTAGTCTATAAGGTGTGGGCAAAACGATAGAAAAGAGAGAGGTTGGGGAAAGACAAAGAAAATCGGGTATTTAGTTGAGAGGGAAAGAAAAACCAATGAGAGGCAGGTTATTGATATATCATTGTATTGAATATGGTATCAAAATATTACACTATATATAATATAGATTTATTTGGAACTTGACATAGGAGCCCAAAAAAGAATTGGAATAAGAGATCAATAAAAATTTAAATAATATGACAATAATTTTAACTAAATTCTATTTGAAAATATAATAATTTCAAATGCAGAGAAATTTAAGAACTGATTTCTTTCTCCCAAAACATTTTTGAACAGTTTTTAGAACTATAAACAACATTATCAACTTGTAAATATTATTTTCTGATTATTCCATATACTAAAGTGACGATCTATAATAATTTATACTCTTAGTTTTGTATTATAAATAGTCAATTTATTAAATAGTAAATATCTACACTCGCAAAAGTTTCAATGTACAGCTAACTAAAATTCATCTGCAAGTGTTGTTTATTTCTGTGTGTGACTGTACTTCATTACGCATTAATCATACGCACCATTGGTCAGCATATTTTGTGCACACACATGTCTGTCTAAATCGCTGCCACATCACACACCTGAGCAATCTCAGAGCTCAGTGCATTCCCGCAGGCATTTGTCAGGCCAATCAGTATACGCTCCTCTCTTTCCCTCAGTTCATACTCCTCCACCTTCTCCTTCCCCTACCAGCTTATCCTGTGTGGTTGCTTGTGGTGCCTCTAAGCCAATTTGCGTGGCGTCTGTCTCTCTCTCTCTATCTCTATCTCTCCCTCCATTCCATTTTATCCTTTTTTGCCAATTGGCAACTAACGAAGCCGCCTTGTGTATCCCAAAAGCACAGCCACGCCCAGCTTATTAGCGTGGGCGTTAGCTGGTTACGTGCTTGCCCCCAAGAGGGACACACAATCGATGATCCAATCAGGAGGTAGTGAGCAAGGAGGGGAAGGGGGACAATTCTGACTTCGTTGCGCATTTGCATTATGAAATTTTCTCGCTGTCACTTGTCACGTTGACATTTTGCTGCCTCCCTTTGGACTGGTGTGCCTCATTTGATAGAGTTGAATTCAAGCCACTGCGAGGCGCAACCCCCCTCCCCTATCCCCCTTTACGGCTCCTCTGCCTTAAGAGATTGTTGGCTGTGTGCATCCATTGTTCGTTTAGAATTTCACATTGGCGTCGTTGCACATGGTTTTTTCATCATGATTAATATCGTCGCATTAATTAGACGCCAGTCTCAGTCTGTCTCGTCTTTTACCCCTCCCCTACTCCCTTCCCCTGCCACATCTGTTGCTCATTTGCTCATTAGTCTGGTGCGAAAGTTTCCACAAGCTGCAGCTGCAGTTGTTGCCTCAAATGAAATGACACCGAGAGAAGAAGCAGATTGGGGCAAAATGTTGATGAATTGTCAAGGCATAGGAATGAATTAAGTAAATTAAGTAGCTCCCTAATGAGCGGCCGCGTAATTAAGGCAACAGTCCATCCCCCTCTCCCCCCACGGCTCGACAGGGATAAAGTTTCCTGGCTGCGTAAGAGAGGATTACACAAAGAGGAGATCAAATTGATGGCAAAGTGAAGAAGCTAATTAATGAGCAGAAACCTCGTATAAAAAAGCATTTTATGAACATAATTCTAAATGATTCTAGTTTATTTTAAAACGAGGAAGAAAGGCTGTATACAACTAAGGTGCTGGCTAAAATTAATATACCCTCTGCAAGGGTATAAATATGAACCTGAATTTAACTACAACTACATCTTATGCTCTTCAGTCAGCTGCCTCAACTAAATCTAACTTCAAAGCTTTATTCTCTTCTCTGCATATCATTCGTTTCGATTTCTACAATCCCATCGAAACATAAATAAATATTATCATAATAATAGATGCGCGTTGAGTTCAGTGTCATAATAAATACGGATTCCAATTGCCAAACAAAGATCTACAATGGCACCTGGCGTCGTCTATCGTGCTATCGAGTTTCTATTAACAATTTGTTGTCGAGATATGCAAACAAAACAAATCGCTGTAATTCGATTGCGTTCGAATTGCCTTGAAAGGCAGCAAACTTGAGCTGGGCTTTATAACACGAGTGGGAGGGAGTCTCTGTCTCTTTCAGCTTCAAGCAAAACAAATTCAATAGTCTAGTTGTGTTTGCACATCAAATTCTCAAAAATACGCACTGCAGTTGGAGATGGAAGCTGAAGCTGAGACTGAAACTGAATTGGACAGTACAACTGAAGCTTGAACTGCAGTTGAAACCAAAATGGAATGAGATCGTGTTGGAAACTAGAGCTGAGACTGAGAATTGACTGAGAGAATGAAACTGAGATTGAATTGGATATTGAAAAGAGCTTAAGATTGAGCTGGAAATTAATTGGGAATTGGAAACTGAAGCAGTGACTGTGTGGCAGGCTAAAGCTGAGACATGAACTGAATTGGAGACGGAAATTGAAGCTCAGATTGACGCTAGGACTGAGTTGGAGAGTGAAATGAAGACTTAGACTGAGCTGGAAACTGAAATAGAGACTCAGAATGAGATGAAGATTCAGATAGATACTCAAATGGTAAATAATATAAAGATCGAGAATGGGCATAAAGCTCAGACTAAGTTGAGACTAAAACTGAAGCTTAATAGAGACTAAAATAGAGACTGAGTTGAGGATAGTGTGATAATATAGGCAGACTAAAATTACAAACTGAGACTGCGAACATGATCGAAGCTAAAACTAAGGCGAGAGCTGCTGTAGGTGATTGAGATGAAGCTGAGAATAAGTTAAAGACTGATACTAAGATTAAGATTGAGATCGAGTTTTGGAGACTGAAGCTGAGATTGGAATTGAGTTGGAGACTGTGTTAAAAACTGCGTTGGTGAAGCTGAGACTGAGTTAAAAGAATGAACTCTAGTGAGACAGATGTAGAAGAAGATGCAAACTGAAACTGAGATTAAGTTGGCTGTCGAAATTGAGCTGAGAATGGAAATAAAGCTGAAGCTGAGACTGAGTTGAAGGAAGGAACTGTAGCTGCGACTGAGACTGACACTGAGTTGGAGATGGCAACTGAGGCAATGAGTGACATGAAGTTTCCTTATGTAGACTAAGATAAAGATCGAGATGGAGATGGCGATGGCGAGACTGAGACTTGTTGTAGAGCGAGTTATACAAATCAAACTGTAGACTGAAGTTGCTTTCAGTGTTGTGTACGGGGTCGACTTGAGTGGTGGCATGTTGAGTGTGTTTTGATGGCAGCACAGGTGCCGCTTTGACTTTACGCAATGCGTATGCAAATTGCAGGCACTCTTCTCGCTCCCCTCCCTTCTATTTGGCCACCCGATTTATCCATTGACACTTTGCATATGAGGAAACTGGGCAAACTACTGCATAAATGAATGAATGAATGAATGAATGCGACTGCAAATGAATGTGAATAATTGACAAGCCGAAAAGTGCACAAATACTTTGTCGCACTAGGCGGGCGCCAACAACAGCAACAACAACAACAACAAGAACAACAACTGCAGCAACAGCTGCCAGAAATCAACATTGTGTGTTGGCTGCAGACAGCGACGAGCGCGGGGGCGTTGACTGTGTCTGGAGGTAACCTGCAGTAGAAAAAAATAGAAACCACCGTGTGTCATTAGAGCTGTGTGGGTTGTGGTGGGTCTCACTTACCTCCCTCTCTCTCTTAAGGCAGGCACAAATTGCCAAGCAAGGAGGAGGGAGAGTTATGTAATGCTGCTTGCTGAACCTAATTAAAATGCCCAACAACAACAACAGCAACATGGCGCATTGCATTAGCAATTTAGCAACAACAAAATGTGGCAGCATTTGAAAATTGCATTAACCTGAAAATGTCAAGTGTGTGCGTGTGTGTGTGTGTGCAGTACACACTGCGAGAAACAGGTGGTAAACAGTTGATGTTGAATGCATGAAATGCGAAGATTAATTTAAAGAGTAAATAGTGAAGAAAGAGTGTAGAGGGAGTGTATAGCTTAGTGTGTATAGTTCAAGCACATCATGGTGGACTAGTCTACAGTTCTTCATTATATAAACACACTTTTTTTCCTATATCTACAGAGTATCTTCGTGTATATAGTGTGCATATCGCGTATCTCTTTTCATTTAATTCCCTTTTCCTTGCATAAAATCGAACATTAAATTTGTTATGTGAATAACTTCATTGATCTGTCGAATATTTTCACAAAACTTCACAGTTATGCAGCTTTATATGTTATTTAAATGCAGAAAAAATTTCAACAGATTTGTAATACTATAACATATAGAATTAAACGATCTATCAGTCGAGCTACCTCATGAGTTTTCTTGCAGTGCAATTTGCAAATTGGAAAATTGAAAATTGATTTGCCTAAATGCGACTGCAAATGGAAATAGATTGAAAATGCTGTCGTCTCCACCGTTTGCGTCTCTCTGTCGTCATTATCGTCGCTGTCGCTGTCGTTGTCGTCGTCGTCGTCGTTGTCGCGCGCAAAATGTCAATTGAAATGATGCGCGGCTAATGGACATGTGAACGGGGCAGCTGCTTGTGCCAGTTGATATTTTCATATTACAAACTTACGAGTATTTATGGTATATATGGTATATCTACCTACGTGGACTATATACTGCTGCATGTCAAACTAGTTATTTATAGAGCAAAAGTACATGAGAAAGGGCCAACGCAGCGTATGCGTTATCTATGTACGTTGCGCATACGCTGCGTGGGCGACAATTAAGCCTGCACACACACAGACTCACAGAAAATTGGTGGATAAACAAATGCAAAAGCATGTTCAATATGTGCCACGCCCATTAAGAGGGGGGAGATAAAGAGTGGAAGAGAAAGAAGAGGAAACATTGCTGCTGGTCACAATTTTCATGTTGGGCCTTGCGGCTGTTGCTGTTGCTGCTGCTCGGGGCAGGCAGCACTTGCCATGTTTCTCTGACTGGCACTGTCGTAAAAATGCATTTTCAACTTTTATGACTGCTGCAGGGCATTGAGTAATGGCCATAAATACACGCCAGAAAAATAAATACAAATTCTTCTCTGCTATTCATTTTTTTTTGGCAGCTGTGGCAACTTTTGACATGCGAATGGCACACGAGATGGTCAATGAGTTCACCACAGTTTTGTGGCTGCCCTCAGTCCCTTTATGCACATGTAAAGGGGTGGAGGGAGCGAGGAGAGGAAGCTTCCCTTGAGTGCCCTGTGCAATCTTGAGCTTTTCTTCATGCTGTGCTGTGCGTATGAGCAATAAAAATGTGAATGGGCCCCATAGAAATTGGCATCCTTTTTTCAGAATGCATTCGTAATACTGCTGGTATTTGTACCAGATTTATTCATCAGCAGTGAATAACATAGGGGAAAGAGGCGCGGGGGCGTGGCTAGTCAGTGTTTTTCGTTCGTTATCTCGGAACTTTGGAAACAAAGCGCAGAACTTTGCTTTGAAATACATTGCAATTAGTGAGAAAAGTAAGGGAAAGAAAGCACGGAAAATCTTATGAACTATATAATACTATACTATATATATATATATATATAAATTCATTTGAAAAGTACGTGAAATATTCTATATAAAACATATAGAAAGGCGCTTTGTTTATTCTATATGTTTTATATAGAAATTCTCTTTGTTTCTCAACCTCCTGCTGGCAAGCAGGTTGAACTACTTATAGCCACTCAGAGTGTCCTCTTTCCATTTGGCCACATACATAAATTATTATTATGATTATTATTGATGCTTTCAATTCCCATCGGAAAGGAGAGAGAGAGAAAGAGAGAGATGCGCTGCAGAGCGAGAGAGAATCGAATCAATGTGTGGCGTGTCTTCCATTCAATTCAATATCCTTTGCAATCAGAGCAGAGCGTCTCTATAATGCAGCACATACATTACATACACACACATACATGTGTAGCATGTATGTTGTATATTGTATCTGTATCTTGTAGCTGCTCATATCTTATATCTTTGTTTATCTATTTGCCCATAAAGTGCATGCATATATCATGTTAATGTTGTGCACTGTCCCTCGCTCTTTCTCTCTTTCTCTCTGGGAGCACACATAAAAGTCTGCAGAGACTGTGCGAGGGGGCGTGGCTGGGCGGCTGCATTGAAATAAATGGCAAAACGCATTAAAACTTGTGGCATAATCAATCTTCATGTGGCATGCTTCATTGCAGTTGCCAAGGGAAAGAGATAGAGAGAGCGAAAGACAGAGAAAGGGAAAGAATTCTCAAATATTGCTCATTAGATTTGAGTAAAAGCAAGAGAAAGACAGGGAAGAAGGCATTGTGGGCTGTGTTGGGTGGCGCTGTGATATATATTTATCGTCATGCAATTTAATGACACACACGTTAATATAACAAACGTATGAGTGTGTGTATGTGTGTGTGATTATATAACATTAGCAGTAGCTGTGTGTGTGCGTGTGTGTGAATTTCCCTGGAAAATATCGAACGGAAAATCAATTCTAATTAAATTGTCAACATTTTGCGCTGTGCCAAAGCTGATTATGCACCTGTATGTGTGTGTAATTGCATTGCCTGTCAGCCAGTCTGCTTGTGCCCCTCTCCCCTCCCCCCCATTCTATCGTTTTTCACTTGATTTGCGCCAATGTAATAAACCGCAGCGTTGCCAACTGCCACGCGCAAAATGCCAAATTGAATTCACATTTAAAATGCGATAAATAAATTGGCGCCCAATGTGGCCAAATGAGATAAATTTTCTAATGATGGGAGAGCGTATTAAAGCCTGCTCTATATGCAGCAGGGATTATCATTTAAATTTTCATAATATTCTTGATTATACTTTTCCTCTTGACATTTGCATTTTGTGCTTAAGCGGATTTACGCATTTCCCTGAGTGGTTTTCTTCGTTGCGAGGGAATTAGTTTGAATAAGCGACTATATGTATATCCTTTTTGCTGCCCTGTCGATTTCGCAGTATATCCAATTAACTTTGCCAGCAGCCAATTAGATAATTTTGTTCTGTTTTTTTTCTCTTACATTTTCACGAACTGACAACTTCAATTTAGCTCCAGAGCCGCCCCATGTTCTGTGTGCCTAATTGATGCTGTAATTGACGGGGCGGCAGAGTAGACGAGTTGTGTTTTTATATTGATGGAGTAAGTGTAGAAATTAGTCGTGGCAACTCTGTAATACATATATGAGTAATATATATCATATTTCCAAATAGAATGGATTAGAAAGACAATTCAACTTTATTAGTTATGTATATTGTAAAGGAAATCATAAAAATGCGCTATACGTGACTGAAGAACTTTGTTTTAGTATTGTTTTCATACATATTAGTCAATTTTAATCAATTTCCAATTTGAATTCACTATATTAATAATCCTATTAATATATTGTACTGTATGTTCTTATATTTATCATTTATATCTATCTGAAAGCACAATAGATTAGAATATACTTTACAAATAATATGAAAAATAGGCTTTTTAATAAATAAAGTAGAGTTTTTATTTGCTTTGCATACATTTAATGAATTAAATCAATCTCTAAACTCCCTAGAATAACTTTTATTACCTTGCAGGATTCAGAATTATACCTTAATAATAAAATATGTACAACACTATAATGAATTCAATTTTAAACATACATATATAGTTTATATGGTATATACAATATTTATTGTACAAATTTAAATTTAAATTTATAGTTAAATTTATATTTGATATCAATTTGTAGCTGCTACTTGCATATTAATTTATGCTCACAGAAACTAGTAACACCATTCCCTTCAACCCCTCAGCTCCGCTGTGTGTCTATGCATAAAATACTGAAATTTAATTGCTTTCAATTAAATTTGTAATTTGAAATTTGAAATTCGTGTTGCCCACACAGTTTTTCACTCGTGTTTCATAAAATATTTACACACACACATATGCAAGCCGTGTGTGTGTGTGCTCTCTTTTAATAGTATATTTACTGTACATTCGATATTACTGTAGCACATACTATACACACTTGCTGGGGAGTGGCCTCTTTTATTCCTGGCTCTCTCTCTTTGTGCTGCTGCGGCTGCAGTTGAAAACTTGACCGCCTGCGCTCAAAAGTAGGCAATGAAAATTGTAAATTGTACCCCGTGTTGCCTTTTGTATCTCAATCTCACTCACTGTGTGCGTGTGTGTGTGTGTAGCTCTATCTTTAGCTCTGTTGCAGCAGCTCTGACTGTATTTTAAAGCCACTCCCCAGGGCTGCAGCACCAACAACAACAACAATGGCTGACATTGTTATTGCCTCCTTCATTAGATTTTGCACATGAAAAACATGAAAACATTTGCAGAGCGCGCTACGTGGAGTTCATTTTGCCGGCATTAGTGGGAAGCCAGGGGCGGGGTAGGCTGCAGGGGGGGGCAGCTAAACAGACTGCAGGCAGCGCAGCTTTGGCTGCAGCGTCTCTCGAACTGCTTTCATTTTCCATTTCCACGACCTCGTTTTAGCTGCCGCTGCTGCTGCTGCGTCAAATGTTGCTGCCGTTTGCCGTGTGGGCGTTGCAAGGGGGCTCAGCTATTGCTATTGTCATTGCAGCTACTGTTGTTGTACCTACTGTTGTTGTTGTTGTTGTCTTTGGCTTAGTCGCCTGCATAAAATTTTTGAATAATTCTCTCTCTTGTCTATTTTCATTGTGGCGTCGCGCTTTGTTGTTGTTGTTATTATTGTTGTTGTAGCTGCCCTGCGGCTGTGGGTGGCAGGCAACACACACACACCTAGCCATCATATACATTATGTATCATATTGTAATACATAATATCAAACAAATTTAGAGCGCGCATGCGCCTTGACTTCACTTGAGACTTGACGACGACGACGACGACGCTGGCAGCGACGCTTTACGACGACATACGCAGCGCGCGTCACAACAACAGAAAATTGTTTCCTGTTCTAACGGGAAACGCGCCCTGCCGCACGTCCTCCGCGACGCCCAGGCAAGCTCAAATTCATTCAATAGCCCGAAGCCGGGCCCAGGCAGGATCAGGCTCGACTGCAACAACAGCAGCAGCAGCAGCTCCTCAAACGCCCATGGCTCACACACACAGACACACACACACACTCAGGCTAGGCCTCTGCTGCTGCTTCCGGTTGCGTCACTGCCAGCAAGCGCTGCGTCATTTTTTTGTATATTTATTTTATGATTCTTTTCTTGTTGTTTTTTTGCTTTGCTTGCTACAACTTTTATTCAACTTTGCCCTCTGACTTTGCCGTAGCTGCTACCTCGCACCCTCTGCGCGTGCTTTAATTGAGGTCGCCCGTTTAAGTTAAAATGCACAGGCAGCAGTGCAAGCGAGAGAGCAATACCAGAGAGAGAGCGAGAGAGAAGCTGGCTGCAATGTTGCTGCTGCTGCTGCTGGTGCTCCTGCCCTGGCTGCATTTGCTACACTGCGCCCAGGGCTCGCTGTGCCCACCCACTGTGTGTGCTCTGTGCTGTGGCAGCTTTATATAATTTTTAAAGCCGCGGCCAGCGTCGTTCGCTGCCAGCCAGCACGGCGTCGACACCGGGGCAGCAGAGACAGCAGAGAAAACTGTAGCAAAGCATTTGGCAATTCGAATTCATGACTTTAAATGCGCTGAATAATAATGCGAATGTGCTGAAATGCATCGAAATTGCATTTAAATGCAGCCTCATTATGTAGAGGATGCTCTTTCTCTCTCTTTCTTTGCCATAATGTGGAGGATTCTCTTTCTGTCTCTTTCTTTGCCATAATGTCTCTGTTATAAACGCAAATTAGCCTCGATGGCAACAAGAATGAATAGAGAAGAAGACATTCTAACATGAAATTTGCATAAATATCTTTAAATTTGTTAAATATTTAAGTATATTTTGCATTGGACATACTTCTCTCTTCGTATATTATGTGATTTCTCTGATATCTGGCTATATTAACACATTCCTTTATATTGTAAAATACCTTTAAAGTTTAACGAAACTCGAAGTTCCTGTGCAATTGATTACTTTGTTCCTTTTCCTGGTATAATGTCCTTTTTGGATATCAACCCTGAATCCTCCGATTACATGCTATACTATACACTTGCATAGGATATATTAACTTTGGCCAGAACATAGCAACGCATCTAAATTTTTATATTCTAAATCAGGATAAAGAAGAGTCGAACTAGCCCTGTGCGTCTGTCCATGTGGACCGATGTAAATATATCTAAACCCGTCATTCAAACTATCGGAAGATTTTGATAATTTTTCTAGATATTGCAATTAATATTTCTACATATAAAATTACATCAGAATCGGATCACTATAACATATAGTTACCATAGGAATAATCGGCTGGCCTGAGTGTGTTTGTATGAAGACTAGTCATGATTTGTGAACTCAACTTAACTTATCAGTATCAATCAAAGTTCGACGGAAATCAAAGTATCATTATTCAATTCTACAACCTTATATATGAGTATTTTTTTTTAGAAATTGTTAACTAGATTATATGATGTAAGATGTATTTGAAAAGTAAAGCTATAAGTTTTATTGGAACTACCAAACTTGCTTCCTTGACAGTCCAGTAATAATTATTAATTGTGGATATGTATTCTATGCTTCTCTACAAGATATTAATAACTTTTATAGATTAGGTGTGCTTCGATTGTATAAATAATTTATTTTCAATAATAGACACCCTCATGGTTACATATTTAGTTTCTTTCTTTCTTTCTTTTGTCGATAACTTTATCAACTGACTTTTTCCAACTGACTCTTCACTTATCATAGTTCCGTTTCATATCGGCAGACAAACTTCCGTTCATAACTTGCTTCGCAGCGTGTGCAAATTTGATCGACGTAAGTTTTGCTGGATATAGTTTTCAGGGCGGAAAAGGGTTAAGGTGCGAGGGAAGGGCAAGTTGAGAGGGCGAGAGGGTGTTAGCTGCGTGTTTACACTAAGTTTCGCGCCGTGCATTGTCCGCGCTGATGCTGCTGCTGCTACTGCTGTCATTCCCGTGTCCTTCAACTTGCCACACGAAGTAGCAGCGCGTCCCATGGTGGCTGCTCTCCAGCTGCCGCCCCTGCAGAGTCCTCAAATTACTTTGACTGCAGTCCCCCGTTCCCCTGCCCCTCTCACACACTCTGAATCCAAATGGGGCCGTTGCCCGCCCCGTCCTGAGCTCAGCTCTGGCAATGATTGAATGAAAGGCTAAAAGGGATTTCAGGAATTTCAAGTTGTGCAAAAAGTTGCCACCCCTTCCCCCCACCCAAACACTCACAACCACATGTACAACACACATACGTAGATGTGTTCATATGCTGCTGTATATCATATAGATTTGTTGCCTGGCGCGCGCACGGAATACACAGAAATAACCTCAAACAAGGACGTTTCAGAGCAAAAGTTTTGGAGCCCTGGATGATGGGAGGTACGGTAGGGGGAGTGGCACGTTAGCTGGCGAATATATTATGTATTACATAAGCTCCCCAAACTGAGAGCAAGCAACGCAGTAATGCAATTTACGGCTGCGGACATTCTTGCTCTCTCTCTCTTTCTTTATCTCTCTCTCTCCTGCCCGGATGCTGCTCTCTGCATTACTTTGCTCCGATTCTGCCACTGCTACTGCTGCTGCTGCTGTTGGCGCAACAAATGTTGCCATTGTGTTGTTGCTGGCGACCCCAGCCGGGCGCACTTTTAGCTGAATTGATTTTTCGCCCGCCTCACTGCGCATGCCGGGCACAGCATCAGCTCAGCTCAGCTCAGCACTTCACAGATGCAATTGCTCATGTAGTTGTTGGTATATACTACCTACAGTATATATGCTGTATATAATGCCTCTCTATATACTGCCTGAGTCATCAGCAGCAGAGCTCCTCTGCCTGCCTGCATCCGTTTTGCCTCCCACGCACGTGATTTTCCAGGCAGCGTTGCTGGAAACTGCAGCTAACAGAGAGCTGAGCTGTACATATGTAAAGGAAAGACACACACACACACACACACTGGCATTTATGTGCTTTACATGGGCATATTTTAAGTGCTTCTCGCTGCGGCTTGTGCTATGTATGTGCTGAACTCCCCTCCTTCTGTCCCCTCTCGGACTGCGCTTAAAGCGCTTAATGCGGCTTTAAAAACCTTTGGATAAGCTGCCAGAATGAAAGGAATGATAGAATGAGAGGGGCTTCATTCAATTCATCAAATTCAACGTATGTACACGTATGTGTACATCAAATTGGCAAGGGGGAAGGGAGGAGGTGAACTGAACTGTTCAAATTACATTTGCAAGCCACATTTAAGCTAGAGCGTTATAAAGATAAAGATTTTCTGCCTGATAACAGCTTTAAGCGAGAGTTTGTGCAAAAATGCAGAGAATTTTCAGGAGCTAAAGAAAAATAACAACAGAAAAACTCGAAATTTTTGTTGTGCCATTCGCGCTTAACAAAACACACAGTTATTTGTTTAGGAACAGGCAAGAAGAATTCTCATTTAACTTGGGGGCGTAAAATACAATTATAAACGAAGAGCTTGGCAAAACAATTAAAAAAAAACAATAATAATAATGTTTATTATTTAATTGTATTTTTCTTTAGGAAATTGAGTTTTTCTTTTCTGAATTGAAATATCAACAATTAATTTTAAAGTTGTCTATGGAACAAACAAAGAAAGAATGCTGGAACTGCATGTAGTTTAATGTTAAACATATATTGAACATTAAACCGTCATACACTGATGAATTTAAGCTATAATTTTAACTCTTCTAACGTTATTTAAGTTTTGTTTTTTAAATCTTCAAAAATATGTATCCTTAAATGGAAATATTTTCAAAATTTTATCAGTTTGCTAATAATGCAAACATTTAGTTGCAAGGTCTCTAAAGACAAATTCAAATATTAAAACATAATTGTATTGTATTATCATTATTATATATAATGTGTAGTATATTATTATATACAATATATAATATTTATTACATTATTATAATATTCTGATTATTTTCAACAATCTTTGTCTTTTCTAGTTCTATTTCAATAATTTGTTCATCACAAAGTTCAAAGGTTACACTTAAATATTTTTGAAAAGAATTCCTTGACATTCAAGTTCCGTTTTGCATTTTAACAGTCAGAGAGGGCACAGCATACTGTGCCTAAAATAAACTTATGACCTATTTTAGAGGAATGTAAAGCTGTTTTTCTAATTTAAGTTTAGTACAAACTGTTTTTAGCACGTTACGTTGCCTTTGTTGCCCTAATTACATCATACTGTGATTCACATGTAAATTTAGATGCCAATGCGACTGTGTGCGTGTGTGTGTATGTAACGATCGTATCTGCTGTAGCTGTTGTATCTGCCATAGAGCGACGACTGCCCTTGCAGCAGATTAGCGCAAACGGTGTCATAAGCAGTCGTCGTCGTCTGTCATTGAACGCGTTCAATGCGAATCGATCGTTGAGGCCGTCGCAAAGGCGGTTCCTTATAAGTACGTAACACACACACACGTGTATGTAAATTTACATAAATACATATCTAGATACGTTTAACGTATATTGGCATTTTATGTTTGTTCTCATAACGTGCCCTTTGGCTCAGTGTTCATTTGTTTCCTTTTCGTTTTTTTTTCTCGCCCTTCGTTCTCTGGGAAACAATGGGACAACTTTAGTTAAGGTCGCGCCTGTTTTCCCTTCTACGTATTTGTGTATGAACTGTGTGTGTGAAAATAGGCCTGTCATTGGGTGAGCCCTCTGTACCTTTTGCGACGCGCGTTAATTTATTGCGGGGTTGATTTTTCATTCAGGTAAAAGACGCAACATATTATTTTCTACCTGGTAAATGCGTCGTTTTTTGGGTCCACCCTAAGTGGTTAACAGTGCGAGCAAGAAAGTATAAACAACAAATGTTGAAATGTTTTTAACAGTATGCTGTTATGTGGCATTTGATTGTTTTTATTGGTACCAGAAGCCGCGCCACACAATAAAGTTTTATTTATTAGCACAACACACACATTTTGTTTACGCCGACTACGTGCAGAAGATTCAATGAAAATATCTGGTTTGTTTTGGGCACTGTTAACATTTGCCCAGCGCTGTTAATTGGCAGCGGGCTACAAACAACTTGGCAGGCCTGCCGCATGCACGCGCGCTCTTTTTCTCTCTCCGTATTTACTCTCTCGAAATTTAAACGATCTGGCAACACATTTAACAGAGGCCGCTGCTCGTGTTTGGTTACGCGAATATCGGCGTGAAAGCAGATGAACAAATAGTTAGAAGCGGCAAGCGGCAAAACGATCGAATGAAAAATTGTAGAAAAGAGAAACGCGGAAAATATTGTGAAAATATATACGTATATATAGATATTAGTTTTATGGCAATAATATCGGCGAATTAAGTGTGTGTAAATAAAATAGCTGAAACCGGTTTGTGCTCTCCAATCTTTGTATACCCGGCACCGGCTCACTGGCTTTATAAGTGTATGTGCTCGTGTGTGTACGTGAGTGTGTGTGCGTTTGCAAAAAGAAAAGAAGAGGAGGAAAAAATAAAACGTACATACATATCAAACTCGCCAAGTTCTGCCGCGTAAACAGACGACGACGTCGGCAGACGACGTTCAATTTGGCGCCGTTTATTTTATTTCATATTTTATTTTTTTTTCTTTCGCCGGTGAAATTTTGTCGATCTCTACCTCACTCTGTGTCAATCTGTATATGTGTGTTTGTGTTGATGAAATATAGGAAATTTTAAATATCCATATTCCATGGTGCGTCGTCGTCGTCTTCGGGTTCGTTTCCACCCATGATAGGAAACAAAAGGCGCCCCTTTGGCGCACAACAACAGTCGAACAAAAACAGCAACAACAGCCGGATACCCTGTAGCAGCCGCAAATTGACAAGGTTTTCTGAATAAAAACTATTATGCGGAGGTGGGTGGGGCACAACTAACACTAGCAAAACAAAAAAGACTACACTGTTTATAGTAGTAGAGTAAATAATAACAATAATATTGTTTAAGCTGACAACTGTTCTGTTTGCAATATATTAATTTGAAATCTCTTCCCTCTTCCTCTTCTATTCATAGGTCTACAGAAGAACCACCGACAAACAGCTTCGAAAGGAACTACTACGATCGCAGCCGCATAGTCTATCAAGCCACCAACAACGCCGCAGCAGCAGCAGTAGCAACAACTGCTGGCAGTAATATTAACAACACTAGCAACAGTAATAGCAGCAACAGCAACACAAGCAGCAGCGATAGATCGCGCCAACGAGATCGCCTCTATAGGAATGGTTCAGCGGCAACAACAGCAGCAGCAGCAGCAGCAGTTGGTGCGTCAGCTACAAATAGCAACAGCAGCAACACGACGACAACGACAGCAGCAACAGCAGCAGCAGCAGCCGATGGTGCCGCAGCCAGAACGGGAGCTGGAGCTGGGATTGGGGTTGGAACTGGAACTGGTGTCGGAACAGTTGGAGGAGCAGGATCGGGTACGACGACAACGACGGGAGCAGTTACAGTCACATCAGGAGCATCAGCGCCGCAAGCGTTGGGCGATCGCAGCAACAACAATAACATTAACCAAAACACACGCGTACCGCAGTCATGGTACGAAGCTGCTACTGCGACGACAGCTCAATTGAAAAGTCCTGGTGGCGGTGGCAATGCCGTCATCTCAACAGCGGGCGGCATAATGAGCTCACCGATCAATCCACATCATCCACATCCTCCACATCATCAGCATCAGCATCCACATACACATCCACATCATCAGCATCACTACAACACATCCGCCTCGTATACAACATCACCACCCGCCCCGCACTCGCATACGATAGCAGCAGCAGCAGCAGCTCAAGCAGCACAAGCTGCAGCGGCAGTGGCGGCGGCGGCGGCGTCGGCGGCAGCAGCAGCTGCAGCAGCAGCGTCGGTATCGTCGACGCAGGCAGCAGCAGCAACGACAACGACGACAATGTCGTCAACAACAACAACAACATCAGCATCAAGCACATCCTCCAGCAGCACCACAGCAATGCATCGCAGTGTTGCATACGCGGGCAGTGCTGCTGCTGCTGGGGATGAGGCGACAGCGGCGGCGATACGTAAAATCCACCTGCAACACAATAATAACAGAAATAGCGCCGCTGGCGTCAGCAAACTGAATAAGTTGCTCAAAACGGCAACGGCGCGCTGTGGCTCAGAGTCACCCGGTGGTGGTGGCAGTGGCAGTGGCAGTGGTAGTGGTAGTGGAGCGGGAGTAGGAGTAGGAGGAGGTGCGGCAGCGGCAGCGGCAGCAGCAGCAGCAGCGACGACAAGTACAATCACAAACAATAGTTTTAGTAGTAATAGTTTAAATAATACAATAAACACGGCCACTCCAACGATGCCAATTGCAACAGCTTCAGCTACGGCAACAGCAGCAGCAGCAGCAGCAGCTTCAAGTGGCAGCAGCAGCAGCAGCGGTGATATTCTAAATGTTGCCGCTGCATTGGCAGCAGCCGTGGATAATGGCAACTCGACGCCAACGCAACTGGTTGGTGGCGGCGGTGGCAGCCAACGTGCGCCTCGTCATCATTTACACGGACGCAGCACAACATCGTCGAGTCGCTCGCATTCGCGTTCGCCGAGCAGTTACAGCAGCTCGCATAGCTCCTCATCAGCGTCGTCGCATTCATCGTCACATTCGCACGCGTCCAGCCCGATATCGGGTAATTGTGCTGATGTTGTCGTTGGTGGGTCAGGAGGAGCTAGCGGTGGTGCTGGCATCTCGTCATCATCGTCGCGCAGTTCACGCAGTTTGCAGAGCTGTGTGACAGCTACCAGTAAGTGGAGCAGCAGCAGCATTAACCCGTTTGCACTTCTACAATTTAAAACTCTTTTACTCTTAGGCAACTCTACAAATCCCAGTGGCAATGCCGGCGGTGGCGGTGGCTGCGGTTCGAGCAGCAGCAGTAGCAGCAGCTCAAGCAGCAGCAGCTCCTCCTGTTTGCCAGCGAATCCGGTGGTTCATTCCGAAGATAATCGACCGCTGGCAATACGCGTACGCAACCTGCCTGCACGTTCCTCGGACACATCCCTCAAGGATGGTCTCTTTCACGAGTACAAAAAACACGGCAAGGTGACGTGGGTCAAAGTGGTGGGACAGAATTCAGAGCGTTATGCTCTGGTCTGTTTCAAGAAGCCCGACGATGTGGAGAAGGCACTCGAGGTGTCGCACGATAAACATTTCTTTGGCTGTAAAATAGAAGTGGAACCCTATCAGGGTTACGATGTGGAGGACAATGAGTTTCGTCCCTATGAAGCGGAACTAGATGAATATCATCCGAAATCGACGCGTACCCTCTTCATTGGGAATCTGGAGAAGGATATAACGGCCAGCGAATTGCGTGTGCATTTCGAGAGTTTCGGGGAGATCATCGAAATCGATATCAAGAAGCAGGGCCTGAATGCCTACGCCTTTTGTCAGTATTCCGATATTGTGTCTGTGGTGAAGGCGATGCGTAAAATGGATGGTGAACATCTCGGAAGTAATCGCATTAAGCTTGGCTTTGGCAAATCGATGCCCACGAATTGTGTGTGGATTGATGGTGTTGGGGAAAAGGTCTCTGAATCTTTTCTGCAATCGCAATTCACACGATTTGGCACTGTGACCAAAGTAAGCATCGATCGGACGCGACAATTGGCATTGGTGCTGTACGATCAGGTGCAGAATGCCCAAGCGGCTGTTAAGGATATGCGTGGCACCATAATGCGGGGACGTAAACTGCAGGTTGACTTTGCTTCGCGTGAGTGTCAAGATGCCTTCTATGACAAGCAGGAAAAGCAACAGCAGCAGCAGCAACAATTGCAGCAACAGCAACCACAGGCGCTGCCTACACAGACGCAGCAAGCGCAGCCACAGCAGCAGCAGCAGCAACAGCAGCCACCACAGCAACCAAATGCGGGTAAGTTGAAGGAGAACTGAAGCATTTACTCTTTTACTGAATACTCTTTCCCTTTGCAGCATCTGCCTCATCACGCTTCAATCGCTACGAGTCCTCACAGTCACGCTCGCGCGCCTCCTCCTTTAGCCGGCATCAGAACTCCAATGATAGTAGCTCGCCCGGTGGCGGTGGCGGCGGCGGTAATACGCCTGGTAGCACTAGTGGAACAGCAACTGCAGCTGCTGCTGTACTCGGCAGCAATACGAACAGCAATTCGAGCAACAGCAACAGCAGCAACTCATCCAGTAATGCCATGCCCGCACCCAGCATTGCCTCGCCAATTGTCAGCAACACCAGCAGCAACAACTTGTGTGGTGGACTACCGACGGCAACAACATTACCATCTGTGGTGGGCTCGAGTGCGATGCCAATGTCGCCCGCAGCGATGGTGCAGGCAAGGATGCGTGTGGCGCGCAATGCACGACACACCATCGACTTTGATTTCAACAATGTGGATCGTCGTGTGCGGAACAACATTGACGAGCACAACAATGCAGCCAACAACAACAGCAACCTCAGTCAGAGTCAGGCTCAGGATGAGGAAACGAATGCGATACGCTGCGATTCACCTGTCATTGCACGTCTTGGTCCCGTGGTCAACTGCAGCAACAGCAACAGTTCAACGGGTGATGCTCTTGAGGTTACCATGAACAACAACAACAACAGTGGAAGTACAACTGGCAGCAGCAATCTGAATCGCCGACGTTGTGGTAAGACATCAAATGTAGATTTGCGTTCACATCCAGCGCAAAATCAACGTTTCCCATTGCCAGAACAAATCGAGGATTGCCCCTCCAGTGGTGATGAGGGCGTGGTCAGTCCGCGCAAGCGCATCAAAATGGATTACCATCATCATCATTCCAATGCCAGTGCGGTAAGTCAACTCGAATACATCTATCCGAATGTGCCTTGATTAATCTTCCTCCTTCTCTGGCAGTCCCTGGATCAGAATAGCGACAACAACAAGCCGAATCCATTGTCCAACTGTGATGTCATACACGATCCACTGAATCGTAAGAGTGAAATACGTCGCGTCTCGGAGGCTGGTAAATTCTCAGCTGTGGCACCACCACCACCGCCACCGTCAGCTCAGCATCACGGCATGATGCTCAGCTGTCGTCGTCCCTCGATCGATGTGGGCGCATTGTCGGCACTCTCAAGTTCCTCTGCGTTTCGACATGGACTCGTGGGTGCAAGCAGCATGGAGCAGCAGCATTTGATGAATTCATCGCTGGCAGCAAAGCGACGTCGCGTCACAGCTGGCAGCCTACAACAATTGCAACAACCGCAAGCGGTGCAACAGCAACAACAACAGCAGCAGCAATCGTTGGCTGTAAATTCTGGCTCTACCTCTGCCTGCGCCAGCTCATCAGCAAATAGCAGCAGTGTGCTGACGCCCACTGGCACACTGGCAGCATCGTCCGCCTCCACACCCAACGATGACTACCATCATCATGCCTCGCGTGGACGTGGACATCAGCTACATTCCCATCATTCGCACGAGGCAAGCGGTGGCGAGAGCGCCGACGGATCACGACCTGGCACGCCGCTGTGCGATGAGCGGCCCGAGGTGTTGCCCACAGAGCCGCGTCGCCTGCCACCGCCAAGGGAGCGTGTGCCACGCATGCGTGAGGTCATGTGGTTGCCATTGCCCAAATTTGGTGTGCTGTTCTTTCAGCAGCAACGCAATGCGGGTGGCAACAACTGCAGCTCATCGTCGGGGGGCGTCTCCAGTTATCTGCAACAGTTGTCCACGACAGCGGCGCTGCTTGGTAGTGGCAGCAGCAGCAGCAACAGTGGCAACAACAACAACTCTAGTCTTAGTGCAGGCGCTGCTGGCGCCGGAATGTCGTCGTCGTCGTGTGGCTCATTGTCAGCATCGACAACTTCCGGTGGCTCAGCGTTTCTGCCCAGTCCTTCCTCGCGTTATTGGCGCTCCTCCAATCATCATCACCATCATCACCACCAACATCAGCAGCAGCAACAACAGCAGCAGCAACAACAACAACAACAACAACAGCAGCAGCAGCAACATCAACTGCAGCCACTGCAGCAACAATCGCTGTTGTCCTCCGGTCTCATGGGCAGCCCAGCACGTCCGCGTTCGCTGAGCTCCAACTCAAGCGACTCGGATGTGCCCAGTGGCCAGACAGGAGGCAGTCCCTCGCTGGATGAACGTCTGCGCAACTTTGAGGAGAACTATGAGCGTTGGTCTGGCGGCAGCAGCAGCACGACAGCAACATCAGCGAACGCCGGCCACAGTCACGGCAGTCACAGTCATGGTCACAGTAGTCACAGTCATGGTCACAGTCACGGCTATGGGAGCAGCAGTGGCAGTCAGTCGAATGCAACACCCTCCTGGCAGTTATCATCGCTGCATCACTCGTCAAACCTCAGCGGCCTCAGCTCAACGCATCATCAGACGGGCTCGGGCAACAGCAACAGCTCAAGTGGCACTGTGTCGAGTTCCACGAGTAATTCACGTCACAAGTTCCTTGACATTGATGAGTTGCAACCATCGGATATTGTGAAGTCTCTGTTGGCCAAGAAGTCCGTGTTTGACGATGATTTCCAGCGTCTCAAGAAGAATCAATGGTACGAGCCAACGACGACAGACTTTGCCACAGGCTCAACGACAACGGCGGGAAGTGTGCGACACAGTGGACTCTGTGGCAGTGGCAACACATCGCCAGCGTTGCCCAATTTGGCGGCCACCAAGACGACGCCCATTATTGGCAACTGCAGTGCGAGCAATGCGAGCAGTGGTGCCAGCAGCAGTTGCAAGACAACTGGAGCTTTGTTGCAACGTCTGAGCAGCTTGTCGCCCATGAACTCCCCGCAAGCCTCAATGTCGCCCTACAACAGTCCATCGCCGTCACCATCTGTGGTTAATGCTGTCGTGGCCAGCAGTCTTGGTCAGCTCACCAAGTCGGGCATAGTTGCAGCCAACGCAACGGGAGCAGCAGCAGCAGCATCTACTGCAGCGGCAGCAACATCGCTAGCAACAGCCGCAGCAGCAACGGTTGGCAGCACCTCCAGCTCGACAGCAGGTCCTAGCAAGGGTCTGCAGTATCCGTTTCCCAGTCACCCGCCATTGCCAAATACCGCAGCACCACCGCCAGCGATACAGCCGGCACCACCGCCACCGCCAGAGGTGTCCAACAAGACGAAGTCGTCAGCAACACAACAACAACCGCTCAGCAAAAGTCTTAGCGTGCCAGCTGCACCAATTGAGCCACGCACTGTGCTGCAGAAGTCTGTCTCAGTGCCGGGCAGCACCAATGTGGGCACCACAGGTGGCTCCAGCTCGAGCACCAACGGTAACAGTTCCTCTACACACGTACAAAAGCAACCGCCAAACAACTCAGTGGAAGAAACGGGCAGCAAAAGTTCTGCCTCCTCCTCCACCACCAACACAACCTCCTCTTCCTCCTCATCCTCAAAGAAGAGCTCCAGCAGCAGCAGCGGCGGAGATAAATCCTCCTCGCATAGCAGCGGAGATAAATCCTCCTCCCATAGCAGCAGCAGCAGCAAACACAATAATCGCTCTAGCGATACGTCGGATAAGAAATCCAAGAAATTCTCCACCTCCAGCTCCAGTTCTAGTTCCAGCTCCGACAAGCGCAAGAACTCGGCATCATCGCAATCTTCCAAGTCGGCGACGCCGAAGGTTGAAGATGATTCCAGTGAAACAGATGAACCTGCCGCCGAGTCAGCAAAGCCTGACAAGGAACATCATCATCAGCAGCAGCGTCATGAGCGTGAAAAGGAGCGGGACAAAGAGAAGGAGAAGGATAAGGAGAAGACGTCGTCGTCGTCGTCGCATCACAAGGAGCGACAAGATCGCGATAAACGCGACAGGGAACTGCGCAAGCAGCATGAGCGTGAGCAGGAGAAGGAGCGCAAGGCGCACCAAGAGGAGGAGCGCAAGGCCAAAGAGGAGAAGGAAAAGGAGCGTGAAAAGGAACGCAAAGCGCAAGAGGAACGTGAGCAAAAGGAACGTGAGGAGCGTGAAAAGGAGCAGCTGCGTGAGCGTGAACAGCGTGAGAAGGACAAGGAGCAACGTGAACGTGACCAGCAACGGGAACAGGAGTCACGGATGGGACGCATGCGTGATATGTCCGCGTACCACAAGAACAAATCCGATGCTAGTTCCGAGGCGAGCAGTTTCTATGCCCACAATGCGAGCAGCACGACCACGCCCACCACCAACACCACCACTACCAGCAGCAGCGACAATGATCGGCAACACAATAAGGAGAATGCAAGCGATCTGTCAGCAGCGGGGGCAGCAGCAGCAGCGGGAACAGTTGCAGCAACTCCCTCCGACAGCAGCAGCAGCAACAAGGATCGTTCCCGTAAATCATCCCGCAACTCACCCGTTCCCCTTGCCCGCCAGCACAAGCGACGCCTCAGCTCGCAGGACAGCAATCACAGCGGGGGCGGCGCAGGTGGACAAAATCATGAGGATTATGTGAAGCGCATTCGCATGGAGAACAGCAACTCGAATGCCAATCACAGTCATTCCCACAGCAACCATCATCATCGTCTGAACGATCGTCGTGACTCCAAGGAGCACAAGAGCAGCGGCAAGGATGAGAAGACAAGCAGCTCCTCGTCCAAGGATCACAAGAGCAGCAGCAGCAGCAGCTCCCGGCATCATCGACGTGATAAACATCATAGCAGCAGCAAATCCGCCAGCGAGATGAGTGTCGATGTGGAGACAGCAGCAACTGTTGCCAGTGTCAAGCAGCAGCTGAACACCAGTGAGGAGGAGCAGCCACAGCAGCAGCAACAACAATCACAGTCGTCGTCGTCGCATCAGCAACAATCGTCATCGTCGTCGCTGCACAAGTCGTCGTCGTCATCGCAACGGGATCATCACAGCAGTCATCATCATGGCAGCTCGTCATCCTCGTCGCGGCACAAGAGCAAACGTGACAGTCATCGTGATCATCACCGAGAGAAGAAGCGTCACTCGGTGGCAGAATCAACGAACACAGATGAGGAACCCACGCATAATCCACACAGACGCATCTCTGCGGCGGGCAGCTCAGCTGGCGAATTAAGCTCCACCAATACAAGTTCCAGCAAATTGCATCATCATCAACACCAGCAGCAGCGGGAACAGCAGCAGCAGCAGCGGGAACAGCAGCAGCAGCATCGGGAATCACATCACCAATCACATCATCATCATCATCGACGCAGCATTGAACGCAAATCATCGCGTGGCTCTGACGAAGGAGGCGCCTGCTCAAAGGCATCCTCCCAGCCGCGTAAGATGATGATGCTCAGCTCCGCCGACTCGGATGACACAGATGATGCATCCAAGAAGCATTCCATCTTCGATATACCCGACGATTGTCCCAATGTCTCCATGTATGACAAGGTCAAGGCGCGCAGCTGCAAGAACATGCAACGTCAGGCGGAGGAGAAGAAGATCAAGGCGAAGTTCTCGCAACTTAAGCAATCACGTGCCAAGAAGAAGCGCTCGACGAGTTACGATGGTGATAGCGACACCGAATTCGAGGATCGTCATCATCGCAACAGCGGCAGCAGCAGTTTCCACGGTCGCAATCATGGACTGAGCAGCAGTGACGAGGGGGAGGACGATGAGTGTTATCTGCATCGCAAACTCTCATCAAGTCGCATTTTCACCGACTCCGATGGCGATGTCGACACGGTGGCAGAGAGCGAGGCAGATGCCCTCAACATCAGCCGCATGCGGCAGCAGATGGAACAGAATCTGCGTCGTCTATGCGATGGCGACGATAGCTCCGAGGATGAGATACGACGACGTTCCATGTTGGGTCATAGTGGCAAACGCAATTGCCTCTCCACGCGCATCGCATCTGACTCAGAGTCGCAGTCGCAACCTGCGGCACCGGAGGCAATCAAACAGGAACCGCAGCCGCAGCCACAGCCGGAGATTAAGCAGGAGCAGCTATCGGATAATGATATGCAGAAGTATACGAAATCTCGTCACAATTCGCACTCCTCCAATGAGGAGCGTAAGCTGAAAACGGAATTCAAGAAGGAATTCAATGAGTACTTCAACAACAGCAGCAGCTACGCGGAGTTTGTCAGCGGCAGCGCTGGCGATGGCTCTGCCAAGATCAAGGAGTACTCGCCCGAGACGCGTAAGAAGCATAAGAAGAGCAAGCGTCGTTTGAAGTCAACAGCAGATGGCAGTGGCACATCAGCGAATATTGCCTCATGCACCACACCTGGTGGTGGTGGTGCTGGAAGTGGTGGCAGCATCTTTGATGTCTCCTCCTCTGATTGCAAGGCGAGTAAGTTTGACAGCTTCACGGAGCTCAAGCAGGAACAAATCGTGTGTGCAACTGCTGCTGTCACAACTCCCAGCAATACATCCTCATTGGAAGCCAGCACAACGGCAGCAACACCAACAGCAACTGCTGCTGCTGCTGCTGCCGCTTCTGTGGCTGCTGCAGCAATCTCCAAGACGGCATCGGTCAGTGAGCGACGCAAGCACAAGGAGCGCAAGGAGAAGAAGCGTGAGAAGCTGCGCAACATGAGCGAAACAACTGCGAGTGCCTCTGTGGATCAGCAGCAGCTAAGTGAGAAGCTCTCCAAGGAGGAGCGTCATCGCCTCAAGAAGTCGAAGAAGTCCAAGAGTTTGGATACGACATCGACGCGTCTCTACAATTCCAGCGGAGTCGGCAATGTTGCATCGCCACCAACGCCGAGTGCAGCCAAACGCAGCGAAGATAAAATGGAGGATATATTTGGCATTATATCAGATGAGGAGGAAGAGGAGGAGGAATCACAGCTGACCGATGAGCAGCCCGAGGCGGCCTCAGCCAAGGTGCAACTGTCTACAACGGGTCCCATGGTTTCTGCTGCCTTGCAGACCTACAAGCAGCAGCAACAGCAGCAGCAGCTGGATACAACACCCCACAGCAACAAAGAGTCTGTAAGCCACCAACAGCAGCAGCAGCAGCAACAACAACAACAGCAGCAGCAACAGGAGGATCTGGAGTTGGAACGCAGTGAACGCGAGCGTCATCGCAAAGAGAAACGTGAAAAGAAACGACGCGAAAAATCAGCACGCGAACAGCAGCAGCAACAGCGGGAGCAACAACAGCAGCAGCAGCAGCAACAACAGCAGCAGCAGCAACAAGCTACTGCTAGTAAAATGGACGATGACAACAGCGTTGATATGGACGAGGCTGGTCGAGCCCTGGAGGCGCAACTCATGGACGACTTCGACAGCAACAAGTTGCCCGAAGATGCCACGCCCTCGACAGCAACAACCTATCGCAGCGACATGACTGACGTGTTCCGTTTCTCTGACAACGAGGACAACAACTCTGTTGTGGAACAACATCAGCAACATGCAGCGCCGCAGCGGCAATCGAGCGAGAAGGATGTGACGCCAACGACAGCGCACAAGAGCAGAGATCGCAAGAAGAAGAAGAAGCGTTCCAAGGAGGAGAAACAGGAGAAACTAGACAAGCAGGACAAGCATCGTCGCGAGTCGTCAGCTGGTCAAGCAACGTCAGCAACTGCAACTCCTACCTCCTCCTGCACTGCTACCTCCTCGCTGACAATCAATGTGCAAGCAGCGGCCAAGCATGCCGAGGAACAGCTGGACAAGGAATCAAAGCGCAGCTCTCCACTGTGCAAACCCTCGCCCAGTTTGCCTTGTCTGATTGGCGACGATGACGACGAGGATGCGCCCATTCCCTGCCCCATCTCCACGCCTGTGCCTGTGCCTACTAAACCTCCCAGTAGCAGCAGCAATCGCCTGGCAAATGATTCGCTCTCGCCCAGTCGTGAGAAGACGCGCATGATCAGCCCCATACCGAAGACACCCACCATAAGTCAGAGCAACAGTTCCATGTTGTCCACCCAATCGGCAGAGACGCCGGTAAGCAGTGGCGGCACATGTGCAGCACTTGCCACCACGCCAACATCCTCGACAGCAGCAGCAGTTGAACCCAAGTCATCCACGGCAGACAACAACACATCGCCCATCAGCACAGCAGCTGCGCTGAACAAGAAGAAAGAGATCTTCATACCTGGCTTCGATGGTCAATTGGATGACAAGATCAGTGAGTCGGCAGTGCAATCGATATCGGCAGAGTTCAATAGTGCTCTGCTCGATTCTCTGGCGGATGAACCCAAAATTCCTGTGGCCTCACCTCCGGGTGCCATCAAGGAACAGGATAACAACAAATCGCGTGTGACAATTTCACAGGAGGAAACGGAAAGTGCCGTGTCTGCTTTGCTGGGCGAGAGCTTTGGCAACTCCTCTGCGGATTACTCAGACGATGGATTGCTGGACGGCATGGATGACATGACGGCAACGGTGAGCAGTGAAGTTGTTGTTGCCGAACCCGACGAGGAGGCAGCCCTAGCAGCTAAAGCCATCGAAACGGCTGTGGAAGAAGTTCCAACTGAACCAGAGCCTGAACCAGAACCAGAGCCCGAACCAGAACCAGTTGTGGTATCTGTTGGTTTGGCTCTCGATCCGGAGGAGCTCAACAAGGCCGTGCAGAGTTTACGCAACGAGGACATGGACATCAAAGCGGATACGCCGCAATCGGAGCGTGATCTGCAGATCGATACGGACACCGAGGAGAATGCAGATGAGGCAGACAGCAGCGGACCCAGTCTGAAGATCGATGAGACTGCCTCGCAGCAACACAGCAGCAGCAGCTGCTCGGAGAAGTCATCGCCAGTGGCTGTGGCTGTGGCAAGTGAGTCCAAGTTGAAGCAACAAACTCCTACAACGGCAGCAGAGCAGCCTGCACAGCCCTCGGTCATCACCAAGCTGCCAGCAACAACAGTTGCTCCTCTGACAATTGGCAGCAGCAGCAGCAGCAACATCTGCACATCGACGCCACAGAAAATTGAGCCACCAACAATCAGTAAACTGCAACAGCCGCTGGTGCAGCCTGTGCAAACCCTGCTGCCAGCTCCCACAACCACAACATTGTCAACACCAACAGCAACACCAACAACAGCAACAGTTGCTCCTCGTCCCACGACGCCTGTCATCAATTTGGATCTGTCGAATGTCATTGCCAATTGTTCGAATACAACAGGCGGCAATAGCTCGGCATCAATATCATTTGGCAGTCCCACAACAAAGGCACCAATGCCACAGGCTTCCACACCCAAGCAACAGACAGCAGCAACACCTCAACAGCAACATCAGCAGCTGTTGGCACAGCGCACATTGATAATGCAACCGCCGACAATTTCCATACCCGAGCAGACGCCGCACTTTGCAGTGCCACATTTGATATTGTCGCCGCACCAGCAACCCCAACAGCAGCAGCAGCAACAACAACAGCAACAGTTGCCAGCTGGTGCTAGTCCCTACTTGGTTGGCATGCGCGCTCCCTCGCCGCACAGTCCACTGTTGTCGCCGGGACGTGGCACGTCAGTCAATCGACAGCACAGTCCAGCAGCGCGGCAGCAGCAGCAACAACAGTTGCTCACTTCACCAACGGGCAATAGTAGCATGAGCAACATGAGCCCCTTGGCAAGTCCAACAGCGCGTGGCGTGACAACAACATCGCCTACCACGGCTGGCGTCAAGTTGCCAACGACACCCAACAGCTACTTGCCACGACAGCAACAACAGTTGCCACAACAAGCCTCGCCTGGCATGTCCAAGTCGGTGATAGAACTGCCAACGAGTGGAGCAACTGCACCACCTCCTGCCGGACCACAATTGTTGCCGCTGCCGATGCCGTTGTCACTGCAGAAGATGCCACCGTTGCCAGTGTCGCATCATCCAACGATCATCAGCAAAGTTGTCACTGTGCAGCCACAGCAGGCAACACAATCCCAGGTGCAACAGGCAACCAACTCGCCACCAATGGGAGGCAGCCTGGCGCTGCATAAGAATCTGCATGTGAACGCACAGCAACAACACCAGCAGCAGCAGCAGCAACAACAACAACACCAGCAGCAGCAGCAACAACATTCGCCGCAAATGTTGCATAAGATGATTGCACATCAGCAACACCAGCAACATCAGCAACATATGCAGCATGTGCAGAAGTACATGCAGCAGCAGCAGCAACAACAACAACAGCAGCAAATGTTGGACCGCAAGCCACAGCAGCGGCAGCAAAACGTGGTGCCCACTCAGCTGCAGCAACAACAACAACAACAGCAGCAGCATCAACAGCAGCTGCAACATCCGCCATTGTCGCCCGGACTTCATCAGCAGCATCTACAGCTGCAACAACAGCAGCAGCAACATCAAGTGCGCCAACAGTATCAGACACAGCAGCAGCAGCAACATCAACACCAACAGCAGCTGCAACAAGCTCAACAGCAACAGTTGCAGAGTCTGCATATACAAAAGATGCAACAACAACAACAGCAGCAGCAACCTCACTTGTCGCCGCCACCGCCAATGTTTGCACAACAGCAACAACAACAGCAGCAGCAGCAACACCAACAACAGCAGCTGCCACGCAACATGCAGCAACAGCCACAACAACTCAGTCCTGCTGGCAGCAATCCCAGTGCACACAGTCCACAAGCGCAACAACAGCAGCAACAGCCGCATCCCTCAGCAATATTGGTGCGTGCATCAGTGCAGCAGCAGCAACAACAGCAGCAGCAGCATCATCTACAACAGCAGCAGCAGCAACAGCAATCGTTGAATGTCATACAGAGTGCACCAGCAGCAGCACAAAAGATAATTGTGCAACAGCAAATTGTGCCCGCACCAGCACCGACAACATCCAGCGGCAGCAACATGCACTATGCGCCAACAAAGGAAGCGGCGTCTCCAGTTGTTGTGGAGGCAACTCAGGCACAGCAGCAGCAGCTGCCACTGAAGACATCCGAGTCTGTCTCTGTGATACGCACACCCACACCCACCATCACTCTGGCCAATTCACCGCTGCAGGCAACTAAAACGGGAGCAACTATTGCTGCCGCCTCATCGCTGCTGACCGAGGAGAATGTCATCAAAATCTCACAGCCCAAGCAGGACGAGCTTATCGAGCAGGACTCGAAGGAGGTGGACAGCGACTATTGGTCGGCCAAGGAGGTGAACATTGACAGTGTCATCAAGAAGTTGGATCCGGCAACAGCAGCAGCAGCTGCAGCTGTCAAGGAGGACAAGCGAACTGTACCACAACAGCAGCAGCAGCAGCAACAGGTGCAAGCACAACAGCAGCAGCAGCAACAACAACCGCCGCCAATTGAAGTGCCACCCACTGTGGAGGCAACTCCAATTGTTGCTACGCCGCCAACTGTTGCTAATGAGCAGCCACAAGCAGCATTACCAGCAACAACAACAACAACAACATCAGCTGCAAATGCTGCGCTCAACTCTTGCTCCAACAACGATCATGACACCGAGGACGAAACCGAGACACGACAGCTGCCCATCAAGCCCGCCACACCCACAGTGGGTCGTGCGGCAAGTGCACGTGGCACTGGAGCGAAACGTGGTCGCCAGCCACGCGGTGGCAAGAAGCAAGCTGCCGGCTTGCCACTGAATCCAACAGAGGCACAGAGCCTGTTGCTCTCACCCGGCGACAATGGCGTGCAAACGCGTCTGCGGAAACCAGCAACGGCGCCAGTGACACGTGGGCGCAAGGGAAGACCACCACGTAATCTGCTGCTGCAGCTGGCACAGCAGCAACACAAGGATCTCATTACGCCGCTGGTTTCAGTGCTACCAGTGGCCACAGCGGCGGAGAAGAAGGCGCGCAATCAGGCGCTGACACAGTCCAACCAGGACATCTACGAGTTCCACGATGATGCTATCGATGCGGAGCCCACAGTGGTGAAGCCAACGCCAACAGTAGCAGCAGCAGCAGCGGCAGCTGTAGCAGCTGCCAGTGTGACAGCAACAACAACAGCTCCAGCAGCAGCAGTTGCTGATGATGCACGACCGCGTCTCATACTGACCATCAATAAGTTAAAGAACAGCAGCGAACTGGAGCCACAAGTGGAACCACAACAGCAGCAACATACGCAGCAACAACAGTTGCAGTTGGAGCACAACACCGACAGCTCGGAATCGTGCAACACACGCAAGTCACGTCGCCTGCAGGAGAAGGAGGATCGCAGCACTGTGGATGACGTCATTGAGGATGTGGTGCGCAATATGAATACGCAACAGTTGCAATTGCAGCTGCAGCAGCAATTGCTGCAACAGCAACAACAGTTGCCCAAGGGCGCGCAGACACCGCCGCGACGCTCGGGTCGCAATGCGCAGGCCAAGAAAGCGGATGTGGTGCAGCAACCATCGAATGCTGTGGGCAGGCCGAGGCGTTCCAAGGAACGCAAGACCTTATCGGAGGCACCAGTGGCAATGCAGCAGGAGGAGGCAACAACAACAACACTGTTGCTGCCACCGCCAACTGCTGTAGGAGCAGCAACAGATGCAGCAACACCAGCAGCTGCAGTCACAGTCGCAGAACCACCGCCGCCGCAGCATGTGCCAGAAGTTAAGGAAACATCACCAATACCAACAGCAACAGCAGCAGTGAAAGCATCAACGCCTGCAGCAGCAGCACCTCTAGCAACAGCAGCAGCAGCACCTCTAGCAACAGCAGCAGTAGAGCCGCAAGCAACAGCGCCAGTGCCAGTCTCATTGCCAGTTGCAATGCCTGTGCCTGTGCCTGTGTCCTTGCCTCTGCCCCTGCCCCTGCCTGTTCCCGTCTCTGTGCCCGTGCCCCCTCCTGTGGTCATGTCCAAGCCCACGCCACAACATCCCAAGAAGAAGGCAATTGCTGCGGCTGAGATTGAATCCTATCAGGCCATCAACTCATCCATGCCGCCCATGCACCAGACAGCTGCCCCGGCAGCCACTCAGAAGATCACAGGTGGTGCCGCCGATGCAGTGAGCAAGGCATTGATCGATCCGGTTACGGGTGTCATTACGGCGGGAATGCCGCAAGGCAAGGAGGGCAATTTGCCGGCAGCAAATGCTGCAGCGCCTGCGAACAGCAGCAACGAGTTGTCGCCATTACTGCAACAGCAGCAGCAGCATCACCAGCAGCAGCACCAGCAACAACAACAACACCAACAGCAGCAGCAACTACAGCAGCAACAACATCTACAGCAGCAGCAGCAGCAACACCAACAGCAGCAGCTGCAAATTAGCGCCACAGTCATTGCGCCTGCCACGCCCATAACAACATTGAACAAACCGGAGGCGTTGCTGAATAAACCTGTCAGTGTGCTGGTCAAGAGCAATGCCACGCCCACACAGCAACAACAACAGCCCACGCTAATCATACAGCAGCAACAGCAACTGCAGCAGCAGCAAGCACAGCCACAGCAGCAGCAACATGTGTTGGCCAACAAGCAACCGTTGGTGTTGCAACCGAATCCGATAACAACAACCGTGTTGCAACACGCACAGCACAGCAACGTGCGTCCACCGCAGCCGCTTAAGGCGCATGTGCTGAATCGCGAGAAGAATCTGCAACAGCAACAGCAGCAGCAGCAACAACAACAGCAGCAGCAGCAGCTACAACTAACGCCCAGCAAACAGCAACAGTCGCTGCCAGGTCACATGCTGGTCACAGATGCCGCTGGCAATCAGCAATTGCTGCCACAGCAACAGTTGCAGCCGAATATCATAGCGCGTCATATGCTCGGACAGCAGCAACAACAGCAGCAGCAGCAGCAACATCTGCTGGTAAATATACCACCACCCACAGCGCATTCCCCTCACTCGCCGCGTATTACTGCGGCACAACATCAAGTGAATGTTGCTGTGCCACTGCAACAGCAGCAGCAGCAACAACAACAGCAGCAGCAGCAGACGCTGGTCATCAAACAGGCAACATCGGTGGCATCAACAGTGCATCCACAAGTGCTGCATGTGGTCAGTTCGAAGGCATCAGTGCTGCCACCGCAACAACAACAGTTGACCAAACCCAACTTTGGCTATGTGTCGCAGCAGCAACAACAGCAGCAGCAGCAGCCACCAATGCCACAGCAGCAGCAACCACAGGCGCAACTATACAAACAGACGGTGCAGCAGCAGCAGCAGCAGAAGACAGCAACACCTGTGCAATTGCCACCACATGGTCTAATGATGCCCACGCACCCGGGACTGTTGCTGCAAGCGAAACCAGCAGCAGCACATCTGCAGGCACAACAACATCAACTGACACCATCACCGCCACCTGTGAAACCCAACCCGGTGGTGCACAATCTACAGGCGCAGGCTCAACCTGGACTGCCTGGCAGCATTGTTGTTGGCTCACCGCCGCCAATGAAACCAGGCCAGCAGCAGCAGCAGCAACAACAACAACCCAATGCAGCTGCAGGTGAGTTGCAAATTGAGAAACAATTGACAGCTGAACTGTGTGCAACTAAACCCGTCAATTTGTCCACAGTTATGCGCACCACAATACCGAACATCAGTCCACAGGGACAGCCGCGTGTGTCGCCGCTGGTGCTGCCACCGGGCATGCCCGGCGTGTCGCCCTTCGATGCCAGTCTGGTAAGTTCTGCACACAAGTTGAAGCCATATGAATATATTTTATTTTTTATTTAATTAGTTTATAGTCGGACTAAGCTCAGTCGACTGTTTAAAAGTAAAAAAAACAATTATTAGTTATAATTAATAAAGAAAAAAAAAAGAAAAACGAAATTAATTGAATTGAGTTGCTTAGTCTTTTACTACTACTATTATCTTAACTTAAACTTAATACTATAATATACTAACTTACTTGATAATCCCCCTCACAATTCTTAAATGGACGCAGCATGATCTGGGCGCATATGTTAGTGGCAGGCGCACACAGAGTCCACCGCCAGCGCATCAGCAGGCATCGCCCATAACACCGGTAATGCACAAGTTTTACATGCGGAACTTTGAAGTAGCGTAACCCAAGTCGCGTCCAGCTTGAACTGCCAACACTGACACTAAAACATAATTAACATTTAATATACATAAATACATATATAATTTAATTAACAACAAATTCTGCTCTTCTTACAGAACGATCCTGCTTTCCGTGGCGTGGCTGCTATGCTGTTCCAGCATCATCAGCTGATGCGCAGCGGGGAGTACGACGACAAGTTGATCAACAGCGGTGCACCCATTGAGCTGCGTCGTCCTGGCAGTGGCCCACCACGCACCATTAGCGTGCCGCACAGTCTACAGAGTCCGCAAGATCGCACAGCAGCAGGTAAGAATAATATATTAATAGATCTTCAACAGTTGCTTTATACTTCTTCTTCTCCTTTCTCCCTTGCAGACTCACCGCAAATGGCGCAGGTTTATGTGCACAATACACGCATACCGCACGCGCATTTCAGCGAGATGGCTCAACGTGGTGGCTACTATGAGAATGCTGGCATACAGCTAGAGCCACCGCCAGCGCATCGTGCGGCTTCCATAAGTGTGGTGGTGCCACCGCCGCCACAAGCTGGCAGTCCTTACCTCAGTGGCGGTGCCACGGTATCGGTGTCAGTGCAACCGGGCATGCATCCCAGCCAGGCCAAGCTATTGGAGCGCGAGCGTGAACAGCGCGAACGTGAGAACGAACGGTTCTCGATGGTGCCAGCAGTTGGTGAGTATTTGCCGGCGAGCAGGAGAGAACTTTCCACTGTCCGTAGCAATACTGACCCTGCACAACCTTCTGCACAATTCACAGCCAAGCAACAGGAGCATATATTGCACGGCGGCATTGAAATTGTGGGACAACAGCAGCAGACGCCACCGCCACAAGGAATGGTACCTCCACCTGGTGATTCACTGGTGACATTGCTGCAACGCTATCCGGTCATGTGGCAGGGTCTGCTGGCGCTGAAGACTGATCAGGCGGCGGTGCAGATGCACTTTGTGCACGGCAATCCGAATGTGGCACGTGCCGCACTGCCCGCGCTGACGGAGAGCACAACGCCGCTGTTGCGCATTGCACAGCGCATGCGACTGGAGCAAACGCAACTGGAGGGTGTTGCCAAGAAGATGCAGGTATGTAGAGACAAGCTCACTTCGTGCCATTAACCTTTACTAACCAATTAATCTTAATCTCTCTCCCCCCCTGCAGGTCGATACAGAACACTGCATGTTGCTGGCGTTGCCTTGTGGACGGGATCATGCGGATGTGCTGCAGCATTCGCGTAATCTACAGACTGGCTTCATCACATATCTGCAGCAGAAGATGGCCGCGGGCATTGTGAATATACCGGTGCCAGGCAGCGAGCAGGCTGCCTATGTGGTCCACATATTCCCGGCCTGTGACTTTGCCAACGAGAATCTGGAGCGCGCTGCTTCTGATCTCAAGAATCGTGTTGCCGAACTGGCGCATCTATTGATTGTCATTGCCACCGTCTAACCCGGAGCGACCGGGGGTGGCGGCGGCGGCTTCAACCCGATCTATACCACCCCCAATTCATACCTGACTTTTCAAGCAAACACCACCGGCACAGACCCCCTAAACTACAGCAATGACAACTACAACTACAACATGTAAAGTAAAACCAACCAATAATACAACAACAACAACAACCATAACTACAACAACAACAACAAGAACTACCAACTAGAACAACAAGCAAAAACAAGTTACGCTCTTCTAGTATTTTAAGTAATTTTAAATAGAAAGTAAATCAAAACAAAAGTTGAAAAAAGCAAAACAAAACAAGAAAAACAAACTAAAAAGCAAACAAGTAAAGAAGAAGAAGAAGCAGAAGTATATGCAAACTTTATTGAATTATATAGAAAAGCAAGAGACACGAGGAGGAGGATGAGAAAGAAGAAGAAAACATTCATTCAGTTAAAAGATCAAATGATTCAAATCACGACTACGATCCATTGTAAATTCACAATACACACATTAACAGATCGCCCCTTCCCCCTGTCTACTCCTCGACTTTCCTAAAAATTAATATATTATGTAAACACGTAAACACACTTAAAAAATATTTGTCAAACATTTTGTTTATTTGCTGTAATACATAAACAATTAATTTATCCCGACTTTTTGAAAGCTTGCAAAGTATCGTTAAGTTTGATCTCAAGAAAGTTTTTATTTTTGCTTAATTTAAAAAATGAATATGAAAGAAACGAAAAGATACAGATAAAGATAAAGATAAAGAAAACAAAACGAAAAGGAATGTGAAAGAAAGAAAAGCTTAAAAACCTAACTGTTTACTGTACTACATACTACTACCAATACATACATACATATATACCTACTATTCCTAAATGAGAGAGGAAAGCAAAAACACGTTTAAGTTTTGGATTGGAGAAAAATGTTCTTGGACTACTTCACATACATAGAACTACAAACACACACACGAAGAGACACAACACACATCTGTATACACCCAAAATACACTGAGAATGCGCCCTCCCAGTTACTGCTCGCATTTTACAAAGTTTCGACGCACTAATTAAGTAGCTTAACTTACTCGAGAGTTTTCGTGATTATTTTCAAATATGTTTGTTCCTCGGCTCCATGTGGCACGTGGCAAGTGACACGTAGGTGACTCTAGCGTGTCGCATAGACCCGAAGAACGCCATGAGCGCCGCCTGTCGCCAACTGCTGTTCAAGCACAATTAGGTTTAAAGATGCGCCCAGAGGCTTTTTTTTACGATTACCAATACAATTACAGTACATACATACATACACACACATACACACACAAACATTTACCCATAAATACCTACATATACATAAAAGAACTATTTAATTATTATATACAAATATGTTAAGCCAAATATTTTAAAGTTTAGAGACAAGTTTAGTTTTTTTTCCTTTGTTTGCTTTCTCCTTTTCCTCATTTCAATTAGAGCGCAGGACAACAACAAAAAAGTAACACCGACGCTTTTTGTTGTTGTCAATGTGCTAGAGTTTTCTGTTCGCGACTACAACAACACCACCACCACTGCCACAACAACAACAACACTGAACCCGGAACTGTTTTTAAGCGCGAACGGTGTTTCTTTTTCCCCAATTGTTATCAATTTATTAATGATTTTCTTAGTTTCTTCTTGTGCGCGAAACTTTGTAAGCTGCCAGGCAGTAGATCGTAGTGCGTATTTATAAATATATAATACATATACACATAGACACATACAATACATACAAACATATATTTTAAGCCCGCTGCTGACTATAAATGATGAACACATACACATTATACAGACACCCCAATACACATACACATACATTATAAATATATATATATATGAGAAAACAACAACAAGTAAATAATGAAAGAAAGCCCCCTCTGTACACTCCTTAAACTTAAACGTTTTCACGCCCACTTGTAAATTATGTGACGAAAAAGCAAACTGTAAAATATATATTTAAATTATTTAGCGTCTAAAACGATAATTCATGTACATGTAAATACAGTTTAATTAGTGTTTAGCGCGTATTTAGTTGTATGTTTTAAAACTTAACTGTACATTATATAACACGATAAAGGTACGATTATGAACGAGAGATATAATAAGCAAGAACAATGAGAGTTCAGAAGTAAAAAGTAAAACAAGAAAAACAAAAAACAAATTCGCAAGTAAACATTTTGTCAGTAACACAACAAAATCAGATGAAACGCTATTGTTTTAAGACATTTTTAGTTATTTTTAAGTTACTCGATGAAGAAACCGATTAAATTACACTTATTTCTAAGTGAATTAATAAACAAATTCAATAAACTTTTTCTGTTAAACGATTTGTTTCATTTATTTCCATTCACTTTTCAATAATACTTTCCGCCCCCCATTCTGTTCCCAGTTCGTTCACAATAGTTGTTGGTTCTTCGATAGAGACCGTTATCCAGCCCACGAAAATCCACTAGCGAAATGCAACTTATATATATAAATAAAAACAAAACACACGAACACATAAATATATATATATATATACATATATATAGATGTTAATGTTATACCTGTAATTAAATAAATTCTATACCTATGCATTATGTGAAAGTTTTGTTCAATATTTAACAGTAACACCATTAAGAGGTTTTAAAAATTGGTATTTTTGTTAAGTAACTTCACATTTGCTTAAAAGTACAATTTTGGCTGCAATTATATACTAGTTACTATTAATTTTGATTTAAATATTAATTTTTCAGGCGATAAATCGATATTATCGAAGTGAGTGTCGCCATCTAGCGTTTACAGCTACAAGATATCACACAATAGATGGCGCTTCAGTGCTGTTGACGTTGTGGAACATAAGTGGATGCATATTAACAGCGATATAACATTTACAGCGAGTATTTAATTACCACAAACAGCTGATATGCACGCAACAGAACATAGATGGCGCTGTACAAATATCAATTTATCGATAAGCTTTTGTAGTATCGCAACAATCGAAAAGCACACGGAACGAATTGTTGATTCCAACAATTAAATTATAAATAATAAAAGAAAAGTGTATAAAAGACGAAGTTTACCGTCTTAAAACAACCACTCACCTGCAGACATGGCAAATATTGTGCAGCAAAGTAAGAAACGTGCAGCAAAAGCACAGCAAAACACGTTCAAGTGGCGGCATCAACAGCTGTGCGCGGTTATACAATTCATTTATTTACCCGTCGTTCCCTTTTGCAGGTCTTCCACTGGCAACGGCGCGTACGCCGTTGATGCAGTTCCTTCGTTTTCGTGGAAAGATTAACATACAACGGCCCAAGGCGCCACATTATGAGCGGGCCAGGGTTATTGCGGTCACGCAACCCAAATATGCGGAACCACCCAAGGCGCTGACCTGCTTTCAGTCGCGTGCAGAGCGTACGGCAACGGCGGTGGAGAATCCCTATAATGCAATCATAGCACGTGAGGTGCGCAACTGGTTGGATCACTCTCGCCTGGTGGCCATCTTCCACCTGAACTCGATATCGGCAGACGAAATCTTTCGCGTCCGCGTGGATCTGCACAAACAGAATTTGCACTTGAAATCCTACGGTCGCAAGATCATTGGGCAAGCTGTAGAAGGTACTCCATACGAGGCCATCCTGCCGCTGTTTCACTCCAATCATTGCATAGTCTTTTCGCCGAATGAACAAAATGTAAACAAATTGCTTCGCATCACGCGCAGAGTGCCGCAAATGGTGTTGCTGGGCGGCATCGTGGAGAACTCGCTGCTTAGCCGCAACGAGCTGATGGCCTTTGCCCAGATGCCCAGCCTGCAGGTGGCACAGGCGCAGCTCGTGCAGACGCTCAACCAGGCCGCCGGCACAGTGGTGCAACAGCTGCAGGCGCATCAAGTCCAGTTGATCAAGGTGCTCGACGTGCACGCGAAAGGCGATGCCACCGCATCAGATGAGACAAAGCTGCCCAGTGACACTCCCGCCCAGACGACGTAACTTCTTGTTAACTTGTTAATAATGTTTAATAATAATAACAGCAAATAATAATCATTTGTCTTTTAACTTAGAGCTACAACTAGATTGCACTTTTCCAACGGCCTGAATATTCTGCTGGAATGATGGCGGCGTCGTCAGTTTGGGTTTTAGGAGCTGATCGTGGCATGCGGCATGTGATGCCAACGCTGTCTGCAATTGAAGGCCAGATTGGCCAACGCTTCAGCCGCATCGAGTTCATCCTTGTGGTGAAGCAACCAACGCTCGCCGCGTGCAGCAGCTGTGGCATCGCTAGTGAACAGCACTTGCGACTGCATTGGACGCTCCATGCTTGCCCCGCACTTGTGTCTGGAGAGGAACAAGAAGTATCAAGCTAAGCTACTGTTGAAGATGCACTGCAGCCTTACCTGCTCATATTCCATTCGATATGATAGTTGTGCCTGTCCGGCGTGAATCTGGCCGCGCTCTCCAGCCACTTGTTCAGCTGGTTGCCATTGCCACTCTCGCTCGTCCTGTTCTCATCATGTGCATTGCTGTCCCGCAGATACTTCTCCATCATCTGTTGCTTGTACTTGGCCTTGCCGGCAGGCACAGTTGGCAGCATGGGCACACGATCTTGGCTTGACGTGACCGTGGATTCAACATAGAAGTTGGGCTTGTATGCCACGGAGCAGGAGGTGGAGGTGGAGGCATTGTTGCCATTGCCATCGCTGCCTGTGCTGCGGCTGGACAACTCATCATCGTCTTCGCCATCATAATCCTCAATCGCACACGGACGCATCTCCTCCTCCCAAATGCTGTCCTCCGACGAGATGCTAAACTGCTCCACATTGCCACGTGCATTGTGGTTGTAGTTCTTGATGAGATGGCCCCATGACTTTTTGGCTTTCTCGCGCTCCGAGTTCTTTAGCTTGCGTCGCCAGTTAGCGAACCAGTTGCAGATCTGTGTATACGTTAGACCCGTCTCCAGGGCCAGTTTCTTTTTCTCCTCCCGACTGGGATACGGATTCTCGCGTCGCCTGATTAGCCAATCCTTGAGCATGCGCTTTATATCCGGCGTGAACAGACGCTTGGCAGCCCGTGGTTGATGTTGATCATCCTCTGGTGGCCAGGCGCGTCTACAAATTAAAAGAATAGTGGGTAAATAGGGGGATATTGGGGGGATCATCCAATGTTCCTCACCTGCTGTGACGTCGATTGCGCTTGGGACGACACGATTTCTCCATGGCTGCAAGAATAAATAAATAAACTATAGTCTAAAATGGAATGCATATCGATGGCATTAATGATCATGGCACACACCCTCCTGTGTGTACATGTGTATGTGTGTATGTGTGTGTGTGCTATTGCTCATCATAATTAAGCCAATCGGGCCAGAAATGCCCCCGTACTCATCGCACGCTGTAAGGCAATTCAAATTCAGTTTCAAAACTTTAGGTGGGTGGCGCTATTTCTGTCCGAGAAAATATTCATGTTTTTTGCTCTGTTGCCGTTGTTTTTACCCGATAAACGAAAAACATTTGACTGTGTCACACACAAAGAGAGAAAGAAAGAGAGAGAGAGACAGTGTCTGTGGGAGATCGACACTAAGAACTGAGAGAACTTTAAATACCAAATGATGTTAATAACGGCTTGTAAATTGATCAATTAGCACATATATTCGGAATTACAGAATATATATAGAGTTTCTCAGTTTCATTGATAAAAATCCTGCTGGCCATTGTTTTCATTATTTCAATATATGTATATATGTATGTCCAACTGTACATAAGTACATATATCAGCCCATGTTATTTATATATAAATCTGTTTTCGAAACGAAATATGTTTACGCCTCTCAGCTAATTTTCAAGTACGCACAATATATATGAATAAATCCGATGGTATTCGAACCTTTGTTGATATTTAATGCCATCGAATCGAAGTCGTTGTAAATGTTGTTGATATTCTTCAGGTGTTTTTGTGCTAACATTGCATTATATAATCTCAACATGACACAATAGAGAGAACAATAGACTTGTTTTTGCTATTATTTAATTGATGTCTTTGCTTAAACGGTTTTTTTCACTCTGTCAATTTTGAAATGTTGGCGCAAGCAACGGTATTTTCAAGCTCCTCGCACAGTGGGTCAATGGTCCAGGGATAGTACGAAAGAACACACCCACCTGTAAATATAGATAGTTTCAATTTTCCCAAAATGTTTTTTCTCTTTTTTTTATCACATAAAATAAAAAAACGACGACAAAGCACAACGTTTCGATCGACGTACGCGCAAAATGCAAACTGAACGTTCGTCCAATTTTCAAAACTAGCCAAAGATGTTTTCGAATTCTCGCTGCGACGGCACGACGGATTGTCATTCGGATTCGGCTATGGGTAAACGGCACTTCGGAAAACGAAAACACACAGAGTTATCACACACGAGAGTGTCGAGCACTTTTAATCTATTTACAAAACTCGAGAAAAAATAAATATGTGGCACATACATAATGCCTATTTTCAAATAATCACCGAACGTGATAGTTCCGGCATACGCTACGTTAGGCAATCGACCAACCATTGAACGAGGTGTCCTATATGCCTGTCCTACGCGGTGTAGGGTGCAAATTCACTTTCATTCTCGAATCAATTTGTGGTGGCCATGATGCGATTAAATTTAAATTGTGTCGCAAGAATTTTCCAAATTTTTCACACTTGCATTAACAGCCAGGCAATGAAATGCAAAATGAATATGGAAAAAAGCTTTTCAGTCGCTCCGTTATATTTTCAACTTTATGTGAAATTCAATAAAATACTACTCAGAAGGTATTAAAAATATAAGGTGCATATATAAAGAATTTGTGCATTAATATATCTTAAAAATTAATTTATTGCATTCTTCCTAAAATTAAGTATTTTAAAAACAAAAAAATTTGTTTTTTAAACTTTTATAAAAATGGCAATAAGCTTCAATAAGAGTTGCTTAGTTTTCGCACAGGTTGGCAGCGCTGCCAGCGTAAGTGTGCACACACCAAATTCGTAGCGAAATTCAATTGTTTATATCTAGAACGTAATAATTCGCTGAAAAAATTTACTATTAGCATTGGAAAAAACAATACGCCTGGTCGATATGAACGATTCGGTGCGCTATGACCGCCAGCAAATACATCTGGGCGTGCTGAACGAATCCCAAGAGGCCATTGATATTCTAGCCAACAGCAGCGGTTCGGAACCCGAGCAACCCCAGGGAACTGGCAATGTAAGTTAAACGTCGCCAAAAGTCTTTGTTCATTGTATATTGACACGACTGACTCATGTCGCACATTGCCGTTATATGTTTCTCATTTGTTTTTTTCGAATCCAGGTGCTATGTACCCACGATGGTGTATTGCTGAAAAAGGCTAATGCCGAACATATTTCCGAACTGAACACCAGCGGCTCGTTGTCCTTGGTGGAGTACACTCAGCCGCAGCGTTGCCTGTACGTGGAATGGCAGCCCAATAATAGCATAATAATAGCCGATGATAGCCAGGATCAAGGGGATTGGGCACTAGTTGATAGAATAGCGGGACGTACTCGCACCACCTCTGAGTGCAACGCCTTCAATACGAAGCCGCCCGAAATGGGCAGCAATGGCAGCATCGTGGTGCCAAGTCGTGCTCGAATAATGCGTGCCCCACTGGATGAATTGGCCTCCGTTGAGGTGCGACATCGTGGGCAGACAATAAGATTCCTGCGTAAATCCGATAATAGCGTTCACTGCGAGTTCTTCTTTCAACACGGCAACGTAGATCCCTTTGTGCTCTCCATGCAGCAACAGCATTTCATTGAAAGCTCCGAGACAAGTCGCAACGGGGGAGAACATTTTGCGATACTGAATACCGAGAATCAAAAGCTGAAGAAAACATTCGCTGAACTCGATATTGGCGAGATCAAGGCCAGTCAGCTGGCTCGCGACAGTTGGCTGCCCAATAAGCTGGTCGGTTTTCTGGGCACCATCCCGGACTATGTGCAGCCATCGTTTCAGCGCTCGCCCAAGAATCGTCCAAACACTCTGATCCCAGGCGATCGCCAGACCTCGCCGGATAACTATCAGTTCATTAAGCTAAGCGGCAGCACCAACAGCGCCTGCTCATCCAATAGCCAGAGTCGCGAGGAGAGTGCCGACAAGTCGCCAGCGGACAGTGAGCTGGAGAATCTCAATGCACAGGTTGAGAAGATTGTCAACGAGCTGCCCGCGCGCCAGTGCGTGCAACGTGGTAAGTAACAATGACGCTACACAATGTGAACTTAACTAATTCGTTTGTTCTTATACTTTTCCAGGCTTACCCCTCAGTGAGTCGCAGTGGATTGAATTCCAGACACCCGATGGTCGCATTTTGGACAGCGCACGCATTAAGGAGCTCATCTTTCGCGGTGGAATTGTGCCCAGCCTGCGCGCTGAGGTATGGAAGTTTTTGCTGAATTATTATCAATGGGGCAACACGGATGTGGAGCGCATTGAGATGCGCAAACAGAAGACCGTGGAGTACTACAAAATGAAGGCCCAATGGCTGGCCATGACCAGCACACAGGAGGCGAACTTCAGTGGCTACCGGGATCGCAAGTGCCAAATTGAGAAGGATGTGAAACGCACTGATCGCACACAGCAGTTCTTTGCCGGGGAGGATAATCCGAATATAGAACTACTCGGTGGCATTCTTATGACCTATGTTATGTACAATTTCGATCTGGGATATGTACAAGGCATGTCCGATTTGCTGGCTCCCATATTGGAGATTCAGGTGAATGAGGTCGATGCCTTCTGGTGTTTTGTCGGCTTCATGGACATGGTGTTCAGCAACTTTGACATGGATCAGGCCGGCATGAAGACACAGTTCGCTCAATTGCGTCGCCTGCTGGAGGTGGCAAATGCGCCGCTCTTTAACTACATGTGCAGCCATGATTCGGATAACATGTACTTCTGTTTTCGTTGGCTGCTCGTGTGGTACAAACGTGAACTGGACAACGATGACGTGCTCAAGTTGTGGGAATGCCTGTGGACACGTTATCCCTGTGCCAACTTTCATCTGCTCTTCTCTGTGGCCATTTTGGATCAGGAGACGAATGTGATTATCGATAAGAAATACGAATTCAACGAGATACTGAAACATGTCAACGAATTAACCGGCACCATCGATTTGAAACGCACACTGGAAACGGCCGAGGCCATATATCTGCAACTGAAGGCATCCGAGGCACTGCCCAATGACATACGACAAATCATTGGGGAACCATTGCTGCCACCTGCTGCTGGCGAACAACCTGATGAAGAGGCAGCCTATTCGGATGATGGATTCGATGAGTTGCGCGAGATAGGACCCGAGGAGAGGGAACGTCAGCAGAAATTACTAGAGGAGGCATGCGAGCGCTCAATGTTCCTCAATCACATTTAAATCGGGGGGCAGCTACAGCAACAATAAAGCCAACGGCGAAGCATGCGCAAAATATTTAGATGTAGCCATTAAGACTCAAAGTTTACTATCGCATCAAGGTGATACGCCCACTTGGTGTTACCGAGGGGCGTTCACTGGTACAGTGCTTTAATTGAAAAAAGTGAAAACGTGAAAAAACCAACACAGATTTATATATTGTATATTATACGTATTTGTACTTTTTGTATTTATTGTAAGTTCTTTCCTTAAACACCCCCCACCACCCCCCTGTTCATCCCCCTCCTCAATCCTTTACACATTGGCTTAAGCAATCGTTATCCTAAATGAAATGAAGAAATGATATTTTGAGCAACGAACTTGGCTCGCATACGTATCAATTAGAATTAGCTCTGTTTAGTATGTCAATTTTTGAAATGATTTGTCAGTTATCACATAATGCTAAAAGCAGCTTTTGTTGCCCCTTTTAATTAAGTTCAACTCGATTACTGTGAAAATACTAGCATAGATGCGTGCACACATACATACATATACTGAATATACCAATACATACATACTTATATCCAAAATCCATGAATTGCGTAGTAAAAACAACATGAAAGCAAACTAAAATTGACTTCAATTTGTCCACACTGAATACACAAATGTTATTAATTATTTGTTGGCTCCCTGGGTTGCAAGTTTGATCTATGGCTACGGTCTGACTTAGAAATGGGCGCGGGCCTGTTCTTTGAGGCCCGGCCCGGCCCGAACCAGACTCGAATTTTTGAGGCCGATATCGATTAAAACATCATTATATTTTTTACACTACGACAGCTTGAAAGGATTACACGACTGGACCTTCCAGACTCTAAATGCGCATCGTAAGGACAAGCGCAGTCCCTGCTACAGTTTGGGGGAACTGCAAAAGTCCCGCACCTACGACGACATGCGGAACTCTGAACAACTGCAACTTGTGAGGGAGGGCAAGATGCACAGATTCCTGCGCATGTACTGGGCGAAGAAGATCCTCGAATGGACAGAGACGCCAGAGCAGGCGCTGGAGTACTGCATACTGCTCAATGATAAGTACAGTCTGGATGAATGGGATCCCAATGGCTACGTCGGCTGCATGTGGTCAGTTGGTGGCGTTCATGAACAGGGCTGGAAGGAGCGCAAAATCTTCGGCAAGATACGATACATGAACTATCAAGGCTGCAAGCGCAAATTCGATGTTTCCGCCTATGTCATCCGATTTGGGGGCAAGTTACATATGAAGAAATAACGGTTACTACCTGTACTACTTTTAATTACAATAAAAAATTGTACGTTTATTCTTTAATTTAATTGTTTACTTTATTATTATGTATTATAATAAGCCAGGTCAGATTTGTCTGGGGGAGGGGTATCTACTGCATGCGTTTCTTGCGTTATTGTGGAGCATTCTGATTGCACCAGGCAACCAAACCAGTTTCCACCAGACGTACAGCATCAGAAAGAAGTATAGCAGCAGCAGTACAATGTACAGTACAATGTTAATTTACATTTGTATTTAACATTACATTATGATTTACCAGAACAGTTGATTTAATCTTATGCTAATTAACATTACAGACCAAGAACTTCCTGCAGTTGCCTGCTGCTGATTTCTGTTCACCTGGTATTTTTTTTGTGCCTGGCTGTTAAACTTCTCAAAAATGTTTGTCATGTTTTGATTTGGAAGTGCACGTGGCGCTTGCACTAATACGAAATTACTGCAGTTACCTGCTGCTGATTTCTGTTCGCCTAGTATTTTTTGGTGCCAACCTGTCAAAAATTTCAAAAATAAACGTTGCGTTTGGCGAGGGCAGCGCTGCTTTTGTTGGGTTCATGGTTCCTGCTTACCAAGCAAGACGCAGCTGCTCCATGCCCGCTTGGTGCTATTTCTGGATGCCTGGTACTAGAGATGGGCGCGGGCCTGTTTTTTGAGGCCCGGCCCGGCCCGAACCAGACTCGAATTTTCAAGCTTTCAAGCATGCCGGGCTTTCCGGGCTTTTACCCCTAGGCCCGGGGCCCGACGGTAAAAGGCCCGGTAGCTGGTTTTAGGCCCGGGAGGCGTGGCAGACCCCACAAAGTATATATATTCTTGCTCAGCATCAATAGCCGAGTCGATTGAGCCATGTCTGTGTGAAGACTTTCCCCCAACATTGAATAAAATGTTCACTTGTTTTGTTTTAATTTTGGAAATTTATTTTTCATATATTTATCTTGTTGTTTGCTGTAGTTGTGTGTTGTAATTATCATACTTTAATTAAGAATTATACTTAGCATATCTAAATTTAAATTGTTATTTGCTCTTTTCTCTGTCTGTATTGGTGCAACTGTCATACGCTTTCGGTTTCTCATTCTCTTTCTCATTTCCTTCTTTCATTCTTTAATGCATCGAAGTGCAAACAAAATAGTTGTTGCATTTGATTCTCTATATAGTTGATGCATCCAATCAATATATCAATATATGTACGCTGCGCCAATTACACATATAGTACATATACATATACATAGGTAATAATTGATTTAATTTAAAAAATTTCTATTTTTGTTTTTCGAATTAAATAATTTCATTTCATTTCCCACGTTTCTTCTGATTGGTTGTTGTTTTTTGTGGTTGGTTGGATTTGTTTCAGTTTCGTTCACAAAAATTGCATTTTAAAAACATACAAAATACAAATTAAAACTTATCAATTAGAATATTATAAATTGTTCACTAATTACATAATTAAAAATTAAAAGCGATCTGACGACGAACAGTCAATTTTTGTATGTATGTATATAATATATATGCATATATATACTATATATAAATATATATAGATCTGTATAGATAGGACTTGCGAGTACACAAATATAACATAGGCAGGACGACAAAATGTGCGTGCGGGGTGTGTGGGGGGAGAGTAATACACATACACACATAATTAAAACGAAAGTATAGTTAAATTAAATCAAAACACAAATAATAATTAGGGGGGAGAAATTGTGAATGAAGGAATCCGGCAGAGCCTTTAAAGATACTAAAAATATGTACAGGTTTTTCTTTTCTTTATCGATTTTCATCTTTTTTTTTTCTCTTTCTGCTTTTTGTTTTTTTTTGTGATTAAGATTACCTCTTGTGAAGGACGACAGCATTGAACCCAATTAATTATATATAACTATTATGTGTATACATTAAAATAGGTGTATGTATCTGTGTATGTGTGTGTGTGAGTGTGTCTGTGTATTTGTGTATTTCTCAATCGAATCGAATCGTTCTTTAAGTTAGTTTTGCTGTTTGCCGTTTCTTGTTGCTTATCAGTTACAGATACAGATACAGATAATAATTTGCAATAATTTAAACCGATTTACTCATATATCTGCGAAGGGGGGGGCTAATCTTCCTCCTCTACTGCTGCCCCGTTTTACAATTAAATTATAAGCGCTTTTTTAATATACTCGTTAATATACGAACCCCACACAGCGACAACTGTTGCTGCCCCATCACCAGCGCCTCCGCCTGCCTCGTGTCACGCCACAAGTTGCAGCAATGCGTGTACAAGGGGCAAGGTGGCGAGGTGACGCAGCAAGACAACCTCACGCTCAATGTGGTTCAGCCTTTTAGCCAAGTAAGATTGGTATAAATGTCCAGTTAGTCATGCTGCCACTGTGTGGCATCTCTGCAGCTTGCCACAGCAAACAATTTGCAGCAGTGTTTGCTGCGCAGATGCTGAAAAGATGCCACACAATGTGGCACGGCAGAGTTAACTGGCACAGCAGCAATATACCAATCCTACTCGCTACTGGCTCTTCTACTCTTTACATATATATATCATATATCATATATATATATATATGTATTTATATATAATATTTATATATATCTATTTGTTTGTTTGTTTCTCTTTATGCTTTACTTATACTTTACACAACTTTAAGCTTAAGGGATCTACTACTCCTACTACTCGTTCCTCCTCCTCCTCCTCTTCTAGCTCCTGCTCTTCCTCCTCGTTCACTTTCTCTGCCTCCTCCTCCTCCTGCTCCTCCTCTTGCTGCTCTCGTTCGCATTCTTGCTGTTGATCTCGTACTTCTCATCGTACTTGTTACACTTAGCCTTGTTTTCATTTTGCCCGTTGCAGCTGCAGCTGCTGCTCGACTTGCTTCTCCTCCTCCTCTTCTTTTGTTTACTTTGCTGGTTTGCTTTTTCGTTTGGTTTATCTCCTTCTTCTCCTTCTTCTTGTTATTGTTGTTGCCTTGTCTGGTTCGGGCGCCCACTTGAGGGGGGGCGCTGTCGTCTGGCTAGGAGCTTCGCTTTACTCATTCATTCCGCTCCTCGGACTCGCTGCCCGTTGACAGATTGAGCGTTGCAGCATCCGCAGATTGTCGTGTGTGCCGCGTGGAGCGCAGCTCTCGACGCTTTTCCGGCGGCTGTTCCGCTGCCGATGCACCACCATGCTCAGTGCCCGACCGTGGACGCTTCAAACGATTCGAGGAGCGACGACTTTCTTCCGCGGCGGCAGCGGCTGCCGCTGCAGCAGCCACAGATGTGGTGCCACCACTGCTGGAACCACTTAGATTTGCAATGGAATTCCCACCACCGCCGCCGCTGGCATCCAGATCCTCCACGCTGCCGCCATGACTGCTGCCAGGCGCCGCTGGCTTCTTCAGTATGGGCTGAATGATGAGCTCGTCCGCCTCCTCGTAGGGGGGAGGCAACTTGGCCGCATCTGCTGCATTGGTGATGGTCAGCGAGATGCGCGATTCACTGCGCTCCGATCGCTCGCTGCTGGTGCTGGCGCCGCTGCTGATGGGCGGCGCAATTGTGATGGTTGTCTGTGATGGCAAATTCGCCGCAATTGCTGCATTCGATGCCGATGCGCCGCCCGTGGAGCCCGAACTGCCCAGCGGTGTCAATGTGACCTTGTCCTGTTCCGGCGTTGGTGTTGGCACTGGCGTTGAGGAGCTGCTCGAGTTGCTCACGCCACGCAGACTCTTCTCAATGCTGCTCATGCTGGCGCCCAAGTTTAGGGGCAGTCCTGCAGCCAAGGCTGCGGCGGCCAGTTCATCCTTTGTGGGATGCATTTCACTGCGGGCGCGCTTCGATTTGTGTTGTTGTTGTTGTTGTTGCTGCTGCTGCTGCAACTGCTCGGCATCCAGCGCGGCAGCATAGGCTGCAGCTGCACTGACACTGCTGGCCGATGAGGTGGGTATCAGTGAGATGCCCGATCCCAGGCCCAGCGACTTGGTATAGAAGTCCATTTGCTGCTTGAACGCATCCTGTTCCCGCTGCCGCTTGGCTGCGGAGGAGCTGCTGCTGCCGCCGCCGGAGGAACTGCCCGCTGAGGACGAAGCACCGCCGGTCAAGCCAGCCAGACTGGCCAACGAACCGGGACCACTGAGTGGCAATGAGCCGCCCGCGGCTGCCATCGCCTGGGCAGCCATTTCAGCGAGCAGCGCCTGCGAGAAGTCACTGGACATGCCGGGAATCTGTGGCATCTGCGCAGCTGCCGCGGCGGCTGCTGCTGCAGCGGCTGCAGCTGCGGACTTGGAGCTCTTGCTGGCCGAGGATGAGCTGCCGCTGTTGCCACCACCGCCGCTGATCGATGACGACGACGATGTGGATGGCATCTTGCCCTGGGAGAAGGCCTGCAGTGCAGCCAGATCTGTGGGCAGAGCACCGCGTGCCAGGCTCTCAAACCATTTCTGTTGCTCCTTGGCCGACGCCTCGCTGGCTGCGGCAGCTGCTGCTGCTCGCTTGCTGGCCGCACTGGAGCTGCTGCTGCTGGTGCTGTTCGAACTGGTGGGCGTGGGCAGTGGCATGCCCAGGGAGCTCATCAGACGCGTTGCCTGCGCCAGATCCATGCTGCTCATGCGACTGAGCGACTCCAGCAGATGTGGATCTGCGCCGGGCATCAAGAGACTCGACAATTGCGCCATGTCCGCTGCGCTGGGTGTCACTGAAGCGCTGGAATTGCGTTGACTGTTGCTCTGCCGGCTGCGACTGGAACTGGACGAGGAGGGCGTGGTCACTGTGCCGCCTCCCATGCTGGCCATGGCATTCATTAGGCTGGCCGCCGAGTTGGCAGCCGAGTTGGCGGAGGCGCGTGAATTGCTCGATTTGCTCGACTGCGATTGGTGCGACTTGGACGAGGATTGCGTGGAGCCAGTGACCGCTGCCGATGAGGTGGCGACGCCATTCAGCAGATTGTATTGCTGTGCCAGCTGATCGTAGGCAGAGCCCAGGCCACTGGACCCGAGTGAATAGGGATTGAGACCACCCAGACCCATGGGCGGATACAGCAGCGATGGATTCGGGAAGAGGAACGGAAAACCGGCGGCAAGTTGCGATGCTGATGCACTTGAATTCTTGCCACCCGCACCACCTCCGGCTCCACTGTTCACAGCAGCGGCAGCCGCTGCTGCAGCTGCCAACTGTGCAGCCTCGTTCTGTTGCTGCTTCTTCTTGCTGGCCGCCGACGAGGATGAGGCGGCACTCGAGGAATTGCCACCACCACCGGACTGCGACTGGCTCTTGCCGGTGCCCCCGCCCGTGCTGCCACCTGTGCCTGTCAGGCCGCCGAGCGTTGGCCCCGCAGCAGCCATGAGCGCAGCCAGCGATTGGGCATCCATGCCGGCCAGATTCCCCAGGCCACCCATGCCCGCCAGGCTGGCAAACAGATTCATATTATTGAGATTACCCAAGCCGGGAATATTTCCCATGCCGGGCATGCCGCCAAAAGGCATTGAGAGCAGCGGATTCTTGGGATCGAAGGCAGCCAACGGATTCTTGGGATCAAAGCCACCCAGACCCGGCAGATTGGCCAGCAAACTGGGATTGATGCCAGCCAGCGAGCCAAACTGCAGTGCAGCCTGATCCAGTTGGGCTTGCGATTGCGATTGACGCGACGATTTCTTGGCCGAACCACTTGAATTGCCCGCCGGCGACTGCGTGGCGCTCTGCTGCTGTGTGTGGCTGCTGGAGGATGTGTTGCTGGAGTTGGACGAGGGACGACCGCCATGTGACTTCGATCCATAGCTATTGCTATTGTCCATGACATTCGAACTGGGCTTGGGCGATGGCGCCGACATGGGATTCTGCATTTGCTCGAGCCATTTGGGATCCACTTCATAGTTGGGATTCTCAGTTAGCCTGGGGAAGAGATGAAGATTAGTAGAGCTGTATGGAGCTGAAGGGGGAGAGTCAGCTCTCCCTCTTGCTGCCACTTACCACTGCATCAGTCGCTTTAGTTGTGGCGCCTTGTTGCCGCCGAGTCGCTTTCCTGTTTGCTTGTTGATTACCGGCACGGGCTCCTCGCCGGTCAAGCCCTGCGGCCCTGACATTGACGACTGTTGCTGCTGCTGCTGCTGTTGTTGTTGCTGTTGCTGCTGCTGCTGTTGTTGCTGCTGCTGTTGCTGCTGCTGTTGCTGCTGCTGTTGTTGCTGCTGCTGCTTCTGCAGCTGCGCCTGTTGCTGCTGTTGTGCACTTGCGCTGCTGCTCTGCTGTCCACGATTGCCACGTCGACTGTTGCTGCTGCTGCTGCCGCTGTTGCCCGCGCCGCCGCTGCCTGCGCCCACATAGTCAATGCTGAGCTGATCTCCCAGTGGACTTGTCATGTCCGACAGCCACTTGTTCACCTTGACATCGTGCGGTGAATTGTACTTGGAGCTGAGCTTCATTGCCTGCTCCATTTCGGCCAACATATTCTCGTACGCTTTGCGCTGTGCCGGCGGCAGGAATTGCATCATCTTCTGCTGCTGCTTGAGGAACGATTGCGGATCTGTGGCCATGGTCTGTGCCAGCAGTGCATTGAGACTGTCCTTGCTGGATAGACTGCCCAGGCCTGCCATGCTTTGCAGCGCGCTTAGGCCGCTGCCCGATGAGCTGCTGGCGCCGCTTGCGCTTCCTTGCCCTTGGCTGCTCTTCGATTCTGCAGAGGGGAAACAAACAAGACAGGGAGAGAGTTGGAAAGAGAGAGAGTTAGTTATTGTTGTTGCTTTGGTGCAGAGTGGGCGGCAGATTAGAAATGAAAGCGCAGAGACTCAAACTCACTTCCGGGCACTGTGGTCACAGTGATGGTAAATGGCTTCTGATTCGATTGCTGCTGACTGGGCGCCTGCAGATTGGCGGGCGTCACTGATACACTGGGCGGAATTTGTGGTTTCTTCGATGAAGGCAACGAGGGATCGGGGAAGGTCTTTTGCTCTTTGGCAGCCGACAAACCCAACACAATCTCGTCAAGCTTCTTGCGCTTCTTCTCCTTGCCAATCACAGGTTCCTCTATGGTCTGTAAGGGAGGAGGAAAAAGGAGATGTTTAATCTACTTTCTACTTTCTTTCGTTACTCTACTTACGCAATTGTTCTTCTTCATCAGCTTGTTGAGCGTGTCGTCCAGCTTGCTCTTGCTGCCCATGGAGGGGAAGGCGGAGCTGAGCGCCGCATGCACACTTGACTTCTTTGAGGGCATGGAGAAATCCTGCACCTCGCTGAGATCAATGGCGCCAGCGCTGGACGCCGATTTGAGCATTTCCGTCATGTTCATTTTGGGCAAACTACTGTGGAGAGAAGAGAACAGAGTTTGATGATATTGAATGTGATTATATATATATTTATATATATACATATATTTATATATATTTATTCTACCTGGACGACAGATCCATGGGCGCACCCATTGAGGGCGGCGGTGTCTTTAACGCCGGCACTGCGGGCTTGTTAAACTGTCCGGAAGATTGACGCGACAGCGAGGCATGTTGATGTGCTGGCGGTGGTTGCATGCCACTCAGCGCAGCCGAGGAGGCTGCACCAGAGCCAGCACCTCTTCCACCACGTCCGCCTGTACCGGTTAATGCCTCCATATTGGCTATTTCACTTTCCCAATCCTTGGGCGCCACTGCAAAGGAGAAAGAGAACAATTCCATATTAAGAGATGTTGCAAGTGATTGATTGGGGGATTAACTTACTTGACGAACTGTTGAGCAGCGCATGCAGCTTGGCACGCTCCGTTTCCACATCGATGGCAATGTGTCGCTTGCGTTTCTTGCCCGCATTGGAGCTGGCACCAACACCCACGCCACCAAGGCCGCTGGGCACATTCAGTCCCGCTGCATTCAGTCCAGCTGCGGCTGCCGCTGCAGCGCTAGCAGCGCCCGCCGTGGCTGCACTGAGGGACATGCCCGGCAGCAGGGCGGACAGGGAGGTAGCATTGCCACCACTGGCAGCTGCGGCAACTGCAGCAGCCACAGCCGCATTGATGCTGTTCGCATCCAGACCTGGCAAGGTGGGCGTCACTGTCTGTGGCACCTTAGCCACCACCGATGGCAGCACCACCGAAGAATTACCACCAGTTGCACCAGATGCACCCGAAACAGTTGCATTGCTTGCCACTTGTTGCATTTGTGATGCCTGCAGATGTTTCGTGACTCCCTGATCTGTTGTTATGGTAATCACATCCGGCGTCGTCGAGCGTCGCTCGATGCTGTTCAAGTGGGGAATGGATTCGTGCAGTGCAATGTTCAGATCGGTGGCACCCTTAATGCCAGCGAAGGCACTGTAATGCTTGTCCACCGGCCACTTGTTGTTCTCCACACAGCAGACGATGTGCGCCATGCGACGCTCAAGTGCAAAGTCCTTGAACCAACGAATCATGCACATCTCCAGCTTGGGCTTCTCCAGCTTTTGCTGTTTAACAGCAGCGGGTTGAATCACCTCGAGATCGGGGAAGCGCGCCTTCAGCTCGGCTGCCTGCTTCTTGCACTCCTCCTCGACGGCCTTCTCCTTCTCCTTCATCACCTCATCGTCGTCGGGATCTGTGGGTGCAGCGGACACCAAGTCAAGTATCTCCTGCTCGCTCTGCGCTTCTCGCTTCTCTGAGCTCTTCTTTGTCGCTGGCTCTGCCTCAACAGTTGTTGCCTCAACAGGTGCAGGTGCATCTACAATTGCAGTTTCAGCAGCTTCGCTCTTCTTTGCTGCCTCATCTTTCTTCTCTGGCTCTGCTGTAGTTTCCTTCTCTGGCTCTTTGACGGCATCGTCGCTTTCTTCCCCAACTGCTTTGCTAGCAGCAGTCGCTTCTTTCTGCTCCTCTTCAGTGGCTTCTGCTGTTGTTGCCTTCACTTCTGTTGGCTTTTCTTCTGAGTCTGCCGCGTCTGCCTTCTCACTGGCAGCTGCCTCAGTTGTATCCATTTTGCTCTCATTCTGCTCATCTTCGCTTGGCTTCTTCTGCTCTTCATCACTCTCAGTTTTTGGCGTCTCATCTTTGTCCGCCTCTGCTTTGTCTGTTTCCTTTTCCTGACCATTCTCAGCAATTGCTGCCGCTGCATCAACATCCATTTTCTCCTCTTCTCCACTCTCTTTGGATTTGATTTCTGCGTTGGCTTCTGCATCGGTCTTAACATCAGCCTCGGCTTCGCTTTCCTTGGCAATGGCAGCTTCTTCGGGCAGCTGCTTGACTTCTTCCAGCGCTTCCTTATCAGCACTTTCACTGCTGGCTTCCACTTCCTCTGCCTTTTTCTTTGTCTGTTCATCGCCACTCTCAATTTCTGGTTTCTTCTCTGGACTTTGCTGCTCCGCTTCAGTCTTCACAGGTGACGTTGTCTCCTTCTTGATGACACTGTCGTTGGTGAGCAGTTCATCATCCAAATCGATTACCTCCGATTTCACTGCAGCTGCAGCTGCGGCAGCAGCCAGTGCAGCCTTCTTCTCTGCAGCGGCAGCAGCAGCAGTCGCAGCAGCAATTGCTGCAGCCTTCTCAGCTGCCGCTGCCTTCTCTGCCTCCGCATTGAAGGCTTCCAATTTAATGGTGCGTTGTATTTGTGCCTCAAGTTCGCGTATGAAACGTTTCTCGGAATCACAGAAACTGAAGTTGGGATCATTGAAGATGAACGTCTCGGAGCGATACAAGCCATGCTTGAGCACGGCAGCAATCAGCTCCTTATCATGCCGTCCCGGCTCCCACCAGTCTGGCGTGTCGGCATTCATGGCGCACAGCTTGAGACGTTCCTCCAGTTGAGGATTACGTGAGATTTCGCGCAGCTTGGCAAGCAGCTCAAGACGATCCAATATCAACTTGGCGTGCTCCTTCTCAACCTCCTCAATGATGCCCTCCAGCCCGCGCTCGTTCTCGTTCAACTTCAGTCCCGCTTGACGTTTGCACATCGCCACAAAGACTTTGTAGTAATCACTGAGCGTTTCATCGCTCTTGCGCTCCAGATGTGCCATCTGTTTGAACTTGGTCCAGTCGGGATTGCTGGGTGCATTCACATGCATATCGACGCCATAGCCGGTGAGTACGCGCAGGAATTCATATTCCTCACGACGATTCCATTTCTTGGGTATCAACTGCAGGCGCTGCTGCTCTCGCTCCTTGGCCGCCAGTTCCATTTTGCCCTGGCGCTCCATTTTCTGCAATATCAAAGAGGGGGAAGAGGTGATGAAAAGGAACTCTATTATAATCAATTTGAGAGTTGAGATTAGAAATGGTAAAGGGGGATACGGGGCGAGGTTTTTCAAGTGTTTTGATAATGTACAAATTAGTTAATTAAGAATTAAGATTAATACAATTAGTTTGTGCTGTTCAAGAACGAGATTTGCTATCTATTAGTTTGTTATTTTTTATAGATCATAGGAATGAAAACATGTCGTTTATTATTGTCATGAATCATCATCATTTTATACGCATTAAGAAGGGTATTATATCGTTCTTACGTCTTCACTTTATATATTTTATATTTGTAGGAAATAAAACCTAAGCTATGATGAATCATATAAAGTTCTTCTCGTTTAAGATCATCTCTCCGTACTCTCTAGGCACTTGCAGAACTCTGCTTATCAACTCGGCAATGCCTTATCGCATGAGAATTCTTACAAAAAAAAACTCTTGAGAGTATTTAATCCAGTGAAATTATCAGTAATAAATAGTTATTCAGTCGACAGAAATGTTATAAATAATCAGCAAACTTAGTTTTTACAGTTTAAGTAATTCTTGATTATATAAAACTTCCAGATAAATGACTCAACTTGACTCCCTGTAGTATTGTTGTTAATAGATTAAAGAGACATCATCATCATCATAATCATTGGGAAACTTGAAGTGCCCATACATATAATCTTAGCGCTACTTTACAATCGTTAACCATTCATGGCATATATAGTATATAAGGCAGGCGAACAAGCAAAGAAAGATAAGATAAGAGACAACAGCATTTACAATACAAATACACACATACAGACACACACAGACAATACATTAACAGTGGGTAAATATGTGCAATATTGTTTACCGAAAATGGAAAATTGTAACGTAAATTCATTACGAATATTTGCACAATTTGACATAAAGCAACGCGGACACCCGATCCGTTTTAGACCAGTGCTCCCCCCTCCTTTCCCTCTTCGACATCATCATCATCATAGGCAGGGACATAACGGGATGTGCATGCAGGGGTGGGTGCTGGGGTGGTAGTTATAGTGGGGGTTGATGATGGCACCGTTGCCTTTTGAATTTTACGAATTTTTGCGAAAATTACAAAATGCGAATGGCGAGCGCAAAGCAAAGGGGGAAAACCAGAGAGAGAGTGAGAGACAATGGAAAACGACGACTAAATGCGAGCAAAAGCGAGAAAACAGAAACTCGAAATACAATAAAATCATAATAATAAAAGTAAAAAATCCATTTTACACCCCTAATAACGAAGGCGACTAGCACCGCACACACACATACACGCACACAGGGCAAATGTCAGCGACAATGAGAAGGCAGTGGCAAAGGCTAAAGTGAAGAGGCGAATGCGAAGGAGGAGACGTAGACATAGACGGAGCATGGAGACAAACAAATGAATCCTGCGAGACCAATTGCACAGCCAACGTTGCCCAACAACAACAGCGAAAGGAGCTCGCTCTCTGCACAAATACAAATAAAACATACACACAAACACAAACACATGGTCGCATTTGGTGTCGTGTGTGTGTGTGTGGGCCGTCTTTAGTGCTGCTCCTACCATAGTTAGTTATGATAATAATAATAATAATAATGGCGACTGAGCAACAACTCCTCTGCACCAGTGTTGCCAGGTGGTTGCAAAAGTATCACACTAGCTTGCAGGTATGTATGTGGGTGTGGGTGTGTGTGTGTGTGTGTAAAATGCAAATCAAAACAACAACAGAACACTGCAAACACCGCTCTAGCCTTTGCTTGTGCTTGCTTGCCTTGCAGTCAAGTGCCTCGGGGGCTGCTCTCAGTCATATTGGCAGCTCTGGCTATGCCCTCAAGGATGCCAATTGGCGCAGGTTGGCAGCACTCGCTCTAGCATTCTCTCACTCATTCTCTCTCACTTTGTTTAGACTAACGGCTTTTCATATACAAATTCCAAACAAGAAACGATATCCGAAATGAAGTGAGTGGGGAGAGTGAAAGGGGCACAAAAACAAACGACAAAGCAAGGCAAGATAAAAGAGACTGAACTGAACTGAACTAAACCTAACCTCTTCCCCCTTGCAACACTATTCATAGCTCCATCTCACTTGCGCAAACGACGACAGAAGGCGACACGCGACGCCTTCGCCCCTCCTCCTCCTTCTTCTTCGACGACGTTCGCCTTCCTCTTACACCGTTTGCCTCGCGCCCTCTTCGTGCATTTTGCACGATACAAGTGCGAGCGATTGATTATGATTATTAGTAAGTAGCAAAAGCAGCGGCAGCGGCAGAAGCAGCGACGGCGGCAGCGCCAGCTTGACTTGCGGCGAGACTGGCCAAAGAAATGGAATGAAATGGAATGGAAATGGGGTAGAAGACAGGCGGAAAAACGAATTTAAATGAGCGCTCTCACACTAAGACAACTGGTTACCGTCAGTTTGTTTGTCTGTGTGTGTGTGTGTGCGCAAGAGAGCGCGCGAGTAAATAAGAGCGGGCAAGAGGAAGATAGAAAGAGTGTGTGGAGGGAGGGAGTTGAAGCGAGTGAGTTACACATGCCCCGTGTAAGTGGCAACGGTTCGTACTACATGTGAAATCTATAGGCATAAATTTATTGTTTTGTTGTATTCTCCTTTGCAACTTTGCAACGAGGTTCGACTTGCGGCTGTCGCCGTCGCCGTCACTGTCGACGTCGCAGCCCCCCTCGCTGCTGCTGCTGCTACTTTGAAGTTGTGCTTGGGATGTTACTTTTATTTCGCTGCCTTCGCGCTCTTCTTCGTTCGCTGATTCGGTTTCGGTTTATTCGTTTTACGTTTTCTGCACGCATTCTTTGCATTCACGTTCTTCACATATTCACATTCAGATTCACATTCATTCGCCGTTTTGCCTTCGTTTTAATTAAGTTTTGCAAATTTGATATAATAAATTGTCATTGTCATTGTTGTTCTTGTTGTTGTTGCAACTGTAGTTTTTACCTCCAAATAAATGCCATTGTTTAAACTGGGCGCCGTTGTTGTTGTTGCTGCTGCTGCCGCTGCCGCCGCGGTGGCAGCGGCTGTTGATTTATTCAGATGCTCGCAGAATGCAGAGAAGCTGCTAAAATCCATGGGTTTAATAACCTCCATTATGTTGTTGTCGTTGTTGTTATAATTTCGATAAATCACTCAACAAAAACACTGAGACACACACACACATATACACTCACACACATACAAATGCATATTACAATGCATATGCTAGCGATATATTTATAATTATATCACACTCAAATATTGAAATCGATTTCGATTTCGACATTATTGATTTTAATTAAGCACTAATTATCATTCATTGCGACGATGACGGCGACGGCGACACATTTGCCATTTGCACGTTGCTTCTGCTGTTGTTGTTGTTGTGTTTCGTCAACTACGACTACGACGCTAGCAGAGACGGCAGCGTCTGCAGCACTCGCCACTCTCTCACTCTCTACTCTTCTCGTCTCGTCATCTACTTTTGCCTCAGCAATTACATTTTTCCATTCGTTTGATTATTATTATTTCTTCACACACACACAAGCACACATGCATGCATATGCATAGAGCGGCGGCGTTGGCTGATAGAGGGAGACGGATACACGCGCCGATACGAAAACCCCGACACGACAACGACAACAACGACGACGACGACGATGTTTGGATATGGATGCGTTTGCTGCTCAAGCACTTGGACTTTTTACAACTTTACACCGCGGCGCTCAAACAAATAATGAGCGAGCGCATTGCGGACTAAATACAAGAAACACTCCTCACACACACACACACATAGAGAGAGACACACAAGCGAAACGAATATACACAAGCACACTGACACCCAGATACACGTACAACACACGTACACACAACTGAGAAACACACAGAGACCACAACGGGGACGCATACGCGCACGGAAGCAGCGACGGCGGCAGCGGCACTAGCAGCTAAAATCGAATGCGAATCAGCCAGCAACAGCGACAGCAGAGACGGTGACGACGACGGCGACGAACACAGAACGGGGGAGAGGTCGTCGCTGCTAGTCAACCCAACAACGACAACAACAACAGCGCAGGCAACTACTATTGAGCGAGGGAGCAGAGCAGCAGACCCAGAGCAGAGCAGAGCACACACAAGCAGAGGCAGAGCTGAGCCAGAGCAGAAAAACCAAACCAAACGAAACCAAACAATCGTGAGATTAAGCCAAACGCCGTTTTGGGTGAATGTGAATATGAATGAGATGGGCAGGCAGGCCAGGCCAGGCTGTCCTCAGAGGTGAATGAGCGGCAAGGCAAGGCAAGGCACAGCAAAGCGTCACTTGCAGTGCCAACTGCCGACTGCGAGAGAGAGCGTCGCATTGGACGCGAGAGAGCGCAACCGATAGCGGAAGAGAGAGAATGAGAGCGTATAATATTCTTCAGAGTATCTGTGTGTGTATGAGTGCTGCTGCTGCTGTTGTAGTTATTGTTGTTGTTGTTACTGTGCACTGGATGGACGAGTTGAAGAAGAATGAGAGGAGGCAGCGCACATTGTGTCAACTGTGTAATGTAAGCAAAAGGCAATGGGCAAAGGCAAAGCCAGAGTCAGAGCCTGCACACACACAACATGGTACATGTGTGTGCGAGGGAGAAGGCAGTTTGAGGGGGATACATGACATACACGGCAAAAAAGCCAAGCAATGAAACAAATGTACCACAAAAACTGTTGACGACAAGGCATAAGCAGAGCTAGCAGCAGAGACAGCGACGGCTGCGACTGATGTTGCTGTTGTTGTTGTTGGCGCAAAGGACACACAGCGTAAAAGGGATAAAATAAAATAATAGCGCAGCCAGCCATGCGCGCCATGAGAAATGGATTAAAATTCAGGTACAAAATATGCACACACACACATACACACAGACATGGACGAAATAGAGAAGAGAATAGAAAACTTGTGAAAAATTTATCGGATAAAGGACAATGAAGACAAAGCAAATAAGTGATTACATATTTAATTATTATGAACTTTGACATGTGTAGTCAATTTACATATGAAATTGCACACAATCACACACACACTTGTGCAGGTTATGAAAGATGGAAACTGCACTAAAGTGCGATAAGCACGTAGCCATTGCGGCTGCGAGAGCGCGAGAGTACAAAACAAAAAATAAACGAGATTATTAATCAATCTGTAAGAAAGAGAGATACACATCCCATAACAACAACAACAGTCCCACCACCAACACACAAAACAAGCTGCCAATCGACTTCGACGACGACGATGAAGATGACGGTGACGTCGACGTAGACAGCGACAGCAGACACATCTTCAGCAAATGCATATGACTAACACACACACACACACATTTGGAGCCAAGCTCACTCTCATACATGATCGTCGTTGCTCAGAGAGAGAGAGAGGAACTGCAAGCAGCACGTGAGAGGTTACGATTGCGATGGAAAGCATGTGCATGTGCATGTGGACATACACACACAGACTGTGAGCACATGTGTCTGTGCGACGATTTTTCTATGCATATGTGTGTGTGCGTTTGGATGTCGTAAATTTGACTAAAACGTAACGCAAAACTAAATCAGAAAGCAGGTAGACAACAAAAGCAGCAGCAGCAGAAGCCGCAGCAGCAGCGCCCCACACATGCATAACTGTGTATGTGTGTGCACTTATATTGATGAACTGAAACTGACCATTGCACACTGGGCAAGTTTTTGAGAATGCTTCGAGAATTCTTTATGGCTGACAGGTGTGAAACGAATGCGCCGACGCGGCAGCTGCAACACGTGAGACGCAACACGCACAGTGGTCAAACCACTTTGCACTAGTCTGTATGTGTGTGTGTGCAATGCAAATGCTATGCGTACCACTGTACGAAGATGGAGCAACAAATGCTAATAAAATAATAAATCGAATTACGCACGCACAGTGGTAAAATGTTGTGCGTACTACTGTGCACATAAATATGTACATTTACATCGAATAACGCACGCACAGTGATCAGTGCTTGTGTGTCTAATGCAAATACTATGCGTACCACTGTGCGAAGATGCAGCAACAAATGCTAATAATATAATAAATCGAATAGCGGTCAGCAATGCGAGCCGAGGAGGAGCATCCAAGCAAATCCAAACTAGACCCCAAAGATTGCGCAAAAGGAATGGCAAAACAGACAGAAAGACACACACACACACACACATACAGTGCATAAACCTGCACACATCACACACACATGCACATGCACATGTATGGTAAGCTAACTCTCTATGCTTGTGTGTGTTCTAAATACACGTTGCGAAATGCAAAAAAAGGGAATAACAAAAAAATTCTTTTAAGCTGCTGCGGTGGCTGCAGTAGAGAAAAGGAACATGAAACTCAACGACTCAACGAACAGTCGAGCGAAAAGGAGCAGACAACTACAACAAGAACAACAAGAGCAACAGCAACAAGAGCGATGAGCTCAAATGAGCACAATTAGGCTTTGGCTTTTTATTGACGCGCCGCGGGCAGAAACAGAAGAAGCACAAAGCCAAGAGAGAGACAGAGAGAGAGGGAGTGCGAGAGGAAATAGCAGCAGCAGGAGCGGAACAGGTCACCATATTCAAGTCACATATTCGCCGTCGTCGCCTTTGCCATCATCGCCACGAGTTCGCCCCGTGAGAGCGACACGATACGGCGATGGCGGAGAGCGGCGACATTTGGGTGGGCGCAGGCATGAAGCAAAAAATTAAACATTGGATAAATCCAGTAAAATGTAAAATTACACACACACATACACGCAGATATACATAGATACACACACACAGCAGTACGCGCACTCATGGTAAACTAATACACACGCAGAGGGCAACAGCAGCGCACAAGTACAGCCACCAACAACAACAACAACCACAACCACCCGATACCGATACCGATACCAATACCCAAACAGCAGTCGGACTCGAGAGTCGCGGCGGCAGCAATCATCGTCACCAAAGAAGAACTTTACTTCGTCAATACAACAACAGCAACAACAACAAGAGCATAATGCGGCTTTACTTTGCCTGGCAATGTGACCATTTTGCTTGCTCTTGCTGCTGCCTCTGGTGCTGCTGCTGCTGTTGCCGTCGACGTCGCGACGCTGCCTTCTGCCTGCTGTTGCTGCTCTTCTCCATCCCCTTCTGTTTTTGTTGTTGGTGTTGCTGCTGCTTTGATTGATGGCGCTGGCATTCGCCGCTTTTGCCTTTTAATAATGGCGTCGTCGACATCGCACAGTGGGAAATGCGCGTCAGGTTGTTGTACAATTTGACTCATAATTTGACCCCAGTGTGAGTGTGGTTGGTGTTGGCACTGTGGTTACCACTGTGCGCACTAGAGAAAAGGTGGCAAAAAAGGAGGTAACATTTTTGGGGCGGCTGCTGTTGCCGAGTGTGCAAAGTGGTTTGACATTTTCTCGTTTGCTCGTTTCGCTGCTCATTCGCGACGCAACCCCCCCTCCCCCCCCGTACTTGGAGCATCACCTCGTGTGCACCAAATTCGACTCGAAGTCGAACGACGCGACGGGACTGCTCTCCTCGGCTGCTCTATGTGCGATGTGTATTTCTTTTATTTTGCATAAATTAAGCATAAGTGTGATTGTATTTGTATTTGTATTCGTGTTTGTGTGTTTGTATTTTGCACGCTTCTTTCTGCTCTTCGCACTGTGTCTCGTGTTTTGTCATCGCTTGCTTTTGTTCGAACATTCGGAAGTACAGACACACAACACACATACACGCCCACACTTACAGTTATGAGCACCACCTTCTCCTACAGTGGGTGTAACTTATTTTATTTCGCTTCTTTTATTTTTTTTTTGCTTTGTCAGATTTCCTCTTTGAACTCATTTCATTTACTCCTTTTATGATATTTACGATACGATAAACTAAATTCACATTCGCACATTTTCTGACTAAATTAGCGCACTCGAAAGTTAGGGGATGACAGAATGCTAGAGAGCGTAACCAGTTGAAACCGGTCGGTCTTGACACCCTTCCCCTTTTTGTTTGTTCATGATCAGCGCCGTCGCCGCAGGGAAATTTGAGGTTAAGTCAAGGCATGGCAAGGCGACAAGGGTCAGAGGAAGAAGTTTAACAAGCCTAATATGATTAAATCAAGTTGAAGATCTTGAGTTAAACCTAACAATGTATCACATTTAATTTGAGATTAGGTTAAGACAGGGGTAGCAAGCAAAAAGTCACAGGGTAAAACTTTTAACAAGGCTTATAAGATAAGACAAATTCAATATTTTGACTGGAAATTGAATAATAAATTTAAATAATAAATAAATTATATATAGCACTTATAAAATAATGATGTTTTCACTTAGATAAACTTTAGATATACCAAAGCTGATAACAATAAAAAGTTCTCAAGTAATTAAGTTATCGAGTTATCTCCCAGTTGTGGGGAAATTTATAATACTTAGGGTAGAAGTTTGAGCCCATAAACGAGCAAGTTATAAAGTGTAGATATATATAGCAAATGCATAGATAGAGACAGACATAATACATATACAATATATAAAGTGTCAGACGGTAATAAACCCTCAAGGTTAGTAAGAATTGTAAGTTATTGCGGGGTTAGAGACAATCACACATGTGTTCAATAACATGTAACAGTTTAGTAGTATTTGTATATGGTATGTCTGTATAAAGGTTCAGTAAATCGGTAAATTTTGTTAGTATATATCATGCAAATTAGCAGTAATTTTGTTATTTTAAAAACAATGGGGTTAGTTTCGACTCAACTGGACGACTTTACTTATGTTCCTGGTATGTGTGATGTATGTATGTGGTAAGTTATTGTCAGTGTAGTGAGTGGGGAGTTGGGTGGGTGGTGCTTGCCAAATAGGGGAAGTATGGCTTGTAGTTTGAGTGATTGCTGTGGGTTGTTCTGGTCATGGTCTATTAGGAATGACTGCGAGGGTTTGTTAAGTTGCCAATTGAGGTGGATGGGTAAATTTCGCCCACTAAGGGTGGTGGCTGGTACTATTTTTGAGGTTATATCTATGTTTAGGGTATTTTTGTAGGTTATGGGTATTTTTTTTGAGGTTATGCTTAGGTTATAGAGTATATTTAAAAGGTTAAAGATTCATTGTTGAGATAGGGGAGATTTTAAATATTATAAGGTATTGTTTTGGTACTCATCGCATAAGGAGGAGGTTGTCACTATTCATCTTGGTGGATATTCACGTACATTGTTCATACTAACCAAATACATGGCCAGTTTGTTGATATCCAAATTGGCCAATTGACTGACATCGGTGGTGTTGAGGATACTCAGCATGAGGCTTATATCTGCCGCAGTTGGCATTGCCGGTACTGTTCCGCCGGATCCGCTGCTGGTAGAGCCACCAACCTGTTGTTGCTGCTGCTGATGTTGCTGCTGATGTTGTTGCTGATGTTGCTGCTGCTGATGCTGCGTCATTCCATGCTGCAGCGATGACCCAGAACTACCGGCTGCTGCAGCTGCCGCCGCTGCTGCTGCTGAGGTGCTGGCACCCTGCGATTGCATCAATGCCTGCAGGCTGCGATTGCTCGAATCAAGTTGTTGCTGGAGTTGGCTAACCGAGCCGCCGCCTCCGACAACGCCGCCAGCAGCTGTGGAGCTGCCAGCACCACCGGCACCGGCACCACCGGTGCCCTGCATCTGCATTTGCATGGACTGCAGGGTCGGTGTGGTCGGTACGGAGAGCGGCGGTGTCGATGAGACCAGTGCTTGAAGCTGTTAAAGGCAGAGATGGGAGGATTGGTGGGTGTTTTTTTTTTTGGTAAGAACTCGGTTAAAATCAACAACAACAATCATGAGAGGATGTGTGTGTGTGTGAATGAAATGGAGAGATAGAAAGACATAGAGAAAGAGAGAGAGAGAGAGAGAGGGTAGGCAGAGAACTGCTTGGGGGCTCGCCGGCATGAGACACGTGAGAGAGAAGTTGATGCTTTATCGTAGTTTTGTTAATCAGCTGTTGGTTTCGTCCTAAACAGGTTGAAAGGGAACGCGAGAGGGGGAGAGGGTGGATGAGGTGGTAAGGAGATCCCTCTCAGTTCCCCAGGCGCTTACAGTCAGGTCAGAGTTGTGTCTTCAGTCTGCAGTTTAGTTCGATTTCTACACTAAACTACTTTGTACATTTCTAAGCCACAAGTTTTTAACTACGGCCAACAGCTAAGCAACAAAACTACACATACTTTCACAGAGGACAACTACAAATTTTGACGGGTGTTACGAAAACAATAAACAACAAAAAGAAATAGTGGACAAAATTGCAAGAATGATGGAGAAAATAAAGGAAATATGTTAGCACCAATTGAGGTTAGATTTTTTTAAAAATTTAACAGAGAAAGGAGAAAGAATATAAAGAGCCGATAGTAGTATGTATTCATTTTATAATACAAGTTGTTTAATATTGCTTCTTTTATTTGTAAACTAACAATCTGTTAAAACTGTTGCCATATATTTAAGCACTTCGATAGGATAGTAAGAGTTTTACTAAGCTGCTGAATATATCATGGATGTCAAACATTAGTTTGATAGATCTATAGATAGATACTATAGATATGATTCTAAGCTAGATATTTAACCCCTTGCGATAGAAATAACAATAGTTTTAAGAACTATTGATAGGTAGTTAACCATTTTGTTAACAGTAACGCAAGTTTATAAAACACAGACCAATTTCCTGATTGTATTGGACCTTTAGTTTAAGACATTAGTTTAATATCTTTCAATTCGATTGTTTCAATTTACGATAGTTTGTCAGTTTATAGTTTCCTCCATCATTCTTGCTGTATCTCTAATTGCAAGTGCTCATTATAGTGTGAATTACTTCAAACCCAAGCCACAATTGTTGAATGTACAACAGGAACAGCAACAGGAGGACAGACAAAGGTTTCATTTAATGCATTTGGATTGGTTTAATGGATTGGGATATATGGAAATGGTAATGGATATGGTAGGTATGGCAGGAGCAGTGAGAGAGTAACAGGTTTGCAGGTTAGTTGGTCACTTACCTTGGCCTTCTGCTGTTGCTTGAGTTCCTCCTTCTTGTAGTTGCGTTGGTATGCGGTAATCACACGACGTAAACGTGTATTGAGATCCTGCATCGATGGCCAGAGTGTGGCATCCTCAACGGTGGCCAGTGTCGATGGTGGATAACTTCCTGCGACGCTCTCCTCTTCGTCCAAGCCTAAATTTGAGTTGGAGTTAGCATTTTCGCAGTTCTGACCCGCTGCTGACTCCCCGACAGCCCCTGATGGGGGGACAGTCGCTGCAGTCGTAGCTGTTGTCGTTGTTGTTGTGGTAGTGGTGGATGATGGATTGGTAATGGTGGTTATAGTGGTAGTGGTGGTTGGTTTGGTTGTGGTGATGGTGGTGGTATTTGTGGTGGCATTGTTAGTGCATGATTCGTCGTTCGTCGACGTCGTCTCGACCGGAGCAATGGCAGCGGCATCATCGGCATCGCCATCAGCTGGCGCAGCGGCAGTTCCATTCGAGGCGGCCTTGACCTCTTCCATTTCGATATCCAATGAACCACTTGACGCAGCAGTGCCAGCTGTAGCAGCAGTAGCAGTGGCACCATCAGCCTCCGTCTCCATTGAGCTGGAATCAGCATCAACGGAAGCAGCTGCAGCGACCTCTGCGTCGGCGGCATCACTTGCTGCTGCTGCAGCGGCGGCGGCATCTGCTTCGTTTTCCGTGGTTTGCTCATTTTTCTTTTTCTTTTCATTTGAGTTTTCTTTTTCTTTATCTGTTTCATTACTTTCTTTAGCCTTATCATTTTCCTGATTTTGTTCTTGAATTTTTGCCAATTCGTTGCCAGCCACTGACGCTGTCTGTGGGTCCGCCTCAACGGCGCTGCCATTGCCCTCAGCCGTGCCGAGTTCCGCATTCGCTTTAGATTTCGATTTCAATTTGGCGTCGCTGTTGTTATCGCTCTTTTCGCTCTTACCCGACGAACTAGGACGCTCTGGATCAAGCGAATCCTTATTATCGCCGCCCGTCAATTTTGTGGAATCTGAATCTTTGGTTGTGGTGGTGCCATCGTCGTCCACCTCATCGCCGTCATCGTGCTTGGAATTTGCATCGTCTTCATTTCTATAACGAGAGCAACGCAGAAAAGAGAAATCAGTCACAGATCATTATATTATTATTATTACTAGGGAAATTATTTCACAAACTACTGAGCTCAGTTTACAGCACACAAAGACACGCATACGCACACAGAGCATACACACGCACACACAATTAGATGATTGCTGCGCCGTTTTTGTTCAATGTCAAAACCTAAATTGCTTTTTATTAATATGTTTACTTTCTTGCCACAATCATTACTTAGTATGAACCGCTTTTCTTTATAATCTGCGTTATTAACAATTTAACTTTGAAATTGATTTTTACTATTTGTAACCTATTTATCGATTTAAAACTTTATTCTATTAAATTATATGCCAGACTACGAAAATCGAATTATTTTAACTGTTCTGAACATAAGCTTTGAACTAACTATATAAATCATTTATTTTTCCTTATATTTTTGAATTATTTAATTGAGTTAGGGTAAAAACTAAAGCTAAATGCTGTAAAATTGTTCTTTAAACATTGTTTAGCTTGACGAAGTTCAACAAATGTTGACTGAGTGAATAGATTCGATATTTAACTTATTTATTCGATAAATAACTATATAAATCAATGATTCTAATTATGTTTTTAAATTAATTAATCAATTTAAGGCAAAAACTTAATCTAAATGCCGTATAATTGTTCTTTAAACATTGTTTAGCTTGATAAAGTTCAACAAATTTAGACTAAGTAAAGGGATTCGATATTTATATTGTCTTAATGAAAAGAAACAATTTAAGGCGAATCATCTATCAATGATCAAAACTTGTTACACATATCATTATTATTTATATTAGCAAATGAATGTTTCTCAACACATACTAGTATAATTTGTTAGGATTATTAAGTTATAAAGTTCATCAAGTTCATATTTGAAGTTCCTGTTTGATTGTGTGTTCCAGTTTCCTTCCATGGCTCGAGACCGGTCTCCACAATAATTGTTATGGAATGTTGTTGTTAGTACTTGTGGCTTATGTGGTATTACGATATGACAATAAATGTTTAACAACTATTTTTGGGGGGGTATAGCGGGGCATAATTATAATGTTTTATGAAGGAGGGAAGGGTAATGAGGTGGATAACTTCTAAATTTGATACTTAAAGAAGATGAAATAACTTACATGGGCAAATTCGTGACGGCCAAATCGTCACCGGCACCGGCGCCCACATGTGTGACAAAGCACAGATTGGGATCAGCGCGCATTTGACGATACATTTCACAGCCATGTTTATAGGTTCCAACCAGAAGACTCTTATCACAACAAATGGGATTCCACCATGAGGATGGCACTTGATCGGGCGTTGGCGGCGGACGTATGGGAAGCTCGCTATATTGATGATTGATATATAGATTGGATTGGATATACACACACACATATACAAATACATATATATAAATATATATATATAGTTTCAGAGAGAAAGAGAGACAGAGAAATAGAAAGAGAGATTTAGATGAGGGATAAGATTTTTGTGTGAATCAGTTAAGTCTTTTTTTTTTCTTTAAGAAAAACCATAAAAAAGCATAAAATAATCAAAAATTAAAATGAAATCATAAAATTTAAAAAAGTTTGTTTGTTTGTTGTTGTTAATTGCCAATTTGTGCTACAGATTATTAAGGATTATCACAGTTAACAAAACTACAAAAATGCAACTCAAGATATGTTAATGAGCTGTAGAAAAGATTTGCCATTAATTGTAGGAATTAAAATTTGGAATTTTGGAAACAAATCAAATTTCTTCTTGTTTTTTCTTGTTCGTAGATAATTTGGTTTTTTTCTTTTTGTGTTTTATATCGTTTTCTCTCGTCGATGACAATTCAATTTGATCGATGAATAGTTTAATGTTGATGGTATTCGAGGGGGGAGGCGAGCGAGCGAGCATGTGATTATCAAATCGATTTCCCTATTCGCTGCTGATGGGCGTGGCGTGGCGTGGTGGACGATCGTGCGGGCGAGCGAACGAGAGCGATTTGTGGGTGTGTGTGTGGATAGATATTACCTTTCCAGACTGGGTGCTAGTTGTTGCTTTGCTTTCATACTGCTTCAGTTGTAGTTTGTTGTTGTTGTGGTTGTTGTTGTTATAGTTGTTGTTGTGATTTCCAAAGGTTACAAGTGTGTTTATTGATACATACACACACATACACATATGTATATATATTCGATATTCAAATTAGCAATTAGAATATTCATCAAAAAGAATTGAGAGAGTGCATAATAAAAACACACACACAGCGAGAGAGAAATATATCGATATCGAGAGTATTTTGCGAGTTGTTAGTAAAGAGTTGGGGGGGGACAAATTATTCGATAAGAAGGGGGTACCGGGTTAATTAGAAGAAATGTTATTTGACAACAAGTAGAAGAACTTAAGGGTGATTTTTTAGCTATTATCTTTTTGGCAACACACTGGTTTAAACAGCTGACGCACGTTTCGTGTTTTGTGTCATTGTCAAACATCTTCAGTTGGTTCTATAATTGAACCATGAATGGTCGAACAACGCTTGCAAATTATTGAATTTTATTATCAAAAGAAAGTTCCACTGATAATTGAGCCACTGAAGCGGCTATTCGGGACTATTGTGACTACATTGCTGGACATTAAATTTTGTGAAAAACTTTTCTATAGCTCTTAAAAAATCACCCTTTATTTACTACGGTGCACCGAAGTGAGTGAAATATATTTGCAGATTGGTTTTCTATTATTATATACAATATATATTGAGATAGATTATAATTTACTTGATTTGTTTTTTAGTATAAATCGGAATTGAAATTTAACTATAATTTTATTGTTAACAATAATAGAACTGCAAGTATATTGGTATATCAAAGTAACGATACAAAGAGATAGAGAAGCAATAAATCGCTTTAATGTCATAAAATTAGTTTAGTTAAGAGTTATTAACAGTAGCGAAAGAGAGAGAGAGACACAGCGAGAGCGAGTGAAAGTCAGAGATCTGCATAGATAATCAAAGATCTTTAGCAGATATCTGCAGTCTTCAGAGAGTTTGAATGATTCATGTGAAGGAAACTTGCAATAGACAAACAAATTGGCAGTTTTTTTTTAGTAATAACTAGATAAAACATGGCAAAAGAAATCAAGTTAAAATAAATAATAATAAACAAAATAAAATGAAATAAGATTTCTTAAATATTTATGTGAATAAATAACGAATGCTCGAATAAGGCGAGCAGCAACAACAATCAATTCAGTCAGTCAATCAATCAACGACAACAATCATTAAGAATCATGATGTGATGTGATATGATGACAGATAAATTCAAGAATATAATGAACGTTAAACGCCTTACCTGATCGGCGTATTATCCTTGATCTGTTGCACTAAATCGCCAATGACCTCGTGTTGTATATAGTAAAGCATTCGAACGCGCAGCAAAACTCTGTGGCAGGGAAAGGGAAAATTAAAAATAAAAAAAAATTGAAAATCAAAACAAGGAGGGAAGGAAAGGGAAGAACATTTGTATATTGTTAGCAAATTCGAAATCTTGAATTGATCAACGACGATTGATAAGTTCAAACAAATTCGATTCCACACGACTCACTTATTCGCGTGTCTGCCCAAATGCTTCTTGTAGGCGCCCTCCAAATAGGCATCTGCATCGTATTTCTCCTTTTTGCTCCAATGATTCGGATCGTGTATGCTGGTTGGAGCTGTAATCACAACGGCAGCTGCAGCCACAGCACTGGCACTGACACCACCGGCCGTTCCATCCTTATCGCCACCACCAGAGTCCGATTTGTGAGCTGGCGTTGTATTCCCACTGTTGCTGCCTGAGGCTGTGCCCGGCGCTGGGGTTGACACGCCCATTTCTTTATTGGATTTGCCGCCATTGCGTCCTATAAATTTTTTAAAAGAAAAACCAAAGAAAATTCAATTGCAATTCATGTGGAGCACAGTGTGAATGACTTCAACTGCGCGTTTGATAAGATGATGCATGATCTACAATGGATTAGGCAACTGAATGTTAGCGATAACTAATTATGTACACGATATAGTTATGATATATGCATATTAGCTACTAAAAGAATGAGTTGGAATGCACTTGTTTGTCTGGCAATATTGAGAACTCAAATGTAATATAATATATTAAATGTGATATAATACATAAGTAAGATAGATATATTTATATTTTATACTTTTGTCTTTGACTATGACAAATGCACTTTTGATTAGTAATCAAATATGAAAATATAACTAAAGATGAATAATTTCTGAGCTATGGTTAATCTGTTAATGATTATATTAATGTATATGATATAAATATATATATATAAATCATAAAAGGTTATAGTAAAAGGCATACAATTGCATGGCAACAAAACATACACACACTTTTTGTTCGTTTCATCGTTTGTTTTTACAGTTCGTCGTGTCGTTGTCAAGTCAAATCAGTTGCTAATTTTTGGAGTTATAATATAGAAGAAGATGTATAATCTATATATCTATATATAATCTATATATATACTGTGTAGATAGACAGATTAATAGAGCTTAGTTGAAGATTAAATACAGACAGACAGTCTTGAAGTTGATGCAGTCAGTTTGATATACACAGAACGCAATTATACAAAAGTAGGAGAAGAAGAACTCTTTGAGGAACTTTACACAGTTGCCAAATGAGTAGGTAGAAGGAGCAGAAACTGCCGAATTGAAGTTTAAAATTTATATATGCAATTATTTATAAAGTAGTTAGATAGTCCAGCCCATAAATAGTGCCGTGATTAAATCTTTTATACAAGTTTCTTTCTTAGTAAGGTGGCTGATGTTCTTCTATTTTGTAGTTTTGAATTTCAAATCTTATAACTCTCTCAAAGTCCGTGCAGCAGTTTGTAGTGCGTGAATGTATCTTTTACCATACCTTTGGCATTCCTACCTCGTGGCACCAAATTGTGTAAGCCACTATGATCCCTGCTGATCTTCTGCACCTCGCCATCCTCCGTGGGTGTAATTAGATCCCAAATGAATGTCTTGATCTTCTCGTCACCCTTGTACACCTGCAGACAGTACAGCAGCTGTGAGCAGAGAGAGAGGAGAGAAAGAGAGATTAGTTTTGAACTGATAATTGAATGCTCATAATTATGTTTCGAGGAATTTCAGCAAGTTGAGAAGTTTGGTTTTTACTCAGCGAAAACCTAAAGTTTTCTCAATATTAGCATGGTTGGTCATCATTAAATTTTCTTTATACACTTTGGGGGGATCGATTGAAATCGAATCACACTCACAATGATGCGCGCACAGTCCTCAACATCAATGTCACGCCAGCCGCGTTTGAATTGTCCCAATTCCAAGAGTTCAGACCAGCGACCCCAGCTGAAAATATATGAATATGATTAATATTTTTTTGTATATTGAACATTTACAAATACAAAACAGTTGACTAAGCTTAACAACTCTACAAAGTATTTATTTATCAAAACGCAAAGAACAATTCAAAATTAAGCAAGCAGACGAGCATTATAATTCTGAATTGAATATATATTCATATTTGTCACGAACACGAAGAACCGAAGCTCAACGGATTCAAAATGGCTGACAGGAAGAGCAGCAAAGGCAGCAGGAGCAGCAAGATGAGCCATTCAATGCATTCGCTTATTTCTGATAAAAAGTCGGTGAAATCGGCTCCAGGTGCAGGTGCTGCCGCCGAACCACTGCCTGATGAAATGCCACAGGAATTGGATATTTTGAATATAATTGTTAAGTATTCACTCGATGAGGTCGCTCAGCTAACGGATGAAGATCGCAATAATCGCATTGCTTCACTGGATGCATTGGAATTATTTGGCACAGTTGGTTTGGTGCATCGCGAGTTGGCTAACTTCAAGCTAGAGAATCATATAATGGTTGATTTTCTAGAGAAAAATGATCCAAAATTATTGGTGGGTTTGCGTAATCGTCGCGCCTCGCTCATGAAGAAGGCACAGCAGGCCGTTTCGGCAAAGCATACACCACAGGGTAGTCTGCAACACAATTCGAGTCGTCACTCCTCCAAGCGTTCCATGACCATGACCATGTCCCATATGGCCAGCAGCACTGGCGGCACGATGGGTGGAGAGAAACGTAAATTGACCGATTTCAGAATTAACTATAAAACTAAAGCCGAATTGGCCGAGATGGCAGCGGCCGAGGTAGAGCGACGTGTCTTAGACATCGAACGAAATGGTAAGTAAGGAAACACGAAGCACGAAAGCTACACCACGATTTCTAAAATATATAAATATATTTTTTGCATCTTAATCGCATCTTAATCTAATCGAATTATTTGTTGTATCTTGTGCACACTGGACTATTACTTTCGTTATTTGATTTAATCTCAATTAATCTCAATCTCAGCTAGCGTTGAGATCAAACAATTGCGTGCCAAGATCGAGGAGTTGCACTTTCGCAGCGAAGAGACTATTGAGACTGAGAAGAACTTTATGCTACATTTTATGCGCGATGCGGAGGATATACAGTTTCTAGAATCCGCAACAGAGCGTCAGATTGAGAGAAAATTGCGTAAATTTACGGCAAATTGGTTTAAGAATGCACGCGCTTTGCTCGGCACAATGCGATTGACAATTGTCTCGCTGCAGGAGACATGTCAAATGCATCGTGTAGATCTGATAACTAAAGCGGATCTTAGTGGAATTCTTACGGCAGTTGATTATGAAAAATTGCTGATTAAACGCGATGAATTGATCAATGAATTGGAGGATAAGAACACACATATGGCTGGTTTAAAGGGTATCACGGGCAAGACATCGCTGGCCATGACCGAAGAGAAACAGGCAATGATGAATCTCGAGACAGATATGCGTAATGTTGTCAATCGCACTGATGAGATCGCACGCACCATCGCCAAGTTAGAGAAGGAGGTTGAGGTGGTGCAGCGTAACAATGAAAAGGATCATGCTATCTTAAGCAATTTGCGAACTCAATTGGAGGAGTACGAGGCACCCAGCATTACCGAATACATTGAACGAAAGGAGGAGGCGCTCACTTTGGAAAAGGAGGACAAAATACTGAAGCGCAAGATCTCTATACTGGATATGAAATTGTCAAATGTTATGCGTCGTTGCAGGATTCGTGAAGAATATAACTTAGAATAAAATTTGTTGAGCGTTAATAAACTTACCCGAAAGACAGCAGACCCTTCTCGACTTTGAAGCACTCAGACTTGGCCCAGTTGCCATACTGTATTTCCTCCAGCCCCAAGGCGGCAAGTGCGTCACGTTCTCGTGGTATATACTCATCGTGTCCCTTCTTCTCCAGTGCACGATTGCGTTTCTCTTTGCGACGACGCGAGCGAAGACCTAAGACCATAAGAAAAGTACAATTAGTAAGAGAGTAAGAAAGAGAGAGAGAGAGACTCTTAATAGACTGTTACCTATGCCTCCCTCCTCGTCGCTGTTCTCATTCGACGAGTCCTCCGAATTGATTTCCATCACGTCTTCGTGTCCGTAACGCTTAATCTGCGTGCGTCTTCGCGGTTCGGAGAGTACAAGATCTTCGGTCTCATCCCGTTCACATGCATCGGGATCGATATCGACACGTTTGGCCCATTTGGTCCAAAAGTCTGGATCATCTATGGTAATATCAGAACGATTGCCAGAGGCGGCAAATGATGCTTTCGAGAAGGTTGATCCCTTCTCCGACTCCATTGTGATGACCTGAGTGCGTCGTTTCAATATAGAATCAATATCTTCTTCACAGAATTTATCTCCAGCATTATCATCATCCATGACAGCACCGTAGGCTCCCTTCTTGAGTAGATCCTCTATCTCTTTCTTCGACAACTGCTTGTTGTTGCCATCCTTGGAGCCGTGAGTGTTCATCGACTGTAGAACAGCTTTGTCCAGACCCAATTTCATCGATGCTTTGTCGAACATTTCGCGCTCGTATGTGTTGCGGCACAACAATCGATAGATCTTAACCATCTTACGTTGTCCAATACGATGGCAACGTGCCTGCGCCTGCAGATCGTTCTGTGGATTCCAGTCCGAGTCATAAATGATCACCGTGTCGGCTGCAGTTAGATTAATACCCAAGCCACCGGCCTTGGTGCAGAGAAGAAACACGAATCTATCAGAGCCCGGCTTCGAATAACGATCGATAGCTTCCTGACGCAGATTTCCGCGAATTCGTCCATCGATACGTTCGAAGGGATACTTGCGATAGACCAAATAATCTTCCAGTATGTCCAGACAACGCACCATCTGACTGAAGATGAGAACGCGATGTCCGTTTGCCTTTAGCTTGGGCAGCAGCTTGTCGATCAGAACCATTTTGCCAGCCGATAGAATAAGATTCTTATAGTAAGATTCAGGATCTTCGCCATGTTGGGCCTTGAAGTCATATTGAATCTGCTCCTCGGCACCATTGAGTAGATATGGATGTATGCAGCACTTACGCAGCTCCATCATGGTATTCATCAGGTTGGGTATATTCGCCGACGTTGTACCCTTCTTGAGGAAACTGAAATTCTGCTCCAATATGCCGCGATAATATTTCTTTTGTATATTGGTCAGCTCCACCTCAATGATGGTCTCCTCTTTGGGTGCCAGAGATTTCTCAACATCATCTTTCAATCGACGCAACATCATCGGCTTGAGTAGCACTTGCAACTTGTTGACTTCCTCTTCGGTGCGTAGGCTACCGAATTCCGACATGAATTCCTCCTGCGACGAAAACTGACTTGGCTCAAGGAAATTCAACAGTGAGAACAGCTCACTGATGTTATTCTGCAGCGGTGTGCCCGAGAGCAGGACACGATGCTCGAGACTTAGCTGGCGTAGACCTTCCAATAGTTTGCAGTTGCGATTCTTCAGGCGATGCGCCTCATCAATGACACACAGACGCCAATTGAAAGCCTTCAGATCCATATAGTCAGTGACAATCATTTCGAATGTTGTGATCAGCACATTGAACTTGATGGGCTCCTTGAGCACTTTGCCATTGTCTTGTTTGTAGTAGAACTCATAGTCCTGAATCATTTGTTTGCTGGTCACCGAACCGTGATAAACCACAACATTCATGTCGGTCCAACCCTCGAACTCACGCTGCCAATTGGGTATAGTGGAGAGTGGTGCGATGACCAGAAATGGTCCACGTATTCCATACTCATAGACAGAGTGAACAAACGTGAGACTCTGTATCGTCTTGCCCAGACCCATTTCATCGGCCAGAATACAATTGTGTGAATTGTACCAGGAGAACTTCAACCAATTAAGCCCCTCCAGCTGATATGGCCGTAGACTGTTGCCGCTCTTGTAGATGGGCGTCTTCTCCAGCTTCTTCCATTGCTCAGGGTGTGGACGCTTGCGACTTTTCCACTCGCAACGCATGGGAATCTTATTGAATCGCAAATACTGCTCAATCTTATCGTTATCCACATCCTCCTCCAGCTCCCACGTGCAGTCCTCGTAGGGCAGTGACTTCCACTTGACCAAATAATGCTTGGTTGTCTCACTGCTGTTCTCATCTGTGTGCACCGACATGTCCAGCACACGATCGACTTCAACAAAGTCCGGATTGAAGGGCTCCTCTTCGATGTTCTCAAAGATATTTATCTGTTGCGCCTGCTTCTGCTGGAAGCGACGTACCTTGGCTGCCACTCGACGATCACCCTTGAGCAGCTCCTCCTCGGTGCGCCATTCACAGTGCAAATAGCTAAAGTTGCGATACTTGACAAAGTATTCCTCCACATCGATGAACACCGGTTCGGGTTTACCATCCTTCGAGGATTCGTTGTCGTCTTTAGTTGACTTATCATCACCATCAGACTCGGCATCTGCTTTCTCTGCTGTCGCCAATTTATCGCTCTCTGCCTTTGCTTCATCTTCGGTTTCTGTTTCATCTTTTTCTTTTTCCTCCTTTTCGCCTGTTGCCACTTCAGTCTTTGATTTTGCTGCATCGGCATCTGTATCCACATCATCAATTTTATCAGCTTCAGCTTCAGTTGATACTTTGTCTGTTTCCTTTTCCTTTTCTTTCTCTGCCTGTTCTTCATTTTCCTCCTCTTTCTTCTGCTCGGCAATCTTTGGCTCCGCTGAGGTTTCCTCATCATCATCAGTCTTGGCCTCCTTAGTTTCTTCTTCTTCAGCTTCAGCTTCAACTTCAGACTTCTCTGTTTTACTTGTTTCCTCATCCGTTTTTTCAGCGGCTTCGTCTACATCCATTTTATTATCCACATCGTTCTCAGCAGATTTCTCCTCATCCTCGTCGTTGTCTTTCTCTGTGGTCTCCGATTTCTCATCCACTTCCATTTTCTCCTCAGATTCAACATCTTTCTTATCCTCTGTTTCTTTTTCTTCTGGTGTTTCAAGCTTGCTAGTTTCTTCTGTTTTCTCAGCTTCTGCCGCTTTCTGCTCCTCAGTTTTATCGACTGATTCTGCCAACTTCTCCTCTGTGGACTCTGTAGGCTTCTCTTCCTCCTTTGCCTCCGCCTCCACCTCAGCCTTGGGCTCTGGTGTCTTCACCTTGGCTGGTTCGGGTATCAATTCACGTTTACCCATTCGCACTGCGAGCACAAACTGCACCACCATGCTATCCTCATCGCCAGTATTAATGTACACATAGTTTGGCTTGGAGGACATTGCCGAAGCGGACGCCGACTCGTTGGCGCTTTGTCGCTCTGCCTTCTCTACAGCGGCTGTGCTGGAACTTGCCTCAATTTGGCTGTTTGTATCATCGGTGGCCAATGCTCCTGGTTTTTCCTCTCCAGCCGAGCTGCCCGCTTCCCCCTCGGCGCCAGATTGTGGCTCCGCTTTCTCTACATCACTGCCTGCATTCGAATTTGCGGCATTTGCCGAGGAGGAGCCTCCCTTCTTGTCCTTCTTCACCGGAGATGCAACAAGCAGCGAGTTCTCATCGTCAGAGAAGCGCAGCATGACATCATCAATGTATTTCTTTCGCTGCGTATTGCGCGACGAACGTCGTTTATTCGAGTCCAGCTCCGCATCTGGTGGTGGCGATGGCGGCGGTGTACGATCCATGGTGTCATCTTCACCATCCGATTCGGGTACAATGCGTCCACGATTGCGACGCTTCTTCAGAGCTTTGGCACTCAGTGAGCCACGATTGCGTTTGCCACTTCCCCCATCCTCAGAGTTGGCATTGCGACGCGAACGCGCCGTCGAACGTTTGCGATCCCGGCGACTGCTGGGCGTGCTGGCGGCATCGCCTGCCGAATCAGGCACCGAATCGACTGTTTCATCACCAGCCTCGGCATCCTTGTCCTCTTCGTTGGCACTGCGTGGTATTTTCGAAACAGGAATGTCATCATAATCTGGCGATTCACCATCAACGCCAGCACCACCGGCGCTAGTTTCGGCCTCGCCATCGCCAACCGAACCGCTGCCCTTGGGCACCAGCGGCTTATTGTCCTCCAATTCGCTACCCTCCCCCGTCTGCTCTGATGCCTCTCCATCACCAAATTTGCTGCGTCGCTTGCTAACGCTGCCGCGTTTGCGTGCCGGTGCAGGAGATTCGGTGGAGTTCGGGTCATTGGGATCACGTAGCTTCTTCACTTTGGGCGTACGATCGCGTGGCGGCTTATTCGGATCCTTGGGGGTGCGTGGTTTGCGCGGCTTCTTCTTCTTGCCACTGCCGTCCGTTGATGTGTCCAGCTCATTGGCCGAGTGCACATCCTGCGATAAGTCGCCCATGCCTTCGCTATACTCCAGCAGACCGACAACGCTTGTGTCACCTGCTCCCTGTGTTACACAATCCTCGGAGACGGGCAACTGTGTTGTTGGTATGCCACAACTGCTGCTGCTGCTTGCACTGGCGGCAGCCACGACAACGTTGCCACTGATGTCCATCAGTTCCTGTTGCTGTTGCTGCTGCATTGCTGCTTGCGATGATTTGTCACCCTTTTTGGCACGTGGCTTGCGCGGCTTATTCGCTCCCTTGCCACGCCCACGTCCCGTTGTGCTGGACACCTGCGGACTCTCGACCATTTGATTGTGCAACGCACTGTTGCCATACATTGGCGGCATGCTCTGGTAGAGCAAACACTGAGGACCACCGGCGCATTGCTCGGCCAGCTCATGTTGCTGCAACAGATTGAGACGCTCCTGCAGTCGCATTAGCTTCTCCTGATGCTGATGCTCGTGTCCCGGTGGCATGCAGTACAATTCCTGTATCTGTTGTTGCAACGCCGCTATCTCCTGCTGATGCAGCATCGGATATGGAGGATACATGCCACCAGCTGCGCCTGGATATGGCGGCAACATTGACGGCGGCATATGCGATGCGGTTCCTTGAGCTCCTGCGCCTGCACCTGCTGCTGCTGCTCCCTCATAGCCAGCAATGGGATGAGGCGGCATGCCACCCAGACCCACGGCAGTCATGCCCGGCTGCTGAAGTGATTGCTGTTGGGTTAGCGATGGATCCAGCAACTGCTGCTGCTGTGCCTGCGCCTTTTCATCACACATTTCCTCAGTGGACTTTGTCTCATCGCCACCACTCACTGCAGCAAGGTCGCTTAGTGTCTGCTGCGTCTGCTCGACAAGCTCATCCTGTTGCTGCTGCTGCTGCTTGTGACTGTCGGCAATTGTTTCCTCCTCCAGCGGCGGCAACGTTGTCTCACTTAAACTCTCTGTCTGAGTCTTGGACACGCTGCTATCGTCCTGTGCCGCCGCCAGTTGGGCGCACAAATCATTGGCACCACCCCCGGCAGCACCACCACCACTTGCCTGCTCTCCCTCACAGACGCTCTTCTCGAACTCCGCATTCGACGATTGCGAATTGCTGTCGAGCAGCGCTGCAGCGGCTGAGGCAGCATTGGATGCAGCTGCCACAGCTGCTGCACTGGTGGAGCTCATTGAATTGTTGTCGAAGAGTCCACCCACATCGGAGCCACCACCTCCGACACCGACGTGTCCATGGTGTGTGCTGTGCCCCGCTGAATCGGAGTTGCTGTTGTTCAACATGCCAACACTGGCAACAGCATCCATGGACGACAGCAATGGCTGCTGATTGTTGCTGTTGATGCTGCTCTGCGAGTTGCTGTCGTGCACCGATGTCGGCTGATTGTTCACTATACTATTAGTGCTGCTGTTGCTGCTGCTGTTGTTGCTGTCGTTGGCAGCAACTGCCAGCGTGGATGAATCATTCGAGTTGGCTGTCTCATTCAGGATGCTGCTCAGATGATGCGATGGTGTTGTCGATGCTGTTGGTGTTACTGGCTGTTGCTGCACCTGTTGCTGCTGCTGTTGTTGTTGTTGTTGTACCTGTTGCTGCTGCGCACTTGTCTGCTGCTGATGTTGCTGCAGTTGCTGCTGCATTTGTTGTGGTATTGGTGAACTGACATGCGCCGGCGACATGATTTGCTGCTGCTGTGTAGCTGCAGCTGTTGCTGCCGTTGTTTGTTGCTGCTGTGTCTCGCTCAGCATGTTGGCAAATGCATCAAATTGCTGATGTTGCTGCTGCTGCTGTTGTTGTTGCTGCTGCTGCTGCTGTTGGCTGCTTGACTGCGCATAGCTGGGCAAATGTGATAGCGGCGACTGTTGCTGATGTATGGGCGACAAATGCTGCTGCAGTTGCTGATGCGATGACTGCTGCTGCTGCTGTGGCACCACAGCTGGCTGCGACTGTTGCACAGGGCTGGCTTCCAATGCGGGTTGTTGTTGTTGTTGTTGTTGCTGATGATGTGTTGCAGCGCTGAGATGATGTTGCATGCTGGGCAGACTCTGCTGTTGTTGCTGATGCAGCGGCGATGAGGACATTTGCTGTGCACTCATCTGCTGCTGCGATTGCTGCTGACTGCCACCACCAACAATATCGTTGATGGAATGTTGCAACTGTTCGTTAAGCTGCTGCTGTTGTTGTTGCTGCTGCTGCTGTTGTTGTTGTTGCTGCTGCTGCTGCTGATGTTGCTGCTGCACTGGCACAGCAACTGGCGTTGGTGGCTGCTGTTGTGTTGCTTGTTGTGCAGCGCTTGCAGCCTGCGTTGGCTGCTGCTGCTGCTGTTGTGGAACCGAAACCGGAACCGGAACTGACACCGGCACCGACACTGGCACCGCCATGCTCTGTCCGTACATGCTCAGCTGATGCTGCTGATGTTGTTGTGCCGCTGCTGCAGCCGCAGCTGCTGCCGCTGCAGCCTGTTGTTGTTGCTGCAACATTGCTGCTTGTGCTGCTGCCGCCGCCGCCGCCTGCTGCTGCTGTTGTTGTTGTTGTTGTGCCGCCGCTGCTGCTGCTGCAGCTGCAGCTGCCTGTTGTTGTTGCTGCTGCTGTTGTTGTTGCTGCTGCTGTTGTTGCTGCTGCTGTTGTTGCTGCTGCTGCTGTGGTGGGGGCTGCTGTGGCGCCTGTTGCTGCTGCTGCATGGCAGCCATATGCGGCGCTCCCCATTGTTGATGATGCTGCGGGGAGGGTGAGGCGGGCATGCGGGGTCCCATCACGGCTGCACTGCGATAGGACGAGGGATAATCCATGGGCGGCAGACCATGCGCCTGCGAGGGCATGACCATTTGTTCGAGTGCTTGCAACGTATTCACGGGCGGCACACCACCAACGCCACCACCAGCGGACACACTCACCGGCACCGATTTGCCGCCAGCGCCAACCACTGCCGACGCCACTGTGGGCGGCTGTGGACGGGGCGAGGGCAGACCGACCATGCCTTGTATGCTATGCTGACTGGGCGAGTTCACCTGCTGCTGCTGCTGCTGTTGCACCTGTTGCACTTGCTGCTGCGCTGCCTGCTGTGCTGCTGTTTGTGGTGGCTTTGCTGGCGATACACCCACGCCGGGTGTGGGGCGTGGTGACATTTGTGGATGCGGCGACATGGTCGGCGGACGTGGTGACATTTGCGGTGAGAGTTGTGGAAATGGTGCACGATATTGTGGCGACGAGTTGAGCTGCTGTGCGGCTGCCTGATGTTTGCTGCTGGACATGTAGGGCGGTGCACTTTGCTGCTGCTGTTGTTGTTGTTGCTGTTGCTGGGCCTGTTGCTGCGCCTGCTGCTGCGCTTGTTGCTGTGCCTGCTGTTGCACCACCACCTGCTGCTGCTGCTGATGATGACTGCCATAGCTGGGCGGCATGCCCATGTGTGGTGGCGGCAATCCTGCGCCTGGCAGCTGCTGCTGCTGCATCAGGCTCACATGATTGGGTTGCTGCTGCTGCTGTTGTTGTTGCGCCTGCTGCTGCTGCTGGGATTGCAACTGTTGTTGCTGCTGCTGTTGTGCTGTGCTTAGATGCGCGCTAGGATGTGCACCAACTAATTGCGCAGCCTGCTGCTGCTGCGCTGTTAGATGATGCGACGGTGGCGCCGCACTGGGCACATGCTGTCCATATGCACTGGCCTGATCCAACGCTGCATGGCCATAGCCCACGCCCACGCCCACACCGACGCCCACACCCACATGCTGTGGTGCACCACGTCCGGGCTGATGTTGCATGGGACTGCCGTAGGGACTGTGCGCATACGCCTGCGGTGCTGCAGGCTGTCCAGCTTGTACAGCTCCTGGCGCGCCAGGATACAGTGGATGTTGTCCTGGTGCCTGTGGATAATGCTGCGGCAGTCGAGCCTGCTGCTGACTCTGCTGCTGCTGCTGCTGTTGTTGCTGCTGCTGTTGTTGTTGTTGCTGCTGCTGCTGTTGCTGCTGCTGTGGCGTCGGGGGCTGTTGTTGTTGCTGCTGCTGTTGCTGTTGCGGTGCCAGGCTACCATAACCGGCGGCACTCAGACCACTCATCATGCTCTGCTGCGCTCCATAAGGTGCAACCAATTTCTGCTGCTCCTGCTGTCCATAGGCGGGCATATGCTGGCGATACGCGCTGGCATTGCTCTGACGCTGCTGCTGCGTCGGTGGCGTTGCCTGCGGGTGCCCGTATGCGCTTAGACCTGCACCAGGATATGCGGCTGCTTGTCCTGGCACCGATGGTGCTGCACCCCAACCACTTAGATCGCCCATGCCAACACCCATGGCCGCATGCTGATCGGTGGCCCCCAGCCCGTACAGGTTCTCCGGCGTTGGCTGGTACGATGGATATTGTGGCTGTTGCTGTAGCGGATGCGGGGCTCGATGACGCGGCGGATAACCGCCGGGTGGGCCCATTGCACGTGGGTTTGCCGCTGCGGCGGCTGCTGCTGCGGCGGCCGCATCATAACGGTAATAGGGATCTCTATAAGCAGAAAGGAGAGAAAAAGAGGAATTTTAGTAATGTTTGACGGGGAATAGATAAGTGGAATTAAGTAATTTTATAAACATAATGTGGTAATACGATCTATATAGATCGTATATATATAGATTTAAATAATAAATCGTATCTATATAGATTTATTTAGCACTTCAATTTCAGTTCAATCGAGTATTTAAATAAGCAAACAATGTGGAATTATATGCAATGTTTTCAACGACATTTCAACTGAAGTTCAGGGCAGCAGAATCAAGTAAACTATTATGGATAACCTGCAACTCAAGTTCCTTAGCAAGTGATTTTCACATTATACCGGCTACTTACAGGTTAAAATGGATGATAATAAAAAATACAACATGAAAAGTTAACGTTTCAACTTCTAATTGCGCTTGTAATTCGATTATAATCGATTAAGGAATTCCAAAGAGTCACTAAATTCTCTGCGCACAGTAATAATCTATATTGTCCCCAAATTTGATAGCCTTAGCTCCTTTAGTTTCCAAAATCTTAGTGTTCATACGAACAGCAAATAAGAAATAGCTGCATATGTACATACGAGAAATCACAATCGTATATATTGTATACAGTATACTTGTGAGGTTGTAGATGTCAGCTGCTGTCTATTATCTACACTTTCAGACGACACACAACTCTATTAACCTTCTACCTTATAGACAGATATCACAAAAAAGGGAGTAAAAATGTACAAGAATTTACTTGAATTCAAGCACCAACTTGACATCATCTTTAATTTATAATCATAATCTTGTCTAACCCCTTTATTTATTGTCATTTTTCTCTGCTGTAAATCCTCTTGGGAGCGCATTTTTTTTTTGCAAAAGTCAAAACTCACCCTTGATGATTTCCGTGAAACATATTTTGTGCATTTCCATCCATCAGATTTTTGAAACGCAGCGCACACAGAAATCCACGTCCGTTTCGCGTCGATGGACGCGACGCTGCGTTTTAAAATCGCTCGTCGATTGGCTTAATTTTGATGCTGGGTGGGGATGACGATGCCTCCTCCTTCTACTCCTCCTGCTGCAGGGAGGAGGGTGTTGCGAGTGTGTGCGAGTGTGTGTTCCACTGTTCCACCACTCACCACGTTGCAGGTTGCTGCTGCCTGCCTGAACGTATCATTTACGTTGTCAAATATATTATTTGAATATCATCAACGCGACTTTGCGTATTGGTCGGTATTTTATAGTATTTTATTTAGTATTTTTAGTGTTTTTTATATGTTTAAGTTTATGTTTGATTCTAACTACTAAACTTAATTACAGCTCATGTGCAGATTATATAATTGGAACGTTTTCCGTTATTATTTGTTTATTTTTCTTTTACAATGTATAAACATTTGTTGTCCTTTTTGTTGTTGTATTGTTTGTATTTTTTGTTGTTGTTGTTGTTTTTGATGATGTTTCGCACACTTCATGGCCGACCTTTGACATATTCGCAGTGAAACATTTGCTCACAGCTAGAAAAACAGATTACAAAATAAATAAATAAACAATTTTTTGATTAAGGTGAAAGTTTGTGAAAGGAAATTGAAAAAAGTTTTCGTTGTTGGGAATTTTTGCGTAAAACGGTAAATTTTCTTTTGTTTAACTATTGAGCGCATTTTCAGTGTAGAATCTGTAAACAATAGAGAGAGAGAGAAATACATGATTAGTGAACAGATATTGACAGATATTTTGCGACTTAAATGATATATAACTTTGCTATTTAGTTAATCTTAAAATAGTGTATATTTTTATGCGGAATACACGCCCATTTGTTATGAAAAATATTTTTGATTAAAACATACTTTATGACAATTTTAGTATAACTAGTCTTATAATCTAAAAACTAAACTCCTCATTTTATACTTTATATCTCACATGTTGCTGTCACTTCAACTTTTAAGGGGAAAAGCTATACGCTTATGAATTTCTTAATGTGCACATATAACGTACAGTTTGCCCCCTAAACATTTGAGTGTCGTGTGAAGAAGTTTACGTTCACTTACGAGTATCTACAATGTATATTTGATTATATGCCAGTATATAGTGTAAATTTCTGGCTGTACTAAGCAGTAGCAACAACATCCCTCGAAAGGCAAAAAACATAAATGGGGAAAGTGTAACCAATTAATGAGGCGTGGATTAAGACGGCTCGGCTCGCCTCACGGGCCTTTCTTGCTTGCCCGTGTTGTTGTTCTACTCTTTTTGCGGCATTTGCTTTTGAGTTTAGGTCCGGATTCGTATACGGGGTTTAAGTATGAATAAACCCCTTTTTGGTTAAAGGGGGGGAGGGCAAAGTCTGTCAGGGATTTCGTCTTATGTCCATTGTATGTCTTTGCTGTCGTTCTTGTGTATTGTTGTTGTTGTTGTTGCTGCTGGTTGGTGGTGGTGGCGACATCTTTGGCGAGTGAGAAAAAACAATGGTAACTCTATCGATTTTTCGCATTGTCTCTCAGCGCTTTAGCCCCGAAATCTAAAGTAGCAGAAAAAGCAAACTGACAAAAAAAAACCCCAGAAACAACAGCAACAACAACAACAAATGTAAAGTGATGCGGGTGGCAGTGGCAGAGCGAAGGAGACAGAGGTGGGTAGAAGGGGAGGTAGGTAGATGTGTTTTGTAGGTGAGTGTAGCCCAAATGCCCAAAAGATATGCAAATGCTGCAAAAGCCCAACAACAGCAGCCCAGCAAGCAGAGAAGGGGGCATCTGTGCGACAGTGTGTGTGTGTGTGTGTTTGTAAATGGAAAGTGTATGCCAAGTTGAGATACAGATACAAAACTACACAGTACAGAGTGTAATAGTATATAGAGATATGCAGTTAGTAAGTCACACACACACACATACTTACAAATTGCGCTCTGTTGTACTGTTATAAATACGTGCGCACATATTTTGTGTGTTGTTGTTGCTGCCAGACACAGGCGGCATTCAGCCAACCACAGCCACAAACACACACACATATAAATACACAGAAACACACACACACACACATTTGTATCAAAAACTTATGTGGAGTGCATGACATGAGCGCTAAGCGAGCTTAGGCAGTGCCCCCCTTCCCCCTTCCCTCCTACCACTGCCTATCTACACCCTCACCTACACCTCTTCTTCTTGCTCCCCCGCTTCCTCTCACACTCTTCTCTTTTCACCCTGAACTGGCTCTGGCTTCTTCTCTGCGAGTTGTTCGCGCTCGCGCTCATTGGGCAATCATTTAGTCGCAGTTGCTGTTGTTATTGTTGTCGCCGTCGTCGTCGTCATCGTTGTTGTTGTTGTCTGTAATCAATTACATTTTGCTTTTGCAATTTCAGCTATTTATTTATTTAGTTTCAGCTTTTTCTCCATTATTATTAGTCGAGGTATTTGCGCGTACACTTGTGTGAGTTTGTATCTAGCAGATAGCTTAGTATATATATACACACACACACACACATACAGATTGTGTATGTAGATATAGCGGGTACATGTCATTGAGTTTACGTTTCTTTTTTCTGTTGCCTTCTTTCTTCTTTTGCTTCGTCTTCGTCGTCGCCGCGTCAAGTAATTGCAAAAACAATAAACTAAAAGCAATAGTAATATGTAAAGCAACACCAACAACAACAACAACAATGACGAAAAGCATCTGAAATATTGTGCAATTATATTATGTACAACAACAATTCGCATACACATGCATTTGGGTGCGGACGCAACTGTACTTTTGTTTTAAATAAGCGAAAAATCGATTAAAGGTGATAATAGACAAGGCAAATTTTCTGTGTGTCCAACTTTGGTGACGACAAAACGTCGACGTCGACGACATCTGCCCCCGTCGCTGTCGCGTCGCCGTCGCAGCTGCTGTGGTGACCCGACGACGAAAACGACGCCGCCGTCGATGCGCTTGTTGCAGCAGCAGCATTAGCCTTAGCTTTTTATTATTTTTGTGATTTCGGTTTGTCTCTTATTTCATTCTTTTTGTATGCTTTTATGGGCGTCGCGTCGAGACGATTCGAGAGTGTTGCCCAACAGTTTACAAAAGTACACCAATGTTGGGCAACACCAATTTGTTAAATGTTCTCGATAGACAATAATCAGGCGACAAGTGATCGCAACAAAGGGTGGACAGATAAATTGTTAATCGCCGCAAACTAATCTAGTATTTTTAATGAATTAAATTTGCAGTTTATCGATAAGCTATAGTAGCAAAGTGTTCGCAATTGGACGTGGGCAGAGAAGTACACAAATTACTGGATATAACATTAATCGTTTATCGTTTACAAGGCTGCAAACTAATCCAGTATTTTAAATTAATTAAATAATTACCAAATGACAGTTTGAAAATATATCGCATTGCGTACCATCTCTAGACAACATACACTAACAGACATAAGCAACTACAAACAATAGAAGAATCATATGATTAAACACATTTTGCAACGGAGGCAACAACAGTAAAAACAATGAGAGAGCGACGACGGTGGCGAGCAACAAAAAGTTCGTTAACCTTACACAAAAATAAAAGAAATACAAATACAACAAAAACAAAAGCAAACACAAGCGCGCGAGCATTTTGGGCAAGTTGAGCTTTGCTTTTGTTGTTGTTGGCGTTGTTTCAATTTCGTTTGGTTCATTTCTTTTTTTTTCTTTTTAGGGAATATAACTAGCATTTTTTTGACCCACTATAAATAATAATAGAATGAAATGGGAATGGGAACAGGGGGAATGGGGAAATGAGATGCGGAATGTGGAATGTCACTCAAAAAAGAATGAAAAGAAATGTGCGAGTTACATCTGCACTTGTATGCGTGTGAGTGTATGCATATGCATGTATGCGTGTGTGTGTGTATTTCGCTCTAATGGCAATCAAGTCAAGTAGTCAAGTGGCTTTTGGCGTGTGTACCGGGTGCGCCGCCAGCCTCGACGCGCCGCACCGGCCAGCACTAACAGTAACTAAAAAGTACAGTTGGTTTTTGTAAGAAAAGCAACAACAGCAACATCAGCGGCCCGCAGCAGCAGCAACAACTCAAAGAGGCAGAGGCAGATGATGGGTGCTCTGTGCGCGCACACATAAAAAATGGTAATAAAATAGGTAAAGTAACAGTCAAAAAAAGTCAAAGAGCAAATGAACAAAAACCAACAACAACAACAAACATAAATTACAACACGTCGCAGCTTTTGAATGTGTAACGGTGCATTTATGACGTGCCAGGGCGGTCTGCAAATTGGTTGGCAACACTAAATATTAATGTTGACGTTGCAATTTTACACAAACACACACACAGGCACGCACACACACATATAAACGGGAGCATAAAAGAAAACTTAGAAAAAAACAAAAAAAAGAGAGCAAACATGTGACAAAATACTGACGCCATGTTTCCCGCTAGAATTACCGAAATAATAAGAAGAAACGTGTAGAACAAATAGCCATAGCCTGACCCGATTATCGAGTTAAACTGTTGTATAAAATTTGCACCTGGACCTAAACCGGATAGTGCTATTGTGTGTGCAATAACAACAGTCACAGCAGCAACAACACCAACAAACACATGAGAGCTGTTGAGCGAACCAGAGAGTGCAAGCAAGAGAGAGAGAGGGCACGAGAGAGCACACCTAAGAGAGCCAACTACATGAGAGAGAACGAGAGTCGTTAGCAGCACAACGAGAGCGAACGAGTCGAGAGCGCCGGTTGCGAGAGAGAGAGAGAGAGCGGCGAGTAAAAAAGAAGACAACAGAGAGAAGGAAAAGATGAGAAGCAAAAAAAAAAACAGCCCAACAAGTGAACAAAAAAAACATGAAAACAACAAAAACGTCCGGCTAAAGCGTAGCGTGCGCTAAAGAGGCAAACGAAAACGGAATTACAAAAGCAAAGCGAGTATATCACGTGCTGCTGCCGACGATAGCGAGCAATGGGGAGAGCAACAGCAACAACGTGTATGCCGGCCTTTGGCGGCAGAGCAGCGACGTGAACGTCGACAGCGACGCCAGCGTCGTCATGTTAGACAGATGGCCGGCTATGTGGTTGGAGGCGGCAGCGACGATGGAGACGACAGCGACGGTGACGGCGACTGAACGTCAGAGACTGCTGCGACGTCGGCGGCTTTCGTATAGAATGAGCGTCGAAAAGAGACGAACAGTTGACGCGAGCAGTCAAAACAAAAATGCGAATGAACTGAACGAAAGGGAGGGCACAATAGACGAGGCGATAACTTTTGAAGTTGGCACTAAATTGTTGTTGTTGTTAGTTATTGTTGGGCATATTAGTTGTAGGAAAATGTGATGAAGACGAAGAAGGAGGAGGTGGAGAACAAGAGAAGAGAGAGAGAGAGACACACATACATACATACATACTACGCACTAATCTCGAAAGTAGGAGGGAAAAGCGAAATCTGAAAGTGCCTGCTGAAATGTAACGAACAACAACACATCGCGTAGAGGTACAACAACAACAACAACAGAAGTAAAGCGCGTAGCAGCCATGATGGCGAGAATGGCCAGCGACGGCGATGATGATGACGAAGACGACGACGGCGACAAGTACAAAACACGTATTAAGTATGCATGTGTATGTGTACATGTGTGTGTGAGTGTTTGTGCGCTGCGCTGGTATTGGAGATTCGCATGATTCGTGCAAATTCGCCGCATAGTTGCCCTGCTGCGCTGCCGCTGCTGTCGTTGGTATGTTGTTTGCTCTTGTTGTTGTTGCTATTTTATTCGCATTCGCATATCGTTTATGTAAGTATGTGTGTGTGTATGTGTGCGTCTTGTATTGTATCTGTGTTCTGTCATGGGCATGGGCTGAGCAGGCGCGTGCGTGTGTGTGTGCGTGTATTTGCCTGTCTTTCTGCCTGTGTGCGCGCTTTATGTGTGTGTGTTGGTGCGTTGGGGTCGTCGTCGTTCATATGTTTTTGCTTGTTGTTCGGTCGGTTTTGATTCGGTTTTGGATGGATGATATGGTTTGGCTTTGGATCGCCGCCTGCCTCTGCCTGCCTGACTTCTCTTCCCCTCCCCTTCCTTCACAAACCATGCTTCTGTTGTTGTAGCTGCTTTTCATCCATATATTTCGCGCTCTCCATTTGCCCGTTTGGCTCTCGCGAACGGCGACGACGACGACCGGTCATATATGAGTGTCTGTCTCTGTGTATGTGTGTGTTTGTCGTTGCGCTCTTGCTGCCTTCGATGAATTGTTTGTGCTTCAATTTTGTGTGCTGTTTTTTTTCTCTGCTGATTCGCCGCCGTCAACGTCGCACTCTCTCCCTCTCTCATTTGCACGTCACGTACAGCGCGTTGTAGTTTTATTACCTTAATTTTCGCCGCAGCTCCACTAATACCAACACCAATACACAGACAAACGTCCAAAAACCGGCGCTCTCTCTCACTCACTCTCTCTCCCTCTCTTTTTTAAATGCAAAGTTCGTGTGCCGTTGTTGTTGTTGTTAGTGGTGGGGGACGACACGTTGTTTGGGGGCGCGTGTGACGTTTATTTGATTTTTTTTGTACGTACTTCTGTCGGGCTGCCCAAGCAAAGAGTTGATTGAAATTATTTCGGCTTAGTATGGGTGTGTGTGTGTGTACGTTCGTTTTTCGCTCAGTTCATTCTGTCTGTGTGTGTGCCCGTATGGCTTTGTGTGCGTGTGCGCTCGTTCATTTTTATTTGCTGCCTGAGTGACGGACGGGTGCTTGTGTATGTCTCTGTGTATGTGTGTATCTGCTTTTGGTTAAAGATACATAATTATTTCTAAAAAGCATTTTCTGCCTCGCCATTGTTGTAAATTTCTCGAAATTTCACGTTTCAACTAAGCACACTTAACGTAATAATAAATTAAATTTAATTTAAATTATATTTAATAATTAAATATTTGTGGGTTTTCACTTACCACACGACTTGTTGTTGGGGGTCCGCTGCTAATCCGTTCAAGTATTTATCGCTTGATTGCTTTCAATGATTAGTCGAGAATTCCTTGTTTGTATTTTGTTTTAGTATTTTTGTTGTTGATTGTTTTCGCCGTTTTGATCGACTGAGAGAACGAACGAACCTATCGATAGTTATGCATGCAGCGCCATTTGCCTTTTGCGACAGCGACGGCGACAACTTTGAAATTGTGAATGATGACGAACAATGACGGACGGCGGCGAATATATTGTGAACAACAAAAGCAACAATGCTAATTCGAGTGTAGATACACACAAAGCAGCAACACATGCGAAATAATAATTGTAGCACAATTGCAACAACAACAACAACTGCGAAGTGAAGGAGAAGAAGAGGCAGAAATGGACGCAGGCAGCAGCAACAAGAGTGAAAACTACAAAAGCGCAACGAGGCTGAGGCTGCTGCTGCTTCTCACTCGCACACACACACACTTACTCACACGCGATAATTACAATTAAACAGGAGTTTGGGGGGAGAGAGGGAGGCAAGGGGCTGTCAACGGTGCCAAACAAAGAAATCGATAGATATTGCTGAGAAAAAACAGAATAAATGTGTATGAGTGTATGAGTGTGTGTGTGTGAGACAGACGTGAAAACGTTTCGTTGTAATTGGAAAAAGAAAAGCAGCCACACTGACAGGGGGAGGAGTGGGGGGGAAAGGCAGAAGCAGCTAAAAAGAAGTCATGAAAGACGAAGTAGAAGAAGAAAAGAAAAAAAAATGTTACAGCCGCCGCAGACGACGAGACTGCGAATGCTGCTGCCTCTGTTACTGCTGCTTGCGTTGCTGCTGCTGTCGTCGTCGTCGTTGATGGCGCCGCCGAGAGTAGCGAGGGAGAGAAAGAAGAGACGAGCTCATGAAATTTACGCTCTCATCAATTGCGCGTAGTGCGAGAGCGCGCGGACACAGCGAGTGCCCCGGCTAGAAAAACGTGTGGATTGTATGTGTGTGTGAGTGTGTGAATGCTCTGCTGTTTGCGTGTGTGCAAAGGAGGCAGACAGATGACAGGCAGCGCGACAGAGACGAGACAAATCAAATGTATGCTACAGCAGCAACAACAACAATACACTTCTTGCACTGTCATGGCCGGAACCACACACACACACATACACTACGATAAATGGATACCGTTGCATGCAGATGTTGTCTCTGTAAACGCGTAAATCAGTGAGGATGCACACACACACTCACATGTACACGAACGAACACTTACACACGCACTCATTACACAAAGCACATACGAAATATGAATAGAGTCCAAAGAAGAACATCAGCAAATCGACACAGCGGGGGCAGCCGAACGACGTCGACGACGCATTTGGTATGTGCCTGTGTATGTGTTTTGCACAGGTGTGTGCATCTGCATGCAAACGTGCGAATGTGTGGCAACGCCAGCCACGCTGCAGCGAGAAACCAATACATACACAAAATATTGTATGCTGTGCCTCTGCCTGCCTGCCTGTGTGAAAACTTTGAGAATTGCAAAATCAACGCGCGGGACACACGCCACTCACAAAAGATACAACAACAACAACAACACTACACACTACAAATGCATGCAAAGAAACAGCGGACACAAAGAAATGAAAATATAAATGGCGAACTCGCCTCGGCGAATAATTACAATCGAAACAAGCAAATGCAAGACATTTTATTGCACTCACACTCGCACACACACGGACACACATATGCAAAGAGACCCCAAATAACTGAAATGGGCAAAAATCATTGACAGGCGGCAGTGCTGCCGACTGCGTAAATTGTTTAAATTAATTTTCTTCCAATTTTCTAATTCATGCAAATTGCAAAATAAAGAATGAGAGACTATACAAAAAGCAACGCCACCACCCCCACAAATAATTCTCAGCTGCCGAAGCCAGCCGACAATCACTCACACACGCACAAACACATGCACATAAAAAAAGACAAAAAGTCAGGGAGGCAATCGCAACAATCATTATTATAATCAAACATCATTATCAAGCGAAAATCGAGCATCGCCATCAGACTCACACACGCACACATACACATACAGCAGAGACAGTAGCAAATGCACAAAACTCGCGCAGCTACTACTAGCTACACTTCTACATGCATGTACGGTACATACACATACATACATACGTACAGAAGAGACAGCAGCGAGGTCCATTTTTAATTATACAAAGGTATCGAAAATGTAGGAGACGTTGGTGTTGGTGTTGGAGAAGCGACTTCATTGCGAACGAAATTCACGTTTATGCATGTATGCGTACATATTCTTTACTTTGATTATTCATTTCATCTAGATATGCCAATTAATTAACACACACATACACAACACGCACACATACATTACATTTTTTATATAGATATATTATATACACATGCACTTGGCCATAATTCGGAAAAAACAATTGAACATTGGCTGCGACTGCGGCTACGGCTGCTGGTGCTGCCGCTGCGGTCGTCGTCTCGCGAAATACATATTTCTTTTGCCGTTTTTCTCGTCGTTTGGTTGTCGTTGTCGCCGTCGTCTTGTACTCTCGCTCTCTACTTCTTTCACATTTTTTCTTCTTCGTTCAAGTGTCTGGTTTTCGGGTTATCCGTTTGGAAAATCATATAACATTGAAAATACGCTCAATTTTCGTTTAGTTTTTAGCGCAAACTGTTGCCGGCAACTTCGTTTGCATTTTGTTGTTACATTTTATTAATTAATCAATTTATTTTTACCGTTTTACGCAAATTTATTTAGCAGCACTTTGTCAGACATGTACGCACCACATCAAAGACCTCCATTTTGTTTAGTAGCGATTAGAGATGACCGATATACAACTATCAGTTACTTGCCGCAAATATCGTATTCAAGGCAAAAGCGTTGTTATCGTTTAGATACTGTCGATAATGAAAAAAAATACTAAACATTTTTGTTTATGTTTTACTGACCCCAAATAAATTCGAACTCAAAGTTTATTCTAGTTATTATTATTAATTTTATTAGTGCTAGCTCAGTAAAAATACAGTTTTAGTTTAATTTGTTGACGATTTTAATTTTGTGCAATACGGTGTGACCATGCTTTGGTGTTTGTTTACTAGTAAAATTCTCAATTACCGCAAATTGGTCACATTCCAACACAAGTAAAGCAGTTGTAATAAAATGTTTGTTTTCAAAAAATCATTTTATTGGTTACGACATTTTAAGTCTTTTATTGGCTTGTACAGTACATTCACTATCCTCGCCATCTGCACCTAATTCTGTAGCGATAGCGTCCATTTCCTCGTCATCCTTATCACTTTGGTTGTCGTCCGAACTGTCGGAAAATACAATTGGTCCCTTTCCCTTAACAATCATTATTGTTTTGCCCAGTCGACGGGATTCGGCACGTAAGAACAGCTGCCTGCAGTTACGATCTATGGCATTTTTGCCTTGATCCTCAGAGAGACCAAAAATAAATGCACTACAAGAAAGAAGCTTGAGAAATTGTCTCCTGAGAAAATCGTCGGTTCACTTACAGATTGGCCACATCGTAGGGTCCGCGCACTTGGAACTCATGTGCAGCGCCACTACTGAAGATAATGTTCTTCGATTTGCCTTTGGTGCAGTAGTTCTGTGCCACTTTGATCATATCTTTGCGATTATTCGAGTCCGCGATTGCCGGGGCATATTTGATCTCAAAGAAAATTCCCCGTCGCACTGCAATTTGATAAGCCTTACGATTTACCAGTAATCGGGAACCCGCCTGTGGATCGAAGGTGATTATATCGCCACTGAATGAAGTGCAACAGTGCTGCAAGTATAGAAGATTTTAACCATGTCAACTATCCATTAATAACTGTCATTTACCGTTAGTGCGGCATCTGTTTTGGGCTGTCCAGCGATGAGATTAAACTTGCGTAGGTTCAAGGAGACATTCTAGTATTATAGATGAGTTATTTTTGATTTGATCAGTTCTGTATTATACGGTAATGCTTTACCATTGCGTGTGCCACATTAACGTCCACATAGATAATCGTTATGCGTTGCAATATCCTCAATTTATCGGCATAATCCTTGTGCAAGTGCTCAATTGCATGCGGTTCTGGGAACATCTCAGAGCCTCGTTTGCCTGCCTCCTTTTTGCTGTGATCGAAACTCTGGTCAATAGCTATTGTTTTATAGCCCAGATCGACCAGTTCATCCAGTGTAGCGCGCAGCACCTTCTCATCGTTTTGGTAAGGTATGCAAAAGTCGTAGAATCTCTTTGTTTGTTCCATTATTATTGTTTTGAGCGGCAGCCGCACAACGTGTGCTTCGGCCAGGGCTGGTTACTCTGCAACAGTATCTATCGATATTATACTGCAGCTATCGAAAGAAGGCAGTTGAAACACGCAACAGCATATCATGGCGTCAAAAAATATAATATATTTTTATATTACAAATAAATATCTTAAAGAAAAACCCAAGTTTATTTTATAAAATATGTCAATGTTATTTTATTAGCTTACAACTTGGAATAATCTTTGCTATCGATTTATCGATGAACAAGTAATATCTGTTCCATCAGCTGCATTCAAATCAGTTTTAATTTGGCAACTTTTGTTAAAAATACAACATAAAAATCATATATATATATATATATGTATATTACAATCCTTTATTTCATGTTGGCTGACATCGCCTGCAGCATCGCTTCGTGCCCAGAAAAGTCACGTTAATGCAACAGGTTATCGATTCCCAGCCCGGAGTTATGTATCTTTTGGATACATTAGTGATCCGTAGTGTTCGTGAGTTCTGTTCACTTGTTTACAGATTTACCCGATCACATTTTAGTCATAAGAATGTGTCGATGCACGGGTAAATCAGATGAATTATTGCTGACATGTTCCTCCGTTGGGGATTCACTTTCCCCTCTGTCCTTGTTCGCCTGCTGCGCCTGTCGCGTATGTATGCTATAAGAAATAGACAATAATAATAATAGATATATAGATTTTATAGGATTTTCGGGATACATACTGTTTGTGTCTCGTCAGTGCGTCCTTTCTAGAAAAGGCTCTGCCGCAGATTTCGCAGCATTGTTTAATTTCCGAATGTGAAGCCGCATGACGCTTGAGATTATCCTTGCGCTGGAACATCTGATTGCAGCCCGGATGCTTGCAGGGATAGACGAATATATTGCCATGGGTAGTTCTGGGAATAAGGAGAAATATTTTTACTTCATCTTGATGATTCCCACATGTTCCTTACCTGTAATGTCTTCGCAGTGATTCGATTTTCGCAAATAGTTTGGTACATTCGGAACAGCCCCAGGTCACTGTGGGCTCCAGTGGATCCGCCTCTTGGTGTGTTTTTGTGTGTCGCGCCAAGGCGGCTTTGAACCAGAATGCCTTATCGCAGCCGGGCTGCGTGCAGCGAAATGATTTGTTTACTTCCATTTTGTGGGATTTTCTATTGTGAATTCACTTTGGAATTCCAGCTTTATGACGTCACGTTGAATCTGCGTTCTATTTACGTATTTTGTGCACAGTTAGTTAATTAATTTAAACTATAAATCTTATTTATGCACTCACCTACTTTGCTTTTGATTTTCTTAACATTATTTACACATATATTCAAGTATATATTATTTTTAGATTCTTCAGTATCCGTCGGTTTGTTTGTTGTGCCAAGTCAGCTCAACAACAACAATAATAATAGTAGCAGCTATTCAATTACATAGCCGAAGTATTTGTTGCATTTAGTTTTTGGCTAAACAGTTTTATAAACTGCAATTGAATTAAAAAAAGAAATGTTTACAAATAATAAAACCTTTTTAATGTCGGACGCTTACAGTATAACACTGATAAACAGCTGTGTTATATTTGCTAACAACTGTTATATAGTGATGTGCCGCTGCACAGCTGTCATTTTATAGCGTAATATCGATATATTTTCGATGTTTATTTTAATAATGAGGCGGGAAATTAAAACGTATAAGTTCTGTACACAGTTAACAGCACGACAGCGGTCAATTTATAGGATTTAAAATAGGAACAACAATTATAGTACCTTCCTAAATTACGGTATATGTGACAGACTGCTGTGGTACATATATTGCTAACAGTAGTTACATGATTATGCGCGTCTTGGAAGGAATCTGTTTTTTAAGCAGCGACATATCGATATTTTCGAGAATTATACGACATAAAATGAGGCGGTAAATTCAAATTAATTCATTTTTATTTGCACATTAAGAGGAGTAGAAATAGGAACAACAATGAAAGTAATTTCCTACAGTAAACCGTACAAATTCGCTAAGGTCTTCCCACTTTAATATCAAGAAACATTGCCAGCCAGAACATCGCGTATCTCGTCTGCCATGGTACCGACATTGGCGTCCATATTCTGCAGTAGCCTGGAATGTTCCTCGTATTTTTTGGCCTTGGCACGTCGCGATTTGATGAGTATACCATGTCCGGGACAATCACAATCATCGGAATAGCACTTGTCCCGACAGCAGATGCGGCACAGCCGAAACTCGCACTTGGAACCCAACGGATTGGCGCATTGTGTGCAATACTCGAGGTGTCGTTCGTGTCGCAATTGAATCTGTGCCTCTGTCTTGCTCGGCCGGCGCTGTCGACGTCGCAGTTTCTTCATACGCTTGCGTGAGATCTCATTGCCAGCATTGTCAAAGTACTGGCGCTTGGTGCGATTCGGATCGATTGCCTCGCGTTGCTTCTCCGCGATCTTCTGGCGATGGGACTCGGGCGAGTCTCGTATATAGGGCTGACACAGCCAGGGTCGCAGCATGGGTAACTGTGGATTGGAGGGACAAACATTAGATATGTCAAGAGATAATATGCGCCCGCTTACCTCCTCTGTGGCAGCTGCCATTTCCATTTCCTCCGGCTCATAAGTCGCTTGGCCCGTGTGATATGGCTCGTATTTGTCCTTCACCTTGGCCACAACACTGTGAAACTGCGACAATTGATTTGCCGTTGCCAGCTGCTCCCGCAGCTCCGAGTTCTGGCGAATGTTCATGCTGCAAAATATGAAATAAAGTTATATACACAAATATTGTATTTATATACATATCGAAGTGTTACTCACATATGATGAAACAGCTTGAAGAGATGTCCGCGAATGTAGGAGGTGGGACATGGATACAGATTAACAAATTCTAAGTACTCGCTGGCCATTTGCCAGGCTGGAGGCGAGATGCCCTGGAACAGTGCCGGATTGTGTAGATTTCCCTCGGCGCTCATGACACCATCAACGCCGGTCACATCGAGGCAGTGATGCACATCATCCAGATTCAGTATATTGCCATTGGCAAACATGGGTATTTTGACATTCTCCCGCACATCCTTGATATAACTCCAATCGGCCACGCCCGTCAGCGGCCCCTTTTGCTCGCGTGTCCGCCCGTGCACGGTAAGTAGCTGACAGCCGGCGGCCTCCAGCATTTTTGCATAGTTAATTGTTTTCTCACGATCCTCGAAGCGGCGAATTTTACATGTCACAGGCACCGACAACTTTTCGTGCAGCGTGCGCACTAAACAAATAGAAATTTAATTAATAAATTAAGCAAAATAATTACAAATTTAAATGATTTAAAGTATCGATTAGCTTTTGATATGCAATATCGATAGCGGCATATTTGCGACACTCACAACACTGTAGGATCAATTTGCCAACAGATGTATCGATATAGCAATTGCCACTCGATAGGTAGAATTTGTTAACACTATTATTTCGTTACGAAATAATCAATTAGCAAACACTATCATGTTTAGATATATACAAATAATTTTAATTTGCTCACCGATATCCGATAACAGTTCCCATTCGTCCTGCAAAAAGGAACCGTAGTGGCCGCGCTTTGCTATCGCCTGCGGACAGCCGAGATTTATGTCCACCGCATCGCAATAATCTTGTGCAGCTAACGCGGCTTCCAGTATCTGTTGCGGATCATTGCCACAAAACTGTATTATTAATGGCCTATCCTCGGGGCACGTTTGCAGCGCATCCTTGCGATACTTTAAATCGTTGGCAAACAAATTGGCATGGTACATGGGAGAATAGCAAAGTTGTGCGCCATAACGCCGGCACAGCATGCGCCAAGCCAATTCGCTTTGATCCACCATGGGCGCCACCACATAACGTGGTGCGCCCAGCACGCGTCGATAGAACTCATAGCCGCCCAATTTGGGCTGCCTGGGTGGGGGGCCTTCGTCAGTCTCGTTTACCATTTCTTCTGCAGCTGCTGCGCAAAAAAATAATTATTAATTCAATGCATTTCACATTTTTGTGTGTAGAAAGTTTCAAAAATATTTAGTGTGTCAAAACAACAACAACAACAGCTAATCGATTCACTGAGAATGTCAAAGGGAAACTGTTAGTTCTTATCGCGCATCGTTAATCGTTATCGATCGAACTCATACTCGTGTTCTTTTGTCATTCACACAATGTGCTGTGTGTGCCATTCGCAATGGTTGCTTGACATTAGAGGCGCCATTTTGATAAACGAATGCTTTTGCTGCTGCTGCCTTTGTCAAATTGCCGACAATTTTTCAAGCGTGCTTGGGGGCTACACTTATGTACACACATACATATATAGCTTCAGCCAAGCTAATTAGCGGTATATTAGCAAAAAAAAACTGGGTGCAGCCGTGCGACAGCAAAACTGTACAAATTTACATACATTTATACTCTCTGTGGGCGCTTGACTTTCAGCTCCAATTACACGCACACACACATGTGCATAGGTATTTGTTGTGCATGTGCATGTACATAGTATGTGTGTGCGTGTGTAACAGTGCCCTGCACACAAGCCGATATGCATTTCACTTTCCACACGTTGATTTCGCTTTCGGGCCGCGACGCTGCGCGCAAAGTAGCGTAAAAAGCGCTTAAAGTTAGCTGCAACTTGTCGGTGCAACAACGACAACAACAACAAAACAGTTGAGTGCAACAACAACAACAACTACACAATGGTAACGCTAATTGAGTTACAGTGCACATGAGAAATTTTCAATTTGATTTTCGATACGTTTTAAATGGCATTAAAGCGGCTTCAGCTACCTTTTGCCTACTCCACACCTGTGAACGGTAAGCGACACGCAAGCACTTGCATAACTTTGGCTCAATTGTGAATCTGATTTTCCGTTCAACGTGCAACGTGCGACGGAAGCAGCACAAACAAAACTTTTCACATTGAAAGTTTACTGACCGGAAATGGCATGCAATTTTATCAATGGCCAAGCTGGTTCCGCTCTCCCTCTACCCTCAACTTCCCCCTTTTTTCCATTACTTGGCTGTAATCCCTGCTTGCAGTTGTTCTCTGGGGCGAGTTAAAAAACTTCTGTCCCGCCTTCAATTTTTTGTTTATTTTTCAGCTCCAAGGGGATTTCTCTTGGCCAATGTCTGCTGTGAGTAATTAAAGTTTAAATATAGTCGAAAAGTTTTGTGCACCATCGTAAATTGCATAAGAATCGAAAAGAGGCGTAACACAAAGGGGAGACGGAAAAGGGGGGCCTGCCAGCCGTTGGAGCGCAGTTGACAGATGTTGGCCGTGTCATAATTATGGCCAAATTACAAGCAACTTACCAAGGAGGCAACTGCAACAGCCCTGAGGCTAGTGGGCGGGTACATAATGGGGCGTGTCTGTGTCTGTGTGTTCTGCACAGAAATGGGCATTTTGCAATTAAAAACTTTTCGCAAATTGTGCAAAAAGACACAGAGTATGCCAGTTGTACTAAGTGCAGAGCAAGAGAGAGAGAGAGAGAGAAGGTGAAACTGCAACAAGAAGCAGCTAGTAGAACAATATTTTAAAAGGAAAGCAGTCCATGTTAAAAGTTTCTCTGTTTCGGGACTTCAATTAAATTGAATGCGCTTTTTCTTCACTACTAAAAGAAAGAAGACTAAAAGAAAATTGTCCGCAAACAAGAGAAAGGCAACTGAAAATGGTATGAACTATATAAGAACTGCTCTTTATAGTAAATATAACTGATTGTGAAACTATGAAGAAGCCTGTGTAATTGGTATATACTCTTGAGAGCTATAATGTAAGAGTTTATAATGGTAATTCCTAAAAACTTTATAAGAACTTAAGAAGAATGCTTAGAACAAGTGAAAACGAAAAGTTAGAAAAAACACACTGTTATTAGTATAAACTTCATGGGGATTAGCTCTTTATAGTTGATAGAGCTGTTCATGGCAAAAAGTAGAAGACTAAGTAGTTGGAATATAATATACTGTAAATAGTTTAAATGTGATAAGGTAACACTGTAAACTATCGATAAGAAAGGGACACTCGATGTATTGTCATCGACCGTGCACGATGGAGGAAGTGCGATCAGTCGCTCGAGAAAGCGCCAGACGAATGAATGTGAAAGAATGGAAATAAAGAAAATATAACATAAAATATATTACACTACAATAGTTTTTCGTTGAGATATGAATGCATTTTCTGATTGAGAACTATATATAATTGGTATAAAAGAAAATACTTTTCCCAGTCTTATATATTTACTTAAATTAGAATTATTTTATCTTTTTTCTCTCATTTCAAAGCCAATATAGCCCGCTCTTTTAAGTGTAGAGTGCTGCAACAATTCGACCACAAAACTGTGCAATATCTCAAAATGCACTTGGAGTTTTAGTAATTAGAAGACCGCAGATTATGTCCTTCACATTGGGTCGGAAGAACGTTTTAATTGTGGCTGGCAAAATTTGATATCCGCTTTTTCCCCTCGCCCCTTCCGAAACTTTCGTTTTTCAACAGACACCAAGCGACGGCGGAGATTGAAAACGAAGCCAGACAGGGCATAAAGATAATTAATAATTTCCGCACTAATTAAGACGAATCAATATAGCAAATACGCGTGCTATATAGCACGATAACGTTTGCTTTACTACACAAGTTGAGAGCGTGCCAAGGTTTTTGTGGCTTTCACTGTCAGCAATTGATAAGCAAAACGGACAACGCAGTTAAAGTCAGTCAAGCATGCGGTCATGGTGAGGTTCCTCCTTCGTCCCCCCTCTTCTCCCCTGGGCACTCCTTGCAGGCGTGTTGCATGCATTGTTGCAGTTGTTCCGCCTACCCCCCTCCCCCACTGTAGCTCACCTTGGTGGCCCGTTTAATTTGCTGCTGCTCTGGCACGCGCATCCATTTTCCAATTTGAAGTATGGTACGAGGCAGAAGGCATTGAAAATTGAAAAGCGCCAGAGGAAAATGTTGGGAAATGCGCAATTGCAGTTTGAAGAAAAGAGGGAAGTCTTGCAGAACTTGCCCATAAGATATTTGACCTTCAACTTGAACATGATAAGTTATTATCTATGAAGTTGAATAAAGAAATACGTACAAAGAATTAAGAGAAGTATGTAGTATACACTATATAGTATATAATATGTATATAGTTAACCTATACTCTCTACCTTTACTAAGCATACCCTACCTCAACTAGCAATGCCAGGGTATGCCTGGCACTGGGGAATAGCTTGTGCCAAGCTCGTGTCCAAGCGAACATTTTGTTAAGAGTCAGCGCAATTTTTTGCGCCCCCCTCCTGCCCTCTCACCCTACACAGCCACGCCCAAATTGTTAAAGCGTCTGTGTCTCAAGTTGGCAACGGAAGTAGAAACAGTTTTCAGGCGAATTAACTGGATTGCAATGCGACGAGGCGTTAAAATCCTTTCAAGCAAAAATCCACGCGCAGTTTCAACTTTGACATGTTTTTGTGGTGCGCCAAAGAGAGAGATAAAGAGAGACATACAGAGAGGGGTGAAGGGCAGGGTAGAGCAGTGAAACAGTGTAGCAATTTTTAGCATTGCTTCCCCTTCACTTCTTTGGCATCTTCCTTTGACAATTGCCCGCAATTTGTCGTTCGCATCTGCTTCTTTTGCTTTGCTGTTTTATTGTCAGTTTGTGGCTTTGCCCTTATTCGTTGTCGTCTTCGTCGCAGACACAAGCGAAAGATGGCGATGCCCCGGCGCCAAAATATGACCTCATTTTGACAGCACACGCACACACACACTGACTCTCATGTGTAACAGCGCTGGCATATTACGCATACGCCCTGTGGCAAGGCTGGAGAAAAAAAAAAGGAGCTAGCACGCTGAGTGGGAAAAACAACTACGATATACAAGTGCCACAACACCAACAACAGCAGCAGCAAATACAACTACAAACAGAACTTGCAGAGCCTTCTGCAAATGCAATGACATTTCAAGTGTAGACGCCGCCACACGCTGCAATTCCCTTGTCGACGTTGGCGCGGCCAGAAAAACAAGTAGAAATAACTGACCGACTGCCTGCTTGTGCCTGCCCCTATCCCTCCTCCTCCACCTTTGCCCGCACGCCCCCTTGCGTGCTGTGGCAGCAAAAGAAAAAGCTTGGAAAATGTCCATTAATCCCATTGTACTGCACTCACACGCAGGTGGCAAAAATGCGATTAACCCATTAAAAAGGCGACCTCAAAGTGGATTAAAGTGCTACCCATTCCCCCTCTGCCTCCTCCTCTAGGGTTAACAGTTATGGAATTTCCATTTCAGTGCGACCTTTTATAGACTTTACTGAGTTGTCTTTACGTTCGCTGTTAAACCTTTAGTTCTCTCTCTTTTCTATTTTGTCGTAGAACTTTTTAATTGTTTATGGCTTGAGTAGTTTTTGATATGCAAATGGAACTTATAGATTGAGTGTGTGCACATCTTTTGTTCCCTTTTGAAGTACATTCTCAAGATTTCCTAGATTTTCCCTTAGGGGGGTTCATGTAACGGGCGCCATTAATGAGTTTAGCTTGGCTGTTGTCAGTTGCAGGAGGCGCATACTCTTCCTCTCTCTCTCCCACTCTGTTGTGCGTCTTTTGTTATGCAACGAGGTCAAAGTCAACGGGGCACACTGCCAAGTGGCATGTGCGGCAACACAAGCTTCACATACTTGGCTCCACTTTGCAGTACGCTGACGCAATAAACCATAATAAAAGGCCGCATTGTGCCGACTCAAGGACAATGGGCCAAAGAAACACAAACAACAACAACAAGTTAAGGACAATTGAGCTTTGCTTAGTGGGGCGTGGCAAGGCACTGCAGCATGCAGCAAGATCTGCGCAGCATCTTTTCCCTTTTTGCCACACGCAATTAAAATTGGTTTATTAATTATTTTGGCCAAAGGATACAGCACCTCACACACGCCTGCGCCAAACTTTATTTACACACACACATACAGAGAGAGTTTTTTTTTGCGCTGCTTGATGAAATTTTATTACCGAGCTCATTAGGACTAATGATGCTTGTTGGGGCCTGTCAGGCTCAAAGTTGCGTGGACCAAGTAAACTTGAGAAGCGGCCAAGGGGACGAGCACGATAATGAAGCGACTGCCATGGCCAGCAACAGGAGCAGCAGCAGAGGAGGCTCATCATCTGCACACATGACTACAAGGCTGTCTAGGTGAGTGTGCAGGCAGGAGGGGTGTGTGGGGTGTAGTTTGGTATATATGTTGTATATATGTCTGCCTTGGCACTTAATTATATTTGCACTCGCATGGGATGAGCCCCCAAGGAAAGGGAACGATGCCAGCTGAGGCCAAACAAGCAAATTGAACGTGAAATCCTGCTGATTGACTGCAGCAGACAGTGTGGCAGACAGAGAGAGAGGGAGAGAAAGAGAGGGAGGAGTAACGGAGTAAGCCCAGCATCAGCCTGAGCTACTCGTGTCAAGTGGCGAGGGCAAAGTGTTGCGAAGGTGTTCAAGTTGCTGCAGCATCTCAATGCGCATTTTGTTGCTGCAATTTTTAAGACTGAAAGAGAATTGCAGATGAGTGTGAAGATAGCAGATAAGAGAAAGTGTGCTGAGTTTATAAGGGCTACTTATTAAAGTTATTGCAACTGTATTGAAGTTTAAGTTTGTTCTTTATCTGCATACAACTTAATGCTGGCGAGTTAAAGCCGTTCTTGCCAAAGTCTAGGAAGAACATAAAGTTAAAGATATAGGAAAAGAAGAAGCAAGTTAAGTTTTCTTAAGTCTAACTTTGATATGAAAATATAATATATATTAACTGTAAATCATATCATATGTAACACTCGAATTTTCTGCTAGCCAATACACTCCATAGCACCCTAAACTTACCAGATGAAAAGGCGCTTTTCACTTTGTTTAGCCTGTTGAGGCGAAATGCTGAGCAAGAATGAACGTTAACTTTAGTTGCGGGATTTGTTTATTTGTTATTTTACTGTGCGTGGGCATAAAGGTGTGTGTGTGTGTGCGAGTGTGTGTGCATACTTATGTGTCTGTTCAGACGTCGCACACACGTCGCAAAACAAACGGGCCAAATGACACGTAGCCATAAATCCTCAAGCTTTTATTGCCGAGTGCACGGCTTAAGGCTTCAATATATGTAGATGTATGTACATTTGTATGTATGTATGTATGCATGTATGGGTGTATGTGTGAGTGTGCCTGCTGTCACATTTGTGTGATTTGTTTTGCCGGCACAAACACATGACGCGGCTCCAAATGCCAAAACGACACAGAAGGAACGACGCAACGAGGCAAACAGGAAACATAAAATGCCAAACAACAATTTACTTTGTTAATTTACGCAACGTATTTGCATAAATAATACATACATTTATACATACACACACACACTCACTCACATGCAGCCAAGCTGACGACACATCGATACTCAGTCACAGGAGCCACGCGTCGTATACGCAATAATATTTATTAATAATTCACATCAAATTATCAGGCCCATAGCCCATTAATGACGCTGTCAATAATCCCTATAGAAACGATACGTCACAAACTATGAAAGCAATACTATTGATTAGACACTTATTGAATGAGCCAGATATATACATTATGTATGTATAGTTGGAGTGTGGGAAAGGTATTTTCCCTGATAACTAAGATCTTTCAATTTAGATCCTTATGAAACTTATAACTTAAAGTTGATGTGAAATAAAGCTAAGTGGAATATGTGACGAAGCAAAAGAAATAATTTTAAGTAGTTATAGTATTATAAAATTAAATTAATAAATTAAATTATTAAATTTTAATAAGTGATTCCAAGTAAGTAGTTATAGTATTATTAAATTAAATTAATAAATAAAATTATTAAATTTTAATAAGTGATTCCAATTAAAGTAAAGCTTAATGAGTAAAAATACTAAGCAGATAACAAGGATAACCAAGGAAAACAAAGGTATTTCTCTAATTAATTATTATGAAATCTAGAGAGCTCAAAATGTAAGTCATATAAAGTTAAATGCTTTAATAATAAGGGCAATAACTTGAATAATATAAGAAATAACATAAGGCTATTTTAATAAATCTAATTTAATCTGGTCAAAATAGGTTAATACAGGTCAAAAATGTTGAATCTAAAACAAATTAAAATTATTACCCCAAGCCTGAATGCGTTGGGACTCCCCACGGTTTGTCAACAGAAGTAATGACAAGTTTTTTATAGTCACATATCGCAGATGGGGCAAAGTTTAGTTTCCCTAATAGAGGCCGCAATCCGCAGGCAAGCAGACTATTCTACATAAGGATTCAAAGCCGGACAATGCGAGGCTCCGCCTGCTGAGTGAGTAACAGCAGAAAGTGGGCACGATGACGTCTGTCCCCATAATGTGTTGACCCATGATGATGACCACAAAGGCAGCTACGGGTTAGCACCAACGTCGGGGGAACTGTCAACACGTGTGGAATAGTCCACACTTTCATGGAGCTCAAACTAACCAAAATGAAGGAACTTGGTAAATATTTAAAATGTCACTGAAAGCGCCCGAGCTAACCACAGGAGAGTCGAATTTGATGGCACGTTTCTGTCCCTGTCTCACGCTCTGCTTGCCATCTCTCTCTTTTTCTCTGTGAAAATTGTTGTTTAGTGACACGCCACCTGGTGGCCAATGATTGTTGCTTTTTTATGACATCGTTTTATTCGTATTTTATCATTGTTTTGTTTATTGTTTGTTTGCATTTCACTTAGAACTACTTAAAATACGGCAAAATATACCAAAATAATTATTTTTCAATGCATTAATAATACACAAGTCATTAGACAAAGCATTCGCATTTATAATTGTACAATATCTTGATTTTCTTTTTATCATTGTTATTATATTTTATTTTAGTTTGGAATTAAGTAGCCATCATGATCTTATTGGTTTTAAAATTTGCACATTTTCTATTTTTTTTTTTTGCAGAACTTAAACTCGTCTCAAATATCATTGGAATTATTTCAGGAATTTCATTATATTCAGGATTTTGACTTATAAATGATTTAAAACTCTGTGAAAATTAAAAAATAATGGTTTTCTTTATTTAAATCATTCATTCAATTCAAAATTGGTATACAAATCTGTTCAAAAGCAGTTCCTGAGTCAAATTATTAAAAATATCGAAAATATATCGATTTTATGATATATTTCTCTAAAATATCATTGGAATTATTTCTGGAATTTTATTATATTCAGGATTTTGACTTTAAAATGTTTTAAAAATATGCAAACAAGTTTTTCTTTATTTAAATCATTTATTCAATTCAAATTGGTATACAAATCAAAGCAGTTCCTCAGTCAAATTATCAAAAATATATCGTATTTTATGAGTACAGAGTGGAGTTCATTCAAATGTTATTTAAAAGTTTCGATTTGGTTTACAATTCGTTGCCCTTGCAGAGGTTTTTCTATTGTTAATTAATTGTTAAGTATAAAAAAATAAATATTACATAGTTTGATTTAGCAAGAAGTAGAGTTCATAGATAAAACTTGGCACATAGATTTCTCCCCATTGATGAATTCGATCAAAGTTTTTGAAAATACTCTGCATTCATATTGTATGTATCTCAACTGGCCGGATTGCTTTACTATAGGAATTGTAAACTAAGTTAAGCTCTAAAAAAAAAGGAATTTTATTATCAGTTATCATAGGTTATTATAGCGTAGTTTTTATAGGAAAAACCTACTGCAAGGTATTTGTTTTACATCGTTTTTCAGCTAGTAGAGGCTTTTTCCATTTGATTTCAACTTTAATTAAATTTATTTGCAGTTTTTCATATTTTTCCGCTTTATATCATGGACTTTGCACACTCTATGAAAATATACATACATACCATGTCTAGTATACATTTAAATATGAATTCTTTTGTTATAAATATTATGACTATTTGCGGCCCAAGCTACTGTTCAAAAATTGTGCTGCATTTTCAATTAATGTAAATATTTATTTACCGCTTTATCGTTTTTTCTTTTTGGTTTACTATTTTTTGTTGTTTTCTGCTTGTTACTAATGAGTTTTCTCACACTCTCCTTATCCCGCATTTCCCCACTTTCCAGTCTCATTTCACACTTGGTGTTTGTTTAACTTTTTCTCTATATTTTATAGGCGAACTATCCAAAGCCGAATGCCAAATGCCACGATATCAGTCCCCCGATCCAGTCCCAGCCTGCTTCCCCTCGTAACTCTTCATGTAAAAAGTCATTAACTAAATTGAAAACCATATTAAATGCTAGAGAGAGGGGGACAGGGAAAAGGATAGGAAGCAGTAGTGGACTGGGTGCAGAGGGGAATTCACATATTTCAGCTGGCTGAGGTAGCCCAACGAACAAAGGCGGCCCAGGTTCGTTGAACCGACGAAACGAATAAGCAAAGCAAAAATTGTCGTGGCATGCTTCCTGCGTTAGGAGCAGGAAACTGGAGCAGGAGCAGCAGTAGTAGAGAAAGTAGAAGGAGTAGGCGCAGCTAGAGGAGTAGCAACAACAGGAGTAGATGTAGATGGAGTCGGAGCAGCTGTGGTAGCAAGAAGTAGAAGGAAACGGAGCAGAAGCTCCAACAAGAGTTGGAGCAGCTGGCGGAGGCGGCATCGTCTGCCTAAAAAACAAAACGAGCCACAAACAATGGCCAAAAATGTCTGCCAACTCTTAAGGAGAACGAGAAACGGTAGAGGGATCAAAACAGCAGCAGGAGCACTTGTATCCCATTACAGTTTGGCCCCACTAATAGAAACGCCCAAACGGCGATTGCTAATGACAACCAGTTAAGGACGAGGCGGGAATGTAGAGGGACAGCAGACAGGGGGCAACCTACGTAGGCCGATAAATGATAAACAGCTAAAGCCGGCAGACAGACAAGGATTGCCACACCGACCATGTGCTGTGCTGACAGCAACGCCACCCAATTTCCAAGTAAATCAATCATAATTCAAGCACCAAGCTACGTCAACTAGGGTGCAGTACCTGCTGCCCCTTCCCCACTTTCTGCGCCCCCTTTGCCTGCCTGCTGCCATGCCCATCCTGCATATCCTGGTAATGGGAATTCTGTTGTTGTGCGCCGCACCTGAAGCCACGTTAGACCCTTAGATAGTTCATCTTTTTGGGCAGTCAATTTGAGTGGCACGCCCCTAACCCCGCCTCCGCCTCCCCCACCTAAGGGACTTATGCAAATTTCCTTGTCTGCCGCCGTGTTGCGTGAAGGCGCAACGTTAAGTTTATAATTGATGCGGCCCCAGCAATAACAACAACAACAACAACAGGTGGTCATGACAACAACAACAACTCGCTGTAGTTGCCAAGGGACAGCAGTAGGGAAGGGGGAGTGAGTACTGGGGGGCAACTACCTGGGCGTGCTTCGCTTGCACTCATAAACAAACTTTAACGAGAGCATATCGAATTGAGCCGATTTCGAGGGCGTTGCTAGGCGGCGGGGCGTAACCTATGTATCTGGGGGCACCCAATCCCCAATCGAGTTTAATGCTCGTCCATGTAGATGACGTGGACAACGACATAGGCACTGGGACGTGCAATTTAAGTGAACTTTTTCGCCATATTGCTAGACAGACTATCAAAATCAACAATGCGAGAATTAAAATGGAGACTTTCGTGGAGCTCTTCAGGCTGTCCACAGTTCCTGTCCCTGCCCCTGACCATGCCAGCTGCCTTTGTCGGTTCGCAGCAGACACCTCGAGCACAAACGTTGGCATTTGCCAAGGCTGGAACGCCCCTTGTCCAGGGCAGTGCGGTCACAAATTGTTCTGCGCAATTTTCTGGAGGAAGGGTGCAGGGAACGGGCTCAAAAGGAGGCAAAGGGAGTGGCTGCCTCTGGTTGAAAATTAAACGAGCATATTAGATTATTGAGTTAAAAGGATTCTAAATATACTTTAATTAATTGCAGATAGAAGAGCTATAAAAGATGTGAAGAATAATTATCGGAAGCAAATACCGATTTCACAATCAAGAGACATATCTTATGATGTCCCAAGATCAATGAATATCTTATAATATCGCTAGATCGATACTAAACTAGGAACTGTAAGGAATGATTATCGAAAAGCAAATACCGACTTCACAATCAAGAGACATATCTTATGATGTCGCAAGATCCGTGAATATCTTATAATATCGCTAAATCGATACAATTTGAAACTAGAAACTGTGAGGAATGATTATCGAAAAGCAGATACCGATTTAACAATCAAGAGACATATCTTATGATCTCGCAAGATCAGTGAATATCTTATAATATCGCTAGATCGATACTAATTGAAACCAGAAACTTTGAGGAATGATCATCGAAAAGCAAATACCGATTTCACAATCAAGAGACATACCTTATGATGTCTCAAGATCAGTGAATATCTTATAATATCGCTAGATCGATACAATTTGAAACTGAACTGTGAGGAATGATTATCGAAAAGCAAATACCGACTTCACAATCAAGAGACATATCTTATGATGTCGCAAGATCAGTGAATATCTTATAATATCGCTAGATCGATACTAATTGAAACCAGAAACTTTGAGGAATGATCATCGAAAAGCAAATACCGATTTCACAATCAAGAGACATACCTTATGATGTCTCAAGATCAGTGAATATCTTATAATATCGCTAGATCGATACAATTTGAAACTGAACTGTGAGGAATGATTATCGAAAAGCAAATACCGATTTCACAATCAAGAGACATACCTTATGATGTCTCAAGATCAGTGAATATCTTATAATATCGCTAGATCGATACAATTTGAAACTGAACTGTGAGGAATGATTATCGAAAAGCAAATACCGACTTCACAATCAAGAGACATATCTTATGATGTCGCAAGATCAGTGAATATCTTATAATATCGCCAGATCGATACTTTTAAAAAAGAACTGTAAGGAATGATTATCGAAAAGCAAATACCGATTTCACAATCAAGAGACATATCTTATGATGTCGCAAGATCAGTGAATATCTTATAATATCGCCAGATCGATACTTTTAAAAAAGAACTGTGAGGAATGATTATCGAAAAGCAAATACCGATTTCACAATCAAGAGACATATCTTATGATGTCGCAAGATCAGTGAATATCTTATAATATCGCCAGATCGATACTTTTAAAAAAGAACTGTAAGGAATGATTATCGAAAAGCAAATACCGATTTCACAATCAAGAGACATATCTTATGATGTCGCAAGATCAGTGAATATCTTATAATATCGCCAGATCGATACTTTTAAAAAAGAACTGTGAGGAATGATTATCGAAAAGCAAATACCGATTTCACAATCAAGAGACATATCTTATGATGTCGCAAGATCAATGAATATCTTATAATATCGCTAGATCGATACTAAAACTAGAAACTGTGAGGAATGATAATCGAAAAGCAAATACCGACTTCACAATCAAGAGACATATCTTACGATGTCGCAAGATCAGTGAATATCTTATAATATCGCTAGATCGATACAATTTGAAATTAGAAACTGTGAGGAATGATTATCGAAAAGCAAATACCGATTTCACAATCAAGAGACATATCTTATGATGTCGCAAGATCAGTGAATATCTTATAATATCGCCAGATCGATACTAAACTAGGAACTGTAAGGAATGGTTATCGAAATGCAAATACCGACTTCACAATCAAGAGACATATCTTATGATGTCGCAAGATCAGTGAATATCTTATAATATCGCCAGATCGATACTAAACTAGGAACTGTGAGGAATGATTATCGAAAAGCAGATACCGATTTCACAATCAAGAGACATATCTTATGATGTCGCAAGATCAGTGAATATCTTATAATATCGCTCGTTCGATACTAATTGAAACTAGAAACTGTGAGGAATGATTATCGAAAAGCAAATACCGATTTCACAATCAAGAGACATATCTTATGATGTCCCAAGATTAATGAATATCTTATAATATTGTTAGTTCGATGGAAATACCATAAGAAACTACATTAGTTGAAAGGATTCTTCAGATTTTTCAAGCAATTACTGTTCACACATTGTGAAAAATAAAGGTAATTGGGAATATCAGAAACCTCTTGTTTTCCATGGGGAGGTTACAACCCTTTTAAGGAACTTTATAATTTCCCCTTTGCAACATATAAAAAAGGGAAACATCTTGCAGCTGAGTTCACATTTAGTAATAAATCTCCACAGAAACTGTCAAATTTATTCAAAAGTTCTTCAGGCTAAAGTATAAACTGTCCATAAATTATAAAAATCTGACCCCTCACGCCCTGATCCATCAAGTGTTTGTAAAAAACTTTTTAGACCATAATGTAAATGTAAACTGCAAACTATTTAGATCATCATAAATTTCTCCTAGCTGGCTAATGGGAATAACAAAGCTTTGCAAACTCGTTGGGGAAACTTTTGACTGACCCACGAAGCAAGCAGGCAATGAAAAAAGGTAAACAAGCAGGTGCAATTTGATGACTGAGTGTCAGTGTGTAGGTGTCAATGTAAGAATGTGTGTGTGTGTGACTCTGACGGGCAGCAGCTGCAACTGTAAATTGTTAATGCCACGAGCCATCAAATTAAACATTTTATCACACACACATGCGCTGAAAAGTATGCAACGTTTTGCCGTCCGGAAATGAGCAAATGTGCCCTGGAAACCCGCTTGACTTGCGCTACAACATGCGCGTTATGACTTTCCCCACATAGACAACATCAACGTCAACAACAGTGCAGTCAAAGAACTCCTCGATTTAACTCCATTATTGTGCTATTCCGGTCTCACGTGTCACACGAGAGACGATAAAATGAAATGCATGTCAGGAGGGGAGGAAGGAAGGTAGAGCAGTGAGGGAGGAGAAGAGATAGGCAGCTAGATAGGCACAACAACATGGTAACTATACAATAAAATAAATATAGTCATGTGTGTGTGTGTGTAATCAGTACAGCTTAACAAGTCTTATTTACTTGTCAGTTGTGGAACAGAATTCCTCATGGAGGGAAAAATATGTTAACATATTTGAAATTTTGCTGTGAGCATTTTAAAATACTTTGCAAAGTTATTACAGCAATAAAAGGAACTCTTTGCCTCTCTAACTCTCATTCTAAACTCTCAATCTCTGCGAATGTTTAATTTACTTGTCAATTGTGAGGAAAATCCACAAGGATGGCAACATATTTTGAATTTGCAGTGCGAACTTTCAATTTTGAAGTTATTGCAGAAATAGCAGGCAACTATAACTCTATTTATAACTCCCTCTACCTTTGTCTTTTCCCCTCTTACTCTGCTTATTTTCTAAACTGACAATCTCTGCGAATTGCAAACAAAATGAGAAGTTTCCAATTGGCTTTTCCGCTGTCAGTCTCAATGGCTCGAACTGTTTTTCTCTGTCTGTCTTACTGTCTCTCTGTCTTTCTATCTGTCTGTCTGCTTGTCCCCGGCTTGCGGAGTAGTTATTCGAGTGTTGTCTGTGCGCATTATGTGTCTGTCTATCTTGCTGTCTGTCTTGTCTTGACAGCAATTCCATCATTTACTCTTACAAGCCGCGTCCAAACCGTGTCGTAGACTTAGCCTCAATTTACCCAACTCAATCAGTCAATCTTTATGTGACGCATTTTTCTCTTAATAATTTACAGGCAGTTTCCTATATAAATCATTTATATATAGCGACTATTCCTACCTTTATAAACCCTTCTTCTTATCTGCCCTTAAAACCGCACTACATTTTAAGCTGGTAACTTTTTTCATTAACTTTGTCAAGTTGTTGTTTCTGCTTGAACAAACACACAACATGAGTGTAAACGTGTGTGTGTGTGTGCCTGCTGTATATGTGTATTACGCAATACGCCCACGTTTATCCTTTATTCCTTGGCAGGCTTTGTGTCGTTGCATTTCGAATTGAATTTGCATGGAAACATTTGCGTAACAATTTGGCAACAGCAACTGCAGCAGCAGCTGCCACGCCCCCTCACACACCTGTCCCGGCCCCTTTTGATACATGTGCGGTTTTTGTTGGCACAAATGTTGCAAAGTCACTAACGGATACAGAGATACAATGGCAGCTACAGATACATCTACAACACATAATCACCGAACCGGCGCCCCTGCTAAGAGTTTTCACAATGAAAATCAATATCTTCTTGCCACGCAGGGTACGTAGCAAGTACCCCCATGCCCCCTTCCCCGTTTTCCGCTTGCCTTATCTCTTGTCAGTGCCCTCCATCAATTGTACATGACATGCTGTTGCATATTTAACGCGAATGCGAAGCCATCCAACAGATACGACTGCGATATTTAGTTGCTACACTGGTTGCCATCGGGGTTAGGACACAGCAACTGACATGGCATGACGTTGTCTGTCTTTGTATGTCTTTCTGTGTGTGTGTGTGGCAGGGGATTAATGTGCAAATCATGAAGATATACATATATTCAATGCGCATTGTGAAGTGCAAACCGAAAGAATTTCAAATTTTGATGAGCACATTTCGGTAAAAAGAGAGAAATGTGAAGAGGTCTTAGCAGAGCAAGCGTGAAGTATCTTTAGCATAGATTTGTGAGCAAGTTGTGTGTGGAATTTAAATGTTATATGAAGCAGAATACTGATAAATGATGCAAGAAGAAATATTGCGTATTTTGCAACGAAATTTCTTGAGATTTTACTAAATTTAGCTAAATTTGCTATGAGAATGTACAGCATTTGTAAAAGAAAGATTTTATAAATGAAAAACCTTTGTTACATATAGTACAATATTATCACACATTTTAAGGTGCAAAATATAAAAAATAATTCAAGCAAATTCTTAGATTTTTCTGAGGTAAAATTTGTAAAGAAATTTCTTTAAGAATTTTGGCTGTTCTTTTCTAGGTTTTTAATGAAACACCTTAGTAAACATTGTACTAGTTTCTAAGGTCTATAAAGTTTGAAATAATTCAAGCAAATTGTATGATTGCTATGGATGAATTTGGAATGAAATATTTAAAAAGAAAAAGCTTTATACTGGATTTTAAGCCTGCAAAGTTCGAAATTTTTTTGATTCGTTTTTAAGAGTAGTAATCATCACACTCTAAAGTTCAGGTCCTTTACAACAGCAAGAGCAACATATCTAGCTAGTTATGTTTAGGGAAGCTTCACATCTGTAAAATACAAAGGACCAAATGAATTTCTATGCAATATCAGAAGTACAAAAGACCAAATGAATTCCTATGCAATATAAGTACACAGAACCAAATGAATTCCTATAAATTCCAATACCAAAGTAAAACGATTTCTAAAAGTTTTGAAATATCTGAATACTTCAAAGATTTGAAATTCACACAACTTCAGTAATCTCGTATCGAGTTTCAATATTATTCTTTATCAATAATACCAGAAGAAATGCTTTAGGAATACTAGAAACTACTTCAATAAATTAATTAACTCTCTCCCTAGTTCAACAATGAATCGAATTATAGTTAGGGGAAAGCACCCAGGACTGAACTGGACATGGGGGATTGACGGCAACGACGACGACGACGACTATGACGACTATGACTAACCTATGGACTAAGCAGAAACCATGCGCAAGCAACGGAACTGTTCGCCTGATCCGCATTCCCAATTCCCACTCTCGATACCTTTCCTGTTCTACTTTTTAGGTGCTGCTCGAGTTGGAGCTGATGCTCTGCAGCGACGTATTCGAGGCAGTCTTGCGCATTGCCTCGCCGGCCAGGCCGCAAAGATTCTGCACCAGCGTGGCCGAGGAACGTGCCACATCGGGCGAGCACTTGGCAACGGCGGAGCCAGAGGCAGCCAGACTGTGGCGCAAGGGCTGTGGCGATGTTGGATTCGACAAGCCGGACTCGTGGATGGGCGACAAGGTGGGTGAACGTGTGCGCAGGAAATGCTTGCGACGCTGACGACGATACACATTCCCCAGTCCGGGCAGCTGGCGTGAGGAGGATGACGACGTATGATGATGCTGCTGCTGCTGCTGGTGCTGCGACTGCGATTGACTGGAGATGAAGCCCAGTGTCTCGGCCAGCTCAGCCAATTCGCTGGCGTTGGGCATTTTACGGCGCGTCGGTGGCGGCAGCGCCGGTGGCAGCGTCATGGTGTAGCTGGTGGTCACATGATCGTCCCTAATGACACTGGTGGGCAGCAGCATGAGTTCCTTGCCCGCAGTGGGTATGCAATGATCTGTGCTCAGTTCACTGCTGCTGGCACCGCAGCTGCTGCTGCTGCTGCTGCCGCTGCCGCTGGGTGAACTTGTTGCCGGCGGTGGAGGCGTCGTTGTTGCCGTCGTTGCTGTCGTTATCGATAAGTTGTCGTTGGTGTAGCTCATGCGACCAGGTTGCAGTTGCAATGGACGTATTTGATTCTGTTTGATGGCTGCCACATGCAACTGCTCTGCTGCGGCACCGCCCCCGACGCCAGCTCCTACTCCTGCTCCTCCTCCACGATGGCAACGTCCACGTCTATAGCGTCCTAGCAGGCGCAGCATATGACGCAAACGCGAGCTGCGCGGCGTTTTCAGTGCTGGCAACTCGGTGGCATGTGGCACGTCCAGGCCACGTATAAACTGCACGGGCAACTCGGTGGCATTGATTTTGCTGCTTGCGTGCTCGCGATACGATAGCGCTGCCAGCAGATCATTGGGCACATCTGGACTGTCGGGCACACTGGCACAGCAATTCCATTTTCGTCGCCAGCGTTGATGCTTCGAGATGTTGCCCGCTGCCGAGGCCGAGCTGGAGGAGGGCGTGGCTGTCTGACTGGTGGCAAGAGTGCGTGTGCTGCTGCTGCCCACAGCGCTGCCAACGCCAGCGCGCAAGGGACTACGCAACTGAAAGGTGCATAGTGTGCATTGCTCTGTGTACTGTAGGTAGGAGGCGCCACCAACTCCTGCACCCACTCCTCCACCACGTTGACGCGGCGGCTCCAGTGATGTCTTTACATTCGCGGCAGCGCTAACACGTCGCTGCATGGAGGCAGCTGCAAAACTGGAGCAACAATGAAAGCTACGCAGTGAAGTCTCCTCGTGCTGTGGATCCAACTCCAGATGGTGACTGCTGCGTCGATGCTCCTGCAGCAGCGAGCACACATAGATTGCCTGCCTCGCCTGATGGAATTCCCTGGAACTGGCGCAGCAATGCAGACGATGAGCCTGATCTGCATGCTCTGCAGTTATTGGACTGGGCTGACTGGGATGTGGCACACTGGAGCAGCAATAGAGCTGTGTGGCTGCTGCTGCTGCTCCTACTCCTCCCACCTTGGACGGATGATTGACTGTGGGCAAATGCGCTTGGAAATGAACTCCACCATTTTTGCCCTGCTCCAGCAATTGCTTTGCCTTGGCCTCCTGTGCCTGGCGATGATTGCGTATGTACTCGTACGTGGTCAGGCCCAGAAAGGAGATGTAGATGTGAAAGAAGCAGAGATGCAACAACAGTCCAGCACTAATGGCCGCCAGCAGGCCAAGCACACCTAGCAGCAGTAGATAAATCGTTTCGTGAACTCCAATTCCAGCCACAAGGGGTGTAACTGTATGATTCACTCCCGGCTCCAAGGCCTGCCCTACTGTGCTGCTCTGTTCCAGCAGCGCTGTAAAGTTATCCAGCAGTGTAGGCAATGTGGACACAGTAAGATTCAGTTCCATATCGAGGAAATCTTCACGTTCCGCACGCTGCTGTTGCTCCGTTTGATCTACCTTCTCATGTGGTTGCTCGTGCTGTTGCTGCTCCTGGTCCAACAGCAGCAACATGCTGCTATTGCTGCCCAAGCTGAGCGTCAAATTGATATAGTCACTGGAGTCGAGTCCAGCGGCAACTTGCGGCGCTTGATTGCACCAATAGAAGCTCAGCCAGTCTGGTTGCACATAGTAGAGCACTATCTGTCCAATGACAGCGGCCACAATGACCAGAGTGGCCACCACTGCGCTGACAACGCACATTAGGAATGCGACATAGTTGCGGGAGCCGATGCAATGATTCAACCACTTGCAATGATGATCAAATTTACCCACACACTTGTTGCACACACTGCAGTGTTTGGTGCGCGACGACGAGGTGCGTATGTTGCACAAATGACACCTGCCGTTCTCGATAACGTGTCCGTGTTTGCTCCTATCGAATTCGGGCACAATGCGATCGTTGCGATGCACACGACGCAGTTCCTTGTCCGCCGGATCCGTGAGCAGCGCTGTCAAGTGTGCCGCTATATGCACCACATACAGACCAGTGATGAGGCCGTAGAGTGGACCCTGTATGGGTGCATGGAATGCTGGTATTAGCACCCAATAGCTTGCCAGGCCAAAGAGCAGGAGGACCAGCCAACCAAAGAGCTGCAACGGATGCAGTGGCAACTGTAGACCATGCAGACGGCGGCCGCGTCGATGTTGCACATCCGCAATGTTATTTTGATAGCTTATCAGTTGGCTCCAGCGGCAGCACAGGACAGATGAGAAGGAGGAGGACGAGGTGTGGGTGGCAGCAACTGTTGCAGCTGTTACTGTTGCTGTTGCTGCTCCTCCTGTTGCAGTTGCTTCTCTTGCAGTTGCTGATGTTGCTGCTGCTGCTGTTGTTCCTTCTTTGAGCGGCACTTGCTGCAATTGCTCTGTAAGGCTGGCAGTGCTTATGGTTATTATGTGATCCGTCTCCAGCTGCTGCTTACGTTGCTGCTGCTGCTGCTGCGCTGTCGCTAATGACGTCGCTGATCTGTTGTAGGCGTTGCGCATGTTGATGTTGATGAGGTGAATGATGAATTAGATGAATGAATGATGCGCTCAACAGATCTCGATTGCATTACAGCTGCTGCAAGTTGTTGTTGTTGTTATTTGCTGGCTGCTGTTGTTGCCACGCCCACTGCTAAAAGGCGCGCGCTGCCTTGTTGTTTATATAATCCGCTTGCAATTATCCTGCGCGCTGTTCACTTTGTTGTTTTCCACGTTTGTTTGTTGTCTGTCTGTCTGTGTGTGCGTTCTGTGTGAATGGCGCAGTTAAGAATCACACACGAACGGGGCTGGGGGTGGTGCTTACAGGGTTGTCGCTGTTTGCCACCCCCGTTTAACAAGAATTTCTGCTCTATGATTTCCTTTAGCGTATTTGTTTGGTTCCCACACAGACACAGACACAGACACACACACGACAGCAGCAGCAGCACCACGCACGCACATGCACACGCACACACACGTAACTACGCACAACGACAGAGCAAGCGATAGTTAAACGTCAGAGTAACAGACTGTGACAGAGCGAGAGCAAAGTGTGAGTGTATGGGAGAGCGAGAACGAAACACGAACGCACGAATGCAGCAGCACGAAGACGAAGGCAGCAAGAAGCGACACGCAATACGCACAATGCGCACAGCGAACCAACTCGTTGGGCGAACGCGAAGCAACTGAGTAACGCTCAGCAAGCAAAGCTCTGTCAAAGCACAAATCGTCAATTGAAGTTGAAAGCGAATTGAAAGCACTTGAAGCTTTTTTGCGTTAACAATTGAAAATGTTGAGAGAGAGAGAGCAAAAGAGACTGAGCGAGTTCAAGAGAGAGTGAGTGTAGGCAGAGAGCAAAGTGTCACAGCTGTGTCTGTTTGCCGGTAAAGCGTTCTTAGCTTAAAGACCGGCCTGGGGCAGCATAACACAACCCCACCCCCCCACACACACCCACCCGCACATAAACTAACTATCTCGATATGTGTTTGTGCATGTGGCTTCCTATTTGGGGTAGATTCAGGAGTTGTGAGTGGAAGTTACCATGTGGTGGTGTGCAGGGGAGGAAGAAGAGATTGCTCTCAGAAAATGCGAGATGAGCGCGTGAAAATTAGCAATTTTTGGTATAATTGAACTGAACTAAGAGGGTTGCTTGGACAGTTAAACAAAAATGATTTTATTTAACTGATTTCTTAAAGGTTGCAATTGGAACACGATTTTAAATCAGCTGTAGCAATGTTTTTAATAAAAAGAAATCTTTAAAAGACTATAAAGAGCACCTCGTAACATACATTTATATGTCAAACTTTGTGTACAAATGTTATCTTCTTAACTTCAAGTTTCATTTCTAACTTTTATTTTATATTCATTAACGATATATCAAACCCTTTTTGTGTCTCTGTGTATTTGCTGTAGCAGCAGCAAAGTATGCAACAATTAATCGCCCAATGAGAAATCCTTTACAGTCGCTTCTTATGTTAAATTACATACAGAAATTTTAGTTAGTTTTCGTTACACTTTTCTGAGGCATCGATATATCGGCTCTTTATGCTATCTCTCGTACCTAATTTACAGACTTCTTTCATGCACGACTCACGTGCTCAGCCGTAACTCACCTCACAACAGGAAGTAACTATTATATAACGGTAAATAGGCCAGGCTAGGCCAGAGAACTTATCACTCAGAGATTGGCACGCACCTTTGGCTCTCACTCTCTTTCATTTTTTCCGTTTTTTTTTTTGGTTATTGTACGTTACTTTTTCCTTTTCGGCTGCGGCTGGGCAACATCATTTTTTATTTATATCATCGCCTTTGAGGTGAGAATGATGTTAGCTGAAATGGAAAGCACACTCGAGAGCATATTTGGAGCACGTGCGAGTAGCGCCAGCAAGTACTTTCAGCACTTGATGTGATTTTATTTACACGGCACACCCGGGAGAAAGAATAATGCCACAGACTTGACGACGCCAGACGCCATAATAAACTACTGTTCGACTGTCTTAAGACCTCCCTTACCACCCCTTCGCCCCTCGTCCACTACGACTACTGCTCGACTGACTGACCGATTGGCAAATATTTATGCTGATGCAAGGAGGCAACGAGGTCGCCTCCAAGACGTCGTCGCAATGTCGCCGTCAACCTGCTTACACAACACTCAACGCTATTGCTGCGGGACAGAAGATGCCACAAGATGTGGCACGGCGACATCGTTAAATTACACAAACAAACAATACAGAACATTATGAGCGCGTATCAATAAAATATGACAAAGTCTGCTTGTTTTGCATAAGATTAACCACAAAGTGTGCAAAGAGAAAGTCATAAAAAGAACTAACAGTGAAATGTACGCATAACAGAGATAGATATAAGAGATATTTATGATTGCATTGATCACGTCTTAACGACCTATCTTCTGCACTGTCTATATATAAATGTAAACATTGTAAAGATAATCTAAAGGATTTACGCATTGTTTACAATCAGATGAACTATCTGGATCAATATAAAATTTGTTTCTTTTCTGTTTCCTAATGATCCCAAAATGTATCCTACTTATTAATGGGGAATTTAAGAGAAAGCGAGAGAATCTCGTTAGGCCTTAAAAATTTGGATCTTATCTTAGGAATTCACTTTAAAGATTCAACAACTCTATTTTATTTACAATCAAGGTAAATGTGCCACAAGAACTGCCTTGAAAATTAAAACAAACAAGCGTACATACATAATTTTGAAATTTGCGCATTTTAAATAATCAATTTCAGAACTCAAGATAAAATTTACTTTCCTGTTGGTTATCTAAATGATTCAATCTTTAAAGTAAAGCAACTAAATTTGACTTAACTAGCATGCCATAAATTTAGTAAAGGTTTACAAAGTCCTTTTCTAAATTCAATTGAATTATGGTTAAAATAAATTGCATTTTCTGTAGTTTCCGGTTCAATGTGCTCCATGGAAACGTTTGACAACAAGAACAAAGCAAGAGCAGCAGAAAGAGAGCAAGAGAGCAGGAGGAAGAGAGAGGGAGGCAAGTGAAGTGACAACAAGCGAAAGCTTTGATAAGCAAAAGGCACAACGAAAACAACCAGAAGAAGAACAAAACAAACAATGAACAGTAAAATAGTAACAAGTAAAAAGGACAACGGAAGCTGTCCGCTTTCAATTTGAAAAGCGCTTTAGAGTACAGACAAGAGAGCGACAGAGTTTCAAAGGTTCACAGAGAGAGTTAAGAAAAAGCTGTCACAGTAGGCGTAACACAAGTTTTCTGTGCTACAAATTTGTTTTAGAAAAACTGAGCACAGTTACTTGACTAAAATGAGACTGTTTATCACTGAAAAAAGTGGAAAAAAAAAATCATTTATTTCTCATTTCGAATGTTTTTTTTATTAATAATTTAGTTCTGTTTTCAAAATCCGCAAAATGATCGATATATTGTCTTTACCACGTCGTAATAGATTCAGTACTGGCGGTCTAGCGAAACAGGCCAAGACCGGACTACCGATTAACAGTTTGCCAGGATGGGAACTGATACCTCTTAACTGTAAGCTGCCCATGCTCAAGTGTCCGGGCAATCAGGTTATATTTTCAAAGGATAAAATTGGCAATTCTGTAAGTCTTTCAAAGTAATTTACATTTATAGCTCTTTATAGACATAAGTTAGAAGAGTTGTTAAACTTGTTGCCAACTGCCAAGAAGATATACCTATTTCCGTCCGTATGAGCACCTATATTTCAGTGACTTTTAGAGGTAGAGCTTTTAAATTTTGTAGAGCCATACCTTATTAGTGCATGTTAGTTTTAGAAACTGGTCGCGCCCTTTAGCGTCTCCGTTAAGCTTTATGTAAAGCAAGAACGTTCATTGTCATGTATATTGATTTCAAAATCAAATCATTTATTCAATTATTATAAGTTACTTAAGATTTCACAGTTCATCACACTCTTTATCAATGTTACTCTGTATCTCGTCTTGCAGTTCAAATGTTCCATGCAAGACTTTGACAATTCGACAACGTTGAACCTACCAGAATACAATCCTCTGCATGATTCCAATTTGAAAACCTTTTATGCAAACGAACGTAATTTGAAGCGATTGCGTGAGAATGGTGAAATCACCAATGATAACGAAGTGATTTGCAATCTAAAGGATTTCAATCAATATCGCGAGGATCTGCATAAGGCACAGCTATATCATGTGCTGCAGGCGTACAGGCAACGAGAGGCAGAGCGTCATGATCGATTGCTGATTGCCAATGCGGAAGGCATATCCCGTCGCGATGATATCATGCATAGTGATCGACAACATATGCATGAAGATGTTATAGCACGCAAACGTGCACTGGAAGAGACGCATCACAAGCGCATGGTGGAGCTGTATGAGCTATCGCTTTCAAGAATCAAGAGAGTGAGGTGGTTTTACAAAGTTATCTATATGTCGATCGAACATCAGAGGGCCGTCTCCAATATGAAAATAAAGGAGCACCTTGGTATTTATCAGGATCTGCAGCGTAAGCACCTGATAAAGCTAAAGAAGTTGTTTCAGTTTAAAAAGGATCGATTTAACAAGCAAATGCGTCATTTGCAAAAGCAGCGTGAGCAGAAGCACACCGAGGGACAAATACAATCGTGGCAATTGCGACTCAATGCACGCATCGATAATCAACGCAGAATCGAAATGTTGCTTGCCGAAATGGGCGAAGAGCGAGAGGAGTTCATCGAGAGGCATAAGGCGCGTTATCAGGAGAAATGGAATCGGATTCAAGAAGAAATACAGGAACGTTCCCATCGCAATAAACTGATGAAACAGCGTAAGCAGCGTAAGAAGAAGAGCAAGAGCAAGAAAAAGAAGGCTGCAGCAATGTTGAAGAGAATGATGGTTCAGCCCTCGTTCTGTGATGAATATAGGGATGTATTCGAAGGACTATTGGATAGTGAGCTATGTTATGCCATGAATGCTGCCATACAGATGGAAGGACATTCGCCGTTAACCTTTACAGCGGATGATCCCATCTATAAGGCAGCACAATATATACTCAATTATATACTGCATGATTTCAATATCGATCTCAGTGATGATCTATGCGCCAAGTCTGTCCTGGTCGCTCGCATTGACAACTTCCTGTGCGATGCCAGAAAATATGTTAACTACGTGAGTGTGAAGATGTTCTATATATTTTATATGATACAGTAATCTTAACTTGCGCCTCCTTTTACAGAAAGCTGTGCAGATTATTGGATTTGCGCGTGAAAGCAATTCGATGCCCGCAGCAACCCCGAAGACATCGAGCCACAAAACTCATCGTGGCTCGCATGTCTCGTTCAAAGGCGTTGCATGCACTATTGGCATGGGCAGCTATGAGATTCATCCGTTTGTGGATATACGACCCTGCAGCGAGAGACGCCCCACGCCTGCTGGTTCGCTCACCTCCCTGGTGGTTGGCCAGGTGCAGGAGCAGGCCAAACAGACTCCCGCCCGTATGCCGCACCTGACGCGCTCTGAGGTTGTCTTTATTGAATATTATTTTGTCAAGTTTAAGCGCGAGCTACTTGTCGGCGTGGACAAACAAGTCTTTGCTGCCATCCAGTGTCACTTTGAGAATCGCATTATGGATGTGCGCGAGGAGTTGCTCGAATTGGATAAGCAATTCTTGTTCAACCAAATTGCAGTTGGCATTCTTAGCTATCCAGTAAATCCGCTTAATTTTGAGACAGCCCTGATATTGGCGATCAATGTGTTGGCCAGCAAAATCATATGGGAGCTGCAGCAGTCACTGCTCAAGCCTGGCATCGATCCACGTGCAACATCGCATCCAATCAGCTGTGGCACTGAACGGGAACGTGAGCTGCGTGCTTTCTGTTCCACTTGAACCAATCGAACAGAAACCCTCTTCTAATTTGCAATATCTGTACTACACGAAACATTGCGAACTTGATCCACAGGTATCGCAATTTGTATGTCAAAATTCTGTATCGCTAAATATAAATGTATGTGATGTTTTCTACTCACTATTATGGTGGGTTTTTGTCTTATATATTTCTTTATTCTTATTGCAATTAGTTCACTTATTTTTGCCACTTTATTTTGTTGTAAACATAAAACAAACTGAAGCATGCTCGGGCAAGCAACAGCTGGTCTTTAACCAGGGCTGCACACGCATTAACAGTCATCAATAACATAGACCAAATGCATGCAGACGTAACATAGGTCGGTAACCAAGTGCAGTACTGTTACTGTTTTTGAGACTATGGTTTGGTCCGATCCAAAGAAGATTCACGTTCAGGGGTTTAATATCGAACAAAAACATCAGATAAGTACTATCCGCTGTTCGTTGCTTAGTGCTTGACGTGAATCCTTAGTGAGCAAAGCTGGACTGCACGTAGTTACCGACGTGTGCAATGTTTGTCCCTCATGTAAACTTACAGTTTGGCTCACTGTTGGTTATTAAATGTAATCGATTAACTTAAATTATCGTTTGATTCAAACCAATAGTGATTTCCCTTTAGATAAAATTTACAACTCGAAACTTTTTTTTTATTGGCTACAATAAAAAAAAAAACATGCGAACATGATTGAAACTTAATTATTTGGGAAAGTTAAATGGAGTCCCATAGGGATACATCAGTGAGTTGTATGGCGCGCCGGCAGCCAACATGGGAAATGGAAATGCCGCTGCCGGTGGCATGTTTGCAGCAGGAGGTTGTTGTGGTTGTTTGGAACTGCGTTTCCGCTTCGATTTATTCATCGCAAGTTGCGGTTCGGCACTGGAAGCACTTTCACTATCGCTCGATGTTGCATCTGGTGAGGTTTGCTCATCATCGTCATCATCATCGTCGTCGTCGGATTCGTCACTGTCTTTAGTCTCGATTTTGATTTTCTTTTTTGGAGTTTTCTTTGACTTTTTAACTGCAACGCGTTTATCCTTCTTTGACTTCGTAGCAACTGCTACTGGATGAGAAGGCGCCACTGGTTGAGGAGGTGCTGCAAACACACCGGCGGGAAATGAAAAACGTTTATCCATATTGAATACCGATAACTGTTGCATGGTGAACTCCATGAAAGCCTGCATAGCAATATTTAAATTGGGAGGATTCGGGCAGTTCTTGAGGCTGTGATAAGGCGTCGAGCAGTTCCTGCAAATCATCTGGCACTGAAAGGATGTGTGACCCTGCAAAGAATCGAGCTCAATATAGTATCAATTGATTACCACACGCCACTATATACATACCTTCTTATCGCATATGCCGCACTCCAGTTCTTTCGGTTTGCCTTTGGCAGTTTTCTGCTTTGCTTTCGTTTTAGCCTCATCACTGCTCTCTTCATTTTGTTCCTCCTCATCTTCCAGGTCTTCATCGGGTATGGTAAACTTGCGGGATTCAGTGCCAATGCAAACCACATCGTCCTCGGAGGGAATCTTTCTCAATGTCTTGGAGGATTTTGCGACAGTTTCCTTGGCTGAGGTTTTTGTTTTCACTGGTGGCGGTGCTGGTGTGTCCTCCTCACTGGAAGAATCCTCTTCAGAAGAGGATGATGGTGGTGGTGGAGGAGGAGCAGCAGCTACAGGTTTAGCAATTACTTCCGTTTTAATTTTTGCCTGAAGTTGAGGTTTCTTTGCTGGTGTCTTAATTACTTCGCCGGTTTCGTAGCTTTCATCGGAGCTGCTCGAGGAACTTTCTTCACTACTTTCCTGGGGCTTTGTCAGTGTCTTCGGCGCAAAATCCTCTTTCTTCTCTTTTTTGATATTGTGTACATTGATAAGCGGAGTTGTTTGTCTTTCCGGAGCAACAGTTGGTGCTGGCGTAACTTCATTGGTAGCTTTTACTGCCGGCGGTGCAGGTAATTCATGAACGGGCGTTGTTGATGCCTCTGGCGGAACAGTATCATCAGTCAGTTGACCATTTGTAAAATAGAATATATCATTATCCATTGGTGGCTCCTGATACCATTTTTCGTTCGTATCAGTTTCGCTGGGTCTGCCACCGCCGTTGCCTCCTCCTCCTCCTCCACTGTGTCTATCTCTGCCTCTGCGTCTACCTTTGCCTCCACCTCCACCACCTCCTCCTCCGCCCCCTCCTCCTCCACCACCTCGACCTCGTTTGCCGCCATTCCACGTATGATTCCTCTGTTTATTATTTTGTTTATGCCCACCTCCACCTCTACCTCCACCTCTGTTATGCTCCTGCGGCTGATTCCTTGGTTGATGACGATTCTGAGGCGGCTGTTGCTGGCTTCCATCTCTGAATTTTGTAAACGAGTCGGAATTGTTTATTTGATCACCGCCGAACTCACGCCGTCGACTGTTGTTGTTGGGTTGGTTGTGGTCACCACCACGTCCGCCACCACCAGCGCCTCTGTTGTTTTCATTCCAGCTTCTGTTGCCATGATCACTGTTGTTCGGATAAGGGTTACCGGAGTGGGAATTGTTTTGCCAATTACCGCTGGAACGTTCTTCTCTGTCGTTGTGCATCTCCAACCGTTTAATAAAATATGCTCTAAGCGCTGCACGTGTTAAATAGGCATCGATAAGCAGCAGGTTTACGTTAAATCTATCGCTAAATATCGATACTTTAAATATTACTTTGCTTCATTTCAAAACCAAAGTTGTATATAAAAATTAAATAAATACACACTCACCCAATGTAAATTAGTTTAACCCTTATTATCATTTATTAACATGTTGAAATCTTTATAAACAATGTTTAAAATGCTGTTCATGGAATACCTCTATTAAACTTGTTATCAATTTATCACCTTACAAGAAATATCAACATATCGATTTCATTACAACAGTTTCTCGAAAACAATAATAAACAAGTATTTAACAAAATGTCTCGTAAATTAAATGACTACGACAGAAAGAAAGTGTGGGCAAAAAATGCGTATGCAGAGAAGATTCAAAAACGTTCGCAAACATGGGGAAAAAAGAAATTTACACCTGCACCCGTATTGCAAGAAGAAGATCCCACACCATGGAAACATGTGAAGAACGATATACTGGATGATGAAAAGGAACTACGCAACTCGCAGCGCTTCAATCTGGAGAGCCAGGAGGCCAAAGATACTATGAAACAACGTGAAGTCAACCATATGCGCAACGTTATCGAAGCCAAGCGCAACGAAGAGACCAAATGGGAAACATTCGACGATGAATCCGTATCCATATCTGCTTCGGGCGCATTAGAGAATGGCAAACAAAGTTGGATAAATCCCAAGAACATGGGCTTCAAGGAGCGTAACTATTTACGAGCAAAACTTACGCGAACTATAGCACATAAGAAAGCAACTGGCAACCTAAAAGAAGCCATTCATGATTTACAAAGAAGTGAAGCGAAAATGGAAAACGCAAAGAAAAAGGGAACATTCAAAAAAAAAACCAAGTAATCTACAAATAAAACAAAAAATTCGTATAATACTTTATTTCATTATATTTGTAAAATCAATTACACGAAAAGAACTTAAAATCTTTCTCGAATTCTGAAAAGTTTCCCCCAAAAGAAAAACGCATTGGAATTGGCTAAAACTGATCAGTTTTTTACTTTTCTTGTTTCTTTTTTGTTTTCTTGTGAAATAAATGAGAAATGTATACACAACATACATAAGTACTACACACACTTTATGTAATTCATCTTAGAATTAGGAGTAAGAGTATAATGTGAATGGGTTCTTTGCAAAAAATAAATATATGTAAACTAAACAGATGATTGGGACACGAGATTGTCTCCAGTTCCAGTTGCCAGTTCAACCATTCGCATTGGCCAACTTGGCAATTAATTGATTGTATTTACTGTTACTGGTAATGCTCTTTTTGGAGTTGCGCGCCTGTTCGGGCGCATGTTGTAGAAAATAAATGACAATAAATTCGAGTGTTTGATTGGCTTCCTTGGGGTACATCATGTTGAAGGTATAATAGTAGCAGATCAATTGGGCAATAATGTCCGGCAAATCGGCATCGCTAGCAGCAAATGTGCTCATTATCTGCCCCTCAATGTACACCATTGCCTCGGTCTGAGCAGTATCAGTGCTGTCGGCAGCTGCAGGCGTATCTGCAAAGAGATTCGAAATTTAGAAACGACTTAAAACTTAGAAAAGATCAGGGACTACTCACTGACTAGAGCTACCCAAGGCGCATTCGTTGGATTGATGTGCTGCAGTGCATCCTTTGACAAGGGTCCGTTGTCCAGCTGCTTGAATATGTAATCGGGATCCTCGTTGAAATGGTAGGCCAGTCCACGCACCACGTTCGCATTGTTCTCCTCCAATGCGTTGACTTTCTTATTTTTGGACATTTTAAAGAATTTAAAAATGCGTTCCCGTTCGCTTGCCAAACGCTTTTCCAGCAAGCGGGGATCAATTGACATGAGCAGTTCAAAGTGCTGATACAGTAACTCCTTTGTGAATATATGTGGCCAGTTATCCTTGATGGCTTTTATATCTGGTATCTTTTCGCTATTGTTAAAGAATGCCCGTTGCAGGGGAAAGCATTCCTTCATGTACTCAGCAATTGTGGCTGCCTCAACGTTGGCAATGCCACTATAGCTGGCTATGAGTATCTCCTTCTTCTCCTCCAGATCGTGATTGAGGGCTAGTGATGCCTTGGCATTACCGTTGGATGCCACACCACTAGCTGCAGTACTGCCTGCGGCAATCGACTTGCGCTTCTTGCTGCTGCTACTGCTACTGATTATATGAATTTCCGAGCTCCCAGAGCTGGCACGTTTTTGTGACCTATTTAGCGCATTGCTTCGATTGATCATCTTCGATATTAACGAATGTGGCGTTGTGGTAATCTGTTGACCTTCGCGATCCTTTTCCAACAGTGACTCTGGATACATTTCAGCCGCCTGATGAGCAACATCACGAACTACACGTGGGGGTATGTGTGCTGACCGTTCACGTAACTCATCCACCAGCAAATTGGCCAACTTATTAAGACATTTGCCTAAATTCCTTTTGCCGCGCAACAATTTCATTATATCATCGGGTACCTTCGACCATGGTATCGAGAATTCCTTGAAATGTGCCGCTGTTGTCTTTGAATTGCTACTGGGTGTCACACTCGCTAGCGAGAGAGTTTCGTCATTAGACACCGTCGAATCGTTGGCATTCGAAACAAAGCTCGGATCGATCGAACTGCCTGCACGATCTGAGCGATTTAACGGCGAGGGAGGAGGTAGTATTACATATTCATCATTTTCGGCCAATAGCATTAACATCTCTTTAGCGAACAGGAGCACTTCATCCTCGCAGATTTCACAGCCATTGCTCTCCAGCACAATGGTGCTGCCAATCAGGCCGTATTTGTGTGCTAAGAACAGTAGAATAAGCATAGTTTAATAAATTGATATAACTTAAGAAAGGATCGCTTAACAAATGAAAGATGATGATGTAAAAATACCCTACAAAACTTTGTTTACACACCTTTCTCAATAACGTCCTTTCTACTTGGCAAAGACATGAATGTTTTCTTAATCTTACGATCGGCGCTGCATATTGTAATCAAAACTTTCTCAGTTTGCGATTCGGTTTTCAATTTCGTTTTTTGCGTCTCTTGCTCTTTTCCAGCGTCAACTTTGGAATGCATTTCTGTGTGATAAGTATAATAATAAACATATATTAAACAATTCAACAAAAACAAAATAATTTCGTCTTATTGTGGGTACACACCCGTAAAAAGAGGCGCCATTTCGCCTGTACCTACCTGAAGAGCCACTGCCAGTCCCAGTCCCAGCGATGCCTGTCGCTGTTTCAGATTTTTTTGCTGCTGTTGTTTGTACACCATTTTCATTTGGCGCAGCGGCCGCCGGGGCAGGGGGTTGGGTTTGTGCTTTTGCCTCGTTAGCAGCGTACGGTGCTACTGCTGGAGCGGCATCCATGGCTTCAATTAGTGGCCGAAGAGTTTAAAAAATGCACAAGTTTAATTTAAATTGAGCCCTTCTTTTTTTTTATTAAAATTTGCACAAGCCAAACTGCGGCCAGGGTTGTAAAGAACGCCATATATCGATATGTCTTTTCCGCGACCAGGGCCGCATATCGATATCGCGATCCGCGACTATCGTCATGTTTGCGACTAGCCTAACATCGATAGACATTGCTGTGTCGATACCTGATTACTTTGTGGGTGGTCTTCACTCAAACATTCATTTGTTGCTTTTTGTTGTGTGTGCTTTTGTGCGGGGACGCGTTTTATTTTGTTTTTCTCTTCAGTTTGTTAATTTTTTTCAATTTCTTGAATTAACTTCTTGCAAGATACCATAAAATATAATCCGTTACCAAAGCAGCATTGACGTGAAAACACAAAAATGGCTGCAAAAGTTTCGGATTGCGAGATTTTGTAGTACCAAACAAGGCGTCACTGCGGCGCGTACATTAATATTCAGAAAAGGCTTCGCTTAATATATATTAATAGTGATTATTGTGCAATCGTACTACAAAATGCAGACGTAAGTATTCAGAGTGCGTCGCTGTTTCTTAATTGCCAATGAATATAAATGTGAATTCCCAATTTTGTTGACCAGGAGCACCCTCGTGAATTGTTGTTGTCTGTGGCTGGCAGCAACAATCTGCTGTCTGCCGTCTGCTGTCGACTGTGCCACAAAATTTACCTCTAGCACAACAAGTCCGCCACAAGTTGAACTGGAGCCCATAAATGGCACAAAGAATTATCGGCTCTATAGCAAAAAGGGCAAGGATGATAAACCCTGGTTCGATGGCATCGATAGCCGGCAAGTACAGTGTGTACGTCGTGGACGTTGTCTGGAGGCCAACAGCACAGACAATACATGTTTGGGCTCCAAATTACCCTATACCCAAAGCAGCCTGGGACTGACCGACTATCGCAAAATAAAGGATCTCGATGAGGCCCTGAGCGCTTACTATGCGCTGAGGCATGTGCCCAAGTGCTGGGCTGTCATACAGGTAAGTCGCGAGTTTTCAACACAAATTTGCATACTCAACTATTCCCTTTTTCCCTCTTGCAGCCATTTTTGTGCGCTGTATTTAAGCCAAAATGCGAGGAAATTAACGGCGAGGGATTGATCTACCTGCCGTCCTACGAAATGTGCAAGGTTACCCTTGAACCCTGCCGTCTGCTATATAACACGACATTTTTCCCGAAATTCCTGCGTTGCAATGAGACGCTATTTCCGATGAAGTGCAGCAATGATGCACGCGAAATGAAATTTAATGTGACCGGAAAATGTATGCCACCTCTGGTGCCGGCAGATAATGCAGCCAGCTACTATCCGGGCATTGAAGGTTGTGGTGTGCAGTGCAAGGATCCACTGTACACAGACGATGAGCATCGACAGATACACAAGCTCATTGGCTATGGCGGTACACTGTGCCTGCTCTCCAATCTGTTTGTGGTCGCCACATTTCTCATCGATTGGCAAAATGCCAATAAATATCCAGCTGTGATTGTTTTCTACATAAATCTTTGTTTTCTCATCTCCTGTTTTGGGTGAGTGTTGAATGAGATATTCATATAGTGATTATAATAACCTTTCACTCATTTACAGTTGGTTGGTGCAATTCACCTCCGGGTCGCGTGAGGATATTGTTTGTCGCAAGGATGGCACCCTTCGTCATTCGGAGCCCACAGCTGGAGAGAATCTTTCGTGCATTGTGATATTTGTATTGGTCTACTATTTCCTTACGGCCGGCATGGTATGGTTTGTGTTCCTCACTTATGCCTGGCACTGGCGTGCCATGGGTCATGTACAGGATCGTATCGATAAGAAGGGATCATACTTTCATCTGGTAGCCTGGTCCCTCCCATTAGTGCTGACCATCACGACGATGGCACTCAGTGAAATCGACGGAAATGGCATTGTGGGCATCTGTTTTGTCGGCTACATCAATCACCCGATGCGAGCAGGACTGTTGCTTGGACCGCTTTGCGGCGTCATTCTAATTGGTGGCTACTTCATTACGCGCGGCATGATTATGTTATTTGGACTGAAGCATTTTGCCAACGATATCAAATCCACATCGGCCAGCAATAAAATCCATTTGATCATAATGCGCATGGGTGTCTGTGCGATACTGACGCTCATACTCATCTTGGTGGCGATCGCTTGTCATGTTTCGGAGTTTCGTCACACAGCTGAGTGGGCCGAAAGCTTTAGGCATTACATCATGTAAGGGATTTTGTTAAACTTCTTGATGAACTTATTTCTAACTCCGATTTTTTGCCATTTTTCAGTTGTCGCATTAGCTCCGTTTTTGATGAGAACAGCGTGTGCAAGATTGAGAATCGTCCTAGTGTGGGTGTGCTGCAATTGCATCTGTTGTGCTTGTTTAGCTCGGGCATACTTATGTCTACCTGGTGCTGGACCCCGTCCTCTATAGAGACTTGGAAACGCTACATCAAAAAGTGAGTTTACATCTTAGTTCCCACTTGAGCTGTTTTTTATATTTCTTTTTCTACTGTTTGCTTAGAAAGTGCGGCAAGGAAGTCGTGGAGGAGGTCAAAATGCCAAAGCACAAAGTGATCGCTCAGACTTGGGCCAAGCGCAAAGACTTTGAGGACAAGGGCAGGCTGTCCATAACGCTCTACAATACGCACACTGATCCTGTGGGACTTAATTTCGATGTAAACGATCTTAACTCATCGGAGACGAATGAGATTAGCTCCACGTGGGTGCATTATTTGCCACAATGTGTGAAACGTCGCATGGCGCTAACTGGTGCCACAACAGGCAACACAAACTCATCCAGTCAGGGTCAGGCTGGACGGAAGAACTCTTTGGATTCGGAGATTAGTGTCAGTGTGCGTCATGTGTCTGTTGAATCACGGCGCAACTCAGTGGATTCGCAGGTTAGCGTTAAAATTGCTGAAATGAAAACCAAAGTGGCCTCACGCACACGGCAACATAGCAAACATGGTTACTCCTCCAGCAGCAACAAGAGAACCCAACGACGACGGGACTTTATTGCTGCCAGCAGTGGACGTACGGCCAAGTACAGTAGCGGAGCAGCAGGACGTGGCCGGCGGGAGAGCAGCACATCGGTAGAATCGCAGGTTATAGCACTGAAGAAGACAACCTACCCGAATGCTAGTCACAAAGTGGGCATGTTTGCCCATCAGAGCACCAAAAAGCATCACAATAGCACCAGACATCGTCGCAATGCTGGACTCGATCCCACGATTATCAATGATTTCATACAGAAGAATGGACAGTTTATATTACCATTTCTTCAGAATCAGGGCATGACTACTTCGTCGGATGAGGAGGAGAATTCACGTGCCTCTTTCAAAATACACGATCTCAATGTGGTGGTCAAGCAGGAGTTGAGCGATGATGATGATGACGATGATGGAGCTCAACCCAAGGTACAAGAGTTAGCCAGCAATGCCAGCAAGGCGCAGGCCTTGGAACAGTTCCTTAAGCACATGCAGAAATCCAACGAATCGAATCGACATTCACGTAATTCGCAACGCAGTCGCAAATCACGGAACAAGGAACATGCGAAGCAACAGCATCATCATCTCGATCTGGACTTGGATGTCGATTCGAATAGCGACTTTAAGCAGCATTATGTGCGACAATTGACCGCTGCCATTGATGCGAATGCTGATTCGCTTAGCTGCTCGTCTGTTGAACTAGACATCCCACTGGGAGGGGGCCTTCTACACAGTTCCTATTCGGGCATGTCCACTGGGAAACCAAATTCACGCAACAGCAAGACCAGCTGCGATGTGGGCATACAGGCAAATCCCTTTGAGATTGCCACACACACTCTGCCCACATATGGCAATGAGGAATTACAGCAAGCGATGCGTCTGCTCAATGCGGCAAGTCGACAGCGCAATGAACAAAATTTTGAAGATGCCACCGAAATGCAATCCCTGCTCGGTCCACGACATCATCACAAAGAACCAACGCTAATGAGTGAATCCGATAAGCTCAAAATGTTATTGCTGCCCTCAAAATAGGGAAGCCTTTACTGCATTTACTTAAGTTTCTAAAACTCATCCATATCCCAACTGAGACTCTTCCATTTCGAATACGAAATACAACTAGGAATACGAATACTCATTAGAAATAAGATTAAGAAAAGTTTACAATCACTTTTTATATGGAATTTACGATATTTTGTCTTTTCGTGTATACTGACTGCTTCCTTAAATTATATGCTAAGAACTTCTATAGTCTTATGTACATGTGCCGACCATCTATATATCTCAGCTCATATATTATATATCTCGATGTATGTTGTTTTAAATGTACAAAATAAGTCGCCCTTTTGGGCTTCCATCACACGCACAACGAAAAACGAACGAATTGTGTTACAAAGTGCCTAACAAAAACAAAATCGTATAATTATTAACAATTTTGTAACTAATAAACCGATTTTAAATCCCGTCATCTAAAACTGGGTATAAACTGTGTTACAATTGCTTTGGTTTCGCTTCTCTTTGGCTGACTCAGTTCGAATTATGTTTACAGTACGACAGAAACATCGTCGGGGACTCCGATTTCTAGGCGTACATTCGCTGGGGTCTACAAAAAATATAAATAAACAAATAGGAAATTCTCATGAATAACGAAAACTAAACTACGGTTCGATTTCATGTTGTTTACTGTGCATATGGTGCGATTGCTACAGTACTCGCCCGTCAAGTTGAAAATTATCATAGTCTTCGGAAACTATTTTTAAAAATATCAAAATACGAAATTATTACAAAAGTTCCATTATATTCAACATTAATTTGCTTCTACTTTCAGTATTATGAGTGCAATCTCTCGTAGCGTCACTGTAAAATGGGAAAATGTAATAAAATAACAATTACTCTTAAGGTTAAAGAGCATAAAAAACACTTATATCTTTGCGCTTTATTTTTAATATTTCATTTAATAGAAAAAGTGGTTCACACAGCAAACTGATTTAACCCTTTGACTGCAGCCATTAACAGGGTATTTAATGCGACACGACTATATAGAATGCTTCTGGAGCAATAAGAACAAACACATTTAAAATTCAGATTCTAAATGTAAGCGAAAGGGGTCTGGGTTCTGTGTTCCATATCAATTGATAATGCCCCCTACAGTTGGGGTAAAAATAACATTCAGCAATGAAATCGGAAGTATTTGGTGTATCTTTAATGTTTACCAAACATAGTAGCTTCATAAATTCAGCATATATAAACATATGTATAGATGTATGTACAAATAAATACTATTGCCTTTAGGAAACCGTACAAAAAGGTGAGGAGATTCAGAGGTCGTTTCAGGTTTTTCGTTAAACTGACCTCTGGACTCCGGCGGCAGGTAGCGTGGCTCAAATAGGCGTTTCTCGGCTTTAGATTTTATGTTTTTATGGTAAGCACAGCAGGTAAGAAGTAACAAAAAAAAACGAAAGATACAAATGTATGCTATACGATGGTGGGTAGTGAAAATAGTTTCTACAGAAATACAGAAGTCACACTTGGCTGGGAAAGTTGACGTCCGGTGCGGAAGAGAGTACGAGGGAAGTAACGATGGAAATACCCAAAACACCTGTCCACTACATGCGTTACCTTATTGTTTTTCTCATTATCAAATTGTAGTGTTAATTTTCCATTAAGGTTGACAGGCGAAACTGAAGAAGTCACAGTCGAGAACAGCTGATCAATTACGCAGGGCTGCTTTGGGCAAGCTTATTATGCGCTTATCGCTTTGGGCGTGGTGATGGACCACCCACACAGCATCGCAAGTGGATTAGTTGCAGTTTTGATTGATTGATTAACTCAAGATCAAATTGATACTTGGCGCCATATTCAAAAATAAATTCGAAATTGTTTGCAATAAGTTAATAAAGTCGTTTTCTTTTCTTTATTATTGTAATTGTAATTGTAATTCCTCTAGATATAGTTCGAAATTTACAGGTTAACGCAGGTATTAAAGTTGTTGTTCGTGTTGTTGTTGTTGGTGTTACTGTGCCTTTGCTTTGATATGAGAGTTATGCAATTAACGTATGTTTTGAATATGCTCATCTTGCTGGAGAGAAACAACAAATTGCAATTGCAAGTGCAATCTAATTGAAATTCTACAAAATCGTTTGCTTTTTCTATTTCTATTAAGAATAGGATTAGATCAACTTTAAGAATTGAATTTAAATAGATAAGCGACAAAGATATCTTTCAATTGCTGCGGCTGCTTCTGCTGATAGATACAAACTATTATTGACTATAGACTTAAAGACACACACACAGGCAGAGCCAGGCTGAGGCCTAACAGCCTACTTGAGCTTGCGCTGCGACAGTTTCACCTCCTTGGCCCACACGACATTGTTCAAGAATTCGCCCAGTAGATAGAGGGCAAAGGTGAAACCGAGCACAGCCACAAAGAAGACAATACGCTGAGGGAGCTGGAGCACCTCCAAAACGGGGTAGACCCAAACGTTAGAATAGTGCTTGACAATGTGAATCCAGATGAGGTAGCTGACCATAAAGATGCCCAAACCGGTGAGACCCTTGCTGCGTGTGGGATAGGCACGATACGAGGTAAACATCTCCAGCACAATGAAGACCACAATGTTGGTGTGCAGAACATGGTTCAGCCAGCTATAAAAGGCAATTGAAATGGATTAAACTTAAGCTTGAATTTGATATATATATATATATTATGTAACTTACCTTGGGAAGACGGGATCCAGCACCTTGGGAAAGACCAGTTCTCTGTCGATGGCATACAGTGTCCAGAATGTGACACCCACATTGAGGGCAACGGGGAAGGCCAATGTCGACAGCAGCCAGTCCTTGAACTTGCGTATAGCAGGCGGGCGCTTTGGCACCAACTCGTTCGTGCCCACAAAATCATTGACCAGCGATATAATGTAATACAAGGCCTGAATTATCTGTAAGTGGAGAATGCGATGCGTGCTGTAAATTGAGGGTTTGTTTTGCTATCATAGAGGGGTAGTGGTGGTGGTGGTTGTGGTGGCAGGGTTGTTAATTGAAGTGGAATAATGCGCCCAACCAATGAGGCTTGTCACAGCGCAAACCGGTTATGGAATAGATAGGAATATTATGGACAACTACTGGACTATATAGTACTTCAATAGATTATTCCGTTCCCGTTTGTTTCGATCCGCTTACCGCATCCAAAAACGTAAGATATTTGAATTTTCCCCCAAACGGATGGTATATTAGCTTTGGATTTGATTCATCGGATTTGGGAAATTCAACGAATGCATAATCATAATATATGCCATATGTAAATTGTACTGCTGCAGTCAAATGTAGCAGCGTACGCAGGGCGCCAAAAATACTGTTATAAAGCGAGTGCGTTGCAGCAGCTCCTGTGGCCATTTTATATTCGAGTAATTGATTTTTCACGGCAACGAACAACAACAGCAGCCGGCCAGCAAAAAAATGAAACTGAAGACGGTTTGGATGCGGTGTGACCGTGGTGTTTTCTTATTTTAATGAATTTTGTTATCGATATCTATCTTGGATATTGCTACATTGTTGTTTTGCTCAAATGTTTACATATTCGGGCACATTGCATTAGCTTTTATCCGAAATGCGTTAAATCATAATAAATAAATGGCTTCTGGGTTTGATGCAAAACGTTATTATTAGTTTGGGTTAAATACAGAAAATAATTATTTACGTTGTGTTTTCGTTTACAAATGAATTTTTAAATATACAATATTTTTATGATTTGTTTACATATAAATCGCATAAAAAAGATATACACCATTTGTTGCCAATATCTGTCACTCGCAATACAGGAAATTGAAATTGGGCAAAAACATGCACGGAATATTAATAAGCAATATAAAAAAACACCAACAAATTATATTCGCTTCCACCCAATATAAAACAAAGAAAATTGTTATTTAAACAAACTCCAATAACAAAGAGTATTTGTACAACGCTATGATTTATGATAGAATGAAATAATCCAAAAAATTAACCTCATATCATATCTCTCTTGTAAGCTTATCTAGTAATTATATTATCTTTTCTGAGAATATTGTTAGTTGCAGGTGTTATTATATTGCCTTGTTATAATTATAAATGCTTTTTGTATTCCGTAAGCAAGAGTTACAATTTGAAACTGCGCGCCAATAAGATGGAACTGTGAATCGGGTGAGACAACGATCACCAAATCTTATCGATAACTGATAGGGCTGCAGTAGCAGCATATTCGCTTACCGCACAGAGAAATGTTAAGAACTTAAATTTGCCAGCAAAGGGATGGAATGATGATGGAGGCAGCTCCAAATTATAAAAGTAGACGACTCCATAGTTGAACTGGATAACTGCAGTAATGTGGAGAACAAGTTGTAAGGTACGATTGAAACTAGTGGACGTTGAGCCCTTGTTCTTGGACTTGGATCTTGCCATGTTTAACACACAAAAGTCTACTTCATACTGATTAGCCGGCTGCCGGCAAGCGAAGCAAAATCTTTTCTATATGTACAGGCACTTGTATTGTACACCCCACTTGGTGTGCGGGTCGGCCTGATAAGGTAGCGTGGCTTATCTTCCCACTTCTTTCATATTGAGCTTGAGTGCGCGCTGATAAGCAACTGACTGACAAATATAAATAAATAAAAGCAAATATCAGATTGAAACACTTTCATCGTTGCAACGATTACAGCTTAAGTAGATGTTATGTTGGAATAATGTATGCTGTTAGTTGCTTTTCCAATGAGATAAGCTGCTGCAATTCGCAATGAACTGTGAGTTATATTGTAAATTAGTAGAATGAAGTAATCAAAATCAATTTTCTTACCGCACAAATAAACGTTAAGTATTTAAATTTGCCACCAAAGGGCTTAGTTTTCATTCCTATTGGCACTTCCAAATTGTAATCGGTATACACACCAAAACTGAGCACAATGGCTGCTGTTAAATGTAAAACAACGCGCAGGTGCTTTATATCAGGAAACGACGTACTCTTCTTCGATTTAGGTCTTGCCATGTCTACCACTTTTTACTGATTAACTTGGCGATCTATTGAAAATGTATATGTTTGTAGTTCTAAAGAAATGTATACATACACATGTTGCCGCCCCTTCGGTTCGGTAACTTATCAATAAAGTTAACAAAAAAAGTTTAAACTGGAATGGTCCTATATAGTCGAAGTAACGAAGCTTACAGCAAATGCTGTTGCAGTTCACAATAGTCATAACATACCAAGATGCTGCAATGTTTAACCGCATAAGCAATTTTCTTACCGCATTAATAAACGTTAAATATTTAAATTTGCCTCCAAAATGAGTAAAAGGACCAACAGTAAATTCTGTATTGTTATAGATATATATGCAGCAACTGAACACAATAACCAATGCTAAATGATAAGCAAGGAATAAGGAGTCCTTCTTCGATTTGAATGTTGCCATATCCAACACTTTTCACCAATTAAAACGAACGTGAAAGCGTTCCTCAGTATTTCTTGTATTTCTACCGGAGTTCAGTAGCTTATCAATAACTAATTTTGTTAAGTAAGCGACTTAATGTAAATTGGAAAAGTCATGCAGTGTCGACATAATGAAAATGAATAAAGAAACAACAAAATTAAAGCACTTTCAACCTGTAATTGAGTTAGTTGCGAGCAGAAAGTGGGCGGAAGCTATGAATAGATGTGGCACTCTCGAATCTCTGTTGGTGCGAACTATCGATTTAATATCAAACTCGACGCGGACGCTGGCAATCGCGTGAAGGTCAAGGGGCAAGCGAGCACACACACAGCAGTGACGCAGCACTAAAATTATTATCATTTTCCATTATCAAGGTGAACAGAGCAATCGATAAGTTTATTTTGGAACAATGCAGGGAGTACTACATAAACAATTAGCCTGTAACATGAATAATAAATATTAAGTGGGGGAATTAGTTAGGGCACAATGCGTAAATTATTGTGATAGAATCATAATATATAGTATACGTATATGTAATGCTAAGGTTATCCATTTACATAATCGGAAATTCAAATAGAGTTTATTCCTTTGTCTCCGCTTCGGCATCGCTGCCATCGTCGGAGGACTCCAAATTGATTTCGGTAAGCTCCTGTTCCTCGTTGCCACTGCAGCTGTCCAGTTCACCAGTGTCCACATTTGGAGCAGGTGCCTCCATCTCCAGCTTAAACTGCGGTGCACTGTCTTTGGAGCCCAGAGTAACTGCTTCGAGTCGCTCCTCTGGCTCTGGCTCCTGTTCGAACATGGGATTGTTGAAGGAACGTTCTTGTATTTCATCCCGCTCCGCATCGTAGCCCATGATAGTTCCACTTTCTCCGACGCTCTGCCCACCTGCTCCCCCATTATCATCGAATCGATTGAAGAGTAAATTCCTACGCAGACGCAGACCCAAGTGACGCCAACGCCAGCGCCGCGGATCGTGTATCCACTGGGGAATACGATTCAGATACGGATTCTCTGGCATATAATGTGCCAAGATAATGGTGGCAACAATGCCCACAAACACTAAGCAGAAGAGTATTAGAAGCACCGAGGCAAAGGTCACGTTAGGGTTGTATGGATGACCTGCATAACCCAGGATCAGGTGCTGCGGCAAGGTTCCATTGTCCTGTGACACCAAGCGGTGCACAAACTCCACGCTGCGTTCGCTGTACGTGCCACGCTCCTGGACAATTGCCTGCATGAGTTTGCCAAGTTGACGAGTTTCCACATAATTGACATGCACCAGCAGCTCATCCCGGAGAGAGTCTTTCCTAATTGCCTCGCGTATGAATGTATCCACTGTATTACGTACCTCCTCTGTGCAATGTATACTAGGCATAGTAAGCAAAGCGCCGCAGAGAGAGCAACACGAACCCAAGGGACGCACAGGTGTCACACAATGCGGCACTTCACACTGGACATTGTGGCAAACGGGTTCGATAAGTTGTTCCATATCCTTGTGGCAGCCACAAAGTTCACCTCGATAATACTCCACTGTGGCCAGCTGCGCATTGTGGAACATCAGTTGACCCAGATCACGTTGCAGCAACTCCTGCAAATACATGCGGGAGATGGAGGAGCCCGCCAGGACCAATTGACCCAATCGTAGATATTGCACATTTTCCATATCGAAGGAGATGGCGCCCATGTTATTGCGTATCACAATATGCTCATCATCGCAGGGCACACGCTCCAGATCGGTCAACATGGAGCTGGGTGCAATGTTGGCATCTCTATCTTTGTTGGTCGTTGTAATCTGCTCGCTCCAACTGCTCGGATCAAACCATTTACTGGTCTTGGGCGGACGCAGCACAGCGCGTTGTTCATCGCTATCACAGTGTGCATTCAATCCTTTTCCATCTCCCAGCGTGATGGTGGAATCCTCGGCCAGCAGTATGGCTCCATTGCGCGGAAACTCAAATCCTCTCACAGACAACTCAGCGGGCAGCGGCAGAACAGCGGGATAATTGGCAGGAAATACAAGCAAATCTCGTGCACAGGGCACATATTCGTCCAGCCAGGCAGCGGGATTACCCAATGGAATTCCGCCCACCTGCCACTTGAACAGCAACGCATCCGCCTCCAGCTCCAGTTCGAGTAGACAGAGCACAACAAGCCCAATTAGCTTCGGCTGCAACATGTTTTACGACTGAGGCACGGCGACAGCTTCATCCACATCGCACATTTGCCTTGTAATTGGGGGCGTCTCTGTGTCAGCTGCACAGACACGCCTCCCTCCGCCCTGCTCATGCTCTGTGATCAGATTTCAGATCAGGGAGAGAGAGCGGACAGCAAATCTAGACAAAAACTCGCTCATTGCCGGATAGAAACAAGCAAAGCAACATTCGGGAGTGTTTGTTTATCTTCTACCCTACGTAGGTACAAAACAGGGTATGAAGAGAGCAATTTTATAAAAATATCACTTTAAACTTGATTGAGACAGTTGCATACCCTACTTACTTACAAACAGGGTATGATCAGAGAAAGTTGTTTGATTTTCTTTATTTATTTTTTCATGACAAATGTCTAACAATCGAATACAAAGTGCCTTTCATTGACTTTTTATACCCTGGAGGTCATGATGAACGGCAATTTTTTGTTAATTCTTATTCCTTTTATTCTTTCTACTAACTTCTTTAAAGTCGATTTTCATAATAATTTGTAAATGTTTCATCGATTTCATTTAAAAAACATAAAATCTGTTGAATCTCGTAATGGGGTAGCATGCAAAAAAAGGTTGTTTAATTACCATAAAGGAGGACCATGCAAGTCTATATCTCTTACCAAAAGTCGAATAAAAGTTACTACTAATACTACCGAAACTACCTCAGCTAATACGTTAAGGAACTTACAATTAAGCAGATCAACGCAAAGTTGAATGATCGAGAATATATACAAATGTAATTCAAAAATTGCGAATGTAAATGGAACTCAAACTCAACACCCCAATCAACCCCGGAACCAAAAGCGAACCCAATAGATATTTACAGTCAAATTTAATGTGAAACTCGTAAAATACTGAAATGCTCGATCCGTAACGCGCACCCGAACTAGTAGTCTGCATAGACTGCTGGACTGATGTTAGCTCGATGATTCCACGGTGAAAAATAGCAAAAAATTCGGCATTTCAGTGCGATAAATTCGCTCAATAAATTTTGCAAGTAATAAATTGCACGAAATCAACGAAGGAGACGAACGTGCGCTCCCGAAATCTCCAACTAGACACAGCTACTATACCATATACACTATACATATATAGCGAAGATATACACATGTATTCTCCTAACTTCTGTATTTGAATGCAATTGTGTTTTTGCATGGCGAAAAAAGAGGCGAGGAAAGGCGGAAAAACATTTATTTTCATTTCGATTTTGGGGGCGATATAAACAATTGAGTTTCGAATGGGACTTGACGGAAGCCCATGGAATGCCTGAGCAACCGGATGGTCGATGGTGCGTGTGGTGCATGACCTGCGCATGCTGGGATTTCCACATGAAAGCTCCGAGTCTAAAAAAGTGAAAACAACCAAAGGAAAACACCAAACACAGAGAAACTGTTTCCTCCCCTTGGGCCTTCCCTGGTCTGTTCCCATCCTGTCTATATCTCTCGAGCACTCGTGTCCACAGTTTAGATATACACAGACTGATATGAAGCACTTTGCGCCAAGATCAAAGTATTTATCGAGATTATAAATCAAGGGCGAGGCAAGGTCGTCAACAGATCCGTACATAGCATAAACTAAAACTCACAACACTAACCTGCCTGATGATAGGAAGTAAATGTACAACACAAGTAGTTTTCCAAAATTATACGGAAAATAAATATATATTCAACTTGCCATTAAAGCTACGGTTGAGTGATATATTAAGGAAAATTTTAAGGCATTAGCATAGTTTCTTCTTCAGTTATGATAGGGACCCATTCTAAACTGCTCCATGTAGATGATTAATGATTAATAAAATTCCTGATAATTACTTACAATTACACTTATAATTACAGACAGTTAGCGGACAGACAGACGGAATCATTAACAGATGCCATAAATTGCGACTGCAACAGTATTTTTATGGGGGGCGCTATTAATTCGAATTCTGATGAGAATATTTCGTGTATTCCACGCAAAAGTTTGTTTAATAATTAAATGGGATGTGAGATCGAAAAGTTCTTGAAACCTACACAACATTATTGCTGCAAGAATGAATGTCGAAAGAAAGGAAAAATAATTATAATGACTGAGAAAACTTTGGAATTGTAAATTTAAATCTTGCACTGCGGAGACTTTAGATTTCTTAACATTCTATATTAATGCGAGAGTTTTGTAACATTTAAACTCTGTGGCTGTGTATTCTGCTAATAACATCTTCACTATCTATAAGTTTTTAAAAGTGCCCAACAAGCACACTCTATGCAAGAAGTTTTTTAAACTTCCACTTTCCACTTCCTCCACATCAGATTTATATAGTCTTATTGCTTACGACTTTGAAGTAGTTTTCCGTACTTTGTCAGCATTGTCTGTGAAATTTCGATAGATCTTTGAATTGTTCGCATATTTTACGACATGTAAATGAGTTGCCAGTCGCTGCCAGACGCAGCCAGACATGGCGTGGCCGTGTATGGCATATTTACATTCACGCCAATAAGATAATCTGGCATCCATCAGCGCCAATAAAATTCGGCCAAGACGCCTTTTGTTTTCATGGGGGCGGAGCGGGGGTGGAATTTTGATTTGTGGCCTGATTTTACAATTCAATAAAGCCAAAGAGTTTTCTCCAAATTTTCGCAAATGCCTGTAAAAATAAATACTCAATCTTTCGCTATCTCCTCCTCTCGCTATCTTCCTCTCTCTTTCTCCCTGTTTGTGAGTCTGTCTCTCTTTCTCTCTGAGTGCAACACTTTGCAGCGACAACAAATGAATGCTGAATGTATTTTGCTTGGAATTTAAAATGTGTATGAAAGATACGAATGCAGTTGTTGACCCCCGCAGTCGGTAAAAGATAAAAAACCTCGATGGTCATCATTGAGTACAAACAAACAGACACGCACGTATGTATCATATGTATAAACAAACATATGGCAGACATAAATGGGAGACAATAATAACCGTATTTCTTTTCATTCTTTTCGCTTTTTTTCGCTTCTCGAATCCAGCGCACACTTGAAACGATTGCGACCGCATTTCCGTCATATTAAAATGACCACAATATGACCAATATATTCCATGATATATATGGATATATGTATATAGTAAATACAATATATTAGTTGACTTACCAGCGACCAATAGCTGAGGAAACGCAACTTCTGGGGAAATGTTTCGGGCACGAGGCGCCGATTTAGGCTCGTCTTGAGTTTGTAGCTGCGCTGCACCTCGAAGTTGCTATAGTACAATCCGTAGGCGAACTGACCCAGAGCGCACAGATGTATGATTGTCACAAAGACTCGCGACTTATATAGCTCCACTTTAGTCATCGTGTCAGTTTCTGTTTCTGTCTCAATTGAGAAAGTGCAAAGTCAGAGCAAAGCTTCAATTTGTCGTGAGAGAGCGCAAACAAAAAAACTCAATCTCTTTTTAAATAAATTATGCAGAACGATTATATAAAGAAGGAGGAGGGGGAGGTAGGTACAACGGGTACTTGCTAGGTAACTTGGTACCCTCTTTTAAAGCTGCCCCCTGGCTAGCGGAACAGAAGCAGACGGAGAATTGAAATCAATATTTGCGCCACTGACATAAATATTTTCAGCGGAAAAAATGAACACAAAATTTTGGCCGACAAATTGAAGTTGCCTCACGTCGGAGGAAGGTCTGTCTGTTTGGAATTTACATATGCTAATTTGTTAATAGATTTTATCGCTAGTCCAGGCAATTCGTTGATTGTGTGTTGATTTTTAAACAAATCGCATCGCACACACACGACACAGCACGCACACACAGCACGCAGCACGTTAAATTGTTCTATATTTTTCTTTATAGTTTTGTAGTTTTATTCTTTTTTGAGATTTTCCGTTTTTATTTTCTTGCTTTTCTCGCTGCTACGTGCACAACTTGGCGTATGGAAAACTGGAGTCGTACTGCCATTGGATAATGTTGCTCATACGCCGCGTTGCCTGCTTGTCGCTTTTACTTTCGTCCACGCACACACACACACAAGTTGTACTTGTACTGTTGCTTTGCAATGCGTGCCGGGCGATGCGCATGTCCAGTATTTCAGCTGCGTGTCGCAGGTCGCGGAGAGGTAAGTGGAGCCTGACAACGGTTGTCGGGACACACAGTAATGGCTCAGCTATTGTTTGGCTTAATAATCGCAGCGATAAGGCATATCAGCGTAATGCAACTGCGGCAAATACATATTTATCACAACACTCTGCGATAAGCTGTGAAAAAAAATCAATGTCAAGCAAATCTCGCAGATAAAAGTTTGTTTGGCTTTTGAAACGTCAAAATTGCGCGTACACTTAATGACATTTTATAACACTGCCGTTAAACAGCTGAGCAGCGGTTGCAGTGTGTGTGTAGCCCTGGCATGTTTGTATTGGCCAATTTGAGTAATTGCATAGCCGTTTCCAGCTTGTGCTGTTAATTATAAATAAACAAACAATTTGACGACTTTGCAGCTGGAGACAAGAGTCAAGTGCGTGGTGGACAAAGGTCAGAGCAGCAGATCAGTAGCATTTTACAACAAAAATGAGTCGGCTTCTGTTTTTCATTCATCTCCGACTGGAATCCTAGCCCTCCCCCAATGTCGTAACTAAATTATTTCCTGGACTTCGTCGAGTGCGAATCCAAGAGAAACAATTAAGAATTTCGAATTTCGTTGACAATTTCTAAATTTGTAATCAGGTTAGATCATGTCTGCAACATCTAAGATAGTATTGCTCTCAGCGGTGGGTTTATCGGCATCTATTATAGGTTATGTACACTATAAACAGTCGGAAGACCGGTAAGTGATAAATCCCCTCTTTCCACACAAGATAACCACCGACTTCTACTGCAGTCTGAAACTTCACGAGGGTGTGGTGCGTGACGTAGAGCAGCAGCAGCGTCGCAAGCACGAAAACAGATACAGAGTCCAGCAACAGATCGACATCACCAAACAGCTAAAGCAGATGCAAGTCGTACAAGAGGAGGCAAAGAGCCGTAATGAGAATGGCACACCATCCGACATCACCAAACCGGTAAAGCAGATGCAAGAGGAGACAAAGAACCCCAATGATAATGCCACACCATTGGATACCAAACGGCAAACGATATCGGAATCGGATAATCCACCATCGTCATCATGATGGTTTGGAGCTCTATGCTTAGCAACCTTTGTATATATTTAAAAAAAATAAAAATAAAAATTAATTTGCGACTAAAATTGCACTTTGTTGTTTCTTTGTATGTTTTTTTTTTTTTTTTATCTTTATAATTATTACTCGGTTTTATTATTACGAATGTGTGTATAAGTAATTACATTTCTAATGGGCGCTCTCGATAAAGTAATTCACATAGTGTGTCGGGTGGTTCTCTTTACATACAACTTATGTGGCGGTCGCCCCCTTTGAAAATCATAAAAAAAACAGAAAAAGGAGACTAAAATGATGAGAAATTACACGATAATCTCTTGGCGTGTTTCTTTCTCTCATTCAATGCCACCCATAGTGCAGTGTGTGTGTGTGTGTGTGTGTGTGAGTGTGTCTATAGTCCGAAGGTCCAAGCAGAAACTCTCTCTAGGACCATCGTAACTAATATCGACCCCCACCGCCGCCGCCACCACCGCCTCCTTTGCGACGATCACGATCATTGCCATCACGATCATTACGGTCACCTCGATCTGTGCCACCTCCAATGCCTCGCTCGCCACCGCGATCTGTGCCACCGACAATGCCGCGCTCACCACCACGATCTGTGCCGCCTCCGATGCCGCGTTCCTCACGTCTCCGCGACCGTGGCGATCGGGAGCGACTGCGCGAACGGCGACGTGGTCCGCCGGAACGAGAACGCGATCGATTGCGTCGACGACGCGAATAAAGGTACCTTCGCAACTCTCTGGAGATGGGTTTCAAGTGCATGAAATTACAGAATCCCGAACGCGTGCACTCGCCCATTTCGTACTGTCTGCAGCAGGCCTCGCGGAAATCGGTGACGGGCGACAGTTCCGAGTAGACGGGCCGTCCGCCAAACCAGCGATTGTTTAGGTCATTGGCAGCCTTCTCGGCATCGGCTTCGTTGCGGAATTTAATGTACACATTGCCGACCAAATGGTCGCCCAAATTATCGCACACGTTCATCTCCTCAATTTCACCGTACTTGTCCTCGCATTCAACGAACACATCCTCGAAGAAATTGTCATAATGCTCCTGCATCTCCTCGTCGGAGACGTTGGCCACCAAATGTGATCCATCTGCCGATTTGGCCGAATTCTGCGGGTTAACGTACAGATTCTGCAGCAGAACCGTTTGCGAAAATGTTGGCTTATTGTGTATGCGTGAGCAGCGGTCTCCATGCCGGCAGGCTCCAATCTTAAAATAAAACGAGCAGTTGACTCTGCAAGCAACAACAACAACAACAATGCAAAGTTCGTTAATTATATTTGTATATTTAACCGGAAAACGTATAGGAGGAGGCTAGGAGGAGAGCATGCGGTGGTGTGTACAGTGTTTGGTTTTGTGTTGCATTACTTACTTGTCCTTTTCCGTACCAAAAATTGATGCCAAGTACTCGGCCATTACGCTGTTGCTGTCGTAATCAACTACTGTGCTTAACAATTAGTTTTGTATTCGTGCCGATATCAGCAATGACTGTTATACACGCCGCTTTCCTCAATATTTTGACAAAATTTTAACATAAATTTTTCCGGCGCACGCAAAAAGCAGCGTCTGTCTTATTTTGCGACAACGTTGCCAGGTGAAAATAATCATGTTAGTTTTTTCAGTGCTGCCAACTTGCACGAAATTAAATGAAAATACCGGATATCTTTAAAAAATTGAATTAAACACTGCCAATAAACAATATAGTTATACTGTTATTTTCAAGAAGCCTTACAATTTCAAGCCATATTGTAACAATTTAAAAATTTAGTTTATTTAACTTCATAATTGCATTGTCTGGCAACGACTTACACTGAAAGCGTTGGCAACGTTGCGCGTTTGACATTTCTTTTCGATAACAAAGAGAGCGACACAAAGGCATAGAGAGAGGGAGAGAGAGAACGCGAGGCACGACTCATATATTTCTAGAAAAGTCCGACAGCGGCATTATTGCAATTTCAGCTTCTAACTTTGCGTGGTAACGGCGTGTTTATATCGAAATTAAATTATTTAACATATAAAAAGGCGACTCCTAATCCTCTATAGAATGGAAAAGGTAAGAAATAAGCAAATTAACAAATGAATATGAGGAAAAGAACGAGGAAACTAACGAACTAGCGTGCATTTCCAATTTTGCAGGTGAACGAACTGAAAGAAAAGGGCAACACAGCGCTCAATGCTGAGAAATTTGATGAGGCTGTCGCAGCCTACACAGAAGCCATTGCGCTGGATGCTAAAAATCATGTGCTATATAGTAACCGGTCGGCTGCTTATGCCAAGGCCGGTAAGTTTAAGGATGCACTGGAGGATGCTGAGAAGACCATTGAGCTGAACCCCAGCTGGGCCAAAGGTTATTCTCGCAAAGGTGCTGCTGCTGCGGGCCTGCGTGATTATATGAAGGCATTTGAGGCCTACAACGAGGGTAAGTTAGTTAGTTTTTACCTGCTATGCGAGAACATAACCTCATTTACATTGTGTGTGTGCCTGTATCTCTGTGCGTGTGTGTTTGTATTTGTATGTGACCCCCGGCAGGTTTGAAGTACGATCCGCAGAATGCAATGCTGCTGCAAGGTCGACAAGAAATCACTCAATCGGTACTAAGCTTTATGCAATCGCAGGGCGATATTCCCATGGACATTGATCCACAGCATTCGAGCAGCAGCACCGGCAGCTCTGCTAATCCATTCTCCAGAGCATCTCAACCATCCAAACCAGCTGAGCCACAGAAGCCGGCGGAGCCTCGTGTGGAGGATATGTCCGAGGAGGAGCGCAAAAAGTACTTTGCCAAGCAGGAAAAGGAACTGGGCAATGCCGCGTACAAGAAGAAGGAATTCGATACTGCCCTCCAGCACTATAATGCTGCCATCGAACATGATCCGACTGACATAACATTTCACAACAACATTGCGGCTGTATACTTTGAGCGTAAGGAGTACGAGGCGTGCATCAAACAGTGCGAGAAGGGTATCGAGGTTGGACGTGAGAACCGTGCGGACTTTAAGCTGATTGCGAAATCTTTGGCTCGCATTGGCAATACTTACCGTAAGCTTGAGAACTACAAGCAGGCAAAATTCTACTATGAGAAGGCCATGTCGGAGCATCGTACACCTGAGATCAAGACATCCCTCAGTGAGGTGGAAGCCAAGATAAAGGAGGAGGAGCGTCAAGCTTACATTGATCCAGCCAAGGCTGAGGAGGAGAAAGAGAAGGGCAATGAGTACTTCAAGAAAGGTGACTACAGCAACGCTGTTAAGCACTACTCGGAGGCCATTAAGCGTAATCCCGACGATCCTAAGTTGTACAGTAATCGCGCTGCCTGCTATACTAAACTGGCGGCATTCGATTTGGGTCTGAAGGATTGTGAGACTTGCATCAAGCTGGACGAGAAATTCATCAAGGGTTACATACGAAAGGGAAAGATTCTGCAGGTATGTTTTGCAGCTATATATACATACAACTATATATAGTTCATTTTTATTATTTTTTGATTTATTGCAGGGTATGCAACAAACCTCCAAGGCTTCCTCGGCTTACCAGAAGGCTCTTGAGCTCGATGCGAATAATGCTGAAGCAATTGAAGGTTACCGTCAGTGCTCAATGAACTTCCAACGCAATCCTCAAGAGGTGCTCAAGAACGCCATGTCCGATCCAGAGATTCAGCAAATTCTTAAGGATCCGGCCATGCGTATGATACTCGAACAAATGCAGAACGATCCAAATGCGGTTAAAGAGTAAGTTCACTCGCATCTTGAACCGTTAATGAATATTTATAATACTGTGTTTATTATATTATAGACATTTACAAAATCCAGCCATTGCCGATAAGATAATGAAGTTGCTGGAATCGGGCATTATACAGATACACTAAGAGACCATCAGTGTTATCCGGAGAAACCAAACCAATCGCTAACATTCAGGACACATACAAAAACACAGAAATGCAGAACCACAGCATAAACAATATGCATAAAAGGACATAAACAAATTGCACTACTAAGCCGCGGTGCGCTGCCTCAAAACTAATTAATTATCGTGTTTAATATAAATATTTTTTAAACTGAGAAATCTTTACTGGATATCGCAACGCCTAACGCTGATACAAGACCATTATGCATACAAACAACAACAACAAAAATACCTTTATATATATCTACACTGTCTGCCTAATTGATTTACGCAGATGCTGCTGGAATAGCGCACTCCACAGACAGAAATCCGTGGTCCTTATTTTCATACTACATAATATGCTGTAGCTTAGATCTAAAAATAAGATTTTGAATGTAAAATAAATACAAGTCAAAGAATGGTAAATGTATTATATTAGAAGTTCTCTATTTGGTTCCATGCTTCCTTCGACTTACATTTTTTGCCTCCTGCATTCAAGAATACTAAATGTACATGTAAACCTTGTGTTCCACATTAAAACAATGTTTAAAATTTAATATCCAAACCTGTTTGATATCATTGGTTTATAGACTGTCTACTTATTTAATAAACATTTAAATTTATTTATCTGCGCAACCGCATGTTATCGATTGTCCTACAATATACTGGAAAAATATTTAGAGTGTGGTCGGTACACTTCCGATATTATGGCATTTTTTAGTGTATTCCGCGAAAAAGTGTTGAACAACTCAATATGCCAGCAACATGCTATTCAGTGCCAGAGGTAGTGCAGTGTTGAGGACGACTTCTTCCATAAAAAAGAAATGGTGTGCTGATTGTCATTGCGATTATAACTAATAATAAACAACAAATTATAAAAAGCTTTTAGCTTTCTCGAAAAAGGCAACGAATACAAAGCAATACGAATGCTTATAAAAATACCGATTCCTCCAACACGTTATTAATTGTTTTAACTATAGTTATATGTATGCTTGCCTGTGTGTGTGTACAAGAGCGTGTGTTTGACTGAGTGAGTGAGTGTGTATGTGTATGTGTGTGTGTGTGTGTTTGCCTCCGAGTTTCTCAGTTGATTCGCGAAATTGAGAATAGAAAGATGGTGCTCGGTAAACTGTAAGCGTGAAAATAAGTATAATATATAAATATACCGATCAATTATTTTTGGCGAAAAGTGGTCAAGAAATTTACCAAATCGTTGGAATCTAAAAGCGAATCAAAAGTGAGTAGAAAAAAGTGCCAAAATTGTCGCCTATGCTTAGACTGGTGTATTCGTATTTCAAATGCGTTTCGGGGGCGCTTGGCAACAAGCAAAAGCCGCTACTACATACATGTTCCGTCCATACATACGCTACACCCATACGTATGTATGTATGTATGCATTTGCTTACATACATTTGTTTGTACGCATGCATGCATGTATGTACGTATGTATATTTAAAACAGCACTACAACTAATGTAAAATGTGATTTCGCCTTACTGAATATGTTTTTTCTCTTTTTTCTTGTGTTGGTGTTGTTGTTGTTGTTGTTTCTGCAGTGAATCCCTCACCGATGCACTATTCAACGATGAGGCCACAGGCGCCGGTGCACGATCCCAAAAAGGATGAACTGCGTGCTGCCCCCTGGTACTGGGGCGGCATAACGCGAGATGAGGCCAAAAACTTATTGTTCGGCAAGCCGGATGGCAGTTTCTTAGTGCGCGATGCGCAAACCAAAGTAAGTAAAATCGAAACAAAAAGAAACATGTAAACTACAGTGAAAGCTGCCAAAGGTGGACACATTTTCCCCTGCGTAGGAAGTGCTTATTAGGTATACTCGTTAATATTACAATTTGTATTTAAAATTCAAAATTTGCTTGTTTTATAGGGTGAGAGAGTCGCTTCATAATGAAGCTGTAGTAATTGCAAAAGCAATAAACAAAGAATTTATTTATAATCACACGTGCTTAAACATAGATGAGTTCTATATTAAACTATACTCGCATATAGTCGACCTATTAATTTACAGCTTTGAATTAGTTCAGAAATATAATTTTAATATATTTAAATAAGCATTTTGGGCTTAATGAATGACTTAAATAACTATTAATATATTATATCCACTGGTGCTTATAATATTGTAATATATATCTTGTGCTTAAAAATAGATTTGTTCTATATAAAAATAAACCCTTATATGGAAAAACCTAGTTTAAATAAAGACTTGCAGCTTTGAACTAATTTGAACTTGAGTTTAACGATATTTACGTTTAGGATTTATAAATATTAATAAGAATGCATTAACTGTATAAGTGGATATATGAATATTTATATTAATGCATTATATCTCCGTTACTCTCCTTTGCAGAAGGGTGAATACACATTGACCCTAATGAAGGATGGCAACGAAAAGCTAATCAAGATTTGCCACATGAATGGAAACTATGGATTCATTGAGCAATATCAGTTCAATTCGGTTGTGGAAATGATTAACTATTATACGGTCAATTCCCTTAGTATGTACAATAAGACGCTGGACATAACGCTCAGTAATCCCATTTGTTTCCCATACGATGATGATGAATCACAGCCTCAGGGTGATATTCGCTTATTGAGCGAGGAACTAATACGCTGTGCACAAATCCTGCAACAACGCGAACAGGCCTTGAATCAGAAAAAGACCGAATTCAATGATATACGCGAAGAGTTGCGCGAGAAGAGTCTGCATCAGATTGTTTTCGGCAATTCAGAAAATATGTTTCGCAGTCAAATTGCTCTAATTGAATCATTCATGTGTAAACCGATGGGTGTTCCGGGCACGGGGACTGGAACTGGTGCTGGAGGAGCTGGAGGCAATTCATCTGCTACCGGTGGAACAGGTGGTGCTGGTGGTGGTAATACTGGCGCTGGAGCTAATGTTAATAATGCAGCCACACGTCAGGAGGAGCAGAAACATATGCGTGACAATTTGGAGAAACTGAAAAAACATCTCGAAGAGATACACGAGAAAATGGAAATACAGAATCTGTATATCAAGACGCGGAAGGAGGAGGAACAGCTGCTGGAGCGACAGATAAACGCATCGAAGCCGGAGCTACAGGAATTGCAGCTGCGCAAGGACAAACACATTGAGTGAGTGTCCCATTATCATCTACATATGGTAGATAGGGTAGCTAGTGTAGAGGGGATCCTACGTACTGGAGAATATAAGTCTCGTGGTTCGTTCTCTAACCCATCTCTGACGTCATTTTCTAAAATATAATTCATTTTAAAGTATTCCAACTGATTAGCGTCGAGTCAGCACTGCATTGATAGAGTTGAAGCAGAGAGGGGGGTGGGGTGTATAGGCAGGGGTGTTCAGTCAGTCAGTCAGTTGGACACTCATTCGTTTCATGCTCCACACACGGCTGCAACCCGCGGCCAATTTCGCCAACCCAAGGAATTTTTAATGTTCCCAAGTTCTGGCTCATTTTACACGCGGCCGCTTGCCGACTCTCGCGCTCCTCATGCTCGTCTTTAGCTTTCCCCTTCCGTCCCGTGCTTGACCGACCGACAATGCATAATAGAAAAAATAATGCTTTTGGCTTCGGCTTCGCCATCGGCTTGCTGCGATTTGCGATTCACAATTCGCTATGCTGACTGGCCTCTCCGTGCCCGCATATAATTCGCTCGAATATTTTGGATGCGTTTGTTTTTTGTTTTTGTTCTTACCAAGCACCAGCAGCAAATCTGAAAACTGAAACCGCGAAACTCATGTTATAACCCAATGACAATTGATGTGTTAGGCTTAGCCACGAATTGAGGCAGAGCAGGCATTGCATAAAGCGCGCGCCATATATAAATAATTCAATTATAACTGAGAAATGCATTTATGTAATTTAATTCCCATTGAAATCGACGGGAAAAATCAAAAACAAGCTCCGTTGACAGTTTCACAAAATTTGTGAAGTACTTCATAAGTATGCCATTATGATTATGAAAATCAAATTATACAATCCAAGGCATATCGGATTATCGTAATATCTACCAAAACATGATACTTAAGGCTCTTTCGATTCGATTATGAGATTATCCAATCAATTTGAGATTTTCAATTGCAATTGCGCTTGCGAAAGCGCTTCCTTACTTATATTCTATAATGATTTTCTTGAAAAGCGCATTTTAAGTAAACGGGAAAGATCAATTGCTATATGTATTTAAAAATATATTTATACTCGTATATATATTTATTTGGAATCAGCAAGTGTCATTGCGCTATTAGCAGTTAAAAAAACGTTTTAGCTGCATTCGTCATCGATGTCGATGATGATGATGTAGATGATTATGATAATTAGTCGAACCTTGAACCATATTAGGAGCGTGTCTCCCCTCTATATATATTTATATATATAGTACTTCTATATGGTATATATATAGAGACACTATCTCAGCTTTTATCGCGAGGAAATCTTTGGCAAAGCTTTTACATTTATCTTCTCTTATTATTACACACTTGCTCGCACACTTATCTACCTCACATGGGGAATCTGGCGATATTTTACTAGTCCGCTGAGACCTGTTAAAATGCCGTAACCCAAGGCATATCTAAAATGCGCCCATGGCAACTGGCAAAAATGTTTTGCGGCATGAGTATTAAGAGAATGAGTTTCTCATCGATGATTGTATTACGAGCCGGTGATGTCGAGAGTTGCTTGAGTTTCTATCCATGTGCGCCGCACTGTGCTGTCTCTACCTCTGTGCCTCAACCGTCGCCGTCGCCGTTGCCAGCACCTCGTTTTTACTTGGTGGGGCCTAGATAAGGCACTATCGTTATCTGGCTGACGGGCATTATTGTTTGCCGAGTGCTTAAATTTTTCTGTGTTCCCTTCTTCACTTTTGCTTGACAATTCTTTATTTTATATTCGCAAACCTTTTTCCTTTGTCCCCTTATGGCTGTTAATGCTTTTATTTTAATTAAGATTAAGCTCCCATCTCTCTCTCTCTCTATCTCTATAACATACATGATCTGAGACGTGTCGGCATTCTGCTCAAGCGTCACAGCTCACATGCCCCTAGGCTCCTAGGTCGCGCGAGAGAAGCGATTAACAACGGCACATGATCGTGCAATATTTGTGGGTTTGTCTCAGTTCAGTAGTCAGTCAGAGGTAATGATAAGACATTCGAAATCATTTGCTAATAGGGGCAGGATTTATAGTGCTGTTGCTGCTTGTTAATCAACTGAGAAGCGGCAAACTGATCAGAAGGGGGTTAATTTCATAAAAATAGTAAGGTACTTTTCCAGTTTAATGGACTTTTATCTTATCTCTTTCTCGCTTGATATATTTATACCTTATAAGTAGACAGAGTGGAGCTAGATAGCTTGACCTTTGACAAGGTTTGAAGTGGGAAAGTTTTCAGTAAAGATAAGGTTCTGTGAAGTATCTCATTAGATTTGAAGAAGCCAAGGCCTTCTTACGAGTAATAGTAATCAAGTTCCATTTTTCCCCCCAAAGCTTTCTCGCACACACTCATCGACTGACAGGCATAGAGAGAGAGAGAGAGAGGAGAGAGGAAGAGAGATAAAGGCACTGTCAATTGGCCAATGGCGCATTTCTTTATCTATTGCAAGTCCCTTGTCTTGATCCGAAATCGCAAAGCGAAATGCGATGACATCACAATGGCTGATAAGATTCTAGCTTCATTTGTATATAGCAATGAGTGTACATACATTTATTTCCATATATAACTATATATATTTATTTATATATGTAGTCTGTATAATTTCCTTAATTTTTGCCCACCTGCAAGTGGAGAAGGGGAAGTCATACTCCCCCTAGCGGGATGATGAAATAACCGTCTGGTCTAGCAGTCTCTGAATTGAATTATTGTAGACAGCGCGACGACAACGACATCACGTAGACAGACGTACTAGAGCTCTAGGTAGCTATCGTAACAGTTGGCTTTGATATTGTTATTGTTATTGTTATACATTAATGTTGTTGCCATTTTTCACTTCCTCTTGCTAAAGATCGTATCGTATATTTGCTTCGGTTTCATTTGCAGGCGCCTGAAAACCTTTGGTCTAACTGAAGACGATCTGAATGTTATCCTGGAGATGGGTTTCGATGAATGGCAAAAGCACTACGAGAAGGCATCAAATCTACCGCATCGCAATGAGAGTTTGTGGTTCCTCAAGGATGCCAAGCGGCGAGATGCCGAGGAGTTGCTAAAGGGTGCACCAACTGGCACATTCCTGATACGAGTACGCGATGCTGGACATTACGCGTTGTCCATTGTCTGCAAGGCGGGCATACATCATTGTATCATCTATGAAACCCCGACGGGATTCGGGTTTGCGGCACCTTATAACATATATTCATCGCTTAAGAAGCTTGTGGAACATTATGCCTGCAATTCGCTGGAGGAGCACAATGATACACTGACCACAGTGTTGCGTATTCCTGTGCTCTATTGGGCGCAGAACAAGCAACATGTTCTGGCGCAATTGCAGGAGGAGCTGGAATGTGAATTGGAACAGGAACGCCTACAACAGGAGGCATCAGCACTGATGCCACCGCCGCCATCAGCAGCGACAGCGGCAGCAGGAACAGCAGGCGTCATCGCCAGTGCACCAATACCAACGACAAGATCTCGGGATCATAGTGGCCATGACACAGTCGACGCATCCGCATCGCTGGGCAGCAGCGAAACGGAAACGCCACCGGCCTCCATATCGCCGTCAAATTTTAGCACATCGCAATAGGCGATTTAGAAATGGAAAATCTCCCCCCGTCTGAGTGCGCGCGCGTGTTTCTCATCTCAAAAACGGAATCCCCCATGCCCAAGGCCCTGTCACCCACTCACCCAAAACTCCACACGTAAAGCTATCTCTCTTAACTATACTATATAGATATATTTAAAAAGATGAAACAGAAACAGAAAACATAATTTTTTTGTATGTGATGGCGCGGCAGCTCGGGAACTCAGTTCCCCCCGGCTAATGCCCGCTGACAACAAGCGAAACAGTAAGAAAGTAACAGTTAAAAGTAACAAGTAACAGTAACAAAAAAAGTAACAAGTAACAAGTAATTTGGTGATCATGTTGATGTTGTTTATACGAAAAACAAAAAAACAAAAAAACTAAAACTAAAACTAAAAGTGAAAAGTAAAAAATAATAATATACTACATATATATGCGTATATATTTATACGATCTATCCATGTATATGTATGTGTGTAGGCGTCGCGTTTCGTTCTTTTGTAACAATTGCATTTCGCTTGATAAAGTGATAGAGGAATATGTCAAGCCCCAAACAAAGGCCAATGATAAATGATATAAATATTGAATATTGGTAACACAAGCGTCTCATCTATCTATCGGTCGATCGGTTAAGCTTTTGTACGCTGTGCGTCATTTTAAGAGAGCAAGGGCCGATCGTATCAGATTGATAATTAATAAAAATTCAATAAGAATTCAGCAGGAAATGTGAAATGAAAGATAACTAAGATGAAAGCAAGTTGAAAAACTCTGTCGTGTTCATTGTAAATACGTAAAGTTGTATGCCCCCATGCCCCATATACACACACTCATATATATATATATATATTTGTATAATCAGTAACTCTATTGTGTTTACATATGTATATATATGTATGGGCATATCTGTATATGTGTGTGTGTGTGGGAATATACTTATTTTCGGTCGATCGGTTAAGGGTTTAATTCGTTGATAGATTTTGATAGTCGTCACATCGTGTTCCCGTTCCGAATATCGCGCAGTCCGACCACCAAATTATTTGTTGTTAATCAATTGATTTTGAAATAGTTTTAAGTACATTTAACATTTTACAATATATACTACGTACGTTTACTCGATGTGATCAGTTAGTTGTCTGTTGCTACTTATCATGATAATATTTTTGTAACTTTTGTAAACACCATTTATAGTTCTATATAATTTTGTGTTTTTTTTTTTTACAATAGTCTAGTAACTTAATAAATACCTTAAATACACAACAACAATACACACTTACACTTACATCTACACCTACACACGCAGCAACAAATACGAAACAAAAGTGCAATCGGCAAACGAAACTACAAAACATAAAAAAGAAAAAATAAGAAGAATGAATATGAAAACAAACTTTTTACATTTGTTATTTATACAAAGAACAAAACATGAGATGGTCACAAAAAACGAAATGAACCGTCATCGAAATCTGCTGCAATATGCAAAAAAGAAAACAACAAAAGAAGCTTCAGTTCGTAATTTATATATATAGAGTATATATATATAGAAATACATGCATATATGAATGTGTAACCCACCTGCAATACGTTTTTACAAGCACCTCTTCTCTATTAGTTAACCTAAGTTTTGTGCAATTTGTGTTACCACCCTCCCCCCTAACCCCCCTCAGTCACACCCGTTGAAGTTTCTCTGTCTTTCTTTGTCTGTCTCTCTGGATAGAGCTTAATCCCGTTTCGGTATGCCGCATTTTGTTGTTCTTTCCATTTTGGGGATTGAAGCAGGCACACACACACACCAATACAGCAGCAACAACACACACTTACACACTCTATATGCTATATATATATATGTATATCTATACCTTTTTTATAACTGTATATGTGTAATACTTAATTTAATTTATTTAACATGTAATCCATGTGCACTTTCATGTGTTTCTATGTATAAACAACAAAAAAAGAAGAAAACAAAACGGAAAAACAAATATTTTTATAATTTTCTTATGCTATGAGATTTCGTCGGATCTCGTACGTTGTAGTATTTTATAAGTTTTAAACATGATTAGTTTGTAATAATGCGTTTCGAAACAACATAAAAACAAAACAAAAAACACTGAAAACAAACACAAAAATGTATTTTAAATTTTGCGAAATGTTTCTTTATTTAGTTTTTGCCATACACAGCCACACACACACACGCAAACACACAAACACAACATGTTAGTTATGGAAGAGTTGGAGAATGTTGAGGAACGATATATTTGATATATGTATATGTAAACAAACAAATAATCCCAAATGGGCTACATTTCTGGCGCTGTGCTGTGCTGAGCCGACAAATGATAACGAATTGTTGTATTTTTTATATGAAATATATGTATATATTATATATAGATATATATATGTGCCGCATACGCATACATGCACACGCGCTGCCGTTGTGATGTATGATGATGATGATGTGTGTGTGTATGCGTGTGCTATATGTTGTAGTTCTTAAGCGCTAACCTGCCACAATCGGTTCAACAACAACAAACAACAAACAATTTTTTGTAGTAGATTTTAGAGAAGAAAATGAAATGAAATCAAATGTCTATGTATGTACTGTAAATGTATCTATTTGTATTTGTATTTGTGTCTAAAGCAAACCGCAACAACAACAACAACAACAAACAAAAGAATGTTCGTAAATAACAAATGAAAATATAAAAACGCAAGAAATGAAGCAAAAACAAAACAAAAATAAGAAAAAAATGGAAAAGAAAGAAAAATATATATATATGAGAAAAACAGAAAAAATCAAATGAAAATAAAATGCAAAAAGAGCATATAAACAGAATTCGCGCTATACTTTTTTGTTTTATTTCCATGTGGGTTCGTCGTTTAGGTTTCTGCTTTCAATGGAAGAAGCGTTCGCCCTGCTGTTCTTCATCATCTGCTGAGCTCGGCGAAACGCGACGCCCGACTCAGGGAATCCGATTGAAATCACGCGCCCTCCGTAGCCGAACGAATGAACAATATACGGCTCCAAAAAACGAATAGCACACGAGATCAACTCATGCCATGGAGTGGAGTTAGTAACCACTTCATAGAATTCATGATATCTGAGCAACTTCAGCACAGATATGAATATATGTGTGCTATTCAAGTTCTATCTACTCATCCATCTATTTTGGTATAAGGTTGGGCCAACAGATAAAGTGATCTTGAGAAAAATTCCACTACTGAAACTCCACAAAATAAAGTGATAGATAGATAGTCCTATCTACATTTTGCAGGCTCGTAAATTTTGAGCTTTGATACTTTTCCACAACTACAAATGCAATTAGTTTCTCAATTTTATACTATTTTGCCGACTTGAGGTCAAAAAACTTTGATAACACATTAAAAGTTGCCAAAACAAATAGGAACAGATTAAATTTATTTATAACTAAAAATATTCTTACTATGCAGAGTTAAGATCACAATTCTAATGCGAAAATTTTAAATTAATGATTCCAACTATAAAAAGAAAGTACATGTTTTTATTGTAGTTGTGATTCTTTATTAGTTTTCTGAAAGTTATGGGATTACAAATATTGTAATGTATAAAACACAGTCTTTTTGCTGACGAAAAGATCATCAAATTAACTAAATACGATATGTATGTATTTATATATAAGAAACAAAAACAGTTTAATGCAAATTTGTATTTCAATAAACAATTCGAACTCCATAAGTTCAGCACCAGCCTAAAATGTTTGGTGCCAGCCTAACAGATAAGTTAAGTCGTTCTGATTGGTTGAGCTTGGCAGTGTGCAGGCTTTATAAAACGGCAGCAATTGCAATCAGTGTTGCTAATTTAGCTATTTTCACGTTAAATGTCATTTGACTGATGAAATGTAACAGAAATTAACGCGGAGTTTCATTCGAGTTCTTTTGACTTTTCTTTTTGCAATTGTTATCAACAGGGATATAACAGTTAACAGCATTGCCGTTGATTTGCGACAACTGTGACTGTTAGGCAACAGGGATAAAACAGTTAACAGCTGTTAAATGTATTCACACTGCGAATGTTAATGCGGGCAACTTGTTGTCCCTTTTACACCAGCCCCCATTGCAATTCAAACAACTCGTGAGCCTGTCGCTTGAGGCGCTTAATGTTTTCGTCATGTATTTTTGTGTGTTTTATTTATGTTTGTATATATTTTAGTTATTCGTTATGGTAAATATGGTAAATATAAAATGCAATTGAGCAGCTAAGCAGCTGTAGGTCAAAAATAAACTAAAGCTACGGGGCACAGATCAGCAGATCGTCGGCAACGCCACCGTTGTCTAAGTACAATGAACACTTTTCAGTTTAAGGCGAACCATATGGCATGGGCGTTTCTCTTTCTCTTTATATAGTATGCAATAGTATGCAGTAGTAGATAACTGTAGTTTGTAGTCGCTAGGAAATATCACGCAATGCGTTCGGCTTGCTGCCGTCCATATCGAAGCAGCGACAGTTGCAGGACGACACGGGACACTCGGAATTTTGTCTGCAAAGGCGAGAGATGAGGGGGAGTTAATGAGGGGAGACAAAGAGGGGCTGGGGCAGGAGCCGGGTACTCACTTGAACCATTGCATGATGTGCTCGGTGTGGCCACCATGGCGGCATGTCTGACACCAGGAGAACCACTTGGAAAAGGGTTTCATCTGCCAGCCGGCAGGTAGATCCACATTGGCGCTTGCCTCATTTGCGACACCTCCACTGCTGCTCATCATGGTGCCCATGTGCATGAGGCAGAGAGAGCAGCGAGGCAGAGGTTTGCGGCAACTTGGACACGATGAGAGGCGATTTGTGCTTGTGCTTGTGCTACGTGGACGCGGCTCATCCAGCAAAGCATTCGAAACGGATTTGCCACAGAAATTGCATGACAGATAAACAGTGCGAGAGCTGCGTGATGAGGCGCGTATATTCTCGATCTGTATATCCAGTTCCGCACGCTTCTCCCACAGTCCCCAACTATTCAGGTAGTCCAGATAGCTGGAGATCCAGTACTGTATCCGTTTGTCCGTGAAATGCTCATTGCGGAAATAATTAATGGCTACCAGTGCCACCGTTTGAACATCGAAACTGGCATCCATATAGGCCTGTAGTATATTGATGCCATCGAGGGATTCACCAGTGAGCAACAGCCCATTGAGATCGCCGCATTCGATGGCGCGTTGAATGCGCTGCTTCACATATTCCGCAAGCTTCGTCTCCGACAGATATTTGCAAGCGAAGGCGACACGATCTGCCAGTGAGACACCTTCCTCTTTGAGCACCGCATCGAAATTATCCTTCTCCATTGTGAGGAATGAGAAGATCGCTCGCAAATGTGGATCCTGAATTTGCATGTTCGCCGTGGAGCGTTGATTGCGCCACGTTGAACTGCAGCGATCCGCATTGAAGCTGGATAGGGCAATCGCTGTTATGCGATACATGCTCGGATCACGCATCTTATCCGCTGCCTGAGAGAGAATATTACATGCCGTCAGCACCTTCAGATGGAATACACAGATCATTGCGGCCCGACTGAACTCCTTGTTGGCGTAAAGCTTGTCTATGAAGCGATCCAGTTCGTGCTCAAAGTACCATCCGCATAACTGCAGTGCCAGATCACGTTGTTCGCTTCTGCAGGGGGAAAGGAAGAGAGGAAGAGAAACCACTTCAGTAACTGAATCCACTAAGCATAAACAAGTATGAAAATTAAGACAAATCTTATCTACAATAATAAAACATATTGTCATCAAATTTAAGAGTCCTATTTCTTGTAGTCTTAGAGGTCTAGATGTTCATACGGACGGAAAGAGGGATATAACTACATTATCGTGCCTGGAGTATGCCACGCCTACATCTGCCCTGTAATACTCAAACTATCTTGATCTCTACTTACAGGTAGCAAATTAGTTTGTTGGAATTGTTGATGCCGTCGGGCCACTGAAGCTGCTGTGATTCAATGCGGGAACTGGCCATAAGCGCCTCCGATGTATGTCCCAAATTGATGCCCAATGTGGCCTTGAGTCCAGTGAGGCGATCATCGCAGTAGACATTGTTCAGGGTTGTCCACACGTTGCGCAAATACGGTGTCAAATGCAGCTCGGCAAATCGTTTATTGTCTGGCCTCATGCCATAATCCTGCAGTGCACGCTGTCGTGTCTCCTCTAGCAGATCCTCCTCGAAGAGATCGCGCTCCAGAAAATCAAAGCTCAGCGAAGAGCTCACATTGTTGTAATCGTTGAGCGTGGAACTGCTAGTGGCGCTGTTTGAGCTGCTGCTGCAGCTGGACGTTGTTGGCGCTTGGGTTGTTGTGGGTGAAGACGCTGCTCCAGCAGTGCCACCACTGGCAGAAGCAGAAGCAGTTACTGGAGCATAGAGTGGACGTTGCATCAAAAGTGGCAACTTGCTGCGATTGCTGTACGCCGTATGCAAACTGGCGGGTAAACGAAAGTCCAAGATGTTCAGTGCATCTGCCAGGAGCAAAGCACGCTCAAAGTCCCGTGGATGCCAGGACAAACAGTTGACAGCGGCGAACTTGCCACTGTGCTGATACTTGGCCGGAAATGGACTTATCTGTCTCTTCACATGATAAACCTCTCGACTGGTCTCGTTGTCCACGCTGCGTATGTCGTACAAGGTAATGTAGGGCGAATCCCGTTGCAGCGACGATAGCAACGAGGTGCGCGTGGGGCACCAGGCAATCTGCATGTGATTCCTCGATGATTGTATCTGACGCAGCGGTCGCTCAATGGCACGCAAATCCCAGAGCATTATGCTCGAGTCCACATAGCTGCACAGGTAGTTGCCATTGGGTGCCACAGCCAGGCCCTGCACCGCCTTTGTCTGTATCGACTGGCAGGTGGCGTTACTCTCTAGAGAAAAGTGTAGAATAGATTATCAAAATGTTAGCAAGAGGATTAGAAAAGTGTGCAGCCTACGTCGCAGGTCGAACAGCTTGATGAGCTTTTGACTCATGCCGGCAATGAGTACACGATGATCATGATCCCAGCACAGAGAATTGGCGGCCTCTGCAAGGCCAAAGAAATTCACAGTTTCTTTGGGCAGACCACGCTCTATATCCCAAATGGTTATGCAGGAATCCGAACGATGTCGATCATGACCAATGGCCAAAATGTTGGCGTCCATCTCGTTCCATGCCAGGCAGGTGCACATGCGCTGCTGACGTGGAGCTGCAAGAAATGTATAATGTAAATGATAAGTCTCCTGTTTGGTTGATGGGCGTGGCTTACTGTACTCCCAGCTGCTGTCGTAGGTGTCGCGAAAGTTGCATATGCCGATTTTGCCATCTGCCAGTCCGACGGCTATAATCGGCTGATCGCTGTGATATGAGGCAGCCACACAGCGCGCATACTGATAGCGCGTTTCGTTTGATAGAAAATTGACGGGTATATATGGCAGACGACTCTTTTGTTGGTGTTGTTGTTGTTGTTGCTGAACTCCGAGATCATCTTTGTTACGCACTTCATATAAATTAATCTCTTGGCCCCATGACACGAACTTATCGGGAAAATTTGGGAACCAACTGATGCCATGTATGTTGCCGCTCATTTTGAGCCAATTACATTGATTTGCACACAACCCACACTTAATTGCGTCTCTTCTTATCAGTGGTAAAAACAGCAAACAACTCGAGAACAGCTGATTGTTGCATTCTTAGTGATGGGGCTACCTGCTGATAGTTGTGAGTGAGTGGAGTCTGTTTGGTGTGGAGCAAATTAAGATGGGCAACACTTTTACATTTGAACATTATACAGTTTAATAGCAATTAGCTTTGGTATGCCAGTAGCTACTTGTTGGCACAGCCCATAGATGGCGCCAGGTAGATTTTGATTTAAAGAAAAATAAATAAAATTCAAGCATTTTGCAATTTGTTTTACATGCAAAAGTTGTTGTACCATCTGTTAACCGTTGGTTCCACACGAACGCACACACGTACATACATATGTGCCAGATAAGCGACAGCATAAAAGCTGTTATAAAGTCTGCTTTATAAGGTGCGCATGGGTAACTACTCAAGTGAATCGACATCATAAATACATAATTGGCATTTGGGGAGTCTTATAATGCACATACACACTCACACACACACACATGCTGCACTGCTGGTGTGGCAACTTGGAATAAGTTGCCTCTTGTAACAGTTCCCAAAGCGCACTTCAGTCTTCTCTTTAAAATCATCACGAATTAGTGAAAAAACACACGAATTTAATTTAATTTCGCGCAGTGCAATTATGTACAGTGCGAATTGCAAAAATTATCAAAACACAACAACAATAACAACCACAAAAGCGAACGCGCTTTGTGTGCAAAGCAAAAATGATGGGAAGAAGTGAGGAGTGTGGTAAAGGGAGAGCAGATGTCATGCGGTGCACAGCGGAAACGGAAACAAAGCAGCATCAGAAATGTCAGCCAATAATGCCAGAGCATGCAGAGAGGCCATCGAATAATCCACGTCGGATATATAGAGAGGTCTCTCGGTCAAAGATATATCATCAAATATCCATAACAATCATTCGCAGCTTATTTGCTGGTGCATTCGCTTTAATTGATTTTGTTTTACGGAACAAAGTAAGTAAGCTACAGTCGAGTTTGTGCGACTGTTAAATACCCAGTAGCCAAAGCTGATCGCCAACAAAATCAATTCTACATTTCTTTGCATTTCGTACATATAACATCTATAGTATGTTAATCATTTTGTGATATAGATGTTCATACAGACTGAAAGATGGAAATAACTGTATAATATTTGCTGTGCAAGAATATATGTATATATTTTGTGGGATCCAAGATGTTTGTTTGTGCCCGGAACATCAATTTCCGATAGACATAAAGTTATATTACCCTTTTATCCCCCTAGCCTATCCCAATCCAACCCAAAATGACAGAAAGAAATCATTATAAGTATGTCCCCTCCTGTCTCTCTCTCTACCAACAGTTTGTCAACTAATTAGCATATCGAAATATTTGGTACTAATTGCAATCTAAACTAATGTCCGCTGGTTCACGATTATATTTAACCGGTTCAAGCGTCGCTCTGTGCCTTGTGATTTATGTTCGCATTGGTTTCATAAATTTCGTGTCCGGCTATACAAATCAGCGTAAATCATATTTGATTAATTTATAGAAATTCTCGTTATGTTTTATGTGGAGAATCCAATTGAAAATGCGAATTGTTGGCGTGATTTAAAACGGTTCGTATTGTTTCTTCAATTTGAGCAGATTTTATATGCAAATTGCGGTAAATATAGATAAAGTATTGATAGAATTGATCTCATTGTGAATATTTTTATACTGTAAGTAGATGTTGATTAAATTCAGTATTTTTAGTTGCAAATTCAATCGTTCAGCTTTTATTACACAGCATCAATTATCGCTTATATGTTTTTTTTTTATTTTGAGTGCCTCATTAAGCTCAGAGCTGTGGACAGTGTTACATGCAAATATGCTCACACATTTGATACTTTATGTCATTTGTTGCATATTTATGGCCAGCCTGGTCGTACATACATATATCAATTGTGCACCGTTTAGCAAGCGCGTTATATGATGCCAGAGAGCATAAGGGAGTGAAGCGAGAAAGAGGAGAGAGAGAGAGAGAGGGGGAAGGAAAACAGAAAAAAAGATAATAATAACAAGCGCCAGTGAAATTGCAAAATTAATGCCTCTCATGTAAATATGAAGTATGCATATTTCATGACAATGCGACAATACTTGAAAAACAACAAACGGCAAGTTGAGGTTAGGCAATGCGGCCAGATACGCTGTAGGGTAGGGAATGAGGTACATACAAGTATATGATGTCAGCAATATATGCCTCGAAATTTGAATTGAACTGCAAATAATATGGGATTGATATTGATGTAAATATTATATATAACATTATCTATATAACTAGATTAAAGCTTTTGTTTACCTTATAATATATGAATATTATACTCTTTGAATCTATGTAAGTCCCACGATACCAAAATATATAGTGTAGCAGATACATAAATGTAGAGAGTATCCTAGTTTATTGTCTATTTAAACAGATAATAATCTATAGCTGACATCGTTTTAATATTCAATAACAAATAAACGCTGCTTAAACGTTTCCACTTCCCCCTGTTCTCGACATGTTAACAATCTAATAATACCCTTTAAATCTAGTGGTATATGAACAGAAACGACAACAACAAGAAGACAAACAATAAATGTGCCCCGAGTGCGCGTTTAACTTAAATGGGTCGTGTCTTTATGCCTCGCATCGCTGTTCGTCATTGTATTTATGCATTATTTATATTTGTATTCAAAATGCTGGTGTTTTTTTTATGACTGCCTCTGTGTGTGTGCAATTGTGTGTGTGTTTTCTCTTATTTTTATCATTTATGAACATATTAAAAAATATTTATTTATACATATTTATGCAGCAGTTCATAGAGAATCTGCACGAAAGAGGGAGCGAAAAATATTTTAACGCAGCGCCCGCGCGTATGCAACGATTTTTTGCACAAATTTACATGCCGCCCACTGTTTGTTTGTATGTGAGAATGACATCAGGTTGTGTGTATGTGACAGAGGAGGAGGAGTGGTAAGCAAGTGCATGTCTGAATTAAAATGAAGGAGTTCAATATCGCACGTGCTTGTTAGCAAAGGATTTTGCGGTGTTCGAAATGATATTCAGGTTTTTTACATTAGTTTTCATAGTACCCAGAGAAGAGTAGCCATTGATGGTGTTGATTCAACTCATCAACTCTGGTGTTGCTTTCATTATGTTGGATTACTTTACAAATTTATTTCTACAGTTTACAATTTATTATGTTTTATACCTCGCACTTTTATCCATTAATAATGGTGTAATTTTCCATGCCTTGTTATTTTTGTATTGTTTGATATTTCAGTATTCTGTTTATCACTCAGTTTTGCGTATTCATTACTTTTTGAAAGTCGTTAAGAATATTAAAATACTAATTAAGTGCTCTCTGACTTACTCTCCCATTTTCGCTATTATTTTTGATCTCTTTTAACTTTTAAGACTGTGAATAACTTCAGTAATATTGACTTTATTTTGCTCATACCTTTTAGCTTTCTTTCCCATTTCAAGATACTTTATTAAATCTTCATTTAAATGTCCTTTGTTTCATTTACCTGTTACTTCACACTTCAAAGTTAAAATTTAAACTGTAGTGTTTCACTTCCATTGTTCCGGGTTCTGTCATGATTTTACTGCATTTGAAACTTGCCACCACTTGCCATGGGAAGCTACCTCGGCCACATTGTTGCACAGTTGCTCTCTTTGCTCTCGTTGTTGTTGTTTTGGGTGTGCTCCCCCAACGTTGCTGTTGACACTTCCTGTTTTTGTTTTTGTTTCGTGCTCTGCAACAAGCTGCGCTGCGCTCTGTGTGTGTGTGAGTCGCGACTGGTGAATCGCGTTTTAAAGTGCAATTTTATGAGCCGTTAACAGCACATTACGTATACGTATTGCATGCATAGTCCGTGTGCGCGTACACACACACACTCCCATATAGTGTGCACTAGCTGCGCCATAGATTAAGTTATTGTTGATTTGCAGATTTGACAATTTATTGAAGCAGAAAATTCGCAATTTTACAAATTTATTACAGAGTGAGAGAGAGAGAGGGGCAGCTCTGCTTGGGCACGCTGTGCGCTTTGCAATTTTCCATTTTTATTTAGAGGTTTGTTTCAAGACACTTGACAGCCACACATACACACAGCTGTGCAATGGGCGACAGCGAAATTAATTGGAAAACATATCAAGAAGGCAGCCGAAAAATATCTATGCTTTTTAGTAGGGAGAGCGACGCATCGCTTCTCCTCCCTCCTCCCTCCTACAGTTGGTGCAATCTGATAATTTGCGTGCATTTCGTGCGCTGAAAAATAAATTCGATTTAATTGCTTTTTTGCACATTGTTCTGCATAATTAGAGTTTGATAAAATGCGAATGCGAAACAGCTGTGGCAAAGGAAATGGGAGAAATGGGAGAGAATTAGATACAACAGATATGCCAATAGATAAATATTACTAAGTTCTAGCGATAATTTTGCATATTTATGTGTAAAATTGCAGACTCCGGCAGTAGTTAATATTATATTAACAAACCCTTTATTATTTGATAACGCTAACTACAGTTAGCCGGCGCGCCCACATGGGCTGAACTTATAGATAAAAAGGACACAAAGGGGATATTGGAATTTCCCCGTATGACTTAATAAAAGAACCATGAAAATTTAAAAAAAAAAAAAAAAAACTGTTTAATTTTCAAGCAGCCCTAAAAGTAGGCAACAGTTTTGTTAAATTTGCCTATGCTGCCTCTCCCCTTGCGTGACACGACATACATAAGCTCACCGCTATGCACATCAGTGATTTTCTAGCAGTGCCACGCCCCCCAGTAACGCCCATCCACACCCACAACCCTCTCTAATATATTGCACATGCAAACTGTGCAAATTCGATTTTAATAATTCGAATTTATCGGCTTGCAAATTTTGTGGCTCTCAGAATGTGTAGCATACTTTATGGCGTGGCAGGCTGTGTGCGAAAGTGTGTGTGTGTGTGCGTGTGTATTTTAGTAAATTAAATTGCTTTTTAATGGGACTACGAAGAGTTGCTGCGTTTTTGCAGCAATATTTTTGGTCCCATTGATTTGGCAGTTAACACACATCAAAACGACGAGAGGCACGACGACGACAGGCAACAAATTTGCGAGAAATAATTTTCCACAATTGCAAAATTGCCGACTGTCAACGCCTCAACAGATGAAGTAGGAGGAGGAGAAGGGAAGAGGGGAGAAAGGCTTCTTCTGCCTGTCGTTCGCTGTCACTGATCGCATGTTAAGCTGACGTCACGACACGACGCAAGGATGCAGCACACGAGACTGCTATGTGTGTGTGGCATGCGTGTTGCCAATTTCTTTTTGCAATTGTATTGACATGACATTGGTAGCTGCTGCTGCTGCTGCTCGGCTGAGCCCTTTGCTGATGCGACAAATTGACAGCAGCCTCGTATTCGGATTCGACTTACTTATTCGCTTTGCTGAGCTTGGGGGATTCTTTCATGAATGGAAGTCGAAAATGTCACATGGAATTCAATTAATTAATTTCAAGATATTTAATTAGTGCAAAATCGCTGTGACAGCATATCGAGATTAGAGAGCAATAAGATTCCTCTGTATAGCATATTAAGCATGTTAGTATTGTGTAGGAATTTCCTTTTGATTATTAGATAAATTAATTACACACTTCATATAATTGTATTTAATTTAAATTATACTTCACTTATGCAATAAATTTTATTTTATATGCCAATGTATTTTATTTTTTATTTATTTTACTTCTAATTTTATGTTTCTCTTCTTTAAAAATCGGTTGTTTAGCTTATTATTTCTTTTTCTAACACACTAAATACATATTTGTTCATTTAGATGTTTCCATTGCGAACTCATTTTGAATTTTCCTCAGCAAACAGAAGTTGGTCTTAGGAAGGCTTAAAATTAATAAATGTTTGCACGTTGCTTGTACTCTTTGTTATAAAAACTCCTCTGTACCTCTTTCTCCTCAGCTTCCTCTTCTGCCTTTCTCCTCTCCATTCTCCAAAAACAACAAAAAGCCCTTATCAAAACTCATAAATTTGTAATTAATAACAAAGTTCCTCACCCTAAAAATAGAAAAAGAAAACCTCATCGTTTCTTTTCATTCTACATTCTCATTCTTAATTAAATCAAACTGTTTTACAATATGTTCGTTAAAACTGCAATCAATTGCATTGCTCTCTCAAACATTCTCTTCACCAAATATGCAGCTAGCAATTTTTCCATATTTCTTCTTTAATATGAAACACGAGCGAAACAAAACAACCAGAAAAATGAGAATGAGAAATGCAAAACCAATTTGGAAAAAAGGTTAAAATTGCATTTTTGTTGCGGTTTTTCGTATAATATATTTTACAAAAATGTGTATTTGCGGGCCATGATAAACATAGCAAGTGCTGGCGCAGTGTGGATTCGACTAGCAGATGCCCTGTAGAGGAATAAAAAAGACTTTAATGGAACTCAACAACAAATGACTATCAAAGGATTCTTTTCACAACTAAGCCACCTTGCAACACCTGTCACTCTTTACAGGGTATACGCTGCCTGTTGTGCACTCTCGAAAAAAAGTCATGTTAAATTTTTCGACTCGTTTTTTTCATGTCTTTTTGGCCGCCTGCAACGAGTTTGCATAACAAGGCCACAGCGGGTGCGGCTGGCTGATACGCCTTCGCTGCCACGCCCACGCGACGGCGGCAGCGGATGAATCTGACATGTTTATTATTTACTTGGCCCACATCTCCTACGCAAACGTAGGGCGGCCGTACACGAGGGGGGCGTGGCAACGTCGCTTGCAAATTATAATTCAATTAATGAATTTGCGCTGCGAACTAATTTGCGTACCCCGAGGAACGTCGCGCTCATCAGCGATGCGCAGCACGTGCGAGAGAGAAAGAGAGAGCGAGATAGAGACAGAGAAAGAAAGTAGAGAATGGAAAAACAAAATAAAGTTGATGTGCCGAAAAGCCGAGGAAAATCCACGCGAGCAGCGGCAATAAAGCTCGACAAAAATCTCGCATGGTTGTTAAAAATTGTGCCGAGCATTGCATAAACTTAAGCGGAAACGAGGGGGAAGAGAAGGGATGGGGGTGGTGGTGGGGAGGGGCAGAAGGGTAAGGGACTTGTATTTCATTTTTTATGTTTATTGTCGCTTATCGCTGGCGTTGCCGCCTGCCTGCCTGTGCCCGCTGTGTCTTCTGCCAGGGCTCCTGTCATTAGAGTCCTGGCGCCAAGATGAAAAAGAGTAAACACTGCGATGAAAAAACGTTAACAACTCTCTTGGGGATCTCTGTCTGTATGTGTCCGTGTATGTGTGTGTGTGAGGGGGCAGGCTACACTGCTGTGTGCGTGCGACTACGTGTAACTTTATTAGCAGTCTCCCGGCGCTGTGTGTTACCTTGTCAAAGTTATGAAAACGACTGGGGAACGCCTTCTGGCTTGTGCCTCCTGCATGCCTGGCATGCTCTGCACCCAGCCAACCTGGTCTCTGCCTCGTGCCACATGCCACATGCCACATGCCTCCCCGGCCAGCTCTAGCCGTGTGTGAAATTAGTTTAGGCTACGTGAACCCAACCCAACCCAACCAAACTATGCGGAATTTAAATCTTTAATCCGAAATGCAAAAATAAAAAAGGTTTTGCAGCACCAGAAAAAAAATGGTAGGAATCAGGGATTATAGCTGACTTTTACATGAATATTGCATGCTATTTAATGGCACAGGTCGGGGCTTAAGAATTAACTGTTAATAGGGATGAAAGGTGAAAGCTAAGGGAAGTCTGTTTTTATGCCTCTATAAGAAAATGAATTTTTTATTCGAAAAAATTATGGTATATTTTTATAATTAGCAGTAGAGTATTTCAATAAAAAGGTTTATAAATTTAACCACATAAAATATACGAAATTTAAGGGTTATTATCAGTTTTATAATAATATTATAGTTTTCTATATAAAAATTACGTTTTAACCAGTATTTATTGTATTAATATCAATAAAATAAGTATTTATTGTATTTATTTATTTATTTTATCTTATAGAAAATGTGAAATATATTTTGTTAGTGCATCGAATGAAAGCTGCGCTCATTTGGATGATTAAATTCGATCATTTCTCTTCAACGATCGTTTGTTATAATAATATAATACATGAATTAAATTTAGTAAATATGTATAACATTAAATTATCTTACGTAGATACATGACTTCAGTATCAGCATCAATATAAAGGCAGTTCCCTTAAAGTTTTATTTATTTTAAGAGTTAATTTTGGTTCTTTCTGTGCTAAACTAGTGCCGAACTTATTCCATATGCAACAGCTAGTGTCATTTGCATGCGACAACAGAATGCGCAAGAAGGCAATCAATCAGGAGACCGAAAAATCATCATAGTTGACTGGACTCGAGGCTGGCCAAGAGAGCGTGGCCAGGTTTGAAAGGAATTTCAATTATCAAAGTGAAAACTCATTTCAGGCGCCTGGCACGCACTGAAATGAGGCAACCAAGCACCTGAGGAAGCATGCAAGTTAGAGAGAGAGAGAGAGGGACAGAGGGAGGGAGGTCTGTGCGCGTTTTCCATGCATAATTTTCCAGGTGTTCCGGCTGTGCGAGGCGGCTAGTGAAGGAAATTTATTTTTTCCTTCTTTGCGCTCCTTAATATTTTTGCAAATGATGCGACAAGGCGCTGGTGCTCGATGATGATGCTGTACGGCAAAATCTCAGTGCGGGCTCTCAACGTGCTAGGGTCATTTAAATGCAGATTGCAATGAGCTGTGGAATGTGCTGAGAGCGGATGGTGGCCCCCAGCCTCCCTACCTTCCCTGCCTTCCCTTTGGTGAGCAGCATTTGCATAATGGCGGCGACACATTGCAGCGGAAACGGAAACCCAAAGCTCACCCGGGGCTCACTTGCAGGTGTCCACGAGTTGTGCTTATGAGTTGCTCGAGCTGCTTGTGCGTCCAGCCGTGGCCACATTGTCAGCACGTTCCGCGCTCCCTTTCCCCCCTCTTCGTGATGCCCTTTGTAACTGCAGTTACTCATTGCCATTGGTAAGCGGAAGCTGCTTGCATTGCCGACCATTTGGGTCGTCATGTGGCGCCTCGCCCTCTACCGAAATGAACATGAACTGCACCGCTTGGCCCGACCAGCAGAAGCGTTTTTCATTTTAATTCAAGTGCAATAAATAAGTCGGACTGCTGAGCAAATGCAGCGCCAGGTGATAGCGCTGCATTACAATGTCCACTGGCCACCATGCCCCGTGCCTCATGCCACGTGCCTCCTTTCTGCTGGCCTGCAAACAAAAGAAACAACAAAAGACAGCGATAGCAAAGCCTGAAGCCAAGTGGCCAATGTTCAATTTACTCACAAGCCTTAAGGAACTTCATAAAAAATAAGAACAATCTCTGCAGTTTGTATAATGATCGAATATATATTGCGTTTGGTTTTTTCTAGTTGGTTAAGTTTATTTTAAATACCTATACTTTATATACTTTATTAAATTAGAGTTGACCTATCTATATACATATACATGCAAGTAAATGTGTTTAAATTTAGTTTCATTAATTAATATATCAATGAAAAGTTGATATCAAATACATAAGTATTTAACCTTATTCATATCTTTCTATCAAGCCTCAAGGAAAGAATTCCTTTCCTTTTCCTTTGAATTTCTGAGCTAGTTTTTGTTAATGTAATTTGTAATTTGTTAACAGTTCTAAGGAAAGCTTTTAAAATCACTTTTAATAAAACCAAAGATCTCAAAAGCTAAAACCAACATTTATCAGGAGCTCAAATACATTTTCTATATTCAAACAGCTTTAAATTCCTCGAAAAGTTTTCTCTTAAGTGAAAGCTAACTGTGAGTTACACAGAAAAATAATGTGGTAATAGTTTTGAAAGCACATCAAAGCTTCTTAAGAGAGTGCTAAGTGCTTTACAATTTGATTGATTGAAGTTTTTCTTTAAAGCTTATTGTAAGCACACGAAAGCTTCAAACAGTCTACTTGATGAGTTTTCAATAGTATTGTTGAGTCACAACAATAACAATAAGCGATGAAAGCACATTATAGATTTCACAGCACTTTTCTTTGCCTACAAGTTTTGCATACTCTGCAGATTGCCCGCAGGGCATGTGCTGCAGCCTGTCGCGCCTGGAGGTGGCGACGCCTGTAAGCAGTTCTTGTTGTTGTTGCTGTTGCTGTTGCAGTTGTTGGTTTTATGTTTATGTTGCCACATCGTAGCCGGGCACGCATGAAGCCGCGACGTCGGCAGTGACGTCGCCGTCGTCGAGTCTTGGAGTCGCTGCCTCCTCATATGCGATGCTGGAAAGATGCAGCAGCTGCGGCTGCGGGCAGGCGGTCGGGCGGGCGCTGTCAACCATTGTCAGTGTGCCGAGTGCGGATGCGGGTGTGGCAGTAGCAGTAGCAGAGGGTGGCAAAGGGGGGGGAGGAGGAGTGCCAGTGGCAGCAGCTGCTGTAGCTGTAGCTGTAGTTACTGGTGTGGCATAAATTTCGTTGCGGTTGCACGTGAAAATTGCATTTGGCTAGCGTTTGGTTGCCTGCTTGGTTGAGTGTGCGAGTGTGTGTGTCGTGTGTGTGTGTGTATTGTGTGCCCCCTTTACGTGCTGTGCAAATTGTGGACTTAAATGTTTATGCGCTGGTTTGGGCCGCACAGTCACTGCGAATAGTATTTGCCACGCTCATTCACATCCGCATTCGCATTCGCATCCGTATCCGCACCCCATTTGGCCGTTTGTTTATTAAGCTTTTTGGCCAAAATAGAAAAAGGTGTTGAATGCCACTCGCTGGCTGCTTTTTATTGCGCCCGCACACACCTCTCTCGCACACACACACCCACTCACACACACACACACACACTCGTCTCTAAGTGCAGAAGCAGCTGTAAAATAAATATATATTTTTATTCCTTCTCTTTGCCTTTCTTTATTTTGTTGTTGTTGTATTTGCTTGGCTTGCCTGGGCGAGCGTATAAATTAAACGCGTTACAGCTGGCAACCGCAGCGATTTCTTCTCCCTCTCCTTCTCCCTCTCTTCCCTCTCTCTCTTTGCTTTTTTTGGCATTTTTTTCGGCTCGCATTAATTCGCTTTTGCACCCGCAAAAGCACTTAATGCAGCCCTGCCACCAGCTACCCTGGCAGCGTATACAAAATTTAAATAAGAAACAAATCGAAGTAATGCTCGCTACCTCCGCCCCCCCCATTCAGTTCCGTACCCTGCCAGCAGATAGCAAATGCCAAATGTTCAATGTAGTAAAAGGCAATCAAAAAGTAGAGACAAAATACAGACCTGCAACGAGTGAGTGAGTGAGACAGCAATAGAGTACACTACACTGACGCAGAAGACGAAGCTCATCGGCATAATGAAAAATAAAAAAGCAAGTGTAAAGCGCCGCATATCCTATGAAATGAGATTCATTGAAGCATTCGGTGCACCATATTAAAGGGCATTAATGAAATTATTCCAGAGTTGCCAACCTTGTGCGCATCCTACAGCCTCAATTTCTCATACAGATCTCATTTAATTTACGAATGAAAGAATTTCTTCGAAAGTCAATCGTATAATGACTTCTCTCACTTAATAGGATATGCCAGAAATCATTTCTTGGAATTTTGTTGCACAGTTTTTAGTATTTCTTTGGTATATTCCAATGACATTTTTAATTAAACGACATAATTACCTTTCTATCTAAATCTAATCTAAATGTATCATTGACTTTTCTTTTTAAGAATTATTATTATATATAAATTTAAGCTCATTTTTAAGTTTTTTTTTAAATATATAATATATTAATTAAAAAAAATAATATATAATTCATGAAATTAATTAGTTGCTTAATTATAATTATTAGAATTTTTAAAGTCAATAAGTTACTTTATTTACTTAATTAAAAATAATTATAAAAAAAATAACAATTATTATATAAAATTTAAATATAATGTAAATTAATTATAATTTGATTATTATTAAATATTTTAAAATATTTATTTATTTTTTAATTAACTTTATTTATTTTTTAATTAACTTTTTCATTTTTTCTTTTCTTTTTGAGTTAATTAGTAGCTTAAACGTAACTTTGATAAATCACAGCTTGATAAATTGGAAACCCCGACGCTTATCGGAAAATTGGCATCTAAAGCTGAGCACCAAGATAGACAGACGCCATAAGCCACAGCTGTGGTAATGATATGCTCAAGTATCTGAAAGTATCTCGTCCACACAGCTGGCCGCAGCACCCTCAGCCGCACAGCACCCACCTAATGTCGTTCAATGAAGCATAAAGAGTAACAAAGAGCTTAGGGCCAACACTTAAATAGAACGAAATGCGCTTAATCACACCATAGATACGTAGCGCACAGATACGTAGATACAAAGATGGGCAGATAAGGTGTGGGGGGGTGTAGATGCTAGACGCATTGAGAGTACTTTGCTACGGATTGAACCCAAAATGCCAAACGCTTTTCCACCCAGGCGATTTGAAGTTCTCTTCGACATTTCAGTCAGCTGTCAGTGCGCAATTGCCACGCCCCCTTTGCTTTCTGCCTCTTCTGTGGCTCAGCCTTGTGTGAGTTCTGTGTATAAGCGCTTACAATCTGCAAAATAAAGTGCAGCAAAAAGAGCTTGAAGCCGCCAACGTCGTTGTGGTGTAAAAAATAATCAAACAGAGAAGCTGCCGAGCGCTTTGCGGCCTCCTTCACCTTCACCGAACCTCCCCCCGCCACATCTGCTCTCTCCCCCCTGCTGTTCCGCTTGTCCACGTGGCATGGCGCTTGGGCTAGTTGCTTCGACTATTCGACGGTGCTGGCACTTTACTTCCGTTTTTTGCACTTTGCATACAAAGTACCGTTAACTACTGGCATCAGTTTTGCCTCACACAACAATCACTGGCCCCCGGCGAAGGATCCGTGGGGGAAGAGGGTGCTCACTGACATTGCGGTTTTTCACAGATTTCTTTCTCGTTCCGCATTTCGGCAGCTCTTAAATGGTTTCCTTATGGAAATTTCATTGAAATGTTACGCCACGAAAGAAAGAGGTGCACAGCAAGGGGAGCGAAAGACAGAGAGAGTGAGAGAATGGGAGCTGGAGTTGAAGGCACAGATTTGAGCTCAACAGTTTGCTCCATTGGCTAAAGAACTTGGCCTCCAGTTATAACTTTGGTGCATCGCTAATGCGAAGTACTTAAAAACGAACTAGACTTGAGTCCATTATAAAAACTGGTTTGGCTTTTTAAAATGATCTTTATGGGCTGACATTTCTTGGCAATGGTAGAAAAGTAAATTGAAGTTGTGTATATGAAAATAGAAATTCGGATTTAAAATCAAATTCCATTGATGGGGCTTAAGGCATAAATTTTGATTCACATTTGTATTAGTTATTTTTCGCAATTATCATTTTTGTCATGACTTTGACCCTCAGAGCAATCAGTTGTCATGTTGATGACCTTAAGAATAATTTGATCCGCGACCAGTAGAGCAACAATGGAAGGTAAAAGTATTGTAACTCTGGAATTTGTCATTCTAAAATCATGATGATATTGAGGAGTTCTTATAGGTAATAGCCCTATATTAAACCTGTAGCTTAATATAATTCAACTTGAAAAAAAAAATATAAGGTTGATCATGAATGTATTTTTAATGGATTGTAGATCTTACCTTATGTGCATCATTAACTTCTGGCCAATCTTATTCTTCATTCAAAATTTTTAACAGCGTTTGCAATGATCAGCGTGATAATTATATAGCACGATGTTATAGTGACTATTACAATATGTTTTTCAAAATTATTCATTACAGATTTTTGATTTCAAATTCGAACCGACATTAAGTATTGAGCTAACTGGGGTATTAAATGTTTTCAAGTTGTTTAAAGCTTTACCGACATCATTGAAAACTTTTTCGAAAGTTTATTCATTAAAACATTCTTAAATTTATTGTCAAATTTTCGGGAATTAGAATTCTTATGGCAAACTTTATAATGAGAATTTCAACGACTTCTGAAGTCACAAGAGTAATAAATTATCGACTGCGAATAGATCAGGGAGAGATTTAGTTCTTTTTCTAAAATATTAAAATACTTTTTATCTTCTTGGAGATTTACACTCGCTTTGCTTCTTATTTAAATCGGTTGATATGCCTCTTTTTATTTTTTGCTTTATTTCATGTGTCTTGTGGCCGCGCAGAGGTCATAATTTCTTGTTAAACCCACAACGCAAATGGCACTTTTACCTAAATGGACCATAAGGCGTTAAAATGTTGTTATCGCCCCGCTGGTAGCCCCGAACCGGTGTCCCCCCACTTTCAACTCACCCTGACTTACCCTTGTAATGCTTACAACCAGCCGAGCATACCTTGGCCGCAATAAAATGCCAAGATACATTTCGATTATGGGGCTTGAGTTCTTTTGCTTCCTTTATTTTTGGTATTTTTTATTTTTTAAATTCCCGTTTCACTGTTGGCTTTGCAGCCCTTAACAACAATTGAATGTGCCTGGTAGCTTAAGTTAATCGAATTTACGAATTTACCGGCGCGTTGTAATAAAAAAATTGCCCAACAGAAATGAGTGGGAGAGAGAGAGAGAGAGAGTAAAAGGAGGCGACAATACAATAAAATAAAATATAATTTGCCTGAAAGCCAAAATATGCTACTTGGGTATCATTTTGAAAGCGGCTGGGGAAGGGAATAAGATGAGAAAAAGCTGCAATTGTTTTGTCACATTCGTTAGAGTCGTAAAAGTCGTTCTCTGCCTTTTCAATCATACTAGTATTTATTATTATTATACGAGGTTTATATTATCTTCAACAAATTTCCTATCATGTGGGAGGGAATATGTCAGTGTCTTGGAAAAGCATGCGTTTGGTAAGTTGAGAATGCATTTTGAGTTGGTTATATTCGAAATTATTCTGATGATATACTTTTCATTATAGCCTTTTGGGACTTGGAGTCCAGTTGCTGTCAACAATTATCTGCTCTGTTTTTGGAGCAATTTTAATTGCAGCGTTAGTTATTTACTTCGTAATCATCTATTATAGGGGTAAAGGCAATAAAGAACTCACCCATGAAGCGTTGCGCATAACTACCGCTATGATAAAACTTAGATTCATGAATAATGGTACAAATCTTCATTAATTAATTCTACAACATGCAACTTGCACTTCGGAACACGTTGTCAAAGTTTTCCCAAATTAAATAAGATGTAATAACATAACAGTTTTTAACTACAATGCTAATGCTAATCTTACTTTAATTCGTAAAAAAACAAGCTTAAGTCAAGCTAAATTGCTGATTTTATGTGGGAGAAATTTGGTTACATTTTCAAGCCTTCTACATTGTCCGTGGCTGTCATCTTGTGTCTGGGATTTGGCTCAGCTGAAGCTACAAATTCTGTTTGCACGGCTGTGCTTTATTGTTTATCGCATTTGTCTATGTGCAGTTGTATCTACGTGTCTGTGTGTGTGTATGTTTGTGTTTTTGTTCAGCTCCTCTGTTGTTTTCTGCTGCCGGCAACGAGGCGTGTGCGCAATTTATTTGCATATGATGACCGGCATTGCGTAAAAATTAATGAAAGGCAATTAAAAGCATTCGGAAATGTAATAAAATCCGTAATGTGCACATAACCCGCAACAACAATAGTAGCTACAACAACAGCAATAAGAGGAAAGACAACAACAAGGCGAACAACAAATGAAATGTTTGCTTAATGCAAATATAATATTATACGCACCAAACTGTCAACTATAAATAAACAATTTCAAATTGTGGCTACAAAGAAGAACATGCACTACACTTTTGTATGTGCAACGTGCCACATGCCTCATGCCACACACACACACAGACGCACACACTAAAGCAACCATTGAGAGACAGACATAAGTACTACTATTATTCGTTTTCGATGCGAATTGAATGCAATTTGTTTTGGACTCGCAACATGTTTATGCCTATTGCGAAAATTGAATTCAATTGTTCGACTTGTTTCAGTGTTAAAAGCCAAATTGAATTTGTTTTCGGGTTTTTAGTTATTTTCGGCAATCAATTGGCATGACAATTGTCGTTCGTCGTCCTCGTCGTCAGCATTGTTGGCGACATGCATTCTGTGCTATCCTATAAAACTAGGAGTGCAAAGAGGGGACACTGTTAACGGGTATAAACTGAGCTGTTGTATTGTAGATTTATTTGTTATATCTAAGGAACGAAGAAGAACAATAACCCTAGAGCTATCATAATGGGTGGGTGAGTTCTTGGATATATTATGCATTTTGAAATGATTATTTATAGAATTTGAAGTTCGTTTCAATAAAAATAAGTTTAAAACAGATAAATATTAGAAAAATTAATTATTTTCCCCCGGAATGTCAAGTATTTAATGACATATCTAAGAATGTTTGTTATCTATAGTTGTAAAATTGGGAATACTGAATCTTAAATATACATAGTTTATATACTCCAAACTAATTAATAAGTTACCATGTTTTTTTCTTATTTTTTATTTAAAAACAGGGTATTATGAAGTATAGCCAGCTGTACCTATTAATTCCGCCTTTCCGTGCTGCTGTTTGTCAACTTTTTCAGTCATGCCACAAATCGGTAACACAAACGCCACAGGCGATGCAGCACCCAGTTGGACACAGTGGAGACAGTACAGTGCGACGCTATGGCAATGGAATCTGGTGCATTATGGCGATTTTACACGCTGCTGCACTCGAAAATGAAACGGACAATAAGCTCCACTTGCACTACAATAAGTTAGTCAGTTTGCAGCTTTTTTTGCGAGACAGGCAAGAGAGGGTTGCTTTCTCGGGCAATGGGCGTGGCAGCCGCATCGTTGTCGTGGCCATCATTGCCACTGTCCGCCGCTAAAAGCTTTTTGATTATGAAAAATGTTCGAAACATATGCTCCAAATGACTGCAGAGCGTGCAAAGGCGAGAGAAAGCAGCAGCAAGAAGCAGAAGATGCTCTCTCTCTCTCTCTGTCTATCGTACTCTCTCCGTGCCGTTACAGTGCACTGTAAAAGTATGCGTATGCGTTGCCGTTCTAAGTACTCGGTACATGTGTATGTTGTACACGTTCTCAACATTTCTGTAAGCGAACATTTTTTATTTCTTCGCTGCATTTCACTTTGCTTTTCACTAGTTTTTCCACTTGTTGTTGTTGCTGGTGCTTTCGTTGTTTATTGTGGCTCGTCTGGAAATTGTGTGCAAGTATTTGTACTTGTTCTTGTTGCTGTTGCGGCCAGCAGAAGTTGCTTTCTGCTTTCTGCTGCATTGTTAATGGTTGCGCCATTTTATTTCGAAATTAATAAAGTGGCAAAAAGGGCATAATAAAATGCACTGTGCGAGTGCTTCGCAAGAGTTTTGCACTGCTCGCCCCACTGTGCCCAAAGTCGCTCACAAAGTTTTCCATATCCCCGGCAAATATATGTGTATAAATAGTGCATACATATATATTCTGGTGCGCATAAAGTTGCTTGAAATCTTATTTTAATGAAGCACAGCAGTCGCAAAATTTATTAATAATTTGATTTGGGTTTAATGACCAAATGACACGAGCTGAAAGTGGCAAAGATTTGTAGATTGCAGATGCTTGGAAAGTTGTTTAAGCCTGCGATTGGAGAATTAAAAAGAGCTTTAAACAAGCACCGCAGCTACAGTCGGCTGTAAATACCTGTTACCCACCTGACCAAAACGATTTTTAAATTAATTAACTTCTATTTTTAGCGTATTTTGTGTTGCATACTTTAGGGAGCAGTTTGGAAATCAGTAACTCTTAAAATTATTTCTTAAATAACTTCTACAAAATTGTAGGAATCGTTTGGACGCAGATAGTTATAGTGTTTACCATAAATAAACCATCCTTCAATAAAATGACGCTACGAATTCGTTTTTTAAGTAATTTACAATAAGAGCTTAAAAAGAAGTGGAATAAAACTTTGCTACAATACTAGAAGGAGAAGAAGAGGCAAGAAATGTTCAGCTTGTTATAGCTTGCAACCACTTTCGGTGTAAAACTTTAAAGTGCTTTTAAAAGTTGTTTTATAATTAATAAAGAGAAGTTCATTGCATTAGACTTTCACTAAAATAGAATGGACCTTATCAAAGATATGAGTTTATTTGTATAATTCACTTAACGATCAACTTCTTTAAGTAATAACTAATCTTTTCGAAGCCCTTTAACATTTTCAAATTTGGCAATTTCAAGTTTCATCGCTAGATGGCAACTTTGCAACAACTTCGAAATGAGATCAGACGTACTTAAGTTTTGCACACTGCCACTGCCACATAGATACAGAGCGAGGAGCATACGAAATAACAATTAAACATCAGGCTGACAAACTTTGGAAGAACGAAGAACAAACAAACAAAGCACATAACAAGTGACAGCCTAAGGCTGGGTGACAGGAAGCAGGTTAGACAGGATAGTCAGCTGTAGGAATGTTTAGGGATATACTTAAATGGTTAGATACATATGTATGTGTGTACATATGTACATGGGTTATATGGCCGCAAAAGACGCGATGTTTCTGGGTGGAAAGGGAAAAAGTTGTCGCGGCTCGCACTCTCTCTCTCTGTCTTGGCACGGCCAAAGGTTACGGGCTGGAAAAGTTTCTGTCAGCGTGAACGTGACATGAAAATCGCAGCGCTGATGAAAAATGCCAAATCGTGACTGGAATCGGCAAGAGAGTGTGAAGAGAGGAGGCGATTGAGGCGAGGCGAGAGATGATGCTGCAAGCTGGCCCCAAAAAGTTGCAGCTTCAGCTGCGACACATGGCCCACAAGCCTATGGCTTGCCAATTGAATTTTCAAGCCAATCCCCAAAAAATTATTAAACATAAGAAAGCAACAAAAAAACGAAGTGAGGCGAGGCAAGGCACGGCGAATGTAACTCGAGAGCGCCATGTGCTCTGGTCCAAATTTAGTAACTCCATTCGAGAGCTAGCCAGACGACGGGGCGCACTATATTTAGGCCAGAACTCTGTATATGGCCGGGGTCTAATGGCTTCATTTGGTACTAGCCGCAGACCCCCTCGATCTCTGCTCTTGCCTTCCCCTCGCTCTCTGGGTTACTTGATGCGCAATGCAATGTGTGTGCTCGGGGAGTGTGTGTGCACTTGACTTCGCCTGCTGCGATTTTATCGTTTAAAAATATCATAAAATGATCTCTACGATCTATGCGAGAGAGCGCTCTCTCTTCCTCCCGTTCTCTTAGCTTGCCTTTCTGTCTCTCTCGTGCTGTAGGCTTGTCTCGCTCGCATCGCGTTGGTTTCTATAAATACTGAGCTGTTTTTTTTTCATCACTGCATTTTTTCCGGCTTCTTGTTGTTATTGCTGCTGTAGATGTTGCAGCTACAGTTACGTGTCGATCGGTAGACTCCTCTCTTTCCTTTCCTCTCTCTTTCTCCTTCTTTCCCCATCCCCTTCAGCCGTAATTAGATGTCGCCTTGGGTTGGTCTTCGTCGCCTTCCTAGACAAAAGGCTATTGCACTCGGCATTCAATTACCAACGCGTTGACAAATCTCCCTCTTCCCATAGTCCCCCGTGTCTTCCGTCTCCCCGTGTGTGGTTATTCTCTGTTGCCAGGCGGAGATTATTCAGAGATTTTTAAATTTATAGCCAACGAGTTCAAAGGCCCAGGCAGCTGCACGTGTTTTCCGGGGCAGCATTTGGATCGTTTAATTGCTCAATAAGTGCCAACTGGTGTAGACCTGATGGAGCTGTCTCAGGGCATGTCAAGTAGTTTAGGTTCTGCTTCTGGCTCTGGCCATGTGGGGGCCTGTCAACGTGGGAGGCGCTGCCTCTGACCAAATCGAATTGCTCCCTTGGAGGCAGTTAGATAACCGAAGGCGATTCTCAATCACAGTCCTAATGGGGCTATAATGCCATTTGATTAGCTTCGATTTGGCTTAAGGTTTTTCTGTTATATATATTATAAATTGCTGACGAAATGTTTAAGTATATTTAAGATATGCTATATAGACATCTGTCTAGAAATTAAAAGCATTGTGACTCATTATCATTATCATAAATTAGTCTGGAAAAATCAATGGAAAAATGTAATATCTATGGTTATTTTTTTTGGGTTTTATTCCTCAGTTATAAAATTATTATAGACTCTTAAAAAAGTATTAAAAATAGTATATGGTAAATTTTAAATATGTTCAGTTTCAGCTTTCATCGCTTGTTGTGGAAACTTTTCAAACATGTCAAACAAAATTATGAAAACATGAAAATATTTTCCAAATTGTTTTCAAAATTTTCAAACTACTCTTTTCTCAAGAACACTCCCAACCCCTCCACTCTCTGCAACCTGTACGTGTCTCTGTATGAAATAAAAATAAATATTAGTTGCCAACGCAGGCGTACAAAGCAAAAGATACATTTGTATCTGTATCTGTGTATTTGTATCTCTCTTTAGCTGTTGCTATATCTGCAGCTAGCTCTGCTGGCCATGTCGGTTGACTGCTGACGCTGACTGTTGCCGTCGAGAGCATTTTATATTTTAATTCCTATTTGTGTATGTGTGTGTGCTTGTAAGTGCTTAACTAGCAGAGCGAAACACAGAAGAACCGAATAGAACAGTGCCCTGACCAGAGGCAGCAGCAGTGCCAGTGGCAGCGACACAGGCTGAGGAGGCCGCAGCGCAGCGCAGCGCCACCCACACACACTCACTCGAATTGTTGCCTGTATCCACTTGCAGGCGATTTCAAAGCGTTATTTATTTGTGGCAGAAGCGACCATATTTCAAATGCACACCGCACTGCCTCTGCCTCCCACACACTGCTCTCTCTCTATCTCTCTCTGTCTTTCTCCCTCTCTCACACAATGCCCCCTCGCTCTGTCGACCGCCAACCAACGACCGCCGTCGCCACCGACGCGTCACAGTCGCGCCCAAGTTGAAAAGTCGACAAAAATACAAGCAGAACGGAGAGGGGAGGGGTAAGGAGGCGTAGGGGCTGTGCAGAATGTACGTAAACTATACTGTATGCGGAAAATTTAGCAAATTGTGTGGCATAAAGTCAACTAGTGAATGCTCTCTATTTGGCGCTATATTTCGAATAGAATCAAATTTTGATTTGATGTTGGAAATAAAACTTTGAAATGTTTTTAAATGTTCAAGCTTTGAATTGCTGAATGCATTCATGCATTTAAATATAATATGATCAAATATATAGATTCTAGAATCTAGACATATTTGAAAGCAGACGACAGTTCTTAAAAGAAGAAAGTCTCTTAATTGCACTTATGAAAGATTTTTTTTACTTTTATTAAAATTATTAAATGTCAAATAAATTAAATAAAAATTTATAAGTGTTAAAATAACTTTTGCATTACCATTTATCAAAGTAATCATCTAATATAAACAGTTTTATAACTATTTTCTTTGAAATTCAAATAAACAAATGATAATTCCTTTGCATTTACTACTAAAAATGAGCTTAAACCAAAATTAGAGTTATTACAGTGTCTGCCAAATGCAACTCTGCCACATAAAAACACAACTCCTTGTTATTGTTGTTCCTGTTGCTGTTGTTGTTCCTGTTGTTGTTATTGTTGCTGTCGCTGTCGAGAACGCTTGCTGCATTTTTCGCGTTACCCCCGAAAACTTTTTCGCACTCGCTGCGTATTTGTTGTTGTTGCATTTCGGGGAGTTCCCTTTTTGTTTTTACAACTTAACGTGTCGCACAAAGGTGCACATGGCATATGCCTGTGCGCGTACATGTGTGAGCGTGCTTGTGTGTGCGTGCTTGTGTGTGTGTGCCCTCATATCGGACTCATGCAATGTAGCATCCGCTTGATATTCGACGCTAACCAGCTTCAGAACTATCTAACCGGCTTCCCCGGAGTGTACCCCCCACTCCCCTCACTCCGTGTACACCTCCTACCCCTTTGGTGCCTTTCGCTTCTTGAGTTGCCACGCGAGAAGCCACGTTTTTTGTACTAAATTTATGCGCTTTCATTTTATGAAAAACTTTTGCAATAATTTCTCAAAACGTTTTTGTGGTGAATTGAAATGCGAGAAAAACATTTTGCGGATGGCGACTAAAAACTTGAGAAAAACCTTAGTATGCACGCACACACATACATACACGTAAACACATACACACATGCTTACAACACCGTCACACACACACACATTGAGGAAAAACAAATACTTTAGCAAGGCAACAACGTTTTTTTGTTCTTTTCATTTTATTTTTTATAGTTTTTTCTTTTTTTTGGGTATTTTTGTTTCGCCGCTGCACTTGGGCCACGCCCACAAATGACGTTTGGCACAGCGGCAAAGTTTTGCGCGCTTTTCCTTCGCCTTCGTCTTCTCGTCTTTGGCCGCTGCCACGCCTCTCCGTCCTCCTCTTCCTCTTGGCCAAACTTTAATGAAAAGTTTTGTTAAGAACTTTTGCGCTGGAAATTTCAACGCTTCAATGAAGAAAGCGCCGCCAGCGGCAAAGTTGTCCGGCCCAAGAGGCGCAGCCGGAAGGGAAAGGGAGCGGAAGAGAGAGAGGGGGGGAGAAGAGAGAGGGTTGTAGATTCTGGCGTGGCATCGTGCCTGACATTAGATTGTTTTTGCAGGCGCGCGTTTGCCAAAAGTCAGCGAGACTTACTAACCTGGCCATAAACAACAACTGAAAACAAGTGAGATGCAGCTTTGCTGGTGGAATGCACGCCCAGCCAATACCCTGTAAGGGGGCATCAGTTTACCATTACAATGATAGCTCTCCTATTACAAATATACTCTGCAGTCTGGCAAGCCCACTCTCTGGCTATGCCATAGGGTATACTCAGCACCATTCACTGGTAAATGGTATCAATTTTGTTATTGCAGTTGCCGACGTTTTTCAACTAGCACTTTGAAATTATTTACCTGAATAAACATTTGGTATTTTAATTACGCAGCTGTCTGCGTGTGTGTGTGGCAGGGTGTATGTGTGTGTGTGTAAAGTGGGGGGGACTGCAGTGGGTAGGCGATAACTTGGGCATAATTGAATTAACACACAATTTACGGTACATTGCGTAAACTTTTTGCTGTGTGCCATGTTAGAATGGTTGAAATGATAGCAAGGAGGGAGAGAAGACAGAGGGAGAGATAGAGTGGGAGGGAGAGAGGGAGACGAAGAAGTATACAGAAGGAAAGTGGAGAGTGTAGGGAGGCTAGGATGCACACTAAGTGGGTTGCATTTGGCGCACTGCCTGCTTTTGGTGGCATTCTCTCCCAATCACCGCTTCACCCTCTCTCTCTCTGGGGCGTAAATTTCTGCAAAATATGGCACAAAACTTTTGCAGAGCTCAAAAATCTGGCACAAAATATCGACAAAGTTTCGGGTTTTTTTTTCTAATACCCTTATTATAATTATTTTATTTTTTGTTGGTGGCCGAACTGAATAATGTGTTGCATCGTTTTTCGGTCTGTTTATTATCTGTCTGTATCTTAACTTTTTAGTTAATAGTTTTGAATGACAGAGAAATTGATTATTTATATATAGTATGCTACCGGTGATATCTTATTAAATCTATAATTTGTTTAATGTTGCATTGGGGATAGCTTGGATATTCTTTAAACTAAGTGATATGTCTTTTTAAAGATTTGTTTTTATTCCGTTTGTTTAAAAGTTAAGATCTCAGCTATTATATTGTAGAAACAAAAGAAACAAAATTTGACAATAGTTTGGGCTACTTGGTGTATTTGTTTGTCGTTAGCAGGGGCCCTTCGCCCTTGTGCATTGCACACCCTGCACATGCCGCGCTGCTGGCCTGCTTACACGTATGCACACTCAATCTCATTGAACAAGTGCGCTATTAATTTACAAATTATGTTAAATAACATGCAAAGTATATGATACGGTTTTTTTAACTATATTAATTAATTTTAATAGGTATATTGTAAAGTAAACTGATAGAGTTTTCTGCACTAATTGGTATTGCGTTACAGTTGCAATTGCTGCAAGGCAAGGAAACAGGAAGAGAAGGTTTCGGGATTTACTTTGAATTGCCTTGAAAATTTCCTCCTTTTTAGATCATGTTGTTGTGTTTTTTTAACGAAATGGCTCGTAAACACATTGAAAACGCCGCCACTTGAGTTCATTCATACGCAGAAAGGCATATGCAATAATACAATTCAAGTACGAATGTGAGTGCGAGTGTGTGTGCGTGTGTGAGTGTGAGTGTAGGCATGTGGCATGTTCTACATGTGTCCGCTTGCCGGGCTTGACTTCCACGTAATTACGAAACAAGCAGAGACAGCCAGACTGAACGTTGCAAGGGGCAAACAACAACAGCAGCGTCGCACATCACATGTGGCTCGGATTGGAGACCTACAGAGCAGTAGTAGTAGGTAGTGCAATAAGGGTTCTACGGGCCCATGCACACACACACACACAGACAGATACAGACACAGATCGACGATGAGTGTGTTACACATGTAAGCTGTTACAGACAATGCCCAGATTAAATGGGCGTGGCATGGAATGCAATTAAGAAATTTTAACTTGAAAGAAATTTACCTTTTAAGCACAGAGAAGTGGTAAAGTTGCAATAATCAAGATACTGAGATTGAAGATAATTACAGCTGTTTATGAGTTATCTAAATGTTTAAAAGATTATGTCAGCTTAAAGTTGTAAATAATATATACTACAAATTATTTCTAAAATTCTATTAAATTATATAAAATATGAAATAAATTGTACTCAAATGCCACAAGTTATTCCTAGAAACGAATAGGAATTTGTATTAATTTATAAAACACTTTATTGTATAAATTTTCATATGCCGAAAGTAATTTCACAAGTTTCAGTCACTTTCTAGATTGAAACTGTCCCTCAACAATTTATAATATTATTTCCTCGTGTTGCTTTAAAGTTTGCCCACTTAAAGTTTTCATATTTATGCGCCGTCAAGAGGCATTAAATCTAAAATCGTTTGTCACGTTTTGCACATAAAAGGATTTTCAATTTTCCAATGTGACAAGCGTGCAATGCCGCCCATTTGCATACTGAAGCTGAATCTGAAGTCGCTGCCGTGGGATGCCGGCAAAGGAGGATGAGGAGGTGGAAGGGGAGGGGAAGGCGACAAACGCGAAGAAAATAAAATCAGATTTTATATGTATGTTTCTTTCCCTGTATGTGTGTTGCCAAGGGAGCAACGTTGGAATTGGTGAGGCGGCATTTTGAGTTTTTTTGGCTTTTTATTATCAATAAAATAAATTAAATCAAATTCTGCAATTTAATTGCCATCGTAAAAACAAAAGACAAAAACGGGAAAAAGAATTGTGTTTGTATTCGGCTCCACGAATTTTTAATACTCTTTCTCATTTGCTCATTTATAGCGAGTCGAGTGTGTTCTACATAAATTAAAATGCGACTCTGTGATACAAAACTTCTTAGGTTAACAACACGCCGCACTCGGGAAGAGTACACAAAAATGCTGAATATTTGTTTCTTTTCTGTCCTGCGGCTTTGCGTCGCATTATGAGCAAGTGCCACAGAATGTGGCATATCATAAAAATTCGTGCGAAGCACAGATCGAAAACGTGTCGAGATTTGATTTGCTTGTCAATGCAGTACCGAGTTACCTAGTCGACTCTTAATTTGTTGCTGCCCATGTCTCTGTCTCCCTCTCCTTCTCTATCTACCTCTCCATCTCACATCAATTTCCATTTTGATTCTAGGTTTAATTCCGAATGCACTCTGTGTGGGCGTGTGAACTCTCTGTCGGGGGTATGATGATTTATCCAGGCAAAAACTTTACCATGACTTAAGATATTTAGAGTTGTTTGGCCTGAAAGGTTTCTTTATCAGCTAGTTGTAGTGAAATTTGATTTATATTATATAAACAGGGTATTAGTATCTCCCATCATTATTTCTTTGTGTTTACACATTTATAACATGCTTTTTTTATAGTCATCTTGCCTTGCTAGACTTTGTTGGGTATTTGTATCTGTAGCTGTATCTGATATCTGCATAAGTGGCATAACGCGTGTATATATTCTTTTCCTGTGTCCCCCCTTAACGAGATTTATTTGTAGACAACAGTTGGTGGCCATGTTTTTATGGCACAACAGCCACAGATAGAGAAAGAGAGAGAGAGGGAGAGAGAAATTCATCAACCTAAACGACAAGGACAAGCATCAGCTCTGGGTAGCTATTATTGCCACCCAAAAATACATTTCAAGCAGGCCGAAGATGAGCAAAAGAAAAGAACCGAATGAAAAAACTAGAATATATAGAGAAGAAAAAAAAAATAGATCATTGAGAAAAAAATTAAATTGCATTTGTGTGTTTCTCTCGCATGTAAGCAGCAGCAGCAGCAACGCCATCTACTCTGCTTCTCCTCGCCTTCTTCTGCAGCTGGCTGTATCTATTGGATGCATCCATTATGTGTGTGCATCTGCAAGTTTGCTGTGCAACTGTGTGTGTGTGCGAGTGTGTGTGCATTAGTTAAGCTTTACATTTGCACATTAAAAGGCGAATTGTGTTCGAGAACGTTTTGTGCGTTTCTCGCAGCGTCAAACTGAAAATGTTGTTAAGCCCTTAAAAGGACCCAAGTTGCATGCCACATGCTGCATTCTGCATGCCGCATAACATTTATATTCAAGAATTTCAATGTGCTTGACTCTGTTTAAAAGGACTACACAAATATTTGCACTGTGCATTGGAATTGTATAGTGCATTTGGTTAATAAGATGCGCCACTATGAATAAAGTAAAATCAAATAAATAATAAAGGAAATGTTATCGAATCAATTTGTATACCCGCATGACTTGTCTAATTCGTTTATAATATTATATATATGAGAATTTTTTAACATCCTATAAACACGATTTCTTTGACAATTTATCTACATTGACGAAATTAGGAATCCAAAATGTAATGATAGAAAATCGATATAAAGCACATGTGTATCAAATACAATATTTATCGCTTTTTGCAGTCTGCATACCCCTGTAGATCCTTGATAACATAAAATAAGCTAATGATAATGAATTGAAAAATGATAGAATATTAATGTACAAAAGATTATACTGTTAAATCAAGATGAAGGCAAAAAATTAAAGTTTGATGTGCTGAAATTCCTTTTAAAATGAGTGTAGGGTATTTAATGATCGAGTGCGCGTGTGTCGCTGTGTATTATAATTATACTCGTATTATTAGAGTGCATAGTTGTGCGATTACTCATCTAGTTTTATCGCTGGTCGATAAGATTGATTAGCTAAAAATAGTTGTTTGCGCGCAGCAACCCACGCAAATGATGAACAGATGCATGATCTGAGCATGATCATTTATATACATGTATGTACATATATAGTATTCCCCTGCTACATATGTGATCAACGCTACTAACGGAGCAAATTGGTCGTTACATGCTGAAATAGATCTTTGGTATTTGCAGAGAACAACATAAAATCTTTGGCTACTTTGGCTCCTTTCTAGCCAACAATTGTTTGTAGAAGAAAGCAGAAAGCGGGATAAACCGATCGCCAACCGATTGGAAACGGGCCAAATGTATGTGTGTGTACATAAAAAGTAATTAAGCAATTCGAACGCATTTTGACATTTCCAAAAATATGTCAACCCAAAATACGAGTGCGAAAAAAAAGGAGAAGCAAAGGAAAACAGAGGAGAAACTTGGGAAAATACGAATAAGAAATGGCAAACTGATGCCTAGCGATCGTTGGCAATCGGTGATCGGTGATTCTATTGCCAGAAAGCCGAAAGAGATCGTAATGTTAGATCGTACTCGGATTGTTCTTGGTTTTCGGATGTTATTTTTATAGCACGATGTTTGCCGAATCGAAGATGTTGCCAGCGGTTCGACGATTGCTCGATCTTCCGTATATACCAAAGCGGCTAAGTATAGACGCTGCTGTGTGCGTTTGTGTGTGCTTGTATATAAATAAGTGTGTGTGTGTGTGTGAGTTACGCGCCTGCGTAAGAGGATCATTGGCGTGGATCATTTGAGGCGAAATGTGGAAGCAAAAGCCCAAGAACAACGCAAACCAAGTGTATTTTGGGCAGCCGATCTCAGCTATATAACAAACCATATAGTCGTCACTATATACACACACGCACACACACAGTCGCGAGTGTCTTTATATGATCAGCAAGACAAGAAGACGAGACAAAGCTATAAATATGTACGAAATAAATATATAAACGAAATGAAAGTTCTCATCATCGCCAGCGAGCGGGAGAAGGAGCACCAGGTCATGAGGAAGGGGAGTAGGAAGAGGGGGACGTACTCGATTCTTTCTTGGATCTTTGGGGTAGCGTTCGTTCGCTTATTCGTTCGTTCGTTGGGTCGGTCGGCCAGACGGTACAGTTATAGCCGGGCAGCGCGTTGGGGGCCGTCGCCAGCAGGCCCAGCCCAGCGCCAAGAATTAATTTGAGAATATTTTTTGCATCCTTTAGTGCATTACCGATTCTGTTCTCGAGCTGTGCAGATCACTCGATTCCGGCCTGGTCTCGCCGCTTTGTTTATAATATAATCACAATAAATGAAAAGAAAAACTGAAGAAACTTAAATCAAAAACCCTGAATAATCGCAGTGCTGAAAAATCGCTTAAAAGTTTTTTGATATTCTCGTAAGAAGTTGTCAAATCTTTAAAAGACAAAAGTTATCGATTCGCGAAAGTGTTCGGTTGTTCAATGTGAAACGGATTCTGGATAAAAGCTTCAATAAAAAGGCTGAAAAAGGCTAAAATATCATTTTCTGAATCGTATTCGAAGCTGTCTCGTTGTCTATTTATGGAGAATGCCGCAAATCTCTATAAATATAAAATTGGGGGAGAGACGAAAGCACAGAAATCGCCAGAGATTTGCTTACGTATATATCTGTGTATATGTGAGGAAAAAAGAGAGGGAGAGGCAGAGAGAGAGTGAAAGAGAGAGAGTACTTGGTATGTGAATGGTGAATAATACGAGTCACTTGCTCATCGCTATTTTCGTGTTGTGCGGAAATACATATAGAGAAATACCTATACACATATATAAAAGATATATACTTATAGTATATAGCTGCTATCAAGTGAAAGTTGTATCTAAAATTATTTAAAACTTAAGCCATTATAATTCGCTTTCATTTCTGCTTGCCAGAGAAACCGAAAGTAATTCTCGTTTTGTCTCCCATTCCTGTTACATAACCAAAGCAATTCTTGTACAGTTGCCTCACTTTCGATTATTTTTGGACATTTCAACTTGTAATCTGTAAATGTTATAACCAATTTAACTTTAACCTTAAGCCACTTAGACCCTTGTCAACATATTAACATTAACTGTTTTGCGAACAGCTCGTTAATTAATTTCAATTAAAATATGTACACATTAATGGCAATAATAGCATTTAAATAATTAGTTACACGACCAAAGCCTCGGCTTTTGTAATTCAATGCTATTATTATGTTTGTTGGTGAACGTCAGATAACTTCACCAACCCCCCACTTACTCTACTCCTCGAACTCCCCGCACTCATTTGAACATGCGATGTGATTAAACAGAAAATTATAATATAATGGAAATGCATAAAACTTGCGCGAAGTGCATTAAAGAGCACATTAAAATAAGTGCGTATAGCTGAGAGGGGGAGTGTGTGTGCTGCAGATACCCTATTTTGCTGTAAAAGGGTATATTTGATTTAACCAATATGAAAATTAATAAGGTCCTACATTTATGCTGTAATTGAGTGTATGTTGTGTATGCTAAAGGTCGTGCGAGTACTTTGTATAGCGCGTTTACGATTTCAATGAATTTTTGAGTTCATATCAATTTCTTAATCATTCTCTTGTTTGAAATCATGTTATCTAGTCTGGAAAGCCTATTCGCATAATTCCCCTACTTCAGGCCGTATTATCGCTTTAGCTAGATCAACTAGGCTATAGTCGCATGTGCCTTTTACCACCCTATATGGACAGTTTAGCATGTACAGGGTATAATTTGAGTATTGCACAAGCCCACACAGCAAATTGCTAATTAAAATGCGCGATTGTGTAGCCTTTTTGCTCACTCTTCTTTTGACACGTTGACAATTTTTATTACAATTCGATTAAGTTTTATTGGATCAGGGGCGCCAAAGGGGTAAAATTTTAATTGTGGAAACGAACGGTCACTTTAATTAGGCTTCTATCTACTTAATTTAGTGAGAAAGAGTTCAATGAGTAAAATCTCATATTCCTTTTTCTAAAGTTTCGAATGTTTGCGGGCAAGAAATGTTTATGCGGTTTTCTTAGTTGAAATGGTTCTCTTTTTGGGTTTCTGCACATACCTATTGTGTGTGTATTGTATATTTGCATGTCGCTTATATTGGCCCACTGATGATCTGGCCAGATGATGGGCTCCACCAACGGGTTTTGGCATCATTTTCGGTGTTTCACTGGGGTGTTGGGCCAAACCCATGGTTCGACTCAATCGGGTTGATAACCTGTCTTTCTTAGCTTCAAGCTCTGCTGCATCTGCTGCTGTCGATGAAGTCTTTTGGCTAGTGTCTGATGGTGCGGCTTTATGTAAATCTTTTGATGCTCTTTCCTCTGGTTTTGGGGGGACAGTGGCGGAGTCAAGAATGGATCGGCTCAGTCGGGCAGATACCCTGTCCCGCTTTATATCAACTTCTGATTTCCTTGGACCAACGTCTGTTGCACGCTTTGTCACGTCTTCTACTTTCGCTGCGTCTGTTGCACGCTTTGTCACGTCTTCTACTTTCGCTGCGTCTGTTGCGCGCTTTGCCTCAACTTCTGCTGGTACTGCAGGCTTTTGGATAGCTTCTGCAACTGGGATAGCTGCTGCTGCTTCTCCAGCCACTGGGGTAGCTACTGCTGCTACCGGTTTATGAGGTTTTGGTTCTGCGTTGATAGTTACCCTCGGTATGTGTGCGTTGGGATCTTCATCAGGTACCAAACTGAATACGGGAGTTTGACGACAAAGATCGGTTTGCGCCAAGTTAGGGCCCGGAAAACTGGGCTGCGTTCCGCGATGACCCACTGAATGGGCCGCGCATATGTTGGCCGCATGAATATGATACTCTCTTTGCAAATTCGGATACCTGGCGATATGGTAGGCTAGACTGCCTAGAAAAGCATCGCCGGCTCCAGAAGTATCGGCCAGATATCTTACCGGGGCAGCTGGACAGTGAATGCAACGATCCTGTTCCGTTTTAGACAAGTGAATTGCGCCTTGATCCCCTAAGGTGATGATAACACTTTTCGCTCCCTTTAAGAGCAGATCATTGGCCGCTGCCTTGGCCTCGTACACTGTCTTCACTTGCTCGCGTTCAGTCAACTTTGCCGCCTCGATCTCGTTAACGCAGAGAATGCTCGGTGCCGAGATCAGTTCACTGGTAATTTTAGTGGTGACCGGAGAAGCATTCAGTACTGAGACACCCTTGAACATATTGAGGGCAGCCAGCACAGCTTTTGGATCCGATTCGAGCTGGCAGAGCAGCACTTTGGCATTCTTTAAGAGTTTCCTGTAGTCCTTTACTTCCTTGGGATTCAGCTTATTATTGGCTCCATAAAGCACCACAATGGTATTCGCCGCTCTGTCGTCGACATTGATTTGGGCCAAGCCCGTCGACTCACCATCCATAAGTTTCACGGACTCAGTGTTTATCAACATATCGCTCAAATATTTCAAGTACTCCTTGCCTAGATCATCGTTGCCCAGCTTGGCAATCAGAGCACAACCAGCCCCCAATTTCCTGGCGGCCACACACTGATTAGCCGCCTTGCCGCCATAGCATTTCTCCCTGAACATCGCGGACATAGACTCGCCCGCCTTGGGTAGCTCATTGACATATCTGCAAGTGGAAAAGTAAATTCGTTGCCTTCCTCTTTAATTGTGATTAACTTACGTGATATAGTCAATATTTGCCGATCCGAAGACGACAATCTCTGGCGGCCCATCTGGCGGCACTAGAAGGTTTGGTGGCTCAGGGATTGGTGGTATTACAGGCTTGGAATTGTTCTTCTCGATCTTTTTTACCATTCGTGAAGAGAGATCTCTCAGCCTTTTGAGCCCTGATGATACAAGCGAAGCTGCGACTGTAAGGGAATTCATGGTTATATCCAGACTACTATAAAATTTCCTTTAAAAAAAAAACATTATTTGGAGAAAGTTTCTAAATGTTAAACGTAAGCAATTCTTTTAGAATTGACAATACATTTATACGTCAAAATTTACTCAAATCGAATTTGATTTGATGGAATATAGGGCTTAAAATATAGAAAAGTAACGTAGAATATGTAGATTTAAAACATAGAAAAAAGAACGTAGAATATGTCAACATATGAGAACATATGTTAGAACATAGAACATATGTTAGAACATAGATCATAGAACATAGAACATAGAACATAGAACATAGAACATAGAACATAGAACATAGAACATAGAACATAGAACATAGAACATAGAACATAGAACATAGAACATAGAACATAGAACATAGAACATAGAACATAGAACATAGAACATAGAACATAGAACATAGAACATAGAACATAGAACATAGAACATAGAACATAGAACATAGAACATAGAACATAGAACATAGAACATAGAACATAGAACATAGAACATAGAACATAGAACATAGAACATAGAACATAGAACATAGAACATAGAACATAGAACATAGAACATAGAACATAGAACATAGAACATAGAACATAGAACATAGAACATAGAACATAGAACATAGAACATAGAACATAGAACATAGAACATAGAACATAGAACATAGAACATAGAACATAGAACATAGAACATAGAACATAGAACATAGAACATAGAACATAGACCATAGAACATAGAACATAGAACATAGAACATAGAACATAGAACATAGAACATAGAACATAGAACATAGAACATAGAACATAGAACATAGAACATAGAACATAGAACATAGAACATAGAACATAGAACATAGAACATAGATTCGATAAAGCGATAGAAAGACCAGAGTTGCCCCTTTATCCTCAATACTTTATTCGAAAATATAATAACTAACTAATTGACTGTATAAGACAAATATTTGCCAGATTCTTTGCAGACAGAAGTCTGTAACAGATGATTAACATTTGACATTGCTGTTGTTTGTTTGTTGTAAAAGTGCACACCATATGGCTTGCTTTCGGCTCTCTCGATACACTTAAGGCGGTCCCTGGGAAACGCCTGAAGTGTACTGCAGATTGCATCCATGTGCCACATCCCATATCGAACTCGACGACGCCGCGTGGGTATTGCCGCTTCAAGTAGGTAAAAACTATAACGGGACACATGTGTCGCGTTGTGCGCCTGGCTTGGACTTGACCTGCGACCGGGCTCGACTGGGACTACGGCTCTGGGTCGGCAGCGACGCTTCATGTGGGTCTCAGCTTGGGTTTTAATTTTAGGCACCTATATAAATGTCTGTTTACAATGCGCTTAGAGGACAGTCGCGTTTGTCAGCGCACGCCGTGCACTTCCCATCCCGATATTCACTTCGAGAGTTGTCTCGGCAGTTCTTCCAGTTACAACTTCAGTTTCAGTCCGAGTTCGACTTTGAGTTGTGTTTCCTAAATCGAAATTGCATACTATGTGTGCATGTGTGTGTGTGCAGCGCGGATTTTGTGTGCTCTGTGGCATATTTCGTATACGGAATGTGACCAAAAAACGCCAAAAGGAGCAACAGAAATGTAAAGAAAAAATCGTTTAAGCGCAAAGCCAAAGAGGGGAAGGAGGAGGCAACGGCCATGTGGCGCAAAATATGCGCATAAAAAACACAAAGTCGAAAAATATAAAAAACAAAAAAAAAGCAAGGGCGCAATTTTATTGCGGGCGCCGCGACGCGCCGCCACACACAACAAATCAACAACAACAACAACAGTAAAAAAAGTAACAGCAAAAAAAGTTTATGAATTTTTTGTGCAGGCGCGTGAAAGATGCAAAAAATATTGTAAAAAACAAACGAAAACGAAGCAGCAAACAAAAGCAGATACTACGTTGGGCCCCCTTTGCCTTCCCGCCTGCCTGGACCACGCCCAGTCACATATAAACACACTTCAGTGCGCTTAAAAATTGCTTTATTGCAGTTGGACTATAAAAACGCACGGCAAAAGTATTAAACCTGCACCGCATCCCGCATTGCCACACCCCCCGCCCCTCAGCCGGGGCGGAAAAAGTAAACTCGGCTTCCACAGTAAATCCAACGAAAAACAGGAAAATTTGCAAGCCACAGCCGGGCGAGCAAGAAGCATAAGGATCCCAAGGATTTAGTTCTAAAACAAAAACCAAAAGAACCAAAAAGGGGAAAAGGGGGACTACAACCATAAATGGAATAGTTGGATAAGAATTGCCCCTGAAATGCAGCCAAGGAGAATTGTGCAAAATGTTTTGCAACTATTGTTGCAATTACGTTCGCCATTGTCATTATTTTTCAGTGAGAATCAGCAACAAAAAGGATGGCGAAAGAAACCCAAAATGGAAACGAAACATCGCAAGTAAGACATAAAAGTTAACTGTGTGTGAGTGTATATGTGTGAGTGTGTGTGTGTGATTTGTGTGTATTGTAATGGTTTTTAAATTGCTTAGTTGGCCTTTGAGAGTTCCATGCTTCCTTGCATTCAATAGTATATAAATAAGCATATGGAATGTAAAGAAGTATGGAGCGAAATCTGGCAAGACATCGTAAAACTGAAGAAGAATAAGTGAACAAATATTTATACTGAAGTGGAAATACCCTTACCAGGGTTAAAAGAATAAAATAAGGAAAATAGTTGAGAAACTTAAACATAAATTTATTATTAAACTTTTATAAATTTCAAGTAAAATTACTGTAAAATTCAATTAAGAACTTAAAATATTTGGTTGATATACAATTTTAAAACAGTTAAGTTTTTCTAAAACATATCAAATTTCCTTTCATATTTTGCTAAAAATTTTACACTGTATTTAAAGAAAATATTTTAAAATTTCCTACTATATCTCTACTTAAAATACCAATTTTTGTAGCGCTGACTCACGCTAAAAATAGCTGAGAGACGGACAAACATTTTGAAATATCCGAAAATATTTGTGTATATCTACACATGTACATATGTATGTATGTGTGTGAACGCAAATATTTGCGTGTATATGTAGCTTTATCTGAAGCTGTTTAGCATGCGGCGCGTATCGGATTTCATTGTATCTATGGAAATTCTGTTATAAATAAATTTCAAGTGGGCGAACAAATGGGCATCAAATGGTATTTAGTTGAGCACTCGTGTGTGCGCCTGTGTGTGTGGGTGTGTGTAGGTGTATGTGTGCAGGTTTTATCCAAAGGATTTCTGGATTGTGGACGAGCCAGTTCGAATGAGAGTTAAGCACAGAGACATATACACAAACACATAGAGAGACTCACGGAAACTAAGCCTCAAACATGTGCAGCAAAGTGGATTTGCCAAGCTGAAATTATCACTGGAGTTGCAAGCCGGGGGCCATGTGGCACATGTGGCGCCATCCAGCGGCGACGACGGCGGTTGGTGTTGCTGGCTATAACTTAATGCAATTAATATGCAAAATCGTGACACACAAATAAGCACACAGAGTGAGGCAGGGAGGGAGGGAGGTAGGTAGATGGACGTGCACAGCATGTGCGGAACGATGCAGTCGAGCCAGGGCAGGTTCAGGTTCAGGATCGTGTGCAGCAACAGTAACGAATCCAGCGTGAATGGAGCGTAGCGAGCCTCGGAGTCATCATCATAGTCATCGCCCCATCCGCCAGTCTCAGTGTTGCTCTCTCGCTTGCTCACTTGCCTCGTTGGCGAAGCGCATTAAAAACACAACGACGAAGGCAAAGTGCGCCAAATTAATGAGCGTCACGTGCGTTTTGCTCACTTTGTGCCACACCCCCTTCCCACCAGCTGGCGGTGTCATTCGCCGTAGTAGGTTGAGCGTGTGTGTGTGCCTCTGACAGTGCTGGCAATTTAGCTTCAGCTTGATCTAGCCATATTTATAGCGCTGTGCAACTTAAACTTGTTGGGGATTACATATGAATTATTCTTAAAATCTTTTTCGGTTCTTTGGATAACTTGCTACGTTGATCACGTATGGACTTTAATGTGTATTACACTTTAAGCCAATTCCTTACAGAAACTAACATAATATCTAAAAACCAAAAATAGTTATTTACATATTTCAGTGAAAATCTTTTTTAATATTTTAGATATCCTTAGCAAACAAAACACGTTTAGGCTTTAATATATTTAAAATATTTAGACCAACTTTGAGCCGATAAATTTTAGTGCATCTTTTAAAGAGACTAACGTAAAATTTACAAAAATAAGAAAGCAGATTATGATATATTATGTTCTTCAATTTTCTCCGCTCAGTTTAATGAGTTGACATCTTTCAACTTACTTGAATCTATTTCCTCCAAATAAGTTCAAGTCACTCTCGCTTTGCTCGCACACATTTAGCCGTTTTTCAGTCATATTTCAGCCGTAGTTGCGTCAGCTTCACTAGTCGGTTTTTAGTTGCCGCCATCGTTGCAAGGCAAGTCGTAAAAGTAAACAGAGCATGTGCTGTAGTATTCGCAGTTGCCACTGCCGTTGCACGAGTTGCATGCTATAAAACGCTTATTTTTTTTCCAAGTATGCGCAATTTCTACAAGGTGAGAAATATGGCAAGCTATACACAAAAGATAGAGAGTGGGGAATGAAGCAGGGGAGTGGCAGAACTTAAGTTTAATTTTGCTCATCGCTGTTGTTGTTGTAGTTGTCTGTTTGCGAAGCATGTGAGGCACATATCGCCAGCCAATAAGCTCAGCCAGCCACACGCTGCCACACGGTTTTGGGCGGGCACAGCTTAAAGTCGTTCCACAGCAGAGTGACCCACATTTTGCCACAAGGCTGACCAGCCCCTCCCTCTGTCTACCCTCAAGCCACAGCACACTCTCCCAGTGGCATTAAATATTTTGATGGCGCCCACAAAATGGCAAATTAGTTTCAATTAAATAATGTTGTCGCAATTTAGACGCAGCAGCAGACAGCAGCACAGTGGGAGGGAGAGGTTTAGAGTGCTGCCCCAATGAGTACCAGTTCTTGGCATACAAAAAGAGAGAGAGAGAGAGAGAGCGACTCTGTCTACATGTTCAGTTCATGCATAAGGCAAATGTTGGGAATACCAAGCGCCGCAAGAAGCACAACAACATCCTTGTCCATTCTCGTCCTCAGCCACAAGCTCGTGCTCGTGCTCGTGCTCGTTCTCGCGCAGCATCGTCATCAACATCAGCGTGTCCCAGCATGTCCATGCAATAACGATTGTGGATTCAACATAATGCCCTCATAATTACTGCACACACGCCTCAGAAATTGAGGCAGCAGCAGCAGCAACTGCGACAGCGGCAGCAACTGGCCAATGAGTTGACAGCACGCCCTGCCTCCCTCTCTCCCCCCTTCCTCTTCACCCCATTTGTAACCCCTAACCCGCAGTGCCAGCCACAATGACAGCACCAGCTCCAGTTCCTGCCTCAGTCTCGGGGCTGCAATTTGCATTAAATGTGCGCTTTGTGTTATTAATTTCGAGTGTTCTCAGTTCTCATTAAGAGACACGCAACATTTATGAAATTAATATTTGCCTGTCGAATGAGAAGCTGCAGGGCTGCCCGACGGGGTGCAAATTACGAAAGTTACTTTTGAAAATATGAAAAACGAGCAATAAATTAATCTTTCTTCTTTTTTTGGGGGCAAGCGTGAACAGAATTTCAAGCGAGATTTCTGAAAGAATGAGAGAATGTTATGAAAAGCAGAACAACCACTTGTTGAATATCGAAAAGTAACGAGGGAGATAGGAAGACGGAGTAAAACAGATGGTCAAGTTAGTTCAAAATGAAGTTTGCTTAAGAGGCGAATTACACTGCGCAGAGCCAATTACAATTTGTAAGCTTTTTTGTAAAACATAATTGAAGTTTTCTCACGAGAAGTGCCAATAACATGAATTAAAAGTTGCAGAGAGAGAGACAGGGAAAGAGAATGTGAGAAAGTGGGGAAGAAAGGAAGTAATAGACAGCGAGAGGGGACAACTTACAATATATTACAAACTGAAATCGAGTTGATAACACCGTGCAAATGAGTCTTTGCTTAGACTTAATCAAGTTATTGGAAACTTGGGATAAATTAAAGGTTAATATTCAACCGAGAATATTTATCAAATACCTAACAAATTAATTTATTCCTACACTCATTATTTAATCTAATTTACAAGTTAGTAAATATATTTTCCGTGTACTTGCGCGATTATTCAGTTCAGTCGAGTTTGAGTATTTTATATACATAAATTAATGCGAATCTAATTTAGCATGCTAAATGCCGCAATGCCAGGGAAAAAATAGAACTAAAAATTAAACGAAATTAATATTTATTACACAATTTTTGGTTGATTTGGTTTTGCACTTGGTCGCACTTTGCCACGCACTGACAGAGACGCAGAGGAGAAGGGATGACAACTAGGGCAGATCGACAGTTGTTTGACATGACAATGCAGTGTGGATATGGATATGGATACAGATGAGCTTGTATCTGTATGTGTGTGTGGCGAGAGCAGCTGAAGGAAATTGACAAACAAAACATGCAAATAACTTGTTTTCGCATTTATTTATTACATGTATTACACATGCCAGTATTCATTTATTTACTATACATATAATAATATTTTTTTCCGTTACTGCGCTGAATGTTTGACAAATTTACATTTTGTTTTGCGGTTTTGCAATTTGCATAAATCAATTGGAAATTGTTTGTCGAGCCTGTGAATGCTGGGAGCAAGAGCGAGAGAGTATCGTACATATTTCTAATTATGTTTACAGCATTTTTAGTTTATTTAATTTATGCAAATTGTTTGTTTCCCAAAGTGCCGCAGTCAGCCACACTGCCCTGTCTCACTCCCACTCTCCCAGTTGGCTTGCTAGCCCGCGGCCTCTGATTAATTGTTTGTGGCTGCTTGCAGTTTTTCCCGTTCCTCCCACTCTCTCTCCCTTTTGCTACCGGCATTGTTTTTATTTACAGCGAAAAAGGGACTGTCGAAAAAACGCACAGTATTTTAAGTGGAAATTTAATTAGCCTACATAAAGGATCCTAAATATTAGCTATTAATATTAATGCTTTCGTTTAAATGTCGTCGACAATTTACTGGATTTAATTATAGATTACGAGCGCTTGCTCTTTGCCCTGAGTACATAAAAGAATCGAAAACACCTGAGTATTTTAATTATTTTATAAAAATATTTAATTATTCAAAATGTGACTAAATGAGCCCAAAAAAGTATGCAAGAGATTTTCGTGAAACTAATCCTGCTACAGATTTACAGGCTTAGCCACTCCTGGCAAAAATATAAATGGAATTGATCTATTTATTCTAAATACACCACTATTTTTGCCCTACAGGGTATCCCTGAGTTAATTTCTTAAATTAATTGTGGCTCACTTTGTGGTCTGCGTAGGGACAATTTTCAAAATTTCGCTTGAAATCAAATTGCTATACTTGATTTAACTAATTTCCCTACATGTCCATGTTTATTAAGGCAATTAATGCAGCTTTTGTGCACACTGTACTAGGCGGCGTAATACGATTTGTGCCGAGGGGTGGATGGGCGTGGCAGATATTGTGCAATATATGCAGTTTACTCTTAATTGGAATCATCTTTTAATTGCCATATTAAGCACGCTCTATAAGTACACACTGCGTATACGGTTACAGACGCATAAACACGTGCACACACACGCACACATTGGCAAGTAATTATGCATGAAGACGGTATTTAGTTGAAATTGATTGCACACGAAAGAGACAGTTGATTGGGCGGCTGGAATATGGAGCTCAGTTATAGTGTGCACGTGTATATAGAGACTAGACAAGCACAACTTCAATGCATTCAGGTGTTGAGGTGTGCTAGGCGTCTGTGTGTGTGTATACTGGATGTGCACTCAATTAGACAACCCGACAGCAGCAGTTGAACAAATACTGCAAGGTTAGCCGAATTTAGTTCTGCAGTTGACAACATTTTGGTTAATTGATAAACTATGTTTGTTTAGCGCAGGCAATGTTCCGAAAAGCAAAATTGAGAATTTATAGTTTCAACGAATCTATAAAAATCCCCTAACTTTTCTGTCCACAAGCTTTAAGAGTTTCCCAAGTAAAATCCCAGCTCTTCTTCAAGTTAAACCAAAAAGAGAATGTCAATTTTGTTGGGCGTCAAAACGAAATTGTTTCTGGGAATGTTTGATTGGGGAAACTGTGCCAAATGTTGTCCTTCATTTCCAGGACATTGCAATTATTAATGCAGAGCAGCAAATTGCTCAAATGTCCATGCGTGTACGAAACTGTGTGGGTGTGTGTGTGCACGTGTGAGGCACAAAATGGTCAAACCGGAGTGAAAGCCTTGAGTTTGAGGGCCTTCGAGTGCTCCATTTATTACGGTATTTATGTGGTACGTAAATCAACTGTACAAATGGATTGGAATTAATAAATGAGTCTGCAGCAACAGCTACAACAACAACAACGACAACTACAACTCTTGAAGTGCCTGCTTGAACAACGCGAGTGGCGAATTATGAAAAAGCTTATATGGCTGCCATTGCCAAGCGCGCTGAAAAGTATGCAATAATAAATTGCATTGTTTTAACATAACCAGAAAGAGAGAAAGTGAGAGCGAGATGGAGATGGAGAAAGGGGAGATAAAGGGAGAAGACACACACACCCAATTTTTAATTCGATTTTAAATACAGTTTTTTGCTGCTGTTGTTGAATATTTTATGTTAATTAAACTTGTTGCAGCGACTTGTTGTGCAACTATCTGTGGCAGGTGTAGCACGCATGTGCTACGCTCTGTGTGTGACTGTGTGCTGCAACTTGAAACCAATTACTTTATAATCACATATACACACATACTCACACACACAGACACACTCATACTCATACAATTTGTAACGCTGCTTAATTCCTCTGACTCCCTCGACTTTTTTGGCCCCGGCAAGCAGCAGCTCCGCTTTCGCTGCCACGCTCCTGTGCCGCCCCTCCTCCTCTTCCGCTCTTCTGCCCCTTCTCTTTGCTGCTCGTTACTTCGTTAGTTAGTTTTGACGTGAAGTCTCGCCAAGCAGCGCGATGCTCCAAGCGTGAAATAACTTCCGTCGCGAATTTTATGTTCGTTGCAAAATTTTTATTCACAAAATGCACAATGCGCAGATACTGAGTGTGTGTGTGTGTGTAGATATACGGGTGAATGTGTGCACCTCACACATGTGCAGCAAACAAGCGCGTACAATTTCCCTGGCTGCGTTTGCACTTTGCGGCGCAGTTTTTACTTTTGCTGTCATTTACTTAGCTGCAAATATGTTTTAATGAGCTTGAAATTATGTGGCGGCTGCAGACGAGTATCAGCTGGCATAAGAGTGTTTAAGCCCAGTTAAGCGAGTTCAGCAAGTTTGGCTTGAATTATTTTTAAACTTGATATGAAAATTAAAGCTCACAAAAATTTGACAAAACATGAATTTGATAGTTTGGCTGAGAAAACGCATCAACAGCAGATTAGATGCTTGACACTTGTTTTAATTGTTATATATAACATATATAAATAACAGTTTATAGCATAATAAAGTTCTTAGAATAATAAAGGCTGTTTAATAAAGAGCTAAATGGATACAAATCGAAATTCACTACAAAGTCAAGCTGCAATTTAATCGACTCATAATAAAACCTCTTAAGGAAACATTATTTCGTTTTAAGCACTCAATTTGTGCGTACAATAAATATTCAAAAGTCGCATTTGTATTTTATTGAGAAAGAGACATAGAGAGGGGGAGAGACTTGGCGAAAAAGAGATAGACGGAGAAATTAAATTAAGTGCGACAAATAAAAGCCGCAAAATGCAAATTGCAAAGAGTTTGGCACGAAATTGTCGAATAAAGCTGTAGCCTATTGTCTAAGACCGGCTACACATACACACATACATGGATCGAGAAAGAAGAAGTGAGACAGCAGATAAACACCTTGTTGTTGTAGAAATTCAACTAAAAGAGTGAAACCGCCTTAAGACAGACTGTGAAAATTTATTTACCAAAGTGTTGAAATGTTGCACAACTTAAATTAAAATGACTTTGTCGAGTTGTTTGCTATATCTTGGGGTTCTGTGCCTCCCGCCCCCTTCCTTCTACTCCAAAATACACTCTAGCTGAATTTCAATGTGTTAAAAAATGTGCGACCATGAAAGTTTTAATTGATACGCTATTGATACCCTGTAATAGTTTATAATATTGTGTTTAATTTAAGAAAATGGGGAAAAATTTAATAAAACAAAACACTTAAATATAGTAAAGTTGTTTATATTTGTAAATTAAGGGGTATTTTGCTATTTGTGTGAAATTTCTTATTTATTTCGTGCTATTTCTCTATTTTCCCCTGCTTTGTCTTTGTCGTCTACTTTGCCTGAAAGTTGTAATTATTTTCCTACTTCGTTTGCCACAAGTGTGAAAATAAGCAGAACTTTTTTGTGTCTGAAGTCATTTTTCCCATTTCACGTCCCTTCCTTTCTCTCTTAGTCCTTCTTTCTTTGTCGCTCCGCCATTCTGTGTCTTTTTGTGCAGTTTTAGCGTTGAATATTAATGGAGGTAAAGTTTTTATAGCTGCGCACGGCGTGTGGTCTGGGGAAGAAGAAGAAGAAGGCGAACTTGAGTTGGCCATTAAAAATGTATGGCAAATATTTATTTTAAATTTGCGGTCAGCGGAGAAAGTTCTTCTGTAGTATAACAACAATGTAGTAGAATATGCCAGTTAGCTGGGGTTGGTGTCTCTGCTGAGCTCAGTCGAGTCAAACACCTTAGCACAAATCCACCACCAAAATTTGTTGATCGAAGCAAGAAAACCACCACCAAAGTGAGAAAGATAGAGAGAGTGGGAGAGCGCGAGGGAGAGAGCGTTTACTGAAAGAGAGCGAGCGAGCATGGTGAGTATGATATGGGGTGGGGTGGGGCACGAGTAAATGCACTTTGATATAAGTTGTAAACCAGTTTGTCAGAGTGGGTGAAGAGAGCGAGAGAGCAGAAGAGAGTGCACATTGACTTTTCCATCATTTTATTTCTAGATTGTGTGCTGTGCACACGTGTCATACATACATTTTACATATATTTTATACAAACAATAACATATAATGACTCTGGACGATTACTTCTACAAGGTCAATCGTCGCCATCCAAAACTCAAACTGCATTGTCGGCAAATCTTGTGGGATGCCAAGTGTTTCTCCCCGACAAGTGCTATAACTCTCTCCATAATACGTGGTGAGTCGTTCAGACAGCAAGATCTTTCTTATTGGAGAAGGAGAGTGGAAGAGATAGATGTGTCTAAAGATTGTTTCTTCTTTGCAGAAGCCTACAAGAAGGTGACGGAAGAGAAATTTCCCTGCATGGGTGATCCATTCGTCGAAATGATGTTTCTACTCACAATCCCGCTGGTCGCGTGCTACACCAACGAAAAGGGCACGTTTCGTTTTTATATAATCGAACAGAGCGAGGGTTGAAATGGAATAAGGGATGGGGATAAGCTACTGATTAATTGTGCAATTTCAAGAGACTTATATTTTAGATTATAAAGTATCTTTATACTAAATATATATTTATTTGATCAATTTCTACTTCGAATTTTATTTATTAAAAGAAAAGAAAGTAAATATCTTTTCTTTTAATAATTAAATTCGAAGTAGAAATTTATTAAATAAATATATATTTAGTATAAAGATATCGAATCTGTTATGGATGTAACAAGGTAAAATTTCCTTTATGTATAACCGAACATACCTGCACATTTTCATTAAAAACGAATAATTAAAACCGTATTTTAATTTGGGTATAAAGTCACCTCAGAGCAATGGTGCGATTCCTCTGGCATTCTGTGGCCTGCAGGCAAATATCAGAACGGAGAAATTCGATTGCATCGCTGTGAAAATATCTGCCAATCGCGCTGTGACTGCTGTGACTATGGCAACACACATGACAACGTCAAAACAAGCCACAATCCCGAAAGCAATCGCAAATGGCAAATAAATGCGAAGCGACAGAGTTCAACATGGAATCTGGTGAAGCTGGTGAATCTGCGCCCGCAGATTTGCATAGAATATATGTATAAAATGTCGACTGAAATGCGATGGTAAAAAACACAAAACCAAATAACAAACAAACCGAACAGATACGCAGAGGGAAGGGCAATGGGGAAGAACAAACAAATAAACAAACCAACTGAACAAACTGAATCAAAAACTGACTCGACCACACAAGGCAACAAGCGGGCCGAGGTAAAAGTTAGTCAAGTTGGTACAGAAAAAGAGAGAGAGACGTGTGTGTGTGTCTCTGTGTAGTTGGCGGGTCACGCAGCCGCAGTGGAACCGAAGCACAAAACAAAACGTAATGAAACTAAATGCCGTAGCGAGAAGAAAACCCCAAAACAAATTCATTACGGAACTGCACCTCAGGGGGTGATAATTCGATTCAACGAAACTTTCCTGATTATTTATTGCTTCATGCGGCGACTCTGATTCTGTTTGTCTATGTGTGTGTGCGACTGTGTGTGGGTTATGCTGGTTGCCTGCAGGCAGCTCTTGCCTGCCGTTGAAGTTTTCCCCGTGGCGTTTAGCTGTTAGTGTCATAAAATGTTTTGTATGCCACAAAACTGAAACTGGGCACTGGAACTCATTATTTTGTTCATTAACACTTTTTGCTTTTGCTTTCTCTTTCTCCTTTTGTTCTTGTTGTTGTTTATGTTTTTGTTTTTATACCCCTTACGCCATAAACTTGATAAAAAGGGTAGAGTAAAGTTTTAATTGGGTTTGGCTAAGATTGTTTCGGGATGATCTTCAAGTTGCTTAGACTTCTAGATATTAAACTGAGTAAGCTAACAGCTTACAGATCGGTGGGTTTTGAATATTACCTTCAAGGAAACCTCTAGACTTTACAAAACTATGAGCTGCAAAACTCCTTTGAGAAGATCATAGAGATTCTCAGCCTCATAGATATCAAATTTGGCAAACTGCAAGCTAAAACAACAATAGATATTATAACATATAAACATTCTTGACTCTGCACTAATTACAGAGTATTAACTGGTCGAATTGAGTGTTTATTTACTCCTACCTCTGCTACTTTTTGTTATATTTAGTTTTTTGTTTCAACTAATGCGGGTGCATAAAATTATGCGACCTTCCCTTATTTCTCACTCTTTTTTAGTTGTTGGTTTCATAAATTTGATTTATCTGCGTCCCACTATGCGATTTTATGCCCAAATGTAAAATTATTTCCAGTTTTTATAGTATCTCCCTCAACTCATTTGGCTTGGTTGGGTTTAGTTTTTGCGTATGCAAATGTTGTTTATCTTTTTTGGGTACTTTGTCTATGCTTCTTTACTTTTAATAGCGGCTTTAATTCATTAGTAAATGTGGGACACTGTATACTGCCTCAGACTACACTTGAGTCCACTCTACACTCCATACTCCACAGCAGACTCCTTGTGGCCATTTCTACTCGGGTTATGGCACTTGGCCGAGTTATAAAATGTTATCGACGGCGCAGGTTTTTATGCTTTCGGGGGTCAGATAAATGTGTTTATTGGACATTTTCGGCCAAGTCATTCAAGGCGGCTGTTTAATTTTTGTGGTCTTATTTCGTTTTGTTGTTGTTGTTGTTTTTGCCACCAGCAGCCACGTCTGAAGATAGAAAACATGTTTACGACACGCATACGCAACGTTGTCGTCGCCGTCGTTGGCGGCAGTTGAGGCAGATTTGTTCTGGGATTAGAAGAGAATGTTAAGAGCTGCTCATTAAGAAGCTAAGAGAGTGTGTGTGTGCGAGAGTTTACGACTAGCACAAGACAAAAACTCCGAAATGGCAGGGGGCGGGGGCCTAAGTGGAAATGCGTGCTATTAACAGGCTGATGTTGTAGTTGATAGAGAAAATTGTTAGTTGGCGATTTTAGGAGGCTAATCTAATGCTGAAAGCATTAGAAAGAACAGAATGTGCTCTAAATGTGCTAAGAAGTTCCTCAAATGGCAACTCAAAGAATACTTACTAAAGATTATTTAATAATTCAAATATAAATCTAAAAATCTTTCGTATGTAAAGCGAATCCTTGTGAGTATTCGCTGGGAGTCACATAAATCTTTCTCTCTCGGTAATCCTCTTTCTGGTCTGACTTCTGATTTATCCACTTTAAGCCAGCTTTAAGTTAATTTATTTAGAAATCCCTTAACTAAATCAAAGTTAAACATTTTATTGGCCAGCCCAGTGGAGTCACAAAGCAAGTTTCAATTAAATAGCTCACTGCCTCTGATGCTGCTGCTGCTTCTCCTTTTGCGACTGCTAGTGAGATCCTATTTCTAGCTGAGCCGTGAATGGGCTGGCCCCGGCTGGCACTGTGTGCGCAATTCGCACAACTCCTTGCGGATTTAGAGACGTCAAACAAAAGAGGAGACCGGCGCACAGGCCATGAATTCATTTTAAAATTGTAGCTGCTAAACAAAAGGAGCTGCCATTGTGCAATTAAAATTGTATGGCACTGGGGAGCAGCCCAAGCAGCAGCAGCAGCAGCAAAGGGAGTCAATGCAGCAGCAGTGGCTGGAGCAGGATCAGATGGAGAAGAGCAGCAGCAGTAGCTGAAGCAGAAGCAGCTGGCTGCCGATAAGAGAAATTAAAACAAACAGACGCTGCACGCTCTGTAACTGTTGTACAATCTGTACAATTTCCAAAGTGACACACAGCACAAAAACAAACACAACCCACCCGCACATACACGCAAGAGTTCAATATGTGTCCATGACCAGAATCCTTTCTGAGTCTCAGTCTCAGTCTCAGTCACAGTCTCATTCGCAGTCGCAGTTCCTTTCCTTTCCTTTGGCGCCAGCAGCTACGGCTACAGCTGGTCATGTTTACGGCATATCATGACAGTTTCCCCACTCCTGTCTCTGCTTCTCCCTTCCACTTCTCTATTTTCTTTTTCATTTGCTTTTTTCCGTGTTTTTTTCTCGTTGTATTTTCCTTTCGTTAGTTACTTCTGCTTTAAGTTGTCACAGTTGTTCAACTTGTCGAGTCCGAGTCTGAGTTTGGGGCTGGGTTCATTCCCCACAGGCAGCTGCACTTGTCGTGTTGCTTAAGTCTCCAATGATATCGCATAAGTTTTTCAATTTTGTGCGTTATTAGAAGCGATTAGAGCTGGAGTATACGACGAGTAAGTAAGAAAAACAGTGCGAAAGGGAAAGCAACAGAGAGAGAGAAAGAATGGGAGAATGTGCAGGTTTGGGGGTAAAACAAACAGCAGCCATAAACACTTCACACCAATTGACAGCTGGCTTAATTTGCTGTGACTGCTAAAGGTTTAATACTCTGTAAAATGACTGCAAGTTAAGTATGTAGATGAGTATATAAAACATGTAAAGGTACAACAGCTAATACATACTCTTTTTATAACTGGATATCGCCTTATGAGAACGTGTTGCCGTTATGATCGTACTTTCTATTCACTGTACAATTTAGACTGAGAATTAATTATGTATATTAAACTTTACTACTTTTAGTTTTTAAAAATTATTGTAGAATCAATCTTATATATCATTTATAATCTGATTGTTATAAATAGATTAAAATTAACCTTAAAACTTTCAACTTGTTTCAATGTCAGGAACTTCAAATCTAGGAATTTATGTGGGGTGCATTAAAGAGTTTATTAGCTGCACATACACAATGCATGCAACTGTGTTTTTAATTAAGACTTGCTCAGGCTCTGCGAAAGGAGCCAGCCTTCAAGAGCAGGCACCGAGAGGGTCCGAGCGGGTCCGAGCTTAGCCACCGTCCAAAATTATGGGCAATTAGGCAAGCCGCAAGCCAGCAAATGGATTTGCAGCTGAAGGTAATGTGTCAACAGGCGGCAGGCAGCTGCACAGGATTGCGGTTATGCATGTGTGTATGAGATGGTGTGCCAGTGTATGTGTGTGTGTGTGCGTGTGAGTGTGTGCGTAATGAGGCTTAATTTGTAAAATTCCATGGCTTTTAATTGGCATTGGGGCAGACCACAAAGCAAAGCAAGCTCGGGCAGCTTAGACGGCGGAACTGGGGCAAGTGCACGGCGTAATTATGTGGTCAAGTGGTCAAGCCTTAAGACTATCTGTCTGTGTGTGTGTGTGCATGTGCATGTGCTCTAACTCAAACTGGAACATTTAAGAATTTAAGCATCATTCCTACTGCCTTTTCTTCTGCATTTCTGCTGCGTTTATGGCATGTGCAATAAAAATAAGTGGTTTTATTTCGCCACCTCGTTCGAGTGGGGCAAAAACCGCAAAATGCACAGCAGAAATTAAGTTGCAAGAAACAGAGAAGAGAGAGCAACAAAATTATATGCAAAATAAAATAGGAAACTGCAGGCAACACACAACATGGCCACAAAAGCAGCGCAATTGCAACGTGGCGAGTGTCACGCAGAAAACTTCTTTTTTTATTGCACAACTTTGTCAGCGGATGACAGAGAGAGAGAGAGTCAGTGTGGAAGTGGGAGAGAGCGACGCACATTGCATGCACATTTTCGCGCTGGCCAAAAAAGTTTTTGGCCATTGTTTTGCTGTAAATGGCCCACGCCCAATAGTTTCATATAATCCGGCTTGGCTCTTCTCGTTGCGGCAGCTGCTCGGCTCAGCTCTAGCCGTGGCCTGTGCTTGGATAACTTTAAGTTGCAAGTGCAACTTTTTCGGCATCACATTGGCAAAAGTTGCCAGCAACTTGCTGACATCGAATGCCAATGGGGCCGAGTCGAGCATTATGTAATGGTGCGTATTATGCGTGTAATTGGCACTGCAATTGCACCCCCTTCCCTCCTTTGTCCCCCTTCGATCTAATGAACCTAATGAACTTTGCAAAATGTCAAACGGTTGTCATCCGTTTAGCCACGCAGGGCAAGCTCCTTTCTTATGCCAAATAATGCTCACAAAAGTTTCACAAACTATTTTTCGAAATATTCATTCCATTTATAATTCAATTTTAGAAAGTTTTTCCGGTTTCATACATTTGCATCGCAACTGAGCTTTAATTTGTGGCAGAAAACAATGTGAAATTTTCAACATTTTTGCACAATTATTTGCAAAATTTAAAATATTTTATTTTGATTTTTTACCAAAAAATTAATTTCAATAGAAATTCAAGGAATTTCAAACGGCGCACGAAAGTAGGCAAGAGTTTCTTTACGGGCCATCATGAATTTTGGCATGGCGCCCACAAAAGTAGGCAGCACTTAATTTTTTGAGTTGTCATTTGCATTTCCAACTCGTTAGGCAGCATTCAATTGTTGCCTTTGAGGCTTATTTGTTGTTGTTGCTGTTGTTGCTTTAATAATCCACACTATCAGCAGCAGCGGCAGCAATAGCAACAGCAACGGCAGCAACAATGACAGAAAACTGAAAGCTAAAACAAAAACTTTGGCCAAAGTTGCTTGTGGCCCCGGGGCAGCGTTAAGACCACAAGTAACATTTGTAAAATGCACATTTAAAACTCAGCAAAACTCAAGCACACACACACTAACACACACACATAGTTGGAGTGGCCTGGCAGGAGCTTTGTAGCATCGGCAGCCCAAAAGGATAATAAGAAACGCCTTTGCCTTGACTTTAGCAGCGAGAGCGGCACCAGCAGCAGTAGCAAAACTGTGAAAACTTTTCAATTTATTGTTAAACTTTTGCACTGAGGCGCACAATTATAAAGTGTCATTTAGCACAGGGTACCCCAAAGGCGTTGCAAAGGCGAGCAGCAGCAGCAACAGCAGCAGGAGCCGAAACCAGCAGGAGGACTGTCAAGAAATTATGAAGTGCCGGACGGCAAAGACTGCCGACAATTGCGGCTGGGCCACTTCCGGTGCGAACAGCAGCAGCAGCAGCGTCATCAACATCGTCGTCAACGATGTCGTCGCCGTTGGACATTTTCGGCTGCTTCTCGCCGGGCGCTTTGCTCTTGAGCTGACACTCGAGTGCAAGCAGGCAGCCACGCGGACAGGCGGGCAGCCAGTCAGGCAGCTTCATGCGGCGCATTCAAGTGTTGTTGTCCTGACCGGCAAAGTGTCACAAACACAAATAGAGAGACGCTTCTCTCTTGCACTTGGGCGCTGCGTGATTTACAGCGTGCGACTTTTATTTGAAGTGGGACATTCATTTTACGCTGAAGTGAACCTAAATCAACACCAACAACACCAGCACAAACACGCACACACACAGACACACGTACGCGGCATCTTCACAGCTCTACCAACTGCGCCCACACCTACTTTGTATTCGCATTTTTTGGCAGCTGCTTTTAACTTTAGGGGGGAGGTGCGGGCGGCATCTCTTGTGGCGGCGCCACTTGATTGAAATGCCTGGTAGGCCAAAACGACGACGACGACGATGACGATGGCAGCAATGGCAACGATGGCGCTGCACTTAAGTTGGCTTAATTAGTTTTTCAAAGTTATGCCAACACCACTGCCACGCCCACTTAATGGTTTAAGGCAGCCAGTGCTGCTGCTGCTGTTGCTGCTGCTGATGATGATGCTTCAAGTGATTCCTGATGTAAGTGGGGCAAAAAATGAAGGGGGCAACTGCAACTGAAATGAGTGGGGCAGGACGAGCTAGAGAGGACGTGTTGGCTACCAAGCAACTTGGTAAGGAAGCTGCAGCCCAAGTTCCGCTTAAGGCATCTGCATCCTTTCGGCTGCTTCATCAAGCGTCAGCTGTTGTTTGTGGAACGCATTACATGTTGGCCGACACAGCCAAGTCGATTGCAAGTGCTCTACCAAATATATTTTATATCTGCGCTAAAAAGTGTGCTACCAATTTTAAATAATCCTTTTCCTTCAACTTTATAGTATAATATTATTTATTTTTAATTATTTCTCTAAATTAAATGCAAAATTGATTTATCTTTGCACAAATTTGCATATGAGGTTCACATTCATTTATTTGTGCTCTTTTAGTTTCCGTTAGCGTATTTCCACTTCGCTCTCAAGCTTAGCTTGCCTGCAACTGTTTTGTTATTCTATGTAGCTGCTGCCTTTGGGATTTTTCTTGGCCGCACATATTTTCTTGAAGTTTTCTCTGTGCATTTTCGGCTGGCCCAGACTTTTGCATCACTTTGCCTTTTTTTTTGCTGCTTTGTTTGGTTTTTGTTTCACATTTAATTATGGAAATACTTGCGGCAAAAAGAATATTTGCATAAATATTGAGTGCGCACTGTGCTGCGTTCATGAAGTTGCCGGCGTAACAGATCTCTGATGTTTTTTACAAACTTCGCTGTCAGTCTATTTCTCTTTCTCCCCATTTTTTTTTTGCGCTGCTCTCTAAGCTGAGCGCGTGTGCAAAGTGTCAAAAACTAAATTGCTAAAAGCCAAATGGTCAAACTCAGCCATCAGAGAGACACACATACACCAGCACGGCCATCAAGCCGTAACCAAAATGCTTTTATGCCTGCCGGCAACTGGCAAATGGAGGGAGAGCAAGAGCGAGTTGGACATTCATTTCCAATGAAACTCATTTTGCGGCCACACACACGAGACTGTTGGCTTTCGGCTCTTTTACAGCTGAGCGGTTAGACGCAGTCCACAACCGCATTTCAGGCAGACGGACAGACAGACAGACAGGCAGGCAGGCCCGAAGCAAAGGGTGTCCGAAATTAACTTGACTAGTGACACCTTGACAATATTTACAGCAGCAGGTGGAAGGGCAGTTGAGGCAGGAAGACAGTGAAGGCGCCAGCAGTGACATTAAATAGGTAACCGCATTTTCGCATTTTATATTGTAGCACACATGACACTCGGCTTGGCTTAGAGTGAAAGACGATTGTTGATTTTGGCAGCTGGTCACGCTGGATTTTCAATTTTATTTGCAGCCTTTTTTCTGCTGCATCAGCGCGTCAGAGGCCCAGCAAGTGTCAGGGCTTTGTCACTGTACCAAACGTGACACTGTCCGATGTGGTTAAGAGATTTAATAGAATTTCGCAAAGCTGTCAACTTTAAGCCGAGTGCAGAGTGCACAGTGCACACTCTGCTGCCAATGCAGCTGTTAAAGCCAATTCGGAAGGAGGTCAATGAGAAAAATGCAAACGCATGCAAAAATGGCAGATGTTCTGCGAAAATCTTTCGTTATTGCAGTGCAGTTTTAATGCAGCATAAAAGTATGCTACGTTTATTAAAGTTTAGCAACCTATTTGCACCTTTGCATTAATTCTACTTCACCATTTGTAATTCTTAAGAATATTCCCCCGTGATGTTAAGATACGATATTATGATGTATGGATTCTTCACTTAATAAAATATAACAATTTTTTTTTTTTTAATTAAAAGTGTAAAAATTAATCAGGGCGAAATCATTTCGGGAACGCATAAAAAGACGCGTATCACAAATATTTCGATTTCATGTTCGCCAGGCACGATAATTTGTGATGCGATGCGATGATGTGGAGAGAAAAATTATCTGCATATTCAGTTTGCCTCCCTCTCTCTCTCTCACTCTCTCTATCTGCCTGCAGCTGCCACTTGATGATGCACTTATTCATTCAAAGGCCGCGTCAAATGCGTCTGTCAGCAGCGGCGATGAATCAACGTGAATGTGAATGCGTATGCAAAGTTGCATATTTGGGAAAGAGGGAAAGAGAGAGAGAGAGAGTAAGTAATATGGGTGTGGCAGCTGTGCTGACTTGCTGCTCATTCGACTGCTCATTCATTATGCCAATGCCAGGCGCTGGGAGTTTAAAAGAATTATGCCATAAGTTAACTTTAGCCAAGATGAGTTTTGTCTGCATTTGGCAGACGCGCTGCCTCATATCGCATGTTGCATGCAGTGTGCTGCCTGCTGCATGTTGCATGTGTTGCTGCTTGCTGCTGCCTGCCTGTTGCCAGCTCTTGCTTGGCTACTGTGTTGCCTGCCTTTTGAGCTTGACTATATTTATATAGCTGACAGCTGCTTGTTTTTCACTCAGGCAACGCCCCAACCCCAGTCTGCTCAGGCTCTTAGCATAAATGATTGCCGGCAACGTGACGTATGCGTAATTTGTTGATGCTACTGCTACTGCTGGCTGTGCTTGTGCAGCAGCTGCTCGACGCATCTAGAGCAAAGTGCATTAAATGCATATTTGTTGCACACCTTGGCAAACACTTAAACGAAATTGCTTTGTCGAATTTCGATGCTGAGAATTTTCTACTGCCAGCAGAGCATAGTAAATTGCCAATTTGTCGAACTTTTCGCTTTTATGGCCGTCGAAAAATATTCCTCTTTTAGTCCGACGATTTTCCACATGATGTCGTCGGTAGCAGGCTCTCTTAGAGCTTGCCTGCCTGCCTGTCAATGCCAACTAATTAAGCAGATAGAATTTCATTTCTCGAGTCGAAGTTTCCCTTCACTTCCTCCTCTCGCTTGCACTTGGAGTTCTTCTCTCTATTGCATTGCTCGCATTTCGTTTCAATTTGGCCTAATTCAATTGCTGCAATTCCAAGTCGAGGGCTGCCACAGTCAATTTGCCAGCTAAACGCAATTCGTATTAGTTTCGGTATTGTTTCCACAGAGAGATGGAGATCTAAAGAGAGAGGGGAGGAAGTTGGAGGGAGGGAAGTATCAACACTTACTACATTTCATCTCAGTCCCTGCTCAAGTCAAGCCTGTCAATGCGTCTTTATGAGCATTCCTGCTGCCCATTTCTCATCGTTTGCATTTCCCATTGATGTGTGTCAGTGTGTATTGTATACATGTATGCATTGGTGTGTGTATGTGTCTTACTTTTCCAGTCCAAGGGATTATGTGGCAATTAAATGCGTAATTTTACGATCTCAAGGTATTTAGCTATGCCAGCAAATATTGATTTATGTTTAATCAGCAATAATTGCTACAGTTCTTCACGGATTTTGTGCAGATATTTATGCATTGCAGATATTATTATTATTATTATATTGCGCACATTTTCAGCAGTTTTAATGTAGTTTAAATTCGAAATACTATACAAATGTAATATAAATATACATTTATAAGTTTAATTGATATTTTCGATGTGCAAATTGAGCTCAGAACAAGAATTGAATTGCTAGAAATTATATTATGGCAAAACCTATACAAAACTCAAATTACACCTAAGCAAAGGCAGACTAATTCTCAACAGGTATTGATAATACTTATTCATTGTATAAATATGAATATTCAATACATATAACATATATGTATGTATATACATATACATACATATACATATATACATGTAAGTCTGCTTACTTTATCATCTTTTACAACTAAAAAGTTGCTCGATGAGTTTAGCTCATGCTGCGCATTATTTTCTCTGCTTTGCCAACTAAATCGAGCAACCTTTTGCGCTATCGCATAACACATATCTCTAAAGTACTCGAGTATTATAATTTCTCGCCGGGCACCTTTTTTTCTTTCTCTCTTTTTATGCAGCAGTACCGCAAATTGCCATTGAGCGTGTAAATATTTGAAATATTTCTCAACAGAATGTGCGCTTATAACTTGGACACATTCAACCCGACCACGGCATGGTCAAAGCGCAGGAGCAACCACAACGACAGAGAGGGAGATATAGGAAGTGAAAGAGGAGAGGGTAGGGGGAGGGTTCACGTTGAGTTGCCGCAGGCAGCCGGAGACCCCGTGAAAACTGTCATTATCCGCACGTCCACACGGCATGTGCGATGGCTCAACCGGAGGCAAAAACGGGTTGGCAACGAGCGAGTGGATTGGGTTGGGTAACGCGTCTGGTTGGGTTAAATGTAATGTGCATACATTAGTCATATCTGAATGAGGGAATAGTCGCGGATCGCGGGCAGGGGGTCGCGGGTCGTGAGGTTAGTGTGTCCTCGGGGCTGTGGGAATAGGACGCATCCGGTGTGGAATAATGGAGAGATACGCACGCGTAGCGACAATAAAACGTGCAGCGTCTCTCTATCTCCCTCTCCCTTTCCCTCTCTCTCTCTATCTCGCTCTCTTTCTCTAATTACGGCGAATACAATGCAACAAAATAATTTCCGATAAGCCGCAATTGGGGCCAGCCTGCAATAACAACAACAAGGGCGCGAATAACCGGCGGAACTTTTCCAAAACGGATGCGGATTGCGTAAGCGCCCCGGGATAGGTAAGGGCGGGGGGATGGGTATGAAGATGGGGCACCCCGCACTGTTTCCGCTTGCCTCCTGACAATTATTCAAAGCGGCACGCGTTCAACTTTCTCGCTCGACACTCGTAATTTTTATTAATTTTACGCCGAAACTTTTCAGCTGCTTCTTCTTCTGTGTTTTTTCCTGGCTTAGCGACTGCTTACAAGCGCTTCGCGTTGTCCAAAAAATTATAATAAAAAACTTCGCAAAAGCCGTGAAAATAAAAAAATGTTGTAGAAAGACATAAAACATGAAATTTTCTTTTACTTTGACGCCGCTCAGGGAGTGGGCCGGAAGTCGTTGCTGCGAGAGAAGATGGAGATGGAGGTGGAGGGCACTGGGGTTGCCTGGGGGCCATTGTGGATTTCCGTTTTAATTAGTCGACTGCGGCAGCGCGCACCGGAATCTGAATTCCGAAACTGTATTCTCAAGCCCAGGCCAGGCCGGGCCAGACCAGACCAGGCAGACAATGGGCCCGGAGAGTCGCGCCGAATGGCAAAAGTTGCCCATTGCCAGCCATAACTGTAAAATGCGCCTTGACACAAAGTTTCTTAAAATGTAAGAGGGGGAAGAGGAGGAGAGAAGGAGAGACTGAGTCTCAGTCTTATCTTACATTCTGCTGTCTTCGGCTTCATCTGCCTCTTCTTCTCCTTCTCCTGCTGCTTCTCATCCTCAACTTCCTCAGCTCCTCCTCCTTCTCTTGAGCATCCTCTCTTTCTCTTTCTCGTTCCGCACCATTGTCTGCGGCCAGGAAGTTCAACTGATGTGCATAATTTAAATGAAAATGTCAACGCGGCTTTCGGCAGCTCATTGCAGTTACTTTAACTCGGTGCTGCCCCCCCTGCCACTCTCTCCCCCTCCCTCTCTTGTTGATGCTGTTTCAGCTTGCTGACTTGTGTGTGTGTGTGTGCCGGAAGTGACAAAAGTTGGCTGCGCCTTGCAACAACAGCAGCAGCAGCTGCCGCCGCCAGAGCCAGCTCGCGCTAATGTGCTGCGGTTGCCTTTAAGTGCGTTTAATGAGTCGCAAGCTGCAGGATTTGGATTAGGGTTACGAAAATATAGCACAGGGCTTACCACTTAAGTGGACTTTGCAAGTAAAGTCATAAGCAGCCAGCAAGCTACTCGTAAGCAAATGCTGAGAGAATCATAAGCTTTGCTTTTGAGCGTTGCTCGAAAGTGAGAGAGACTTAGGATTGCTCAGTTGGGCTGTGATTATAAAGAGATTTAAGAGGAAACGAGTGAAATGGAGAAGGAATAAGCAAGAAGGAAGAACTAGAGAAGGTAAGAGAGAAAGAGAGAGAGAGAGAGTGTGAGAGCGAGGGGGAGAGAGTGTGAGTGACAGCATTCTCTAAGGTGGGGATAATTTTATTTAAAATTATTTATTGATCATGCGTATATGAATTTATAACTTAATAAACCATCAATTAGTCTATTCTTCGTTTGACAGACGGAGGGAGGGAGAAGGAAACACAGTGTGAAATAAAGATACATAGAGAGAGATTTAGAGAGAAAGAGAGAGAGAGAGAAAGAGAGAGAGAGAGAGAGAGATAGAGAGATAGAGAGAGAGAGAGAGAGAGAGAGGGAGAGAGATAGAGAGAGAGAGAGCTTGAGAAACTAGTAGCACTATTAATCTTGTAAGCTTCTTTATCAATATTTTCTTAAATTTCTCCATTACTCATTTCAATAATTTATTTATCCGTTTCTTTTTAGTTAGGAAACTAGAGAGAAAGACAGAGACCACGAAAAATATAATACGCTAGAGAAATGGAGAGACATACTAGTACTAAGCTGAAAGAAAGGTTTTCTATGTTTATGTACAGATTCATCAATATTATTTTGATATTATTATTATAATGTTTGTATTTGTTATTTCGTAAATTTTGAGGCTTTGTACTGCGATGTAAATTGACTGTCCTGTAGTTCTGTGTTTATTTATTGTTCATATTAAACTTAATACAACTGCCACCCAAGGTAGTAGATAATTTTCACCAAGGTAGAAAATCACTTCAATCACATCTATGAAGTTATTTATTCTTAGTAAAATATAAGGTTAATGCTAGATACTTTAGAAGTGAATACATTAATTTGTTGGTATTTTTCTTATTTTTCTACTCAATAATATACTTGAGTTTAATTCTTTTAATAACAATATTCATAGTTTATCAGCTGATTTAACATTTCTTACTCTATATATCGTCATATTAATGATAGGATATATACTAAAAACATGCACATTATTTTATCATTATAATTTCCAATCCAGTTAATCGTCGCGTTAAGCCTCGCGTAGTGCTTTAGCAGTTCACATATCTCTCTCTACTCTCCCCACTTGCTCTCCACTCTCCACACTCTCTTTACACTCTGCGGCACTTCAGCTGCCTTTGCGTTCAATTTGCCTATTTGTTATTGCTTAATTGGAAATGAATATATGCATAAATGGAGCGCAAATTGTTATTGCTCTGCGAGTGCGTGGGATCGGACAACATGCATAAACTACGCATAATAAATGAGAGTGCAGCAGGAGCAAAAAAACAAAAATTAAACTTTAAATTGCGTTAAATGTTGGCAGGGAAAAAAAAGAGGGGCGTGGGAGGACAACAACTTCAACTGCAACTGGAAAATAGTTAACGCCATTTTTATTTATGACGTAAATACGATCGGGCATATTTCATGGAGGGGGGCCTACAAAACTGATAGATATGCCGAACAATGCATTTTCGAGTGGCCTCAATTTTCCAGCTACTCTTGATGTTCTTGTTGTTGTTGTTGTTGTTGCTGCAGTTGCTCGCTTTTTCTGTTCGCTTTTCTGGTTTATGTTGTTTGCATATTCGACGCCTGCCTATCAGTCCAACGAGGGGGGGAGGGGGACGGGGTACTGGACACGGATTCAGACTTGGGAGTTGCATTTGATGGGCGCCTGTCAATGCCAGGCAACAAAAGGAAAATGCTGAAAAATGTGTACAGCTTCGACAGCTGAGCAAAAAAAAGGAGCTGATAAATTTATATGCAACCGCACACACACACACACACACAGATACACCTACAAGCATAAGCCCACATAAAGCACTCAGAGAGCTGAACGAGCCTGCATTTAACAATTTATCTGCAGCTGTCAAAATTAAAACCCCATACGGAGAGCACAGGCCCAGGCCGAGGACCAGGACCAGCGCCAGTCCCAGTGCCATAGCCAGGGCCAATGCCAGCGCCGTAGCCGGGAGCTGGTGCAGCGAACCACGACGAGTCAATACCCGTGGCAGCCGTAGCAGTGCCCAGGACATAACCCAGTCGCAAGTCAGCTGCAGGCGGCATGGATTTGGAATACAAAAAAAAGGGCAAGAAATAAGAAGGAGAAGAAGGTGCAGCTGTGGTGCAGGGGGAGTAGGAGGGGGGAGCAGCGGGTGCTGCAGCAAAGAAAAGTGCAGCAACGAGAGAGGCAGCTCCAAGGGGGTCACACAATAATGCCGGTCACAGGATAAGCAAGCTGAAGCCAGCCAGTCAGCCAGTCAGCCAGGCAGGCACTCGGACAGATAGCCACGAGAGAGAGAGAGAAGGGGAGAAGAGTGCTGAGGTAGGGGGCTTCTACCGGCGGACAGTGGGACAGTCAATAGCAGCGGCTGGCTGTAAAAAACGGAAATGGGGCAATCATAAATTTACACAGATATGCAAGTGCCCTCGCTCGCTTGCTTGCCTCTGTTTGTGCGATTGAGTGTAGTAGTGTGTGTGTGTGTGTGTGTGGGTGTGTGGATTGCTGCACTTGTGTTTGTACTTGGCAGCGCATACCCCTGCTCGGCCTGCCTAACCAACAAACTCTACAACAAGGAGACACAAACAGAAGCAGCGGCACCACGGCGAGAAACTGCAGTCGCCCAAAAGGAAATCTCGTGGAACTCAGTGCCCCATTCGGCATGATTGGAGATGTGCACGTGATTTTTGGTGGGTAGCAAGGGAGGTATTTAATGTGGGCGTGAGTAGTTATAGCGTATTTTGTCTGAAGAGGGAGAGAAAGAGAGAATGAGAAACTAGTTTTCAACTTTGAACTAACTAGAATTAATCTCTAGTTTTCGTTGTATAATTTCCTTGGTAGTATTTCCTTTTGATTGTAATAAGTTTTAATTTGTTAGAGTTTTTTTAATTTATTAATATATGTTGTGTGCTTCAGTTAATAACCTACCAAGAGAATGGTATTTTATAAAAGAAGAAATCAAGCAAACCTCTGGTTTTTGACTTTTTCTCTTTGTTAATCTCATCAGAAAAAAAGTAAAAAAAAACCCATCGAATTGTTTTTATATGCAAGTGCTCAAGCTTATTTTTTTAATTTATATATATGGTACATTTCTTAAACTCTAGAGAGGACTTATAGTAGAATTCGATATCTTTTTTAATATTTTAAAGGTGTTTAGCTTCATAACATGTGCACCAACTGGATTGCATGCACATCCAGAAAACATCAAAAGGTTCTCATTCTTCCTCTTTAAATTGAATTTCCTAAAGGGTACAAGGGTACTACACATATCTACCAAAACATTAAAATTATAAATACATTATACTCACCATACGAATACCCTAACCTACTTTGTGTTCGACTCACGCGCCCATCGCCAGTCGCTCTCGACTGGCCGCAAACAATTCAGCTGCCAAATGGCAAAAGTTTGTCTGTGTGCGTCTGTGTGTATGGTGTGTGTGGAGGGGTATGCGGGGGCTGAGGCAGTCACGGAAAGGACTTCGATTTAATGCGAATGCGATGCGTTGCCCTTTGCAAGCCTGCGCCTCGAACATCCTTGTTGGATTTGGAGCCGGAGCTGCAATTTTATTCTCCTCTACATACATTTTTTTTTTGCTCTGCTGCTTTGCTTTTGGGCGCGCTGCGTTCGCGCTGAGCTGAGATTTGTGGTGCGGTGCAAATAGATTTCTAGCGCAGAACATAAATAATACTCACACACACACGCACAGTAGGGAGTGTGTGTGTGCGTTGCCAGTTGATCCTTCGGTTTGGCATGCAAAAAACGAAAATCAAAGTGTTTGCATTTGTTCAAATCGCACACAAAAGCAAACGCATTCGCCATAGCCACGAGGCTAAAAGGCATGGGGAGGAGGCGAAAGGGGTAGCCTTTGCATTTTCCAAGGGCGTGGCAACTGACAAGGCTATTCTCTTACTGTCCCATTCGGCTTTGCATGCAAATTTTCAGCGTTCGGGCAAAACGTTTGACATTTGCCATCTCTCCTACTTGAGATAATGTGCCTTTGTGTGTGGAGGTTCCTCTCTGTGTGTGTGTGTGGCTTTCTCTCTTGTTGGTATGTGTGTTGCACAGTTCCCCCTCACTTTGTTTTCATTTTCATTCCTCTTTGCTCTCTCTCTCTATCGGCATTTTCCATTCTTTTCCATTCGGCTTCAGTTTTGCTAGTCGCATATTTTACGTTGGGTTTTTGGCCTCGCATAATGATGACCAGAACTTGCCACGCCCCCCCCTGCCTCATGCATTGTTTTCCCTCTTTGTGCAGCACTCTGTATGCACTTCGCATATCGCCATCGCATTGCATATTGCCATTGGTACCACAAATAGCCGTAGGAGCAGTAGCGCCTCCTTCTGCTTCTCCTCCTCCTTCTCCTCCTTTTGCTCAGTCATTTTTGCCGTTCAACGTTTTGTGCAACGTTCTGTGGCAGTAACATTTTTTGTGCACTTCATTAGTGTCATTTTGAGGTGCAATTAGAAGAGCCACATGACTCGTGCTGCCTGTGCCTGCAAACTGGGTTATTCCAAGCGAGAATTCAATGCACAAAGCATTGTTTCAGCATGATCGACTCTACGGTAGAACTGAGGTGCAGAGTTCATGTGTATGATACTGTGAACATGAAAAATATCTGAAATTTCCAATATTGAAATATTCTGTGCAGCTAAAATAGCTTTGATTGAGTTAGAGTGTTTTCTTGTGGCAGACTTGAAAAAGGTCTTTAAAGAAAATATTAAATGCACAAGATTCAAATAGTTCCCAGTCTGCAGAGCTGTTACCTCCCTTTACCTAACCAAAACACCTGAAAAACTTATTTCTCTTAGTCAAAACTTACCAAACAATCTAAACAAAGAAGTGTTGCATACTTCACAGAGTAAAGTTTTATTTTCTACCTAACACGTTTGTGCAAGAGTTTAATTTGAGTATTTTAAAAATCTGACAAACTGATTTCATGAATTCCAACTGCAAAACACTCTAGAGATGTCTGGCGCAATATTTGTTGACTGATTCGTCTGGCTGCGGAATACCCAGAGAGCGTTGAATTTTTAAAGGTAAACATACACAGAGAGAGGGAGAGAGTGAGGGGGGTAGTGGGAGACTGAAGACTGGCTGGAAAACTAAACTAAAATTGCGTCAACTTCACAACAAAAACAACTGAGGCATCAACTCGAACTGCAAGTCCAACTGAGAGTGAGCTGAAGCCAGAGCTGAAGCTGAAGCTGGAAACTCGAGCTGGCTCTGTGGGTAATCCCCAAGTGCTGCTGAACACGAGTATAACACACGTAATGCATATTTAAACATTTGCTGATAGCAAATGACAAAGGTGCTGCTGCCTGGCAGCCTCTCGCCTGGCCTGCGCTGCTCTCGGCAGGGAGTGGAACGTTTCATGGAGTGGAGTTTGGGTAAATGTTTGGCCAACTTAAACCTTAATCAATGCAAAAGTTTTTGGCCTAATCGCTCTCAATTATTCAAGTGAAACGTGGCATTTAACAACTACGTGAGCCGAGCCACTCACGTGAACAACGACTGTGCCACAATGTGGTGGTGGTGGTGGTGGAGTTGGTGGCATGAGGTCCTTAACGAAGCATAACTTTCGCTCTCAGCCTCTCAGGTAGTAGGCTGCCAACGTCTGGGCCACTCAAGCGGCTGAGCCTGGGCCTGGCCTGAGGAGTGGTCGAGCCTGTTAAGTGCCACACGCTGTTGCCAGGGTTAATAATAATCATATTTAAGTGAAGCGCATTGGACTGTATGCCAAGCCCCTGCCATTTCCCCCCTGTTTCCCAACCCTTCCTTGCGCTGAAAGAGGACAAAGTTGCAAGCGGAAACGGAAGCTAGCTAGGTAGCTACCTGGACAACGCTCCATGCGATATGTCTCTCTGTCTCTCCTGCTGCCTGCATGTGCCATCTGAATAAGCCTTTTGTAAGCATAGTCAGTGCTCTAAGGGCGCTCACCAAACTGTAGCTGGAATTACTGAAAACTATTCGCACACAAAAATATTGTTCATGCTGCTGCTGCATAGAAAAATTGAAAATTTTCTACTTTCCTAGTTTTGCGCACGCTGAAATCGGAGAGCGCAGCACTAAAACTTTGTCTGCTTGCGGCCAAGAGGCGAATGGGGAAGGGGGGCATGTACTGGGTACAGGTAAACCCAGCTGCAGCAACTGCAGTTGCCTGATGAAAAGTCAGGAAGTAAAGTTTTACGGTTCACATAAAAGCTGAAATGTTCATACAATCAGCATGAATTATAACTCGGATGTGGATTAATAGTTGCCCAAGTGTGTGTGTGCGAGTGTGTATGTGTGTGTGTGTACTATAACTCTGTGTGTGTTCTGGCTTTAGTTTTGGCTTCGCCTGGCATTTCTGGCTGAGCTTTTGTGGATGAAAAGCCTCGTAAAATGTTGAAGGATTTTGCCTTTTCTACTTTTCTACCGGCTGCATTTGTGATTTCGCTTGTAATTAAAATTCCTAAAATGATATCTGAGTCTGCTGACAGCGTACGGTTAATTGAATCGCAATGAATTGATGGACATGTGACGGGGGGAAATCAAACACAGATATTCAGTTTGGTTGAATGTAAATCGAAGAATAGAAGGAGAAGAATGGAGAGTGGATGTATCGGCATATACGAGTAGTCGAGAGATTCTTTGATAAACAATGATTGATAAAGAATGAGTAATTTACCAAAAATGTTATGATAATTATGTGATATAACATACTACTATATATTTAAAGTTCCTATTAGAGGCAAGATGTTTTTTTTTTAATTTTTAGGTAATTAATTTAATTTGTAATCTTAAAAAGACTTCTGGCGCCCGACGTGGAAAATTTTGGTAGTCTCAGAACTAAAACTTGACAAATTTAAATACCAAATAAATACTGCATAAGTTCATTTGCTTTTTCTATGCAATTTTAACTAAATAAAGCAAACACTGCAAAAAATTGCTTTGTTTTTTGCATAATATCCAAAACAACTACTCATGAAAGTTCACAACATGCACGCCCACTATATACTTGAGTACTACACATACACACACTCATACTACATAACATATATGCCATATAGGAACTGGCAACTGGCCGTGAGAACATAAATTAGAAATGCTGCGTTGACACGAAACCGAAAAGAATTCAACATCAGCAAATATTTGCAGCACGTTTTCCGTTTACATATCAGCTTGACAAGTTTTGCATTACGATTAAGATGTACAGCACAGAAAGAGAGAGGGAGAGGGAGAAGGAGCGAGACAAGAGAGAATGGGAAGAGATTGGCAGCGGGAACTTCCAACAACAACTACAATAGAACAACGTTATCAACACCTTTTGTCGCACAAACACAGAGAATGCCAAAGCAAGTTGTGTGTGTGTCGCCTCTATTGTGTTGTGTTGTGTTGTGCTGGTGGGCGGGGCCAGCCTCCAGCCTCCAGACGAAGACGGAGTCGGAGTTCAAGTCATGAGTGAGATTTATGTGTTTTGCTTGGCTGCGATTTGCTCTGACGTTGCTTCTTCTACCTTCCCCTCGCTCTCTTTCTCTCTCCCTGTGACAATAAAACAAAACAAAACTTGCGATTAGATGGCAGTTATGACGGGGGAATGGTGGAGGAGGGAGTGGGGGAGGTGGGAGTGCGCTCGTCGTCGCATAAATATCAGCAGCAGGCCACGTTGCAAACGTGGCAAACATCGAATGCCAAATATTTTGACGTATTTCAATGGCCAGGGCGATCTCGCTGCCCCCTGCCATCCCCCTGCCCTATCTACCACTGCTGGCCATATATAACGCACACAGCGACCCCTGCACAATGGTCATTATGGCCACAAACGTTGGAATAACAGCCAGTCCACTCTACACGCCCCCCCCCACGCTTTGGCAGAGCTACTTGCCACATTGCAACTTATATTTATGAGTGGCATTCGCGACTCTGTGCTCCACGTTGCGAGTGCGTAGGAATTTCGCCTTTGGCTCGTTAAGATTTACGAGGCACTAAGACACACACACAAACATAGGACGCACACACATGCGGGCCGGAGGAAACGGGCAACGTTGTGGCACGTCGCTGACTTTAGAAATTAATTGGCCCAACTAAGAAATTCGAGAGTAAACGTTGTGCTCATAAGTCCTGGCATCGTCCTGCTGCTGCTGCTGCTGCTGGCCAGAACTGAGGCTGCTGGCGTCGTCCACCTAGCTGGGCTCTGCTCCTTGTGGTGGCTTCTTCTTTGGTTTTTTCCTTGCGCACAGACAAAATTAATTTGTTATCCTCGCTTGTTTAACGCAGCTATAAATTATGATGCCAAAACTTTTTGGCCACTCAAAAAGCAAACATCCAACAACAACAAGGAGGGGAATTCGGGGCAACAACAACAAGAAGAACAAGGGGCCAGTTTTGAACGTGGCCAGCACGTTGCTGGGGCAATTATTAGCTTTTGTTACGCACACTTTATCACCGACCGTGTCGATATGCATCAGCCTCCTGCCCCGCCCCCCACTCTGCGCTGTCTCTTCTTATATATGGGCCGCGTAATTGGTGGGCACGTTAATCAACACGGCTCGAGTCGTGACTGTGTAGTTGTAGTTGCTGTAGCAGCCTCTGCCCAATTAGAGAAGCAATGACTGCAGCATCTTCGAGGCGCGCCACACCGAAGATGGATGTTGATGAGCCCCAGCTAGGAAGTGAGCGCAGAGGGTGTAGGCTGTGCTGTATCGCACATAAATCCAAGATACTAGCTGCTATTAGTGTGGTGTTTAGTGCACCCCGTGTTTGATGAGCTTTGATTAGTTGCGCAGATGCGCAAAGCCAATATTCGTTTCACAAATTGCTTTGAGAGCTCACGCGGTGGTGCCCTTGAGAGGGAACAAAGTCAACTAAAGCGAGGATTTCTTTGAAGAACCTGCTTGAGGGAACTTTCAAAGAACGCTGTTTATACCCTAGAATCTAGAGGAAGTTGCCTAGATGGCATTACACACAGAGTTCATTATGAAATTTACCCTCTACTTTGGTGCTCTTCATACTCCGTAAGCTGCGAAGAAATCACTCAATTTATTTACAAAAAAACTATAGCATACTTTTAAGCTGTTGCCAGAAATTCTATGCAAAAGACCAAACAACTTGAGCGTTTTTGATAGAAATAATTTCAATTTGTTAAAAGCTAAATCGCCTTCTGCATAGTTTCTCTGAAATTCTCAAGCATTGAAAGCTTATTGCAAGTGCTGCTTGTTATAATACACTGTACATTTCTGTAGTTATTTGCCTTGTGTTGCCTTTGCCGCACGCCAATTTGCAACTGTAATCCCTGAGTTTGATGCAATTGCAGCCCTTTTTTCTACGTCCAATATATATATTTCATGATCGCCAATTAGGACGGGCTAAAAACCCCGTTTACTTCAATTGCCACTTTGCAGCTGCGTATTAGCCGAGTGTTGCATGCCACTTGGGGAAGTTGGCGGGCTCTTCTGCTCGGGTAGCTCGTTGGAAAACAGATTAAATTTCTTTAGCATCCAAAGTTGTTGCTGCTGTTGCTGTTGTTGTTGCTGCTCGCTGTGCAACCACCTTCCAATTTACTCACTCTCCCACTCCCTCCCTCTTCAACGTCGTATGTGGCATCGTTGTCGCCTTGTTAATTAAACGTAGCATACACCGTGCGGTGCGGCATTGCGCCTCGATTGCGATTGACACAATAAATTGTCAATTACAGTGCAATTACGTATGGAAATCGTCGCAGGTTGTGGCGCAAAAAATGTACACAAAAAGACAGTAAAAAGAGAGGGAGCAGTGTAGAAGGGGGGGAGGGAGGGTATACACAGCCACCGCTTGATTAAATCGATAAAAATCGAGTCGCATTTAAAACGTTGCTACAACGCGCACAATAGAAACGTGCAAATTTGCCAGGCTCGAGGTGCGAGCGAGAGGGTAGGCAGACGAGAGAGACAGCAAGACAGTTGAAAATGCCTGCGAGTGGAGTATTTAAAAATTGTCGAACTGTTATCAACGCACAACGAAAAATTCAGTCAACATGGCGACCAGAGGCAACACAGTGGGACAGACAAGGGAGACCTCCGCACTGGGAGTTTACTTTATCAAGGGGAATGGTCAGTGCTGGGTGGCTATGGCGGTTGCAAAGGTTTAACTGGTAACCATTTTTCGAGTGCCTCGCGGCAAACAACAACAAATAGTGAAATAAACGGCAGCATGAAACAATTTAATGCCCTGCAGTGCCCAAAAGTAAATCGCACTGTTTAAGTCTTTAGCCTAATTGTGGTTCAGAGAGCTCTATCTATAACTATAAGTACAGTGGCAATGTTTGGGGAATCCACTGCACTGGCAGATATAAAAGATAGTTGAGGGTCGCCAGCCCAGGGGGCCCATAGCTCACGCTTGTCTCTGAAAATATATATCAACGTTAAGCATGAATAGTGTCTGGGATGGTATTCTCTAAAAAACAAACTACAATGTTTATTATTATAAAGTTTAGAGAAACACATAAAAGAAAAAACAAACTATAATGTTAATTATTATAAACTTTAGAGATACACATAAAATATATAATTGGAAGCTACTTGGAAATCAACTAAGTTATTCAAATTTTAAAATATATATTGTGTTTTTGCAAAGTTAATTCTTACTTGTGTTTAATCATCACATTATATTTATGCACGTCATATTTATGCACATCATATTTATGCACATCACAATTGTACACATCATAATTGTACACATCATAATTATAAGCATTGCATTTAAACACATAACATTTACACCCATCACATAGATGCAAAACACATTCACATGCCTCATTCATTCTGTTAAGCTACTGCAAACCTTTCCCAACTGGTTACAGGGTATTCGCATAGTTGCTACACGCTTGAATGGCGCGGTTACTCGAACGAAATATTCAGCGTAGCGAGAGGCCACAACATGTGTCTCCAATGCGGCACAAGCTGTGTTGATGCCACGATGTGTCTACCGTTTTGAGTGCCAGTGTGTGTGCATGTGTGTGTGAGTGTGTCGTATGCGTGTGTATTTCCGTTTCCGCTTCGTTAATAGAGTTAGTTACACACACACACACTATAAAAGCAACTGTGACTGTTGCTGTTGCTGCAGTTGCACCCCACGCAGCGGGGCAGTCAAAAAATGCGCGAGTAGCCCAGTCGCTTATAACTCAGATAGAGCGAGATAGAGTGGCTAGAGTGGGGACAGTGGCGACAGGGGAGAGGGAGGAAGGGGAAAGAGTGCTGGAGTGATAGAGAGGACAAAGCAGCCTGTGCTCTGGGCACGGGAGCAAGAGCAGTTGGCGGCCATCGGCGTTTGGCCTGTCCTTGCTGGCTGTTTGCTTTTCTTGCTGTTGTTTTCGCTTGGCAGGTTGTTGTTGTTGTCATTTTTGTTGTTATTGTCATTGTTGTTGTAGCTGTTATTGTTGTTGCTGTATTTTGGCTGCTCCTCGAGCATTTAACTATTTTTGCAATGGCGTTAATTGGAAATGGCAATTTCATGCGACCGACTGGCGAAACGTGGCAACATTGCAACCCCGTTCCCTCTTTCCCTCTCCCCGCTCCTTCAATGCACTTGCAACAATTTTCGCTGTCTCCCACTTTTTTGTTTTTGTAGCATTTTTATTTTATGGCATTTTTGTTGCCGCACACATGAATGCACTCTCACACATACATACACAAACACACACACACTCGCCGACTCAATCAGTGGCTGTGGCACATATTGCGTTGTATACACAGTTCGATCGGCTGCCGAATGAATACTATACTCGTTCGGGCCATTCTAAACATTTTTAGTTGATTGAAAAATTGTGCAGTTGCTTGGCAATTTGTAGCCATATCTGTGTGCATACACAGAGACGTCTGTGTGTGTGTGTGGGGGAGAGTGAAAAAAATTTAAGCTGAGTTTAATTGGGCAAAAAGGCGCTTTGGTATTGAAAAGCGGATTGAAAATGCGCTGACAATGGGTTGATGCATGTGCCAGTTATTAGTCGAGTGCAGCGAAACTTTCACAGATATTACTCTAGTTCCCTTTCTGATATTTCGAGAGCTTAAATTTTAGTTTTTGTTAGTCAAAATTTGGTTCATACAATCGCCAATATTTGAAAGGTAGCAGTAGAAATTGAAAGAGGGCAAAATGAATTTTTAAATTGCAATAGAGTTCTTGAATTTAAATTCAATATTATATACATGTAGTATATATGTAGATAAAGATTGGGAAAACATATTTAACAAACATTTTAATTAACATTTCCCATACCTTTCTTGTAATATTGTAAATAAATATATGTATATATATATTATGTTTATAATAATGTAGAAACGAGTTCCTTAAACTCAATAAAATTTCAATATCTATACAAGTTATATATTTTTAAAATTCAGAGACAAATTTAGTACTAAAGAAACCACTTGTGATTTCACATTTGCACTGCATTATCGCCAAACAATGCAGCCAGCTGCAATGCAGATATTTAATTATGCCAACTATGCCGTTTATTATTTGCATTATATATACAGATATTTATAATATATATAGAAGTATTTATCGCTCGGAGTTTGTCAACCGAACATTTGCATTCGCAACTAATTCGACTAATTAAAACGCAGCATGTTGGATTAGTAAATTAAACTTTAAAGTTTGTATGCAAATGCAGATGCAGCTGCATATATGGAATGTGTTAGCTACTACTATCATATATCATTATATTCCCACGCACTGTGAACACGGCACTCAGATTGCGAACTAATTAAAAAACTACAAACTACTACGAACTGTGCGAGTTGGCGAAAATATTTTCGTATTTTCTAATTGCTGGCAAAAAATTAAATTAGAAACGTAAATTGAATTTGCAAGCGAGGCAAAATAACGCCACGTGAAATGAGTAATGCCAAAGGGGGAGCACAAGTAGTGGAGAGAGAGAGACAGGGGGAAGGGTATAAGAGAGGGAGATAGTGTGTGCGTGTGAGAGACGTAATATCGTTAGCTTCTGTTACAAAAAACAGACAATTCCAGCGCAGATTAAACACAAAAAAACGTAGGCGATATGCAATTTGGAAATTGGAAACCCGCTTCTCAGTTTGATTCTCAGTTGAGTGTTCTTTCCCTCATCCTTTCTCTCCTTCGCTTCCCCTGCCTGTTTACTGTTTAACTTTGCCGTCCAACTCATTTGCATGCGATTTGCTATAATTGAATTTGCCGAAGGGGAGCAAGGGGGACAAGAAAGACAAGTCCTTGTAGACCTTGGTTGTAGTTGTAGTTGTGAGTTGTGCGAGGCCCTCAAAAGTTTTCTGCCACCACGACACAAGACAAATGTGCGTAAACAGAGGCAAAAGAAGCTAGCTGGGTAAGGGGTGACTGGTCCTGCTGGGTGGACTGCTGACTTTGTCACTGGCTGATAACGTTTAATGGATTGCACGAAACTCAGTCTGAGGCAGCATACACTATGCTACACAGTTTGGCTGCAGATGGAAGCGGGCGTGGTGGGTGGTTTTTGTTTTTTGCGTAGGCCTCGCAATGAAGACATTAAAATATTAATGTGCAGCATAAATCAGCACCAAGGAGAGCAGGCAGCGAGCGGCGTGCAGAAAGTGGTAGCTAAGCTCAAAGTGGGCATTCTGGCAACGGAAACCGCCAGAAATTCAACTGTGGAAGAAATCTAAAGCCAAGATATATATTAGTCTATTCACTCATTTGTGTTTACTTTACAGTTCAGCTGCTGTCTCTCATTTGACTTTCAGTCTTTCCAAGTATTCTCATTCCACAATTACCAAGAAATTTGTATATAAAATGTTTTTTAGACTTTACAAAGTATAATTTCAGTTAAAAATAAAATTTCTAAGAAATCTATTCTCGGAAGCACCTTCAAAAAGAAAGTCAGCTTTAAGTGCCTTAGTAAATTGTATCTGTATCTCAGCTTGCTTGTCACAGTTCAAAACAAAGCCCACAAAGTCTTCTCTGTCTGTCTGCCCAACTGTCTGTGCGGGTGTGTGCATGTATGTGTTTGTGGATGGGCTTGCTTGTGTGCGCATGTGGGTGTGCATGTGCGATATGCAAAGCAGTTGATGAGACGCCCGCAAATGAGTCGCATATATACTACTTAGAGCTCCACCCGAACTACACGCAAACAGTTGCCAAGTCAACAAACAAATTAATTACAGTCTGTCTCAATAGTTGCCGCATGTATCTACGAGATACAATTTACGCCTGTCAACGCAGCTTAGCGCCGCTTTGCTAAAATTAAATGCAAAACTCATTATGACAAAGTTAACAGCGAGCAGCTGCTGCTGCGCCTCCAGCCTCCGGCCACGCCCCTCCACCACCCATAGGCCCTTTTGCCTATTACTGCTACCGGCTTTGCCGTTGTGGTTTTACAAAACATATTAATTAGCATTAAATAATTAAAATATGCCCGTCGCTTAACGTCATTCATTTTAATCAGTTTTAATCCTTCGCTGGTTTTGCGGTAACTGCGTAAGTTTGTGCGTGTGTGTGTGTGCGTGCTTGTGTGTGTGAGGCATTTTAAATGTTAGTAATTAAAAAGATATGCTACATACTACACATGTAAGTACAACTAATTAAGCGTGCGCAATTACTTTCGACTGGCGGTCTGTTTGATTAAAAAATTCCCCCAAAACAAACATGGAAACCCCACGAATTTTCCTATTTGTACCATGGAAAGTCAAAGTAAAGTTAGTTGATTAACAGAGCCAACAAACTAGTGAACAATGTGAGAACAAGCGAAACAGAGAACAACAAGGAAACCTGCTGAGTGCAGTGTAAAAAAATAATTGATTAAGAAGAGCAGTTCTCATTTTATATATATTAAATATTTTCTCATTATTGAACTGACTGCATTAAGCGCTTAAAATGCTCAACGGAATGCGGCCCCTTTCATAATAATCTTTTTGACTTAATTGGCATGCCTGAAAGTATGCAATGAAAATCGAATGGAAATCGGCTGTAGCAGGAAGCTGCAAATGGCGTAGTTCTCTTTAATTGCCATGCTCAAAAGTATGCAATATATTTTTGCAATTTTATTTTATGGCTGCAAGGAATTAAATGGCAACTCTGTATATCATAATTAAAGCACAAAGTGCGCTTTAAGGCGACACGCACTATTTTGTCTGTCTAATAGATTTTCTGATTATTTTCCAATGCAATTCGTTTTCAATTTCCAGTCATGCAACACGCATCAGAAATGTGAGAATAGTAAAAGTGTTCGATGACAATTGCATACAAAAGAAGTTTTGTTTGGTGTCAGCGTGAATATGCCCATTCAGATATTTACACTTTTGTCCAGGCCACACGAGCTGTACGCAAAAACCCTTCCCTCCTCACCCCTCTGGCACAATGGCATAGACCAAACAATGGCATCAAAAATAATATCTCTCTTCATTTGTTTTTCCATCTCTTTCTTTCTCTCTGTTTGGTATTTTTTGTGCGTTTACAATAGACTCCAAATTGTAATTCCCTCCGCATCTGACTGAGAGTCGCCTTTGCGTAGGCTGTTGAAATTTGTATGGCCAATTGTAGAATGTTATTTACCAAACTGGGCAGAACATAAATACGAATATTGGCACTACCATCAACGACTCAGGCACTTTCCCCCTTCTCCCACCCTATTACCCATTCAGCACTGGCACTTTGTCGTATTACTATCCCGGACTAACAATAAAAACAACAACAACTACTGCAATTTGCCTAAAAGTATAAAAATAGTATGAACATTGCCAGCAAACTGGCAACTCCTGGTGCACCGTAAAAATTGTAAACAAAAATGCGTGCCAAGTGAAGAAACTTCAAGCACTTTGGGCATATTAGTTTACAAGAGGAGTTTGTTATTAAAGGCAGAAGTAGACCACATGAAGAATCTAAATTCAAAGTTAGTTTTAAAGTCATTAAACGCTTACTACCTAAATTAACTTGCAATCAAATTGTTATCGCTACAGCAATACTTAATATTTCAATAGTTAGTTTGCACAATGATTTTTAAATAATTTGTTTTCGGTTTTCCATAATCTACACAAAATATTCACAGAGCACATTGAAAATTCATTGCAGCCTGCGCTTCCTGTGCTTGTGCCGCAAAATGTGTTGTCACGTTTATTTAGAATTTGTTGCCGTTGGCAAAAACAATTTAAATTTTGTCTCTGCCAAAGCAAATGAAAATAAAATAACGACAAACTTCGATGTCGGCATCGTATGACGCTGGCATTGGCGCTGCTGTTGTTGTTGTTGTTGGCGTTTGCCGTAGACGATGCAAAGCAAATCGAAATCAAATCGAAATGTAATCGCGCGCGCAAAGCCGAAAGCCGAAAGCAATCGCATTATCGCCACATTGGCGTGAAAGTGCCACGCCCTCGCGCCACCCGACTCCAGTCGACACCACCACCACCGCGACTCGACCCCCAGTGAGACTCGCACACCACACACACACACCTCTCCATTGGGACCCAGGCTGCTGCTGATATTTATAGTCGGCTCATATTTATGGTTACAATATTTGCCTTTAACCGGAAATCGATGAAATTTTTATGCCTCCGCCTCGGCGCCCTTTATTTTATTTATGTTTGTGCGTATTTCTGCATGTGCTGGCAAAATATATTTCATTCCAAATACTTTGTGTGTGTTACTACACACAGCACACACACACACACAAACACACGGACTCACACATCAGCCCGAAGCATTTGCACTCGAGCTTGATTTTCCATTTCCATCGTGTTTTTCTTCCATCGAATTTAGGCAATTTGGCGGCTTAACTAAATCGTTTTTGGTACTCATGAATTTATACGTTTTGTTTGTGCAGTGCATGCAAAATTTCATTCTCGAATTTCGTACGATTATAGAAAATATAATCTAATACGTATCGTACGATGGGGTATATGCCACGAGATCCTACGTACATATGTATATGCTACGCCCCATAAAACTCAAGCGTGCGCCTTGTTTTCGCCTACAACTTGTGAATTGGTCTGTCCAATTACGGGAATTTATATTGTTTTGTCATTTTCATGGCATTTACGCGCACCAATTTGCCCCTTGATTTATATTGCTCACCATTCTACTGCAAATTGGCAACGGCGCTAGTTGTGGTGGGCAAAAGCTGACATCTATTATGCGCTCTTGTTTTCTTTGTATTTCCAGTTTATTTTTAATTTTGTACAGTAAAATTTGGCAACAGCGCAGTCATTTATAAGCATTCTTTTTTATACATTTTAAATTAAAAATTTCTTTTATCTTATGTAATGTATTTAAAAGTATTATCAATGTTGTAAATAAATGAAATGCGGCAACACCGTAAAAGACGTTGATTACTAATTTTTTACTGATATTTCCTTAAAAATTAAGTCAGATTATTGCCTAACCAACGAGTTTCAAGCGTCCATTCCTATATAATACACTTGACAGTCTGAATGCATATCTAGTTCTTTTATTTGTTTTGTTTAGTTATCATGACCTTTTGTGAATTTCTAAAAATAGCTAGCCAGCAAAACAGAGCGATAATCTAAATCGTCGAGAACAGTTGCGAGAGTTGTTGTTCCCTTATCAAATTATTATTAGTAACATTTTACTTATGCATATACATATCATTAAATGGTGTGTACATTTTTATATACATTTTAGAAGTTGTTCAAAGATATAAAGTAAGAATGAACACAAGGCACTTTCAGTTCCATTATGAACGTCGACCCAACAATAACAAAAATTCAATTTAACGCGTGGTGAAGAAAAAAATGTTTTATATGCAACTCTGCCTTTTGTTCCTTGGCCTTGCCATTGGTCCTGCACTCGGTCAGCAACGATTTCTAACTTGGAACACAAATGGTGCACGCTGGGATGCTGTTGTCAATTACTTGAGCCGAGGTTCTGCCGAGGTTCTGGCAATTCAAGAAGCTGGTACCCTTCAACCACAGCTTTTGGCTGTACCCGGGCAAAGACCTCATCCGTTCGATTCGATGGTTAGAGAAAATGCGAACATTCAAATTGTGCACGTGAATTTGGCTACGGGTCAAATAACAGAAACACGATATAACGGCGGCGTTACACTATACAAAATAGAAGTTCAAGGGACAACCTATTTTATGTACTACTATGAGCGTATTGTTGATAATCCAAACATGCAAGCTCTGAATAGGGATACGCGAAAACAAAATATGGCCATAATATCAACTGTTCGTGCTCAGAAAGTCTACGTGTTTGCACCGCATTCGAGGGACCAAAATCGAGTGGATGTTAATAGACCTATTCTGGGTATAAGTATCCCAGGCTATATGGTCTTTTCAGTACATACGGATCCTCTAGTTTCCAATGAAATTGACGATACTATTACAATTATTAATACCTATATGAGGAACGACTGTCGTCTAGAGAGATGGATACTTATGGGCGATTTCAATGCCCAACCCAATGAGATCAGTGTACCAAGTGCGAGCCCTGGTTGTTATCTCCACTTGGTATACCCTACACAGCCAACTAAACCGCAGAGAGGGAGAATTATTGACTATGCCATTTGCGGAGGACCGATCAGTTGGAATACAAACATTCGAGCTGTAACGCAACCGAACCTGCTTGGCAGTGATCACTTTCCGGTTATTATTCAATCGGTTGTAAATCGTATTCAAGGTTGAAGCTATTATTCTACTCAATGTTTGTATCAACTTGTTTTATTTGAAATGAACACCAAACAATGAACTCCGTACAGTAATGTTCTTTGTTTTTTGATTCTTGATTCGAGATAAATAAAAACAATAAAGAAATACACAAAAGAAAAACTCCCGCATGTTTAGTTCTTTCCAATTGAATATGGCAGCCTCAACATAGTTGTGATACTGAAATATAAATAGTTATGTTGTCTGTAGATAAGCCAACATTTGCTGAAATGTTGACAAGTGATATGATAATGGTAAAAAGGAAACCACAAGAACGATATGGTATGAAAATGTACGCAAATCATTAAAATTAAATTTGTAGCTTTGTACAAAAATGTATCTAACAAGTAGATGCAGGAATTGTCAATATTAATTTTATAATAATTGTCAATATTAATATTATAATATACAATAATATTGACAATTCCTTTTCTTTCTTTTCAACTTCTAAAACTTCTCAGAGAACTGGGGTCCAAATTTATATTATATAACTAATCAGCGATTCCCTTCTGCATCCATAAATCAAAAAACAAAATGAATTGAATATTTTAAAGCTAACTTATTAATTTAGTGGGTATTTCACTGCTAGCATACTTGTGAAATTTGGCAACGTGCACTGAACTTGTACTCGCTGTGGGGGCACTTCATAAAGTGTTAAACGAAATTATGACGCTCATTAGTTATCGCTTCGTTGTTCGCCTTCTATTTTCGCATTTCTAAAGCATCTAATGGACTTCCTTTTCTGCATTGTTCGTTCGGCATTAAGCGATTCGCAAAAAAGGCCCGAACGGAGTCAGCTCACTGTGAAATGTGGCAACAATGGTGCAAAAGTTTCGGACTCGCAGCTCGCAATTATATGACAATTTCATTGATTACGCGCTCCACTTAACAGACGGATGGCAACTAAATCTGCGGCACGTATTACGACTGTATTATAGTTTTTACACCCCCGACCCTCTCCTCTCTGCCCCCTCTACGAACAATGTGGCTGCATTTCGAGCGTAAATTTTGTACAGTAACAATTTGAAGGAAGAGAGGGAAGGGATGAAGAATGGTTGGAGGAGGAGGACTGCAACTAATGCCTGAATGGCCAAAGCCGCTGTCGATGAGGATGATGATGATGAATAATATGTACTTGCGAGCACGAGCAGCCGGACGAGTGCACGGACAAGCCAAAAGTCGGACTGGTCTTGGGCACGTTCACGGACGGAGAGTGAAGAGATTGTAAAGCAGGCAGACTGCACTGGAAGGATGCGGAACGAGGAGAGGGAAAGCTTGCAGTATTCCGTTGCCGAACTTGCCGCAGTTATATTTCATATTTCGCCAGCGATTTGACCATCTCTTTTATGCTTTCTCCTTTACCTCTTTCCGTCTCTCTTTCTCTCCCTCTTACCTGCTCGATTCGTTGCATTCGCTTGGCCATTTTAGCTGCTGCAGTTATCTGAATTGGTTTCTCGCTTTTTCATAGCTTTGGCTTCGACTTCCACTTCGACTTCAGCTTTGGCTTTGGCTTTGGCCTCAGCTTTACCTTTGGCTGCAATCTTCAGCAGAAGGGCACAAGAATTTTTACCTGTTCGGAATTGGAAATGATGTGAACAGACAGATGGGTAGAGCGAGAGAGAGGGTGAAAGAGGACAAGAGGGAAAGGAGAGACAAGCGAGTCGGTCACGTAAGCAGTTTTACTTTGTCACTGGCGCACACACACACACTCTCGCACACACACACTGCCATTGACTCCTGGCTTAGCTTCAATCATTTACTGTCATTTACTGCTACAGTTACCTGCAGTCGGATCAGCTACTCCCGCTCCCTCCCCCTGCTTGGGGTTCGCATTTGTGTTTGTATTATGTGCATATTAAAAATGCGCCCAGCTTATGCACGATTGCCCCCGTTTTGGCATGTGCTGCGGCATGCGAATAAAACCCCTAAAAACGAACAGTCAGAGATGGGGTGGGGCAAGTGGTACGGGGGGTTAAATTGGCATTTCTAGCCAGCCAACACGTAACATGACTGAGCCAAAAAAAAGCTAAACAAATAAATTGATTTTTATGCTGGCGCACTTAATTAAAAGACAACAATCACGTTCGATTCATTTGCGGCCAGCAGATAAAGAAAGAGAAGTAGAATAAGAACGAGAAGGAGGGGTACAAGAGGGGGAAGAAGAAGATGGGAGAGGGCAAGAAGTAGCAGCAGCGCAATCAATCTATGAATCAAAGCGATAAACTGAGCAAGACAGACTAGTTTAGATGCGCTTGGTAGAAGATTGAGAATCTTTGCAGGGCATTAAAGAGTTTTATATGATATTTGATATGTTGAAGATAAGGTAATATATGTACAATATTACTAAATATTTAAAAAAAAAATTAAATAGCATATCCTTCTGAAAGCTTAAGTATATTGAGAATCCCTAGATGACATTGAAGAATCAGATAATGACGAAGCTTGAGTTGGCATCTGATTACATTAATTAACACTCATTGATGTACTTTACTAAAGGCCTGAGTTGTCATTGTAGACAGAGATATATCATATGTCTTAATGTTTAAATTTTTAATTGGAGTGAATAATTAAGACATTCTATATACATTCTATATTCTGCCAAACAAAAGATTACCGCATCATCTCATTCTGAGGACTCCCCATTCATTGCTGCAGCTGCCTTTTCCTATATTATTTAGAGACCTTTCCCCTCTTCTCTGTCTCACATTCTCCTCATTCTCTAACTTCCTTCATTTCTGTACTTCCACCAATCTCTCCCTCTCCCTGTAGTGTCTTTATCTCCTCTTCAAGGGGTCACCCCTTTGCTTTGATCAACTTGCAAATATTTCGCGATACACAAACCCAAACACAGCACGACGCCTGGCGAATACAATAGAAGAATTTATGGGAAATCAAGTTATCTATATGGCAACTGTAGCTGTAGGCGTGGCAGCCTTTGTCGCCTTTGCCCTTTTTGCATGACAAAATACAATTTTGAGGAGCACAGAGAGAGAGAGAATGATATCGACAAGGGGGGCAGAGACAAGGAATTGGCTAAGGGGTACGAGGTGTTGCGTAGCCAAGAGGCGACGTGCTGATAGCACAAGCTTCCATTTGTGGCAGCAACCCAAGCAGCTGCCACAGCAGTCTCCACTCCCTCCTCCCCCCCACCCCCTGGGTAACACTTGCTGCTGCTGCGAAATGAATTTCTAATACGACGGGCAAAAATTGCATTGCGCACAATTGTTTTGGGCCAAAACACGCTGCCAACTTCTCATGCAGAGATGCATCGCCAAAAACGGGGACACGCACGACGCGCAAAGTCAGTAATATACGTATTGCAGTCCCCCCTCTCCCTTCCTGGTTCTCTTTCTCAACCACTTCCGGCTCGCGTGAGGCAGGGCCCAAGACTCGATTCTTCGCTGGGGCTGCCTTTGTTGTGCCTCGTGCCTCGTGCCTTGTGCCTGTGGCTCACTTCACGCTGGGCATGCAAATGCGAGTCTAATACAATGCCAAGCGCAAAAGTGCCAAAAACGAACAACAACAACAAGTGGCGGAAGAGGGGGAGGGGCAGGGAAGGACAACAAAAAATGCGGCTCACATACGTACACGAAAAACAGGAAATTGAATTTTCGACTTTGCCAAGTGCGTGGCAGGAAGAGGAAGAACTGCTGCAGGAACTGTTGTAGGAACACACAAGCAGCACACACACACATACACAGCAGTACAAGTGTGTGCGTGTGTGTGTGTCTGGCTGCTGCAACTATTACGAACGCAGTGAGAGAACTCCTGACACTGGCAGCGCCTCATTTTGCATACCAAGCAGCCGGCAAACAGTGCAAACGGAAACGAAATATTTAACAACAATGCACCCGGGCTACAGCCCAGAAGGGCTACATAATTGAGTGGGCGTGGCAGCACCACACGAGACAGCGACAGTAAAAGAGAAACGCAGAGAGGGGGCAGGGAGTGGGAGAGGGAGAGAGTCGTTGCACAGTCAAGTGCCAATGACACGGGCTGAAAGTTGCCACACGCAGCGAAGCCAAGCAGAAAGAGGATTAGAAAGAGAGGGACAGAGAGTAAGATAGCAGCAGGAGGAGAGTGAGTTGAACGAGCTTTAAGCTCTTAATCGAATTAAGCAGCAGCCAAAGCTTTTAACTGGATTGTTTGCCTTGCAGTTTGTTTATTGACAGATTTAAAGTTAAGTTTAATAGCATTTCGTTTAGTTAAGTTTAGTTTATAATATTAAATGCACTATTTAGTAAGTTTCAAGCATGTTTACAAGCACTTTATTTTTGGCATATTCAATTTAATCAAATAGTAGTAGTAAGTATACTTTATGCACTTTATTAATTTTGCATTTTGTTTTTATTGAATTGTTGAAAGGTTTCCAAAAGTAAATTCATTTATTTGCCTAACTAATATTATTATGATTAATTGATTAAGTCATAATTTTCGTTGAGTTAAGTAAATAAATTATCAAAAATTACTAACAGACAATTAACTTACTTTAATTATTAATAATTATTAAAAAATGTTTCAATAAATGGATTATCAAACACAAAACAACATTAATTAGTAGCTGACAGTGGATTCAACATTTGCTAGAGATGAATTTGAAGAATCCAGAAGACTTACATACATTCTAAATATACATTTAACAGAAATGTTTTATAAAGAAAAGAATACTTTGAGTTGTGTTTTAATCCAATTAAGATCGCTTTTCATAGGTTAGAAGGTCATTAAACAAAAATGTATGTAACATTCAGTAGAAGGCGTGCACAGTAGACGAGTTGATATAGTCATGTCCGTTCGTCTGTTTGTCCGCCCATCTGCCCGTTCGAATGAAAATCTATATCTCAAGTTTATTCTGGATGTCAACCTTTAGTTTGCTTATGATGATTAAAGAATATATCCACAGCAACTTAGCAAATTCCCAGAGCATAAACTTTTACCATCACTTTCCCCTCCCTCCACCATCATGATGTCAATCCAACTTCAGCTAATGTCATTGTGTTTCCACTCATTGTTTACTCTCATCTCAGCTGAAATGCGAATGTGAATGCGAATAACACCATGACACGATGGCAAAGTCAGAAAAGGCATCGCTTCTTGTTGTAGTTGTAGTCGTGTAGCTTGAACTGCTGCTTAATTTCATCTCCCCCTCTCTCCGGCTCAATGACTTATCATGGACAAATTACAAGTATGCTCAGACGGACAGAACTCTCCCTCATCCCCATACACTGCCACGCCCACTCACCGACACCGACACCGACACTCGCATAAAAACAAAAGTCACACAAAAGTTACAATTTGCGCTTGTAAATTGCTTTAAAAAGTTCTCGCTGCGTTCTTCGTTCTGCGCTATCAGCACCCGTTACAATTTTACTAATTAACTCAGCAAAGAGCCAATGAGAGAGAATACGAGAACTTCAGAGCAGAACCCTCCTAATTCTTTAGCCCCCTTTCCCTTCTCTCTGCGTTGCTGTCGCTAATTTGACTAATCAAAGTCGAGCGAGGGGAGCGAGAAGGAATTCGATTTTATTAAACGGAAAACATGGCAAAACAACATGGAAGTGGGGGAAGTGTGGGGGGAGGGGGTGGCGGAAATTTGAAAAGGAATCTTTTGCTGGCAATAATTTGTTAGCCAAAGCAATAATAACAACAACAACAATAAATGTTGAACTTTTGTTTTGCACAAAATGAGGCGACAAAGGGAAATGAGTTTTCAGCGTCAGTCGCGTGATAATTAGGCGTGTTCCTTAAAGCCGTTAGAAGCGAGACCACCTCCCCCTTCCCCTCTCTCTACACTCAGCACATTAGCAAATGCGAGAGGGAGAGAGAGAGGGGGAGAGGGGCATGTAATGCCAGTGCCTCGCGGCGTGCACAAAAGTCGATAATGTTGCCGCAAGTACAACAGCTGACGGGGGAAGTCAGGAGGTTGGAAACTGTAGTCTGCACCCTCCGCCATTCCCCCGTCCACCCTCCCTCTAGCGCTGTGCACACACTCTGGTCCCGTCGCCAAACTAATAACCAAAAATTGGGCTCGACTTCTGCTCGACTATCGCGCGTCGCGTTGCTTGTCGGACAAAAACTCATAAAATGCAAGCCATTGAGTTTTTGAAATCGCTTCAAGCTTCATTTCGATTGCGTTGCCCCTCCCCGCACACATTGTGCGTCTCCCCCTCTCTCTCTGTTTATCCCTCTCTCCCCTGTCAACCATCAGCACATTGTGGCCCCTTTTGGCCTTTTGACTCCGCTGTCTGTGGACTGTTGGCGCATTGTTTGGCCATTTAAATTCGTTACGTTTCGATTGCTGTAAGGAAAGGCAAAAAAGAGAAGAGGAAGGTGGCAAAGGGAAGCAGAACATGCAGTCAACTTTATGAAATTTATAGTTTAATCTGATAGATAGGAAATTGCTTTGTTTTCCACCCAGTCGAATTGGCAAAAAATATGAATAAAGCTTCCATAGGCGGGGCAGCAATCAGGAAAGAGAAGAGAGGTGGGGGGGATAAAGGAAGGAAGGCAGGCAGGGGGTTAAGGGTATATCAGCGATAGGCTGCAGCAGTTTAAAGCTATCGAGCGAGCCGACAACAGCAGATAAACCTTGCAATTTATGCGAATAAGTGCAAAATGAAGTGCATAAAAAGGGCATCAAATGGACACGCAAATACCCTAGCTTCCTTAAGGGAAAGAAAGTGAAATTTGTAGGGTATAATGTAGGGATTTGTATACGGTATTTAAATTTGTATGCGATATAATTTTATAAAGGAATTTCAGCTTTAATATAAAAAGTTTTCTACTTCAAAAAGAATCCTTACCAAGTAACAAAGTCACACAATAAGCTCTTCAATTAATACCCCTAATAATGATATAATTAAATACAAGTAGAGTAATTATTTTTAAAGCACACACACTTAAGATAATCGACTTCTATTCAGTCATTATTTCACTTGCATTCACTTAGATTTATACGGTAATTAAACAATTCATTTGCCAAATGTCGAAGCCAATATGCCCGTTGTCGTCATTGAGAGCGTGCGGCATTAAAATAAAGATATCCGCGTTGAAGACCCGAAGACACTTAACCCCAAAAACTCTGAAATTATGTTGTACAGAGAGACGGGGAGGGTAAGGTAGGCTATGGGGCTGGGCTGCTTGATATGCTGATGTGCTCCTGGACACATGTGAGTTTTCCAGGCAATTGCCTAATTAAATTTTATAACAAATATCGTAAAACGAAATTTCAATAAACAAGCAGCAGAGAGAAGGGCAACAAAGAGTAAGAGAGGGGGAGCATTGAAGAGGGAGGGAGAGGGAGGTAGAGAGTATAAAAAAATAACAAGCTCAGCTCGAGCATTTTCCACAAGATTTGCATCTCACAGCGCAACTTAATAACATGACCAAAAGAGAGAGAGAGAGCGAGAGAGAGAGATGGAAGTAGCTGAGAGGGCAGACTCCTGGGTAGAGCATTAAAATCATACGGTTCATTGAACGAACGTCTGACCAAAATCCCTGAAAACGGACCCGTTCGCTTTCAATATCAAAAGTGGAAGTGGAAATGGATAAGGAAGTGAAAAGCGTCAGGAAAATGGCGATGCCGACCGAAAGCTGCTGAAGCTGCCACATGAGGCGCGTCCTTGTTGTTGCCGCACTGGACGCAGCCTACCTTCCTTTCCCTTCCTCCTTCCCTCTCTTCGTTCCCTCAGTTTGACAAGTGGCTGCTATGCTCAGCCAGGTTGCCTGCCTTGGTTCGTTGTTTGGGTCATCGTCGACTTGTCATCATTCCTACCTCCTCCCTCCCCTCTCTTCACTCTTTCTCCAGGCAAAATATATATGTCAATGATGCTGAGCCTGCAACGGAGCGCTGCACTGCGCTGCGCTGTTTGTTCTTATCCTTTGGCACTCATATAAAGTTTGTTTGCGGATTTGTGCAGCGCAATATGTCATTGCCTGAACCAGAGCTGGAGCACTGCAGGGAGGGGAGGCGGGAGGAGTGGCAGTGGCAGCGACCACGCTTAATGGCAATGTACGTTCAAGTAAACACACACATACACTCGCACTCACACACATGCCCCGCACACAGTCATAACTGCGGCGAGGCTTGCTTGATTGATTGGGACAAGGTCAAGCAAGGCGAATGATTTTGCCATTTATATACTAATTTATTTATTTATTTAATTAAACAACACTAGGAGGGCACCTTCTTCAAAAAGATAAGCTCAATTGGACCAGGAAAAATCTCAGAATAATATCATTAATAATAATAATCGACTTTAGATTGTCGACCAATTAATATTTAAACTAATCTAACAAAATCTTAAAAGTAAACTACAACAATATTATATAAGTTAAGTTTAGATTATTAAAATGTATATTCTTCTATATTAATTTAAATGTCACACTGATATATCGATACTTATATAACACGATGACTATGTTAAGCCTATGTTAAACCTATGTAAACTAACATTAAGACGGAGAGGTGCATTCTGTGTTAGCGTGTCGAATAAAAAAGAAGTAATGCAACGTCATGTGCGAATTAATTGAGCTTCCACAAATATAAAAATCAATCTAGTTTAGTAGCTTCTTCTTCTGCTCGCAACTCCTCGTACTGCCCTCGCCAGCACATGTGCAGTGTGTGTGCAGCGTCGACTAACAAATCCTTTTGGCATTATAAACATTATTAAAATTTCATGTTTCCTGCTACAAGCGATGGTCTCGCCACCCGCCCCGTCCCTCGCCCCTCCCCCCAGCTGCCACAGCAAACTGATTCAGCGCCCACTCAAAACGCAAACGTAACGAAACATGAAACACGAAACATGGCACAGGCCGAGGAGGAGAAGGAGGAGGAGGAAGGGCCAAAGGGAAAGGCAGCAGGAGTAGAGCAAGAGGAACTGAGGAGGGTGGCGGTGCAGCTCAGCTCGTTGGCTCACATGGTTCAGCTTCTGAGCTCTCGTTTTGACCAGCCACGCCCCCTTGCCATCTGCTGCCCTCCCCTCTCTGCAGCCCAGCATCCTTAAGGCTGTCTAGCCTTACTTATTTGCAGCATGCTTCATGCTTTATGGTTACTTGGTCAAGGGCCTTTCATGCTCACGCACACACACACATACACTGGCATGTTTGCTTAAGTACAACATAACAGCACACACACGCACACTGCCACACAGTGGGGCACATAAAATGCATGAAATTTTCGCAGTAAATCGTTAAAATGGTTGATATTCGAGTAAATATGCAAAAATGCTTTGTTATATGCATTGGCAGCACACACACACACAGTTACACGTATACACACATATACAAGATTATACATGTGTACATATATGCTGGCTGTCTCAGGTTCCCTCACAATTTACAATTTAATACACAAATTTAACAATTCGCATAAAAAACAAGTCGTTTTTCGAGGTAAATATTTAAAGGCAAAAGCAGAAAGCAAAAGCTGCTTTCGTTCCTCGTCTGCTTTATGACTGCGTCACGTGGTGTATGTGTAATCAGGTTAGCCTCTTTGGTACCTTTAGCCTTAAATTAGCTAAAGAGAGCGAGAGAGAAGAGAGAGAGAGAGAAGGCTAAGCAGAGCTAAACAATTTGGCCTTAAGCCATGGCATAATGAGTATAGTAACATATCCGGCTGGGTGCAGTCATCCTAAGCAGTATACCCTTCATTACCCTTCAAACCTTACAAAGTACATATCAACTTTGTACAAATACGAGTAAGAGGCAGAAGAAAAGTACCAAGTAACAAAATATATATACCACAGAGAATATATATTCGTGGTCAGTATCACTAGCTGAGTCGATAGAGCCATGTCCGTCTGTCTGTCTGTATGCATTTCTAGATCTCAGGACTATCGAAAATAAATTAAAAAGGAATAAAAGGTCTGCGTGCTCATTAAATTGAATTCAGGGAGTATCACAGTCGAGCACACTCTTTTGTAGCTTCCTTACTAGTTGTAGTTCCCTTTTTTTTATTTTTAAATATCTTCTTTTAAGTTAAGCCTTAAGCACTTAAATCAAGGCAAAAGTTCTTCTTACTTACAGAGGGATGGATCTGGATGGATCTGTATGGCTGAAAGGTATATATAACATAGTATGGCATAGTTAGTGGGGATCAGCGTCTAGTAGCTTTGCTCTTCTCTTTGTTCAAACAGATAAGTATCAGCTCTGATTAACAGCTTTAAGATCTAATATCCTTTTATTGCACAGTTCATTTATTTTACTGAGAATTCTCTTATTATGGAATATAATTTCAATTGAACTCTAGCAGCTATGCCAGTCTATAAGTTGCGTCGATTAAACAATTACGCTAAGTTAAGATCAAACAAACTTTAATGTTGCTAAGAATTCTCTCCATAATAAAATATTGCCTCACTTGAGTTCGCCTTTTACCCACTCTAAGATTTTATAACAAAAGTTGCATTTGTTTTCTCACCATAAACGCAATTATTTATTAAAGTTCTTAATGCTGATTGATTATGGGAAATATATTTGGATTGTCTTTCTTGTCTCTCTTGGAATGCGGACTATGCCAATGAGGGTGCTTACAAATCAATGTGAAGGCATTAAAGGCAGGTGGATCCCTTTGAAATTGCACTCACCTTCAATTGGCACACGAGTAAACGAGCAAAACCTTTTTCTTATAAATGCCTGGCCCTGCAAGGGCGCGGGTGGGGAACGGGAGAGGGAGGGGGGGGGCATTGTTATGGGAAGTTCTTAGGTACAATAGCTTTGCAATTTTCTTGGCAGCTCAAAGTTCAGCTGTGGCTCAAGAACTCCTTTGCTAACTAGCTGGGGAAATCCCAACCTCAAGCCAGTCACCTTCATCATCTCCCTTCCCCTTCCTGTTCACCTCTAAAGTTCTCTTCAACTTCTGCCTCCACCCCCCTCTGTGCCGAGTATCCTTGGCTGCTCGGCTAACCCAACGCACTTAACACTTGCGTCTGAGTTTAGCGCAACTTTTGCGCACGGCAAAGGCTGAAAACTATTTTTTTAACCCCCCTGCCCCCCCTCCAAACCTTACCCTCTCTCTCTCCACTTCTTCTTTCTGTGTTTTTTTTATACCTATGTAGAGCCGTAGTGCTCGCTGGATTTTACTGAAATCTGCTTCAGTGCGTCACGTAGGCGCTTCAAAGTTTTTCATTTTTTTTGCCGCTGCTTTTTATATAAAATTTACGATTTAACGTGGAAGTAGAACAAAACAAAGAGGCGTATGGGAAGTGCAGGAGAGTGGCAGAGAGGAAGGAGGGGGGATGGGCTGGCTTATAGATAGAGAGGGAGGGGGGGGGGACATGGAAACTGGTGGCGCTTGCATGGTACATACTTCCTAGGCCATGTACTACTTAAAAGAATGGCAAACTTTGAGAACACGAGACCGAAAATCCCGCTAAGTAAGTGAACAGAGGTGGACGGAGAGAGGGGGAGTGGGAAGGGGAGAGGGAGGGGGGCTGTGGCAGGGTAGGATGCGCTGGCAAACGAAACTGTATGCCGGGGATCTGAAGCCGGGTACAGCTGCACGTACTTTGGATTTTGTTGCGTCTCCGTCTTTATTGCACTTAAGATTTACTCATCAGCAGGTGTGCCAGCGCACTACCCCCTGTCTCCTGTCCCCCTTACCTCTATCCCACCTCTGCCAGCACTGCTCATGCCTCCCCCGCTCGTACGATTGAATTTTAGACAGCGCCACCAACGCACGAGCTTCTGCAATTTTTATGTGCAATTTTTTTATCCGTGTTGTCGAGTGTCGCCCGCCTGGTCCGCACCCTTCTAACTCCCTTCCTGCCCTGCCCTGCCCTTGTTCAGGCCGTGTCCTTTGTCGTCTGTCGCCTGTCGCCTGTCGCTCGTTAAGGCTGCGCGTTATCCTTGCATTGATTTAGTGTGCATCACCTGCCCAACCGCCAAGACATCCACAGCCAGCTGCCGCCTGCCACCCGCTGCCTCAAATACAATTTAAATTTTTAAGCGGCATCTACTTTGAGTGCCCCCTTTTCCCTTGCTTCCCCCCAGGCTCAGTTTCGCTGGCATTCGTGTCACGCAGCATCGGCAGCGACGGGTGGCAGCGTCATCAACGTCGACATCAGATCCGCATTCAGCATCATCATGCTCCCCCCTACAGCCTCTGTCCCACTCCTCCCTTCTTTCTGCTTCCCGCTTTTTTTTGGGGTATTTTGCGTTGAATGTTGCAATTTCAACCCGTTGATGGATTTGATGAAACTCGTTTTTTTCTTTCGTTTGCATCTGCTGCAAAATCAGCGCGAAATCAGTGCCAAAAGCAGCTGCAAGAGGGGTTGGTAAGAGGTAGGGGGGGGGGGGCAATGGAAGAGCGGGCTGGGGTGAAGATACTCAGCGGCAGACAAACTCAAATTGATGACACCCCGCAACGGCAGCAGCAGTGTCGCCTGTCACTGATACTCACAAATGTGTTACACCACCCGCTGCCCCACTGCGCCTCCTCCTTCCCTTCTCCTCCCCTTCACCCACTCTTACCTTAGCTCAGCCTGCCCCCCTTTCCCTGTGGCGCAGTTTCAGCACATTTTACATGCCGCACGCACTCAAATGACGCCAAATTCAGTTGATTAGATGCCCGGCTAAAGCGTCGCTGGCTCTTGACACCAACGCAGCGGTGTAAAGAGGGGCGGGGTAAGCTGGAAGGGATTGTTGTGGCAGGAGAGGAGAGGTATGAAGGGGTTTGTGCATGCGGCATATTTGCCGTTGCTTGTATTTTTGCTAGTACGCCTCGTTTTGGTAGTTTAGTCTTGATAAAGAGAGATTTTGAGTGAGAGAGGGAGATAGAGAGTTAGTCAGATAGAGAGAAAGAGAGAGGGGGAGAGAGAGACAAAAGGGAAAAAGAGACAGATCGAGTAGTAGAGAGAGTAGAAGAGAATATTGTAGTTTATACGTAAAGAATTAAGATTGATTAAAAGCGATTAGTTGTGGGCAAAAAAATTTAAAAATTTACTGCTAATTTGTTTGTTAAAAAATAAGAAAATATTACAAAAATATGCTTTATATTATATTCTATAAAAAATATATAACAAACTTCTGTATACTCTGACTATAACATTGCATATAATCTAAAAGAAAGCTCGATGTTTCTGCTTGAGCAAAAGTTGTTCAATTTATATTTCTTGTTACTTTGTCAAACTAAACTGAACATTTTTGATCTCCATTTCAAATGCTGCTTTTTAAATGCTTCAGCAAATTCCAGCAAATTTAGTTCCACAAAACTTTCCCAGTTCATTTTAGGGTATGCACAAGTCGAGCAAACGTAATCTTTATCACTTTTGGTTGGTTCTCTGCTGTCATCGTTTTATGTGGACGTTAACGATGCGGCCTAATTGACAAATCTGCGCGTAACAAGCGAATGCAAGCCGGGCAGAATGCAACAGCACTCAGTGGCAACATCAATACACACACACACACACACAGGCACACACACACGCGCACACCTGCTTACTGCTAGGCTTGTGACAGGCAGTAGAAAGTGCGCCAGACTGTGTGCCATATAAATTAACACAAGTATTTTACCTATGCCAGGCACACACACACACATATACAGCTGCCTTACCACACACTCACTTGCCACACACAGGCGACGAGGTGGCAGCCACCCAACCAGCTATGCAAAATGCATGCTAACAACCACTTAGCGCACACACGACGCCGCAGCTGCGCCACGACTTCCCTCTTCTCCCTCCTTCCTCCCCCCTCCCCCCTGAGCTGATGATGATGAACAACTATTAAAGAAATTACGAGCTGATTCCCGAAAAGCGGGCGGATGAATTTTATTTGCAACATTTTGAGGCAAGTGGAAATGCATGCGGGTGCGTTAAAAGTTGCCAAATGTCGATTTGTGCTAGCTCCAAAAACTTTTCGCAACGCGACAGCCTGTGTAAACACATGTGAGATAGAGAGAGAGCGAGAGAGAGAGAGAGAGAGAGGGGGAGAGTGAGAGTCAGCGAGTTCGCGTAAGAGTTGCGAAAACTAGGGGAACTAAAGCCGAATATAGTACAGCAAATAATATGCACCCTCAGGTTGCCAATCAAAGTTGCCTTATAATGGTTGCACTACCCTCCCCCCCCCTCCTGCTCTCTCCCACTCCCTCTCTCTCTATCTCTTGCACTCCCTTTTTCCCATTGGCACAAAGTTTGCAACTCGTGCAGAACTCGAACTGCAGCTGAACTCAAGGCGAACTCTTAACCCGCACTTTTAATTCTCGCGCTCATCTCGAATGAAATTTTAAACAAATAAAATGCCAGAAACTGCGACGTTGCCAGCGGTTACCTTATTCGACGTTGCCAACAGCGACTTTGAGGTTTACACGCTCTGCTCTCGTTTGCCAGCGTTTAAGAGGTTTTCGTGTCTACTATTAGAATTGGCCAGACAGCCTTGAGATTTAATGGTTTTCAGTGGCAGCGTCTAATTATATCAAGTTGAAAGTGGGAAGTAGATTGGTTTGGATAACAGTTCTAGGAAATTTAGAAGTAGAAGGGAGGATAAGTAGAACTTAATAAGTTTGTTAATATGCTTGACACTGCTTTCTTTTAACTCAATCTAACTGTGGTTTCAGATAAGACATTTAAAGAAAATAAAACAAAGATAAGAGTTTTCAAAAATGCTTCTCATTTGTTGCATAAGAATAATGGGTGTGAATAAGTCGAGCTGAGTGTTATTGTTTGTAAGAACTTACTTAGTCTTAGCATGACTGCTTGAAGATATGTTTTGTTTCAGTCAGCACAATCTAACTGAGTTTCAGAATACTCTTTAAAGTAGTAGATTGATTGTATTGTATAAACATAAGGGATAATGAATAAATGCTTAATGTGACCAACAATTAGAACTTACTAAGTTTTACAGGCATAAAGTTTCTATTATATTATCATCACTCCAACTACTCCATCCATTCTGAGGTATCATAAGGCATAAGACTCGTTCACACCAATACAATTCTACTTTAGAATTTGCAAACTCTACAAAGAAGTAAGGAAACAAGTTGCCAGATCTTCAAACAAGGCTAAGATATCGACAAGAAATGACCAAAAACAGCAATCCCAAGTAACCCCCACACCGTTTCTTACTAATTTCTCCCGCTGGCACTCTTGAGATACCCTACCTGGTGAGGGCATTGCAGCAGGCGTAGCAGCTTGGCGCCTGAGTCAGCATTAATGAATGCAGCAACACGAGGCGCGGTGGTTGCAACTTAAATTGCTGTCGCTTCCGGCGGCTTTAAATACCATTTTGTCACGCACACACAAAGTTGCCACACGGCGTGGCAGCAAGACAGCTAGGCAGCTAGCTATTTTCGGTATTGCTGTGGGTGTCTTTAAGAGAGAGAGAGAGGGGGGACCAGGGAACGTTGTCTTAGCCGCGATTCGGGCCAATTGGCTGGGGGCCCGCTCAATATGTCTGGCTAACTGAGTCAGCACTTTGATTGCCAACCGCCTCGCGCGCTAAAGAGAGGAAGCAACTTTTCTTTTTCGCCTCTTGCTGTTTGCTTCCGTTTCCCACTCCCACTGCCTCCCTCCCTCTCTCTCTCCCTCTCTTCACACACACATGGAGGAGGGGGCAAACTTCAACTTTGGCTTAATTTCGCGCACGAAGTGCTGCTGCGAGGGATGTTCCCCTGCATGCCCCCCCACATTCCAGCGCTGGCAAAACTACACATAATAAAACACTTGGGCGCTAAGGTTAAATTCCTGGACGCTGCCGGCTCTAGGGTGTGTCCCACTACCCTACACCCCCCTCCCCTCCCCCTGTCCGAAATTAAAACTAAAACGTTGCAACATTCTTCGCGCCGTGTTTTCACTTTGTAGTCTTCGCCTTCGTCTCCCTCTGCGTCTCTGTCTTGCTTCCCCTCTCATTGGGGGCTTGTCAATTATTGAAGAGCTAGACCTGCTCTCTTTACACCTGCTTCCCCCTTCCCCTATTAACCTGCCTTCCCCGCTCTGTCTTGGCTGCAAAAGGTGTGCTTTTAATTGTAGTCGTCGCCCGTCTCGATATTTAGCACAAAACGCCTCAGCGAGCCAAGCGAGCTGGCAACCAGGCGCGGCTCCTGGCACAAATAGTTTTAGCTGTTTCTCTGCTTCATCTGCTGTTGTTGCTGTTGTTGTTGCTGTTGCTTGTTTGACTGCTTGTTTTGCAATAATTTAGAAACTTTCGCTGAATGTGTGCTTTTGCTTTTGTGGCGAACGTTGCACGTTGCGGCGACGGGGCAGAAGGGGGAAAGTGGGAAGTGGTTAGTGGAAGGAGTGCGGCAGCATTGCATGTCGCGTGTGCAAGTTACAGTTAGCGCCAAAAGTTCATGCTCAACAGCATAATAGTCTCGCTGTTGTTGTTCTTGTTATTCTGTGCGACTTTATGAACTGTAAACGTTGCGTATACTTAATAAAATTTAAGTACTCTGCAGCCATTTGCTGGCGGGTCTGCAGAAGGAGTATAAACTTTCGATTTGAATGGTTAATAAAATAGAAAAAGTACAAAGGGAATTTCTTGAATTGAAAACATGCGTAGCAAAGGGAATATTATGGATAATGTTGCCTAAAAAGAGCTGGAAGATATACATTAGAATAGCATTTCTAGATTATCCTTGCGACCTATCAATTCCTTAATTATCACTTGCTATTCATCTGTTCTTGCAAGCCTAATTCCACCCTGCCAATTATCGGTAATCTCTTCCACACACACACACACACAGAGAGACAGAGAACAATTAGAACAAAGTATCGATACGCGTGAGGTTAAACATGCCTGTGCGCGAATTTATAGCAGCCACTGTTGTCAGCCCACACAATCCCACACACAGCTCATGCCGGCTCAACCTTATTTCGTCTATCTTGCTGTCACTCTGCCTACCCCAGCTCCCATCTCCCCTACTCTGCACGGTCCTCTGGCTTGCACAGTCCTTTGCCTTTGAGATTTGCGTGTTTCGCTTAATGAAGAAGACAAATAATCGCGCAATTAAAGCCTTTTAGCTTTAAGCGCGAGTAAATAATTGCTGTGAGTGCAAAATGAAGCAGGCACACACACAGACAGAGAGAGAGAGAGAGAGGGAGAGAGAGAGAGAGGGAGAGAGAGCTACACGTATACCCTTTAGACTCAGGCATTCACTCAGCACGGGCTGCACTAACAAATGGTAAATGTATTCAAACAACAAATCTTAATGGCACGCTAGAATGAATAGTAAACGAGCGCAGGCAGCGCCGAGGGGGCAGGGTGGCAGTGAGAGGGGATGGGGGGCTGCAGGTGGCTGGGCAGATAGCAAGAAAGCGATGACTGTTGGCTGCCTGCCTAGACAAGCTTCACCCTCTCCCTCTCTGTGTGAAAGGGGTATGAGAATAAGCAAGCGCGTTACTCCCACTCTCCCGCACCCTTCGCCCCTTTTCCTTGCTCTATCTGTCTCACTCGCACTGTTGACTTGACTTGGCTTCCGTGCAAAATTCTTAATTGCACCTGTGTACGGCGTTTTCCGCTGACGCTGCCTGGGCATATCTGGATAGCGAGTCGGCGCCTCGGCTTGATGGGTTAGATTAACTGCCTGACAAGTAAACCCATCCTACACAGACATACACACACACACACAGACACACACGCACGCACACTCGTACACACTTTGCTGCTGCTTCCGGGCGAACGTCAGCTCAGAACGTAGCAATCCGTAGGTAGTTGGGGCGCGCCTCGACTTGTAATTTTTTCACGGCTTATCCCCGCCCCGTCATTTCCCCTCCCCCCTGCCCACTTGAGTGCTCTCGACTCACGTGCTCAGCACTCGTAATTATTTTTCTTATTGTTCGAATTAAATGCTCGAGGATTTATGTGATTTTCCTTTTGCGCCCAGGCGCTAGTTAAGATTTGTGCCAAAAGATTTACACGACGAAAACAAAAGGGGGAATGCAAGAAAAGTTATTAATTGAAGGGCAGTGAAAGAGACAGAGAGAGTGAGAGAGAGATCTAGTGCTCTGCGGTTTTTGCATTCTTTTGCATTGACACTTGGCATAATTATTGCATTCGGAAATTGAATTCTTCGACGGAAATTGATTTTATAACCAAAGCGAATCGACCTAAGCGAGACGCCTGCGAAAATATGGCCACAAATTTAGTTTGTTAAACTTATCACTTGAAGAAGTAGAAGAAGAGGAAGAAGAAGAAGAAGGGGTAGTACTTGAAAGTGATTTCTCTGCAATTCCGCCATGTTGCCGCTTGCATAAATCGTGGTAAACTTGAGTGGGCGCCCAACGTGGGCAGAGTTTCTCTTAGTTTACTTAGCAGACACCGCCCGAAATGAATTTATGGCAGTGTTTGAACTCGCGCAACACCTTCCCCGTCCACATTTGCCACTCGATGCGGATTTATGAGCCAAGTTGAGCGTTTAAAGCGCGCTGCCTTATCTCCTTATTTGCCATCTCAGCAACTAGAGCCGACTTTAAAACTATACACACGTATATATGGTAGATGTATATCTCTTGAGCAGCCATTTCTTATGCGGTTCCATAAGTGCGAGCGCACATAATTCTCAAAGTTGCTTGATGCTCTTGCTGCCGTGTTAAATTCAAATTTATTTGTTGCTACTGAAATTGATAACATAACTTTCTTCAGGTTTCCGCATCGTTAGCTCGTTATGCAGCGGAAAGTTTTATATTTCAACAATTTTACAATTTGCACCCCGCCTCCTATCGTAGCCACACGCGCTACTGGCACTGGTATAGGACCTTCTTCTCCTCGTTGTCTTCGCGGCGAAAATTGTGCCGAAAATTGTCATTTGAATGGAGGAGGCGATGCCTCTGGCTGCTTCTGGCTGCCTCTGGCTTGCTTTCCGGCCAAGTCATAAATTACAAAGCGAGTCATTGGAAAAGCAGCCACCGACGCAGCCAAGCGCCCGGGCACCCCCTTCCCCCCCTCAGCATGCTCCTTTCCACCAGAAGTTTAGCTACTTTCTGGCTAGTGAAAATTGTTAAATTTATGCATTCATTATTTGATTTGTTAGTTATGCTGTTGATGTAATTTATTAGCTTGACACTCGACATTAAAGCCAGTGCATTACATGCTGCTTCCGCCTGCTTTAAGTGACCCCTCTTCCTCCCTCCTTCTCTCTCTCTCTCTCACCCACACACAATGAGTAGTTGTGCCTTTCCCCTTTGTTGAATTTGTAGAGCACTTTGCCAAAAAGTCATATAAATGTTTATTAGACTAAACAAATGTGCGCTGTCCCCCTGTACAACACACTCACACACACACACAAGCTCTCTCGCACACCCACTTGTACACTCAATTTGAAAATATGACAATGTTGTCTCTTTACATATTCAATGCTTTTAGTCCCCCTTCAAGTGCAGCCAGACAAAGGAAATGAATTTAGTTTTGGGCAGCTGTTTCCCCAGTTCACCAAAAGGTACAACGCCAGCACTTTTTCTTATCAAATTGCTGGGCCACACAGGGCAGAGGGCAGAGGGCAGGAGGGTAGAGAGCTAACCATACCGAGTAATGTGGCATGGAGCACTTTGATGAGGTATTGGGTAGAACTGGCTTAGCAGTGTCACACGGAATACTAAAATTGCTCATAACACAAAGCGAAATATGGCAAGAAATTTAGCTTGATCGACTGTTGTGATACCCTGTATATTGTGGTAAATTAGGGACATTACAACATACAGAGTGTTACTCTGCATATAGAAATACTGACTATACAAACAATTTCATGATATTTTCGTAGCTATTCCTTAGAGACTATTCACAGGTATGCTAAGCATTAAAGGGGGAGTTGTGAAATAATAAGCAGTCATATAATATTTCGGGAAACTCTTTAACTTTTAATTTAACTTAAATATGTAGGCTTAAGATTGCCAAGAAATACAAGACAACAGCCTCCGTTCCCATAAGTTAATTGTGCATTGTGTCGAAGTATTCTTTCGCACACATATTTTACAAATTATAGCTTTGCTATTATGGACAGCCTTCCCTTAAGCAGCATTTCGTAGTTAGCTAATCAAAGTCATATTCAAACTAACCCACGTAATGCTTGTATTTCCAGGGTATACGGTGCCCGTAGTTGACATATTGGCGCTGGTAACATATGATTCGTATCCACTCACTGCGACCCCACTGGCACTTGCTAGCTCCATCGTAGTTCGTCCTCTTCAACCCCTCCCCCCTCTTCGATTCCTTCCCTGCCACGTCTCCAGCTCCGCTTGACTGCCACAGTAAAATTTCAATTGAACCAGAAAGGAAAAATGCCAAATGCTGAAGCATTCGCTTTCATTTCGCTGCCACAACTAATTCGCACACCATAACAACATGTGTGTATGTGTGTGTGTATGTAGGGGTGTGCGTGTGTGCTGGTGTGTTTGTTCATAAACATGAAGTAAACAGGATAATAGCAATAAAATATAAGCGCCAGTCGCGCAGGATTCAAAACGAAATGTTTTCAGGGTCGTGCGGGGATAGTAGCGGTTATGTTGTGAAAAGAAAGGGAATAGAACAAGGCATGACGCAGGGAATGGCAGACGAAGAAGAAGGCAGGAAGGGGGAGGGGGAGGAGTAAGCTATGGGGTAGTGCTTCAGTGTGTATTGAGGGTTTTCGGGTTTCGGCTTCTGGGGCGACGCGGCGACTTCTCTTGTCACAACATAAGTTTGACTGTTTTGGCCTCGCATTTTTATGGCCCGTTCGCGCGTTTCTGCACAACAATAGCCGTAATAACTGCCACAACAACAGCAACAACAACTATTACAATCGTTTGCATGCTTTCCAATTGTTGTTGTTGATTTTTGTTTATTTGCTACGGTTTTTGTTGCTTTGTGTTTGCCCCTCACTCTCTTTTGCGTCTTTGGGGGGAAATCCGACAAACAACTGTGACGTAATATGCCCAATAAGGATCCTTTGCAATGCTAGCAGCTTCTCCCCCTCCCCTTCTCTATGGAAATTTATTAAAAATCTATGCCTGCCGGAAGTATTGAGAAATTTCTCGGCCATTTACATTTTACCAAAAATGCAAAGCCAAAATGAAATGAAAAATCATTGAGAAAATGAAGTGCCAGGCATCTGATATGAAGAAGGTCGTAAATAACCGAACAAGCCGGAATTGCAAGTTGTACATTGTAGATAAAGTGTTGCTGCTAATATTGTGATATTAAGAAGTCAAAATGTTAATTAAACACAGACAGAAAGTAACTCAACCGAACTGGGAGAACTATTAGTTTTCTGTTGCCTTTGAAGAGACAGAAAGTAAATTGCAAATTGATAACAATTTAAGGAAGTTATTCAATCTATTTTGTAAATTCAATATAAATTACCAAAGTGAGCTTAGTGATGCAATATAAATGAAATTAATAATAACTTAATAACTTGGGCAAAGCAGCTGACAATTCAAGCAAACTATTATTAATTGGCAATTAATAAAACGATGGTAAAAATCATGAATTACAGTCTGGGGCCCGACCCTGCATAATTTATGCCATTTGAAAAAAAAATGAATGCCTTTTTTTGTGGTGCAAATAAATTTAAATCATAATTAATATGGAATTTTTGATCGATGTGCAATGCAATTGAAACTGAAGGCCGACGACTCAATGCGAAACTCACTTTAATCAATTTACACTGACTAGGGGAAGGGCAGGGGAGGGGCAGCCGAATGGAAATGGTAACAAAGGCGCATGAATTATGCGCCGCAGTCAAAACCATAAAAATATATAAGGCAGGCAGGCCAGTGGTAAAGGGAGAAGGGGCAGGCAGCATCAACGACATCGGTTCGTGCTTCAGTCTGGCATATAAAGCGCCAATATTTACTTTGGCTACATTTGCAAATGGAGCATTACGAAAATAAACAAATTTTCATAAATGACAAGTACAAAGGGTGCAGCAGCAGCAGGAGTAGGGAGGGAGGAAGGGAGGAGAGACAGATGGAGCAGCAGCAGCCGCCGCACAAAAGGATGCCCCTTCTGACAATGTGTGTGTGTGTATGTGTATCTCTCTGTGTGCTCGTGTGTGTGTTCCTATCTGTGTGTTTGTCTACGAAAAATTTTCAATTTGAACGACGTTTCAGGCAATGGACGAGGCGGGGCTGCAATTGGGGCATGTAAATTGTCGCAGCAGAGGCAGCAGCAGCATCGGCAGCCAGGATGAGGCAACGGCAATGGAACTGGGAAATCCTTGATAGTCGATATTATTTTTCTTACGGCGCTCCATTTGTTCCTTGGCTGCAATTTGTCAACTTTGCTCGCCGTTTGCCGTTGCCGTTGCCGTTGCCTTTGCCTCCTCCTCCTGCTCCTCCTGCTGCTGCCCAGGCTGATGTTGTTTCCATTGCCGAATCGATTTCCATTTTATTGCCAAATAATGTGTTTTTTTTTTCTTGTCGTCTTCCATAGATTGCGTCATGTTATTTATAGAGCCGGTGCGCGAACGAAAGGGGTGTCTGCCGTGTGCAGCCGTGTCGCATAAGGTATGAATTGCATGTCAAAATGTTTTATTGGCTAACCATTTTTTATGCAATTTGATAATCAGATGCACAATAAATCGACCCTAGAAACGGAGTACCTGCTGCCAACTTATCGGCGCTTCTAAGGCGTTGACAAATAGCGCCAAGGCGGAACTGCAAACGGCCTCCCCTTTCCCCAACCCACAAGGGATGCAGTACAATGGAAAAGTAAATGATTTCCAATCAAATTGTCGTATAATTTGTTGATTCTCTTGATTTCCAGCTAAATACATCTAGCTTCTTTTGCTAACTTGCTCAAGAGTTTCCCTTAATCATTTTGGTCTATCTGCTTGGACCGTCTTCAAGTCTCTTCTGTATGCCGTGCCAAGCTCAGGCACCTGGTCAAACTAATTAGGGCCCACAGAACAATGGGCTCGAATACATAAATCAATCAAGCACAAAACAGCTTGACGAGTTTCTTGTCGCTACCCCTGTAGCACCCCCGCTCCCCCCACTCCCACGCAATCCTCCATCACTGCCCCACTTTGAATGGGCTTAACAGAGCGCCCGCAACAATGATTAATCGCATTGCACGAATTGCAAATGCGTTTGAATACCCTTTCCGTGAGTGGGTGTGAGTAATTGATGGCATATCGTTTGCCATATCGTCGCCGAAAAGCTGTTGAGAAACTTCAGCAGATTCATCAACATTGTTTTCAGTTGCGATTAAAATTGTTAAACAAGTTAAGTCAGGAAATCTTTAATACAAATTTGAAAGCACGTGGCAGCTTCAATCGTCAAATAGGTTATTGAATTCATGTTGTTGGTACTCATAACGAAAGCGTGGGTTTTAGGATTTCATTAACATATGCATGAGATAAATAACGTAATTATGAAGCACATTAAAGCTCTCTATGAAAGCTTTACGTGGCACTGCAATGATTTTCAAAGCTTTAGGGATCCATTAGGACATGCACTAAAGCATATAAAAGCTCTTGCTTACATTTCTGAAACAATTATTAAACGCTTAAAGTTCTAAGAAGCACTAAAGCACAGTAAAGCTCTCGTTTAAAGCTCTGCGTCAACTAACGAATGCTTAAAGCTCTAATTAGCACAAAAGTCAAGTGTAAGTCTTGGAGAAGCACTAAAGCTGCGTTATGAAAAGTACCAAAGCACATTAAAGCTCTCGCTCAAATCTCTGAAACAATTATCAAATGCTTGAAGCTCTAGTTAGCACAAAGGTCAACTGTAAGCCTTCGGTCTTCGTTAAGAGACATAATAAAGCACATTTAAGCTCTCGTTTAAAGCTCTGCAGCAATTAACAAATGCTTAAAGCTCTAATTAGCACACGAGTCACATTTTGTTTTATAAATTAAACGACAACTTCTTGCTGGCAACTCGCTGACTAATTCACAATATACACTTGCCACTGATACCTTGTGCTGCCTTAATTGGATCTGCAAGGGTAAATAAGCTGCGACCCCTTTAGCTTGGCAACTTCGCATTTCAAATGGCATTTCGTTTTTGGGAGCATTCACGCTAATTAGCTCAGACCCAGATCCAAATCCAGACAGCCCCCGTCCTGCCCCGCTCCACTTGACGTTGGTGTGGCAACACTTTTTTAAAAATAAATTTCACGAATTGTAAATAGCTTTGGTGCGCATTATTTAGCGGATTATGCGCACGCCCTGCCATCGCAGGCCCAGACACGCCCACACAGAAAGCGTTACGCCCAGCGCTTGTTTACTCTTTGCCATGACAAATGCCGCGACATAAATCTCAGACGCCGCAGCGTAGCCACCCCTTGAGGCGCCACAACTCGGGGCTGCCTGGCCCGCTGGTCAGCCAGGCGCCCCGGTACCAGGCAACCAAGTCGACTCGACTCGACTCAACTCAGCCTGGCTCGACTGGCTGGCAAAAGTTAATCAACATTTCATTAATTAATTTCTTTAAAAATGTCCTTCGCTCTGTTGCTCCTTCTCGTCCTTCTACGGCGAAAGAAAAATGACTCGAGTAAGCGACTTGGACGCAACTTGGACGGCGACTTGGATGCGATTGGGATGCGCTGTGAAGTTGGATGAGTCTCGAGCCATGGCTCTTTAGCGAATTATGTAAATTGGTTAAAAGCTTTTCCGGTTTTGAATTAGCAGCATCATCAGCAGCATTACGCGATATTATTCTTCTCAACTTTGCCGGAGCTCGTTTGCTCATTTGCTGATCAAATCAGACAGAGATCAGAAGTGGTGTAGATTGGCTAAATATTTAATAAATATACTACCGATTGTTTAATCAAATGAAATGCAGTTGCATCTTGGGAACATGGTGAACTGAGGCCAATTAGTCGCACTCTCTGTCATGTTGCTTGTGAGCACCTCGGGGTCATAACTAATTGGGCTGCAAGCAGAATCAATAAAATGTGAAATTGTGAATGTTTTGTGTTTGTGCCAATTAGGAATGCAGCGTGAAAATGCACTGAAGTTTCGTATAATTTCATTAAAGAATGAAATTAGTTAGACCGAGAGAGAAAGACAGAGAGAGAGGGAGGGCAAAACACGAGACAAAGGCCTAGAGGCGATGGATGTGTCTGGACAATGGCGCAGAGACTCGACGACACTCAAAGTGCATTTAATTAAGCACGCAGTGTAGTCTGCCTGGGGAAGGAGGGCGTGGCAGGCAGGGGGAGGAGGAGGGGGGTACACCGAACCAGAAATGAATCAAAACAATTGTAAATACTGAAACACAAAAGCAATTAGTGACACACAAAGCGGAAGTGCAAAAAGTGAAGCTGTTGAAAATAACTCGACGAAACAGAAAACGAAAAACAAGAAAAGAACAGGCAATCACAGCAGGACCAAGGGAAGGAGGGGGAGGAGGGAGCAAGGCGGACTCAGGGTGCCTTGTCAGGGGGGGCAGTTGTTGTCTATGTGCAACGTGCTGCATTCGAGGGGAGGGCGAGGTGCACAAAGAGTGCAGAAGGCGCCAAAATAAACAAAGCGCTGCGTTTGTTAGGCTGATGAAAGAGCGAGTGAGATACAGTGAGAGGGAGACAGAGAGAGGAGCTGGAACCGTGGCATCCGCAACTGAAAAGTGGCCAATGTAAATCTAATTAAAAGCAAAACAAAAGCCACTCTCAACATGCCACTCAAATTATAATGCACACGCTGAGCAAATGACGAAGGGAGAAACGAATACACACTAAAAGAGACTGAAAGAGAGTGAGGGAGAGAGAGCATGCAACAGCGGCGCTGAGTGGATAGGCCTTTGCTAAGCCAGCCCAGCACAGTGGGCACAATATACACAAGTTGGCAATTTAAATGAGCGAAGTACAGTCTATATTTTCACGACTTAGACAAATTCTCTCAGTACAAGCAGCTTGTAGAGTTGCTCCTTGATCCATATCTTGTTTTGGGGCTCATAGGTATTGCTCTCCTTCCTGTGCACCAGGCAGACCATGTCCCTGAGGTCATCGAGAAAGTTATACAGTTGTAGTATGTCGATTACGCAGTCTTCCTCATCGCAGCGCTGCAGACTATTCACATAGATGCGACAAATGGAACTGATGCACTCGTCAATGGTCTCGTACTCGAAGTAAATACGCGATTCCGCACATGAACTAATCTGCATCAATAGTATTGTGTGGCACATGTTTATCTTTTGGAAGAAATCTATGAATTGCTTACAGAATTACAGAAGTTATTTTTTGTTGTCTCAAATCAGGCCAACTTTGATTATTTCTTATGTAATTTTCCTTTCATAAACAAATTACAAAAAGAATAAAAAAAAAAAAAAAATAAAATAGAAATAGAATTAAAAATTACTTAATTTAATATACACAATTCGATTATATATATTTTCAACCTATTCATGTATTTATAAAACAAAATTTGAGGAACATTTTAACTTCATTTTAATCTTATATAATTTTTAATTATTTAATTCATCAGTTCAACTTTCTCAAGCACTTGTCCCACTGTGCGCCCCTCCTCAATGTGGCAGCGACAAATGCCAACACGGAAATGCATAGAATTTCATGGCGCTCCCGCCTGCAGATATGTCCCACGTTCCAAGTGCCGTGTCCGAGTCCAAATCCGTCGGCCGAATTCGCATTCGTGTGTTGAACTTGTCTACTGGCGGGGCCGCAACTTGGCACTGGGATTCCTTGCTGCTGCTGCTGCTGCTGCTGGGGTGCTGAGGAGGCCAACTTTGGCACGTGAATCGACGTTGTCGCAGTGCTTGCCAAAATCCGCATTAAATTTATGCACTTTTGTTGTAGTGTGCTCTGCTGCTGCTGGCTGGCAAGCCGAGCCGAGCAGTTGGCCCTCCGATGATGATGATGATGATGGCACTGACGACGACACCCTGCCCTGCCCTGCCCTGCTCTGCTGCTTGGCCATTGCCATTGGTTCTTTTCGCTTGCATCCGGCTCAGGTTTCGCCGCGTTTGCCTGAAACTTGGCAAGGCACCGCACAATGCTTCAAAGCCAAGAAAAATCAGCTAAAGGAAAACAAACTCACACACACACACACACACTGACATTCGCACATGAGCAAACAAAACGTTTTGCCCAGTTTTGGCTGTGATTTTGCAATTAAATAGATTTACCCAGGAAGGTGGAACGAAGGCGGAATTGAGTCGACCCAAAGCTATTCCTTAAGTACGAGAAAGAGAGAGACAGAGAGAAAGGGAGGGAGGGAGGTAGACTGAGTAAACGAGCGAGTTCAATGACAAATTCATGCACATCTGCAATGGGCATGGTCCTCTATATATTTTATCGACTATTTATATGCCGCCTTCGGCATTATTTGCAGTTCATTTGGCCAGCCCCTTACAATAAGTATCAAGAGTAGGCTCCACTCTCTTTCTCTCAGTGTATAATGTATCTGTAGTCTCTGCAGTTGTTTTCCTTATAATAGCCAGGCAGTTTTACATAGCTTGTTCGCAGCATAATGGGCCATTTATTGGCCATTTTTGTGTATCATTACGCCCTGACATCGCCTTGAACATTATGATTGGCGTCCATTGTATGCACTTAATGGGCTTTGTAATTTCCAAATGGCTTAAGTCATTTGAGTGCGTCTTTGTTTCACAATATTGCAATTGTATAACAATTATAATGCTCAATAAATCGCTTGATATGATGGCAGTGGGAGGAGCTAAAGGGGGAAAATGAAAGTCAACAAATGGCGTGAGAAATGTTTGCTGTCGAAACGAAAAGCCTGAAATGGGAGATTATATGAAGGAATCATTTTTCACATCAATATATGTGTATTATAATAAAAATATATATAAGATGCATTTTTTTAAAAATACATTTAATAATTTCTGTTCATTTTCAATCGAGTAAAATCATGAAATTAAATATTTTCTTAAAGGATCAGATGAAATTCGCAGAAATTGAGTTCAATTACGAGTACATTTGAGATTTGTTTTAGTTATGTATAAATGGAAATGCCACATATATAACAAGTTATACATATATACATTTTATCAACTCTTATATACATATGTATACATTTTAACTATATATAATTTATTCCCATCATGCAATTGGAAACCAATTAAATAACATATGTTGTTCCTCTTCTTTTCCTGCACACACTACGCTCCTTTTACTGCACTCTCTTCCTCTCCCTCTCCACACTTTTAATTCATGCAAATGACTTTACTTCTTAGCTCCATTCGCAATTAGCCAAGATCGCTCTAACGTCACTCCCTGCTGGGCACAGTGCATGGGGGAATCGATACAAATGAAATTCAAGCCGAACATGTTGGCAATTCTCGACTCCAATGGGATTTGTCTGGTATTTGTCAATGACAATTGAATGAGAGCAGCAGCAGCAGGGATGGAGTAGGGTAGAGGGGGGGATGTGTTCAAATCATGTGAAAGAAATGCGAGATGGCAGACAGGAAGAGGAGAAAGAGAGGAGAGGGGGCTGGCTATAGATTTGTTGTTTGCTGGTGCCGGAGCATTTTATTATGCCAGCGGGCGCATTGAAACATTTGAGTGAATTTATTAGCGCGACACATATATGACATTTGACACATTGTGCAAGTTCCGCTGCGTGCTTAACTGCGTGTGTGTGCGAGTCAATGAGAGTGTGTGTATGCGTGGGTGTGTGCGTGGGTGTGTGCGTAGGTGTTTGTCAGCCGCATTAGACGATGCACAGCACGTGTAACAGTTGCTTGCCCACCCCACTTCCCGCCCCCTCCTCAACCTCCTCCCTTCCGTCCCACACTTCTCACACAGTCAACATGGCGCTCATAAATCGCAAATTATACACGCTACCACGCCTATAAAGCCGCCCACACGAGCGCGTTTGTCGAGGTTTGGCTTTTGTTCGCACTACTGAGTGTGTGCGTGTGTGTGAGTGTGTGTGGGTGTGTGTCTGTTTGCTGCTTCTTTGTTCTGCCAGCCTGCAGCAGGCCGCTGCAATTGTGCATCAGCGTTGCAGGGCTGCCTGTATGGAAATGTGTGGAAAATGGAAAATGCACTTGGAAATTCGAACGCTCAACTTCACACATTGTCTGCGTTTTATTGCATTAGTCGCGTTTGTGTCACTTGTCTTGTTCAGCTTGTTATTGTTGTTGTTGTTGTTGCTGCTGTTGCTGTTGCTTGTTGGTGTTGCTGCCCCGCTATGACACCCTGCGACGAGTTCAAACCAAACAACACAGTCGCTAAATGCGTTTGTCAGCTGCAGGTCGCAAATAAGTAGCATGAAAAAACCAACTTTAATTCAGTTGAAATATTATTGAAATATTATTAAGCTAGAACAAAAGTCTACCTACAAGGATAAGGGATATAATTGTCCGACTTTAATAAAATTGAAAAAAGTATATGTCGATTACGGTCTAACTTTGCTTGGCAGTGATAAGATATTTCAAAAACCAATACAACATACAAAAAAAATCATTTCTGCCGATGGTTCCTATGACACCTATATGTTATATTGGTCCGATTATATATTGTATACATATAGTACATTAATAGTAATATATATATATATGGTATAGCATAAAAGTTTGATGCAGTAAAATGTGATTACAATAACTTAATAAATAACAAAAATCTGCCAATAGTTTGTATGACATCAATACGATATATCGGTCCAATTCGACTTATATACAGCGTGCAGCAATAAGAAGCATGTGTGCCAAGTTTCAACAAGACAACTCTAAAACTAAGAGACAGAGAGAGAGACGTTGCAATAGACAGACAGATGGACAGACGGAAAGGGCTACTTCAACTCCTCTCTTGATGCTGCTTCAGAATATAAATATTTTATGTCTAAGGTCTGTTGCAAACTCCTGGCCAAAATTAAACTTTTCTACTCTATTATTAAAATAGTATTAAATATTATTCTCCAACTCACAATGCCTTATTTAGGTTTCAATAAATTCCATTGCAATCGTTTGCTTTGTCCCTTTTTGAGCGAGTCCTTTTTGTCGCCTGCATTGGCATTGATATTGCTTGTGTTGTTTGCTATGTCACATTTTGTTTTCTACTACTTTTTTGTGTGTTGCATTTATGAAAATGCGCAAACAATGTGAAGCATGCATGGAGCATAAAGCATTCCTTGACGTACACGCTCACACAGTGCGTATGCGCAATATGGAATTGGCTTTATTGAAATTCACATGAAAATCAATTTGCCAAAGCGCCGGGACGCTGCTGAGCACCATAAAAGTCAATCTCTCATGCCGCACCTCCCCGCCACCTCTTCAAACTTTCTTCCTTTCCACGCACTTGAACTGCATCAGCAGGAGTAGAGGGGAGCAGGAAGAGGAGCAGGAGCAGGATCAGCAGCGATTTGCTATCAATTTTAATATCACATAAAACTAAAGGCAGCCCAGAAAGTCAAACGGGCGCGAAAAAGAACAGATCCCACACCCTCAAGGGGGTGAATGGGGGAAAGGAAGGCGAGGCAGGGCGTGCTTCACTATTGAAATTTTATCAAGTGCACATAAAACTCAAAAAGCCATGATGATGTCGTGCATGACAGAGAGGGGAGAGGAGGGGGAAGAGGTAGCGGTAACGAGTGCTGCCTGCAACTATTGTAAAACATTGACAATTTCCGTCACATCTCGCTGGGCTAGTGCAAAATGGCAAATCAATAAAAACAAATTGAACTCGAATTCAATAATAAAAAAAGATATATACAGACACACACACACAGCTGTACATGGGGGTGTGGGGGTGAGGTGGGGTCAGCAGCAGCACAACTAAAGCAAAGCAAAAACTTTAACAATGTTTTTAAAAAGATATACTCGCTGTGAGTGCTGTACGTGATCCCACGCCGACTTTGCAATGGATTAGGGCAATTGAAGCTGAAGTGTGGATGGGGGTGAGAAGAGTAAAGTAGAGAATAGAGAGGCAGCAGTGGAAGGAAAGTGGCAAGAGCGGAAGGGGAGGGGTAGCGATTCGAAACGAGCAACAACGAGAGGCCACGATGAAGTCAAGTCAAGTGCGACTTGGCAACTGCTTCTTCTGTGCTGCGGCTGCTCAAGCTAATAAAAGCCAAAATCAATGCCAATGTGTTGCTGTCTCTGTGTGTGTACGAGTGTATGTGTGTGTGTGGGTATGTGTGTGTGTCAAATGCGATAAAATTTGGTCAGCATAAGGTTCAAATACTTTTATAAGGTGCTGTTGAAATGTATTTGTTGATTGCTTGGGTTTGGTTTTTATTTGCAGCTCGTTGTGCTTTTTTCTATTTGCTTTTTATTTCTGGCTTCGTTTCTGCCTTCTTCTTCTTCTTTTTTTTGTGGTCAACTCGTTCGTCGTCCAGGAAATTGCCAAACACATGCACAAAACAAGGCAAAAATTGAGGAATCGAACAGGGGCAGGGGGTAGAAAAGGTCAAGCTGAGCTGAAAAGAAATGCGAAATGCGATTCCCCACATGTTTTATATGGCTGAACAGTTAGTTCCAAGTGCGAGTGTGTGTGTGTGTGCACGCATATTGAACTGGGCAACAGCTTGGCAAAAACTAAACCGCCACGTTCATAAAAAAAAGCACAGAAAGAATAAAGCCCCCAATATAAACAACCACATCAATAAAGCAAAATTTTAATATAAATAACTAAAGTTTAATATTGTTCCCAATTCGAGCGTGTTCTGGCGGTTGACTACCCTGATGAATGCACACGGAATCTCTGTGTGTGTGTGTGTGTGTGCGTCGCTGTGTGTGGGCGTGTCATGCGTGTTTTTGGCCTATGAATTGTGTGAGCTGTATAATATTTGAATAATTATTTCATTTCATTTGATTTGTTGCAGCTCGAGCAAAGCAAATAGCTTGAAATTTTCCGTTGCATACTTCCAGGTGGGCACAGTTAAATGCATTTGAAAGTGCACGAAAGGAGTTAAAGATAAGTTAAAAATGTTAGTGCAATAAAGTATGGCATGTAATGACTCAACACTGCCCATTAAGCTTGGTTACGGTTTAGTAAGAGTTCATTAAAACGTTGCCTACTTTCCGGCTGGCGCTTAAATGTTATTAACTATTCTGCAGATGACAAGTGGCTTTGTTTTTTGTTTGTTTAATAAATATCCAATGCAGCATCGTATGTTAGAATAATGATAAGGTAATTCTTTGCAGTCTTCAGCCTCAGCACATCCTCAACCCTTTTATGCAGGGTATATTTACTCAATTCCATTGCGACTTTGATGTCTTTGTGAGCATACAACAAATATTTGCATAGTTTACGGTTATTTATTACGGCATGCCGGAAAAATGAATACCGAGAATATGCTTGGCATTCGATTCGCTTGACAGCAGCCGATCTCATGCTTTGCTCACTTCTTTTCGCTTTCACCTCGCACAACTTTCCATGGCCATAGCCTGAATTCGTAACGTAATGACACACAAAATGTATATAAAGATAGATATATAGTACCATGCCGGATGATGTCTTTTAAGTTTCATCGTTTTCCTTCTCTCTTAGTTTTTCTTCATCTCGCTGCCTTTCAGACACATAAATAAACTTGTCACACGCAGATAAAAAGCCAGAAAAAAAACTTGCTTAGCTTTTGCCCGACGGGAAGCGGGGCGAATGCGTTTGCTGTAGATGTGTGTGTGTGTGTGTGAGAAGTTCGTGTATGTGTGTGTGGCTGTCTGTTATACTCCGCCATCCCCTCTAGTCGTGCTCATTAAGTGCAGAAAAACGCCTTTTCACTGTCATTGATGTCATTCACGTGCTGGCAAAAAGCGCCCAGTCGCCAGACATGTACCATATATAGTGGGAAAGAGAGGGTGAATGCTTGTGTAAGGGAGTATAAGAGAGAGAGAGAGAGATAGAGAGAGGGTGGAGTTGAAAAAAGTACGGTGGCAATGGCAGTCGCGACAGACATTCGAGTTTCTCGCTCATTAACCGCGCGCGTTGCTGACACGCTTGAGTTATTTTCAATTAAATGTCGATGAAAAACCCGCGGCACACACACACCCAGATACCCCAGTGGGTGTGTGTAGGTGTGTGTGGGTGTGTGTTTGTGCGAGTGCGCATAAATTAAAACTCAACGGCATTTGCGCTCCGCGTGTCCTCGATGACGGCACTCATAACATGCGCCTATCCAAGATTATTAAGCGCAATTGTCTTGCGGTTGAAATATTAAATGGAACACACAATCGTCATATACAATTTAATCCCAACATATCAATCCTCCAGTGCGCCGCAACAAATGCGCCTAATACCTAAATTCCCATAAACTGAGCTAATTTCCTCGGCATTGATTGATGATTCAATTGATTTAAGACTCTCGGGCTTTTCCAGTGCGTTGAGCATTTACAGCTGAAACAATTGTGGGGTTTTTTTTTGACTCTTTAAGAGCTGCAGAGAAATTGCTGATGATGAAATCTTAATCTAATTAAACGGAGAATCCCCACACGCAATGATCTGACTTCTGAACTAAGCGATAACCTTTGCTGACCCTTGACTCAAATTCTCGTGCCGAATTTCACTAGTAATGATGAAATTAGAATATTCTCAATGACATTCACCCTGAGAACTGACAATGTCAAGTATAAAATCTTATTTCAGCGGAAATCGTATTCTACTAAGTACAATTATCAAATATTGTGCTGGCTCGTGGCCCGACAAAAAGAATAACTTGGAAAATGTGAATAAAGCATATAAAATGACGATCCGCAGCCTATACAGTTAGTCCGCAAGTTACGAAGAGTGTAAGAGAGAAAAAGAGAGTGTGCTCTTTACCCAAACTTGATATAAGTTATTTCATATTTTGTTGGTATGAGGTTTATGAGAAATGCGATACGGATCGATTAAATGCGACGTAAAATATAATAAATACAATTCAAAGCAAAGTTTGTTAATTACAATAATCAGAGATTCGATAAAATGGACTTACAAGTAAAAGTAAAAATATAACTTTATAAACCTTCCTTTGATAATTTTCAATGGGTACAAATAAAATCTCTAAAGGAAGAAACCTCACGCCTGATATGTCTTCAGTGTAATGCGATAGCCAATGCCGAACTCTGATCGGAACAAGTCAAGAATGATTGCTTTTCATTAAGTTCAAGTTAAATTTCAGAAGAAATGCGAATAATCTGAAAAACATATCCTGAGATTTTAGAGGCTTATCACAATGCAAGTCATTAAAAGCTTTGCTGTGCGAAATATGTTGTCGCATTAGGTAAAAACCCAAGTGAACATCAAATTAAATAACAGCAAAAAAAAAACCATCAATTTAAATTGTATAAATTGACGATCAGCTGACCATAGACTAGACATTCCGAGAGAAAGCTGTGAGAAGTGTAGTCGAATAAATCCACTCAACATGAAGTTCATGGTAATGTAAGGGATTATTGATGGTTTTCAGTTTTAATCCGCTTGTTCTTCCTTCTTAATCATCCTTTCAGCTTGTTATGTTGATCGAAATTGCACTGCTCACTTTGGTTTTGGCCGAATCAAAGGAGTTACTTGGCGTCGATATTGATCAACAAATGCTGGAAATCAAAGATTTTGATAGTGTCAAAAAGTTAAAGCTGAGGCTGCAGATGAAGCAGCGGCTATTGGAGGAGCGGTTGGACGAGCAACGCCATCAAGAGGAGCTGCTGCAAGGGCTGGAACAGTATGAACTTTGGTCACGGGAGCGTAGTCAGAGGCAGCAGGGAATTGAGGGGGATGGCTTTTGTGGTACGAAACATTTAGGAAAATAAAGAAAATTCAAAGAGCAGTTACGCCTCTCTGACTATTTGCAATGCATGAGCTGAACTTGCAAGCTAAAGTGAAAGCAGCAGGTTCCCCTTGCCGTTTAATAAATAAAATAATCTAAGCAATTTATCAGACTTAACAGATTTCAATTAATTATATCAAACTATACTTTGCATGTTGAAAGAGCCGCTCCCTATCGTAATCTCCAAGCGCCGCCGTGGCGTATACGTAATAACAAATATTCCCCTTTGCTTTGCGTATATGTTTCATAGCACACTTACACCGGCGGCCCACAGTCAATTATAGAAGAAATTAACTCGTTGTACTTACAAAATTCAAAAGCCACGCCCCCTCTGCCGCCCCCCCCACCCCCCTCCTCGTGACTGTGTGCACGTGAAGAGCGTCGCCTTTTGCATGCGCGTAATTTATTTGTAAATCTCATGTAATTTATGCAATGCACACACACACACACACACACAGATAGACTCGCAGATAGAAACGTGTACAGATCCCGAGGGCTTTGTGTGTGTGTGTGTCTGTCTGTGTGTGTGTGTAAGCCAATTAAATGGACGTCGACGTGTTTTGTTTGCTTTACAGTTTTGTATTCTGCCGTTGATTATTGTTGCTGCAGCGCTGATTTTGTGTAGTTGCCGCTTACCCCCCTCCTGCAACTGCCGCATTCCACTTGCCACTTGCCACATGCCACACGCCAGCGGCCAACTGCCAAGTGCCCCCACGTGCCACCAGCCGCGGCTAAAGTTCATTTTGTTTTGGCATTTTACGTGAGCCATTTCTTAGATAATTTGTCCAACACGCACACACACATACATATACACACGCAGGCAACAACAAACAGCAACAACAACAACACACATTGAGACCAATTTAACGCTTGAGTTCGGTTTGAGAGGAGAAAAAATTGTGTGTGCCACGTTGATTTATGCAAAGCTGAGCCAAAGATAACGCGTTGCGCCTCGTCGCGCTCCACTCGACGCGCGTCGCTTCCTGCAGCAGTATCCACTCCCTCCCTCCCCTCCCTGCCAACCCACACACTGTCCAGACCTACCGAAAAATATCCTGAATGGCAGCTACAAAGCCTGCCAGTTTTGACCATGTTGTTGCCTCTGCTGATGATGTTCCGTTTACCTCCATGCTCTCCCCCTACCCTGCACCTGTCCCTGTTTACTGTTAACTGTTTGTTGTGCTGTAGTTGTTGTTGCTGCTGTTGTTGTTGTGCTAGGCTAGGCTTTTGTTTCGCTTTGATTGTTATCACGATGTGTTAACGAGAACTGCGGCTGCTAGTTTCGCGTTTTGTTTGTTTGCCTGCTCTGTTTGCCCCTGTCTACGTGTGTGTGTTGTGTATCTGTATGTGTACATGCTGCTCGTATTGCCTTGTAAGCAAACTGCAAACAGCACCCTCATCATCATAATCATTATCATCCACATTGCATTTAGTATGTTGCCACAGACTTTTGTTTAACATTGCCCAACCGTTAAGTGATCTTTGTCATTTCGGTGCGACAAACACACACACACACACACACATGTACAAGCACATGCACACATACATAGTCAGGCAGGCACACAAAGACTCACTCGCGCTGAGGGACTCGTCGCTGGCTCTTGAGCTGAAGTGTGCCTGCGCCTAAGAGACGCTGCCAGCTGCAGATAATGCTTATCATTCGACTTGAAGAACTTTAAAACGCTTCTGATTATTATTTACTGTGGGGAACATGTACGGCGGTCTTTTAGATCTTTTGTACCCTCTTCTGAGATTTTAGCTAAAAGTTATTCTATTGTAATTTATGATTTAGCCTGGACTGGTCCACCTTAAGCCTGAGAAGATGTTTGCCTAGAGAGATGCTTCACCTGAAAACTGATGCCAGAAATATTGTCAGCACGTGCTTTGGTGTTTCGCGCTCCTAATCGCAGAATCGGTTAAGCGTATTACTCTATATGTATAGATTGCCTATACATCCTGTACTTACAGCCCTAATGAGAATGTTCTAAGGCAGCCTTATAATCTGTTTAAGTTTGCGGTTGCAGCAGCCTAAGAATGACTTCGCTTGTCGCCAGCCCTTTGGTTTGTTTTCAATCTACTGAGCGCATCTTTAAATCTTCGCTGCTTATCAGTCGCAGTTTTCAAATTAAAAAATAAATCAAACAGAGTTTTTGTAAGAATTATTAAAATAAATAATACATAATATAATAATAATAAGTAATAACGAAATATTTCCAGCTGCAGCAACTAGTCGCAATAAGAATAATTAGCAACTTGCATAACTTTGTTCCCTGTTTACTTCTTTTCCATGAAGCCACAATTCACTTTATATATATCTCTTATATACTTGTACTTTTAGTGCATGGCTAGATATATCTTATGTACTACATTCCCTTCAATCTTCTGCAATCTAAAAACTTCACAATATTTATAGATCAACCCAAATTCGAAGACTCTCTGACTTTAAGCTGCCACAATTGGCGACTGCTTAAATGCAGTTTTGAGGGCCATTTTGTTGCGCGTTTGCCCCACTTGGCGGGTGCAAAGTGTGCGGCAAATTGTTGCATGAAGTGCGTGCAACGGCTGTGCGGTGGCAGACGCGAAAAGTGCATTCAAGTGTAATTAAAAACGGAATGCAGTCGAGCAATTTATGAGCATTAAATCAATGCCAATGCGATAATTATGCAATAGTAGAAGAGGGGAGAGGGGGAGAGTGGGAGAAGAGAGGGAGAGAGGACGCGCAACTGTTAAACTGTGCGTTGCCTTTAAGGCCACGCCCACATAATTAGATACGCCCCACAATAGCAGCAGCAACAACAATGTGGAGTGGGAGAAAAAGTAAAATAGCAAAAAAAAAATGCTTGAAAACCAGCCAGCAAATTTTGAGGCAGGCACATTTGGTGCCCCAGAACACACACACACACACAGGGAGATAGACAGCTACACAAAGAGGGAAGAGGAGAAGAGGGAGGGACATAGAAGACACAATAGAGAGCGGAGCAAAGTAGTAAAGGAAGCGCTGCTGGCGCTCGTACACATTCTGTGTAAGTAATTTGCATACCGGATCAATCTTGAAAAATTAATGGCTTCCCAGACAGATAATGGTAGACCACACACGCAGAGGCACGCAGAGAGCACGGAGAAGGAAGCCGGGGCCACGACGATGCCACCAGCAGAGACGGCAGCAGCAGCAGTTGGCGCAACGAAGCGTGCTGCGCTGTTGCCTGAGCGCAAAATGCTGAAATATTACGTATACGCAATGTTGCTGCCGCTACTGCTGCTGCTGGTAGTGCTACTGCTGCGTCTCTCTGCGGTTTTCAGCAATATTACATAGCGACCACAATGCGTTGCCTGCGTCGTCGTCGCTGTCGTCGTTGTCGTCGTCGTCAACGTCGTCGCAGACGTCGGCTACGACACAATGTCGAGTGAGAGTGCGGATGAGGGTGCGGGTGCGGGTGCGGGTGCCATGGCAACGTGTGACATGCTCTTGGCTTGCGGTTAACATTTTGTGGGCATGTGGGCGTGGCCGGGCTGTCCGCAGCCTACACTCCTTGCTCCCCCCCTTCACTCCTTGCTCTGCCTGAGCCTTGGATTGTCGGAAATGAAGCGTCCATGTGTCAGAGCTGGCTCACATTGCCATTGGGCAGGCAGCCCCTTCCCCTTCTCATGTGAGCTCTTCCTTCTCTCTTGGCACGACACTGCGTAAATCTTAATCCTTACACGCTTGCCAACGCGATGCTAAGCAACAATAACAACATTGCCCAGCTGCCTGATTGCTATGCAACTCTTTGAAAGTGTCCAAATTTTGCAGTAATGCTAAAAAATAATCTAAAATTCTGAATTAAGCCAAGCAAAAGAGAGGCTACCATCGGCACGTGGAAGGTTCTATACCCTTGCAGGTTCTTATATACTTCAATTGTTCTTATACATACTAGTATTATATAAAAGTGCAGAGCTGAATAGATTTGCTTATGATCAATAATATTTCTAGTGTAGTTATTACTAAAATCAAAATTGGTCTTCATATGAAAACCTTTATTTCGTGCGATTATTCCTATGGCAGCACCATGTTATAGTAGTTGGATTTTGATGAAATTTAATAGACATATTACATATATAGAGAAAATACGATGTAGTTAATTTGGTAACAATATTTGTATGGAAGCTATACGATATATCTGCCTTATCTGACTCGATTTGACTTATATAGAGCGTGCAAAAAAAAGAAGCATGTTTGCCAAGTTTCATGAAGATAGCTCTAAAACTGAGAGACTAGTTTGCGTTTCAATAGACAGACGGACGGTGAGACGGACAAACAGACAGACGGACAGACAGACAGACAGACGGACACAGCTATATCGATTCAGCTGTTGATGCTGATTAAGAACCTATATACTTGAGTCTGCCACGCCTCCTTTAGCCTGTTGCATACATTTGCACACAGTTAATATACCTTTTTTTAGTGGTCGTAGGGTATAGAAATTTAGACTCTCAGCACTTTAGGCTGCCTGCTACGAAACTGTTTGGAACGCCTGCAAACATTTGAATACTTTTGTTTTCTAATTGACAACAATGTTTTCATTCAAACTTTGCCTCGCCTCGCCGTGTGTGTGTGTGTGTGCACATGCTGGACGCACGAATCGCACTCGTAGCCAGGTCGTTGTTCAACTGCAACTCTCTCTCTCTCTCTCCCTTTCTCTCTCACACATTCCTCTGCCACTTTGCTTGGCCACTTGCAACTTTTTTGAAGTTGCAAAAAACTTTGATGCGTTGCTGCTGCAATGGGCCAACTTTGCCACGCCTCCTCCTCTGCTCCGCCCAGCGCTCAATTAACATTTCAGCCATAAATTCAACAATTCCGCCGCCTATTCGAAAGCAGCTTCCCTCCATTCCCTCACCCTCCCCCTCCCCTGCTGCATTTGTGCAGATAACTCATCAGACTAAGCCAAACAGATTCATCTAAACTCTGCTAGCCACTTTCATTGCCCCCTCTCCGCCTCCCTCTCCATCGGCAACTGCTACTCCGACTTTGGCGTTGGCACACACAAAACTTTGCACATAAATTCTGCGCAATTTATTCATGAAAAAAGGAAGAAGTGGAAGAAAGAAATGAGACTGAAGCAAAGGTGCGTCGCCCGGTGACTTGGACTTGGCAAACAGAGTTAGCCCCCCACCCCCTCCTTTCCCTGGCACGCCCTGAACTGCCTTCACAGTTTGCTACTCTTCAAAGTTTTTGCCCCAAGACGAAGGGACTGAGGCTGAGACTGAGCTCAGCTCGAGCGACAGTGACAACGACAAGGAAAACGAAAAGGGACATCAAGTTGTCGCAAGATTGATATAAGACTTTTATATTCAGGCATTTGGTGCGCTTATACCACGAGATAAACAACTACACAGAGCATTAAAGCCAAATATGCTAATGTGCTGCGGATGCTGCAGGCTCGATAAGACATGCGCAGAGGGAGGGGGGGGGGACTGGACACTGGTGCTGGGCTAAGCAACAAATTAAATGCCAGGCAATTAGTTAAAGTCAGGGGCGCATCGCAGTCGTAAACCCGAGCGAAAGTTTTCAATTTGCTGTCGCAAGAAACCTGTCAAGGGGGAGTGTTGCTTCACCTACTTCACGCTTGTTGGATTTAATTTTATTGTGACATAACCTTTCTCGCGCTGCCAGGATATGGCTCAGCTGTTGCTTCAGCATTCTCAGCGCTGTTGCAGCAGTAAAACTTCTTTTATGGCGCGCTTATCATTAATTTTATGTGGATGCGGCAACTGTGCAACATTAGCGGTAATTGGCAACAGCGACTGCAGACAGTCGCTTATCCGGACAGACAAAGAGACAAACAAGCGCAAGTAAGGCGGCGACGCGGCGCAAAAGTCAATTTGTCACTTTTGCTGATTGCGCATACGACACGTTGGCCAGCGAGCAAGCTGCAATTACGATTCTTTTGCACTCGGACTCAATGCTCACCGTGCACAGTGGGCAGCGTGTGTGTGGCATGTGCGTTTAATTGAACTGCACGCAAATTGCCCATGCAAATTGCAATTGCAGCCTCGAGGCGAAAATTGCATTGCACTTGACGCGGCGGTGGCGACGTTGCTGCTCATTAAGGAATTTCAATAAACGACCAGCGACGGCATAGATCAGCCTCTGCTGGCATCTCCTACTGCAATCGATGCTGCCCTTCCGCGTCCCCCAGCCCCTCCCTTGCGCCTTGTCGTCTCGCTTATCTGCTGACAGGCTGACGATGATTGGCGTGCGTGCGTGATGCGCGTTGCGGTTGCGGCTGCGCTGACTTCCAATTCCATTTGTAGTGCCACCTCAACTGGCTTCACTCTGCCACTCCCCCTCCCCTGCCCCTTGCCATTGCTCTTGCTGCCGCTGGCTGAAACTTTTTGGGGCATTTCGCTGCTTTATGACAAATGCGTTTTGTCTGCCGCTGCTAATGACATCACGTGCTGCCAAGTGATGTCCCAGGACTGAACTGCACTCCCCCCCCCTCCCCACGCTGTGTTTCCGATAGATTTTGACTGTCATCAATGTGCGCAGCATGGCACATAAACAAAATACGTCAACTGTCTGTCCGTCTGTCTGCCATGTGTCCTGCGGCTTGTACTCTGTGTCCTGCTTGCCTCGTCTGTTCCCCTGCACCCCCCTCTTGCTCACCCCTGCGCCATGCTGTCTGTGTGGCATGTTGTTGACAGCGCTGCTCAAATGTTTGTGTAGACCTCATCACAGCCGCCTCCCAATCGACGTGTCCCTTGGGATTTTTCATTAGTTGCTGGTCCTGCAACTCTACGTGAGTGTGTGTGTGTGTGTGTTGCGGCTTGTGTGTCACTGTTACAACCTTGGGGTATTGCGGGAGCGGAGAGCGGGTGGGGTGTCAGCAATATAAACAACGTTGTTAGCGAACATGTTCATAAAGCAAGCAACTGTTTTCTTGACATTGACGACGCTCTTCGCTTGCCGATTTGTCTGTTTGCGCTTCGGCTTGACATCGTGTCTGCCTCCTTCACTTTTTTTATGTTTATCTAAAAAGTTGCACATTCTGCAAAGCAACAATATGTTGTGCAAAGAGGGGGAAGGAGAGAAAGAGAGGGATTCCCCAAGTGAATGAGTAACTGATGAGGTATTTTTGAGATCAAATTTGAAATTGACAAACGATAAGATTGAGATATATAGAACGAGATGGAGATAAAGACGTAATAACAGAATTCGATCTGCAGTTAATATGACTAAATTTATACTCCGATTTATATTCATTTAAATAACATTTAGACACAATAATCATAAAGATAAAATCACAAGTTGAATTGATCTCCAATGTAAAGAAAGAATTAGAGACTTTAATGTAGTGTAAAGAGAGTTTTTTGCTTGATATTTATAAAAAGAGAGTCTTGAATGTTTTAATTTATCAAAACTGATTTAATAAAAAAGATATTCCTTGAATTTTTAACAATAATAATAAACCCAAGCAATACAAAACATTCCCTCTGTAAACAATATTCAAGAACAACTTAAGTCGATCTTTAATACACATCAATCCATTCCAAATCTTTATACAAATGCAGACAACTTAATCTGCAAGTCAAGCAGACTTTTCTTGCATTTTGTGCCCACTTTAATGTTCACAGGGTATTGCAAAGAATATATCAAAAGTAAATAAAGTGTAGCCCACAAGCGACAACCTTTTCAACCTTTCGATGCGCAATAACTCAATTTTCTATAAAAAGCCGAATCACCCAATTTCAGTCCACAAATCTCGAGTCTGGACACTTGAGAGTTGAGAGTGGTGGAAAGACGGGGAGGCGAGGGCAGGCAACTCGAGTCAAGTTGACGTTCTGTTGCTGCTGAAAGGCAGAAATCAATTTCTTTATCGTCCTGCACTAATATGTCAAATGTATAATCGAAAGTAGACGGGGCAGTGGTGGAGTTTGTGGCTGTGCTGGGCTGAGCTTTTGAAAATGTCGCTGGCACAAAGGGAAAGGCAAACAAATAAACAAACAAACAAACAAACAAACAGATGAGCGAGCAGACTCTTCGGTCATTCGGGTAAAGTGAGGCAGAAATTGGGCAACTGATTGATTGCAGAGGACCCTAGAGCACACATAGAGTAGCGCACACACATTACACACACACACAGAGAACAGCCTCTCTCTCTCTCACACTCTTTCTCATATACGATACTTTGAATAGAAAGAATATTTCTTTATTCATTAGCTGCGCTTTGGCACAAATTCATTTTTAATGACTACCGAATCAGGCTGCTGCCCCGGAGGCTTGATGGGCGTGGCCACAAAGAAGTCGCCACATTTTTCGCTTCACTTTAATCTATTTTTCATGAGTTGGTAAAGTGAAAAACTTCGCTATGCGTGCAAATAACTCATATTCATTGATATTCCCAGCCCAGCGCAGGCAGTTCTTGCTGATTTTCCCCTCTCTCTCTTTCCATCTCTCCCTTCCTTATTTTCTGCTTTATAATTCATAAATTCCTTGCTCCGTCAATGACTTTGGCAATGTTCCCTCTGCGTTTATTTTATGTGGCGGAGCTGCCCCGCGTAATTGCCACGTCCTGCACTAAATTCCTGTCTTGTCCTTTAAAATTGGCCGCTGGCGACCCTCGCGTGCACAACTCATAAATATTTCTAGCCAGTGTGCGAAAAAAACCGATGGCATAAAACTCACTGGGTATGGAAAAAATTACATATAAAATAGGCGAGAAATTGATGAAGCTGGAGTGCACAACTTGCAAACACCCTGTATAAATATATATAATTAAGCTTAAATGTTTCTGTATTACTTTTATTTCAAATTCAAATTCAATTAATTTCTTTTTTCTTTTTTTTTCTCACAGTTAAGATTTTACTTTTAATTTAATATTATTAATTATAACTATTATTTGTTTATTTTTTACTTTTAAACAGTCGACTGACCTTAGTCCGACTATAAACTAATTAAATAAATAAATAAATTTTAATATTTTATTATTTATGTATATCTCACTCTCCCTTTCATGCCACTTAAATATTTCAACCTTCTTCGCCATCTGCCTGCCTAATTATCCCCGTCCCAGTCACCCCACAGTCAAACATTCTACAGAGTATTACAAATAATTTCTTTTACATTGGAATCTTTTCTTCTTCATCATTTTTTCTTTGCGTACATTTTCATGTGCCGCCCAATTTTGCACAAAAAGTGGGCGGCACAGTTCGGTTTTGTGCGCACTCATCGCACACCGCTGAGTTATTTATGCCCCTCATCAGCAGTGCAGACCCCCGCGGGCTACGCCCATGCCAGGCACCCCTCATCCCCCCCTCCATTGGCATGCCCAGATTGCCGGCAATGATCGTTAATCATAATCGACGCATCATATTTTGCAGTATCGACCGGCATTCGGAACTAATTTATGTGGAAATGAGTTAATTTCCCTGAATTGTGAATTGTGATTTTCTGCTGATTTCATCGGGTGGCCCAAAAGTAATTACAAGTCACTTCAATCCGAAATGTGTTCAGGGTAACACAGATTAGGCTCGAGTTGTTGTTGCTGTCGCTATTATCGCAGTTGTTGTTGTTGTTGCTGTTCCTGTGCAGTTTTCAGGCTTAATTAATTATGGTTTTTGTGTGCAGGCAAGTAATTGGCAAATAGGCTGCTTGTTGTTGTCAAGGTTGAGCGGAAAGCGTGAAGCACAGGGGGGGAAGCGACGGAAATCACTCGTGGAAAGTCGCACGCTGAAGTGGGGAAAGAATTACTCGTATGATGTATAAAGTGTGGGACTATTTTGGGCAGAAAATAATACATACTAAAAGTTAAAATATTATCATTATTATAAAGAGACAGTTCATTTTTGGTTAACACAATTACTAAGTATCAACGTCCAAATGATTTCTTAAAAATTGTTTGCAATCGAATAATTAACATAGAAATTATATAATTAATAATTTGAAAGAGGTACTGATTTCCAAGGCGATCCCTTCAAATTATGCAACACACAATACGCAAATATAAAATTAATGAAAAGAAATTAGGTTGGTCAGTCGAGCACACTCTACTGTTTCTTATTAGTTCTTTCCTATTAGTTATCAACAATTTCAGTCTAAATTTGTTTCACATTTTACTTGATATTCAAATTTGTCTTGCACACTCACTCCATGTAGAATAAAACACTTCCAAAGATACACTAATCGGATGATTTCTCATAAAGTCATAAGTGTGGGAAGTTAAGATAAATACAACCGAACTTTCCACATTTAAACAGTTCACCTGTGCGTGGGAATTTCCACGAACACTAAACAAATTAAGACTGTATTGAGCAGAGCTCCTTCCACACAGCCTTGAAAGTATAAACAGAAATTGTCTCGACTTTTTTTTAAGGCATTTTCAAGGTATAAAGTGAAAGTTTTCCACCCCAGACAGAGGAATTCGCCTGCCCCTCTCCAGCGTCACTTGTTGGAGCTTGTTTGAGACACAAGGTGTCCGAGGCCAGAGCTGTCAAAATAAAGTTTTACAATTCTCGCGCTCCGACGCCTCCCGCCTCAGCCTCGCCGACAAATCCCCCAAATAAAAGAAAACGTTTGGCTAATTTGCGCTGTTTGCTTGACATTTTACGTGGAATGACAGCGGCAACAATAACAACAACAGCAACAACGAGAGCGCCCACGACAGCTACAACACAGCCGCAACATGAGATCCTGAACGAGACACATGCCCCGCCCTTTATCCGCCTCCCCCCGCACAGCATACTGAAGAGGTGTAGGGAGTGGGCAGAGGAGGTACGGGGGACAGACAGCCTTGTTCTGGTCAGCAGCTGTCAGTCAGTCACGCGCGCACTCCCCGCAAGGTAGGCAACACATTTTGAACATTATTTTATTTTCTTTGAAGCAAAAATAAATTGTAAAAAATGATGGAACATGAAATATGCATTTCATGTGGTGGCCATGCTCGAAAATGAGGAGTAGAAGTGGGCGTGGCGGAGGGGGCGACCTCATCTAATGGCAATGTAATTGCCAATTGTAAACTGAACAAAGCCAAGGCAAAACAAAGCGTGAAGCGCGTCTTGTTCAAGCGTGATTGATTGTCAGATACGCTAGGAATTGTAGAAGTTGAGGAGACTAGGAAGAGGAAGAGCAGGAGAGGAGAAGGTACAGAATTTGGGAAGTACAGGAAGAGGAAGAGAATGGGAGGGGATAGAAGTTTACAAGGTATAGAAGTTAGGAAGTATAGAAAGAGAATGAGAGGCAAACGAGGACTACAGGGTATGTAATGTCGGCAGATATTTCATAAGCTGTCTCAGTCTCAGTCTCAGTCTCAGTCTCAGTCTCAGTCTCAGTCTCAGTCTCAGTCTCAGTCTCAGTCTCAGTCTCAGTCTCAGTCTCAGTCTCAGTCTCAGTCTCAGTCTCAGTCTCAGTCTCAGTCTCAGTCTCAGTCTCAGTCTCAGTCTCAGTCTCAGTCTCAGTCTCAGTCTCAGTCTCAGTCTCAGTCTCAGTCTCAGTCTCAGTCTCAGTCTCAGTCTCAGTCTCAGTCTCAGTCTCAGTCTCAGTCTCAGTCTCAGTCTCAGTCTCAGTCTCAGTCTCAATCTCAGTCTCAGTCTCAGTCTCAGTCTCAGTCTCAGTCTCAGTCTCAGTCTCAGTCTCAGTCTCAGTCTCAGTCTCAGTCTCAGTCTCAGTCTCAGTCTCAGTCTCAGTCTCAGTCTCAGTCTCAGTCTCAGTCTCAGTCTCAGTCTCAGTCTCAGTCTCAGTCTCAGTCTCAGTCTCAGTCTCAGTCTCAGTCTCAGTCTCAGTCTCAGTCTCAGTCTCAGTCTCAGTCTCAGTCTCAGTCTCAGTCTCAGTCTCAGTCTCAGTCTCAGTCTCAGTCTCAGTCTCAGTCTCAGTCTCAGTCTCAGTCTCAGTCTCAGTCTCAGTCTCAGTCTCAGTCTCAGTCTCAGTCTCAGTCTCAGTCTCAGTCTCAGTCTCAGTCTCAGTCTCAGTCTCAGAGTCTCAGCATTATCTTCTATATTTCGTCAATCTACCCCTCTTGTTAGCTTTCACTGTTACAGGGCATTGCAAACGAGAAAACTTCATTTTGGGGCATTACTTTGTCGGGGCTTACGATTGACATTTGCTGCATTGGCGATATTTTGCCGGGATTTGTAATAAAAAAAACTTTTCACTGGCCCCCGCCGTCCATAAACACCTGAGACTTGGGCCAATTTACAATTGATTTTACTCGGGGCAGCTGTGACCCCCCTTCCACACTCCCCCCTGCGTCAATTTCTGTGACTGCCAGCACACTTGGTGAAGCAACATTTTGCTGACAGATTGTATGCCATTTTTTACGAAATACTTGCAACAATATCGGAAAACTTTGAAATGTGAAACTGAAAAGAGACTGAACGCGAAACGCAGCAACGCAGCAAAACAAGAGAAGGAGAATCAAAAAAAGAGAAAAAAAAACAAAAAACACCAAAAAGAAATTCAAAAACTTTGCACAACTTGGGGAAACTTTTGCTGCCGTGTGACATTGCCAGGCGAGTTAATGCCACCGCCCCGAAGTCCTGGGGCCAGTGCCACACTTCAAAGCTGGCGAATCCTTTTTGGCCCCGACTCTGATATAATATAAATCACAACTCAGTTGCCAAAAGTAATCATAAAGCGCTGCTTTTCACATAAATTACAATAAATGTTAGCACAACAAATTGATGCGGGACTGAAGCTGCCGCCGCTGCCGCTGCTCCTCCTGCTGCCTCTGACTAATGCGCCTCAAAATAATGATGCCTGAAGGGAGCTTAGAGAGCTGAGAGACGAGCTAAACTAAGAGATGGCGACCTAGACGAACACAAGGCTGGACCACTGTCGCCATGGGGCAGTGTATCCTGCGGCGCGATTTGTCCTGCATATTAAGTACTCGCCACGTGGGCCGAATGGTTATGGAGTATGTCATTTAAATGACCAGCCAACGAGCACATGTGGAAGGTCAAGCGGGGTGCAGAGATGACTTAAATGGATTACCCTAAGTTGCCAGAGACATAAACTAAGTTAGCCAAGGTAGAGCAATGACTAAGTATCCAGCGGTTTTTTGAGGCATGTGCGCATTTATAAGGCCAACAGATGATCAATTGTTATATTAATATTAAGCAGATCTTCAAGTACCCAACTTCTTAAAGAACCTATAGCATCTATCTGCCTCTACTTCCTTCATTTACTTTCAACTTAAAACATCTGCAATTGTTCTCGATTAAACAAAACACGCAACTAGATCTGGCGCATACTTATTTAATTCTGCATAAAGCGAACTGCTCCTCCCTTCTAATTTACTCGCCCTGGGGGCGTGGCAACTGCCAGCCTCCTTCAGTTACCTCCCAACTCGCTCTACCCTCGCCAACTCGCGGCCCATTGCCCCCTGCTAAGTGGCACTTTGCTTTGTAATTTATGCAGTTGAATGAAAAGCGTTTCTAACAACATTTAATTAAGTTGAGGGGCGCAGGGAAGAGGGGAGGGGGGCAGAGACAAAATTCAAAGTTAAACTTACGAATTAAAAAAACACAGCAAGCAGCAAAAAGGAATTGCCTGCAGCCCAAGGTATTTGGCGCTTCATTTAAATGGCAGCCTCTTCTTCTGCTCAAGTCATTTAAAGGCGTTGCCTGCCACAAGCAGGTGAGGAAGGGGGCACCTGACCCTCTCCCTCGCTGCCTGCGTGAGACAAAAAATTGGGTCGTCTTCGGTTCGCTTTTAATGTCTTTTGCCTGCCACTTTGTTGGCTCTGTTATCAGTGGCAGCCGGGCGAAATCTGCCTCTGCGTGGCGGCCAAAAAAGTTCACTGATAACAGCAACAAAAGCCTAGCTGCGAAAAGCAGCGACGCGAGCAGCGCAGCAGCTAATGGGCAACGCATCGGCTCAGCTGCTCTGTAATCTCCATTCACTGTTTATGTGTATGTGTGTGTGTGTGGGTGTGTGTGTGTGAGAGTATGTCGCTGTGTAAGTAGGGCTAGAATATGTGGAGCAAGTTGCGCTTTGTGTGGCGCTTCGGAAGTTCGCTGCTGCTGTCGCTGTCGCAGTCGCTGCTGCTGTCGACGCCGGCAGCAAAAACGACAAGGCAAAGTCGTCACGACGACAACGACAGCGACGACGATGACGATGAGGATGACGACGTCGCCGACTGTGTCGGAATTTCGTGGCATCAGTTCTTTTTGTTGTTGTTGTTGTTGCTGTGGCAGCGCATGCGCCTTTCTAGGCAGAGAAAATGTCCTGTCAACGAGCGTCGCTAGTTGTTTCAATTCCAAACTGTTCCGGGTTCGTAGACTAACTGTTAGACTGCTGTTAAGTGTATGTTAAGGCACTGTTGTTGTGGGGCTGGCATAGAAAGTGGTACTAAGCATTAAGGTCTGTCAGGATCTATGTGGATATTTAATATGCATTTCTGTATAATTATGGGAAATATTTAGTATTCCCATTGAATATTCTTTGAATGAAACTGAAAGTATAAGCTGAAAACTTCAGATAATGTTACCTTAGTCATTTTCTTTAAAGTATTATATCTTTCTTGTACTTCAACAACTTGCAAAAGTGCCGGACCTAATTAGAAAACTTCCGTATATTAAACTAACCGCTAGATGGGTATTATAACTTTGTGCCGAAAATGTATGTAACAGGCAAATATATATATTCTTAATTAACAGCCGAGTCGATATAGCAATGTCCATGTCTCTGTCTCTCTGTCCATCTGTCTGTCCATTTGAAAAGGTAAATCCCAGATACTAAAAGTGCTAAGACTACCACAACATATACAACAATGTCTAAATATTGCACGCAGATCAAGTTTGTTTTAGATTTTGCCCCCGTAAATCGATATAAACCGAATTCCAAGCGCATGTTCAATGCAGGCCAGTTCATTTTTGGTAAACACAATACCTATCAACGTCCAAATGGTTCCTGAAAAATATGTTGTAGTCGCATAATAAACATAGAAGTTATTTAATAAATAAATTTAAAGAAGCCGCGCACTGCAAAGTATGCAACACAAAATACACTAAACATAGAAATTGAAGAAAGAAATTGTTTTGGTCGTTAGCTCACTCGAATGTACTAATTGAAGTAGTATCTGGCGACGTTCGAAGAGAAACGAAATAAATTTAATTTCAAGAAATTAATTTTATTCTCGATCTTATGTTTTTAAATAATTCAGATAATCTCTCAACTATTCAAACGAACGAATAATTCTCTTAGACAGAATAAACCTCAAACTCTGCTGACGTTTTTCATATGAAACATCGAACTTTATCGATGTAACATCGATGTTTCTCCAGCTCTACCCTCCACACAATTAAGATCAATTTCTATCTCCATCTATTATAATTTATATATATAAACAATCTCAAGACGTTTCTTCGCATACACTTCCCCGCAAGGAATTGAAATAACATGATGAATTTCCCTCATAGATATTGGCACACATACGAGTATTTCAATAACCCACATTCCCATGCAGGGTACAACAACTGTTTCGATTCCAGGCGTACCCAGTCGTAGAACAACCTGAAAGTCGCAGGAGAAATGCGGGCATGGTTGCTGGTGCTGGTGATGGTGCTGCTGCCTCAGTGATTGCCACTGCTGCCGCTGCTGCTGCTGCTGCAACAATTTTACACCCATGCAACGCAACAACAGGAGACGAGGAGAACAACAACAACAACAGTAGCAAGTGCGGCACAAAATGCCGATGCGCTACGCAAATTGCAGGCTTCACTTAAATGATTCGTGTATATTCCCGAACTGTTCCAGCCCGCTCGTTGTTCGTCTGTGGCACTCTCGTGCCGAGATTTGCTATTCGTGCGAGTCGCCAATGTGGCTCGTCTTTTTCAGCTGCTGCCGACTGCGACGTCGTCGACGTGCCGCTGCTGCTGCCCGCTGCCTGCTGCCTGCTGCTTACTGGTGATGTTTTTGGTCCTTTCGCAACGGCTCGTTCAGTCGTCGTTGCGTGTTGTAGGTGGTCTGGTCTGTTCTGCTCTGCTCACATTTCCTCAGTTGCTGCCACACTGAGCAGGATGCCACCTCTGCTGCCGCCACTGCTGCTGCCACATCTTCTTCTGCTGCTGCTGCTGCTGCTGCTACGTTGACGACGACTCCCTCAAACTTCAGTTTCAATTGCCGTACGCGACGCGACGCGTTCAGTCTTCGTTTCAGTGCGTTACGCAGTGCAACAAAGTGACGCGTGCTTCCAGTTTTAGTTTCTGTTTCAGTTTCTGTCTTCAGTTAAAGTTTCAGTTTCAGTTTGAGTTTCCGTTTCCCTCTGACATTCAAGATAACTCGTCAAAATTGGCCTCGTTAGCCACAACTTGAATTGACTGGCCGCCTTGTCTGGCTGCCTGGCTGCCTGGCTGTCGGCCTGTCTGGCCTGTGACTCCTCATCAACGTCATCGTAATCATCGCCCGACGCCGACTCAGCCGTCAGGTGTCAAGTGCCGAGCATGTGTGTCAATTAAAATGTCTCAGGCCAGTGAGTTGAGCGTGCGTGACTGTGTTTAATTTGCCACCGCACAGCACTGCCACGTTGCACACACGCCGTGTGCGCCGCCGGCCAACCCAAACTTAAATACCAAAAACCTAACAACAACAACAATGAAATGCAATAAAAACACTACAAGTGCTAAGCATTCAATAAGTTCTGAAGCAGCGCCCCAAACTCAATCGAAATCCAAACAAGTTTTGCGGTAAGTTTGCACACTTTGAAATCATCACATTGAAATACAATTTGAATACGATTTGAATACGATTTGAATACGCTGTGAATGCGTTGTGAATGTGATTTGAAATATTGCTTATTAGTTCGCACAATTTTCACTGCTGCGGTTTTTTGCAATCGCATTTTAATTAATTACGTTTGCACGCTGGTCAGCTAAAGCAACAACAACAACGGCAACTAAAACATTTCCATGCGATTATTTCAATTATTTTGCATAGAATTCTGGCGTGAAAATTGTTTAATGATTTGTAAATTTGATTTCGTTTTTGCGGCTATCGCTGGGTCAACCACTTCAGTTTGGTTTCCACTTTATGTGGGCTGCATAGCCGATTATAATGCTGCCTGCTGCTGCTGCTGGTGATGGTGATGGGGCGTGGATTATGTCTGGCTTTTGATCTGGAAAATCGTATATAATTATAATGCAAAATGTGACTAGAATACAGTGCAGAGATGCAGCTTGATAATTGAGCTGGTTTAGGCAAAGTGGGTGAAGTGTTTTAAGTGACGCTGCAGTTGATCTCTATTTTATGTGCTGAAAATTGTGGGAGATTTGTGTGTTAATGCCTCACTGATTGTGGCGTTAAATACTTAAGAAGTTTTATACCAATAGTTTCACGTATTTTAAGCTGTTCTAAAAATATTTGTGGTAATTTATTTTCTGGCATTTGAAAATATTAATTAACTACTTCTTCTCGTGTCTCGTGTCTCATACAAGCCACTTCAGTTAGTTCAAGCATAAGTTCTGCACTCAAGTCTGTTCTACATTTTTGCCTCAATTTATTCATTATATTTCTTGGAATGCCTTAAAGCACTCAAAGTTCTGTGGGCCACTTAAAGCTCGGCTTCTGTCTCGATTGGCAATGCAGTCGTTCTTTGCTTTCGCTTGGCTGCACACCAAACAAATTTCATTAGACTGGCAAATAAATCAGCTGAGACTAAGGGTAATAAAATGGGAAAGAGAACGAAAAAGGGAACAGAAAAAAAGAAAGAGAGGTAAATTACAATATATTACGCATACGCCAGGTGTGACAAATGTGCCAAAGTGCTGAAAGACTTTTCCCGTAAAACTGCGGCAGCTTTCATGTTGTCTGTGCATATAAATTGTCTACTCTGTAGTTGCTTACTCTTTCGCTCTTTCCCTCTCCTTCTCTTCTTCTCTTGCTCTGCCTTTGCTATTATTCTTCTCTGCCTTTGCTGCTGCTTCAATTTAATTATAAAAATCAACGTCATTAAATATTAGCGCAAAGTAGCTGCCTCTGAATGTAACTATAGCACATTCTCCGGCTGGGAAGAGTCCATGTTGGCCTTGTTGTTGTTGTTGCAGCTGTTGTAGTTGCTGCTGCTGTCTGATTGTCTGTCTTACTGTCATTACATGGGAAATTAGATGGCAGTCGAGGCAGGCCCTGGCAGACGCGTGTTGAAATGTAAATAAAACAAAAGCCGAGAGACGTTTGAAAAAGCGAAAGCTGATGGCAGCACACACACACACACAGGAGGGGCACACACCCGCACCGGAATGTGTGTAAAATAATAAAAAGCGACATTTACGACATAACATGGCAGCATATTACAGACGTCAGCAAAGTAACGTCGAGCCAAGACGACTCCAGCGAATGAATGTGGCACACGCTGCGTATACGCATTACAATGTTTCGCACTGATTCCGTCTGCGTTGCCATGCAAATGTACACAAAGTAATTATATGCACATGTGCTGGAGTCGTGCGTGTCTGTGTGTGCGGGTATCTGTGTGTCTGCAAGCTGCCTTTGTTGTAGTACAACTCAAATAATTGCCAGGCAACGCTCGCACAACTGCCAACAAAGGCAACAAAAATGACTTTTTAAAAACAGGCATAAACAAACAGCAACAACAACAACATTGTATCTTATTAACAAAACAACTTTGTATGTTTTGCTGCACACACACACACAGACAGACAGACAGACAGGCAGACACGTACACTGCCTCATTGTTGTAATTTTGTTGAGATACTTTTCGGCAGGCGGGCAACAACAGCAACAACAGCACGCACATTAAATGGCCAAAAAGTTTCAGTTTCGCAGCATACGCCATGAATTTTCATTTAATTAGGCAGCGCATCATCAGCTGCTGTGCCTCCCCCCCACTCTCTCTTCAGTTCCACCCCGACCACACAAACCAACTCATCCCTTTGATGGTTAGGCAAATTTTGTGTAGAATAAAAAGCAAAAAAAAAGAGAAGAAGAAGAAGAATTTGTATATGTAAAAACGGAAAAGGAAACCATTCTGCTTTATTGTTTGCTCTCTGATGATGCTGCTCCCTTTTGCAGCTGCCAGGGTTGGGGAGGAGGGCAGGATGGTCGGACAAACACTTTCAAATGATTTCATTTGCGTGAAAAACCGCACACAGGATATGCAAGAAGTTCGGGCTAGCACCAAAAGCTGACCAATTTGCAGCCCTTTTTCCCTTTCGCCCTACGCTTTGGGCTGCTCCTTCTAAGCAGAAGACAGAGAGACAGACGGAGAGACAGGGCGACTAAGGTCTTGCACATTCTGCCAGACATGGAAACCAATTAATTTTAAATTGTCTGAGAGTTGAGCAAACCCGAAAACCAACAAGAAAAAAATACAAGCAAAAAACTCTTTGTTGCCCACTCTCTCTGTCTCTCTAGTTTTCTCTATCTTTATCCAACATTCCACCTCTCTCTCTATCTTCCGCACGTAAGTATGTTTGTGTATATTTAGCTAGCCCTGTTTGTTGGCCCGGTTAATGAAAGTCCAATTTGTCCAGTGCCGTAGACAAGGTGTTGATAGCGAAAGGTTTTCACCATCTATTTTCGGGCCTAATTGAAGCAAGTCCCTCCCCAGGGCAAACCACACACAAAAGGTCACCAGCAGAAAGGAAAAAACAAAACCCACACTCTGCCCAGTTCTCAAGAAAATGCTACCCAGGCGATTCGAAGGACACAGAGCTGTGCCCAGGCCTATTTGGCAGAACAGTTTCGCACACATGATTTTTTTATAGGCCAATTTGCACACATTATAAGTTCGGGGGCTTGGTTTTTGAAAAGTGGCCTGCCCCAGAGGTAAACTCTGGCCAAGGTGGTTTGCAACAATTTTCCCTTTGTTCGGCTAACTTTGCAGATCAGTTATTTTTAGAACAAGCAACTTAACGTGTTTCTTAGTTACACTTAAAGTTTGCTTATAAATAAGAAACCTTTCTGCACTTCAATCTGGCAACTCCAGCAGAGATAAACTAGAAAAGTTTTTTAGAAACAATGACAGCATTTTAAAAATATTTATTTATATTTTAATATATATATTTGTTATCTATTTTAAAAATTAGTCAGAGCAAGGCACATGGGAATGCAAGGAGTAGGAGCAAGATCTCAACTTGATTATCTACTGAATGCCCACAAGTAACTGCAAGTCAAACTAGCAACCCCAGTTCCCATTCCTTATCTTCATTCCCAACTAGTTTATGTGCTTCTCTGTGGCATAAATACGTTTTCCATTATGCCGAAAACAATTTAGAAAACAATTTCTTAGTGCGAGTGCTGAGTGAAGTCCTTTGATTGCTTAGCAAAAGCCTCCGACGCCGCATTCGAGTCGAGTGCTCCCTTCAGCAAACGGGCCGACAATAGTTACAGCTACTACAATAACAAGGACAACAGTTACAGTAGCAGTAACTACAACAACACAGTGCTAGAGTAATTGTAACAACAGCAGCAGCAGCAGCAGTCGTAAATGGCGCCTTATGTGTTTGTGCTCCGGCTGGAAATCCTTTTATGTTATCAACGCTTACGTAGTCCGTAATTATTTGCTACTTTCGGTTGCCTTTGCTTGCGTAAATTAAAGCTGGCTAAAGCCCGAGCTGGGGGATCAGTGGTAACCAGCAGACACAGCAGGGCGAGAGCAAGAGCAACCACCAATCTCCCTGGCCAACCCCCTCGGATTCGGGCTCGTAACGTATGTTAATACAAACGTTTTGCGTATTCCCACGTACCAAGGGGAATGTATGAATGTTTATGTGAGTGTGTGGGTGTGCGGGTGTGTTTGCTTGGCTGGCCAGAGCAGAGCGGAGCATCCACTTCCTGTTTGTCTAATGTCTTTATATGTGTGTGTGTGTGTGTGTGTGTGTTTCTGCCATATATTTTGCGAAAAGGACTCAACGACTCGTCGCCCGGCCTAACCGCAAGGCCATCAAATTAAACTAGTGCATAATTAAACACTCGCAATTAGGCGTAATTTACTTTGTGTGTGTCAAGGGGCTTCCTGTAGTTCAGCATCCTTCTCCTGCTCTCCCTCTCCTGCTCTGATCCCTTTGCCACTCTGAGCTTGTCTCATATTTTCGCAACATTAGTTTTTAATTAAAAATTTTCATCACATGCACAAGTCGAGCCAGTAAGCCGCCTTCCTCCCCACTTGCCACATGCCACACGCTACACAGTGTTTTAATTGTTTCCAGTTCGTTCAATTTGGTTGCCAATGAGGCACAACATAGCTCATGTTTCTGCTTACCCGATCGCAATCTACTTAGAAGAAACTTCTTAGAACTTCTTGACTATCAAAGAGAAGCTTAGAAAAACCTCTCGCAAGTTAAGATACTTAAGCGTAAACAAAGCGCAGGCAAACAACAGCTAAAAATTCATTGTAAACATTGCCAACTTGTAATAATTAATCCGTGAGATTTACAAAACACAACTTGCGCATAAATTTCCCCTTGGTCTCGGTCTCTCGGTCGCGGCCAGTGCGAGTTTCATTACTCAAAAGTTGTCTGGGTAGAGGAAGCAAAGTTTTCCTTGGCCCGGAGGGAGCATTGTTGTTTCAGGCTGGCAATTTTTTATGCTGCTGCCAAGTTGCATGCCACAAGAGCAAACAGCGCGACTGCAGCGCGATAAGATGCGGCATCCTTGCAGCAGTCAGCTGCTGTGGCAAAAACCACATCTAATTGTACTTAGTATGCGGCAAGCGAGCCAAGCCAGCCAAGCAGACTGACTGACTGACTGAATGACTGACTGCCACTCATTCCATTAAGATTTTGCAGTGACTGCAAATTGAAAGAGTTCTTGTTGGCGCTGCTGGAAAGGCGTTTTGGCATTGGCCAAGTCAAATATTTATGTAGCAAGTCAGGATTGCGGATTCGCCAAGGATTTGCCATCTCAGCAAAGCAATTGCAAGTAAATTAATTAATGAAAATAGTTAAGATAAGAGCAGAGTCCCCCCAGAGAGAGAGAGGGAGAGAGAGAGAGACAGAGCGAGAGCTGTGGGAGAGCTTAGCAGCTTAAGGTATATGGCAGCAAAGACGCGTTTAAGCCGCTTTCTGCAGTGGGCAAATGGAAATGGGGCAGTACAAAAAGCAGCTGCAAAATATTATGTATACACTGCACAACGAGTGCTTTGCGGGCTGCCAGATTTGCATAGTTTGTGCGTCGTGGAGCAGAGCAAATTGTTTTGCAGTCACAGTGTTGCCTGTTGTAGTTTGTGTTTAATTGACAGCTGACAAGTTGATTATGGGCTAATTAGCGAACATGGCTAATTGAAATTAATGAGCGTGTGCAAAGAAGGCCACGCAACTGACCTAATTTGTGGCTTGCAAGTGTAGAGACATAAGGAATGGCAGTGTGTTGGAGCATAAGAAAGTTCCTTTATAGCGAATTAGTTTACTGCAATTAATATTTATATTATATCTACATATTTCCATATTTATCTTTCTTTATCCTCAAAACTTCAAGCATGCCTCATCAGCTTGAACTACATTATAAATTTAGAGCACCTTCTTGAACAGAATATTGATTTTTGGTAATAAATTTAAAGCTAAAGAGTAATTGCCGAAAGCAGCAGAGGCGATATTAGGGCTTGCCCTGCAATGTATGCTACACTTTTTGCACTGCGCAATTTATAAGTATTGCACGCCGACACACGCACCCGCCTTTCAATTAAAATGCCAACAACAAAAGCAGACAAACTGACAACAACAACAACAACAAGTATCGATTGGCAGGTCGAAAAAAAAGATGTTTCGGGGCGCCATTAGAACCATCTATCAGAGCGAGCAGCCGCGCTTATCAGGATTGCTGGTGTACGTGCCATGCCCACGTCTATCTGCAGCCCCTTCCCCCGTTCTGCTGAAACAGTTTTCACATTTATTTTCGTGTTAAAATCAAATATATTTTTGTGGCGCCCAGCCAAACCTCAGGAATGTAAATATTGGCATAAACATTTAAAAGGCAACAGGAAAGAATTGGAGAAGTGAAGGAGGAGGAAGAAAGGAGCCAGAAGGGAGGAGCTCGAAGAGGAGCTACTGCTGGCCACGACAGACACGAACATCGTCAGTGTAAAAGAAGCCTTAAAACAGGATTTGTTGGGTGTCCGTGTCGGGCATATTGAACACACCCAAAAAGGGAGCGCAAAAAAAAGGGAAGCGAACTTATAAGCAGCAGGGAATGATGGGTAGAGTGCGGAGAGAGTGAAGGAGCGAGGGTAAGGTAGAAAGAATGAGAAATGAGTGTGGGGGAGAAGGAGAGCAGCAGTGAAAGCCTGTGGCTAATAATCAAACAGGCGCCGAGGCCAAAGGCAGTTGAACCTGGGCCAGATTACCTGCGCATATACCTAAAGGTAGTTCGGGAAAAGCAAGCAAAGGAAAGAGAAGGGAAGAAAAGGGAAGGAGGGAAAGTAGCTACTCTGAACCTAACATTTTCGGTATTCCTTTTCGTGCTTTTTTCTGGCTGCTGCTTTTGTTTTTAACCTTTGCAAAATGTCGTACAGGCTGTCGCTCTAGGCCAGCGCTCGCAACGGGACAGTTGACCGAGCTTAGGGGTCACTGGGGGTTGCTCTGCCAAGCAGATGAGCAGGCGAGGATGGATGGGGGGGAGGGAGTTTTCCATAATAAATCACATAAATATGCAACGCGAAAGCTGAACGAAAATGGAAAAATATTTGGTTAAGCAGCGAGTGACGTGGATTTGTGCCATGGATTTTACGTTGATGCCACAAACAGCAGCAGCAACAGCAGCAGCAGCAACATCGTTGTTGGGCCTGCCTACCTGCCTCCTGAAATGGAACGTGTTCAGCTGGCGGCTGCTGGCTCAAAACGGGATTAGCTTTTAATGCTTTTCGGTTATGTTATTTACAAATGGCTTTTCAAATGTTTGCCATATCTCTCTGCACACACCTTGCTATCATCTTGCTCCATCCCCCTCCCATCTCCCCGACTAAAATGTAATATCTTCGCCATTTATCAAATCCGTTTAGTTAGTTTCCTCCCTCATTCTTCTTCTTGTTGTGCCGTCATTCGATTTGATTTGTTAATGTGCTCAGGTATTTAATACCAACACAATAATAACTGTAATCCAGACTTGAGTTGGGTTTGACAGTTTGATAGTTTTAATTACTTTGCCAAATATATCGTCAGAAAGTTGTGCAAATGTGTTTAGCAACTTTAGTTAAATTTTACTTGAATTTTCATTTGATATTTTCCCTCAATTATCTTAACTAGTTTTGCTGTATTTAAATTTCTGCATTCTTTTAACTGTAATTGCTGCGCAATTTCTCGTGACATTGTCTCTATATATAGAGAGATATAATAATTTTCCGCAGCCATATGAAACGTGCTTGCAACACGTTCTGTCGTCGACCTCGTCTTCCTCTCTCTCTCTCTCTCTGTCTCGCAAACTTTTCTGCAGTTTCACACGAAGCATTGCAACGGTATTTATGTAAAATGCCAGCAGGCCCGCTGTGTGCTGCCATTGCCATTCCGTTGATGTCTTCATATATGACTGACTGACTGACTGACTGTCTGACTGACTGACTGACTGACTGACTGATGGAAAGACACACAGACAGACGAATGGACGAATGGAGACACTATGCCTGCCTGGCAACGTTTCAGCTGCCTGTCAAGCATTCAACGCGATACAGTAGCGCAAGACTCATAATTGTCGCACACAAAACTGCATTGCTTGCTCTCTGCCTGTTGTTATTGTTGTTGTTGCTGCTCTGGCAAATAGCTCTCAGCTCTGACTACACGTAGTCAGTCCATTCCCATTCTCGTTTCCATTGCCGGTCGCTCTCGCATTCCTGTGATGATCCACAAGCAGCAGCCATAACTTTAATACATTGTAATTATGTCAACGCGTCGTCAACGTGTTGTTGTTGCTCTCGTTGTTGTTGCAGTGGCAGCTTCATCAGCGCACGTTACGTATACGCAATTTATACGATTCACAATCTGTGCCAGGACAGCAAGCAACGCCTCACTTAACGGCTTAATATATTGTTACGGCAGCTGGCGCTGCATAATGTCGCACACACACACACACACAGACTGTGGAACACATGAGTGCACACACACACGTGGCTGGAAATAAAGAAATGACAACAAAGCACAAGGCAAAACCAATTCAATGCAGCATACTTTTCAGCGCTCTCTCACACCAACACACACACACATGGCGACAGTCAGTTACGCGCGTGTGTATTAGAGTTTTCTGTAATTTAATTACAAAGTTTGCGCCATTAATTTTAAAACTTTATACCAAACTGCGAGTATCGAGCCCAGCTGCCCAGGCGCCTCCGCCAGTCCCAGCATCCCATCGTCCTGCGAATAGGTAACGACCACAATGGCCTCAACTGTCAGCAGCATCAGCCTGTGTGGCTGCAGCTGTGGTGTGGCTGTCTCCGTCCCCTCCCTCTGTCTAGTTTATGCACGCATGCAACATATTGAAAAAGGCAACGCGTCGAGTTTGCAGCCATTTATCACGGCCAACTTTCGTAATTAGATGGAGTGGACACACAAGTTACGACTATGTGTGGCATCTGTGGCAGTTTATGTTGCATGGTGTGAAAAAATCTGCAAAGTAATGAGTTAAAGGGCGCTCTTCTGTTGTCATCCACAAATTCTTTATGTTGGCAAAATCAGAAACAGACCAGATAGATAAATCTATCTACGGCATGCCGAAGGTTTTATACCCTTGCAGGTTATCATCATCTCTGATTGTTCCCATTATTGTCTAACTATGATTGACATTGATAAGCTTAGCTATTTCTTAAATTAAAGTTAAAATTTATATAAAAACTTCTTCCCTGCAAGAGTATAAAAATCATACCCTGGCTGAGGTTTGTTATCTTTCCCCATTTCAATTTTATTAATCCATTTATTACGAAAACTATTTGTATAAAATCTGCACCTCGTAATTGATTTTCAATCACTCAGAAAGTGAATAAAATTCCACTTTATAAACCTCTAAAAACTACTTCACATTCAGCTGCAAAAAAATGCAGTCACACCTTGGATAATCATAGATACACATTATATTTTTGCTTTACTCTCCAAAAACGATTCCCCAGACTGCATAAAAAAGCAACAGAAATTCATAAGAATTTTCTCAGCTATTCCCTTGTGCATTTTCTAAGCATTTTTCCAGCGTGTCGCCTTGCAATTTTTCATGAGGCAGCATTTAGTAACATTTTTCATTTTTCATAATTCATGACAAGCGTTGCGAGACCCAAAACGAATGTCAACTTAAAAAAGCCAACGAAATGCCCTAAAATATGCAATGTCAACAACAACAACAATAGCAATAACAACAACTGCAAGATGCAAAAAAAAAGCAACTGCATTAAGGTGTGGGGGGGAAGGAGAGTGTAAGAAAAGCAAAAGGCAGCTCAACTAAATGACAAGCACTGTGAAAGCTGCCACTGGGAGTGCATTTTCTTCTTATCAACGGCAGCAGCAGCGTCAGGTGGAAAACTGTAGAAGTGGAAACAGCATCCATCAGGAGGCACCCGCTCACCTGAGCGCACAATATTAATGGAGTCTCTCTTTCTCCCTCCCTCCCCGGGCTGTGCTGGTTCAGGCTCTGGCGGACGACTCGTGCTATAATCTATTTTCCTTTGCCGACGTTCTTTCCTTTTCTTTTTTTTGAATATGTAAATGTGTAAATATATATATATATATTTTTTTTAAAGTTCAGGTTGCTCCCGACAGTGGCTGCCATTCGTTTTTGGCTCTTCTCTGATTCATGTCGCTGGCAAATTTCATTAAAAGTGCAGCCACTCAGCTTGATGAAGTCGCAACTTGGTTACTCGGCAAGATCTCATCTCTCTCTCTCGTCTGGTTCCATAATTCCTGCCAATTGCATTTGTTTGGCGGGGGCTTATCTGCTGCCCGCTTTATCCTGTCTTCCACTAGCCCTGTCAGCTTCCACTTCCTTTCCCGCTACTTCCCTTTTGCTCTCCCTCTTTCTCTTTCTGCTTCTGCTTCTGCTTATCGACATCGGCTTCGAAGCTTGTAATAAATCAGCTCGTCGCTTCACTCACTTCCTGTCGTATCATTTTTTCTCGCTGCAAGTTAACCTTACACACACACACACTCATATCGCTGAGGCATCATCTTGTCAATGCCTTGGCCTGAGCTTAGTCTGCTGTGCTAGATTTTCGACACATCATTTTCTATGTTGAGGTGTCGAGCACACACAAAAGGAATTTCCATTATTTTCCCCCCGTCATTGATAGAGCTCTTTGTGCCCGTACCTCCCACTTCCTACCCCCACCACCACTTTGCAGCTGTTGCCCGTGCTCGCAAAATGGTATCATCAAGTTAAGTAGATAGTCCACAGGCAACGCCTGCTCTCAAGAGTTATCTCGAGACGTTTTGATAATGTGTCAAGTTTGCTTGTAGACTTTGGCGGCAACTTTGGCAACTGATTAGCCGGGGGACATTTTGCTGCCAGCCTTCAACTTGTAACAGTCTATTACCAGGGGAAAACTGATGAGAGAAATAAAATAATAAAGACTTTTATAGGCGGGAACAGCTTGTACTACTTATAGGTTAGAACTGTGTTGTTTAAGCTTAATAGTTTAAGCTTCAGTTATTGGCAAATTATTATGCAGCACAACAATTTCAGCAACATTCCAAGTTCTCAGAGATAAACAGAACAACTATTTGCCTTGTTCAAATCACCATTAAGTTGCATAAGGTACAAAAACAACAAGAAGACAGCAACATGGCACAAACATTTGCTACGATTTATGCAGAAATCCCAATTGAGTTTGGGCTCAGAGAGATCATTAGAACGATTTAAACTCGCTCGGTGCATAAATTTAATTTCAGATAAACAGAAATGTTTCCAGGCTGGGCAAGTGTATTTGTTTTTGTTTGTGTGTGTGTGTGTGTGTGAGGGGGAATTAACATAATCGCATAATGCGTGCAGCGACATGGCATGAATTGAGACGCTGCTTGCTTGGGAATCACAATGCAAATCAATTAATGGAATTAATGGAAATGCCAAAAGTGTTTATTAATATTTGCCAACTTGGGCACAACGAGTGTGCAGCGTAGATAAGACGAGAGCACACACACACCCGCCCAATCTGACAGCAAACTAATTAAGGCAGCAAAACTAATTAAAGTATCTTTTGGTCACTTGTAGATGTGGCCTCGATAACGCCCACCTAAACTGGCTTACAGCTCATAACAAGTTTGGCACAAATCTGGCCAGAAAGCTGAGGTGCGGCAACAGGCCGCAGGTTTAGGGCCAGGCACCTAGCATAGTTTTTGGGCTTGCCACTTGAAAATCAATCAGCCAGTGCTGTTGCAAGTTTTATAAATGCTGAGCGAATGCCTCAACTCGTGTTGCATTTTGTATGCCTTCCCCTTCTGGGTACCACCTTCCTGCCTTTCCTGCCCTGTCAGTGCAGCTGCCTCTGCTGCCTGCTCGTTTATTTAACACTGATTGCCAATGCACACAGAGATTTGGCAAACGATGAGCTTGACTGGGGAAAAATCACTAGATGTTTTCCCAGCCACAGATACAGATACTCACACACACACACACACACACACAGCACATGTGATACTCGAAAATGTCGTCTGTTTGCCAGCCTGAGGTTGCCGAGTCAACTCTGAACTCTCGAGTCTCAACCCTTGAGTGTGCAGTGTAATCAATGCGCCTCACACAGTCGACCTGCCCACAGAACATGCTGTCGGCCATTGCCTTTGATACCGAATCTGCTTTAGTTATCTGTCTACTAATAAAATGTCTATCCAGATACAGCTTTACTCTTTCTCTATTCCTGACTTTAAGCACATTGCATAGTGCTTAGATAATGACACAAGCTATAAATATTTAACCGTTCATTTACTGCACTTAAGACTCAGCTATAAGCGCATCTGCAAATTAATTAAATATTTAATAGAAACTGCAAACTCTTGTGAAAAAGTCAACAATTATTAACTACCTTTTTTATGGTCTGTCGAGATCCGCTTAGAACTTGGCGAAGCAACATAATACAATAAAAATGCAATTATGTTCAGTATTTTTTTGTTGTTCACTGAGCAACTATGTGAACAGGTTTTAAATTTATTTCAATTAACGCAGAATAAACATTCGTCAACTATAAATTTAAATTGCCAATAATAATAGAACAAAAACCAAATACTGAAACGGAAAATTGTTTTTCTTTTTTTTTTTTTTGTGCGGTTTTCGCATTTATTTTGTTCGCTTTGTTATTGCACATTTTTTGGCGAAATTAATTATCGTAATTTATTGGCCAGGTGCAAATAAATTGCGAGAGCATAAAAAAAATGAAAACTGGCCATGTAATGTGTATATAATAAATATATAAACCAGTTTAAGGCACACGATAAATTACAAGCGACCCGATTCCGAGTGACATTAGCAGGGGGACAACAATAAAAGCGAGCTGCGCCAAAGTGTGTGCTATAATTTATGGCCCTCAACCAGCAATTTCCTGTTGTAAAGCGGCAATCAACGCGTGGCATGACTAAAGGGGAGAGGGGCAGCGGGAGAGGGTGGAGGGTAGTTGAGGGGTATTATGCGTTTATGAGTGTGCGTGTGTATAAGTGGCGTGTAACTTTTGCAATTATAAATTCATATAACAAGAGGTGCGATAGCAATTGAAATAAACAAAAAAGGTGTCGATGAAAAAGAAATGATTCAAGAAAAGCTAAGGCTATCGGCAGAACTATCGATAAGTTCATCAAACTGTTTGGATTGATGCAAAAGGTAAGATAATTATAGAGAGATGACATATAAGACATGTTTATAGATGCCACATTTAAAGTTCGAAATAAGAAGGCGAATAAGACAAAGTTGATTAGCAAAACTATCGAAAGTACACTGAATAAGGAAAACAGTTAATTTAGATTGACAGACAAATTTATACAGCTGTTATTTTTTTTCATTGATACTGTAAAACATATATGGCGCAAGAATTCCCTCAAAAACACTTATCGATAACAAATCGATAATCGTTTGTTATTAAATTTATAGATATCTGTGTTAATTGATGATATTATATTGATATTCCGAGAAAAAAGTACCTCTACAGATCTCTATAGCACGAATATAAGTTTATCGGCAAAACTATCGATAAGTACATTTAGCAGTTTAGATTCATTTATTAATATATACATCTAAACTGACACATATATTGATACTATAAGGCGAATACCACTCCAGATCTCTCTCTAAAATACTTATCGATAACAAATCGATAATCGTTATATTAATATCTCGTTTTTATTTCCCCTCATACACTTTTAAGTCCAAAAGAGAAACATTTTCCACTTTTAGATAATGATGAATTGGCTAATAAATTCAAACAGACCGTGCCCTTTGCTCTTAATGAAATTCCTGCTCAATTCTATTAAAAGAATTTCTATTACCCGCTTAGCTATGCAAGCGAAAGTACACACACACACTCACACAGAGACAGAGGGCAAACAGATGACCCTTTATATGGTATGCAAATGCTCAAGTCAAATGTGTCCAGTTCCAGTTCGAACTCAGCTGGCTGCCAACGTAGCTTGTTATTAAAATGAAACCCTTCGCAGAGGTAGGAACAACCCACAAAAAAAACACAGTAACTTTTCGATCAACTTGAGCTGGGTTCGGGTTCGGGTCTCGGCAACTTTGGCAGCTGTGAGCAAAGTATTCAAATTGCCAAGCAGCAGGAGGAGGAGGAGGGCTGAGGGCAAATACATCATTTGCCATAGAGTGGCAATTTAATGCCTTCGCTTAAAGGGGTTGAGGTAGGGTGAGAGGTCGCCAAGCAGAGTAGGAAAAATTAGAGAGGAAAAAGGGTGAGAGAAGGACGAAGCTACTATGTCGCATGCCTTAATTTCAAGCTCCAGCAGATTTGTCGTGCTGTAATCAACACAACATTATTAATAACCGACGCCGAGTTGGCAAAAGGTCAAGAGAGGTAGGGCTAAAAAAAAGGGCTAGGGAAAGCAACTTGCCGCCATGTACCATGTAACTGGCTTGAAATGAGCTGAAATTGCATTTCAAGTAGATAAGCACAGACCTTATCTTTATATCTCCCTCTCTTTCTATCTCTCTTGGCAACTGATGAACTGATCCACTTCCATCAATAGCAAAGCACAAATTGTTTGCCCTTTTTGCAGTTGCTACCATAACCGCAGCCTCTGCTCTTTTTCTCTGCTTCCTACATCTCACTCTTCTCCATTATCCTCCCCCTCTCTTGCTCCTTCGTTGCCTTGCCCACATTCATGAGGCCAATTATTATGCAAATGGCAAACTACTCGCACTCGCACTCGTGCTTCGACTTGAATCCTAAAAAGCAGACATAGAAGCAAATTTAAAATAGCAGCAGGCAAAAAAACAACAAGCAGCAGCAGCAGTCAGTGGCAATGCTTGACTAGTCAATACCCTACAGTAATAGAAACTAAGCAAAGCTTGCGACTTGGTAAGCTTTTTTTTCCAGGGTATACCTCTAGCTAAGTGCATGAATTGAACACCCTTGGAGCGTGGCAGATACCACACTAAATCAATATATGTTTGCCCCTCTTTCCCCTCGTACTGCCAGAGATGCTGGGTATGCTGATGGTGTTGGGCGTGCGGGGAAGGCTGCCTGCCGTAGCTGGCCACAAATCAACATTTGACTTTTGCATAAATTGCAAGTAGCAACAAAATTGCTGGCGAAAAGAAGAAAAGTCATTTTCTCGCTTTCGTCTGCAGGTGCAACGTGGCATGCCACGCCCCCTCCCCTGTTGATTATGCGCCCGTCTTGTTGTTGATGCGTTCCGCCTTCCTTGGGGAGTCGTCACTCGTTGTTCCGGCCACATCCGGGCAGCTTCTGCACGGGCTGCAACTGCTGCTGCTGTAGTGACTTGCACATTTTTGCTTGTTGACTTATTTCCCGGGCAACTCTATCTGCCTCACTCCCCTCCCTCTCTCCCTCTCTCTCTGTCTCGATTGAAGATTGCCAGCATCTTGATTACCCAGCGAATCGCATTGGCTGTTTCGATTTGCATTTCATTTTCAGTTTTTCACTTGATTGCCAACAAAATGTACGCCATATCGAAGGTGTCTATATGTCTGTGTGTCTGTGTGTGTGTGTGTACATGCAACTGAGCTGCGGCTTTAAGACTCAAGCGCCAAGATTGAAGATTGACCTAAGCCGCTTGTCGGACACGGCTGGAGCCGGAAACCTGCAACCGGCAGTTGCAATCTGTGTGTGGTTGACTGTGAGTGTGTGTGACTATGTGTGGCAGAAAGCCGTTGCAAATCGAGCTCAATCGAATGTTCAGCAGCAAACAAAAACAGGAAATGGACGTTGCTCAACTTTGTTTCCGCTTTTCGGCTACAGCTGAAACTCGATGCGTTCCCTCCTCAACTGAGGGGGTGAGGTCTGCAACAACAGTGTCTCTTTGAGTGTGTGTGTGTGCGTGCGAGGGTGTTGTTGTCGTAGCTGTAGCAAATGCAAATTTGTTCAAAGTTTATTGAGTGCACGTGACGGCAAACAAAAGTGCAAAGTTGCCTTTGTCCTTGCTGCCTTGTGGGACATGGCCAGCCTCGAAGCTCCGAGCTTGCTTTAGTTTCTAGTTTCTTTTTGCTGATTTTTTTCACTTTTGTTTTGCGCTCTCTCTCTCTTTCTGTTGCTCCTCTCAGCCTGCTCATAATTCTCATAGTTTCGTGTAGTGTTTTTTTTTTTTTTTAATGTTGTACATTTTTCCGCCTTTAAAGATTGCTCAACGAGAATTTTGACTTGCAAATTTGCAGCTTGCATGTTGCACAGCGCTCTGAGTGGCACTTGCACATTAGAAGAGTATAGCAATAATCACCTCATGAAATATACATGAAAAAGGCAACAAGATTGCAGGCACTACACTTGCATATATGTTATGTTAAATTGCCGTTTTATTTAAATGAACTTTCCAGCGAAATTACAATTTTAAGGATTAAGATCTGAGTTAAAATGATGTCAAGTCAATGTTTTACTTATTTTAATTGTTTTTAGTACAACATTTCAATTTTATTATGCTACAGCTGATAATGCGCTTTATTGCTCTGCAAACTAAACGAAAACAAAATGCACAAGTGCAACTAATAAATTGCAAATAAATATTGCCAAAGTGAGTTATAAACCGAGAATAATCTGCTGTGCAAAGGATTCACTTAACAATTTGAATAATTTACATTTTAAATACCCCGACAATCGCTTGTACTGCTGCGCTGTCTTATTCAATTCGATATTGCTTTTTTGCAGCAGCTTTTGCATGCAAATGAGCCGAAAACACATAACAAATTTAATGGTCAACATATATTTGTGCATCATTGCAGATATAACCAACAACAACGACGACCAGCACGATAAGGACATCTCTAAGGTCGATGGAGGCGGAGAACATTTGACGACGCAGACTGACCAGGCCAAATGCCAAAACGAGGCGAGCACTGAAAATCAATAAAATGGTAAGTACTTTGCTGGCGAATTTCATGCAGCATACCTATTGCCCCGCCCCTTACAGAGCCCCCCTCCCACTCTCCTACATTCCTCTCCGCAGTCTGACTGCCCTTATCTACTTCAGCGCTCTTTTTTCTCTGCGCAAACATTTTAAGTGCAGAGTTGTGGATACTTTTGGCAATGCTTATTGCAAATGCTTTTATAAATTTTATGACTCAATGGCTGCCATTGTCGTGTGCAAGAGAGAGAGGGAGAGAGAAGGAGAACGACGTCTCTTCGACATTTAACCCGACTGACTTTTTTACGAGCAGTCAACAGAAATCAGGAACGACAACGGCAACTGCAACTGCAACAACTGCGCCACATCCTTTCAGATCTAACCAACTATAATTTTAAAGCCACAAAATCCACTTGGGGGGAGGCTAAGACATGGGCGTGGCTGTAAACCAAATTGTGCACAACTTGAGCTTGAATTTTCAAGGCATGTAAACAAGCTAAGAGAAAGAGAGAGATGGAGAGAAAAGAGAAAACAGCAGCAACAGCAAAAAAATTGAGCGCGCAAGTGGAAAATCGGAAAAGCGAAAAGCGAACTTAGCTGCCTGCTCGTTGGCTTTACAATGTTAACTTGCAACTAAAATAGTTTGGCATGATTGAAAGTGATTGACGAAGAAATGCCCAGCAACCTAAATATTCCTAAATATAATAATAAATTAATAAGAATTGTTAGGATTGACTCAAAAACTAAACTAGGCTCAATACTATAAAGTTAGACAGAGAAGAGTCTCATGTTCCTTAACCTTAACTTTACAGGGTATACTCACTGCTAACTTTGTCAATTGTTGCACAAGTTAAAGTTGAGTTGAGCAAATTTTATTGGCAAATTCTTATCGTAAATTTAATTAGACGTTTTTCGTCTAATTTCGCAAGTTAACTGTCAAAGTTGAGCGGAAAAATTTTATATATTTTATTTTGTTTTTGTTTTTGTTACTTTCTTTTTTCGGGGTAACTCAATTGCAGACAAACCCGGCGGATGTTGAAATTTCAATCAGCTTTGGCTAACCTCGTCTCCTGTCCGCCCGCCAGTGCGCCTGCCTGCCGCCCACAATGAAAATAAAACGAAAATAATCTGCAATAAAAATGTTTTCCTTTAATAAAAATTCAATTTCCTTGAAGCGACACATGTTACGGCGTTACAGAGTCGGAGACGGGGACGGAGTCCATGTCGACAGCAGCAGCAGCAGCATCAGCCGGAGGAGTATCAGCTGCCGCGCTGTCGGGCTCCGCCGGATGCAGTTAGGTAAAGGCAGCTCCGTCTCCCTCCACGCTCGCACTTTGCCTTTGGTCAGTGGACGCTGCGCTGGAAATGTCTTTCAATTTATAATGACGATGCTTGCAGATTGGCGAGTTGGTATTAGTGCTGTCTATCGCTTAGTCTGCGTGTGTGTGTGTGCGGTGCTGTCTGTTGCATTCGCAATGGCGCATTAGAAGCGATGGCGTTGTTGACTCTGCTGCTTCTACTTTTCCCCTGCCACCTCTGCATGTCCCTGCTGCCTGCCTGCTGTGTTCGCAGCTGCGGATACGCGTTGCGCGTGGCAGGCAGCGCAGCAAAGATCACGAAGCGCATCGATGATTGCATAGCTTAAAGAGCTAACCTAACCCCAACGTGGTTTGCTGGCTCCCCATGCGGACGAGTAGATGCATCAATTGAAAATGAGGCATCACTGCTGCGCCAGACAGCTCGCCTGCCTTTCGCCTTGATATCGAGCCGGACTCGACGAGCATCCTCAACATACTCAACTCTTCTTGTGTGTGCTCAAAGGCCGCCAGTGGCAGAACAAGGTCTAAGCTGAGACTGAACAGGATTTAACCGGGCCAGCATCAAGTTTTCTTTCCCTTTTTTATCAATTTACCGAATAAGCCAAGGCGAGGATGCAAGTGCAGGAAGAAAGTGTTTAAGTGGCATGCCTAAAAGTGGGCAATACTTTTTTTTAGCAGAGACGCTCTGAGGCGTATGCCTATTATAAAGGGGTTCCGGGTTCGAATCCCGGGGGAGGGCATGGTTTTTAAAAAAAAAAATACAGATTTAACATAAAACACAAAACAGATAACGCTAAACTATAGTTAGTTAGCCGGCGCGCCTAAAATGGGCAGAATTAATAGATAAAAAGGACACAAAGGGGATATTGGATTTTCCCCGTATGACTTAAATAAAAATAAAGATAAAACAAAATATATATTTTATTTTGAAATGACAGAACTTAAAAGTTTTCATTATTTTTTGATAAAAATTGTTAAAGTTAAAATATAATAAGAAATGTTGTTGCTGTCAAATCGTTTAAAGTTTCACTAAATAATTAACTAAATTAATACATGAATTTAATTATACAAAAAAAAAAAATTGTATACAACATCCCTTGCGGGGGTCGAACCCGCGACCTTTGGATTAGGAATCCAACGCGCTATCCACTGCGCTAAAGGGACAGGCGGTGCTTGGATTTGAAACAGTATTCTATGATTTTTAAAACAGTTTCATATCAAGTTTCGTCGTCAACATCCTTAACTTCCCCCTTTCTTTCTCTCTCCCAAAGCTCATCCAATAAAATAGATTAATAGATCACAGTCTTAGCGTAATCCTGTAAATAACTTTCGCTAATCTAATTACACAGCAGTAAATTCTAAAGAATTAGTTCGCATAGTTTATGGGGCTCCAGCAGAAGTTTCCGCCAATATTTGACAAGCAGCCAACCCCCATAAAAACGATTGTCTTAGCCAAGAGAATTCGGGTGCTTATCTGTGCGGCCCATTGCGCGATTGGCACAGATTAGGGCAGTCCAGACCCCGAATGAAGCATCTGTTAGCTCATATAGCTTATGCTTGGCCATATGTCTGTCCAATACATCACGCAGCAATCCCCCCCTCCCCCGTCTCCTGCTCGGCTCGTGCTACGCAAACAAATAGCGCAATTTTTAGTGCTCCATCGACAGATGCCTGCTCAGAGCGAGCCAATCAACTCGTCTCTAATACGTTTAGGCTGCTCATAATCACGCTCCGGCAAGCGAAACATCAATATGAAGGATATCGAAGGATATTGAAGGACACAGAGTGGACACTGGGCAGCTGTTCCATCAGCTCAAATGGCCGCTCATCTCTGCCTTCCATCTTGCTTGCTCCCTTTCAGCTTTATCTTATGGCAGACATGGCGCTTATTGTTCTTATCTCATTATTACATTTCTATTTACTTTACAAAGCCGAAGCTGAAGTAGACGGAGCATCCTGCTCGGGGTGCGCTGTCAGCGAGTGGCTTATTTATATGCGCTATTTGTCTTAGTGCCCGCCAACTAATAACGTTCGCTCTCCCTTCCTCCTCTCTCTCTCTCTCTTCTTTGCGCTTATGCTGTGCTTGCACTTAGCGCGTTTCATCGACCATTGGCTTAGCGTTTCAATATTCGAAGTTGTAAGTTATTAGTTGAGCAAATCTTGTGGCCCTTTGCGCCAGACACTTCCGTGCCTTATCAAACGCAGCTTCCGACTCGCACACACACACACACACAGAGAGAGAAAGGCAGTGAGATTACAGTTTCAAGTTGAGTGGTAGCCACAGCTACTTCCACTTCCGGCTATTTAGATTGCCATCCTGCTGCTGCTCCTGCTGCTGCTGCAGGTGATTGCCACCGTCCACTTCCTGTTGCACAACAGCAGACACAACCCAAGACGTTGCCACACCTTTCGTCTCCCGCTCCTCTCTCTTCCCTTCTCTCAGCGTGAATTCAATTTGCAAATTCATTAACACATTTTGTCAATAAGCTGTTGTCAATACCCCCCAGAGACGATGTCAGACGTTGGCGCATCATTAAAGATTATTATTCATTTTTATGTAATTATCTGCTTACCCAAGTGCCCGGCCAGGGCCATAAAATATTCTCGACAGCATCTCGAAGGGGAAGGTAATATGGCAAGGCATAGAGAGAGAGGGAGAGAGAGAGAGAGAGAAAGAGAGGCAGGGAAACATGTTTTGGGGCTGCCTTGCGACAGGGTTCCACGCCCCGTCTGTGCCCATTTTCGGCGTGCTGATAACCCACTTGGGCCAACTGCCTCAAACTGATGGCTTTAATGTGTGTCCTCAACACAAACATGTACAAACACACACACAGGCACACTTACACACACATTCTTGTGCTTTCTAATATCAAGTTACACTAGTCAACAATTGTTTGCTGCACTAAATTTACTAGCTGCCTGGAGATATTTATAGATTTTGAACAAGACAAATTTAGCTGGTATTTATTTTAGACCTTGGAAAAATTATGTATATTATTATTATTTAACCTTTAACCTTCTTCCTTTAATTTAATTTCTAAACAGATAAATTAATTGAAATATTGTGCAAGGAAAATAAAGTTCTTAACTTAATTCTTGATCAAATCTTACATTGCTTTTTCTTTTTCTACATTTCTTAACCTGCTTTATATCTCCACCACACTTGCTCGCCAACTCACCCCATTGACTAAGTATAGCATAACGTATTTATAGCACATAATTTAGCTATCTATGTTGAGTAGTGTACTATCTATAACTAGCCTGGTAAAAGCATCCTGATGCCCATATAAACTAACGGGCCATGAGTTATGGCCGCAACGTGTGGCCCTGCCTGTAGTTACACTTAAGAACAGTGTGTGTGCCTATGGGTGAGTGTGTGTTAGTGTGTGTGTGTAAACGAGTATATTTAATGCAGAGCACACAACGGCAACGCCATCTGGAAGTAGAGCTGGGGCGCAGGAAAAAAGGACGCACCATTTAAGTTTACTGCACAACAGCCCAGTCTGTATGCAAGTTTTGTGTGTGCGAGTATGTGCGTGTGTGTGCATGCATGTGTGTGTGTGTTAGTTTCATAATGTAACCGGATGTGCCAACACAATGCTCGCACATCCGCTTGCCAGACAACAGAACAACAGCTGTCACACACAGTCACACAAGCACAGAGAGAGAGAGAGAGAGAGAGAGCAACAGAGTGAACAAGAGAGGGGGCTGGAGAAAGTACAGGAGAGAGTGGCAGGGAGTGGGAGAGTGGACGGGTGTGCCGCTGCGCTTTTGTTTGCGAATCTTTAGAAGCATTTGGGGATGGGAGCTGGAAGTTGTCGTTGCTTTTGTCTACGGCACCCAACCCAGAGATGACAGCAACGGGCGCATTATTAGAAGCACCAGAGCATATAATAGGGGTATTCCCATAACAAGAGGCGTGAGAGGTGCCGCACATACACATGATCTGGGGGAGTGACATAATTATTAACTGCATATAAGTAAATATAAAGGCGAGCAAACGGCCAAAGATAACGACAGGCTCATTGTGTCCCATCCTCGTTGAGTGTGTGAGTGTTGGCGTGTACGTGTCTCTCTCTCCCCCTCTGTATGTGTGTGTGTGTGCAGGATGGGCACATTTGGCAGACATGTCACGTGTGCGGCTCATCATTTAAGTTTTAGTTGCAGCTTTTTGCGGCACAACTGACACAACTTAATTGATTAAAAATAATACGAGAGCACAAGACTCGCATTTTTATGAGGCAACTCCCTGTGGGGTTTTGCTCTTCCCTTCGGTCTCTACCCCTCTGCCTCTCTAATGCATTCGGCTAATGAAGCTGCCTTTTAGCTTGGCTTTTTAGCCAAACAACACAGCAAGCAATTTTTAATTTACTGCTGCATTTTATTATTTCCTTTTTGCTGGCACATTTTATTTTTCTTTTCGCTTGTTTTCAATGGCGGCGGCGGCTGCTGCTGTTAATTATAAACTTTTTTAAATGGCTTATTGGGACTTGCGGTTGTCCCTATGCTGCTTCTTACCCATCTCTCTCTCTCTCTCTCTCTCTCTCTTGCCTTCTTGTTTGCCCTGCGGCAAGTCATCAAGTGCTGCTCAAGTTTCAAGCTGTTGCCATTTTTTGCTCTGCGCTTTGCGTTTTCTTTGCTGCACTGTGGGCACCACCCCTATTCCAACTCTCCAAATAGCATTTATTATTTAAAGCATTTGTTGTTGTTGTGCTAGAAGTAGTTCTAGCAGAGGCGCTCGTTTTATGTGCATTGATAATGAAGTGCGCTGAAAAGTAGGCAACAGTTTTTGCCAGCCTCTTCTCTGCCAAAGGGAAAAGGGTTAAAATCCTTTTTTATGCTCTTTAGGCAGGCATTAAAGTTTGATTAATGTTTAGTCTGTATACAAATTTCACTTTTTCTTCGAGTCCAACACACACAGACACAATGTAAACGCTTTCTCGCCTTGGCGCCATAAATCAGCATTAAAGGCATAAACACATCAGCCCCTTACCCTCTCCTCTCCCTCCACCTACCACTCTCCTCGTTGGCCATTTTTAACAGCCAAGCTCATAAATATAAAATTATACATAAATGCGCTACAAAAATCACGTCAGACAAGCGACAGCAACTTTGCCCCACCTCCAACCTACCCCTCCCTTCTCTCTCTCCCTCTCTCTCTTTCCGCCTTGCCTCGTTGACTTTGACTGGTAGCGGCACTTCGACCTGGCGCTCATATATGACTGCCATATAGCATATATAGTTGATGGATCACAGTTCGATTTTTAGTAGACATTAAGCTGTGTGCAATCTGTTTAACGTTCTCTGCCACGCCTCGCGCCCCCTTAGGGGAATGTCTACTTTCTCGCTTTTTTACACGCTACTTTTACGGTAAAACAAATATGCGCATAAAACTTGATGACGACGCAGCAACAGCAGCAGCGACAGCGACAGCAGCAGCGGATACATTTGCACCTATAACAGAGCAGGAGGGGAGGAGGGAAATGCGCTGAACTGGGAGCAGCTGCTGGCATGTGGGTGCGTCTGTTGATGCCGCACGTCCATAAATTTATGATGGCATATGCTAGCAAAAGTGGAAGTATGCGATGGGGAATGGGGAGCTAGCACATGCAACAAGCAGCTGTGCAGCAAAATCAAAGTCTGCTTTTAATACCCTGCAAAGTGGTAGCTCAAGTTTTGCATATGCTGGAAATTCATGAGGAATTAAATGAAAAATTGGTAATAAAGCAAACGAGTGCAGCTTTTAAGGCGTTAAATTATGCCTGCACTGAGAGAAATGGTAGAGGTAGAAACTTCTCGCCACATGGAAAGTAAAATGTGTGTGAATGAGAGTACTGCGCTCTGTCGATTCTGCAAATTAAAGCCCAACTGAGCTTACACGTATGTTTGGCATTGATTAGGCAGGCATCTTCTCGGGGTGAACGAGATGAGGTCAACCAGTCCAGGCAAAGGAATGGACTGGACAGGGAGATATTGCCCCAGAAGAGGGTGCAATAGATCTACAAGATCACAGTGCATCTTCTCCTTAACAATTCATAATAAAATCCCTTTCTCTTCTACCTTTTCTCCATTCCATTCCCCATTACTAATTACAGAGTAGCTGCCAGTCGAGTAGCTGCACAGACTGCGCTGCCTCTATGTTCTACTTTCTTTTTGACGGGGCTTGTAAAATATATGGAAAACACGTTTTGATGTCAGCCGAATGAATTGCTGGCAAATGTGCGAAAATTCGTTACCTTTTTTTGCCTTCCCCTCTGCCTGCACCTGCTCTACTTTATGCTCCTCTTGCTTGTTATTGGCCATCAATATTTACTTCAAATATTGCGTCACAAATATGTGTACCATGTGTGTGTGTGTGAGTGTGTGTGCTTCGCAGCTGGCAAGGTATAAATATTTAATACACTTTGCACAGTGCTCTCTGTGCTCTGCAGGATGATGAAGTGCGTTGCCAGCATCGTCTTCCTGCGGCAGATTAATCATACAGCAGGAAGGAAGGTGGAGAAGGTGGTAGAGGGGGAGGGGGGAGTAGTGCGTACACACCTGACTGCATTTGACATTGTCTGCCTTAGGTTTCTCTCTCCTGTTCTCTGTTCTTTGTCAAATTATCAGCATAAATTCAAATAAAACTGAACAAGCGAACGAAAAATTGCGCCCGCAGTGTTAAATAAATGATGTTATAACAGACAGACAAAGCTCGGACAGAGAGAGCTGACAGCACACACAGAGAGGGGACACACACACACACACAGAGAGGACATGCAGGACAACAGCAGCCAATCATATACAATGCCAGTGCCTCGCACTGTTTCGGCAATTTTTCTTGGCAAGTTAACTAAGCCACGACACGTTTTTCGTTTCGTTTCGTTTCGTTTGCTCAGCAGTAGCAGCTGTCAGTGGATGCCAGCCAAGATGAACATGATGAAGCCCATCATGGAGGTAGGAAAGAGGGAGGTAGGGGGAAGGGGCAGCAATGATGAGATAAAAGCAAAGCCTGCAATGCCAGCGGCAAATTTCAACAGACTTAGGCAAATGGAGCAACAAAATGGCCAACGGCAGCTGCCACGCCCCCCCGCCTTCTCCCCGTCTCCACAGGATGCTGGCTTCGCATGCCTGGGCAAAAATCCTGAGGCGTGATTGATTAATATTATTCTCGGCTAATCTAACTTAAATGGGCCGCAAGCAACAACGCACAGCAGGCAAATATAACTTATTCAGCAACTTTGACAGCGCACACACACACACACACTCTCTCTCCATGTGTATGTGCGTGAGTGCGACTCGTTGACTACGCTTCATACATAATAAACACGACGGCAGCGTGTTAAGTGCACAACAACGATGGCGATAAGGAACAAAAGTTGATCAGTCGCGAAGTTTTCCTGCCCATGAAGGACAGCAGTGATGAAAGGAAAGAGAGAGGGGGGAGAGGACTGGCGTGAGGGGAGGCGTGACACTGTTAACCTTGTTAGGCTACCTCCTAAAGCTGATGAAATGCCAACACGCATCTATAGCACGAGTATTTGTTATGCATACCGAACAAAACATAAACCTGAATTCTTTGCTCAAACTTTTTTTGCGCTCTTCTCCTTCTCTTCTCCTCCTCTTCTCTTTCTTTTCTTCGTGGCTTCTTTTGCGATTTTCCTTTTTTGTTGGTTGTCAAGTTGTCAGCGCAAATTTGGCAGTTGGCAGATGAAAAGTTGGCGTGATGCGATATGAACCGATGCTGCTGTTGTTGCTCTTCTTCTTCTTCTTGCCATATGCAATAAGCAATCACTTGATCACAGCCTGTAGGGAGAGAGAACCAGTGCGGAATGAAACATTTGCAAATTCCAAGAATAGTAAATTGAGTGACAGACAAATAGGAATAGAAATAACTAGAAATTCTTGGGAAATATATTATGAAGAGCGGAGTCAAAGTTAGCAAACGGTGAATTGGCTTGAGGTGTGCTAAGTGGAACTTAAATCTTCAATTAATTAATGAAGCACAGATAGATATGCGGATATACAGGCAGACTTGACGACAACAGCTCGGCTAGTGATCCTGATCAAAAATATATTTACTTTGTGGGGTCTGTCACTCCTTCTACTGCATGTAACATACATTTTATATATATTTTATATTTATATCATATATCAAATCTTTATCATACAGATAACAGACTTTAAGCAAAATCCAATTAACCATCACATTTGTACTTCCACTTTAAAAATTAAGTTCCACACATTAAAGCAAACTCTTGATGCCACAATAATTACTGCTTATAATCAATGCAGCTGAGAAGTTTCTTTACTGATTAATGCATAATTCGATTCAAAGAAATTTTAATAATATTAAAACGAATCAAAGATTCCATTGAAATTGGCATCGGATGCCAAGCGATAATGTGCGTAATCATACATATGTATGATGCATGTATATGTACGAGATATGTATGTATATGTACTTACTATATAGCACACTTCTCTATTGTGCATTGGGCTTCCTTTTAAAGCACATGCGAAATGTTAATTAATAAAATTATGCGCACAAATTGATGACTGAAAGCATTTTGTCTTTTTCCCGAGGGCGGCGCTTAAATAGCAATAACAACAACTGCAGCAACAACAACTGCAACTACAACAACTGCAACAACAACAACAATAATAAAAACAACGGCAACCGCAAAGAGAACAAAGTAAAACTGATTGCTCACTTTGTAAAGTCATCAATAAATGAAATTCATTATTAATTAACGTGAAAATGACGGCTGCAAAAGCAGCAACAACAACAGCAACAACAACAACAACAACAGCAACAACAACAGCAACAAGAGCCACTACAACAACAAGTGCCATAAGGCGCATAACTTTTTGACGTAAATTGAACAACTGTCAGCAACACGTTGCTGCTGCTGCTGCTGCCACGCCCCACTCATGCATGCGGCGGCAATCGACAGTTCACCCAACGCACTCAGCTGTGGTCACAATTTTTCACCTGACCAACAACGTGGGCCCAGCTTAATTAAAATAATAAATGATTTTCGTTAACTTTTCTTGCCGCCATGTTGACAATAATTAATGGAGTTGCCACAAAGGGTAAGGGCTGCAGGGGATTGCCACTCAAAGTTGGGGCAGAGGGAGAGAGAGAGACAAACAGGGGGACAGTGTTAAGTCCCTGGCCGAGTGCAGGTCAATGTCAGGCCAAACATTTGACAAGCGGGCTACCAAAAATTGTAATTAATTATTGCGTAGAAAAAGGGGTAGGAGCCTGCAGCAAGGTGTAACAACTGCGTAATTGCTGTGAATCTATAATAAATATTAATATTGTATCCAGAGGTCTAATTAATTATTTGTATAGACAAAAGGGAGGCTCAGTTTATAATTAAAGGGGGAAAACTGGGAGAAAGTTGACGCAGCTGTTGCCAGAGAAAACTCAAGCAGAGCAAAGTTGTTTACAAGTTCATAGCTACAATTACAGCAACAGTTCTTATCTGCTCGGCGCTATCAGCCCTTTGAGTAAGTCGTGGATTCTTTAGCGATTTTTCATTCCGTTTGCAGAGCGAAGAAATTCACTTTGTAAATTTGCTGAGCAGCTCAAAGGAATTTTAATTAATTTCCACCCACGCACTGGCGATAGGCCCACAGTAATTGCGTAGTAACGGGTAAGGCTATCTGTATCTGTAGCTGCAGCTGCCGTTGTATCTGTATCTATAGCTGCAGCTGCAGCTGTATCTGCAGCAAGTTATGATGCCCCAGCTCAAGTCATTATTATTTTTGCCGGCATTCGACTTCGCCTTTGCCTGCGCTGCTTCTGCCTGCGTTTTTCATTAGTGCTGCAAATAACCACACAAAGTTGGAAAATCGTTGCACAAATAGCTGAGCGGGGGGCGTGGGCAAGGGGTGTGGGCGAGAGCTGTCAGTGGGGGCGTGCCAGTTGGCAAGGTGCAACTGTCTGATGCATGCTTCATTGGCTTGTGCATTATTTGAGCAACCCGGTTGCAACATAAAAAATGCAAGAGCAGCAGCTGCTGCCACGACTGCTTGCCACAGTTGCAACACGAGTGGCAAGGGGGGTTGGAGTGCCGCAGCTGAACCGACAGTCAAGAAACCTTGCTGGGTACGTGGCCTGGCGGTGTGTACCGGGCGTGCCGCCGACACGGACATGCGAGAACAAGCCACAGTATTTATGGTGCAACCAGTTGCCCTTGCCACACCTCCCCCTGCCACCCCTTTCATTTCGGGGAACGCGCTGACAGGCCACAAAAAGAGGATGAGACAGCCGTGCCACGTCCGCCCATAAAACACAATCAAGCATAAAAATGCAGGGCGGGCACTTAACCCAGCGACAACGACGACGACGACGACGATGAGAACAACAAGAGCAACAACAACAACAACAACAACGACACGTCAACTTTTTGTTGCTCCTCGCGTTGTTTAAATATTTTAAAATGTTTGCTTAGCTGTGGGCGCGTTGTTGTTGTTGTTACTGCTACAACGGCAACTGGTGCTGCTTATTTGCTTATGCAAGTGTTGACGCTGCGTATTAAAATTGCATGATTTTAATTGCAGTTTGCACAACGCGTCGTATGCGCAACATAATTTGCAACGGCTGCATTTAATATTGCGCATACGCAGCGTGCGCTCCAATTGTATTAGCGCTGCCGGAGCCACGCCTCCTAGAGTCGGTCATCTCTCTCTCCCTTTCTGTCTCTGCATCTCTCCCTCCCTTTCTCTCTTCCTTACTGTCTCCCTCTCTCTCTTCATCTGTGCTGCAATTTAAATATTATTTTTGCCATTAGCCACGCGCTGGCCCCATTTCGCTGTGCCCCCTTTTCATTCGCTGCAGTTGTGTGTGTGTGAGTGAGTGTGTTTATCATTGCGCTTTGTTTGTTTATTTCTTTATTTGCCTTCTTGTATTTTGTTGCATGCAACGGCTGTAGCAGCAACAGCAGCAGCAGCAGCAGCTATTTGCAATGCTGCCGCAAATTCTCATTCTGCTTTTTCGGCAATCAAAAGCGAACGCAAGCAACGCTTTTGTTTGCCTTCCACTCCACGGCACACAAATGATGATGTTGATGAGAATATTGCGATTCATTCATGCAAGCATTCTCTGGCCATGACAGTGGGCAATCATTTAAGAACACAATGTACTTTATATTCCGTAATGACTTCGAGACGTGCTCGATACAATTGACACAGTGACTTCTAGTTGGAAGAGTTTTATAGGGAAATATGCTGGCAGCACAGTTAAGATGCATAAATAATAGATCTATCTCATCAATATACTTCTACCTAACTTACAAATAAAAGAGCAACATAACCTTACTTCATCATGCATTTTACTCAGTTCAAACCGCGAATGACTGAATGAACTCTGATTAAATGCTGAGTGAGAATTATAGTGAAAATTAATATTCTCCTTGGTAATAAACAAACTTGTATATATAAAATATATATATCCATACATATATACCAATACCAAGTACAGATTCTGTAGTTACAAAAAAACTTTTATCATTGAATTGACTTTCGCTCAGCTTACAATGAATTTCAAAGTCAGCTTCTGCCCGCTGATATCTGTTTCCTTCTGTCTATAGCTCTCTCTCTCTTTATTTCTCTCCCACTCGCTCCTTCTCTCTGTCTTACTCTGCTTCTTTAACTTCTTCTCTCTCCTACTTAATCTCCACCCTTTGACTTCCCAGCGTACAAATAATTTGTTCTCCTTGTTTTGGGACATTAGCGAAACAAAGTGCGTCGCGTTGCTCCGCATTGTGCGTGTGTGTGTGTGTATTTTGAAAGCAATTAAATGATATTTATTTTATTTGTGACATGCTCGCGCTTAAATACACACACACTCGCACACAGACACACACTTGAGCGCCAAAATCCCAGAACATTTAATTTAATGAAATAACAAACAAGTTCGGGAAACAACGTCAAAACAGCAAAAAGCAGCAAGCGAAAAGGAGTGAGCGAAATGGGGGGACAAACAACAACAGCAACACTAATGGCAACTTTAATGTTTTAAGGCAACTAAGCATGTAGTTGTATGTGTGTGTGTGTGCTTGTGTGTGTAAACCTCCGGGCCAGGCATAAGGATGCGCATAATGTGCAAAGTTTGCGACGCAAACTAATTTCAAAGTAATTACGTAGCACAAAAGTGTTGATATTAGACGGCAGGGCAAACGAGAGAAAGAGAGAGAGAGAGAGAGAATGAGGGAGCAGAACAGCGAGATAGTTAGAGTCAGCTGCAAAAACAACATGACAAAACGTCATCAGCAGGCGAGCAAAGCAGCAAAAAAAATGTTAGCCAGAAGAAAACCCGAAAAACTTCGACACAAAACAGCTGCAAAAATGCAATGACCAACATTCGCTCACTCTCTGTTCCCCCTCCCAGAAATAGAAGTTACAGCGCAAAGTGTAATAAAACAAAAAATAGCTAAACGCAGACCCCCTAAAAATAAAAAAAGCCAAAAAAAAGAAAGAGACATTTCGCTGTGACAACTTTTGACTTTAATGTGAGTTGTGGTGCCACTGGGAGGGCAGAGAAATTAAAGGCGCTCTAAACTTTTGTAGCTCCCCGGGGCGTTGTCTAAGTAGCTGCCTCTGCTGCCCCTCGCCGGGGCACCGCCCCGCCTCCGCCCCACACACAATTCCTATTTATTTGTGTAATATTTTACAATTTTATAAAGTAAACGCAGGCAGGCGAAATATGAAGCTACTGGCTGCAGGCGCTCAAAGACTTTCAGGCGCAAACAGGAAGACAAACACAGACACACACACACACACAGAGACAAGGCAGACATACAGACAGAGAGAGACAGAGTGAGACAGAGCAAGCAAGAGCGAGAGCGAGCTCAGCGGAAACGGAAGCTGGCACAACACAGGGCGCACGCAGAGTCGAGCAAAAACAAAGGGAAAAGCAGCTGCAGCTACACAGCAGAATAACAAAATACAACAAAAAAACGAGAACAAGCAAACACACACACACACACACACATGTATACAGACTGCTGAGTGTGTGTGCATGTGTTGCTACTCTAATGCAGTCGCCACGTCTTGCGAGTTTAAGCCTTAAAGCTGAAACCTCTCAACGTGTTTTGTTAAAGGAATAAGAATGAAAGTTGAACTGAAAGATACCCAGTAAATGGATGTTACTAAGAACAGACTCTGACTTAACTAAAATGTTGTATTAACTGAAGATTTATCTTCTATATACATTCTAATTATTGCTATATAATACATAAGATTTTGTAATACCTTTTAAAACGTACGATTGCAAGATATTCCTCTGTTTATATTCCTTTATTTAAAATTCTAGAGTCTTCCTTCATATATCTATGTATATACACATAAAAATTTATATACACATATTATATATAAAACCATATATGTATCTATTATATATATCACAACATTTTCCTTACACTTCCTCGCAGACATTTAAACCTTCTTTCACCTGACTCGCGTAGCTCGCTCATTTTTCCATTTTCCCCACGTTTTTCCAACACTTTTCGCAAATAATTAAATAATGCAGTAACGCATCATTGCAGCGTATATTTTACAAATTTCATTAAGTGCAGCTGCAGCGCGTCTATGGTAAAAAAGGCAATGTAAATAAATTTCAGGCTTATGCGATGGTAATAAACATTTTTATTGCATACTTTTTTGCGCGTCGGGCAGCACGTGGAGGCGCAGCAAGAAAAAAGCCAATTGCAATTAAACAAATAAATTCTCGCATAAACCAATTTGGGATGAGAGAAAGAGAGCAAAGGTGGGCGGATGGGCGTGGCACAAAAAGCTACAACAAAAAAGAAAGAAACTGACGTAATTTACCTCAATTAACACGCCCGTTGCGCGGCAGGCGTAGGGCGTTTACAGTTCAATGCCGCCATAGTAAATCTGTGTGTGTGTGTGCATGTCGAGCGTGTGAGTTTAATTGCAGCCAATGGTCAGCATTGCCATTTGGCAGCAGACAAAACCGTAAACGTTAACGTAACCGTAACCAATGGCGCAACCGTCGAACAGCTTCCGTTAGCCCATTGGCTAGCAGGACAGCGGGCTAGTAGGGTGACGGCATGGGGAGGGGGGTCAGACGAACGAGCAGCATGTGCACTTGGCCCAGCTGAGTTTTATCGCCGCTCTTAACGACACTCGAAGTGTTTCAGTTATAGCTACGGCCCAACTGGCGACTTAAACGTTTGCCAAGTAATACCATGGGCAGCCAAAACATATCGACCCAACGGAGCAAATTCTTCCCTTGCCTACCCCACCCTTCCCTTCCCTTGCCTGTCAGTTGTCTGTCTGGTCATTTAATGTGCATGTAAATGTGAGCACATTGCCCAACTACGAGACGGACAGCCTCCAGCCATCCTCCGTCCCAGCCTTACCTGCCCATTAAAGTTCACTTTATGTGCACCATTTTACAGTGCACCCCCTGCCCTCTAAATAAACAAAAATGGATGAGTCGCTGGTCAGCTCAAGCCATAGCTGTCCCTCACCAAACTGTTCCTAATTGTCTTTCTGTCGGCAAGAGAGCTGCATAAAAATGCTAATTTTATGTCCAAGCGCAGACAAGGAGAGTACAGCGAAGACAGCTCGACTTGGAGATACCAACTGAATAGGTTAGTTAACAAACTGAGTTACAGAGTATTTTAGACACACACAAAAGTTAAAACTCAAAACTTTACATGACTTACAAATTTCTCTTACTTTTTGTAGATTTATCAAATTTTCAATCAGAACTTTGTTATATCTCTAATAATATTTATTTTTTCCTAGTCTAGCACACCCCACTAGCATATGCATTAAGCTACTGGGTGCAAGCTATCATTAGCACTAGCAAGTTTTGACCTGTAAATATTTAGATGACGGCCTTTTTTCGTCGGCAGCAGCTGCGGCCTATAGGCCATAAAACGGTTGTTTATGGGCGTGCCCCGAATACGTAAAATGTTCGTGGCAGACTCACGAAAAAAAGAGAGAAAGAAAACTTCGCATAAAAACTTTAAGTTAACTGGAAATATTTTAGATTACATGCTGGATAAGCAAAAGTAATTTAAATTGAAGCAAACTAAAAGGGATCAAGTTTGCGACTCGCTTGACAAGTCTGTGCAGAGAAAAGTTTATCAGCTTATTGCAAAACTGCAATTGGAAATCCACTCGAAAGGCCTCTCGACTAATTTGCAGCTGCAGCCTTACCTGCCCAACCGATACTGTCAGAGAGATTGAGCCAGAGCCTGAGGCACAAAACCAATCGGATTGTTAAACCTGCCTGCTTATGGGCTAAATAAGAGAAAGATACACAAAGGGAATGCAGAAGGGAAAAAAGGGATAGAGAGGGGGGTTAGATGAGGTAGAAAGGAAAGCTGAATTGGGCCATCTCAGACGTTTAAGCCTAATTTGTGCAGCCAGAGTAAAAGAGCGTTGGTATGGCTGGAGCTGAGGCAATTACAGTTAAAGGCAGTGCTCCCCCCTCTATCTCTTCATCTCCCTTCTGGCTTTCTCTGGCCTCTCCCTTCCGTTACTCCCTCTCTATCTCTAATCACACAGCAGGCTGCAATCGGCTTTTGTGCTGGTGCCGCATCCTGTTGATGGCCTCGTTAGTTGGGACTTAGCGTCCGCCGCACCGGGACACAGCACAACGAGCACAATACAATCAACGGTATACACAAATACACACACACACACGTGGCGTACTCTGGCAATAAAAACGAATGTGCTGACGTGCCGAGGGAGAGCCAAATAAAAAAGGAGGCCATCGAGATGGAGAAGGTTTTCAAGTTTTAGCTGCCATTTTGCATTTAATACGCTGCTGCAAGCGCCTTCCTGGGGATCAAGCAGCCACTTGGCATATCTTGAAGACTTTTCATGCGGTCTATATATATAGTATATACAGTATATATGTATATCTAAAATAATAAACATTTTGGCCACTCAACTGGCAAACGTTTTGAATTTAATTAGAGCACAGCAAAAGTTTCAACAGGGGAAGAACCCTTCGCCCAGTACTGGCATTTTATGTAACCAATTTGGGACTGAACTGGCCTCGACATTGTTGCAGCTTGCTCCTCTTGTTGGCTGTTGCATGCAACCAGTTGCTTGCCTTAATGGATGTTGCAGTATAATGGCCGTTTTAAGGGCATAAATCACACAGACTGCCATGAAATACGAACGCAATGGATTGCAATTTTGCTTGATTACAGAGCACAAAAATGTGCCCCAAGTGCAGCATTCACATGACAATTCTTAGTGGCAGCATTAGCAAAGGGGCAAGACTTTGGGATACTGCCTAGGATTAAAGACAACTTAATAAAGTGTTGACTTCATTGGGATTTCGAATCATTTTCAACATTTCTGAGGCTGCTCTCACAGGGTGTAAAACGGAAACGCATACGCAAAGTACTTACTTGAGGTCTTAACTCTCATTAGAGCACACACAGTATCAACTCGACTCGACTCGAATCGCATCTGTAGCTCCGTTGCAATCCCTGCAAAGCACTCGGAAGCATTTAAGTGCACTTGAGTGGATTTTAATGGACTACATCATCGCAGTGTGTCTTGCCGCTCTAATCAAGGCTTTTGTCTGAGTGTAAGTGTGTTTCCATATAAGTTTTATGCGTAAGAATGTTTCATACCCCTTCCCCTCTCTGCAATTGCATTGTCGGGCATCTTAATGAGCTCTGAGTGTGCAATCAAGTTGCCTGTCCGACCCTGTCATCTGCCTGCCAAATGTCATTCACAATTAGAAATATGCCAAATGAATTAGAACCGAAATGGTCGAGCTTCTCTTTCCCAATTTAACCCTTTAATTAAGTATTTCATTTGTAGATTTTTAAAATTCTGCACAGCATTCAATTGCTTGAAAAACTGCAAAAATAATTGAAAATACTTTGCAATAAATTTAACGAAGCGAAGCTCAAGTTTGCATACCGAAACTCATAAATTGAGTTGGCTTTAATGTTAATTTCCTAGACGAAAATGAAGTTCTGCCCGAGTGGAGCAACACAATATGAAAATTTCGGGTAACTAAGCTTCAGGTTTATTTAGTCGGTGCCAAATGGCAACCGCACAGCGGCTGCATTATCATTACAAGCGCCATTTGCTGTGGGTTGAACTGAACTGTACCAGGGCAGGGGCAGGAGATGAGAAAGAGAGAGAGGGACACGTTGCTGGACTGTTCTAGTAATTACGCACTAAATACACACGCCATTTGCTGCGTCATGTTTGGAGCGTTGATGCGTGTAGAACGGAGTCTGTAGAGAGTCGGAAGAGCGGGAGGGAGGGAGAGAGGGAGCACCGCAGGGCAGGCTGGGCAGGGCATAACGAGCTGAACTGAAGAGCCTGCTCGTTTCTGGTTCCATTATGTGCTGCTTATTGACTTCTTATGCAAATAAACAACAACAGCAACAATAACAACAATGCCAAGCAACAAACAATAGCAAGCAGAACAAAAACAACAACAACAACAAGAGGCGCATACGATTTGGAATAACAGCAAAGCACACAAGTTAAACTACAACTTGAGGGCGGGCCAGAGGCGTGGGAAGGAGAGGGGGGTGCAATGGTGTAACTTGTAAATAGGCCAGGATTTCTTGTTGCAAATGCGCCATTCAATACCGACAAGAACGACCCACTCAACGGTTCGCCTGGCACTTCTATGGCCTACTTCATTAATATTTATACAAAGCGAGTGAGTTGCCTCACTCTCTCTCTCTCTCTCTCTCGCAAGTCACTCTTTCTCTCTCTATCTTGTGCTCTGCACTGCTTTCAGCTGTTTTCTCTTTGAATTTCTAATACGAGCAAAAAAGAAAAAAATAAACAGCGGTTTTGGTTTTACAACGTCTGGTTGCGACACAAGTGTGGCTCGATATAGAGCGCCCCCTTCCCCCCGCCACCCACTGGCTTGTAGAAATGAACTATAAATAGGCAAGAGAGGCCACATTTGCCATGCTGTGGTGTCTGTTTGTTTGCGCTGCTTACGCATAGCTGATTTTGCATTTTCCAAATGAAAACAATCATACAGCAAGAGCAAACAGGCAGACTCGAGCAAATTTAACAGCAACATACCCTGTAGGATGTTGAAAAAATAAAAACTTAATGAAATACATTCAAAGTAATCGGAGAGCATGAAAACAATAACAGCATAAAAGCTTATCTAAGTCTAAATTAAATGCAAGCAATATCTTTCTCACTCTCTTCATGCCTCTGCCCACACCTAGAGGGTATTTAAAATACATATATGCAAATATTCATAAACAAGAGCAGAGATTATAACTGCAGTATTTTATACGTAAATAGTATTTGTCGTCTCTCGATTTGCACAAATTGCTTAGCTGCTTAACAGCTCAAGCATTTCATTTGATTTTGCTGACAGACAACTGGAAAATGTGCGTGTATTATTATTAATCGTCTCTATATTTCATTTATATTTGCAGATCGTTAAAGCGGAAAATACCAACTGTCATACACAAGAGTGGCGAGTGGCCAAAAGCATTTGAGGTAAGTCGACAAAAGCAGTTTCCTAAGATGCACCCGTGTCCTTCCCTTCTGGCATTAGTATAACAAACATTTCAAGCTGCATTGCATTTTCATTTCACGAGACTTTTCTCTGCTCTTCTCCTCTTCTTTCTCCTTTTGAATATCGAAATGTAATTACGCCAGCTTCAAAGTAAGTCAATAGACAGAGTGACAAACAGCCAGACAAGCAGTTCATAGATATATCTATATCTATCTTCCTCTCGTATTCTAACACTCTCTCTCTCTTCCTCTATCCCCACCATGTTTGTCTGCACATGTCGCACAAATCAACAAACTGGCAACAATCGAAGCAGAAAATTAATTGCCAAATTCTCCAATGCCAAATGTTTTTTGAATGCAACACGACAAATTCAATGAGAGGCAGAGACACAAGGGGTGCTACCAAAATGATTTGACGAAATTTCTCGCATTTGTAATTTGATTGAATTGACAGTTTTAATACTGAAATATTTCTGTTAATATATATCCCTTTTAATTGGACATTTGATTGAATTCCGAGCAGAGAACGGGCAGAGTTTGAAAGCGTATCGAATTGGTATTTTTGTATCTCTTTCTTTGATATTATTCTCTAATATTTTCAGTGTGTATTGTGTTGAAATTTGTGAGCACTTTGATTCATTTTAGTATTTATTTCAGCATGTATTGCTTACTTTATAAGACTTACTTGCATTCCTTGAACTTTTGTGCAGTTTAAATTAAACTTAATTCGATCTAAGCTTAAACAAAGCTTAGTGTACGGGGAAAGCAAGTTGTAAGCTCTTATATGTACATAGATATTCTTTCTTGAATTCCTTTGAAAGCGCATCAAAGAAATTCTCTGCCATTTCATTTGCTTCCAACTTTCTCTACGCTTTGACTGCTAAAGTTCTCAGTTATCTGTAGCAACTTTCATATAATATGAGGCAGATTAGCGAGCACAATGTTGCATGTGGTTTGCATTGACAGATGATGCCTGAAAGGCGAACTTCAACTCAGCTGCCACCATAACTGACTGTTGATGAAGTACCCGACTGCGACTCAATGCCACTCCCACTTGTCTTTGCATGCTACGCTTGGTGGATCGCAATCAGGGCAACACAACGCGTGGCAACTTGACTCAAATGAAGTTAAAGCTACTTTTATGAGTTCAACGTGGCATGTAACTAGCGCTTCAATGTTGTTGACTCCTCCGGCCAGTTTGTTGTGCCAGGCACGCCCACCACTTCCGCCCATGCCGCCTCCACTTACACTCCCACTGCATCATCAGCTACTTTTTGTTGCTGTTGCTGTTGTTGTTATTGCATTTGTCGTACATCTTTGTTTACTTTGTGCTCATGTAACTAACGTTAACGTTGGCGCTCAGCTCACGCTTCCTTTTAGCCAACTACCCTGACAAGCTCCCCTCTTCCTGCTCGATCTCTTTGGACAACGTTGTCGTGGGCAAGGAATTTAATTTACCAGCAGCAATAAAAAAAACGAGAAAAAGTAGCGCACTGCTTGCTGAAGCCCTGACTGGCTGGGGGAGCAGGAGAGGGACACACGTTGTACAAATTTTTGTTTGCACCAAAAATTTGTTTGCACTTCGCTTTAAGTGAAGCAAGCGGCAAGCGTAAAATTTTCACAATTAATTTGTCATTTCGTCGTGCAAATATATTCCGTGCAGCTTCGAGCTCGAGCCACAGCTTCAAGCTGTTTCCCACCTATCTTCCCCCCCACCCAGCTGGGTTGTTGGCCAAGCCGTTGCCCACGTTGTTGCAGAGCCACAGCTTAAAGTATTTACTTTTACTCGGTTCACTGAGATATTGCATTTATTTCGGCACTGAAAGCAATGTAAAATATTAACAAAAGTCGAAAGCTTGCATATGCTGCACTCTCTAATCCTTGACTTTTATCATATTTACCAAGGATTTGTGCACACAAAGCTTCTTTTGCGAACTCCCTGTGTGTGTTGACCGTAGAGACAGAGACAGAGAGAGAGAGAGAGAGAAAGACACTCCACAAAATGCATTTATTCATGAGAACATTTTTCTGTAAATTGAAAAGCTTCACTGAGAAAAGATCAAGAGACCGAAGTAAATCCAAATGTAACTCTCTCTCTCTCTCTAATTGCATTACAAGGCAGGCAAGCAGAAAGACAACTTAAATGCCGTCAGTATTCATACAGAAAAGGAAAAACAACATATCTGATAAAGTTATCTTCGTTACCAGATGACATGTCAAGAAAGAGTTTCTCTGGGTAAACACCTGGCACTGAATGTAGCTTAATGTCTTTGAATATGAGAAGGAGACACCTTAAATTCAATGGAGTTTAAAATTAAATTAAGGGAACTTAAATTTAGAAGGTATGGAATCTTATAAATTAAGAGATTCAACTTGTTTTTTACAATTTCACTTTAAACTAATTTTGGATTCGATTCCTTGAATAATTTTTGACTTCTTTAAACAATTTAAGGCCAAAACTTCAACTTTGCTTATTTGCTTTGTGAAGCTATTGGAAGTGAAGAGTGAGTTATAGCTTTATAAAATATTATTTTTATTATTAGTTAAATTTTAAAGCCCATAAGATTTTAATTGTAAGTCTAACCTTTTGCACAATGTCATTGCAAAGTAAAATACAATGTTCTTTTAGTGTTGTAAGTCAAGGTAAAGTCTTACAAAATGTTATAAAATATAAATCACTTGCCATTGCAATCTCTATTGAGCAAGAGATACATTCATTTACAATTTTAAGCTGCAGCAAACAAAACAAAAGTCGAGAGATTTGTCAAGTTTGCAGCTCTGCAGCATTTCAAGCGTTAAAACATGGAAAAAGGCTGAGGCAGAGGCAGAAAGGGAAAGAGCAAGAGTGCTCAGAGAACTCATGCATATTGTATTATAAATATGTGTTGCATGTTAAACAAAACCAGGAGACAAATGTAAGCCCGCAACGGGTCAAGACATGAGGTCAGAGCTGGGCTGCTGTCAGAAAAAGAAAACGATGAGAGAGAGATAGAGAAGGGGGACGAACACAGGAGATAGAAGACAGAAAACAAACAGGCTAATAAGCCTTGGCCGAGAGGCAGTCAAACGGACTGACAACTGTCTTAGATACTCCCACAAAAGAGAAACATTCCCAGCATATGCTTGGCATATTCCAATGCGTATGCGTATTTGCATATAAAGCTTTTGACTTTCGCATGAGCGTAAAAAGTAAATGCCAAATAAAATAAATCATATACAATACATGTACAAATATTCATGCATATATGTATTTGTATTTGTATCTGCTGTATCTGGATAAACAAGAGTTGAACAAAGCCTCAAGGCAAACAACAGGCTGTCCAAGTGGACGACAGACGACTGTGCTTTGCCTTTGCTTTGGGCATTGATTGTCATGTTCTAACCACGCAACGTATACGTAATATTTTCGGGGGCCAGTTTGGGGCACAGGCAAGTTGTTAGCCAGCTAACTGACAGCTACAGGAACAGCTACTCTGGCTCGGACACTGGCTACGTGACTGTGACACGACCAATTAGTGTAGCCTGCTGGGCAGAGCCCGCCTGCTGTTGCTGATGTACCCGAGACATTGTTGGACATGCAGGAACTTGTTTTGTTTAAAGACTTAAAGCTTATGCAAATCCCCTTAGCCGATGCTGCTGCTTCTGCTTCTGCTGCAGCAGAGCTAACGGCAAAACTGTCAACTAGCAGCTGCAAACTGCAAATGTCTGTAATTCAACGCACAAACACATACACACTCTCGCACACCCTTTGACAGGGAGAAAATGGGCATGTTCAGGCGTTGAATTCAACACCTTTTTATGCTCTCACATCAAGTGTCTAGCACACATTCGCCCGCCTGCATACGAATTAGGGGCGGCAGGAAGTGGGAACGTACAGGGAGGTAGCAGCAGTACCTGGAGCAGGAGCTGCCATTGTTATTTCAAAGGAGCCTGCTGTTTGTCATTTGATGACCACTTTAAAAACATTTTCTTGACGTCCTTTTGTCGCAGCTTCTCGGCTAAAAAACCAAACAAAGTGTAGAATATTTATAAGCGACTTGCTGACGAGTAGATACTCTGCAAAATGTGCTGTTATATAACATGAAGGTGCTCTTAAGAGAGAGAGAGAGCATATGCTGAGAAGAAAATATAAAATGATCTTGATTTGTCATGCATTGCTATGAAGCATTTAAAGAACATGAAAGCTTACAAATACTTCCAAAGAAAAAACTTTAATGCCTAAACTAAATAAAGCTTTAAAAGCATATTAAAGGTATTTAAAAATTAAGCTTTATAACTTAACAAATTGTTTGTCAAACAAAGCTTTAAAAGCACATTAATTAATTACAGGTAATTTTAATAAAATTACTTGAATGTCCTTTCAAATTATTTTACAATATGAATTACGCATTAAAAGCACATTAAAGCTTGCAGCTATTCACTTTATTACGTAATAAACGAACTCGTTTAAAATGTACAGCTTTGTAGATTAATGCAGCTTTCCACTAAGCATGAAAGTATTTTAATCCAACTAGAAGCAGCTGACACAAAGAATTTCCGCAGCGCAGCAACTACTCTGCTGCTGCTGCAAATGGGATATGGAAATTGTAAAATAGCAAAAACTTGACAAGAAGGCAAAGGGAAAATAAGTGAAAATCATTCGAGTTTAGTTAGCATCAATCGAGAGCAAAAGGCGATGCCAGCAGACTTCAAAGGAAGCTGCAAAAAAAAAAAGAGGGAAGGCTAAAAGTAAACAACCATTATGCACTCAACATAAACGATGTGAAGGGGAATGAGAGATGAAGAGAGAGAGGGAGAGGGAAGAATGGAGAGTGGGAACAGGGTGTAGCCTGAAGAGTGTTGCCGCATCAAGAAGAGGTTTGAGTAGTTGGGCAGCATGGAAACATTTTACTAACACACACACACTTACTCCCACTCCCACACACACGCACACACCACCAGAAAAATAAACAATTTCATAAGATATGCACAACAACAACAACAACAAAGGCCGTTGGAAAATATCTGAATATATATAAGTAAAATTTGTGGGCAGACGAAGCTGGGCTACCGCAGGGCAAGGCAGGGCAGGCAGAGGCAGCAAATAATGCAAAACAAACAGAAAACGTAGCAAAGTAAGATAGTGTGGAAGAAGAGAAGGGAGAGGAAGAGAAAGAGAGAGACGACAAGGGCAGGGGCAACACCAGGCGACGAGACACTTTGCCGCCAACGCAAATAAACCTCCCGAAAAGTGGACAAAGTGGAGAGTGGAGTGTGTAGGGGGGAGGGGCAGGAAACTGCCGGCGACGGTAAGGAAGATGACGACGGCGTTGGCCACTCAGCAACGTTTGACACTTGACGCAAGGACAGCGTAAGGACAATGGCGACAACGACAACAAACGACGAGCCAAGGCGGTCTGGTCAGGCTGTGAAATGCGCACACACAAAGGGATGAAGAAAAAATGGAGAGAAAAAGAGACAGAGAGAGGGAGAGAATGAAAATAAAAAGCAAAAGAAACATAAATAAATATTTCAATTTTTGCACAAAAATTTCATTTTATATATGGCCTGCAGATAAAATATTGGAACGAGCAGCAGGAGCACAAAAAAAATTAAATCCACACGCAGCATGACACACACACACATACGTATACACACACACACATACATACTCAGTCAAACACTTACAGGGCGTAACAAAGTGCTGATAAAGCGAGAAACTGGCACGCGAATAACATCTGCGGGTCGCACAGAGTCGTAAATAGTCGTAAACGTATGTGGCAGTTCCCCTCCCCCTCACTCTTCCCCTTCCCCGTGGGCCACAAGCGAAAATGTCGCACATAAATTTCAGTATTTTCGGTTTGTCAATGGGAAACTCGACTGCGGTTACGCTTCGCCAAATACCCGCAATAGAGCAAGACAGAGAGTGAAAGAGAGAGAGAGAGAGAGAGAGTCAGGATTCTGTAATATAGGCAGATGAAAGGGTTTTGCAGGCTGACAGCTAACATATGTGTATGTATGTGTATGTGTAGCTGCAATTAGAAGGCTTCTAATTTCGCATGCCCTGACGATAAATATTCCATTCCCATTCAAATTGACGCAATTCGCACGTGCGTAACGTGACGCGGAAAAGCCTCATGCGTCGGTGATAACAAGCTGCGTATATCCGTATAACTGATTAGATGCAGAGTGGAGCAGGGGGAGAAAGATTCTAAACAAATGTACAATATGTTATACACTTTAAGAGATATTTCTTTAAATATTGCATTGCATTTGGTATAATTAAAACTGTTGACTGAAAACAAATTCATTTAAATTGTAATCAAAGTATTTAGTACATTAATATACTCCTCTCCATTGAAAATGTTTATAAAAGGGTATACTAACTTTGTGAAAATGTATTTAACAGGTAGAAGAAGGCATGAGACTATCGTATCCCTGTCTAACTGTCGGGCATGTCCGACTGTAGATTTATATAATTTACACATATTAAAGAACTATTTAATCCGATATATTCCTCTGAACTTCACTGAAATTGTTGCTGCACTCTAATACATATTTATAACATTATTTCTTGTATTTTATACCAAAATGTATGCACATTATTAAATTCAAAATTTGATAAGCTAATTTCCATCACTTTCATCAAACAATAATTGTATTAAAATAATAGGCAAAGTGAGTTTGCAATGAAAATAAAGTTTAGTTTAAAACATCTAAAGTGCAACAATGAAAACATTCAAATTCTCAATATCTGAAAAGTGTTATAATAAAGTGTGTGTTAAATATATGTATGTAATTTATGCACACTGTAACCTTTTTCGATTATATTCAGCTATTATGAAAACATATTAAAAATGCTTAGAATACCAAAAAATATGTTTGGCCAAAATGTAAAACAAGCGAGAAAAGCCTTAAGAAATGCGTTATATGCAAATTGAATTCGACGAAACTGAAATATTTTGTTGCCAGCAGGCAAGGGGGTAGGCAGGGAAGGGGAATTGTGTGCATTAATTGAACTGCAAACAATGTATGCATAGAAAAATAACATGGCTTATAACAGATTCAGTTATTCGCAGCGCTGCTCGATATGCTAATTCCAGTTTGCCAATATGGTAAAAGACAAACGAGAATTCTCTCCGATGCCATTTGGGGCATGCAAATTAACACCCAAAATCGAAGCGAATACTGTCGAAAATCGAGACAGGGACAGCGAGAAATCGAAAGAGAAGAAGAGAAAGAGAGAGAGAAGACAGAAATGCGACTTTCAAATGAAAAATGCCAGAGGCCAAAACAATGTGCAAAATGAGAACTGAAAATGGCAAACTCCAAGCTGGAAAATGGAAAATGAAAAGCTGAGCATCGGAAAAAGAAGAGAAAAATTGAAAAACTGACGCTGCAAGTGCTGTGGGAAATGTGAGGCAGCCAAAGATGCGTCTCTGAGGATGAGGCAACATGGCCAATTCATTCATAACATGCGAAGGCAGACAGACACTCAGTGTATTGGGGCTATCAAGTGTATCTGCTGTAGATGTTGTATCTGCATTTATGAAAATCGCAAGTTCGATTATGCAACAGCCGCAAGTGGCAAGCGGCAAATGCAACTGTGGCATCAGGCGGCTAAAACTATCAAAATTCAAGCCAGGGGGCAACCACGAGAGGCAACAACAATGAGAGCTAGCAACAACAAGGGGCAACAAGGAGTGTGCAACAGCAGCACCAACAACAACAACAACAGGGCAACCGCAACATGGTAAACATGAAACCGAAACTGTAACTAAAACTGCGAGACAGCCGCATGCGAGGGGCGCAATGGCTGTCGCTGTATGTGTGTGTGTGTGTGTGGCAACAAAATTGAAAGCATTGACAGTGCAACGAGTTGAGCGTGGCAAAAATTTGCATGCATATTTACAAACTTTTTAGGGGGGGCGGCGGCGAAGGCGGACAAAGTCAGCAGCAGCAATGGGTCGAGGTGCAGCGTAGCTCTCAAATACCCTACAAACAGTGCACTAAACTGGCAGCTGCTCCTACTCACCCCTCCCCCCCCACTGCCCTCCTTCCTTCCGTCTGCCGTGTCACATTTGCCACATTTGATGTTCGTTTTTGCAACTATTTGCAAATGCAAATTGCAAACATGCAACAGGGACATGTTGCGTAAATGTCAATGCTGCACACAATGCGCCGCTTGTTTATTCGTCTGTGTATGTATGTGTGTGAGGGTGTGTGTAGGGTATGCGAGTGTGTGTGTGCGGCTACTCAATACGCGTTCTGCTGTCTACGCCTTCTTGATAAGCTGCCTGCAGGCAACAAGAAGAAAGCACGAGCAAAGTTGCTCCAACTGATTGACATGGGAGTTCTTGAGTTCTGCAACTGCACAGCTCCGTGGACGAGTGGGCGTGGCAACAGCTGCACAAGATTGTGAAGAAACAAAACGCCGACAGAGCGAAGACAAGCAAAACGCTGATGACAGCCTGCCCAGAGGGCGTAGCCATGTCATCTCTGTTTCTTTCTTTCTCTCTCTCTAATCCTCCCTCTCTCCCTCTTCTTATTTGTCTCTCTCTCTCTTTCTGCCTATACCGCCCTAAGCTACGCCTCAGTGCTTAGTTAGTTAAACAAGATTCCCAGCTAATGCCACAGATAAAGCTTAAACAAATGTGCTCAGTAAACAGTTTAATCGTTCTTCTACACTTGAAACAAGCACGAAAGCTACAGTCGAGTGTGCTCGACTGTGAGATACCCAGTGCCCACCTTACCAACACGTTTTCTTATTTATAGAACTTATATTTTTTGTGTTGCATACTTTGCAGCGGCTTGGAAATCTGCACCTCTTTAAAATTATTTCTTTAATAACTTATCTGTTAATTATCTGATCGCAACCAAATTTTTAGAAAAGATTTGGGCGTTGATATTTATTGTGTTTCCCAAATCTAAACTGTCCTGCATTTAAATTACGCTTGCAATTCAATTAGAATCGAGGGCGGAAAAGACAAAAAATTTGGTAGCCCTATCTAATATAGTCTCTGAGATCTAGAATTGCATAAGGAATATATTTAGATTGTGGGGTATGTCACGTTATAATACCCTTCTACTCAACGAGCATCGGGTATAAAAATCTTCATTTCAATTTCAAAGAATTTTGAAGAATTTCGTTAAGAATTTTGAACATATTCCAAACAGCCTGCACTCAAACTAATTAAGAAAGTTTCAAGTAGACCAGAGCAAATAATATGAGTTTCCAGTTCAGTTCGTTGTCGTGGCGGTGGAAATGTGGAAAACGTTATTTAGCAAACACAGCAGGAAAAGTTTGCTGAAGCATGAAACCATCTCTTAAAAGATGTTCTTAATTAGCGCAAATATTGCGCTAAAACTTTCCCCATCATTCTTAGACGCCTGCCTTCCCCCCGAGACAATTATAAACTGTTAGCTTTATTTTGCTAAATCACTTGAAAATATTAAGAGACTCATATACGAAAATTACTCGACAACTTTTTAAGGATACCAAAATAAATACCATGAAATAGAGGGAAGGGGGAGTGGCTTCTTTTTTTGGCATGACGAACCAAAAGGAAATCCATTGAAAGCCACACAACGCTCTTGCACACGGAGATAAGGTGCACGAAATCACAACTCAATTTGGTAAGTATCGGAAAAAAAGAAAGGAAAAAGAAAGGGAGAGAAGGAGAGGGGGGGAAGGTAGAGAGAGAGAGAGCATGAGTAAGTGCAAATCAGAGGGACGAAGTACGTTAAATTCTGCTGACTTAACAACATACAAATGATGAAAATGAATGAGTGCATGAGCGAATGAATGGGCACTCACTCACTGACACGCACACACCCACACTCAGAGTCCCATGTAGACATGTAGACACATGAATAAATGTATGAGCCCAAAGAAAAGTAGAGCAGGATAGAAAGTGAGAGAGAGTGAGAGGGAAAAAGAAATGGCAGATGGAAACTGAAGTTCGGCAAGTGATGTTTGCATGTAGAACGCGATGCTGCTGAAAGCAGCTAACTCACGTTTGTGTAATCAGTGTGAAACCCAGCGTAAGCAAAGCCAAATCCAAAGAACCCAGCTTCCACCCCTCCCTCCTTTTTCTCTCTCTCCCTCTACTTCTTCTACCAGTTTCAATATACATAATGACATGAGGCACTCGAACACGACAAGCTTCCCTTCGACTCCTCCTGCTCTTTCTACTGTGATGAAAATGCCATGTGACAACGCTGTAAGCTATACGCTGCCTATGTATGTGTGTGTGTCTCCGTGTGACATGCCACGCCCTTAGTACGCCCCTTCCCTCAGGCACGCAAATACCTTTATCGTATGGCACAACGTGTCAAAGCCAGAGTCAATTTGACTTGCGGTTGTCGCTTGACATTCTTTTTGCAACGATTTCTGGCTTGGTATTTGGCCCCCGCCCCTGCCCGAAGGTGTTTGGCAACATCGTGACTTGAATCGTGCTTCAAACAAGCCACCATACAACACACAATTTGTTGCAGCTTTAATGGATCCACTGCAACTTGCGACTTAGCCAGCGGCATTAAAACTACTTAACGATCAATTAAATCCAATCCATTTGTGGATGGGGAGAAACAAAGCAAATGACCTGCCACTCCCACTGCCCTGCCCCCCTCTCTCTGAGTTGCATTTATCAAATGCTGCCAATTAGAGCGGGACAATCAATGCGCGACTTTGCTGGGAATAACTGACTGTGCAAATGCGAGAATTGTGCAAGTCGCCGGCGTCGACAACAGACCAGAGGAAAAAGGGCAAAGTCAGTAAAAATTTATGACAGCAACTAACCTCAAAATGCGCACCATTTCGTTTACGAGCCAAGTTTTTGAGTCCTATAAATGGGCCTGCGGCTCCACACTTTAAAAAAAGGAGCCTAACAAGTTGCTGCGGTATAAAACTTCAATTGGCAGTTGAATTTAGACGAATAGGAAGACTAGAAACTGATGAAAGTGCATAACAGAAGTAGAAGTTTCAAAGTGTTGTAAAACGTAGTAATTTTGTAAAAATGCAATACTTTTCTGGGCTAAATCTAGTGTGTTAAATTTAAATAAAGCTTATGAATATTATCAAATAATATTATTCTCACATTTCAAATTTCATATAAGAAATGAGTAAAATATTTTAGAACTTCTCGTGAATAAAATAAACTGCAGTTTAGGAATGTTGTAAGACGTAGAAATTATTGATAAATGCAGTAGTTTTCTGGACAATCTTACGTGTGTTAAATGTTAATAAGGGTAAATAAAATTTCTGGATAATATTATTTAAGTTTCTTAAATAAGAAATTAATAACAAATGACTTAATCATTTTGGAATGTCTTGTGTATGTAACAAAGTTAAGTTTGAGAGTATTGTAAAATGCAAAAAATATAAACAAATTGCAATTTGAAAGTGCTGTAAAATGCAGAAATTGAAAGTCTCAATACTCTTAATACAACTTAATACTCAAAATATCTTCAAATTATAATGTTTTCTTGTTTCCACTAAATTCGTAACTCATTGTCAACTCATTTCCTAAAATAAGTTTTAAAATGTAAGGAAAATATACCAAAGTGTAACTTTAAATTGCACAGCCCACTTTTAACACAGCGTAATTACAGGGTATCAGCATATCGAACCGTATCATCACTCATCGACGATTATTTTCAACTTTTAGTGGCAGCCTGGCGCCGATGATGTTGCGAGTTGATTACACTTTAATGGCCAAGGCGTTGCACAAAGTTTCTTCCAGTGCACACACACCACAACACTCACTCTCACACACACACACAGGGACATTTCTAATTATTTAATGGCCCCTCCGCATGCAGTTTTGTTATGTAAATGGGCCGCTGTGGCGGCGTCGGCTTTGGCTTTGGCTTCTGCGGTCGCTTCGCCTCTTGCCAAATATTTACGGCTGCCGGGGTGCGGGGTTTGGGGTCGGCGTCGGCTGCATGCACTAAATTTTTGAACGCAACTGCAAAGCGAAACTTTCCAATCATTATTGCATGCACACACACTCACACATACCTCACTCACACGCACACACTTGGCTAGGCACGTAATGGCCGCTGCGCCTTTGTGCAGTGATACGTGCGAGCGGCAAACAAAAGGCGAAAGAGAAGCGAAACAAAAGGCGTTAAAAATGCAAAAAAAAAACGAAGTAGAAACCCTGTAAAGTACTTAAAGTGTGGCGGGCATAAGGCTGGGGTAGAGGGCAGGGGGTCTGCCCGCACGGGGCGTTACCCATTAAATTACGAGCCAAGTCAAAGGAAAGGCTGTGGAAACGGTTGGAAAAACTGCAAGGCAACGATTGCATTTTGTTTTTTTTTCTCAGCTTTTTGTTTTATTGTTTTCGTGTGGTTGCAAATGAGCGGGGCGGGGCAGCACACACACACACGCGCAGCCAGCAAACTTTATCAGATTGCGCATACAACACTTAAATGGAATTTCCTGCAAATTTACTGAGAAAGAATGCCAAAGCAGCTCATTGATTTTCTAGCAATTAAAGTGACCAAAAAACAAAAAAGAGAGTTCAGTAGAGGGAGGCAAAAGACCAGAGTAAAACCAGGAGAAAAACCCGGAGAAAAACCCGACGAAAACTGAAGCCAACGCTAATTGAAATTCCAGATTACCAAAAGCAGCTGAAGCACAAAAATTCGATTCCATTTGAAGGAGCCGAGTCGAGTCTCTTTCTGGCAAATGGTTATCGATGCATCCGGCAGCAGTGACCGCTTCCGCTTGGCTGCTAGCCCACTATCCCCCTTTCCCCTTCGCCCACCCTACAGTCGCCTGAGCGAAGGAATCCACTGACTCGTTGCTCATTCAATGAGCGAACAGATTAGCCGCTCTTGCTCTCCTTCTGTCTCTCTTTCCGGGTAAATCTGAAAAAAGCTCGGCAACAAAATGACCAAAAGCAAAGCCCGTAATGATGCGGAAGCTAACAAAAGGCCGCTACGATACATAAGCCGTAGAGAGCTGGCGACAGTAGCCACAGCCAAGGGCAAAAACAGGCAACTGTCACGGGGGATGGGGGAGCAGAGGAACAGTGGAACAGAGGGCAAAAGCAGAAGCATTCTAAAATTGCGGTCAATTGAAATGGCAATCAAGTTAGTGGCACGTCCTCGTCATGGCCAATATGAGCACAATAAAAGCGCCTTGCCGCACACACACACACAGCAGGGAGCAAAAATTGTGGAAATTTACACCACATCATAGCACACCACACGACACAGACATCAATAAAGCGCAACGAACCACAATAATTACAAGGGCCGGCAGCGTCTGACTTCGACCCGCTTTCGAGGACTTAACGAAATGAAAACAGCAACAAAATCACGCAAAGCCAACAACAAATGCGCCCATAAAGAACATTTCAAAAGATAATTTGATTATGCCCAGAAATCTCCAACTGTTTGAGATTATATTCAGATTTAAATGTGAGAAGAAATGCTGGGAATGAGTGAGAAAATTTTAAATGGTACTGAAAGTAACAAAAAAGACAATTGGGTGGCAATTTTCTCAGAAATATTTAAGAATATATTGAAAGTTTAATATAAAAATTTAGACCGACATCCTAGATAAATAAAATAAAGCAAAAGTTCTAGAGAAAAATTGGCAGATAAGGTTTAAATAACTACAAATTTAATTTGAACAATTAAAAGAGAAATTACTTTGCAAATATTAGCTGAAATATAAATAAATTGGGATAGAAGTTGGACAATTGTTTAACAAGATTTATTTAACGATATGTTTAACAATTGCTTAGAGAAGATTGGTAAACATTAACAGATGCTAGACAGTTGCTTAGATCTAACAGCTGCTTAACATAAAACTTAAAAGCTGCTTAGTTTACATTTATTTCAACAGTTGCTTAGCATAGGGCTTAACAGCCGCTTAGAGCAGCTGATTCTAATTGATATGGCAACCTTTAGCACTTATGTATGTACATACATAGTGACAACATTAATTTTTAGAATTGTAATATTTTAATCAAGCAGTGTTTTGCTCCAAAAAACTTAAAAAAAAAGAAAATTAAATAAACTACAGACCGATCTCGATTCGTGTGGCATGTTTTCTGCATCTCTTATTAAATTATCAAACTGAATTCAATCAAATTCACCAAACTATCTCACAAACTTTTATATCTACCCTCAGAAAATTAAATAAAATGCAATGTGCAGCGCTAACGGTATTACGAATGAATAACCTCTGGGAAATGGAGGGCGGGGCAGAAGGGAGACCACAATCGACCTGAATTTTGGCCAGACATCCTGGCGTGCAGGAAATGTGCAGGGCAAAAGTAAAAAACAGAAAACAGAAAAATAGACGAGCAGCACAACCGAAATGAAACTAAAATTATTTGCAAAAAACGAGAATGCAGTGCGGACTGTGTGCGGACTGTGCGGACAGCTGCAGCTGGAGATGGAGCAGTTGGACTGCCAAACTATTGGTAAATCCATGGTCTACTTTGGAGCGCAAAGCAGTTTTCAATTCAGTTGCCTCGTCGCCTCGTATCGCTTATCGCACCACAAAGAGTGACTGGCAATTTGCGCAGACAAACTGCAGCTGCCGCAACAAACTTGCTGCAACTTGCCGCAAAGTTACTGCAAATCAGCAGGCTCAGAGCTGCAGTTGTCGTTGTTGTTGTTCCTAGATTTTCCGTTTGGCTTTCATTTGATGGCCTTTTAAAGCCAGTTTAGCACGCGCCGCCACAATTGCAGACAAAAGTCCCAAGAACATTTACGCCGGAAGTTAAACTCGCGCGCTTACCACGCGCAAGTAACAAGCGGGACATGACAGAAAAGGGCAAGGAGGAAAGTGAGTAGAAATGGAAGAATAAAAAACACAGAGAGTTGGAGGAAAAACCGCAGAGCGTATTTGGCCATGTCGCTGCTTCTTCATCTTTGCGGCGGCTGCGGCGACGCCAGCAACGGCAATGGGCGCCCTCAGCCTTGTTTGTGGCAAGCATTTCCTTCCTGTGCCAGTTTCTAAATGTTACCCCCCTCCCTCCATCACTTCTTTTTACCCCATTCCCTTGCCTTGTTTTGTTGTTGGCAGCTCTAAACGTTTTTCACACATTTCGCCTGCAGTTTTCGGAGCATTTGTCGTTGTCTGTTCATGATTTATGTTGTCTCGCCGCCTTGCAAACCCTTCCTAAACTTCAGTTACTCCTCCACTGCTCTTACTCTCTCTCCCTTACCCTTTGCCAGCCTGTGCCACATCTTGTTGAACTCGTTGGCAATGCAAAAACTGAACTTGCAAACCGAAAGTCGCATAAAAAATGCACTTGTCAGTCAAGTAGTCAGCACTAGCAAGTTTCTGATGAACTGTAACTGGTTTACACAACTAACAAGCAAACGGGTTAGGGGTATGTACGACTAAGATATACTCCATATATTATTCTTCTTATATGCATAACTTGCAAATGTGCTCTAGCAAACGGTAGCAACAAAATGTCTACAGTACTCAGCTAACTTCTTCATGCCCCAAAAAGTATGCAATATTTTCTACTCAACATCTACTTTTAGTAGGGTAAACATAATTTAATAACTTTATAATGCAAAGGTCCTCTCTTCCTCTTCCTGTTGTCTGCCTCTTCAAACTGTTTCAAATACTTTTGTCTCTCTCTCTCTTGATTTCATCTAACTGAATCTAATGGCTGGGACATCGATCCATCTGCAGCTGCTCTGTGTTATCCACACGCACACACGCCTCTCTTTCCTTCTTCACACATATACAAATCCCACTTCACATTCAATGAGTTTATTTGTTTGCATGTTTTTCTTTTTGGCCCGAAAATGTTTATCTTGGTCAATTCAGTTAGCAAAAATTATCGACTGTTTGTTCAAATGCCGAAAGTAGACAGAGAAGGCAAAGTACACTTCACACACACACACATACACGTGGGCTTAAGTTGATAAAGATGAGTGCAAGATAAGCAAACGTTTTGTTGGATAAACTTCTCGAGTGTTTGCTGCTCTCTTGGACACTGACTGCAAATTTCCAAGCTGGGGAGGAAGAGATCTCTGTGAAGTGTTGTTAGTGGATTATTGTTAAAAGCAAATGAAGCGAGGGGAAATGGGGAAAGAAAAGCTTGTGTTTTCGGAGTTTGAAGTATGTTACTTTGTTCTTCAAAGAGGCAAAGAAGTAGAAAGAGAAAATTAACAAACTAAGTTCATTACTAAGTGCAGAGCAACCTTGTATGAATTACAGTTCCCTATTCCTAATACTTTTTCAACTCTCATAACACTGCTCTAATCAAATTTCTCTCCATCTTTTTTCAGGTGTGCCATTAATCAAGCGCAACACGCAAAAGGAAAGAAACACAGAGGGCAAAAACAATATTTACCTCATGCTGTGGCCGCAGGTGAATTGGCGCAGTGCAAACTTCTCTGCCAGGCACTTAATATGTGGAAATCTGCTCAAATTTATGAACTTTGCTAATTAGCAGCATTTACACAACGGCCACGCCCACCTACCTACTGGTCAGCTTGGCAAACAAAAAACCAGAGGGTGCGAGAGAAGGAGATGGAGATGAAGTTGGAGAAAGTGCAAAATGAAACAACATTTGCAACATGGAAATTCTGTTATGGCAAACTCAAAGACAACATGCTGCAGGGCACTCTCTACAAGGAGTTGGAGAAGGGAGAGAGAAAGGGAAGGGAGGAGAGGGGGAACTGGAGAGTTAGTCCAGGGAATACACGTGGCCACATGTTAAACTTGTTAATGGCTTCATTTATGTAAGTTCATTAGCAAAGCCCAACAAGCAAGCAAAGTGCTGCGTTTAAATGTCAATGGGTTAAAGTTGTTGTTGCTGTAGTTGCAGTTGCACCAGGCTTGTGGCATGTGGTAAGTGGCAAGCGCAAGTCTCGAGGCGTTGGCCATCAATCAAATCAACAAATGGCCAACTGACTGCACAAAGTTGTCAAGTTGCTAGAGCAGGCAGCGAGTCGAGGAAATGAAATGAAAATTAAAATGCGCACACCAACACAGACACACACAATGGACACACACACACACCCTCAGACAAACAGCCGTTAGACAGCGCCTCGGTTTCGGGCGTTACTTGGCCAAGTGGAAGACCACAACCAGTCAGCAGTGTAGGGACTCGGACAATGCCCGTGGCGCGTCGTCGTTGTCACGTGAGCCAGTCAACGAATCAGGCAACCAATCAAGCGGCGTGTGACATGCAACTGAGGCGTGCGTGCCCGGCATGCTAGACTGAACGAGCTTCGGTCCCTGATGATGAAGAGCCGTGGCAAGGAGGGTGGGACTCAGCCTGCTGTCATCACAACTTTTAGCTAGTTTGTAGTCAGCCTTGGTGCAGTCGGTTAGTTTCACTGACTAGCACCTGGCCACATCTCAACCTGTCGCTGAGCTGCTGCTCACTTACCTCCCCCACACCCCACCCCATCCCTAGCTGCTGGCGACACGTCAATGCTTTCATCATTTAATTAACTGTTTCGTGTAGCGTGTGAGAGCAGCCTGCCTGGCTGCCAGCCTGCTGTCTGTCTGTCGAGCTGTCCAGCCCTGCCCTGGGCCCCTTGGTACGTGCCTGCCTGTCAGCTCTGCAAAATATGACGAAAATCACATTTCAATATGCGACACAGCAGCAACAGCACCAGCAGCAACAGCAACAGCAGCAGCACCAGCTCGAGCCAAGTCAAGTCATTTACATGGCATTTGATGAATCGAGCCAACGGGAAATTTAACTGTCACTTTGCCCAGTCGCTGTTGGGTAATTTGGGCATTACTAGTAATGCCAGCGGAATTCGCTGATATTGTACTTAGTTGGCATTAAGCTGCTGATTATTTGCTCTAAGCAGTTATCAAATGGGTATTGAGAAATTTTGAGGGCAGAAGTGATGAGTTTGTAAAATGTTTAAATATATAATTCTGCATATGGGGGTATTTTGTTTATGCAAAGATACTCCTTTGGGTTTATAAACATGAGAAAAATTTTAATTAATAGTTGCATTTTTATTTTGTACAGTTTTTAAAACAAAATGTTACTTAACATAACATAAAAGAGATCTAGGTTGATCTCAAATTGATTGAGATATTTTATATAATTTAGTATTGCAAATAGGAATATTTTGATTATGGAAAGACACTACTTAAGTGTTAATAAATATTCGAAAAATAATAGTTTATTTTTGGTTATGTACTTTTAATAATTTTGTCAGCAAACTGTCAATTAACATAGAAGAGATTTAAGTTGATGTTAAATTGATTGACAAGGGAGCTTAAAATACTTTGTGAAATTTTGTAATGCATAAAAGGGTTTTTTAGTTATGCAAAAATACTCCTTAATTATTAATAAATAATCAACAAATTTTTATTTATTTTTGGTTATGCATTTCTAATATTTTTCTCAACAAAATGTCATTTTACATAGAAGAGATTTCAGTTGATTTTGAATTTAATGAAAGTAGTTTAAAATATTTTACAAAATTTAATATTTATTTAAGTCGTAGGAATAGAAACTTATTAATCCTCAAACTAGGAAAACTTTCAAATTAAAAAAAAATCTTAAGTGCCTTTAAGCTCACTCTCTACATACACTTGCTCTCTGTCAATACTCCCAGCGTATTTGCAACTTTTTCGAACAGTCTTATCAAGTGGAATTCTTTCAAGCTTTCCCTCAACAACTTCCCCCCTAACAACTCGACTGTAACTTTACGCATATCTGCAATAGTTTTTCAAAGCTTTCCACTTAAGCTCTAACAAATCGCATCAATGCCTCATGTGGCTTTTCCCTTGCCAGCAACAACAACTACAACTACAATTCGAGGCTATCAAATTAATAGATAAAAACTTGGTTTACAGTGGGGGGGGAGAGTGGGGGGTGGTACAAAGTGGATCGAGGATGCTATAATTTATAGCTGCAAATCAGAACAGCAAACAAAATTGTTTACGACTCTGTTAGGGATAGGAAGAGAGAGAGAAATGGGGGAGAAAGAAAAGAAAAGAATTTTCGCGCAGTGTAGATTGAAAAGAAATTCAGCGCGATATTTGCGGTGATTTATGTATTATTTTCGACGTTATTTGAGTTTATATTTAAAACATTAGGAAACAACAACGCAGACAGAGCGAAACAGAACGAAACCGAGCGCAGCGCAGCGAAGAGATAAAAACTAAAAGTGCACAATGGAGAAGAGGCGGAGAGGGAAAGAGGGAGCAGAGATAGACAGAAGGAAGCAAGTTGAATGTAGGTAACAAACAACCAACAAACAGGCAGACGAACAGACAGAGAGAGAGGGACTGACAGACAGACAGACAGACGAACAGACAGAGAGATAGTCGGGAACATAGACACAGACAGACACAGAGCAAGAGAAAGACAGAGAGAGGGAGAGACAGATAAAGTGCAAAGGGCAGACAGACAAATAAAGCGGAAATGTTAACGGCAACGAATGGCGGCAATGGCGACTGCAGCTGAGGGCAGCCATTTTGTAAAGCGAACGAATGTCTGTGTGCGTGTGTGTCTCGCTCTGTGTGTGTTTGTGCGTTTAGGTAGATTTTCAGTTTATATATTTGGGGTTATTTCGTACATGATTTCCGCTTAAGCACATATGTAAGCCCGCCCCCGCCCGCACCACGGTGCGTATAATTTATGTTGCAATTTATATTTTTGGACAACAATTCGAGCTGGTGCCCAATTTAAATTGACTGCCAGTCGACTGGCAACATGCCTTCAGAGTGCTTACGATAAGCCCAGCAGCACTAAAGTCAAGTGTGCCAAGGGAGGTGTGTAGGGCGCGGGGCGTGGCCAATGGAATAGGGCCACAGCGCAAACATTTGTTGACGTTAATGCCTTAGAGAAGGCAAACGGCTCGACGGCGCGTTGAAAAGTGCTGCATGGCGACGGCCAGCTTGCAATACATACACAGTTATATGAACACAAATTGCAATACACACACATACGCACATACATATGCACAGCGCAGGGCAAGTGCTTGAAAATTGTCTATACAGAAGCTGCAGTTGAAAATAAAAGCAAAGAACTGTCACTCACAATGGCGCTGAAGTGAAGCACTTGCATGCTTGCGATGCTTTCCAGGGTCCAGCACACAAACATACAGACACACACCACCATTCAGCGTGCATTGAAGTGCAGCTGTGTTGATGTTTAAGCAACAATTGGCAACAGGCTGCCCTGGGTTCAAGTTGCTTTTGAGCGCTTTATTAAATACTTTAGCAAATTTCTCAGCATTAGAAAAGGTTTTTAAAATATTTTAAAAAATGCTTAGAATTTGCTTGGCTGGTTTTTCTATCATTTGATAAGCTATTTGCATAAAAGGAACACAGCCAGAATTTATATTTTATTTTCTTTTGATTAAAAAATGAAACAACCTAACCCCACATCTTTTCCTTCTGCTCTGCAGAAAGCCAAGTCCTTTTAAACTGTAAGTTGCTGTGAGATCATTGTATATAGAGTCTAGTGTACAAACACTCAGCTCTGCAGTGGCCAGTCCTAGCTTCATAGAGTCCCTTTTTTCGAGTGGCATTTCCATTTGAATGCCGCACAAAAACTCAAGCTTAAAATGTGCGCAATTTGTCAGTGAAGCAGCTAATTTTTTTGTTAGACTCTTGATCTATCTACACTTGACGTTCGTCCTCTCCATCTCTCACTCCCTCTTCTTCTTCTTACTGTTGGGACACAAAAATAACAATTAATTTCGGATAAACACATTTTATAATTAAAAAATTCCTTTTGTAGCATGATGAGCTGAGCAAAAAAGAAGCAAACACAAAAGCGAAGCGAATGAAATTAAGTGAAAACAACTAAACACAGCAAGCAGACGAAAAGGAAATTCCAAAAGCGACAAGGGAACAGCCAACAGAACTGACAGCACAAATGGTAGAAGCCCACACACACATACACACAAAGCAAAAGAGGTAACAGAGAAGAAAATGCGAAAAAAATTAGAAAGGCAAAGGAGGAAAAAAAGGAAAAAAAACCTTAGAGCTGAGGGAATGCGAACAAGTTTTTGGACAAGCGAAATTGTGCGACATGCTGAAAGGTACAGAAAAAGGGACGTGGGCGTGTTGCGTTTGCTAATGCAACACATGGCGTATACGTAATGCGCTTTCAATGCTTTTCCCCGAAAACGTGTCGCACGCGCATTCAATTTGCCTCAAAGGCCAAAAATTTAATCATCTCTCGTTCTCTAAGCTGATTAGGGTCGCATGCATGAGCAGCAGGGGAGGTGCTTTTGCACATTTCTCTCTTTCTCTCTCTCTCTCTCCTTTCATCTCTGCTTTGGTTTCCCCTATCTTCTTCTTTCTTTTTGCATTTCAGTAAAGTAATTTATTGTTTGTTGCGTAATTAACCCGCTTCGTGGTCGCGTTTTTGGCTTTAACACTCTGCTCACTCTGCCGCCTTCGTTGGGTTTGCTGCCTAATGACGTTATATATGTACATTACATTTTGCATGCTTCGCGGTCGCCTTGTGGACCTAATTTGTACACCCTGTAGATGGTTGCTTTGCCACAAAGGGTGGCAGTAAAGTAAATGAGGAGAAATCTTGGCAAGAAATGTGTTTTATGCGTTCTTCATATTCTACTGGGTAGCTCAAGTCAAGCAAACTCGTTTTTCCAGCTTTCTTATCATTCACCAACCCTTTGGGAAATGGCGGCAAAAGAAATTTCATTTCGTTTTTTGGTGATTTAAGTCTTATCTGCGTGTAAAGTCGCCCGAGTAATTAGTTTCATTTTGGTCAAGCTGTATCTCTCTATAGAGCTATACACCACCTTTAAGCCCCGCTCCTCCCTCATCCCTTCTCCCCGCACTGACAACCTGTGCAAGTTAATTTTTTTCGCTTACACTTCACAAATTGTGCGCAGCTTAGCAAATCCATGAATGGTGCGAGGAGGGGTTGAACATCGTGTTGGAGGGTGGTAGCAAGCTATAACTGGCAGCTGGCAGTTGGCAACTGGCAACTGGCAACCGGTAAATGTCAGCTTAGTCCTCCCATTACTGCCTTCTCTCCCGACGCGGGCAAAGTGAAATGACAGGCAAATTAAACTCGAGTAGATGGCAGGCAACAGACAATTTATCAGATATATTCGCATATAATATATACGTACGCACACGATAAGAATATTAGGGTGTGCGCAGGTATTTGTGGCATTAATTCGCCTCAGATATGCTGCTGACAAAAGGTGAAAAATGCAAAAGGAACAAAGCTCGTTATCAAGATAACTGATGAAGAAGGCAGCGAATACTCTAGAGTTGACAGAGTTCTTGTAGATTGCTTGGAAATGAAACTATAGAAGAAGGTAGATCATAATCTAGTATTACCAGAGTTATTGCAAATTTTTGTAGTGAGATTAGTTCAATTTAAATCTCAAACTTATTGCAGAAAAGTCTCTTTGGGTTATCCAAATATCTGAAGAAGAATAGAAAGCAAAGTAGAGAGTTGTCAGAGCTCTTACAAATTAGTGAAGCAATTTGAAAGTAACTGAAAAAGAAGGTGGAACATACTGTTGCAGTGATAATACATGGTTAGTTATTAAAAAACCTAAACTCAAACTAGTTAAGTCTCTTTGTGGTTATAACAATGTTCAAAGTGCTAATGGTCATTCAAATGCAACCTTTGCCAGACTTATCAGATTATTTCACATGTGATTCAAATTTTGAGATTAGTATTATAGTAAGAGATATTAGTAGCTTTTAGACAGAAATGGTTTGTAACTTTTAAGTCGTAGTAACATTTCGCTCGAAACAAATTTAGGTCAATCGGTCAAAACTCCAATTGTTTTTGTATTTGCTTTGTATTTTTTCGACTCGTTCCCCAAAACACATTCTGCTTTTGTCATATCCACGCTCTTCACGCCCGACATGAACAACAGCAATTCAGCAAGTCACAAATCAACGACAACAACAACAACAAGCAATGCAGCCAACAGCCGCCTGAGCCACCACAAGACAATGAAGCTGGCCATACCGTTGCCCTTGCCACCGCCCTTTCAACAGCAGCCGCCTGTGATAAGTGTGAATGCAAAGGACTCGCACAAGGACAATAATGTCAAAGAGAAGAAACTGAAGTCACCAATGCCGATAAAACTCAAACAGCAACAGTCAAGTAAACGTGTTGAAATCAAAGAACCCTCACGTGCAACAGCTGGATCCATTAAAATCCAAAACGTTGAACGTCATTTCGCTGCCAGTCGACAAACTGAGCCACAACAGCAGCAGCAGCAGCAACAGCAACAACTGCAATCTCAAGTGCATCATGTAAGACATTCGCGTAAAATGAAAGATGATGCAACTACCTCAAAGTCGAAAGATTTGCGTGCCGCTGTCGTTGAGGGTTTTGCCACCACCACAAAGGCGCACAAGGAGCGTAAGTCACCCGAGAAAGGGGATGCTCCGCATCGTCCCGTGCGCACCAAGGCGCAGAGTCAAAATACCAAAATCTTCTTTGATAAGTATCTGAAATTTGCTTATGATTTAAGTACACCAACGGGTGTGCGAGAACTGGAGGAGCATTTCTTTCCAACAAATTCGAATGCAATGATGCGCGATCCACAGCGCAGCAAAGTGAACCCACATGCCAAAGGCGACTCGGGCGAAAAGCCGAAACTCTCAGAAGCTCTCGAGTAGCAGCAAAAGACGTAGCCGCTGGCTTTTTTCTCATTATTTTTGACAAGACTTAGGATGGCCAGGCGCTTCAAAATTGTTCATCTGACATATTTTATTCCAAAATTTTAATCATGCAAATTAAAAGCCAACTCCAAATGTTGTGGCCAAAAATTAGCTTTATCTTAACTGCTGCTTCTCACAGGTTGCTCACATTATTTCTAACTAGCGGGAGGTAAGTGTGGCCCAGACCTAATGAGCCTTAATCACAATGCGCGGCGAGTTGGCCAATTTGCATAATACCAAAAAACAAAAGCGAAAAATGCTGTGCAAAGTTTTTATGAAATTATTGTGTGTAGGTGCGGTCATCCCACATGCAAATGTATTATCCTTTGTTACACACCCACACTGACACACACATCCTCACAGCAACCACACACGCAGCCGCAAGCTCATTCCGAGGCAGACAAAAGCAACGCATTGGGCATTGTAAATCATAATCAAAACAATAGAACAAATGAAGCTAATGTGGCTCATATAAACAACAATGGCAACAACAATGCCATGGGTGGCAGTGTGTGCGTATCTATATCTGTGTGTGTAATGTGAAGTGTATAGAAGCTGTGTGGAAGTGGTGCAGTGTGAGGATTTGCGGTTGGCCGTGCAGGCAATGCAGGCTGGGCAGGAAGTTTTAAACCCAACAACGCATTACTTTAATGTTGAGGGCAAAACACAAATACTGAAATTTGAATACCCTGTAGAGGGCTAATAAACCTTAATGATATTAAATAAAATAAATAGAGTACATAGAAATTAATATTATAATAAATTTGCATACATATTCGAATTACATTAAGATGAAAGAGCTTATAATAATATATATCATATATCATACATTCCACATATATTTACAGCCTACACTACCTTTTGTTGTTCCCCTGTAATGCCTTTTAAGCCCTCAACAAGCACAGTAAGTATCACACTGCGAATGCAATTTCCATTGCATACTTTTTGGGGCACGCGTTGAGCTTGTGCGCGTGATTTACTGCAGAGATAATAAATACGCATATAGACACATAGATATACTGCAGATAGATACATATACAAATAGAGCTATGCATATTTAATTCAATTAATATTATTTTTGAATGGTGTCGCAACAATGGGGCGTAATTAGTGAGAATTGATTTATGCAGCAGCATCTGCCGCGTTGCAGCATTAATGAAAACTGATGCAAACTGCTGCTGCAAGGGACCTGCTGGTGCAACAAACGTGCTTAATGAAATACAAACAATGCGCAAATTCAATTCACTTCAATTGAATTCAATTCGTTGCAGTTTCAATTCGATTCTCAATCGAATTCAATTAATATGCAAACAACGGTGTAAGCATTTGTGATATGTGTGTGTAACACTTTGCAACGCTGTGTGTAGCTGGTTGACATCGGGTCAGATCTGTTTTTTCAAAGAATTTGGTCCCCTTCAACCAGCTGTAGCAGTGGTTGATGCCAACAAGAACGAAACAACATTGAAATACTTATGTGAAGTGCGTGTACTTTGACAAATTAAAAGGAAGTTTTCTTTAGTTATCTTTCTTTTTAAAGTAATACAGCAATAAACTACAAGATTTGCAGGACTGCCGACTTAGCATAACAAATGAGCTAACAAACAGAACTACAAAGCAATTTACTAAAAGTATAAAAAAATAAATAATAAACTAAATTAATAATATTGCTAATTGACCAACAAAAGTTAACTTAATTAACTACACTCTCAAAAATCAACATTTTTCTTTTATAATTTAGTCCAAAAAAGTATTCAAGATAATTCAGCTTGAGCAGAAAATTAAACATACCTTTTTAACTGATTAAGTAAACATTTAAGAACCAGCTTATCAAAGAATAACCACTTAATTTGCTAAAACAATTCTCCCACTCCCTAAAAAGCCACAAGTAACAGCCGCCGCATTCCAGCGAGTTCATTTACTGTGCTCGCTTAATTCACTTCGATTTTCGATTCAAATCGCAGTCATTTGTGCAATGCCTTGCCAAATGGATTCGTTTAAGTGCTTTAAGTATTCACTGCAGAAATGCAAACAATATGCGCACACACACACATGCACATACAGACATATCTTTGCACAAATGTATGAGGATTATATGCAAATATTTGTCGGATACTGTGCAAATACTTATTGAGCACAAGTGCATCAAATATTTTGCATTATTGAATCGGCCATCGCAATGTGGCATGTTTGAATCATGTTTGTCGGGCGCGGATTTAATTAATTTCCATAGAAACCCTTGGGAATGCCACCCCCTTCTCCCCCAATATCGGCTACTCAATTAGTTAACAAACTGTGCAGCAGCAGCAGCAGCCACAGTGTGTGCTGTGCACTAATCAACTCAAATATCCAAAACTTTGCGACCATTCTAATTGAAATCGGCATAGGATTTCGGTAGATGCATCGAGTGGTACGTAAATATTAGACGAGAATGTGCGTTGAACACAAAAATGACCCGCAAAAATTAGGAAAATCTAACTTAATCGAAGACCAAGTCCGGTTAAAGTTCATGTGTGTGTGTGCGGGTGCGAGTGTATGTATAATAAATTGCATAATCCAATTGAAATGTAAAGTCGATGTTGCCGGGAATTGAGAGAAAAAGTTGGATCAAAGCGAGCGACAGGCCAACGGGCAAAAGGCAACTTTGCTACGCCAATAAATTATTCAATTATTCGAAATTTGAAATTCGCCAATTCGCCCCCCAAAGTTCAAATTGCATTGAATTTCAAAATGGGCAGCATTTAATGAAGCCACTGCAAAATGGGGCAGAAACACACAGAGAGGGAATGAGGTGGGATGCAGAGAATTCACTTTGATACCCTGTAATTTTAAGTGTGCAGGCAATGGAGATGAATAGCTGATTTATTTCAGCCTTAAACAGCTAGATCGCTGGTATTTTAAGAGCTATCAGTTTATAAGAAATAAAACTATAAATATATAATAAGAAATAATAAGACTTGTAAATTTCTACATACTTTAAAATATTAAATAAATCTTTTATTTGATTTAGAAAACTTCAAATTGCAAATGCATTTAGAGTCAAACAAACTCTTCTAGGGTATTCGCCCTGCGCAGCTTACTCAACTGTAACTTGGCTTTCTTCTCAGTTTTCTTTCTCGCTTTTTGGTTGGCAAACGAAATTCAATTTAATATAGATTTACATGCAGGCAAGGCGTGGCAGCTTTCTGCTACGTTTTTTCTTCCTTTTTGTGCTTTATTGAATGCGAACGCTTGACAAATCACCGCACAGGACGACAGAAGGCAGGAGCTGATGTTGCTGCTCAACGGACGCTGCCTGCGGCCGTGTCATGAAATGAAATCGACATGAAACCAACGTGACCAACGTCATTAATTATCGCCAGGAACGTTGTGCACTGCTAATTACGACGCGGCCGTGTTCTGTGCCAGAACAAGCCGGGCCAGACGCGGGTGGGAGGTGCGAGGCTAGAGGGAAGCTTGGGTCAGGGCAATCGGGGTGACAAGGCGGTCGCACTGCGGCCGTGGGTCGTTACTCAACATGATGGCGCACATTTTGCATTTGGCCACGGTTTAAAAGTGCGCGCGGCTGGCCGCAAATACAATATGCAATTGCGGGGCGCGCAAAAAGCGTGGGGTCATCAATGGGTTAAGTCGAACGAGCAACGAGCGCCAAAAACCAATCAATTTGCATGTCCTGTACTCGATTATGGTAATACCCTGCACTGCGTAAAGTACTGCCAGCTCATGAAAAATGCACACTCACTTCTTCTATTCAGGTAAGCTCCATTCAAGGCAACTTAGGTTAGCCAACATCAAATTATAATTCCAGTTTAACTGTTTCTAATTTTTTAAGCTAATGTAAAGTTCTGGCAAGTTTACTTCAAGTTCAAGTATTGTTGATAAATCGCCTAACTGCTGCCTTATTAAAATATTTAGTATTTATATTGTCACTATCTAAGGTTGCCACATCAATAAGAATCAGCTGTTGAAATCTATGTTCTAAGAAGCTGTTAAGTCTCATACTAAGCAGCTGTTAGATCTATTTCTAAGTAGCTGTTAAGCTACTATTAATGTACTGTTAATATCAACACAACTATGCATAATTATTTTATTTATTTAAAACCCTTTCCTGGTAATAGTCAATATCTTATTCAAATGCAACTAAATCTGTTTCAAATTCATAAATAAATTGAAACCTTTTATGCATCTCGTTAAGTTTCAAATACAGAATCGAAACCTTTTTGACTGATTTGCTGCAACTTCTGGCGAAGCTAAGAAAGCATTAAATATCTATTGTGCAAGAAGAGGAGGGACATATCAACTATTCGTAGATAGATCTAAGTGATTACATTTATGATACATGCTGCTACATTTGTAACTGCTAACTGCAAACTGACGCTGAGTTATGACGCGCTGCACGGCATCGCATTGTGTTGTACGACGAGTGTGTAGGAGAGTGTAACTGTTTGCGAGAAAACACTCTGAACGTCACTCGCATGTCAGTGAAGTAAACTTGACGAAAAGCTGAGGCACAGATGAAGATGGAAAATGAAAGATGCTGAGGGGAGGTGCGAGAAAAGAGAGAGAGACTGAGTTGAAGAAGTAGTAAGAGAAATCGTTGAGGAGCTGCTGACCGCACATTCATTTCGTCATTTTACAAACAAGTCGGTGTAAAAGATAAGTCGTGCCAAGTACGAAACTTAATCCACTGAAGCGTAAGATACACAACAACAACAACAACATTGGAACTACGAGCTTCCATTGCGAGCGAGCGACCGCAAAGACAGCAGCACAAAGGACATGCCGAGCAATTCCTCTGCGGCTAACTGAGCTTGGTTTGAAAGATGACAGGAGAATGGGAAAGGGAACGGGAAAGGGCGACGGGCAAGGGGAACGGGGTGTTGCAGGACTTACGAAGAGCTCTGCGGTTATGTCAATATGACGACAATAGGATTTGCTACGATAAGCTGCAGCGCGGTCCTTGATTCGGTTTGGACAACGCCGCTGTGGGAACCTCAAAAAGTGCCCGCCTCCTTCTCCTCTGTCTATCTCTCTGTATCTCTCATTCCTTCTCTTCAACTCTCTCAAGTACGCGCTGATAAATGAAATTCACAAATAAATGCACTGCCCTTCCACTGCATTCCCTCTCTCCCCACCCTCTACTGTTTGCCTACAGAAGCTGCTTATGTGCGCGCGGCTTTAACTGATTGTTGACGTCAGCAGTTTATAAATATTTCACTTCATTGCGCAGCGTACTTATTACGTATACATTATATTGTATTGCGCAAATAAAGATAGGGGAACAATGCCACAGATTAATAAAGATATAAGCAGATTGTTTGATATATATTTGATATAGATTTATTTACTATGGAAAGAAAAACAGGAAGAAATGAATAACAGTCATCACACATCTGCCTATGCTGTTCTCAATTTGCAGAGAATGTTAATGTTAATGTTTGCAGAGTATTGTTGCTTATAGTTATATACAGAGCATGTTAATGTTAACAGTTATGGTTTGAATGTTATGTTGCTTAGCTGCTACATAATATACCCTATTGTTACTGCCTACAGGGTATGTAATGTGTAGCTTTCGGCAATAAAATTTACGACATTAATATGTATTAATTAAAGGGAACATTTTAAAATGAACCAACTCGTCGCGTTTGAAAGCCATTAAAAATACACACACACAGAGTAAGTACTCCCTCCTTATATGCATATGCGTATATACATACATGCATGTGTAAGTATGCGTAATTTATGGATGAAAAGCTTTCATGCGATTTTTATGTGAGTTTAAAAGGCCCAAAATGTTTGGATTTCATTTGGCGCCCTGACTCAAATAAGTCATGAAAAGGACTTTAAGGGGGAAATCTCCGCAAGGCTTGAGGTCAGCGAGGGGATGAGGGAAAGAGGAGTGGCAATAGGAAGCAAAAGAAGGCGGGGCAGAGCGTGAAAAGAACGTGCAATAATGCAGTAGACGAACCTAGGTGAGCTGTTACTTTCGGCCCGGTAGGGCTCGGCATAATATGGGCAATATTTCTTTTGCTGACATAACTTTTTATGCGAATGGACCAAAAAGGGACTAAGAGGCAAAAACGTTGATGTCCTCCCGCTGAGTAGAGGCACAAGCTGAGACTGAGACTGCGACAGTCGTTGTCATTGCGCCGGGACAGGAAACACGCTTCACGTTTTACTGAATTTGAAATTTGAAAATTATTCATGAGCATGTGGAAATTAAATTCAGGTCCACACAAAAGAGATTTATTTGTCTGCCATCCTCTCAATCTCTATCTATGCGAAATGAAATGTAAAGATGCACACACACCAAAGCAAAAAAAAACAACAGAAAACAGGGATAAGTTAAAGTGTGTGTGACGACAGTGGGATGCCCTTTGAGGCTAAGACTTTGGGGTAGCTGCAGCTAGATAAAAGTAAAGAGCGAAAAAAGAAGATAAATGAAGATGGAATATATTGTATATTATAATTAAGGAATTTTATATCCAACAAATCTTCTTATGTTGTCTTAAATACAACAAAACATTCTAGTAAACACATACTATATATAATTATATAATATTGTTAAGTTATTCTCTATTTACTTATGTTGTTAAGTGTGACGTTAGTCGATAAACCATCGTAAGTTTATTTAGTTATCGTAAACTATATCGATGGGACAGTGTTGAATAACGCAAAAAGAGCGGAAGAGCGTCAGTATCGTTTAAGAAAGCTAAGAGAACACATTGTAAAAATTGAAAAAAAAGTAATAAATAATTAAAAAATTAAAGGATTATCTCCACAACATATTATTATATTTGGCAGCAGCACTAATATAATAAAACTTTTTTATTGCTCAAAAGATATTCCTGTATTTTAACACAAGCATCCATGATACTATGTATTCCAAGACATTTTATTATATTTACTTTAAAACGTTTCCTCCAATTGACCACATTGTCCCCTCGTATCAATATACCCACTGTCCAGAATATACGTATAGAATAAACCAAATGGCCGTCAGGTTCAAAGGGAAAGGGGAATTGGGGCCAAGCTATTTATCTGCCTGAAGCGTCGACGGCGTCGTCCTCGTCGTCTTCATCATCGTCGTGGGTTTCGTTTTTCGTTTCGTTTAGATTTTTTTCCATTCTTGCTATAAGGTTTTTTTCCTCCTACCAACTTATCGCAAGTTCTCCATTATAAAATTAGGTCAGCTGCAAAAATAACTCAACTTGACTTGCCTCGCCTCGACTGGCCTCGACTAGCCTCGCTGTGCCCCGCCACAACTCAACTATTTTAGCAGGCGCTTTTTGTGTGTGTGGCTGTGTGTGTATGCCTCTATATGAGTTTCTGTCTTTGTGTGTGTGTCCTGCGGTCGCTGGGGTAAATATTTAGTTGGACGCGTTGGGCGTTCGGATGAAATGGAAAAAATGCTAATTTGTCAGTTTTAGGGCTGACATTGGGTCGGGAATCAGCCGCAGACTTAGTTGGGCACTTCCGGTAGCATAGATCTGTGATTGCCCCCTCCATCTTTGAGGCCCAGAAACCTCGGCGAGTTCGTTGTCATAAAAATTGTTTCCATTACATTATGCTGATTTCGTGCATTTATTCAGCCGAGCGCTTCGCATCTTTTAGTTTTGCTGCTTCTTCTTCTTCGTCTCCTTGTGGCAACTTAATTTCACATTTCCCCTTGCGCCCTGTACTGCCTATTTCTTGTTTGTCCCTTTCCACTCTTTCCCCTTTGTAGTTATTGTTGTTGTTATTGCCTGCTGCTGACATGGGTGTCCAGTTGTTTGACCAAAAAACCAATTTCTATTTGCGCATATCTCTGAAAAGTTTATTTTGCAACCGGGGCAGAATATGTTGAGTTGCAGATAGATTCGACCCCTTTCTCTCATCCCTGTGCAGCTGCAACAATTGCCATCTGTATTTGTTGTGGCAAATAGGTTTTCGCAGCATTTTATCAAATTTTCTCGATTATATCATTCTCATTCTGCTGCAGTTGCAGATAATCGAGTTTTGAGATTTGCAATTCAAGTTACCTGAATATTCACTTGATTGGAAATTACAAGTGATTCAGTTTTTGGTTTTTTGAGGGTGCATAAATAATAAATGAAATGGAATGCAATTTAGATAAATTTACTTCGATTTCGATAATGATAAAGCGTTTAGCAGTTGTAAGGAAGACTACAAAAAAAAAAAAAAAATTAAGGAGAGCTGTACACAGGGTGCCCAATTAAAATGAAGCTTATGCATAAAGTTATGCTTATTTAGTGTATGTTATTCTAATGTTATGTTAACTCAAATTGGACTAAAATCACTGTTGAACATTTTTAGCTATCGATATACAGATCCTGCTATCGTCCTGTTTAAATTTTAATTTTAATGTAAGTTTTCGATCTCATGTTCATTCTATGTTAGGCAAACTCAAATTGGCAATCGATATAAAGACTGTGCCTATCGCTCTGTTAGTTTTTCGATTCGTGTTAGACTTAAAGTAATTATTTTGTTTATTTCCGCTCACTCATTTTTCTGCAAAAGCCAGTTTATTCATATAGAAATACAAAACCTTGTTTTACATATTTTCTTTCTTATCTCACTGCGAACTTTTAGTTTTTCTTCCACCTTGCCTCAAAACTAACCATGATAAAAAACCAGAAGCAGCAACAACAACAACACTGACAGCTGACACCACCCGCGACAGCCGCATAACAAAGGCGGGAGGGGAAGGGAAGTTAGGTTCAGCAAAAAATAAAAAAATAGCGACTGTCACTTTACGCTGATTGCATCAATTGAAGCTCCACTGTGGCGCACGTCCATTCATCATCCGGTTGCTTCATCAACATGATGACATGACAGTGGAGGCGACGTTGGCGGCTCTGATGCTGGCGCTGAGACTGCCCCCGTCTCCATCTCCGTTCTCCCCGTGCCCCGTGCTGCCTGCTTCATCTTCCGCCTTGTCCCTTGCACAGAACCCGCTGTCCATGTTGTACTAGTTGGGGATCTCATACTACGCATGGCCAAACTAAAAAACTTTTCAACTTCATTTGGGTGTGTCTTGGTGTGTGTGTGTCTCTTAGAGTGTGTGTGTGTGTCTGCGTGTGTGTTTGTATTGGTGTGCGGGCTTCTCTGCAAGAGCCTGGTACAAAGAAAATAACGGATTCTTGTGCAAACAGAGAACTAAACGAATTTCGAAAATAAAATTACAACTTTGTCCAGAATCCCCAGGATCCAAGGATGCTAACGAAATTACCCGCACCCCTACCCTTTCTGTTGTGCTCCTCCTCTCTCCACGCTCGTTGTGCACCCAAAATTAGTGCACGAAAATGTCGGCGGGTCGCGCACGGCTTAGCTTACTTGGCGAGGGGGAGGAGTGCAAGGTGGAAAGAGAGAACTGCCTCTGTGTATTAAGCTTCGATTTGGGGAGGTTGCGTGGGAGGGAGTGTGTGTGGTCTGACGGCTTGGCTAATTCCGTTCATTACGATTCGTTAGAGCGGCGGCCTGCCAAACAATTGGCCAAAAGCCATTTTCCACTTTCCCATAGGCCAGGCCAGGCAAGAAGAGTACGGAGGGGCAACAGGGTGCTGCAGGGTGCTGCAGGGTGCTCGTAATCAGCAATGAAAATGAATTTCTTGCGCTCGACGCTTGGCTTAATTGCTTTCATTTGAACTGCAGCTGCAGCAGCAGCACATCTCCTCAATATGACGTTGATTTTTAAGACACCAGAGGCGTCGCAGCAGCGGGCAGAGCGGGGGCGGTGGAAAGAGAGGAGAGTGGGAGGGTAAAAGAGCTACGTTTCCTACGCTGCCGGTTGATGGCTCGAGGAAATTTTCCAGTGCACTTCACTTGGCAAACAATGATGCAAGAAATTGATTTTCAACAAGCTCAAGTGGCGCCCGAGAGTGGAGGGCAGAAACTTGTGCGAGTCAAGTGCATAAGTGAGAGCGAGATGGCAAGAGAGAGATGAAACGAGATGAAACGTTTTCCCGTTGCGTTGCATGATGAAAATGTCTAAGACAATTGCTTTGGCCAAAGTGCAAGAAATAGATAAAATTAGTGACGGGCCACGCCCCCACACGCCCCCTTGCCAACTGCCGGCAAGTGCTGCTTGAGCATCGGGGGGCCAAAAGTCGCCGCCTTTTATCGTCATCGCAGAGGAGGAAAAACGCTTGAGGCAGCTGCAAGCTGCCTTGCAACTTCAACTTGTGAGAGCTCAGGTAATGCCAAATGCAAAGCTCTTGACTTTTATATTAAATATTTTCCTACTTTTGCTGCATATTTAGTTTAATTGGATTTGCGTGCACACAAATTGCATTCCGCCTCGTCTCGCATCATTTAAATACATTTTCCCTCGCTCTTTCAGCATTTTTCAACTTCATTTGCATAATGTGCAATTATAAGCGGGTCACATGTGCCACAAACACACTCACATACACACATGCACAGCTGCAGCATTATTTCCACTTGCAATATTCCTTCACCTGAGCAACGCAGCTTTTTGGCCTTTGGCCTCGTCGTCACAGTCGTCGTCGTCGCCGTCGCACACGTTTCGTTAATTAAAAATTATTGTTAATTTTTTGCATTCGCCCATTTTTTAATGCATAATTATTCACACGCGCTCGTCGTATATTTATTGTAAGTATTTTCACTAGTGCAATACCCTGTAAAGCAGTGGTAAAGGGAATATCTGAAATAACGTTTTCAATTATTATTTTTTACACCATTTTTCCAACACCAATTTCCTTTAGAATCGATACTTATCGATACTTTTTTAGTACATGTGACATTGATTTATTGAATAAACTGCTGTAGGTATAGGTAGAGTTGTCGAGTCTTTAACAGTAATAATTAAAAACAAATATAATGAAAATATGAATATTCATTAAAATTCAATTATATTTTTTACTCATATTTTAAATAATCGTTGAGTAGATGAAGTTGTCGAATATAATATATAAGAAAAGAAATATGATAACTCCTCATTTCTCTTGTTGACGCCAAGAGACTGATTTATCGTATTCTTCTCCTTTTTTTACTTTTTTACAGAGTACGTTCATGTTAATGTTTACAGAGTATATTGTTGTTATTACAGATACGGTGTATAATGTTATGATGCTGCTACAACTGTTCCTTTGTTCAATGTTAAAATGTAAAATGACATGGGAAAAATTGCCGATTATTTTTGACAATATTATAAGAACTACAAAAAAATCTATAAAAATTTTTTAGGAACTGTGCTTCTTCTTCAAAATTACCCCATTAATTTCAGTATCAAAGTGCTTGTTGGCTTTTGCCAATTCATTATCACTTCGCGTGAGAAACTTCTTGAGCACCTTCAAATACTCTTTGAGCTGCTAACCGAACAGCTCTTTAAAGAGCTGTGTTGGTGTTGTAGCAAGCAATGAAAGACAATGAATAGTGTCGTGGACAGATGCACAACGATATACGAGTACTACGTGAATACTCGCGAGAGATATTCGACAGGGCAATGCAGAATGTGAGACCATTATCGAATGCGTTGTCTCTCTTATACATAAATAGACAAAAACGCGAAGCAAACAAAAGGACGCTTTGCATGAAACATATGCATGCACAGCACAACAACAAACACAATACATACAGCACACACACACACAGTATACACACACAGCTGCGAGTCGCAGGCACAATGCAGCCGTGAATAATAGGCTCTGCTCTGGTAGCATGCATTAACCAAATGAACCGCAACGCCTGCCATAATATTATGAACAAATACTTAAGAGCCTGCACGCATCTCACTCGCACTCACAAGCTATCTCTTTCAGCCGCACTCTTAACTCCCTCTCTCGCTGTTCTTCGCTGTCCCATGCGGCGTATGCGTACGATGAATACATCTTTAGCATTAAAGCAAACGAGTGTGCGGCAAGTGCAGTACATTGAACCCTTGTATACCCTGTAAATTCAGAATGGCAAATGATTTTTTCACCTTCTCTGCGTTGATCTCAAGATACAAGGTGCAGGGAAAGTTAGAATAAAATCAATAACAACAAAGATATAAGATATATGAACTTTAAGATTCTTCCTAAACTTATTAAACTTATATTCTCAATTTCGAGAAGATGCTTTTCTAGTGCTACACATTTAATGCAGGCCAGTGGCATATGACATTTGAACAGATGTTGGTGTATTGAAAACCAATTCCATCTTAATAAGAAACACACTATTTAAAAGGTATATACAACTTATTATACACATCACATATGTTATCTACTTGTCTGCCTTTAATACGTATCTATTAAATCATAAATCAACATTCAACATGTTTCAATTGGAATAGTTCTGCTTCGTCAAATGCTGCCATGGCATTCTATCATATCATTAAGCCCTCAAACAACAAAGAATAACCAGTCTTTCACAAAGTTCATCAATAGATCGTCCTACGCTATAAGCTGCTTGGTCAAAGACTGCTCAGCTTACAAGACAGCAATTAGGCTTGTCTAATTGGAAAATTAATAAGCCCAGCCACAAACGGGCACTACACACAGCGCTGGGACTAGTCCATAGAACAACTTGCAACGTTCAACGTGCAACATGCACAAATCGCATTTGATTCAATTGCAGTCGGAAAATTATTGATTGAATGGACGCTGCAACGGGCTGCAGCTGCAACTCGACGGGTTTTTGGCAAAAGAAACAGCGCCCAATGCGGCGCGACTCGATTGCCAGCAAAATTCGTTCGTTTGCACATGAGCTCAGCTGAAAATTGCAACGCGAAACACGTAGCAGAAGCCGTGGCAGAGGCAGCAGTGGCAAAATGATTGGCTCTGTCAGAGAAACTTATCACGAATCCTTCGTTCGTTTGTGCATTGGCAGTTTATCAATGGTGTACCGCATTTTCAATTACGCTCCACAAGATGATGAAAAAGAAAAACAAGAAAATATTGTGAAAAAATAAAGTCCAAGCGAAAAAAAGAAATTTCATTTGCTCATAAACCGTTTGAAAATACTCTTTAGCGCATTCTCTTCTCTGTAGACAATTGTCGAAATTATGCTAACTTGATTGTGCTTAATTTCGCAGAGTCGAAGACTCAGTTAGATGTGGCTTTATTTGTTTTATGAGTATTGCCTTTTGAGACACTTTAAGAGACGCGAATATGCAGAATGAAAGGTTGGCATTCTGCAAGTATTGTTGACCATTACAGCTTTCAAATACTTTACAAGCTTCTGTGGCTTCATTATTCAAAAGCACAATCAATATTTACAAATTCAAAGGAATAGTTATGGTAAGAATACTATTGATTCAACAAGAATTTAAGCTTACTCATTGAATTCTTCTTGATTTCCTAGCAAGTCGCAAAGCTAAACCTTCAGAAGCTTTTACTTAAATAAAAGCCTAAACTTACAAAACAATACGATTAGAATCACTTTAAAAGCTTGATACTCTTATTGTACTGTTGAACATTACAGTTAAGAAAGCTAATAAGAAAGCTTTACGCCTTCTTTAAGATCCTGCCATAGTTCTTCGCATCTTAAAGTGGATCACTTAAGAAAAGCTGTTGGGGAACTGGCAAACTCTTCTTTTGGGAACGACAGACGCTATCGCTATGAACGCTGGCCGTAAACAAAAGCTTCTCAAGCAAATTGATTAACAAAATGAAGTGAAATGAAAGGGCTCGTAAAAGAAAATTCGCCAAGAGATAAAGAAAAAAGCAAGAAAGACAATAAACAAAAACAAACCGAGCCGAGTGAGCTGAGCCGCCTGGTGACGGCTCGAAACGAGCCAAGTCGAGACGAGTCGAGTCGAGTTGAGTCGAGCCATAAAACCAATTGGTCATCCCATGACCCACTGGCAATGGAGTGTAAAATATACCCAAAAGGACGGCACAGTACCGCCTGGTTCCGGGAACTCAAGTCAATACAAGCGAGAGCACAATGAAAAATTTATGCTTGACGTGATGGTTTCCCCTGCCCAAAAAAAGGAGAAATGCGGAAATAAGAAAAATCCTTAATCATTTAAATGAAATGCACGCAAAAGACAATGCCAGAGGGTGAGAAAGAGAGAGCCAGAGAGAGACCTGATATGAGATGAGCATGATATGGATACCGTTAACTGAAAATAACAACAATGAAATCAAGCGAGTGAAAAATTACAATTGTCACAACAGCAAATCACATTTTCATTGCTCGCGAGCATTTTCACGGCGCGTTTGACTTGATATGAAAATAATTGTAATGCAAATTTGCTTCCCCTCTCTCTCTCTCTCTTTCTCGGCAAACAAGAATCATTTGTCTTTGACGGATGTTTTTCTTTTTCTTCCTGCACTACGTATACGCAGCGTTGCCCAGTTTCTTCTCCAGCTTAATGACTTAATTTTCAATTCCATTGCACGTCATGATGGAAATGAAAAGAAATGCAAATGCTGTTGGAATTCCTGCGCATTCCCCCCACCACACGTCTCTCTCTCGCTGTCTCCTTCTCTTTCATTCTGTCTCTCTCTACGCTGAAACTCATTAGCCATTAAGGTGCCATTATGCGTTGTACGTTTAATTATGGAAATGCCTCCGTCGCCTCCTGCGCTCTTTGCCTTTTAACTCGTGCTGCTCGAACTCTTCCACATCTTGGACAGCAAAGCAGATGGAAATCTTTATTTCAGCTTTGATTGAAGATGATTCAAGGTGTGGAGACACTTGCAGAGAGTTGAAATTACTTTGGAAAATTGAAACAGACTCTAAAACTTTTCAATTTCACATGTATTTGATTCGTATAGCGCCTACACCAGCTCCTATTTTATTATGCAAAACAGTTCGCTGTACAACTAAAGTAGCAGCTCGTAAATTGAACAATCTACTCGCACAACAAGCATAAAATATGAACTAGAAACGGGTAAAATATTTGTGGGCTGTGTAAAAATAATTTTTGGCCGAATTCGACAGGGGCTTGGGAGCGAGCACGCCTCGGCCGGGTCAGGCATGTCAATTATGCAAATTCGTTTTTCGCTTTTATGGCTGGCAAATGTTTAGAAATGTTGTTATAAATTCATTACAAAACTAGCCATGCCTTCCCTCACCCCCTCCCTTATCCTCCCACTCCCACAAAAATGTTTGTTTAATTTGATTTACGGTAAATTTATGCGAAACGCTGCAAAACTACAAAATGATAAGTTAAAACTTTGTTCCAAATAGCCCAAAAATATCAGTCAGACACAGTTGGCTCTTTAATGAGTGTGAGAGATGGGGGGGGGAATAGAGAAGCGACTGTATATTATTTACAGTGTTGAGCTGATACATTTTTTGGATGATACACACCAACTAAATGCACTTTTCAATTAGCGTACCAAAAATAAAATATGAACGAAATTAACATAAATTACAATCACCAAAAATATTTGCAAAGCCGCAGACATGAAACTGAAATGAATGCTGAATTTGAATACCCTGTATGTATAAGGAAAGGCAGTAGGGTGTGTTCAAATTGAAAGAGCTAGGTTAGGCTAAGGTAAACAAATTTTAGTAAAAAGATTTTTATTATGGCATTATTTAATTACACAAACCTTTATATGTATGTGATAGAGTAGTTTGATGAAAGAGAGAGATAGAGAAAAGCCTAACAAAATAAAGAGAGTCGTTGCAAAACACTATATATATATTATATATTCATTATTTAATTCATTAATTGCAACTGATTTAATTAATTAGTAAGTAAGCTTCTAACTTACTTCTAACTTCTAACGATATTTGGAACTTATTGAGCACTAATCTTCAGATTGAATAAATAAGTTATCGAAAGTGTGGCGGTTAGCCGATAGATAAGATAATTAGGTAATCGAACCTAAAACCCCAAGGCGAAAGCATAGTTGTCAAGAGAATTTAAACATAATAAAAAAAAATTAAATAATAATATTATTACAAATGAATGCAGCACAATTTCTACGTTTATAACTATATGTTACTATATATAATAATCATGTTCTGTTCTCGTAGGTATGTTATTTTCTAGTCAAGCACTCTTCTTTATATTATTTTTTATTATATAAATAATTTACTTCAATTCTTTTTGCAGAATATCTGTTAGTTGAGTAGTTATGTATAAAACAATAAGTAAATTTTCATATATTTTAGGTTGTTCATGCAAACATATAAACATACATATACATATACATTCTTTACTTTGCAAACCGCAGTTTCAGTCAGCGGAACGTGGGATGCGGCTGTAGTTGTACAAGAGAGTGATCTGTAGAGAGAGAAAGGGGGAGAGAGAGGAAGAGGAAAGAGGGCGCTTAGGGGTATGGAGTGTGGCGTAACACTAACCAGCGCTGCCGCTGCCACACAGAGTTATATTTATTATCACAAAACATTTGCGCAAATGTCCTTTTGCATAAGCAACGATGGCGCACAGTGTCGTGCAGTCCTTTGAGAACATTTATCTTATTATCTTTGCATACAGCAACAACAACAACAGCAACAACGTCGCATAAATAAGACTCAGCGCAGTAAGCGACAACAACAACAACAACGAGATGATGGGCAACATTAGGCAAGGACAAACAAAGCCACGAGAGCTTCGAAAAGGCTCTGCGAAAAACCAAAAGTCAAGTCGAGCCAACAGACCGCAAAACAACAACAACAGCAACAACAACGTCGCTGGGAAAACATTTTTGGCAAAGCCGCCTCGCCATGACAGGCAGGCCACAAAAGTTGCTCATACGCCCCGTGTGCTCTGCTTCCAATTGTTGTTCCTGCTGCTGCGTGTGTGTGTGTCTGTTTGATTTGCTTTATTGTTATTTTCACAGCAGCCACACACCCACACTCACACATACACACACACAAAAACTTTAGCATAGCGTAAAATTTTTTAATTGATTAAAGCCGCATTTGCATTGCGGCTTACAAGCAGCTTAACAGTTTTCGTCCACAATTTTGTTTTTATTTTCTTTTACTTAAGTTTCATACATGCCACATGTTTTTGTGTATTTTTTTCCCTACCCCACACAGATTCCAATTACAATTGCAGCACGTGTTTGTGTGTGTGTGTGTTGAGCACGTATTTGCATTTCGTATTTTGCATTTTGCATTTGATAATTAAAATCAAACCATATGCGAGTATTTTCATACCGAAAAAATACCAAAAATACCATGCGTTTCGATAATATTTGCACAATGCGCAGGGAAAAGTACACACACAAACAGATACACGCGAGGAAAGGGCAGCAAAATGGGAATATTTTGTTGGAAAAAAATTTGTAATTTGATATTTTCATTTGGAAAGCCAAATGCTTTATAGCAAGAGTGCTTTATACCACCGGATGCAACTGTGTGCCTGATCCTAGCATTAATGCTGTACAATATCATTTATTCAATCATTTTTTTGTTTCAAATTTTTACAATGATTAAATAAAATCTTCAATGTTGCCTCTTATATTCAAGGTTAGAGTCAATTGGCTATTTATTTAAATTTATTTGTATGTCATTTTTTGTTGTATATATAAAAAATTTTAATTTGCAAGTTCATTCTTAACACTGCTGATATAAAATATAATATATTCTTCACGACTTTTAGGTTAGTAAGAATTGAGGATTTTGTATTAAATGTTTTTTGAATAAATACTTTATTTTATATTCTGCAAATATTTTTACTTGATTTTACTTAGTATAAATATTATAGAAAATTTGGCGTAAGTCCTTGAAATTTACATTAAAGTGGTAACAGAATTTTCCAAACTGTAATCAGTGCATTTTCTGCACATGTCGATGTAATTGTTTTTCCAGCAGCCCCCCAAAAACCGCGCAACAACAGTCAATGGCAAGTTGTTAAACACACACACTGTCACACACAAACACACTGGCACTCACACACACTGACACATAGACCTGGCATTTGTTGTTGTTGAGCAATTTTAGTACACAAGTTTTTTATTGTTGCTGCTGTTATTATTGTTGTTGCTACTGCTGCTGCTGTTGTTGTTGCTGTTTTTGTTGCCGCCGTGTTATTTTTGCGTCGATTTTTCTTTTGGCCGTTCGCACAATTTCCGTTGTCAGTTGTATGTTTTGTGTTCTGTTCGGTTTGCTTCGCTACGTTTCTAATTTTTGCCGCATGTTCATGAACCAAAAAATTGCTGTTCCCATTGCCATCTCCCATTTACCTCAACCCCCCACCCCGTACTCCCCTCTCTCTCCTTATTCCTTGCATTTTCCTGAATTTCTGCTCATTTCGCTGCCCTCTTTTCGCTGGCATACACGGCGTATGCGTGTTATAAGCATCTTATAGTGCCAAACTATAAGTTGCCTGTCCTGCTTGTTGTTGTTGTTGTCTACCATTTGGCAGCGAAAAGATATAAACGATGCTCGAAGTTCGTTGGAAATTTGCCGTATTGCATATTTAGTATAGCTTTACCGTTATTTTCGTTGCTTATGCATGTGTTTTTTCCGTTAAGGTGAAATTTAACAACGATTTGAACATTTTGCTGACGTGACTTTTGCGCGCTGAGGTTTTGGGCAGGGAGTTTTCTTTTAAAAAGTAGGATGAGGTAGGTGAGCAGTTGGAAATGGAGTAAAATTTATGTTGTTTCAATAGTTTGAAGTACTGTTCCTGATTATTTATGCCTTATCTCATCAAGATCTCTAGTTGATCTCATTGAAAGTGCTTGTTTCGTTTAATTTTGTCAGCATTCCCAGCAATGTTCTTAAGTGGAATTACAATGCGTCGGCTTCAACATTAGCACGCATCAAAATGCAAAGTAATTAAAAAGCAAACGACAAAAACAGACAACGAAATTACTGAAATTACATGGCACAAGAATAACAACAACAACAAGAACAACCATCACAATGATTGCCGGCAGCCGTAATGCAATTTAATGGGCAACAGAAGCCAATGGCCGTAACCACAGAATGGCCGGAATGAGTTTGAAGTGTTGCAGATATTGGTCAAAAGTGCCGCCGAGCTGGCCAACAAAAGCCGCACGAACTCACACATATACAAATTCACACAAACACACTCAGAGATAAACACACACATCAGCAGCAGCAGCAGGAGCGACAGCAACACCATCATCGAGATGGACAGCAGCAGCAGCAGGCCGAGCTTGGATGAGGCGACGACGGCGACAAAGTGCTCTCACATAATAATAATGGAAATAATTTAACTTATTGGATTTTAATGGGATTACACATGCGCAACATGGCCCGTTTGGGGTATTAAAACTTGGTCAACTTCGGCACAACTGTACAACAAGGCGTATGAGTATTGCAGAACGATTCTGCCAGTATCTGTAGGTATGTGCGTGTATGTGTGTGTGAGTCTGTAATGGCCGGCGGTCAAGTCGAACTCAATGAGGAAGCGCTGTGCGACCATTTGATGTTGATTGCAATGATTACTGCCCTGTGAGCGGTGTAAACTCTGTCAGTTTTTATTTTCAATCTCTGTTAATATGTCAATAAAAAATATATAAATGTAATCTTTACTTTATATAATCTGTGGTCATTTATATAAAGAACTTTTTCTAGGCAGATTTTTGTGTAAATTACGTAATCAAGAAGAAGAAATCCTATATATTACTTTTATTTTTTCAGTTTTTAAATTTTTGCAAGCCAAATAAAAACTCCTTAACTGTATAATATAAATCTTTGCAAGACAACCCAAGCCCCTTAATGGCATTATACGGATTACTACACGAACTGGAACCAAAAGCCATAGAATATAATTCAAATTTCCAGCTTACTTAGTTTGATGTTGTAAATACAAATACAAGTTGTAAATCGCTGCTTGAACAATATTCCCGAACACACACACACACTTATGTGAGCAGCCGCAACCTGACGGCCTGCCACAGTGTCCTTCTATGTACAGCATATCCATATCCTGCCTATGCCACTGGTCCTACTGGTTCCTGCTGCTCCTCTAACTGCTTTGGTCCGTGTTATTGTAGGAGAGAATGTTGTACATGCCGCTGGCACGTTTGCTGGTTGTGTGTCTGGCTGCATTTCATTTAAACATGGCCCAGGCTGACTGGCCGTGCTGACCTACTGCTCTTGGGTAACTTTAACCGGTTGCCAGGGATTCAACTCGGAGTCGGACTCGACTGGAACTGGTACTGGCAATGGGCAGAAAGTTTGCCCGTCAGCCAGTCCAGTCATCAGCGCATGGCCACAACTAACCACATACCACATCATTTCCAGGCGCAAACTGCCGACAGGCACTGTAAATGTTACTATACTCGGCCTGGGCTCATGTTGATGGCCTGCTGTGTGTGTGTGGGTATGTGAGTGTGCATCCAATTTGAGGCATCGAAACTTGTCAGCCTATAAGGGAAGTCTCGATGGCATGCTATCAGTAAAGTCCGAGCTCATTATCAAACTGTTTGCAGCTTCGTTTCATCTGACCAGTTGGGTGTGTATGTAGGGGAGGGAACACAATAGATATCATGTCTTTAAACTATAACACAGAGATTCTACAAGTTAAGAACATGACATTTAATATAGAGTTGATATAGAACCTAAGTGAACTTAGTTTAGTTTGGAATTGCTTTAGTAATTAAAGGATATATGGTATTATTTTACAGAACTAGTTATTTTTTACAAATAATTTTTGACATTGCAAATTACAAAAGTCAAATTTAAAGATAATATTATCATACTGATTGTGATTGCCAGGCAACAATATCTTTCAACTATCACTTTTTCAACTACCATACTTCGAGGGTATTTACTAGTTCACCTCATAAATTATTTCAGTTTTTTTGTTCTCTTATTTATTGTGCGGCTGCCACATTTGTTGACCACATTTTAGCTTCATTTACAGTTATTTGCTGCGTTGCCCCGGCGTGTTTTGTGTACCTGAACCCGATACCCGATGATACTTGTGCGGGTCCGCAACTGCAACTTGGCCCACACGCTGTAACCGCAAATTCAATTTTGTTTGGCAGCCTACAACGTTTTGTACTGTGTGTGTTTATGATGCTCTGTTGTTGTTGTTGCTGCTTCTGCTGCTGCTGCTGCGGATGTTGTTGCTGTCTTTGTTGTAATTGCCATTTGGCGTCGCCTGTTGTACTGTGTGTGTGTGGGCTTTTAATGCAATTTATGTGAAGTGTTTTACACGCGCTGTTTGCCTTTTACCGCAAAAACGATCTTTTGTGTTCGTATAGGTTACGAAACCAGTGCCGCCAATTTAGCTTTTTCCCCACTAGATCAATCGCGTGCGGTTATTAAAGCACTGTCCAAAGAGAAAATGTGGTTATTTTAGTTTTTAAATGGTTCAATAGCTACCAGTAATCATCGATTTTCTTTTCTTTTTGTTTATTTGGTGGAAGATTTTGACTTTATTAAATTAATTTCTTTTATTATAATTATTAATAATTCGAGACACAAATAGGGATCAGTCTTGACAGAAATTGGGAATTGGGATTGCAATGCAAGGGCCCAGCATTTTACTGCTTACCGTATGCTGTCATCCAGGACACAAACGGGACCGTGTCTAGGGAAACGAGCACTGTTAGCTAAAAGACAAGCAGTTTTTATAACATTTAAACACACTGTAAAACTAGCAGTTGAACAGCTTGAACCACATGAACAATTGTATAGCCTGCCGTCTACTGCTTGCGGCAAATATTTCTCAAAAACAGTTGGCATCCCGTTAAAAGCTTTCCACCAGTCAGTACTGCCAGTTTTTACCCGCTAAATCGAGCCTTTTGCAAAATCGAAAACATTGTTCGTTATTATTTTATCAGCTTTTTCTTTAAACTGCAGTTTTTTAACTTTATTTTTATCTCATCTGCCCATTCTTTGCTCAAAAATCTGGCAGCACTATCACAGTGTCTGCTGCTGAACATGCTACAAAAAATAATATAAACATATAGTAGTATATATAGTAAACTTTTTTGTATTTATTTTATAAAAGTCGAATTATTTATAAAGAAGAAAAAGTTTTTATACGAGTATAAGTTTGTATTGTTAAAGTACCATTAAGTTAATTTTGAGATATTGATTATAATTGTTGCATTTTTACCCGTGACCCTTTCTTGCTCCCCTTATGTTCTGTGTTTTACTTGTCATCACATTAACTTTGGTTGTGCTCACTGCAATTTCCAAATGTTATCTCAATATTCAAAGGATTCTTATTGACCAAAAAGTCAATAAATTCAAAACTATTTGTAATTTCGAAATCATCTTCACTTAAAGTCTTTTCGATACTGTTCTCCAACCAATTATCTATTGCCACCACATCTACATCTTGGTTTTTTATAGGAATATTGCTGAATTCAGTCAAGCCATCAAACTTTTGATTCTTCTCAACTAAAGGACTGAAAAACTGTGAAGAGAAAGAGATCTTCGTGTAGACACGAGAATGAAGCATACACAAAAATACAAGTACTTTACTTTATGGGATTGCATAGAAGACCTCTCCGCCTGCTCTGTGTTATTAATGATGGAACGCTTTGGTAAACACCTTAGCTTTTTGAGGGGAACATTCTCTTTCTTCTTATTATAAAAATGAACCAGTGCCTTGTCATCTAGCTTCCCTTTCAAGTTTATATTATTGTTCTGCTTGGACGCTTTCCTTGACACAGCCTTCAACTGTCGCTTCTTTCGCTGCTGCTCCAACGATTGCAGGTCAAACGGTTCAATCAATTTCTCCAGCTTGATGAATGGAAATATATAGCATTAGTAAATATTATGTTTTTATTTCATCTACTTATTTACACTTTGGATCTGAACAAAGGCCTTCGATTCGGGTAACATGCATTTTCTGAAGTCCTCGTAGGCTTTCTGCCATTCCGTGTGAGTGAATCTTGTAATACCCATTTGTGATACAATCTGACTCCATAATCTCTCAATTTCTTCGCTCTTTAATTTGTAGCTCTCCATTTTATTGGCTTCACCTTTTTTTTTTACTTCTGATAACCTTTAGACGCAGCGCTGTCATATTTCAAAGCATCATTTACCATGCGGGCAATGTGACCGTTGTATAAGCACCAAAATACCAAAAATAAATACTATTTTTTAAGAGCTAGAACCGGTATCGCACGTGTTCTACTATAATCTTTTTTATTGGACATAATGGATTTTTTATACATACATATGTTTAAATGATTATAATCGGTTGATCAGATTCTTCTTACAAAAAAATCCAGAATACATTTAACAAGATATGTCAAAAAACTATATGTATGTATGTATGTATGTATGTATGTATGTATTGCTTAATCGTCACGCCTCTTTGACTTATTCTTCTTTTTACGTGACTCTTTTGGTTTCTTGGCGATGCTTTGATAATTTTCTGGCATTTCGTGATTAACTTCAGTTGAGGTCTTCTCTTCGAACTTCCTTTTGAACAAAATTTTCTTTTCGCCAGGTTTGTCATCTTTCTCTTGCATGTCATTTTCAGGTTGAACATCTGGAAGAGTACTTCCCCCCACAGCGCCCTGCATGTTGTCGTTTTCCTCTTGCTCTTTACCGGAACTATTTGCATTGTTTTCCAATTTTTTTTGTAAATATTTTGAACCATTTAAGGCATCTATCAAGCTTGACTGGAAATATTGTATGTATAGTAATAGTAATATTAGGAAATATTGTATGTATAGTAATAGTAATATTAGGAAATATTGATAGTTTCAACTCACTGGAAGTGGTTTTTTCGAATAATCTTGAATCTTGCGAGGTATGCGATAATTCTGGATACCTTGCAATTTCACATTATTTGGGGTAGCTTCCTGTTCGGGTTGCAATTTACGAGTAGCATTCACACATTTTTGAAGAAGAATCGGAACGTTTTCCTTATCATAACTCTGAGGGAATTTAGAATTTTATATATATTATAAAAATAATGCTCCGACCAACCTTCAATTGCTCCTGCTGCTGTTGGTGAACTTTCTGGTAAATCTGCTTTTGCTGGGCTCTCTGCTGCTCCATCAACTTCTTATTGGCCTCCGGTTTTTTAGCCTCAGCTCCAACTGACTTCGATGTCTTTTCAATATCAGCTGCAGAAGCTGCATTTCCAAGTACACGTGGCACTAACGGTGCTTTAGGAGGAGCGCCATTCTCATTTACCAAAGACTCAAACTAATAGAAATTTTTACTTTTAATTTTTAGTGAGACTTTGAGATTAAACTTTGACATTACACTTTGAATCGCAACGTAGGGCTCCGACGAGGACAACATACACTTACAGAAGTCCTGATACTTGACTTGCCACTGCTCAGAAGTGTATTTATCAACTCCAGTTTGTTCAATAATCTGCCCCCACATGCGGAGAATTGCGTTTTTATCTAGTTTGCATTCTTCCATTTTAACAAAAAGTTTTTTTTTAATGATTTTTTTATTTCTAGAAGATTTTGAACAGTTCGTCTAAGTTCTTTTTTCAGAATGAAAAATATCTCTCAGGTTTTCTCTTTTATATAGAAAATGGAATGCAGGTCATGTCACATGACAGTTGTCAAAATTCATGCCGTATCATGAATTTTGACAACTGTTTCCTATCGATATAATTAAAACTGTCAAAGAAATGACACTTGCAAATTGACATGGATTTAAATTTTTCTCTTTTATATAGAAAATGGAATGCAACCATGTTACATGACAGTTGTCAAAATTCATGATACGGTAATCGTTTTCTTACGATATAATTAAAACTGTCAAAGAAATGAAACTTGCAAACTGACATGGATTTAAATTTTGGTTTGAAATATTCAGTAAAAGACAGAAACTCTATTTCAAGAATTGTTAATATTTAATGTAATTTCAATTTCTTATACTTGTTTCTCCTAGCTACAGATGAAAACGTTCATATAATGCATGTATAACAATCAATATTTGTTTTGTTGTATGGTTTTCCTATTGATTTTAATATATAATGAAAATCCATTTATAGTTTAATTACAAACATGTTTCGTTTTACGTTTTTACTTTATTAAGAAGTAAACGCACTATATTCGTGTATATCATGCTATATATATATATGTATATTTGTTTAGTATATATACTTGACTTGACTTTGAAATATGAAAACTATTGATTAAAAATTTGTATACGCGTTGCTTACATGAGTTTTCTTTTGATTTTGTTGAAAGTAGAACATTTTGATTAACTCTGTGTGTGTTAATGTATGTGTGTGTGTGTGTATAAATATTTTTGTATGTGTGTATATAGTAAGTTCTAGCAAACGATAAACAATTTGATTGGAATGCAATGAGTTTCGAATACAAAATTTGAATAAATTTGAGTCCAACATTTATGTAGTCCTCAATATTAGCTTAATTAGTTAGGTTTGGCCAATTGTTAGCTAGTTAGCATATATAGTTCGATACAACAACAATGCATACACATATACACAGAATAATAATTGTAATAATAATAACTGTAATAGATAATACGTATAGTTACTAGAATTTAGTTTTTGATATGATCATGAATCACAACAATATGTTATCTCAATATCTATTGAATATACAAGGTTTTAGTTCGGGCGTAATATCAATGACGAATTACATAGTTTCGTATGCAGGTAGCAATACATATACATATATGTATATGTATACATATATATCTTTTCATAAATATTCTCTTTTGATTTAAATCGTTTCAATCATTATTAACAATGTGCTATATATTTAAATATGTTGTAAAAAATTGCTGCTTCAAAAGTCTATGTAGAAAAACAATAAAACCAAATACATTTTTAAAAAATTTTCTTTGGAACAATAGCTAGCTTAAAAAATAGAAAAAATAAAAACCAATAGAACTATATTCATATGGTATTGTATAGTTAAGTGTTAGATAGATTTTAGTACAGTATATAGATTGTATAAGTTTATAAGTATATGATGACGAACGGCAACGTGAATGGTGTCCGTTTTCAGTACGGCTCAGTCTTCTGCTAAACTCAACGCAACGATGGTAACGATAATAAAAGCGAAATGACAATAGGTTCAAGGACGTCTCACATCTGTGCCCCACATGGCCTCTGACTTCGGTTTTGAATTTGACTTTGACTCTGGTGCATACTAGTCCTAGGCATTGTTATTCTCGCCGCAGCACTGTATGCAGTCCATGCAGTTATGCTACCTGTTTCCATCATTCTTTCGGCTTATATTGGATGAGGTCATTTGCAACTACAAAACGAAAGATAAAATTTAGTAAGAGTTTCTTAATTTGTTGGTACTTTCGATAGGCAAGAAGCATAATTTAGTTAGGTGTAGGTTTACATTTGAAGTATTTGTGTTCAGCTTAAGCAAATTGCATGCGTGCATTAAACAACTGACCTTTTGTCCTTGCATTATTATTTGTACTGTTTCTAATACTAAGGTGTTTCAACTTCACGCACAACAAACAAATACGAAACGTGTTAGGTGGCAAGAACAACATACAAACAACATTTAGGGGTGTACACAGAGATAGAGAGATAGTAAGTGTATGAGTGTTTGTGCATAAGATACTGCCAAACACAAACGAATTAATGCACACCTGCATGGAGCGTATAGTATCCAAGAGAGCTTTCTTTTCCTCCAACAAGATGCTGATATCATCCTGTGCAGCTTTCAAATACGAGCGCAAAACATCCGATTCATGTTTGGTCTTTTGCCTGTTGAACAAATTAAGTAATTCAGTCAAGATTATGTCATGATTTCAATCAGCACACTCACCTGTAGCTGTCTGTGTTGATTTTGGTGTCAACCAACTGTTTACGCAGCTGCTCATTGTCCAGTTTCATTTGCTGCATGACCAGCTGCATAGAGAGCACCTCACGATCACGATCACGTGGTGCTCCAAATAAGGCACCACTCATGGCCTGTTCTTGCTCAGCGCTCATATTGGACTCTGCGAAATTCGTCATTTATCATATAAAGAATCAAAAACAAATGATTCCCCACTTACCTATTGGCTGTATGGTGAGCAGACCATTCTTGTCACGCTCCAAATGCATGCGACCAATGCATAGATTAATGGGCACTGGTCCCGGTGAGGTAATATTAACGGGCGGACGATCTTCCAGCAAGTTAATGCGTACATTTTCAAGATTAACCTGTCATACACGAAATAAATTAATCAGTATATAAAAAGCAATATGAAAACCTTAAAAGTATCTACCGTGACTGGCATGGGCGAAGAAATGATTTCATCTTCGGCCAAGTCACCTAGTCCAATGACTGTGCTCATCGACAAATCCAGACTAACGTCCTTAACACGTATTTCAGCATGATGAGTGAACCAACTGCAAGAAAAAAAACTTGTTGAATGAAGGCAAATCAATTCGGACACTTGTCAAACCTTTGAATGCGCTTGCGATCCACAATGCCTTCAATATCTTTGGGCATATTTAGCGTCTCCTCGAGACGCAGTCGAATACAGGGAGGCGCCTCGGGATTATACGGCGCCAGATTCCAAGCCTTGCAACGTGCTCCAAACTTTGTCTGCAAATGTGCATCAAGAGGAACGTGAGTAATGAAAATCTAATCTCAGAACATCAGTGAAGCGGGGTTAGTCAAGCCAACTTGTTAATTACTACTACTAACACATGCAAAGCAAACAGACACACGCATGCAGTTAGCTGTGAGTGTGTGTGTGAGTGAGTTAATGTGTGTATGAGTGTGTGTGATGGTTTAACAAGTGTGCAAGAGTTAATTTCGAGTTTAGTTTAGGCGAATTTATTATGGAATTTTAGTCATCGGTAGAACGCCAATTGACTAAGCATTTTTATACCGTTCAAGTTAGTGTGTTATCTGTTATTGTTGCTGTTGTTGTTGTGGTGGTGGTGATTGTTATAAGTAATAAGTAGTAGTCGTTTTTGCCCTTCAAACCTTAGTGTAGTACGTATGATTAAGCCAATTTGCAACCAAACTTGATAATAAAATCAATAGAAATGAAACATAATCAAACTGATAACGGTGGATACTACTTTAAAATATTCTAGGATCTATTGAATAAAGACTATATATGTTATATGTATATATATTTACTAAGTATTATCGGCACGTCTGGCAGCCAGAACGGGCGAAGGGGGCCATGAGGAGGGCATGCTCAAAACGAAACCATAATTTCAATTTCAAAAAGCTGCCTACAATAAATTTAGTTTCGATATAGTTAGGTCTTATTCGTCACAACCCAGATATCATCATGAATACATATTGTAAACTCACTTAAGCTAACATTATCAATTAACTAAGTTCGGTTAACTACGCAACTAGTGGCCAAAAACGCTTTCAAACTGCACCAGCGCTGGCAATTGAAGCCAAAAACATAATAAATATAAGTTAATTTAACTACTAAATTGCAACAAATAATTAGAACCCATTAATAAATCAAATATTTCTTTATATACAAAGCAGCGAAAAAACAAAATTAGTTAGCTGGTTAATAAAGTTTTTAAGAATTTCAATTTTGTAGTTGAGTTTTATTTTATACCTTGTTCGCTTGATGCGCGATCTGTTTTGTTGTAGTTGTTGTTGTTGTAGAAGAGTGTTGTTTGTTTTGTTGTTGTTGTTGTAGTTGTTTTTTTAAAATATGTGTCATATTGTTGTCGTTAATCAATTTACAAAGTGTTCGTTGTTGTTGTTTAAAGAGTAAATTGAACGTTGAGCACAATATTTGTTTAATTAGCACACATTTAGATCATATATGTTTTTGTTTTTATGAAAACATATTTGGTTTTAAGAGAAGAGAGAAAACATAATGAGAAAATGATTATATGAGAAGTTATCTTACAATATTTCTAAAACAAAATTACTTTTTTCTTTGAATAATATTGAAAGCATTGTTAGATGTTCAGATAGAAGTTATCGAAACATGCAGAAACATTATGAAGAAGAGTTGAGCGAAAAACAATTAAATTTAGTTTCAGCAAAGAGTTGGTAAGGAAATCAATTAAGATACTTAAAGAAACAACAACAAAATTGCTTATATACAAAACACAAATTCAATTAATTAAAAGACAAATCAAAATATGTAAGAACTGTAGAACAGTTTTAAAAGCGTGTCCCACCTGCAATTCATCCCAGGGTATAGCGCCGCATTCGTCACAGGAAACGGCAGCTACCTGCAAACGAACAGAAGACTTAGGTCCCTCCTGCTGGCGTATCACCTCCACGGTGGTCAGCCTAAAAGCAAAATAAAAGATAATTCAATTAATCATCATGTACAGTCACTATATCGCTATGCAATTGTAACCTAAAGGTAGCCATCGATACCAGATCACGTCTGCGCCAGGTACTTCCTTCAGACGGTTCCGAGGGCGATGACATATTGGTTTTATAACTGCTAGGCTCCTCATACACTTCACTGGCGACCTCGACCGGCGAGGCCTTCATGTTGTTATCATTGGTAAACGGATTCAAACGGAACATAACATCCATGCAGTCAATGGGCTTAGTATCGCCCATCACATTGGCATAGTTCTCTGAATCGGAGCTAATGTCACTCTGCACTGAGAACGTATCACTGGCATCATCGTTGGGTGTACCCGACTTGATGGCCGAGTCAATGGAAGTCATAAAACTGGTGAAGCCCTTTTTCATCGATAACAAACTCGAATTGATCTCCTTTGTCAAGCTGGGCACAGTGTCGACGCTGGTGCTCGGCTTCTGCACTGTGGTGCTCTTCACGCTCTTCGAGGCTGACGAAGATATCGATTGTGATTGCATGGAGATGCCGGTATCAGGTCTCGAGCCTTGACTTGGCGTTGAGGAAGCCAACGTGGGTGTGCTCTGGATTTGCACATTGTAACTACAAAGAGGGGAATGAAATTAATTGATTTACAAAGTAAACTTAATCTGAACATTACCCATGTGTATTAGGATTAGATATATGAATGCCACTATCATAGGGCGGATCGTTGGTCACAGGCGAAGGCGACTCTACGCTGCCAAATGTATTGCTTTTCAATTGTTCCAATGGTGGTGGTGTGGGCCACGTTATGTTACCGCCTGTAAAGTGATCAGTATCAGGTTATACGCTCTCGCACTTGCAGCATTCACGTTTATGTTACAATGTTAAAAAGACTCTAGGATTGGCATTAGGTTAGTACGAAAACATGCGAATTAAGTGAGAGAGGTGTGTTTTCTTATGTGATATGATAAAAACTATTATTATGATAGTAATTAAAATGTTATATATCCGCTACCCATTGAATTAAAGAAGCTGACGATACATCTTATTATATAGTTTGACTCTATAAAACGAACAATATCGAATTGAAAGCGTAATTTAAAAGTTATCATGTTCACTGTTGGTGTGCACAACAGTTATCGTAGTGAAAATGATTTCTTAAAATTTGTTTACGAACGGATAAGCAACATAAAAGTTATTTAAGAAATACTTTTAGTGGGCGACCAGGTATCGTGTCGCCTGTAAGTATGCAATAACAAATAGGTTCAACTAATTTGTTACACCTTTTAAATGAGGTAGCGGGTATAAAACAGTCGTTTTAGTAGTTTCGTTAACATTCATTTCATCTTCAGAAAACACGCCCTCGTTTTGTGGCAGGTTAACAATCAAGTGGCTTGAAATCCTAGGTGACCAACCTAAGTTTTGGGTTAGTAAAGCAAAATTACAGCGAAAAAAGCATAAGTTAATAAAATATATAACTAAGGAAAATTGTTCCCAGCTAGGAAATTATTAATAACAATATATTAAGGGGTCGGTATTAACTAACACGAATCGTTGAGAACTACGTGAGAGATTTTGTCAGTTTTTAATCGTTTGTGTGAGAACTTATATCTTAAGCTCACTAGAGAGAGAGTCGATTGTTGGGTTAGTTTCGTTACGCTTAGTTGTTAGTATCTTTTAGAACTAAAGAGTTTTTGATAAAGAGAGACAACAAAAGAAATATAATCCTTACTATTCATGTGTAAATCATCACCCAAACTAGCTGAATCGGGTAAGACACTTTCAGCATCACCACCACTCGATTCCTTACCAGGTGTTGGCGATGGCATCACAAGCGTCACCTCGATCTGCGGCACAACACAGCCAAATACAATGGACTTTTGTTGGTTTTGCTGGTGAAACATTAATAAAAAAAAAAACAATGTTCAAGATTGAAGTAGGATAAGGTAAGGACGCGTTACCAACCTTTTGCAAGATGCGCTCTGCATCTAAATTTAAAAACGTTGACATTTCATTAAGCTCCTCGGCCAGACGTAGCAGGAACAACAGTTGATAATGATCGATTTGTAGGCTAACCAGATTGGAGATATGCGCTATGACATGCATATCGGCACAACGTTCAGCGGGCGGCGTGGCAGTTGCTTCTGCTTGTGGCATGCGCACATCTTCGGCACTTAGGAACGGATTACGTGGCAGTGGCGGCAATGTTGGCAATGGCGTCAATCCCATGCTGACCATCTGTGAACTCGCCGTGTTCTGACGTGCTTTGTCCAATTCGACTTGTGCCTGCACTTCTGTTGATTCACCAGCGTGTATCCAGAGCGTAATGGGGACTGCATCCACAAATGGTATTGCCTTGTTGGGACCCAATGAGCGTGCACCCAGAAAATCAACCCAAATCGGATCCAATTTAATGCACCAAACATCACGCGGCTCCGACCACATGGCATAGCGTGACAGATACTGCGATGAGGCAGATCGTGGCAGCTGTGTCTGTGACTGTGACTGTGTTGGTGACATCGTGCTCACATCTGAGGCGGCCACATGCGACAGTATGCGATCCGTAACAATGCACATGTCACCCTCAACTGAGGGAAAGCCGGTGCCAAAGACCAGCGAACCCTCCTGCAGTGAGTGCAACGCCTGCGCCAAATCCGCACGTGAGCTGCCCATTTCACGTATGTTGGTTAGAGCAAATCTAGAGATCTGTATTTGCATTGTCTTTGGCCGATCCTTTTGATTTGGTGCATCCAGCGCCGCTTCCAGGACCACGCGCGGCATAATAGCCTCCACCTTGACATCCATGTACATCAGATTTGGCTCCTGTTCCACGTTCAACGCAGCTGCCATCTGTGTGCCATTGGAGCCATTCGATGTGTACGAGGCAATCGAGCCACGTGCGCTCTGTTGCTGTTGGGGCTGCTGCAACGTGGCCTGGGATCCGACGCTGGTGCGTAGCAAACTCTCGTGCAGACTTAAGCCAAACGAATTGAGCCACAATATCGAACTGAGATCGAAGTGCATTTGCAGTGGATTAACGTGCACAAACAATTTTGAAGGCGGTACTGTAAACAGAGCTTAGATTAGTTCTTGACTTAGAACATAGAAAGTATGGTGGACTTACGTGGAAATACAAAGTCACCGGGATAATAGAAATACGTGTATTCGGCATGCACAATCGGCATCTCGGCGGGAAATGAATATCGATCCTTGTCCCCTGTAAATGATACAGAAAAATGTTACACAACAGAATAGTCACAAAAAATATGTTATCATGAAGATATGTTAACGGTTAACATTAACATAAGGTTTACAGATCGTCGATATGTTATTTACAGGCTTGTATCAGATTTTACACTTAATTCCTTCTTTCTTACTAAACTATTAGCCTCATCCAGTTTTAAAATATAGACACTATATTATATGTATTTGAGCATGATATTCACCTGAAGATTTGCTTTTCCTTTTATGTTGTGCTACAAGAACAGCAACGAACAAATCGAACAAGCACAACAAAACAACAACAAAAGCGTTAGACAAATGTGACAAATGATATGATGATGATGGGAATGTTGTGATGGCAAATCAAAGACATGACAAACACAAAAGTGAATAAAACAAATGAAGGAGAGAGAGAGAGAGAAAAAGAGAATTACACAAACTTTGATTAGTCAAAAGAATGTGTTGAAGCGTGGGTGTTATATATGTGGATGTCTCTCTGTGTGTGTGTGTGTTTTGAGTGTGAACTTTCAACTTGCATGTGAATTTTGACATGTTTATGTTAATATCAAATAACAGCATGTTAATTAGCAGTGAGAAATGTTAATAAAAGAGCGCCAAATCAGTTGGAAGTACATTTTTAGCCATTTCTTTTGTGGATTTGTGTTGATTGTAAAGGAATAAAAAGGAAGCTCCTCCCTGCATACCTGAGATAAATTCCTTGGGCATTTGCTTTTTACCCGATGTTGTCACACGGTACAATGTGAAATCCTCTATTCGCAATATGACACAGGAACTCATCAACTTAGAGAGCTTCTCCAGAGTGCTACGCTGATTGGCTTGGCTGCTGGCCGAGGCATTGCCCGAGCCACCAGCTGAGCCAGTTCCCGAACCATAGCCGCCAACAGCGCCAGCTGCTGCGGTGGGTGTGCTGCTGCCATTGGAGCCCAGTCCCCCGTTGCCATATTGCGAGCCCAGAAGAGATGCATTCAACATAATGGGTGAGGCAGGTGCGCTACGTTCCAGCGGTGCATGTGCGGCCGGTCGATTGGGTTGACTGAGATTGAGTACAGCCTCACGAAAGGCATTCAACGATTCCTTAAGCCACAACGCTGGCGCCACAGATGCTTCCTTATACTTCGCCCAATGTGAACGATCTGATTTGGCCAAATGATAGGGATAGTAATCCACCTGGAATGCGGTTATTGACACTTGCAGAGCACCACCCTTATCCAGCTCCGGATAACTGGAACGTCCATCGCCCTCATCGTCACACAAATGCAAATCAATGCGTTGACTAAAGAAATGATACGAAGTCTCGCGCACATCGAAGATTTGGAACATACGCGGCTCCGACGATTTGCTATTCGACTCCGAGAGGCGACTCTCCTGTTGTTTCACCTGTGCCTGGTACTCGGGTATTGTCTGTAAGTGGATTATATTGGCATGAATGAAGAAGAGGAGTGAAAAGTGACAACTTACCTGTAACTTCTTTGCCGCCTTGGTCTTTTGTGTGGCATGCGTGGCCGCCTTGATGAGGCCCGACAGAGAGTCAACAAAATGCAGTGCCGCCTTCAGTTGCGAGTCGGTCAATACCCACAGCAGATCATCGAGTATGAGAACGAGTCGTGAGGCCATCAAAGTGCAATCCGACAAACGTTTGCGGATGGTGATACGACAACGGGCGTGATTGGTAAGCAATCGCAATGGAGTTAGCGATTTATCCTGAGTGGAGCTGGCTTCGATGCGCACCGTTTGCCAGGAGAGCTCTTTGAAGATCAACAATATACCTGAGGCGTTATCCTTTAAGCGTGTCAAACGCAATTCTCCGTTGGCCCATTTCGGTGTCTTGGACTCGACACGAATCCGAGACATTTGCACTGATGCGGTAAAGGCGGGACTAACAAAATTCACATTCACCGTGTTCACCACAATGGTGATGCCATCGATAACCTTGTCCACGAAGCTGTATTTACCCTGCGGCCCCTGTGGCAAAGCTGCGGTGGTGGACGGCCCTCCTCCGCCCGCATCACGCGTTGTGGGATTGCATGTCTCAATGGTAATGTGCACCTGGTCGAGTGTCTGTGCATGGAATAATCAAATATATATAGATGTATATTATTGATTGATTTGGTTCCACTCTAGTTAATCTTGAGCTTACCAGCAATATGGGCACAGTCTTGAGCCTTGTCCAGTAAATGCGAAAGGATACTTGATTGCACCATGCCGATGTTAGGCGCAACCAACTGGGTAGCTCCAACAGTTCGGTGAGCACACGCTCATCTAGCTCCAAATCCTGTAGGTCACCCTCGCCACGAAATGTGCTCAGATTGATTTTATCCGACGAGAGGTTCTTCGTGTATCTGTTGAGTAATCAGAATAGAGATATAACATACATATATACATATACATATATAAGACAAATGACAGTCAGGACTTGCGACCCGCTGTTTATTTCAGCTTGACTGCCCACAGAGTGTGTCGCTGATGATGCCACTGTGGCTGTCAATGCTCATTTGGGACAACAAGTGGCGCCAGTGGCAGCGCCAATGGGCGACCTGTCAGTTGCCATCAATTGACCCATTTCTAGTTAATGTTCTGCATGCATAATTGAAGTCTGCATATTGATTGGATGCCTTGAATACCATGGTAGCATATGACGCGCTTACTTCAAGTTTAAGGTTAAGAAGGTTGAAAGTAGAACCCAGTTAATACAGATAAGAAATTCTTTAAAGAATAAAGTAGCTTATCAAACCACAAGCATAATAAACACTTGCTTATAATCCCTGTCAAGTGCATATTATTTGTTTATTCATTCATTTAGTTATAGATTCTTTAATTGAGTCATTCATTCACTTATTTATTTACCAATTAATTAATACATTCATCTATTCATCCATTCATCAATTTAATTATTTATTAATTAGATTTTCTTGACTTGAACCTTTAAATGGACCCTTATTAAACAAAGTCCAACTAAATGCTATTAAAGTAGATATTGATAAAGATTTGAAAGTGCCATCTAAAATATAAAAATTGCATTTCCTTCGTTGCGATGAAAACTTTATTTAATTGAAACTTTTGGGACGCAAACGAAAAACTTTTTACTTTAAGCAACTTCCCCTTTTACTTTTCTTTAGTTATTTTGGTCGAGAGGGAGGCCCCTATAGAGAGACAGACAACGGATAAAAGGCAACAAGTTTGCTTTGCATTTACACTCTTAGTCTTGTTAGAAAGTTAGTTTGTTTGCAGCTTAATTGTGTGGAAAAACCTGGCGAGGGGGGGGGCCACAACAGAACAGAACAGACGAAAGACTTAAACACGAGCCCACTACGCAATGCAAACACAAAGTTCTGTGTACATATAGGCAAGTATATAAATACATATACATATGTCCACATACATATCTACAGCTATTTACGTACTAAAGAGGGAACCGGCGAAAGCGAATCGATAATCATCAAGTTCATATAGGGAACTCTTAGCAAGTCGAGGGATAGCATATCTCATACATTTTTTATGTGTGTTTTATTTTGGCTTCGTATTGCTCTCATATCCCACAAATATCCCTGATATTACCATCTTTAATACATTTTTTGTGTTTATTTTTTTTTTAGCTGACATTAAATTAAAGGTCAAGCTTAGGCCCTAAATCCGTGTATATAAGAATCCGCGCCTGTGCAGTATATGTCTCCTTTATTTATGCAGCTGGCAGCCCACACACAAACACACATACAGGCGCAACCAAGTTGATGATGTATCGAAAAATAAGTAAAACATATTGTGAGGAAAATCATCTTGGAAAATTGAATTGTGTATGCAGAGAGCGCCAAAGGCGATGTCCCGTTTAAAATATCAAATTGAAATTGAAATTTAAATTGTTTTTATTTCGATAAAGCATCATAAACAGGAAAAAGTACTGTGTGTTTGTATGTGTGGGTCGCTGAGCCCACTTGTTACTCTAGAAGCGGAGTAGGGGTGGCAGATAAACGATAAAGGTAAAAACAACAAACGGTGGGAATTGTTTGCAGGTGATGAGAAGCTGCAAAAATACCTCCACATATCGATTAGAGATGAGCAACACATGTGTTAATTTGTAAAATTATTATTAACTAATATATTCCCTTTAATTAAAGTACTTAGTATTAATTTGGTATGCTCGTGATTAATTTTCTCGTGTCACGAGCGGGCACGCGCTCAACTCCAATGCAGACGCACTGAGACAACGACTGTGAGACACCAACAACAACATCAACAACTGGGCACAGCAATTGCGACTAAAACAGAGCAACCTCAGAGCTTGGAAAAATCAATTAAATTTCCCAGCAGCAGCAGAAACTGGCGCCAGATCAGGGGCCTTAATTAGCATGGCAGCTTTTTTAATTGAATTTAATAATAATTCATTTAGGGTCACACTTACCTGGACAAATGTTTGAGCAATTGGTTTTTTATCAACGAGACCATTTTGCGACGTCAGCAGCGTTGGTGCAGGCACAGGCGGGCGGAAGTACGAGATACAATGCGGAGATACCGTGGGGATGCACTACTAACAAACAATGCGAATGATGACGCCTTCAATAATTTACTGTACGATCAGCATTATTATTTTTTTTTTGTTAAAATCAGAGGAGGTACAAAGAAACAGTTGAGATTGTTTCACATTTGCTTTGTTATTGGTAATTTTGTTGTTGTTGCTGGTGTATTCTTATTGGAAAACTTGCTAGAACACTGGTTGTGTGAATGCCCCGTTCAGGCGTTCGTTATACAAGCACTTTTGTTGGCATTGTGCGCATTAGTCATAATTAATGCAATTTCTTTACATTTAGCATTGTCTTATCAATATGTGCTTAGGTCACTTGATACTAGTGGTAACTTATACTAGTGTGCGATAATTTTTTGCAGCACACACTCAACATCTGAGCCCGACAAGTAAATAAAACTAAAACAAGCTGGTTTGTGCAAACAGAGTATGGATTACATTCGATTACATTCCACAACAGATTTTAACATTATGCTGCACTGTTAGCAGCAAGCACTACTGTATTTCAATGAAATGATTTTTCTTTTTATGTCCGTTTGTAAAATTGTTTAAATAAAACACATATCCTTTTGATAAGGAAGATTTGCGACCAGTAGCTTATTTGAAAGGAAAACAGGGAATGAAAATGAATTAACAGCTGGCTGCAGTTAATGGGGCGCTAACAAATATATAACAGTGCCTTATGAGTAAAGCAGATTCTAACAGAGCACAGCTGTTATCTTAAAAGACTTATTTTATCTTTAAAAAAAAGTGATAGTCCCAATCACTTTCGATGACGATGACTCAATTTCATTAATTTTATCTATGCTTATCGCATGATTAACGCGAAACTGTGGGCTAGAAGTGCCTGAAATCAGCAAATTAAACACTCGCAATAATCAAGAGATTACATTATAAACTTGTGTATAAAAATGACATATGAAAATTATTTGAAATGACATGTAATCGGTTTTATAGAAATAAAAGTACATTTTACATAATATATATTTATAGAAGTTAATGTTTACTTAAGTAGAAAATTAATAATTTAAATCCGTGATTACAAATTTGAAATTTAACCGCAGTGCGTTGACAATTCTGCACTAGTTTTTATTTATCGATAACACAGGGTGCTCTTTTATTTTCAGCGTTAATTTCCAGTGCTAAACAACTGAACAGTTAAGGTTGCTACACAGCACTAAGTTTGCGTATCTCTGTATTTCATAAATTACAAAAGTATAAGCTCCTTTTCTTTGCTGTACGCGACAAGTATAAAACGAGAAGCAATCAATTTTAAAATCGAAATCGTATCCATTTGACTGGCTGCAGCGTTATGTCGGGTGGCGATGCGGCTGCAATGGACGAACTAGTGGAGCGCGTGGTGGAAGTCACGGCCTGCACTGCAGAGGAGGCCAAACATTACCTGGGCGCCTGTGCCAACGATGTGGCCGCGGCTGTTGCATTGTTTTTCGAACAAGGTGGCAGCGGTGGAGCTGCTCCCAATGGTGCCTCGACTTCCAGTGCAGCAGGCACAGCAGGAGGAGGACCAGCTGCACTGCATGATGAGGACGAGGTGCGCGCCCCCATTGCACCCGTTCGTGAACAGCTGCTCATGCCCGAAGATGACAACTTCTTTGCGTCGGGCAGCAGTAACAGCCGTATTTCACGCGTGCCTCAGCGCGTCAAGGTATGTCCCCTGAGGGATTTTGCGCGCGAAGGCGCCTTAATGGAGGAACAGCTCCAAGCCACCGGACTCTACTCCGATCCGGGGACACATCGCAGACGCCGCGAACGCTCCGCCCAAATGGTTGTCGCTGGCCAAGCCATGGCGCTTCATAGTCGTGCCACTGGCAGCGCAACATCCCGCCTTGGTGATCTCTTTCGCCCGCCCACAGATCTACTATACTCGGGCTCACTTGCTGCGGCCCGTGAATTCGCCAGCAAACGGGAGCGATGGCTTCTGGTTAATGTCCAGAGTGACAACTTCCAGTCGCAGACCATGAATCGAGATATCTGGAGCATTAAGGAGCTTAAACAACTGGTACGACGTCAGTTTGTCCTATGGCAGGTGGACGACGACAGCTCGGAGGGACGACGCTTTGTCGCCTTCTATCATTGCGCCAAGCTGCCCTACTTGTGTGTCATTGATCCACGCACTGGTGAGGAAGTCTGGCGCAGTCCTGAGCCCAATCAGCAGAACGTGTTGCCCGACTTGAGGCAGTTTCTACGCGATCATCGTGACTTTTCGCTGGAGGAGGCAAGCACCTCGAAACGTGCAGCCATTGAAATTGAGGATGACGATGATCCAGAGGACACCGCATCCTGCTCATCATCGACAGCTGGTACGCCCAAGAAGCGTGCCAAACTGCTGGAGCTCAGCGAGGAGGAGCAATTGGCGTTGGCCATCAAAAATTCCATGAATGAAAACGGAGGTGGCAACGGCGCAGGACCATCAAAGTCCAGCAACAATTCCACTGCTAATGCCAGTGATTGTGAGAGCTTGGAGGAGTTCGACGAGGAGGAGCTAAAAGGGGCCGCCGCTATTTCATATGAAGCTCAACTGGGCACACAACTGGACGAGTTGACCGCGCTGAAGCTGCGTCTGCTTAACGCCGCTGGCAGCGATGAGGTCGTCCAGCTGCGTTGGCCCTCAGATACCAAGCTGAAGATATTACGGCTCTATATACGGCAAACGCACAAGCACATACCGCAGGAGGGCTACAAGTTGATCTGTGCATTTCCACGCAAGTCGCTGGAAATGGAGCACAATGATGCATCGCTCAAAGAACTTGGATTGCATCCCTCCGCAAATGTGCACCTAACGCTGGACGAGTAAATCGTGTTCGCATTCGGCGTTTTGCTCTAAAATATATACATATATTTATTTCAAGTAATTTGTCATCGGCTCCCCCTTCTCCAACTACTCCACATGAATTAAATACATATGCTAAATTAATAATAAGTGAATAACTATTGAATAAACAGGTTAAAAAACATACTGCGTATTTTAAATGAAAAGATGCCAAAAATTCATAGTTTTGCGCCAAACGAATTATAGCAACACTTAGTCTAATAACCATGTGGCAACGCTGCAGCATAACATATGTTTGATGCTGTTGCCTGTTAAAAACTCAACAAACAATTTCATTTATTAAATTTTAAATCATTTACTAAAAATGCTGAATGTGAAGTATCAAAAGTATTATATATGAAATCGTTAATAGACTGGGTATTTAAATTATTTTTTTGTACGGCAACATCAAGTAGATGGCCACTAGGGTTAAATATGAATACATGGCAACGCCAAAACATATGTTTTCAACTATTGTTAATGGCAAGGCCAAACACCCTACATTGGGCATTCCGTAGTAAGAAAATAAAGTATAATTATAATAAAGTAAAATCATCCAAAAATATATAAAGTGCTATTGCGTGAATGACTATACACCATTTCCTTAAAAAACTTTACGACTGAAAAACTTTATGTGATACTACTGTCCGTACTGTACTGTCTGTAGCGCACACAAAGCTCGACCAGACTGAATCTAATATTTTGAGTTCCACAAATGCCATTTAATCCCATTCCAAAAATTGGCCACGTAAAGAACAGAAAGCACCGCAAGACCAGCACAAAACAAATGTAAGTAAATAATGCAAAATAAATTTGTGTAAATAAAAGGAACAGTTCATAATTTTTTTATGTTTTGTGATAACAGAAATAATGGCCAAACGGCAGGCGGCGCAATGTGTGGCGTGAGCAGCAAGTTGTATTAGAAAATAACAATCTATCAAGATAGTAGAAGAGACACAACACGCACAACATGGACGAGAAACTAAAGTATTCTCTGCTACGCGGCGAATTGGTCGACACGCAGAGCATTTGGACCAGGTGAGAGAGTGATATTATTATATACAATATATCGTTTAATTATCAATTTCCCAACTTATTGCAGACATGAGAAGCGCGTTTGGTTCATCACGCTGCTGACGGGCACCTGCATGCTGTACTCCACACGGACAACGATGCCGCTGCTGGTGCCCGCAGTAGCAGCGGCACAAAAGTGGAGCAAAACCGACTCGGGCACAGTCTTGAGTTCCTTCTTCTGGGGCTATACGTTGACACAAGTGATGGGCGGTTATTTTAGTGATCGCTTTGGGGGTCAACGTGTCATACTTCTGGCCGCCCTTGGCTGGTCCCTCATCACCTTCCTGATGCCCACAATAATCTGGTCAGCGGCAAGTTTCAAAAGCTATGCCATACCCATTATAGTCACTATACGCATACTGAACGGAGCGCTGCAGGGTGTCCATTTTCCCAGCATGATTAGCCTGACCAGTCAGGTAAGCCCAATGCCATAGCATCTAATCTTGTGCTAATCTCTTCGTTTTCTCTTGTAGAATCTCTGCCAGAACGAGCGCAGCAGCTTCTTTGGACTGCTCACATCGGGCTCTGCCATGGGTACACTGCTGACGGGTATTATGGGATCATTTGTGCTCGATTACTTTGGCTGGTCTTATGTGTTCCGTGTGATTGGCCTCATGGGCTTTGCCTGGGCATTAATCTTGCGATATTATGCCATGGCCGGGGAGAGGAATCGCATTATAAACATCTCAACGCCGGCTCGGCTGTGTGCCAACAAGACGCCCGCGGAGACAACTGTGCCCTGGTTGCGCTACTTTAGTCGGCTCTCCTTCTGGGCCTGCGTGCTGACGCATGCCTGCGAGATGAACTGTTTCTTTGTGCTGCTCTCGTGGTTACCCACATATTTCCACGACGGTTTCCCGCATGCCAAAGGCTGGGTGGTCAACATGATACCATGGCTGGCATTACCGCCGTGCACATTCTTCGCCAAATATCTGACAACGCGGCTGATCGAGCGGGAATGGCCCGTGACGACGGTGCGGAAGGTTATCCAGAGCTGTTGCTTTGCCGCCCAGAATGTGGCCCTGTTCGCGATGAGCCGCACCACAGATTTCCATACGGCCCTGATCTGTATGACTATCATCATTGGCGGCACGGGCTTCCATAACAATGCGGTCACGGTGAATCCTCAAGATCTGGCGCCACTACACTCAGGGAGTGTATTCGGTTTGATGAACACTGTGGGCGCCATACCCGGCTTTCTCGGCGTCTATTTAGCAGGTCACATTCTGGAGCTGACCCAGAGTTGGCCCATGGTCTTTAGTGCCGCAGCTGGCATTAATCTGATCGGTTGGTTTATATTCCTCGCCTTTGGCTCCGCCGAGGCAATTGTGTAATTTATTAACATTCTCCAGACGATTTCCATTTTCACAAAGGGGGTAAACTACTTATTTATTAAAATGATTGTGTACATAGACTTTAAGAGGTCATAGTTTTAAATAGTGAAGAGAAACTTACTCCTAGCGTGATAAGCCAAGATTCGAGATCCATAAATAACATGACGTATGCCACAAACTAAACGATAAGGTCTTTATAATGCATATATTAAGAGTTTTCAGTTTGCTGTCAGACCGGCGCGAAGGCCGGATATCTATTGTTACAATTTATATGCCCTAATTCATATATGTTATCTCTGTATGTCGCGAATATACTTTTTTGTACTCGTATGTAGATACCCTGATATTCCATGTCTATTTCGAATGGCAAATAAATATTTCAATTTGATTTTGAATGTAAATACGACAAAGAAAACGGTCTATAATTTTGGTATTCTATTAGTCAAGCGAATGCACATTCATGTATGAATGTAGATTAGCTGGTATTCCATGTCTACATTTAATTTAAAATAAATATATGTCTACATTGAATTTCAAGTAAATATATTTTATATACAATATATATACGAATTTGATTTTGTATTCTATGTAAAAAAAACATAAATCGAAAATAAAAATACATTTTAAACGGTCTGTTATTTTGGTATATTAAATGTCAAGTCTAGGTGCATACCAGCCTTGGCTGTGCAAGCAACAGATGGTATTCGCTGATCTGGCAACGCTGCGGCATGTCAACACAACTGATGTCCCTCGCATTCTGCTATTTAAAATTTGTAAACTCAGCAAAATGTCGGAACAGCGCAAGGATGTGTGGAAACTGCTGTACAATATGGTGAATCGCAACCAGGCCAATCTGGCAGCTGTCTACAGTGTCGTGGACAATATACTCTGTCAGGATCCGAGTCTAATTTGCTGTTCTTCTTTGCTGGAAACTAGAAATGAATTCCAGGATGTCTTTCTGCTGTGGCTGCTTAATAAACTTGCAGCGTGTCTCAGTAGGTGCCGGGATGAGGGGTAAGTGCTGATATGTTCCTCCTCACTCTCTACACATGCTGACAAACAGTTCCTTCCATGCAGAGAGTGCCTCAAGAATGTGAAATTGCAGCAGAAGTTGCTCACATCCTGCTGGGGCAATCATATAATGCTCTTCGGTCGGCTCCTCGGCGCCTATGTGGATGCACTGCAGCAGCTCAACAAACAAATGAGCGCCTTCGATTACAACAATCCCAGCAAGACAAATGAGTTGCGCTGTCTTAGTTTGCCCCTCTTTCACTGCGATGTCAGCATGTTGAAGGAGTTCGATGAGAATTGCTCCTTCGAGACGATTCAACTGCAACTGGAGCACACTGATGTGTTTGCCAAGTATTTGCTGTTGGTGCTGCAGCAGGCGCACAACGCTTGCCATGCCACACATAACGAACTCTTCGCTGCCAGCATGGAACAAGCGCTCCTCTCGCTCAAAGAGTTCAACATCGACACAAAGCTGACCAGCTTGGGATACTGCAATGCTGTGCTCCAGTCACAGACTGCCTACTGTTGGGAGAACAACCCGGACGTGCCACACTTTGCTGCACTGACGCTGCGTGCAGCGGTCATCATGTGGTCCATGATCAGTCGCTGGCTGCAGGCCAAGCTCATGTTGCAGCCACAACTGGAACTGCTGGCCAAGCACACACAACGCCTGCTGCTGACATTACAAGATCAACCGCTGCACGAACCCGAATGTTTCCTGATAATCTGCCAAATGTTGCACGAGCTGCTGCAACTGCCAGCCAACTCCGATTGGCATAAAGAGCTGCTGCAAGCATTGATCGTCTACCTGCAACATCACTTGGACAGACATGAGCTACCTTCGCATACAAAGCAGCTGCTGCTGCAACGCTGGCCCAGCCATGCTGCTCAACTACTGCCGCTGCTTGCCACTGTGGCAGTTACGCAGCCAAATGAATGTGGCAACATCCTCGAGCGATTGACGCCACGCCTCGTGCAACTGCTCCGCAAACCGTTGCCCACTGAACTACCCGAGTTGCTGGCACTGCTACGCGCCCTGCAGCAAATGGAACAGCAGCTGCTCCAGAAGAAGCAACAACAAATGTGTGCAGACAGCGATGAAGCATTAAATGCATCGCTACTCTCACAACTGCCCCATCACATTGAGCTGCCGCTGCCCGCTATCGATGCAAACAGCAACTGGAATCTGCAGTGTCTGCAGCTATTGGAGCACTCACAATGTACATCCTGTCCAGAGTTTGCGGAAATCTGCACGCTGCTGCTGCAGGTGAGTTGCCTACGCCTGCAGCTGAAACCGCATACACAGCAGCAACTGCTAGGCGTGCTGCAGCATCTACAGGATTCCCTGCAGCGGCTACAGTGCTTGGTCAAATTGCGTCTGGAGACGCCCTCCAGTGCGCACACACAACTCCAGAGCTTCTTTGCGCAACATCATCTCATGCTACTCAATTCAAGCAACTCCCAGTTGAGTCAACTCTTCTGCGCGCAACTTCCTCAGCTCTACGCCGCGGGATATGTAAAGGCAACGCAGCTGCAGCTGGCACTACCCAAACTAAAGACCACCGAGGATGGTCACACGCTGGCCGCTGTTCTGCGCCTGCTACTCTGCACCCAATCGCAGTCTGGCTGCGCACATGCTTTTCGGATTGAGGATCAAATCGTGTTGCACTGCTGCAAGTGTGCACCGCTGCCTGCCACGTTGCCTGGTCTCTATTTGGGTGCTTGCAAAGTTGCAGCACCGAGCAAGTCCTTGATCTCCCATCCTGCGCTGGCCGAGGCAGTGCTGTTCAAGCCCAGCTGCGACTTTGTTGCACATCACTTGGATCTAATACAATTGGAAGCATCACATTGTCTACGCCTGCTCAAGAAGTCTCCCAATCTGCAGCACCTGAACGAAAGCAGCTTCGACAAGTTTCTCTCCCACATGGCAGCACAACCCTTCAACTTTATGCTCGACTTTGCCAGTCATGTGCACGACTGCATCGTGGGCACCTTGGAGAAGCCACTGGAGCAACAATCTGTATGTGAACAGCGGCAACTGCTGCGCGTGGTGCTCTGCTCTGCTCATGCCGATATCGAGGAGATTTGGCTCTTCCACTGGTTCAAAATGACATTCTACTTTCTGCTGCACACACATTCGCTTGTGGCCCAGGAGGCGATACTTACGGCCTGTCAAATGTGTGCTAAGCATGGCGTGCAGCCCATTACTCTGTGGAACTGGTACAAACGGGATGCACTTGCGCTGGTTGTCAAGATTGCACTGCAAGCTTATATCAAGGAGGGAGTTCGCTTCACGCGTTCCCTTAGAGCGGTAGGTTTGGTTTGCTCTTCTTTGACTTCCTTCTTTGACTTCCTTTCTTCTTGCAGCTCTCGCGGATGTTGGGCTTCTACTGCGTGCAGGAGTTCGTCTGTAAATACCATCGCCTGCTGACCACACTTGTGCTGCCCTATGCCATACAGGAGCCGCGCTGCAAAGGCGTCTTTGTGCTCATAGCCAAGCAGCTGAAGAAGCCTGTGGCCTCCCTGTTCTCCATCTCCTTCCTTCGCCTCTATACGCACATCAATCTCACAGAAAAACCAGAGTTGGCGAATCGTTGCATTGAACTGGTGGTCAAATGCACGCAGTCCACGCTGCAGCAACTCATGAATGCGGATGTGAAGGTGAGAGAAGGAATCGATTCCACTTTGATAAACATTCTCTAATTTTCTGCTCCCGCTTCTCCAGCAAACTGTTGCCGAGCTGCTCATCTACTTCAATCGCAATCCGATATTTGTAATGCGTTCGTTTCAGAACCTTCAACAGCTTAGTGGTGCCGACACCGATCTCGAACTGTCCAGCCAAGTGGCCAATGCACAATTCTCCACATTTATAGCAGAGCGTATACTCGGTGTCATTACCTATTTCGAGAGCTGCCTATCGGAGCCTTCGTTCGAGAAGCAACTCAAGGAGGAGACACTCTACAGTCTGGGGCAGATACTTCGTTTTGTTGGACCCACACATGTGACACAGTTTCGTTTCAAGATCATCGCCATGTTGAGCTTTGTGCACACGCTGCAGGAGCCGAATCTGCAGCGCATTTGCTTGAAGATTTGGCACATCTTCTTGCATGTGGTAAATATACAAGAACTGGGACCATCGCTGGGTCGCATTGTGGCCACGCTGCAGCCAATGCTGGAGCACAGCGTGGAGCAGGTCAATGCACTCTACGAGTTTGTCATACTACGCAATGCGGCTATGCTGGGCAACTATATACAGGGTAAGAGAGACGGGAAATATCAGTTAAGAGGAGGGATTTTATTAAGTGACATTGTTTCTATATTTCCGAATTATCTGATAGAGATTAGCTAATAGTCTTTGGTAAAGTTACTCATCCACTAATAACATAACTCATCTTACAGATCTGTACTTCCTGGAGCGCCTAGAGATTGTTTCCGCGCCCATTCGACAGTGCATCCAGCGCCACACTGCACACCTTTGTCTGTGTGCGGATGGCGCTGGTGTGGAGCAGGCTCCACTGTTAGATCAGCTGCGTTTTCTGCACAAGCAGATCACCAATGAGTGCCTGCAGGTGCGTGTATATGGACTGCAGCATCTTTCCGAGCTCTTCAATCGTCGGCGCGTGCAAATGAATCAAATGCTGCTCCACGAACTGCCCATGGAGCCGCTAATGGAGCAGGTGGTGAATGTGCTCATGTCTGGCTGCCAGCACGACGATCGCTCACTGCAGCTGGCCTCGGCCAAGTGCCTGGGGGAGTTGGGTGCCATCGATGCCAGTTATCTGCCCTCCAACTACAACTTTGCCAACACGCAGCAGTTGCCACTGAGCGTGCTCACCGACGACTTCACTGTGCTGGCACTGACGGCGCTCTGTCGTGGCTATCAGTCGCAGCAGAAGACCAAACATGTCGACAGCTTCTCGCTGGCCATACAGGAGACATTGGCTGTGGCTGGCATTGCACCCAAGGAGCAGAAGAAGCTGCAACTGTGGCAATCGTTGCCGCTGCGCATGCGTGAGATAATGGAGCCATTTCTCAACTCATGCTACACCTGCTCACAGCGGGCCAGCAGCCTGAAGCAGCAGCCCCTCTATGGCAGTCACTACACACAGAACTCCTTTGAGCTGTGGGCGTTCCTGTGGGCCGCACGCCTGGTGGACTATGTGCAGTCAACGGAGACGCGTCATCTGCTCAGTTCGTACAAGCCTTGCATACGGCGGGACTCGGAAATGTTGAGCACTTTCTATCCTTATATTTTGTTGCATGCGCTGCTGGAGTGCACAGCGGAGCAGCGCGAGCACATCGAGCAGGAATTTCAGGCCGTGCTGCAGGCCAACGATGAGCTGACTAAGCAGACGACGAAGGAGGTCAAGGAGATTGGCGAACCTCTGCAGATTACAGCGTACAAAGTGTTCGAGTCAAAGAAATATGGTGCAGCCACCAAGTCGGCGCAGGATGAGCCAGAAACGGCGGCTACAGCTGAGGATCAGTCCCGGCTGGCGGGTAAATTGTGTGCAGAGCTCTTGGACTTTCTGCAGCGCTGGCTGCGCGAATGGCAACGTTTGCACGGCCTGAGCACTGCAGGCAAACCTCCACAGGATGTGGACAACAGCTATGGAGCCATCTATCAGTTCCTGCAGCGCATGGACAAGTTGCGTGTGGCACGCGCCAGTTACAATTGTGGCGAGAATGCGCGTGCTCTGCGCTATTTGGAGGCATACATTGAAGAGGGCGACAAGCCCACCAGATTGCTGGAACAGTTCACCTTCCTGGTGGAGCTCTACGGGCGCCTCATGGACTCGGATTCGGTGGAGGGCGCTGTGCAGACGCGCAGCTATGACATGAGTGTGACACAGGAGATTCTAGTGAATCGTTTGGTGGAACGGCAACAGGACATGATCACCTGCTATGAGCAACTGCTGTCGAGCACGGAGCAGCTGCAGCCCGAGCACATACGTGCCATGATCGATGCCTACTTGCGCATGGATACACCAAAGACAGCGTTGCTTATAGCCGATGGACTCTCGCAGCGGCTGCAGGATGCGCAAACGGATCAGTACTTTGGGGAGTGCAAGGCAGAGCTGCTCTGGCGCCTTGGCAGCTACGATGAGCTGGAGCAGCTGCAGCGCGAGCAGGAGCAGCAGCGTCGTTGCAAACCCAATTGGCATGCCCAGTGTGCCCAGGCCTGTCTGGCGCTGCGTCAGCCCGCCACCCGCAGCAAAGCTCAGTTCGCCACGCTGCTCGATTCGATGCGTGCCTCGGTGCTGGAGCAGCTGCGCAGCTGTTCGGCCATGCAGCAACATTCGTACGCGCATGCCTACGATGATGTGCTCAAGCTGCACATGCTGCAGGAGCTGCAGTGCAGCCAGCAGCTGATGGAGCAGCTCAGTGAGCAAGCAGAAGGCGAGGGGGATCAAGAGAAGGAGTCGCAACTGATGAGCAACTACTTTGCTGATTGGCAATCACGACTGCAGATTCTGCAGCCTCAGCTGCGTGTGCTGGAGCCCATCTATAGCTTCCGTCGGAATATACTTGCCGAGCTCAAGCGTCGTCTGGCCACGCGTGTGCCACTGCAGGAGCAACTGCAGACGCAGCTGGCGCAGCTTTGGCTGCACAGCGCGCGCATCAATCGCAATGCGGGGCAACTGCAGCGAGCGCATCTCTACCTGATGAAGGCGGCCGAGTACAAACCCCTCGGCCTGTTTGTGGAGCGAGCCAAGCTGCTGTGGCAGAAGGGCGACCAAGTGCTGGCCATGAACTATCTGGAGGAGCAGCTCAGCGCCATCAAGCAGCAGTGCGACTGCAATGTGAAGCAGCTCAGCGCAGAGCAACGTCAACTTTACTTCGAGGGAAAGTATCTGCAGGCCACCTACAATGCCGACTCGATGAATCTCTGTGCCGAAGCCATTCTCAAGTACTTCCATGAGGCCATCGCAGTGCAGCGTCAGTCGGAACGTTGCCACGTGCAGTTGGCGCAGTTCATGGAGAAAATGCGTGAGGCACGCGCTGCCTCAGTGCAGACGCGTGAGGATGAGGAACTGTTGCTGCAGATCATGGTTAACTATGCCAAATCCCTGCGCTACGGCAACGATCATGTCTATCAATCGATGCCGCGTCTCATCAGTCTCTGGCTGGACACGGCGGCCACACCCAACACAAGCAGCCCAACGCACACGGAGCTAGTGCGCAAAATGAACGATCTGCTGAGCAACTGCAGCACGGCACTGCCCTCGGCCATGTTCTACACTGCCTACTCGCAGATGCTCAGCCGTCTGTGCCATCCATCGAACGAGGTCTTCGCTGTGCTGCGCACTGTGATCATCAAACTGATCACGGACTATCCGCAGCAATCTCTGTGGATGCTGTTGCCGCACTTCAAGTCCGCTGCAGTGAATCGCATCAAGCGTTGCAAACTCATCTTGACCGACGAACGTCTGCAGACTCCAACATTTCAACGTCTTCTCAGCGATTTCAATACGTTGACCGAGCGACTGATTGGCGTGACCAACAAGGAGGTCACCCTGGATCGCAGCTACAAACTGAGCGATCTGGACAAGCGGCTCACGTTGCTCTGCAGTCAGACGAACTTCTCCAACATTCTGCTGCCCTTCGAGAAGTATATGCAGCCCACGTTTAGTATTAGTTCTGGACAGGAGCACAATCCATCGCCAGGTGTGACGGGCACAAGTAAACTGCCCGCTGGCAATTGCTTTCCCTATCAGCAGATCTATATCAGTGGCTTCCAGGAGAAGGTGCTGGTGCTGCGCTCGGCAGCGCGCCCTAAGAAGTTGACCATACGCTGCAGCGATGGACAGGACTATGATGTGATGGTCAAGCCCAAGGATGATTTGCGCAAGGATGCACGGCTCATGGAGTTCAATGGGCTGATGAAGCGTTATCTGCATCAGGATGCGGGCGCAAGGCAACGTCGTCTGCATATACGCACCTATGCGGTGCTGCCGTTCAACGAGGAATGTGGTCTGCTTGAATGGTTGCCCAATCTCAACTCGTATCGCAGCATCTGCATGGCGATCTACATGCAGCGTGGCCAGGTTATGGGTGGGCGACAGCTGCAACAGTTGGCTGTGCCACAAATGGATCCGCTGGAGCGCAAACGTGATGTGTTCCTCAAGCAACTGATGCCGGCTCATCCGCCGGTCTTTCAGGAGTGGCTGCTGCAGCGCTTTACCATGCCCCACAGCTGGTACGAGGCACGCAACTCGTATATACGCACTGTGGCCGTCATGTCCATGGTGGGCTATATACTCGGCCTGGGCGATCGTCATGGGGAGAACATCTTGTTCGATGAGCGGAATGGAGATGCAGTGCATGTGGACTTCAATTGCCTGTTCAATCAGGGCGAATCTTTCGCTTACCCTGAGGTGGTGCCCTTCCGTCTCACCCACAACATGATCACGGCAATGGGACCGTTGGGTGTGGAGGGTAGTTTCCGCAAGTGCTGTGAGATCACGCTGCGACTGCTCAGGCAGGAGACGAAGACTCTGATGTCCATGTTGCGTCCCTTTGTCTACGATCTTGGCGTGCAGAGTCGCTTCACGGCGTCGAGCTCATCGAGTAAGAATAAAATCGGTGCGGAAGTCACCGATCCCAAGGTCACCAACGATGTGCAGCGCATCGCCGAACGTCTTCAGGGTCATGTGAGTAGCAACGTGATTATCTTACTTTACATGTAGTTTACTTTAATGCAAGCCTTCCTTCCCCCTTTGCAGGTCAAACGGCAACAGGCAAGCAGCATTCCCTTGTCCACTGAGGGGCAGGTCAACTTCCTCATCAATGAAGCCACCAAGGTGGATAATCTAGCTGTCATGTACATCGGCTGGGGCGCCTTTCTATAATACCTTAAGATATCCCAACTATTTTGGATATTTCATGTATTCGAGTTAAGTTTGTTACTTTTTTGAAGATTAAATATTTTTATAGAATAAAATGTGTTTTCTGTTATTATAATAGATTTATTACAATGTGGGTTTATATGTAAACCGAAGAGCAGTGCATAATTTCTACCACACATGCCTTGTTTCAATATTATTTCAAACTCTTTTTAAATTGTATCTTAGCTTAAACCCGTCAATAATCGATAGCTGCATATTAATATTGCAGTTAATTCGATATTTATAGACAACAGCATACAAATCGTATTTTTATTTTACCATTCTATGTGCAGCATACTAAAAATACCCAAAATAATAAAACTATGACAACTCTGCAGTTAATTCCAAATTCAAATATGCATAACAGCCCTGTCTTTGCAACGGTGCTCGCCGCCGGCTCGAACAGCTGATGTCGCAAGAGACTAAATCATATGTGTGCGGCGTGCTGCTAATCGCGCTCACTGATTTGTTGACAAGTGACAAGGAAATTTGTTTAAATTGGCGTTAACAATAGACAACACAGCATGTCGAAACCAATTACTTTTGTTACGGGCAACGCCAAGAAGCTGGAAGAATTGATTGCGATATTGGGGCCAAATTTTCCCCGTACAATTGTCTCCAAGAAGGTGGATTTGCCTGAGCTGCAGGGGGAAATCGAAGAGATTGCGATCAAGAAGTGCAAGGAGGCGGCACGACAAGTAGACGGACCTGTGCTAATTGAGGACACCAGCTTGTGCTTCAATGCACTCGAAGGTCTGCCAGGACCGTATATTAAATGGTTTCTCGAGAAACTGCAACCCGAGGGACTGCATCGTCTGCTCAACGGATGGGAGGATAAGTCAGCGCGGGCCATCTGCACATTTGCCTACTGTGAAGGCAATGGAGCACAGCCAAAAATCTTTCAGGGCATCACCGAAGGCAACATTGTGGAGCCACGAGGATCACGCGACTTTGGCTGGTACGTAGAGGCAGTATATCAAGGAATATCATTAGTTTATAAATTAATATATCGTATATATTTACAGGGATCCAGTGTTCCAGCCCACAGGCTACGATCAGACCTATGCAGAGATAGCCAAAGCGGAGAAGAACAAAATCTCGCATCGTTACAAGGCGTTAGATCTGCTCAGAAAGTTTGTAGAGAGCGAGCAGTGTTAGGAGACTGTCTTAAAGATGTACTATAAATAATACCCAACTGAAATATACCTATAAGGTATAGACAACAATCTGCAATATGTGCTTAATTAACTAATAGATTTATTTAAAGAGTGTTTTACTTGATATTATTTGTTCTATCATGTCGAGAAAACGGCGTAACTTATAGCTATGCGATGCTGTGCTTAGTCATCCTTCTTGCTCTTCGGCTTCTTAGCCTTGGCCGCGTCCTTCTTGGCCGCGTCCTTCTTGGCCGCCTTGCCACCCGCCACTGGCTTGTTCCAATAGTAGAGCAACTGGGCGACTATGACACCATTGGCAAATGTGGAGGCGATGAAGGTGATGATGATCATCTGGTCGCCAGTCTCCTGAATGGAGGTAAAGATGCGAGCCACTGAGCCGCCAAACATCATAATCACTGTGGCCGCCGACAATTGACCCGTGGAACCAGCCTGATAATTGGTCACAGCCTGCGATAACTTGCCCACCAGTAGAATGGGTATATTAAAGCTCTGTATGGTCAGCAATGCTTTCATCGATGTCAGTCCCGAGTTAAGCACATAGAGGAGACCGATGTAGGCCAGCAGAAAGATGAGGGAATGTGGTTTGCGTCCGCCATAGAACAAAACCAATACGGCAATTGCCACTGTTTGTGCAGCAAGGAAAGTATTGTCGCCCCACGAACTGAATGGATAGCCGTTCATAAAATTGTATGACATATGGAATGTTATTGCCAGCAGATCGAGCATGACGCCCATCAGATTGATGCCCTCGCCAGATTTGCTGTTGTGAATCTTAAGCACTTGGGGCACTTTAACCAGCACCGAACCGGCAATAATTCCGATGCCAAGACCTTTGCTCAACAGCGCCTTGAAGCATGGCACTGCAAGCGATAAAAAATGAACCCATTAGCAATAGATTTATTAGTAATTGCTGACGTTGTCGATGGAGTTGAATACGAGATAACTTACCATCGAGAAAGTTATGTTCTAACACGTAATTGTCGTAACACTTCTGGCTCATCAGGAAGAGAGCACCTTTTTTAATTAAATCAGCCATTTCCGGATATTTATCAATATGTTTTCTATCGTAATTTATTAGTTGTGCCGGTTTCTTATCAGCGCTGGTCGCTTATTGTGCGCGATTGAACAGTCAAACCGAAATTGAAAGCCAAGGCAATACACGTAATATTTGAGAAACCTACCGGAGATAGACAACCTGATTTTATGGCATTTTTTTCTATCGAATATTTTATTAACAGCCGCTTAACAGAAATATACCAAGTAAACTTTGCTTACGCTGTTAAATTACAGTAACCGATAGCGCTAAATCAAATTTTAACCGATTGCCGTAGTTGTTGTCAGTGTTGCCCAATTTGCTTTTTTCTCGTCAAGAATAGCTTTCGATTATTAAAGAAAAACATTCAAGGGAAAATGCAGACTGCTTTTTCCGAAGAGCTAGATATGTCAATTAATTCTAATAGATCTCGAAGTGCTAAGACGAACATGTACAGTAAAAATTTTATATTTTCGGCTTTGTTAAGAAAATATAAACTCCAACAACTCCCGATGTTCAGTACAAATTCTCAGCTGAAATGAAATCATCCATATTTTGACCTCACAGGATGGCGATATGGTCTCACCATGTTTATTTACAATTCGCATTTTAACGTTTTTTACTTGATAACATACGTCTTAAACTGCATTTTCCTCGACATCACTCTTTCTCGCCAAAAATACTATCTATTTCAATAGCGGCCTATATTGCCGTAAAAAGTATATGAATGTATGATACTCTCTACCCTTTACACTTTAGCTATAATAACGTGAACGGGGAACGTGACATCCAGAATTTGAAATATCTGTATGATACTCTCTACCCTTTACCCTTTAGCTATAATAACGTGAACGGGGAACGTGACATCCAGAATTTGAAATATCGAACAGATATTTTATTTATTTTTTAAAAGAGGGAACTTTGTTCTTAGATTTAAAATCACTCCTCGTCACCAAAAAGACCACCCCATTCGAGGTCCTCTGAATTGTCGCTGGTTATTTGTTGCGTTTTAAATTCTGTAAAGAATTTTCCATCGCTCTTGGAATCCCACAGACTCTCCTCCGCCTCGGCGGCAAGGTGACGCGCATGCTTGGGCGGTGTGAAGTGGTCGTATGTACAATCGGTGTAGATCGCAGGATTAGCATTGCTTGGACGCACATCATAGTGTTCTGCGAGAAATTCGAGAACCTGCGACTTGTTGCTGAGGGAATTAAATTGAACGCGCAGGGAACGTTTCATTTCGTTGCTCCACATAAAACTAAGATGATGATGAAAGCATTGGAATAGCAGATGATCGCCAGCGGAGTCAGCTATGTCCAACCATTGTGCCACACACTCTTTGGGTGTCCTTGTAGCCAGTGGATAATCACTGTTGAATAGCGCCGGATTGGCGAGCAATCCTCGGGCAGCCATAACGCCACCTGCTTGAGTGCGAGCATGGAGTTCGACGGCATCTTGGTAACTCTCCACATTACCATTGACAATCAACGGAATTTGCAGGGACTTGGCTACCTCTGACATAGCCTCCACATTGAGTGTATCCTTGGAATGCTTCTGTGCCGGTGTCCGTCCATGCAGCGTAAGGAATGTGACACCACAATGCTCCAACTGGCGTGCCAATTCAATGGTTTTCTCCAGCGACGCCTCATTGTCGCTGGCCTGCAGCAAACGCATCTTCACCGAGACACTGAAGTCTGTAGGCAATGTACGTCGCAGTGTCTGTACGACATCACGTACCTTCTCCGGTTGGCGTAACAGACCACAGCCGTAGCCCTTGGCTATAGCCCAGCCCTGGGGACAGCCACAATTAAGGTCGACGCCATCGACATAGGGGTATATCAGCTGCGCCGATGTCACGAATTCCGTTGCATCCTTTGCCGCAAACTGACCAATCAAGGGCTGATCATCAGGTCCGGTGGTAAACTCATTCTGTCTCGCCTTCTCGCTGTTGTTTATCGACTCGGATATCATCATGGGAGTGAATGCCAACTGCACGCCGTTCTGGCGCACCAATCTCCGGAACTCAAGTTTACTGTAACGCACCATCGGAGCACTGATCCGTAGAAAATCTTTGGCATCTACAAAGAGCGCCGCGATATCATGATGAGGCCTCTGTTGTGCCGGCGTCATGGCTAATTATAATATATTTTTATAATATATTTTGTTTGATATTCATGTGTTTACAGTTTCTGCTGCACGTTTTACTTGCGCGATTTACATGCAGCTGTTTACTGTCGAGAACAGCTGATCATTCAGCTGAGCAACGGTTTTCAAATATAACAGTTGCAAAATCTTTAATATTTAGAAAAATAATATCCAATAATTATAATTTACTCTTTGTATAATATCGATGCAAGAGAGGAAGGTGAATTTAAATGTATTCAATTTGTTTTAAATAAAATAAATTTGCAAAAGAGTTTAAATACTTATCACTGTATTTTCTTATAGGGCCAACAATTTAACTTATAATTTAAACTGTTAGTCATACTAAAAAACAAATATATTTTTGTAATATTGCTATAATAATTTAAATAAACTAATCTATAAATATATACAATATTCTATTTGGAAATTTAATGTTTAAAATAAAATAAATAACGCAGCGTAGGAATTAGTAATCGATAGAGTTGCAGCAATCGATAGTTGCCCACCCCTAGCGTGTAGGTGAAAAAACGCACAATCGCAACTTTTAATTAAATAAAATTATCTCATGTACGAAAAAAAGCCAAGTGACTAATAAGGCCAAAAAACGCGGCCAAAAACATCCGTCAATGACGCACAAGTGGAACGCAATGAAAGAGTAAACGCAGCAGCGTCCCACAATAATCCAATAACACCAGCAGCAGCAACAGCAGTAGCAGCAACAACAATGCATTTTTCAATACCAGACACACAGGAACTTTTTGTGGATGGCGGAAGAGGAGGGGGGAATGGCAATGGACTCAGTGGTTCACCCACATACACTGTATACAATATATATATAAATGGCAACTATCATTGCTGCCTGCGGTTCAAGCAGCTGCATGCGCTGCACGAACAGCTGCGTAGGCGTTGCACAGACACCGCCCTGCCGCCATTCCCCCCCAAACGTCTGTTGCCACTGAGCAACAGTCAGCTGGAGACACGACGTGCTGCCCTGGAGCACTATCTACAGATCATTGGACAGGATTCGCGTATAGCACGTCTAACCTACTTGCAACATTTCCTGCAGCGCGCCCAGTTGGACACAGCGCTGGCCGAGTGCACAGTGACGGATGAGAACGATCAGCAGCAACTGCAGGTGGAAGTATACACGGCAGCGGGAGCGGGAGGAGGAGATGGAGGTGGTGCACAATTGCTGGTCAATTGTCATGTGCAACAGAATGCCAGTGCTGTGCTGCAGTCTGTCTGCCGCATGCTGCATCTGCCCCAAGAACTGATGCAATTCTTTTGCCTCTATCTGATGCGAAAGAGCGAGGAGGCGTCGTCGCCGGAGGAGCCGCCTCCAGTGCTGCTGCTGCGCCGGCTAATGGACTTTGAGTCGCCGTTCATAACACGCCTGCATGCGCAGCCCTGCCAATTGTTGTTGCGCACTTGTTACTGGAATCCGCGCTGGGATGCCAAGCTGCTGGGCAACAGTGTCGCCCTGAGTCTGCTCTACAATCAGACGCTGGCGGATGTGGCCCGGGAGTGGATCATTTGTACGCCAGAGATGCGGCGGCAGTTGTACAGCTTGCAGCTGCAATCGCGCCCGCTGCAATATCTGGAGCAAGTGCGTCAGTTGCCCAGCTATGGCTGCCTGCAGTTCGGTGCCGCCCAGGTGGATTATCCCGAACTGGACACCAACGCTCTGGTCACGATTGGCAATCGGGAGCTTAGCTTGCGCACGGCGCGTGGTGCCAAAATCTACGAGACAAAGTTTCGGGTAACCCGCATGCGTTGCTGGCGGGTCAGCGCCATGCACAACACCTACGAGTCAAGGGATACGCCCACACAGCTGCAGTTGTCGTTCGAGTATCTAATGTCCCGACAAACGCTTCGCTGGATAACGATCAACAGTCAGCAGGCGATGCTCATGTCCGTCTCCCTGCAGGCTATGGTTGATGAGCTGCTCCATCACGACAACAATAGCGGAGCGGGCGACAGTGTGGGCAGCGATGATGAGAACGAGGCGAGCACATCCCGAGGTTGCAGCGGTGGCGGCGCATCGGAATCAGCATCGGCCTCCTCGACGCCCACTTCGGTATCGGCATCTTCTTCATGCACGGCAAGAGCAGCGACGTCAACATCAGCACCGCCGCCTGTGCAGTTTCTAGCGCAACGTTCCAAGCAGCAACAAAACAAACTGACTACGGCGCGCACCTTTGCGGCGGTTTTCTTTCGCAACGATGATAATGCAGCGGCAGCATCTGTGCGCAACGAGGCGTTCGAGGGCATTGGCGATGATGATCTGTAAGTGTGTGTGTGCGTGCGTTGGTGAACTATTGTTGAGCAATCGATCAATTTGAAAAGTAAATTTTACTGTGCTAAACACTGACTACCCCTAATTAGTAAATTATCGATCGGTGTATTCCCAGCACTAATTGCGACTAATCGTTTTAAATGTGTGTATAAAAGAAATGAGAATTTTGTTGTTTATTAGTTATCGATACGTAAGATCAGAAAGTGCAGCCAAATAAGTTTTTAAAATAATGAAATGGAAACTTGAAAAAATGTAATTGTTAGCACAAATCTAACCGTTAAATCTAAACATAAATTTATTGTATGTATGTAAGTTATAGAATCTCCGTATCATATAAACGGTTATTTACCCCCCTCCCTTCCTCTCTCCCCATGGTGCTGCCAAAATGTTACGGACAAATTTGCAACTCGGATTGTAGAATTTCGATTCTGTTCAAAGACAAAAAGCAAAATGAAAAGCAAAGTAGTTTTTATTATTATCAAAATACATATGAGATGATCGTTCAAAATTGATCGATTGGTGAACATTGTGTTGTGTTTAAGAATGCTCAGTAAGACATCTAGGATTATGTTATACTACTATGTACTACTATTACTACTACTTCTACGTTTTTGAGGACGATGTTTATACATATGTAAATGTAGATGTATGGTAATTCTTTTGTAAATTGCATTTTTTAAATGATTACTCTCTACATTTCCTTTTTATATATATTGATTGTATATGTGTATATGTGCAGCTATTTTTTACGTTTATTATTAACAGTTGAGCAAAAATATATATGTTATGAATTTTATGAAAATAAACGTAAAACGGAATTGTAAAAATGAAGAAATTGCATTTTCAATACATTCAAAACGTCTGCCGGTAACGTTCGCAATCAACTGCTGTTAATTAACATTGATAAAAATAAATGCCAGCCATGCTGCTAACGCATTTGTAAGCTCGATAATAACTATGTACACGTATGTTATCGATAACTCCATCAAATGCAACAACGAAAAGAAAAAAATAGCTCACAATACTCCCAATAATAGCATTGGGATTTGTGTGATAAACAAACAAAACAAATAAAAGCAATATTTCGATAAACTCAAAAACAAAATGGAACGCAACAATGGGTAAGTTAAATATTTAAATATATACAAATGTCATGATTGTACCGAGTGAAGTTAATGACGCATACAAATTGGGAAAAAAGTAAACACACTGTACGCCTGTGTGAGGGTGTATATGTGGGTTTTAGTATGTACATATGTATGTATATGTGTGTCAGTATTGTAAAGAAAAAAACTAGGCGACATATAGTTGGCGATTGTTGTTGTTGCGCGAAACTAATTGGACCTAATCTATAATCGTATTATTATTGTTGTTTTAGACGCTACCCTTATATACGCCGCCAGGGCAGTGGCAACGGACCACACAGCCATCATCACCACAACAATGCGAACTCGTCGTCGGGCGCTTCATCGTCAACATCTTCCTCATCGTCTTCGGCATCAGTTACAAACACATCGCATAACACACAACAATACTCCAATAATAGCATTAATAATGCAACAACAACAAACACTAATACACACTATGCAGCGGCAGTGTCGCAGCAGCAGCAACAACAACAATTGCAGCAACAACAGCAAAGTGTGCCCATATCACAACATGATGAATTAATCCGTTACATTCGCGAGGCATGGAACAAAGTAAGTATCGGATAAATACAGACAGGAGACGCGACACTGTCTATCCACAACGTAGAACACCTTGTGGCAGGTCGCTTATAATATTTATTTATATATATTTGCACCAATAGATGCAAATGTATGTGTGTGTAGGTGGTCGCCATTTTAACAATATATTGTCTCTTATTTTTCTCAGGTCAGCGAGCAGGGAACACCTGTTATATATTGCAATGAATCTGATAATCAATTGAAAAATTTCAAGCCATTTAATCTGGAGGAGTATTGGGGCCAGCGTCTGGTGCAGAATATACATGTTACCACAACTCATCAGTAGTTTAACTGAAATAAACTTATATCCACACACCCACACACACACAAACACACACGGACAAAGGCGCATAATACCGTTAGCATATAAATTAAGTATACATATGTATGTGTAAAATGCTATGGAAACCGCAAAGATTTGACAATTACCAGTAATGGGCATATATATCTATGTAATCGGGATACTGTTTCAACAATACTTGACCATTTATTATTTTTCGTTTTTTCCATTTGTGTAATTCTTCAAGTTTCCATAATTTTAAAAATTTATTGCAAACACTGCCAGCTGTGAGGCAAAAATATATTTAGAGATACATATGAATGTTTTTCTGTTTTTTTTTTTTCAAAATTAATACTATAAACGGCACACCCTGTACACAAGAATATCAACAATTGTTACTTGTTTGCGAATTATATTGACCATTGAACCGCGGCAAAGAACCCTGAATTCCATACTAATTCGCATATCGCGAAAAATAATTAATAAACAATGTACCACACATTGCAAAATTGTATTTTATTATGGGATTCGAGAGGATATACATATGTATTTACTTCCCGTTGAACATGTGTCTACTTCGCAAAGCTAACACAACAAACTGAATCCAAAATGGCACAACTCTTTATTACCCGTACTGTATTTATGCAAATTTCGAGTTCTAAACTAATGTAACTGCAAATTGCGATCAAGGGTGAGAATGCAAATCAAAAAATGTATAAGCTATGTAGTTACGCAGTTATGAGAAAATACAAATAAAAGTTAATATTACAATAAATACTTAAATATTCGCTGTATTTTATTTGCATTTCTTTTAAATCCACTTTCGGCATTCTTACTTTTCTCCTGTGAAGTACGATAATAAATACCAAGCAAAAATAATATGTTAGTTAATACACTATAAACGTACATTTTATTTAAGCTGTAGTATACATACATACATATATAGTTTTAGTTCTTTTTCGATTTCCAATGCCTTTCTCCTTTTACGTGATTGCACTTTCACCTCACCAAAAGGAATTTATTTTATTCCGATTCTTTCTTCAATTTCCTATTTTGCTATTTCCACAATTCTTATTGCTCAAGTTCTTGATTGATTTCTTCGCATCATTTGTGTGTATTTAATTTAAATAAATATTTATTGAGTTATTTTATCCCTAATTTGAAATGTGCATGTTGTGTGTGCCTTAAAGAGCTTCCACAGAATTGTGCAGGGCTGCAAAACTTTCAAATGTTAAACAAACCGTTAGGGCTGTCAAATTTATGACAGCCCTAAACCAACGACCAATGAGCAAAATGCAAATGAAAATAAAAATCAGCTGATTGTTTTTTTTTGTCAATGTTTACGTTTTGAGAACATTATCAATGATGGAGAAATGCAGGTTGGTTTTTTGCCAGGGTTACAACAACGCAAATACAACACTGACTGAGTTTTGCGCCAAAATTTGGCACGCAAATGCAATAAGCTCGCGCCCTTTTATTGAAGCTAAGCAAACTTGAAAAGCAGCAAGTAAATTTCAACAAAGTTATTTTCTACTTATACAATAGTTCGACAAACATGGTAGTCAGCCCCAAAAAGGACACCCAAAAGTCACCGGCAAAATGCAGCACCGTCATGAAAGCGTCGCCTCGCAAGGAGTTGACGATGAAATGTTCCCCGGAGAAGAAACTCCAGGAACTACAGCTGGCGGAAAAGTTGTTTTCGAATCCCAATCCAGATGAACAGCAGTATTTAAATTTGATTGATCAGATCATCAAGAACGGGGATCACCGCATAGATCGCACTCAGGTGGGCACTCTGTCCATTTTTGGTGCCCAGATGCGATTTAATCTCCGCGAGTCGTTTCCGTTGCTTACCACCAAGCGTGTCTTCTTTCGCGGTGTGGCCGAGGAGCTGTTGTGGTTCATCGCCGGCAAGACTGATGCCAAGCTGTTGCAGGCCAAGAATGTGAAAATCTGGGACAAAAACAGCACCGTCGAGTTCCTCAAGAAGTGCGGTCATGAGAATCCCATAGAGGGTGATTTGGGTCCCATATACGGTTTCCAATGGCGTCATTTCGGTGCCCCATATCGTACTTGCAATGATGATTACACCGGCGAGGGCATTGATCAACTGCAGCAGGTTATCAACACCATACGAAACAATCCCTCTGATCGACGCATCATAATGAGTGCATGGAATCCAGTGGATATACCCAAGATGGCGCTGCCGCCGTGCCACTGCCTGGCGCAGTTCTATGTCTCCCAGTCCCGTGGTGAACTCTCGTGTCAGCTGTATCAGCGCAGTGCGGACATGGGACTCGGCGTCCCGTTCAACATTGCCTCCTATGCGCTGCTCACCTACATGATCGCCCATGTCACTGGGTACAAGCCTGGTGACTTTGTGCACACCTTGGGCGATGCGCATGTGTATTCGAATCATGTGGAGCCACTGCAGGAGCAACTAAAGCGCGAGCCACGCCCGTTTCCCAAACTTCAGTTCAAGCGGCAGGTGAAGAATATCGAGGATTTCACTATGGAAGACTTTGAAGTTATTGGCTATAATCCACATCCGACGATTCAGATGGAAATGGCGGTTTAATCGTTTCTCCCTTGAATCTCTATAATATTTACAACAAATGTTGTACCTGTTCCTTCTCTAAAGAGCAAGTTCTCTATAGAGCAAGAGTGAACATGATCAGTGTACCATTTTTTAAGTTTAAAATTATTCATAACATCTGTTTGTTTTTTAATTGGCAGTAATTATATCTATATATCTTTAAAAACAATTTTATTGCTGCGTTTTCCTTGAGTATATTTCTTGATATTTATACTCTGACCATAGATAATGTTCCTCCAGATATCAATCTGATCGGAAAATAATAAGCACATCAAATATTCAAAAAAGTATGAGCCTAACATCTAAGGGACTCTATTATATCCATTAAGAGAATTTCATAAAAACAACTGACAAGAAAACAACTTTAGACATGATCCATTGCCAACTGTTAAGATTTCAACGACCGCAAGATTACCATAATCATAATCCTTCATATTGATGGGAACATCAGAACGAACTCCAGACAAGAAAACGTAAACATAGTTCGGCATTAGATATCCTTGATATACCCTTCATATTCTGATGCAAGGCAGCATAAATTTATGTTGTTCCTGGTAAAATCTAGCCGTCTATATATTTTCGATACTCAAGATCAGTTATAGACCTGGTATATATATGATTCGACGAAGGTTTGTTTACTACGAGAACATTATTAAAGAGTGAAAACATTTTGTTAGGCGTATTTTGGTGATTTTTAAAAAGAATTAATTTTATTTCTTTCGCAGTCGCCAGACCTTTTTTTCTTGTTTGTTTGTTTTAAACTATTCCAACCGCACTGAGAATTAGAACTTAAACCATCTTGCGCAGCAGTCTGTTGATCTTGTCCTCGCGGTTACCGAAGTCACCACCGTTGACGTAATGGTTGGCCTTCTTGCGCCATCCTCCGGTGGGGGTGTTCAATTTGAACGGCCAGAGGAAGTTGGAGGCGTACTTGAAGTTGGGTCCAACGGTGAAGATCTCGTGCACCAAATCCTCAACGCACTGAATGCTGTGCGCCTTGCGCAATTTGCGCTCAATAACAAAGTTATCGGTGATTGGCACACGCTGGCGGTTGTGCTTGACATAGCCGCGCTTGTAGATCAGCTCGCGGACCGACTTCAGGTTGGGGTAGCCCCAGGTGATGTAGGGCTCAGCAATGCGCAGCATGTTGATGGTGGCCTTGTTCAGCTTGATGAACACACCATTGTTGATCTGGCGCAGACGGAACAGCTGCAGCACCTTGCGGACCTTGGGGGCAACCTTGTTGATACTGCAAGTCGACAAGAATTTGTTGCAATTAGACCAAATTCATAAAACGCAACAGGCCAACAACAACAACTCACCCACGGATACGCACGACAAATGCCAATTTAGCTTCAGCGGGCACGTAGAATTGGTTACGCTTCTTAGCCAGACGACGCAGCTTAATCTCGCGCTGATCGGCCTTGATGTACTCGTTTTGGTACTTCTCGGCACGCACCAGATTCTCCTTCTTGCGCAGAGCAATGACGGCAGCCTTCTTCAGGCGACGTTTCGTCTCAGCAACACGCTTAGTGATTTGTTTCTTGCTGAATTTCAGCTTGGATTCCGGCACAGCGGGCAGCTTTTTTGCTGCTGGTTTCTTAGCGACCGGGGCTGGCATCTGTTTAAAGCACAAATTTTCAACATTTTAGCACTGTTTTTATTTGAAAAATATCGAAAATGTAACACTAACCTTTTACTAGACACTATGCACGTTGGTAAAAGAAAGGGAAAGAAAGAGCGGAAACACAAGGTACGCCATGTTTCATGTGTCAAATCACGCTCAATGCAACCCTGTCTAACAGTGTTGGTGAGCAACATGTTTATGGCAGTGCTGTGTTCCGATAAATACAGGCGGTGTGTATTCGAAAAATATTGAAGTTTTATTGTAAAATTTATTATTTTAAATACAAATACACCCGTACACAAATAAAAAAATATTTAAATAAATATTAATATGAAGTGATCTTTTAATTTCCATACAGATGGGTGCTGGATTCAAAACGATGTTTCGATAAATAGCTGTATCGATAGCAGAACAGATGTACGATGTTTGGATATTAATAATTGTATCGATAGTAGAACAGCTGTGTGTTTACACAGAGCGCGCGCCGATACACTTAACTTTTAATAATAAGTTTTACTTTTCTTTCGCTTAATTAACTGCAAATTTACTGCAATGCAGTGTCCCAACAGTCCTGTATACAATACCAGCGTTGAGCAAAAGCGACATGCTAAAAATGTGGCTAAGCAACGTCGTTTGGGGACAACAAATCTACGTGAGTTGCTGCGCGAGGTAAGTGTAAAAACATCTTTAAATATTGTGTATGAATTTAATATATTTTCTTTTTCTTATGAGGAATAGAAATGTCGCCAACGTATTATAAATGCACGCAAAAACAATATCGATGGCAATCGAAAAATGCAATTGGTAAGTGAGTAAAAAACCTATAAATGAATCAAACAAGAATTCTTGTTCTGCAGTCTGAATTGGAGGAAATTTTACGCTCGGAGCTTAACGAGTTAGATCAGGATTTGGAGTTAGAGCAGCACATCTATGAGGAGTTACTGTCCGATGTAAACGAATGGTATGCTCTGCAAGAGCAGCATCTGGAAGAACTCTACACAGAACCCGATACGGATCCCGAGCAACTTGCGATAATCTGTCCAGTTTGCCTGTTGAAGCCACTGCAACATGTTCAATCGTCGACATATAAATGTGAATGCGGCGTGCAGTTTGAGCATTCTGCCAACAAGGTGCAGTTACAGCAAATAATTCAACAGCGTATCAACGAGCATGAGCTCAAATGCACCCAGGCCCTTCTCTTCTTCATTGAAGACCAGACGACGTCGCGTCGCCTTTTCGGCATTTGCGGCAACTGTGATTATTGCTGCTCCGTCTGAGCCGATATATCTTCACTTTTTAGTGGACGCTTGTTTATTTTATTTGATTGACTGGCTGCGACCAGTTCCAATATTTGTACAGTTTTAAGAAAAGATAATTGTCATGTAGTTTATAAACTACGTATGTTTCTTTTTTTATGATTCCTCCACAAGCTCTATAAAGTCCTCCCCAGGGTTTATGCCGTAGTGCACCTCTCCGCCGCGACGATAGGCCCAGGAAAGTTGTTCGGTATTGAAGTATATGCCTATCTCACCACGATAATCGATGGATACGATGCCTGTTCTACTCTTGAAACGGTCCGTCATCTCATTTATAACCTGTTCTATTGCCTGCTGGATTGGTAGATTCTTATGCCGAATCAGTGCCGTTATACGTGCAGCAGAACTGTATCGGACAGTAGTCTCACCATGGCCAGTTGTTGAAATGGCGGCAGTCTCGTTATCCGCATAAGTTCCCCCGCCTAGAGACGTTGCATCGCCAATTCGACCCGGCAGCTTTCCAGTGAAGCCACCAGTTGAGGTGGCAGCTGCTAAGTTCCCGTACGCATCCATTGCCACAGCTCCAACAGTGCCAGTTGGAGTATAGAAGGAACTGCGACCCCGCTTACCGGCCTGGAAATCCTCAAGAGATTTCCGCCTACCTTCCGTAATCAGTGCACCCTTCGGCAATATATCGAATCCTTCTCTTTCAGCTATTTTCATGGCACCCTCTCCGGCCATATAGAGATGCTGAGTTTTCTCCATAATGCATCTAGCCAGCGATACTGGATGGACAATGTCGCGTGCCTGAGAAACGCAACCTGCATCCAAATTGGCACCATTCATTATAACCGCATCCATTTCCACGTTGCCCTCGGTTGTGAGCACAGCTCCGTAGCCGGCGTTGAAGGTGGCATCTGACTCGAAAGCGTTTACCGCCTGCTCCACGGCATCCACAGCACCTGTGCGTAATAGAGCTTCATAGCCTCGCTGTAGTGCAGCTTTCAGACCACGTTGGGCAGCGGGAATATCTTCTTCCCTAACGTTGTCGGCACCACCTTGCACGATCATAATGGGTTGAAATCGCGGCACACGGCATTCGCTGTCCGTCTGTGTGTGGATTTTAAGTATAACATTTACATCCAACTCCAGCACCTACTGTAATCGGGCTTACCTGTGTTTCTTCTGAATTGGACTGCATCAAAGGGGATAAAAACAAATAAAGAAATGTAAATATTGTTTAGCTGTTTTCATTAATTAAAAAAGTCATTTACTTAGAATAGTCATATAAGCAGTAATCATAATATTCTGATTCAGGTTAATTTTATGAAGTTCTTAAACACAATATTATTAATATATTTTTACTGATTATTCTGCGCTTACCGGCATTTTCGTAAAGTTGCTTCAGTTGACTCGGACATCTGCCAACCTGCCTGGGTATTTATAAGCGTGTTTTGGCATAATCCAATTGTGCGTTTCTAATCGGGTAAACTGTAAAATTGCGAGATTTTTATCCCTTATCGAAATGATTATCAATATTACCTTATATTATACAAGCATTAAGCATAACATAAAATACTTCTCTAGAAGCTAAGATTGGTTATTTGACTTAATTTCCGTTATGTTATCGCTTATGCTTTATGACTTTTGCCACGTGTAACAGTATAAAAACTGATATCACATACATATGTAGTGCCTTTTGGCTTGTGAGGTTTCAATCGAATGAGTTGCGTATGAAATAGAAATGGTCAATGTGAAAATGTAGGTAACATGCAGAAGAAGGCGTGGAAGCCCATCAAGTGTATATATTCTTGGTCAGGATTGCTAGCCGAGTCGATTGAACCATGTCTGGCTGTCTGTCCGTCTCTACTTCTATCCGTGTGTCTGTTTGAACATCAAGATCTCGGCTATTAAAATAGCTAGAGACAAATTTGCCATGTTTATGTGAACTCTTATGTCTCTTTAACATTAAAGGACTTCCATATGTTTATCAATGACAAATTACAGGTCTTATTTTAAAATTTGTATAATTTATTTTGAGTGTTATAGTTTATTTATAATTATTTAAAAACAAAACTTTAAAAGCAAACTACTAAACATTTTGACTTTTTCCATTTTATCAAGTGTACGCTTATATTTATGGTTTGTCCACCAAATCCACAAGGTGCTCCCCAAGGTCTAAGCCATAATGCACCTCTCCGCCGCGCCGATAGGCCCAGCACATTTTTTCGCAATTGAAGTATACGCCTATTTCACCCCGATAATCGATGGCTATGATACCGGTTTCAGTCTTGAAACGGTCCGAAATCTCATTTATAACCTGCTCTATTGCCTGCTGGATTGGTATATTCTTATGCCGAATCAGTGCCGTTATGCGTGCAGCAGAACTGTATCGGACAGAAGATTCGCCAACACCAGTGGTTGAAATGGCGGCAGTCTCGTTATCTGCGTATGTGCCCCCGCCCAGAGACGTTGCGTCGCCAATGCGACCTGGCAGCTTTCCTGTGAAGCCACCCGTTGAGGTGGCTGCTGCTAAGTTCCCGTAAGCATCGATTGCCACAGCGCCAACAGTACCGGTTGGGAAGCCACAGCGTCCCTCTAAGCCAGTTATCTGGTAAAGCTCAAGAGATTTGCGCCTACCCTCAGTAATGAGGCCACCCTTAGGCAGTATATCGAAGCCTTCTTTTTCGGCTATTTTCATGGCACCATCTCCGGCCATATAGAGATGCTGAGTTTTCTCCATAATGCATCTAGCCAGCGATACTGGATGGACAATGTCGCGTGCCTGAGAAACGCAACCTGCATCCAAATTGGCGCCATTCATTATGGACGCATCCATTTCCACGTCGCCCTCAGTTGTAAGCACCGCTCCGTAGCCGGCATTGAAATATTCATCTGCCTCTAAAGTATTCACCGCCTGCTCCACGGCATCCACTGCACTACCTGTGCGCATTAGCGCTTCATATCCTCGTTGCAATGCAGCTTTAAGGCCAAGCATGGTTCCGGGAATATCTTCTTCCCTAACGGGTTCGGAACCACCGTGCACAACCACAATGGGCTGAAATCGCGCCACACGGCATTCGACGTCCTTCTGTGTGACAGTTTGTAGTATTATTAAATTACATATCCAGCACCTTCTACATTGGAACTTACCTGCGTTTTTTCTGAAGTAGACTGCTGCAAAAAGTCAAAAGAATCGATTTTAATTTAAATAATATTTCCTGTTGTTTTCTTTTATTCATTAATATCCGAAGATTTTTTTCGTTTTCGTGAGATTTCTATTGCATGCATTTCATATATTTTAAAAAGTTGATGTAACCTTAGTTTTAATTATTAAATTTTTACTTTAACACTTAATCAATCATTTAAAAAAATCCGCAAAATTGGTTATAAGTTGTTGGAAAATTCTTGTTTTATTGATTTTAAGCGGACTTTTGTCCACTTTTCTAATAAGTGAAACTAAAATATTAAAATTCTTTTAAAGATTCTTGTGTACTCACTGCCATTTTTGTTGGGGTTCTTCTGCTAACTCGGACATTTGTTAAAGTGCGTGAGGTATTTATAGGCGGTCTTTAGAAAGGGTTTCTATTTCTAATCAGACTATGTGTTTTTGCAAGAGTTTTGTAGCACTAATTGGAAATATTTATCTTTACTACCCGTTAATATACAAGTTAGAGAGCAACAGTTGAGCGGCATGCAATACCCTTTCTACATATGTTGCCGTAAAAAGTATCTACTGTATAATACTCTTTACGATTTAATAGATACACATCATTAATTTCTTTTAAATTTCTTGTATTATTCATATCATTTAAACGAAAATTTAAAAATTATAAATTCATGTATATATATATGTACATACATATGTATACATATGTATAAGTATATAGAATAAGTAGCGAATTCGAACGGCGACAATAGATTATATAAGCAGGGTATTTTTAAATTAAATTATTAAATTTATATATACATACATACAAGAATGCATACATGTATATATTGTAACGCAATCACTTATACAAACACAGTGTTTGTAAACTGCTAAGTGTTATGCACGCATTCTTGCGATTGCAATGCACCCCTGTCTTTGTGTATGCTTCGTATCCTTGTTAATTTAATCTTTCAATTAAAAAAAAGTAAGTTATACACCCAATTGTATTATTTCCCACGTTACGCATTGGGCAGAAGGGTATTTTAATTCTCTGCCAACCGAAAATGAACCCATATATGTATTTAGTATATACTATTTACCATACATACAAACTATACATACATATGTATGTACTATATATGCATACATATACTCTCAATCAACAATAACAGCCGAGTCAATATAACCATTTTCGTCTGTACGGTTGTTTACACAGTAGAATGGTTTTATTATTTAAAAAAAAACTTTTTCTGACTGTAACAACAGTTCTGCAGTGGCTAAATGGATTGTATTGTGGTCTTTAAGGCTCTAAGTAAAATTAGTCTGGGAAAGATTTATGTCGCCGATCATCTTCGACGATGTGTAAAATTATAGTTTTTGTCATTTTTATTTTTTCATAAAGTAATTAACACTTTTAATTTACACGTTTAATAAATATTAGCAATTATATAGTTATAATTATATTTTATTTATGTAGTTTTTATTATTCGGTTTCGCCGAAATCGGCAATTGAAATAAATAGGCAAAACGGCAATGCAAAAAAATGCATCAGCAAAAGTAATGGCCGTTTGTTTAGAGTAGGGAAACATGCAAACACCAACTGACACTTTCTTTAGAAAAAGGAGATGGAGACTTCTTACTTGTTTTTTGTTCGTAAGCAATAGCAATTCTAATGGGATGCATGCGTACAATAATGTATGTTGGAGTGGGACACCCATACAAGCATTTACATTTGCATATGTACATAGCTGAGATCTGTGTGTTCATCTGGTCATCCGGACAGACAGACAGACAGACATTGTTCAATAGACTCGGTGATCCTGAACAAGAATATACAATATGTTATTTATGACTCCTTTTGCCTGTTATATACATTTGCACAGTGTTATGACCATTTTCAATGGTCTAAGGGTATTCAAAATATAATGAAAACTAAAACACCTAAGAGAGCTTTTTAATTTACTGTTATATATATATTAACTTATTGTCAATAGGATAAAAATGAATGGTTTTTGTAACAATTATTTGAGCTAAATTATAATTAACCAATTGTCATTGAAATCAGACTAACATACATAAAATCTTTACATTTTAATTGAACGAGTGAATTCTATTTTTTATGGTTCATCCACTAGATCCACAATGTGCTCTCCAGGGTCTATTCCATAGTGCACCTCTCCGCCGCGACGATAGGCCCAGCACAGTTGTTCGGTGTTGAAGTATATGCCTATCTCACCCCGATAATCGATGGCTATGATGCCGGTTTCATTATTAAAGCGCTCTTTGATCTCTTCTATAACCTGCTCTACTGCCTGCTGGATTGGCTGATTTTTATACCGAATCAACGATGTTATCCGAGAAGCAGAACTGTATCGGATAAGCGACTCGCCAACGCCGGTGGACGAAATGGCTGCGGTCTCGTTATCCGCGTATGTGCCTCCGCCCAGGGACGTTGCGTCGCCAATGCGACCTGGCAGCTTTCCTGTAAAGCCACCTGTTGAGGTGGCCGCTGCTAAGTTCCCGTACGCATCGATTGCCACAGCGCCAACAGTACCGGTTGGGAAGCCACTGCGTCCCTCTAAGCCAGTTATCTGGTAAAGCTCAAGCGATTTGCGCCTACTTTCCGTAATGAGGCCACCCTTAGGCAGTATATCGAAGCCTTCTTTTTCGGCTATTTTCATGGCACCATCTCCGGCCATATAGAGATGCTGAGTTTTCTCCATAATGCATCTAGCCAGCGATACTGCATGGACAATGTCGCGTGCCTGAGAAACGCAACCTGCATCCAAATTAGCGCCATTCATTATGGACGCATCCATTTCCACGTTTCCTTCGGTTGTGAGCACCGCTCCGTAGCCGGCGTTAAAGGTGCCATCTGCCTCGAAAGCATTCACCGCCTGCTCCACGGCATCCACTGCACTACCTGTGCGCATTAGCGCTTCATATCCTCGCTGTACTGCAGCTTTAAGGCCACGTTTGGCAGCGGGAATATCTTGCTCCCAAACGGTGTCACAACCACCATGCACAAGCACAGTGGGCTGAAATCGCGGTACACGGCAATCAGTGTCCGTCTGTGGGGAGATTTAATATATTTCATTCAACTTGAGCACCTGCTGTGGTTAAACTTACCTGCGTGTTTTCTTTATTGGATGGCTGAAAAAACAAAATTAAAAAAAATCATTAAATTTACATTAAACTAGGTATATTAAATGACTAACTAACTACTTAATTATTTTTACAGGTTATTCTTTTGCTCACCGGCATTTGTATTAAGGTTCTTTTGATTAATTAGATATCAGGGAAACTGCATGTCGTATTTATAGGATTCCTTTAGGCCTGTTTTTCTTATCGAAATTTAGATTTTATTGTTGTATTAATCTTTATTGCATCTATTACCACAACACGTAGCACACATAAATGTGGCCTATTATGTTGGCCTTTCCTGTTATGTTGTGGTATCGAACTTGGGTGTACGAGGGTGGTCTGACATATTTCGGACTTAACAGTGTTTGGCTTAAGAATTACAAAACACCATGAATTACGCTTTGAATTTCTTTAGTATCTTACCTTACTCAGCAGACCTAACTTCAAGTACAATAGTTCGTTTTTCTCTGAAAGCTTCGGCCAATAGACATTTAAGTAGTTCTGCTTAATTTTTTTTACCGAAAACTGTCCTGCATTATAACAATGCTCGGAATTCGGTTACGATTTACGGGACGGAATCGGGCGAGGTCAAATTGTAAAACAAACTTGATCTGTGTGCAATATTAACACATATTAACACCAAATTTTGTAGCTCTAGTTATAAAAAGTCTTCGAGATTTAGTTTTCATATGGACGCACAGTTGGCACAGGTTATAATATCCTTCTACTCTGTTCTATTATATCAATGTCTGGTCCGTAATCACCTGACCACCCTCGTATGTATAGCCTATATACATATGGTATGTACTTTATATATAGGCACTACGAACTTAGCAACCTGTGACACTATCAAATCAGACGATGCGACGCCAAATGGAACGAGTTATAGATTCTAACAACGCGTGTCGATGATCATAAAAGTTTGACGGGCATTGTTGACGGGCTGCTTTTTAATCTGGCTTTCATAAAAATAAGGGATTCCAAAGTCCAACAATCAATACATACATATGTGTAAGCTATTAGGTGTATTTAGTAAGTAAATAAAAAAGTGTAACATAAATTTTTAGCGCTTAATTGATTAAGTTTTAATCGTTTAACAGTTTTACTAAAACTGCAGCTTTCTTTACAGTTTAAAAACAACAGAATTTAATATTTTCAACCTGGATTTCTTTTATCGATTTCATTTGTTAATTTAAAAATCTTAATGCATAATCCGAAACACATTTAGCAGTGTTTACATATACATAGACTTATAACAACTGATTTATAAATTATTTGTAAATTGTTTAACACATTTAGCAGTGTTTACATATACATACATAGACTTATAACAACTGATTTATAAATTATTTGTAAATTGTTTAACAGTTTTATGACAACTGTTGGGCGCATTACAGCTTAAAAATGTCATAGCAGCATAATTCATATAGGAATTATTAATATTTGGGGTTATTAAATTGTCCATTAAATACATGGTTCAAAATGCAGATATTGTTGCCTTCTAAACCGGTTTAACTATGGCATAATCAGAGCTGAATATTTAACAGGCACTTGGCTGATAACAGCTACCAACAATAAACAACTTAACTTATCTATCAACCACAAAATCAAGTTATTAACTTTTATAATTGCTATTGAATTATTATTGACGGTAGCTTTGGAGAGATTAGAATTGAATTGTACTGATTTGTTAATTAGACAAGGGTTGCAATGGTTTGACAGTCATTGGTTGTACAGTGACCACATACCACATTTGATTGCGGCACCATTATAAAATTGCCGTTAATCGTATGCAATTATCACACTATTACCTGCTTTCGTCACCTTATTAAGCTTTTAATTTATTCACGCTGCAATTGCAATTCGTTATTTTTGTGACTTAAATCTAAACCGGTTAAATCGCCTTCCATACAGTTTGACACGCACTGTGACTCTCAAAGCGTTGTCGAACCAGAATAAAACCGGCAAACAAACATTTGTAAACAAAAAAAAAATATACAAAAAAATAACAGCAACAACAATAAACTTGCGTAATAACAAGTCAGTGTGAAGTGTCGCAGATTGCCCAACTAGGAAATACCCTATTTTTATATTCTTGCATGAACAGGCGAGTCAAACTAGCCCGGTACGTCCATTGAGTTTCCTAATGCTTCCTAATGCTGCACTCTGTAAATTGGTTGGATAGAGCCGGATCGGACTGATATATCGTATAGCTGATACACAATCTATGGGCAGATTTTGGTTATTCTTCAATAAATATACATATATATATATATATATATATATAGGAACAATCAGGGAGATGAATGAAGAATTTTATAATCAAAATTGTATTTATTTAGCGATTATTAAAGCTTTTAATGAATATATGATTAATGTAACAGAAGTTATGATAAAGGTTAAATATGTGCCCTCATCACGGATTTTTTTTACAGGTAGGGTTATATTTATAATGAATTTAGGTGAAAGAATTATGTCTCGGACTCTTCTAGTTTTATTTTTCATTGAATTTTAAAAATAATTAAATTTGCATGTATTTTGTGTTTCTTGTATATAAATAACTAGCATAAGAACTAGAAAGGCAATGCTTTCATTCTGTTTTCTGCACGCACATACTACTCCTTATGTTTGACACGGAGTATAGGGTATAGTCACAACAAAACAGCATGCGAGAACTTTTGCACGATCTTGCACGTGCACGTCCGCTCACTCGGTCACTCGCTCTCTCCCGTTTCGCTCACGTCTTAGCTCTCTCTTACGCTGACGTTCACGCGCGCTCTCTATGGCACTCTCTCTCTCTCTGTTAGCTACGCACGCACAGCTTCTCGGCGAGAATTCTTTTTGGGTTTTCGATAATTTTTACCGTTTCTTTCAGTACGTTGCGTCGCTCGGCTGCAGACGGTTGGCAGCTGCTAACGGTAAAGTTAATTCGGCAATTCTTCGTATCGGCCAAAACGTGCGCATATTTTCTTTCGCACTGTGAGTTGTTCTTATTGTTGTTGTAGTATGTACACTCAGTACGTACTTTGTTTATATTCGATATAATTGCGATAAAAAGTCATAATTAAAAGTAAAACGTGTGCGTGCGTCCGCAATTCGAAATTTCGTTTTGGAAATACATTTACACAGACACTCACTCACACATACACACACAAGTGCTCTATATTCATGATGCGCATAGTATTTGTGCAATTGCGAAATAATTTGTTTACATTTTCGAATCTTTAGTGTGGTTTTTCTAAATTCTCAACTTTTGTGTTCTGTTGTTCGTGAGAATTAAAATCGAAAAATAAATAAGAAAAGAATGTGCTCGAGTTTATCGTCAAATGTAGGCAATTTCTTGGCTGAATTAAGCTCGTTATAGTGCGCGATATCGAAAAGGGGTGTATATTCCTTTTTACAAGAAACATGGCCAGCGTGTTCAATACCATACGCTGTGATCAGTTAACTGGCCAGGCGCGTGCCACATATGACAATCTTCCGACCGATATATGCGGCATTGATCGCTTCAAATATATCTCAACCTGTTTTTTCATATGCATGCTGATTAGTGGATGTGTCTGTATCTGGAGAAAATATAAAAAGTAAGTGCATATACCTTTTTTCTAATATGCAAACAAAGGTAATAATTTTTTAAATGTCCCCATATCTAACGTCGTTCAAATCATACATTTACTTTTGTTTTTATCTTTTTTATAGTACATAACATTTTTATGTAAATTTCTTCAGATTCTTCTATATAAAAAGCCTAGTCAAGTTTTTATGACTATAATGTGGAAAAAGAAAAGCCATAATTCTTTTTTTTTGGCTTTGTTTTCTTATTATTCCATGAGCAAACAATTTATATCGGATTGATCGAAAATCTGCCCAAAACATGTGTATGTTATGTACATATAGATTTATACTCCCATACATATGAAGTTTTATCTGAATATGATTTTGTTTTCATTTTATTTTTATCGAAGAACCATTTATGAATTGAAAGCTATTTTAAAGACGCAACGAAATTTAAATTGGAAATTTCCGTGACTAATTGATTAAGTTCAGTTTGGGGTTGGGAAAATTTCCCTCATAATTGTTATGATGACAAACATGTCTGTGGGGTTGGATAATGCGGAAAAGCAGAAGAAGTGTGGAGAGGAATTTTCAATAATTTCAATCACAGATGCCTTTTGAAAAATCAGTTTCTACGAATAGAGAGTATGGAACCAAAACGTCTCAGTTTAACGTATTAATCAGTTTCTCAAATTTAAAATCAAATCAAATTTTTGAAAATTCATAACTATGTTGGGTGGAGTCTTTAGAGGTTTTATACCCGTTATAATACGCAATGTCGCTCCGATAGTTCGTCGTGATCTGTCGCATCTGCAGAGATGTTCCAAAACCTGTTTAGCAGCGCCTGTTCGCAGGCAAACTACTGCATTTTCGACATGGAATAATCAACAATTTTTTAGACCTGGTAAAATATATATATATACATTGGATGTGTTAACTATAGCATGTTTTTGCAGATACTAAGTCAATATCCATATATTTTGATCGGTGAAAAATCAGATGTTTAATGAAAGTCCCGAAGCTTATTTTTAAATGAATACTTTCGTCAGCATTTAATATAGTCAGATTCTTAGATGACTTCTACAACCACTTGCAGCATTTGAATTCTACGATTTGCCGCTCGTTGTTCTTCTGACAAGTTTAATTAATCATACACATGTTGGCCAAGTGACACGTGCTTCTGGAAAAACTACAAACTCTGAATAAACGGATAATATATATACAAATATTTGTTAAATGTCTTTAGCAAAGATATTTCAAAAAAAGAGTCGGTAGTAATTACTTGTATCTTTTGGATTCTTCGACTGATTCTGCAATTCTTATGGTGGAGCAAGTGGATCAACAGCATACGAATTTCAACGGGTGCTGTGATAAACAAATGAGAACTTTTTGTTTAAATTTAGCGCATGCGTTTATAAACAATATGCAAAGGCAGCGAAACCGACGCAGTATATAGTAGATCGGGGCAAGCCGGTGGGAGCTGTGGGAGGTGGAGGGGCAGGAGACATATTAGTCATGTGTGGCGCTAGGCCAGCTGTTGAAATACTAAATGTGTCGGGCCCCGAGAGCGGCAAGACAACAAGACTACAATGAAATGAAAATGGAAATCCAAAAAAATCGCTCAATGTATTACTTTCCACACACGCCTCCGCCAATTGAATGTTGTAGTAGTATCTCAGGGATGCAAGCAAGTTCTCTTTGGCGTGAAATTCCCATGGCATATGGGAATATAAGTCCCCAGACACTTGCCTAATGACCGCACCGAATGTCTGGATGACTAAATGCAGATGCAGATACATACAGACATATCTTATATTGTAGATAGATATACATAGATTAGTGTGTATGTATGTATATGTATGTCAGTTAGTTGTGTATAAAAGATACATTTCCATTTAGCGCCGACGACACGGAACATGAAATCTAAATCTAGTTGCAAAATCATTTGAATTATTCACTGACAGCCGTGACATAAGTAAGAAAAAATAAAAGAAATTTCAAATATTTTCAAATGAATTCCAGTGGCTTAGGTAGCCGCGAAGACACGCTATGAATTTTAACTGATTAACACAAACAAGCGTGATAAATATACAAAATTTATAAATTGGAAAACGAAATCTTATAAGTTGAAATATGAAGGCATAAAAGTCGCCAAAGAATGAAATAAAAACAGGTAGATTAATGAATTAATTAAGATTGATAAATAGATAAAAGAATAGGTGCAGCTATGGCAATTTTTAATATGAATATGAAGACCGTTTAGATCCTACTAACTACAGGGTATTTGCTGGTATAGCACGTCACTTGTTGCGCATTTATGGATCAGTGAACGGACATGGTTCAGAGGTGGCAGTGCACTTGTTGTTACTTTCGTTGTTGCTGTTGTTGTTGCAGCACTGCGTTGTCATCGTTGTTGTCTTCTTTTCATATCGAAACATGTACATATGTATGTGTATGTACGTTTATATGATATGCAGCAGCTCAATTAATAAAAGTTTACTCCAGTTTGCATACAAACAAACTCGTAATCAAGAGGCTTACGAGTTTTCATAGGAATTTCGTTGGAAACTGTTTTGGCTGTGGCTTTCCCCCCCTTCCCCCTTCTCTTCTGGTGTTGCTGGTTCTGTGTCTGGCTGTGGTTCGCTTTCTGTTTTGCTCCGTTTTGGTTATTCGGTCTTGTCATCATCGTGCTCTCGACCCGACGTTGACCAGCTCTCTCGTTGATGAAATGAACCGCAGAGTTTTGCATTGCATTGGATCATTGGATCCATTGGTCATTCAATATGCGCACACATAACAAACATATATCTTCATCATCTTTCTGCCTCCCCTCCCCCTCCCCATCCCACTTCCCCTGCCCGTCATCTTTATCATCTCTGGCAGATGGCTGCAAAACATTTAAACAGTTGTCCGCATTGTCATTTCAATAGCCTGTTGTCACAAGTATTTTGTGCATCGCATAAGTATTTATCTGCGGTCAATGTAATGAACTTAATTGAACCGCAATCCCATCCCCCATCCCCCATGTCACCTCTACCTCCTCCCCCCACATTTGTGACTCATTTAACCCGCACTCAACTGCCTAGGAATGTAGAACAAATAAAATATTTCAGCATTTCAATTGCGGACTTTCAACATGTTTGGATTAATTAATCGATTTGAATTCATGCCGGCATGACGATGTGGTTTTTATGATATCAAGCCAGATATTAACTCTGTCAATCAGTTTATATAGATCACTGTGATTTAGCTTAATGAACAAGAGGAAAGGCTACAAATTATTGTGAATTTAAAAGATTATTGCCCTAGTTTTTAGTAAATTTTTTTTTTTTTTTAAATTGGAATATACATATTCGAGTATAATTGAATTGTAAAAAGAACAATCTAGAACCCTTTTGTGAATACAATTGTAACATAGAAATTGTATACATTTGTTGTAGAGTATTTCACTATTTATAGTTTACAAATGATATGTACGCGTGCCTAAAAAATAACTCATCTATTTATACCACTATTCAATACCGTATTCCATTATTATTATCAATAAATTTTAATTTATTTGAGCTCTAAGTCAATATATGAATGTGTTACAAATTCATTGAGAAATAATATTTATTATAAATCCGAAAATAAATCCACTCACAACTTGTGCCACTCACACACTCATGCACTCACTCACTGAGTGCCCCAAACCACTTGAATGCATTTAAAATATCTTTGATATCCGGAATCGATAGAAACTCGGAGCGCAACTGCAAGTACGAAATAATTCACCCCTTCGAGGAGGAAAACGCATCAATAAACACTTTGAATTAAATGCATCAACAACAGCAGCAACAACAACAACAACGGTAGCAAAATAAACAATTCACTGCGCTCTCATGAGTGCACTCATTGCACGCGTTTCATTCATAAAAAATCAACTCCCGATATGACCATAATACATCCGGCACTTGAGATATAGCGCCCCATGCGAAGGCGATAGATGCAAGTGCAGCAGTAGCAGCAACAACAACAACAGCTACAATTGCAACAAGAGCTAAAACAACAAGTAGTACAACAACATGAACATGGGCTACAACAACAAGTACTACAACAACAAGTGCAACTGCAATTTGCAGTTATTTTTGGCTCATTTGGATAAACAAATCGCTTGCTCCACTTCGAACAGTGAGCGCTGAAAGAGCGCACTCACGACTTCATCTCCGTCCCATTCCCATCTCTATTACCTTCTACTGCATGTGTAGCTCCTGCGCACTCTGAGTCGAATTCGAAACTTATATTAGATTTCTTAATTTGCACGGCATAAATTTGCAAAGTACAAAATTAACTCGGTGAGAGAGATGGCAGAGAGAAGGTGCTTGAGTGGAATTGGGATGGGAAGAATATTTCTGCTCGGTTTTCACACATTGGAAATCTCGTGCGATTTCCATTGTATCGGGATGGCAATAAATTACACTACAAATGATTGGCCATGACTTGATTTGTAATTGGGGCATTATAATACCCTAACTAATGAGTTACCCGACTTACTGTTGCAATCTGCAAGGAGAGCTCTATTTCAGCTCTTCTTCTCTTAGTTATTTTTGATATATTGATAGTATATTTAAATTCAATACTGTAGTAGGACAGGGCTATGGTCACACTCTTTATATCGATACTCTTAAGTAAACCGATATATAGATAAGCTATTGAAAACATGTATCGAAATGTAGCTTTAAATTAATTGTCATTGGATAAATATATTTGATGCAATAAATAAAATAAGCTAAAAGACATTGAGTTTTACAATACTCGTATGAAATATATTTTGTAGAGTGTGTTGTATTCGATGCAATGTTCTCGCTAGCTTTCACTTGCTTTGCACTTGCTGAACTATCAATGTTTCCTTTGGCACTTGAAGGTCTTTGCTTAAGTGTTTGAAAAGCAAAATACAATTACTTATTGCAAATGTTGAATAATGTTCAATATATTGCAGTATACAAATATTTATTATTTCCTTGGATTTAATATTTACTTAAGGGCTTACATACTCGTATTTTATAACGTAAATGATATATGTTATTATAGTGTTTAACAATTGAATCGTAGTCCATACTTATTTTTTTCAACCTTAAATTTAGTGATTGAAATTCGATTACAGCATTTCCAGTGAAAAATAATTAAATTTCCATCATCAATCATTCATCAACGTTTGAAGTACTACAACAATTTGGCAAATAAAAACTCAAACATACGAGCAGCAGCAAAAAAAGCCATCATAGTAGAAATTATAGACTCGCACAAACTTTTCAATCAACGACTATTAATTTTAAATACAACAAGTGCAAACAAACAGTCCATCAATAAAAAATACTGCACCTGAACCTAAAAATGAACAATGAAAATGCATGAAAAAAAGCGAAAGTTTTCTAGAGTGTTGTGCACGACGAATATATACCCTATAGGTGGAAAAACCATTATGTTTTCAAGCGTGAAAGTATATATTATATATTCTCAAGTTCTTTCTTGTTATTGTTCTTTAAAATGGTATTTGTTTTGGAAAAACCCGGTGAAGTAAATTGAATAAACTTAAATGTTTTGATATGAAATTTATTATAAATTATCGCTGATACTGTTCGAAAACAAATATACTCCTCATACATAGGCTCGGCCCTTACAGGGCATTACAAATTGTAAACAATTTCAAATAGGTTTGCATTTTTTATTACTTTCTTTGGTGTGCTGCATTTAAATGCAGATTGTTCCACTGAGAACCAACAAAAAGGTCATAAAATTCGAGCATTTTATACAAGAACAGAACGAGAAGCCAAAAATCGAAAAATAGAAAAACCAAAAACAAAAAATCGAAAAACGTGTATTGTGCACATTTTTGCAAAAATTGAAATCAATTATTCATGCACTTTTAGAGCGGTCAAAAAAGTAATTAATATGTAGGGATCGTCTGACATCTGTCTCTCTCATCCTCTTAAATTTATCTGCCTCTCTCTATCTGTCTCCTTTTCTGGTGCATTCTGAAAATTTATAGACAGTTGGGAAAAAGGATAAATAAAAACTGGCGGTGTGCTAAAAAATTAAAATCAAGCCACAATTGTTTTTGCTGGCGAGGAAGCGAGAAAGGAAGACGGAGAGAGAGAGAGGCAGGAAGGTGAAGTTTACCGTTCCCGTTGTTATTCCTGTTGCGAAACATATATGAGCCGCCACTGCGCCAAATAGTATGCAACAGTATTTGCAATAAATAATATTTCAACGGCATTGCGGACGCAAGTTAACCGTTTGCACTTTTCCCTGGCATCGTAGCACCTCTTACCTATTCCCTTTCCCTCTGCTACATTTCCATGTGCAAATGTGCAAATATTCACGTTGTGCTCCCCAAAAAGTATGCCACATTTTTGCACATCATTAAATAGATCATTTTTGTGGGGGCAGTGGCAAATAGGAAGAATTGAATAAAAGGTGGTTACTTGTCGGTTTCCATTTCAGATTTAAATGAAAGTATCTTTAAATTATATGAGGAAACTCAAAATCAATATCAATATCAGTAGAGGAAATATAAATATATGACAATAATATTGCACTATGTCTTATATTTTACAAGTATTTCCACTTTTAGATACATTTGTATACCCTTCTTCAAATATATAACATATAATATTTGTAATTTCTGCTATATGTTATAGATAATAATCCAACCTATATCTAGTTCCCATACAAATATATTTTTTTAGTTAAAGTTCTTTCTTTTAAAAAGGATTTTCACTTTAAAAGTGAATTTTCGATCTCAGTTTTGGCTTCAACTTCAAATCTCGACTCACTTTCATTGTCTATTAAAACTTTGTTGGTTATTTTTGAATACGACGCCGCCACTGTAGCAATGCAATCAAAATGTGCGCCAGTCAAGTGGGCGCCATATATCACACTTAAGATTATGGCCAGGCAGACATAACAGAAGCTCAGTCTGGACATGGATAGAGTCGGATGACAAGAGGAGAAGGAGAACATGGAGAAGAAGCGGCATAAACACTTGAATATAATTGTGGCAATTACAAAGAACACTTGAACAAGCATACAACACACTCTCATTTCCACACACACACACATACATATATATACATCACATAGGGCGTGCTGTCTGGTTGGCCAGGCACTTCACTTAATTAAACTCAAAATTGTTGATATTGTAATATTTATGCGCTCCGCTTGGCCCACTACTTAGGCTACTTACCGTCTACAGTTAGCTGTGTCAGTACTCGTACAGGCCACAGTCGGTGCCTACCTGGCTCCATGTGCTTTCAGCTGGAGTTGGGCAGATGTTTGTAGATGTTTATAGGGCAGGTTCTATAGAATATATAAACGAAATTTCTATAACTCAACTATGATATATGATATAGAATATCTGATAAATAACAAAATATATAGTATAAGGCAATTTTCCTAATATAAATATACAATATATATCTACATATCTTCGTTATTAAAATAAACTCAACTTCGTCTTATCCATGAACAGACTTGCAAGGTTTGTGAACTTTTTGTTCTCACTGTACTAACGTTTATGTTTGTCTGTTTCCATTTCCATTTCCGTTTCCGCTGCAGGTGCCATAAAACTTTGCTAGCATTTCACAATTTGCGCGCAGCTGTTTCGCTGCTCCTGTTGGCCGTTAACAGTCTCGAGCTGGCCAGGAGTCTACTGCCTCAGCGTCGGGCGGAGCAGCTGAACGAACTGTTCGACTCGATGCCAAGGGAACGAAATGTTTTGATTTTCATTGGTGCCGGCGCCGTATGGAACTCCTTGGCCGCTGTCCTCTTGACAATTATGCTAATGTCCTATCATCGTCTGCTCGAACGCAAAAAGGTGACAGGTGCGTATGTAACTGTGTGTGTGTGTATAGAAGTGTGTGTGTGTGTGCGAGTGTTAATTTGCGAGCTGCATTAATCGATGCCCTTCTGATTCCACAGTCTACCTGTATGGCAGCATCGCTGTGGAGCTGGTGATGTTCCTGCTGCGCTTTGACGAACTTGCTGGGGTGGTGCATTACGACGATATCTTGGGCCTGGAGACGTGCCTGGTTGCTGTGAATGCCATCGGTCTGCTTACACTGGCAGCCTTCGATGGTTATACCATCTATAAAGAGGTAAGTGGGGAAAGGAATATGGAAGATTGTAGCTGAGTTAAAGCAAGAAATAAAGTGAAATACTTTAAAGAAGATTTCAATGGGTTGTATAAGTTGGATATTCAGAATAATTATGGTAAGCAATATTATGTTAAAAGGGGTTATTTTACTGACATATTAGTAAGACTAAGAGAGGTTTAAAATACTGTCTGACTTGAAAAGTTTAACCTAACATATTGTATTAAATTATTTAAGAGTTCAGTCAGATTAGACTTAGGTCGGGAAAGAAACCTTACACTTTTTCTTTTAATCAGTTGAGAAAAGATAATCTAAACCACTAATCACAATCACTCCATTAAAACAGTTTATTTATTCGTTCAAATATTAATCAATTAATCCCTGATATGACAATTTTCCATTACGATTAATACATAAATTGTGCTGACAACTTTAAGCTTAATTTCGATTTCCTTCGCTGAGCTTTTCCAGTTTTGAACTTGTCCGAATGCGAAATCCCTTTATCGAATTAACATACAACTTGCCTGGAGAACTAGTTAAATATTTAAGCAGTGCAAGTTGTGGCTTGGGGAAGAGGGCGAAGACGATGGAAACGTCGCTCGGTGCTTGTGTCTTCTCATGCTTGACATTATTTCCGCTCGAGACCGGAAATCCAAAGTTGCCACACAGGACGCGGCGCACAGACACACAGACCTTGCCACACACACAAACACACATAGATAGAGCAGAGCAACAGTAATAATAAGAAGGAGAAGAAGAGTGGGAAAAGAAAAGAGCCGCAGCGCAATAAGCGCAGCACAAAGTAGCAAAGCAAATAAAAACATTAAAGTTACATTAGACGATTTTGTTGCTTACCTTTTTGGCTATGCAAAGAAAGGCGGCAGCAGGCCGAGTAGGAGGAGAAAGGGAAAGGGGTAAGGGGCTGCTGTGGGGTAAACACGGACAACGTATAAAACGTGCAACTTACTGTTGCTTATACTCGTACAAACACACACACAAACACAGCTGGTAAGCAGGTTCCAAAGTTGGACCACGACTTGTGCTCGTCATTGTTATGCAGCCAAAATGCACTAATGCTGTTGCATACTTTAAGGTGCACCACACACACACACACACATACATACGCAGTGTGTGGGCGTATGTGTTGCTACACAAATGTGCATATCAAATATTAATCGTTGCAGCCCAGTTGGAAGTGGAACAAGAAAGAAAGACAATCATTCGCATGTCGTAGGTTTTATACCCTTTAGGGTATACAGCTTCATTGAAAACCTCGTTTTTAACGGACTGTTTCTATGAAAACTATACAATTTAGTGGTCGGATATAGATTAAATTTGAATAGACAATAAAATACATCTTAAACCTTAAACTCAAATAGTTGATTAGCAGTAACTTGGAAAACAATGTTGGCTTTCTTACAAAAAGCATAGTTTCGGCCGACAACCTTTTGATGGTTCTTTGGTTCTGTTTCAGTGAAATTTTGACAACAAATTCAACACATACTATAGCAACATAAATTTACCGATAGTTTTTATGGCATCTATACGAGGTTTCATGAAGATAGTGTGAAAACTGACAGACTAGTTTGCGGACATATATAACATATATAACGATTTTGATTAAAATTATATATATAGGGTGCATATATATTATTGGTGTATTTTTCTAATAGATGGCGTTATACAAATAGTATTTCGTGTTTCGTAATAAAAAAGTTTTTCTGATAGTTTTGTGATTGTTTGTTTAAATTCTTAATATTCAGAGATGTATTGATATTTTGCCAGATACACTTAGTAAGCGTATACAAAGTAGTGTAACTTGTTAGAGTGCCTATTTCTGGATATAACGTTCACGATAATAATGCACTCTCAGCATAATTGCATAATATGTAAATGAAATCGCAAATATTTACAAAACAGTTTCTAAAGTCAAGTTGAACAGTAAGTTAAAACTTTGACACAAACATGAGCTGAACGTGCTTACTTATCGGTTATTCCATCTCTGCCCCATCGATTGTGCGATGCTAAATTTATGTGCTGGCATGTGCTCAAGAGCGTCCCTCCTCTCTTACGGGGTTTCCTTTTGAGATATTCATGCACATGTCGTATGAGTAATATTCAAACATCAAATCAATGCCAGCTGAGGCTAAAAAAGCCAAAAGGGAAGCCAAACTTTAGTTGATTTTCGGGGAAAAGAAACCGCTTCAAAAAAAAGGCAACGAAAAAATATTTAGAGCTGTTCCAAGTTTGATTTTCTTTGTGATTTCATCAAGAAATCTTAAATGCTGATTGCAAGTATAAAACTATTTTGAGTCTTGAAAAACTGTGAAGAAATGAAAGTACTATTCAACTTTTTCCAAGTTCAATTTCTGAAATTAATGAAAGCGAGAGCTAAGAACTAAGTCTGATAGATCTTATAAATATTCCCACAATTCGTCTTATTTCTAGTTCCCTAGTTCTTATTTCTAGTTTCGCTATCGCAATTGCTGGGAAAGTGCATTTGGGAATGGGGGCATATGCAATTTGCTGTACCCACATGAAAGACGCCCCGCAGTATGCTATACATTTTGAGGTGATTGCGAAAGTTGGGCCAAGTGCAGGCGAATGTCATTGCGATAGGAAGCATCGCCATAGACTATGGCATACAATTGAGCGTGGGGCATTTGTCAACATGCATCCCAACATCCTCCATGCCGTTCTCCCCCTTCTTAGTACTTCCTCACTCTATCTGACTCTCCCTCTTAACCACTTTCATAAAGATGAAGTACCGGAAACTGCGGCACTGACAAAATGCCGCTTCACGTGCCTTGCCACACAAGAGAGTGAGAAAGAATGTGAGTAATGGGAATGGAGGGAAGGAGGGAGACGGAGGAGGAGGCGGCACCAACCTAATTTGGGCGCCGCCATGCAGTGCATAATTTTAATAAAGGAAGTTGGTGGCGTGACTGTGGGCGTGGCAGCAAGAGGGGGCGTGAGCAAATAATGCCATGCAACGTTGAGCACAAACCCGAAAATACAAACAACTGCAAAGATTGCGTCCGTATGGATGGGTGGGTATGCGTGACTAACAGATGCGCTGTAAATGTTGTAGCCAGTAAAACTTTGAATTGAACTGTATATTGCACGATATAAAAGAATGTCAATTAAATGGTTAAGCAACGTTACTCAACTACCCCATTGACTGTACTTGCAGGGTATCAAGCCATGCGAAAACTAGTCGCGTTATTGTTGTTATTGCAGTTGTTGTCGCCGCCGTTGTTGTTGTTGTTGATGCTCAAAAACGGATGTTGAGCGGAAGAGAAAGAGAGAGGGTGTTGTGAGGGAGTGAGAGAGAGAGAGAGAGAGAAGAGGAGGAGGCATTTGCATTTGCATTTTGGCAGAGCGCGTAAAATTAGCTGAGCAAATAGCCGCAATGAGGAGGCAGAGAGAGAGAGAGAGGCAGAGGCATGCGAGACTGACTGAGATGACAATGCAAAAGGTTTATTTAATTTAACAGGGGATTAGCGTAGTAGGAGAAGTGGGTACAGCAAGGGGAAGGGCAGTCGCTTGTCGCATAGGGGCGCAATTGTAAGCTCTGCACTGGGATTTTAATATGTTTACATTTTAATTGAGGTTAAGCGCAGATTTGCTCTTCCTCCACTCTTCGCCCCCCCTCTTTCCCTCTCTTTATCTATCTCTCAAAGCGCATTTCGGCAAATATTTTATTTATGCCAAAAGTGTTTGCATGCTTCAAGGCGTTGCGTGCTTGACCGCATGCGGCAGGGCGCCGCAAAAGCGACAGCTTGTGAGCCACACGAGATGCTTAAGTGCAACAAATGCCACAACAACTGCCAAGCTGGGCAACAGCAGCAACAACAACTGCAACAACAACAACAACATCAACTGCAACTGAACAAAAGGCTGGCAAAAGAAAAGCCAAGCAGTCCGTCCAGACGAAGTGCCATTGTTAAGGCGTTGAGCAGCACACAAAACGTGTTGCATGCCAAAAACAACAACTGCACGAAGAAAAAGTAGAGTAATGGAAGGTACACTAGTTAATACCCTATTAATTTGCTCTGTGTTCTTAACACAAAATGTATTGCAAATTTCTTAAAATCCTAAAATCTAGTTATTATCTTCTTTTGGACAGATTCTTAATAAGGTTTGACTGATACAAAGGATATCTTTTAAAAGTATTGAATTTGTACAGAAGATTATTTAATATATAGCAACTTTAAACTTATCTTAATGAATCTATGTACATTCAAATAAAATATTAGTCAATACTCTTAAATAAAGTTAAAATTATATTGCCTTCATTCATTGAAAACATATTTTCCATGCAAAATATATTTAAGATGAACTTCCAATAATCCTGAGCATATGAATTGAGTACCATTGGAACCTATTCTTATCTATATATTCTTTGAAATATCCTTTATAAACACTTCATAGGGTAGCTCACTACAAGTGACAATAACACATGCAAGCAAGGCTACAAAGTGTCATCTTGTCTTTTTGTTGGCGCAAGTCTAGTGTCAGCCAGGGTCGGTAGAAAGGAAGGCAAAGAAAAAATAAGAGAAGAACGGGAGGGTTGCATTGTGAAATGAAATCTGTTGGAAAAACTTAAGACCAGTTGCTAAGTTGCCTCTGAGTTATGGTCCAGTTTTGGACTAGGCTTTTGTGCGCCTTTCTTGTGCCTGAAATGCGCCAGAAAAACGTTTGCAAGTTGTGCGGCATGTCAGGACTCTTCTTAAACTTAATTTAAGAAACTGTAGGGAATTAAGATGTCTCACTTTATGTATATGAACAACAACATGTTTTACTTGCAGCGCTATCGTGACGATTACCTGGAGGACTACGATCGCATTGGGTATAAGCACTCACTGGCTACCTTCTACTCCAAGACCTGTTTCTGGTGGCTCACTTCCCTGCTCTGGCTGGGTTATAAGGAACCCCTTGAACTGGAGGATCTCGGTCATATGCGCTTGGAGGATAGCGCTAGGGCGCATTATGATCGATTTTTATATATCTACACGGAGAAAGTGGTGAGTTTTTTTAGGTTATGGAAAGTAGGAAATTCAATAAATTAAATTAAATCTTTCTTAATTAAATGACGCTTAAAGTGACTTAAGTTATGCCTAATTCTAAAGTTACTTTCGATATATTATATATTTATAATAAAAAGTATGTACTATATAAGGTACTTAAGATTCAGTTCAAATATAATATAACAGTATCTTAAATGATGATTTGAGTTATTAAGTAGGTAAGTAGAAAGTCTTTAAGCAAAGCAAATAATATTGAAATATACATTTAAGCATTTCAGTTTTTATTAAAAGAAACTTGTATGTCGTAAATAAAGTAAAGTATTTTTACAGTCACTTGGAGAATTTGAGACAATAAATTTGCAACCAAACTCGATTAAAATAAGTACAGTAAGCGCTGGCTAACGCTTTCAGTCATACTTCAGTATTAAAGAGAATCAGTTGTTAGTATTTCCGACAAATATTAATATAATATAGTTGATAATTATAGTGTCAGAAAATATTAAATAAATTTAAAATAAGTTTCCCTCACTTGCCATCAGTAAGCTGTCAGCCAGCAAAAGTTTTCACTGTGGTAAATAGCCCATATTTGAATGCATTAAACGCAAACTTCACGCATTAAGCGTCATTTAATTAAAAAGCATACATTTTAAGCATAAATAATTAAATGCTGTTGGCCAAAAAATAAAAAAAAAATCCCGCAGTTACAATTGAGTCTTCTCTTCAGGTCTGCATGGTGAGCAAGGAGAGAAGACGAGGAGAGGGCGAAGAGGAAAAGGGTGTTGCAAAGTGGGAAATGTGGAAAAGCACGAGCTGCCATTGGACTCTGTTGAATTTCCATTAAGAAAATATTGTATTTCATTTGCGAAAAGCACAACAAGCAAATTGCTTAATTATTTATTTAAATGCAATGCTGTCGTTGCCCAACGGCAATAAATTATCAATGCAAATAACAACAACCAGAACAACAACAACAACAACTGTAACAATGAGTACAGCGAAAAGTGAAAAACGATGCTCATAAAGCTGGAGAGAGACTCAGCCATTTTGCTTGATAACAAAGTGAAAGTTTTGTCATTGTTTGTTATTGATGCCCTGCACTTATCAGTGAAAGAAAGATAGAGATATATATAGAAAGAGGGAAATAGAAAAGAGGGAGAAAGAGAGTGAAAGACGTAAGAGCCAAGCTAAAGGGGTATTTGATGAAATGACAAAGAGCTGCGTAGTCGATTCAAACAATTCTGTCTAAGTGCATAAAAAATGGTTTTTGTTGAAATATTTCCAATACAATTATAATGGAGTGTTGACAGATACCCTATATAAATAATGGTATGTATGCTCCAAATCTATATACCTTAATATTATTTAAATAAGCTCTTTATGAAGTCAGCAACTTTCAATTTGCTTATCACCCATGCAGGGTATTACACAGTCTATGCGATGCACACTCAAGCCGATCTTTTTTAATGGTTATTTATATGCGAAATATTGTGATATTTTTATGACAAAGCGAAGCACGAAGCAGCCAAATAACGTATTAAGCGTCTGGCATTAATGTGCTTATTAATTACAGTTAATACAAACTGCATGGCGTATACGTAATGTTAATACATATATGTATGTAAAGCAAAATGCATTCGGCAGAGGGAGTATAAGGTTTTTTACATTTTTAACAATGAGTGTATTTTGAATTACTTAGGAGAGTTTTATCTTTAAACTAATATATACTTTCGTATTTTGAACTAGACTTTTTAAATGAATAACTAAAATAATTGATCTTTTACTTGAAAGTATTAATTAGGTAACTTTTTGAACAATTATTATTTACACAAAATGTTATAATGAATATTTCGTATTTATTTTATATATTTATAATCTATATAACATTATAATAAATATTAATGTAACTAAGAGGAGTTTAGTTACTCCAATAAATTGTTTTTTGATTTACTTTTGCAGAGAGTAATATTGTCATTTTTATTATTAAGTATTGTAATTGTAACTTATTAAGTTATATTATCTGTTTATTCTTCGTCATCTCTCAACTAAATTTATTATCAGGATAGTTATTATGCTAGTTATAGTTTATTATGTGATTTATTGTATAAACTATTGCATACTCACTTCTTCACCATAATCGATTCTATTCTCTTCTTTTTTTTTGTAGAAAAAGTCGAGCTCCCCGCCCTCCCTGTGGTACTGTTATATAAAGAACAGTTGGCGCATGTTTGCACTGGGCGGCATTCTAAAGTTGTGCGGTGATTTATTTGCATTGATTGGTCCACTTGCCATACAGCAAATAGTGCAATATATCGAAGGACTGTACGCCCAGGCGCGGGCACAGGTTGAGGAGGCCGGAGGAATGGGATTGGGTTCTAACCCGAATGCGGCCACAGATGCTGCCGATGTCGATGTCAATGGCATTGCCGATGCTGATAACCCTGTTTACTATGATAATGATGATGTTGATGTTGACAACGGAGGTGGGCCCTTTGGTCTGGCGATTGGCATCGGGCAGCATAGCGTGAGAATTTACTATGCCAGCTGGTCGGATTTGCTAACAAATGGCTGGAGCATTGCTTGGCTGGTGCTGTTGGCCGCACTGGCGCAGGCCGCATTGTCGCAGGCCTCGACGCATGTGCTCAATATGACGGGCATCAGGATTAAAACATCGCTACAGGGTCTAATTTATCGCAAAAGTTTGCTTCTAAATGCCGGCAGTGCTGGTTTTGGTGGTGGTGCTGATGATGCTGGTGCTGCTGATGATGCTGATGTTAGTGGTGGTGCTGGTGGTGGTGGTAGTGGCAACCCTACGGCCAGAGTTGTGCAACAGAATGGCGACATTAAGTTGACTCCCAATGCACAACAACAAACGGAGCGTTCAGGCGGTGAGTGTTTGGCTTTATATAACACCCATTTTGTTGCTGTCTCTCTCTCTCACTCACTCTTCTCTTCCTCACTCTTCTACCGCTTTACCCTAATCGCCTTCCCTCTTCTGCTGGCAAATGTGCGTTTGGTGTTAATTGAAAGTTTTACGGACGCAGTGTTTGCTTGGCCAGCGTACCTAGCGCACACACCGCACCAAGTGTCCACGTGTAATTGGCTTAAATGGGCGTGGCTGCGCCCAATTGTTGACCACTCCTCAGCCCCGGCACATTTGTCGTTGTTATCGCAGTACATGTAGCATTTGTTTTTAGATACGATTAGACCATTTTTCGTCAGCCGTAAAGACAAATTGCTTTTCGATCAGCTTAGCTCGTTTAACTCTCGCTCCCCTTCTCTCTTTACTTTCTCCCCATCTCTCTCTCTCTCTCCCTTCACGGGTTTACTGCCGCCACACGGGCTTTTATGATCGAATTATTCGGCCCTCTCATAGATTGGCTTTATTTCAATCAGTTCACCATAAAAGTTAGCAGTGCACTCGACGTTCATTCAATTTGGCCCTCTAAAGGGACTAGACAGTCTAAGTACTTTTGTAATGGTATTGCGATTAGAGTAAGGTTAGTTTAGTTATCGAGCTGCCAGAGTAAATGATTCGATATATATCGAGCTTTACATTTATTTTTGTCTGTTCTGTGAAGTAAAACTTGGCAACTTATACTTTTTAATTGATTAATGAAATGTAGTAGAAGATGCGGGAATTGCTTGATTGTTTAATACATTATATAAATATATTACAACTTCCAATAATACATAATAGTTCCCCCTTTTAAAAGCTGTTTCCTTCTACAAATGACTTTCCTTTTGCTGTATTTCTTCAAGGTCTTCACGATATCGGCGCCATTACAAACCACATGACGGAGGATACGCTCAACATAATGCAATTCTTCTGGATCTCTCACTACGCCTGGGCCATTCCGTTCAAGGTTCGTATCGGGTAGGGAAGGAGGGAGATACACACAAAAATTAAAAGTTATTTACGAGCATCTTGTGTGCCATTTTCGCTGGCAGAATTTTCACTCAAAGCTTATTTATTTATTTACGATGCTGTTGTTGTTAGTGTTGTTGTCATTGCTTCCTCTGCTTTAATCAGTGTGTAGACTGCAGATTTATTATCTCATGGCGTAATTGGTCGTCTATAAATTGCAAGTGCATTTGATTTGTATTTTATATTTGCGCAATTTCTTACAAACTACAAACGAATTGCAATTTTATTTGCACTTTGCATTCAAATGTCACTGCAAAGCGTTGTACAAATATTTGAAAAGGCCTTCGGCATATGTACACGTATGTGCGAAGTAAGTATAAACTATGTATTGAAGACTAAAGAGAATTTTTATGTAATTGCACAGTGATGAAATGTTATAAATTCACTAAGAGTTAAAGTATGAGCTGTCCGATGGACCTATGCGTCGCTGTGAAGAAATATTAGAAGAAAGTAAAAGAAGAAGAAAATATAAATACATACAGAAGATATACCAAAGTATAATATATAAAAGTAAGAATAAATATGCATTATATATTAATAATCATATACAAATTATGAATTGTAAGGTATTTTATAATCGATTTTGAAAATCCGTTCTTGGAAAAGTAAGCAATTGAAATGTACTTGTGACGTACGTTTGTTGTACTTTATTTTCAGAAGCATCGCTAAACGAATCTAAGTATGAAGATTGAAGCTTCATTTCAACTTAGTTTCCCTAACTTAGTACCTAGTAAACATAAAGTTTATGTATATATATAAAATATTCCACAATAATTTACACCTTTTATAATAGTTTTATGCAATTTGGACTGCTGATTATATGATGCGCACACACAAGCAACAGATAAACGCATAATTAATTCACATTAAATGGAGGTGTGTGCAGACTTATGTGCCCCAGTATGGCCCCAGTGTGGCCCGAGTGTGGCCCATGTGTGTACACATTTTGGCATAATTAGCCATGAGGTTGTATTTACTTAGGGCCCCACTTGAACCGAGTCTCGAAATGAATGCTTCGGCAGGAGGCTTAGGATTTGCGGTGGTATTGTTCGTCCTGTGGAACTGTCCACAGGCAACAGCTGCATTATAATTTACTCGTTTGTATGCAGTTCGATTCCAATCGGATTTGCAAGAGAACAGTGAACACAGAATGAAGCCCAAGCCAGAGTCACGTCCAAAACCAAAGTGGCCTAGGCATTTGTATCTTGAGATTATTGCGTAAAAAATTAATTAACATTTAAGTTGTATCAATATCATCATTGTGATCTCAGAGAGATTTATCTTATTTGCATGATATTCGACTGGAATTTGTCGAAGAGATTATACATTACGATGGTAGCTAATAAGCGCACAAATGTAGAGGGTACGGAGTTCATCAATCAGTCAGAACTTGGGCTAGCATGAATTTGTCAATCATTGAATTATCAGAATGCCTTCTCTTGTATATATTGTACATACATACATATGATCAGCATTTCATATTTGAGAGTCCTTATCTAATACAAATAAATATAAATTAAATTACAATTTATTTTATGTTATGATTGTTTAAATATTCAACGAATACATTTATAAAAAAAAAAGAATGAGCTAGATACGCATGAAAATGATTTTATTTAAGTTGGTTTTATTCGAAAATTGTATGCTTTCCCAACATTTAACAGAGTATTATTATAAAATTCAATAACTGAAAACTATACGTAGATATGAACATAATGTGACGTTAGCAGTTCAGCATAGAACGTTACTGACTTGTCATATGACAGTCTATTAATGCCAGATAATAATTAAGATTTAGGTTTTTGAGTTTACAGTTAATTCATTATAGTTTAATAATTATTGAATGCTCTCTCTATTTAAAGTTATCTGAAACTGTCATTTGAATAGAAATACCAGAGAAATTTGTCACTTGCAAATAATTACACAAGAAGCTGTCCTGCTCAAAGTCTGGGATTGCATTGCAGTTGGACTCAGCCTCAACTCAGTTGTATGAAACTACCACGGAAGTGTATATATTGTGTGAGAGCGAGACAGAGAGTGTTCTTCAAGGATTACGTAAAATAACCAAATAATTTACTTACAACTTAATTATCTCTTGGGCTTGCCGTGTCTGCAAAATTTGCATAAACAAATCAATTGGATGCCAGACATGTTCCCCAGCAACATATATAATATGATATATACAATATGTATATATATTTGTATATATACATTTACACTACCATTTGCATTTACATTTGCAGATTGCCATCGTCATCTATCTGCTGTATCTGAAGCTGGGCATAAGTGCAGTGATTGGAGCCATTGTGTGCATACTCATAATGACCCCGCTGCAGTTTCTCATCGGGAAGGCGATGTCTAACAATGGACACTTGATAGCGGTAAGTATGATGGCATCGATGGGGGAAATCTTCCGTGTCTGTGTCTCTCTCTGTGGTTATCGTCGCACTTAATCCAATATCAAATTGAATTTAATTAAGGCATAAAACAATGGTATTGAAATTCATTTAGTATTCTCAAATTTGGTGAGCACGAAATGGTACGCACTGTGGTCCAGTATATTTAAGAGAGAGGAAAAGAGAAAGGAAGGTGGGGGGTTTTAGAAAGAGTGAGAAAGACAGGCTATTTGATTTTTGCATTGTGCTGGTCAGTTTTGTTTGCCATTTCGCCTCGAGTTCTGAATTTGTTTGTGGGATTTACAGAGCATTCTCTCTCCCTCTCTTTTTCTCCCTCTCTCTTCTCTGCTCTCTGTGGAAGTTTGGCTGAGCTGTTGTTGCCACTGTCGGCTCATTAAAAGTTTCCTGTTAACAGATTTGTGGTCAATTTAAAGTTATTGCCAGACTGGTCAACTTCAGTTAATTGAATTTCGGTTTCTGGTTTTGGGCCAACTGTTCTGTTCGACTCGGGATCGTGCTTCTGTCCAGTTACTTACGACCAATGCCAGTTTCCTGTGTACGAGTATAAGGTTGAAATAAGCACAAATATTTAAGGATGAAGGAGCATTTTGATTACAGGGAAGTTTGGAGAGCATGTAAGGGGTACTAGTAATCCTTGATGTTGTGATTTTAGTTGCAATATCTTTAAATACAACAGAAACAATTTGTATAGTTATACAATAATAAAATTATATTTAATTGCAATTATATTTAATTGCAATAATAAGATATAATTTAATATACTTTCAACTGATTTTACATTTACTATGCAGAAATACACAGATGAACGTCTGAAGAAAATACACGATACGTTGATAGGCATAAAGATAATTAAACTCAATGCCTGGGATGATGTGTTTCTCAAGAAGATACAAGCGGCACGCAAGAAGGAATTAAAGTATCTCTATAAGGATGCCTTCTTCTGGACCTTAATGAGTAAGTGAAGAGTTCATTGAGTTAACTTAACTAACTAATTTAGAAACTAAGTGAACAATAAAGAGATATTTATTAGTATTAACATATTGTAATTTACTTATCACTTTTCTTTAACCTTCTTTCCAACTGCTTCTTTGTAGACATATTGACTCACATTTCCACGGTGCTGGTGACCTTTGTGACCCTGACCGTCTATGTCTGCCTGCCAAAGGATACACGCCATGACTTCAGTGCAAGTCACCTGTTCTCAGCCTTGGCGCTGTTCCAGCAGCTAACGGTGCCACTGCTGATCTTTCCCATCACGGTGCCCATCATTATAGCGGCACGCGTGTCGACGCGTCGTCTGGAGCGTTTCCTGCATGCACCCGAGATACAGAAGCAGTTCGAGGGTATCCGCAACATGGCACGCATTCTGAGCAAAAGCGACGCTTCGCTGGACATGTATGAGACGCAGGAGAAGTCGAACATGACGTTGCGTACGGCGCAGGCAGAGAATCGAAGGAATGAGCAGCGTCAAGCATTGCGTATCTTCATACCACAGGAGCCAGCCTCGCCGGCGCCTCTGGCCCAATCGGAACCCATTACACCGCTGCTCCAGAGCAATGGCGAGCCAACGGCAGAGGATGCAACACCATCACCGCCACCGCCTGCGCCGCCAGCAGTGTCGCAAGCTGACCCCGTTGTGGGTCACCACCAGGTGGTGCAACAACGTCGTGAGCTACTTCGCAATACTCCCTATGTGGCCATCAGACCACCCAAGTTGTTTGGAGGCACCGCGGAAAAGCCTCTGGAGTTCTCGGTGCTGCGTGCTCGCAACTCGGATAGCTGGCGGCGTGATTCATTGCTGCTGAAGATGCCCGACGACATTGCCGTCTCGATCAACGACGGTCTCTTCTCCTGGCAGTCACAACGCAGCGTGGCCCAAGTGCAGCTGCATGTCCCGGAGATGGCCATACCCAAGGGCAGGCTGACCATCATTGTCGGCAAGAACGGCAGCGGCAAGACATCGTTGCTCTCGGCGCTGCTCATGGAGATGCCGCTGCTGGCGGGGAATATGTTCTGGCATAAGTAAGTACATCTTTGCCTCTTCCTTTTGGCTTTTGTTATGTTTTCTGTATTCTTATGCCGCTGGAATTACTTTTTAATTAAGTTCTTGACTGTTGTCTGCCATTTTCTGTTACTAGACTGAGCCCTATATCTATACGGAGTATTCCTCTGAATTGTTGTCTAGATTCGTAGTCCTTTTTTCAACTGTCCCACTCCTGTTGACTTCGGTCTCTCGAGTCTCTCTTACAGCGTCTTAGCTGTAACTCTTACTTTATTGTCGATCAGTTCTAACCTCTTTTAACAAATAATATCTCGACCACTCACATAATACTTTCTTCTCAAACAGACACAATCCTAGGCAATTGTGCTTCTCACATGCCCAACTATACCAGGTATGCCAAGTGCATTTCAATACACTTGATTTGCGAATCAAATTGAATGTAGTACAATAAATAAATGTAAAAATAAATGGGAAAACAGCAGGAACTCGCATGCCCAATTTCCCCTAATTTCCCCCGCCTGGCAATAAATTTCGTACACTTAATGTGCCTGCCAGAGTTGTATATAGAGTATAGCACAGTGAGGAGGTACATCTATAGGCATGTTCCGGGCATTACTGCGTTGCATATAGAACGCATATTATGCCAATGCATTTCAATGGCAGCCCTAAAAGTAGGCAACAAAAATGAAAACGAAATCGCAACTTGTGAATCGCAATGCGAAATGTTACACAAATACACGTGTATGCAGAAGTGTATGTGTATGTGTATGCGTGCGTGTGAGTGTAAGGAAATTTATTGAAAACATTGCGAAAGGCGTCGGAAAGGAAATATGGGGGAGGCGTGACTGAAATTGGAACTGCAGGAGATGCGTTCGAGCTTATTGCATTTTATTTATGGCTCGCTTGAAGGCCAAGAAAACCGAAAAGTGAACTAGAACTTAACTGGGAAAACTTGCAAGCAGCTTGCTTTGTATGCTTTACCAAATTGCCAGCCAGCATGCAAAAGCCCAAAAGGGAAGATGTTGCAGAGCAGCGGAGAAGGGGGCCATACAATTGGAAAACTTTAATTAAACGTAGCGGAGTGTGAAAACAGACGAATGTGATGCCAGCACGTGCGTTTTGAGGCCCATTGTTTATACAAGTGCCGAGCAAGTGAGTGGCTAAAACAAATGTCGGCTCCAATTAAAGTTTTCTAACCTTGAATCATCTGACAAACTGCCAGTGGGGGCCAATTTATGAATGCGAGTGTGAATAGTGCGACGAGGCAGCAGCACCAGCACAGGTTGGCTAATTAATTTGAGTGTACAGCAAAAATTATGCAATTAAATGCCGTTAAATGAGCAAACAAACTAGGGGCAGGCCATGTTTCCCTCTCTCGTTTGCTACTCACCCCTCCCACCAGCAGCCCTACTCCTGCTTTAGGACCTTGCAGCAGCAGCAGCAGCAGCAGCAGGAGTCAAGGCTGTTGTTGACACAACGGAAAATGGTACATAAATAATTCAAATATTTACTTGGGGGCGTGTCAGCATAGCGGTAGTTAGTTGTCCCCTCTCTCCGCCCAATCACCTCCTGCACGTCTACTAACAGGCACAACGAGGCAAAACGTGCGTAATCTAAGCCAGCGCAAAATGTCAAATGAGGAGAACATGAGCAGCACAACAGCAACAGCAAAATAAAGGAGAGAAATAAAGCAAAAGCAAGTTAAAGTTGACGCTTAGGCGCAAAAAATAGTTCAGCACAAGAAGGATCTGTTGATTAGATATGGTGCTGAGGTCCTTAATATATCCTTAATATATTGAAACCCTTTTATATCTACCCCTTCCCTTGACAATACCTTATCTATTCATTGTAAATTGTATTTGTTTTATTGTAGTTATTTGTTCAAGTTTATTTTCCATTTTCATTGTAAAATAAAATGTATATATCTAATATATACTGTTATTTACTTAATTTACTTCGTTTTAAACTTAAATTTGTTAGCTAAAAGAATTTACTATGTCAACTACACACTTCATTTAAGTATTCTCTGCAGCTGCAATGGAAATTGAGAATAGGAACATTAATTCTACCATTAAATTCAGCTTAAACTTTCTCTTCGATTCAATTTATTGCTAATCAATTAGTTAAACTAATTTGCATTTTACTGTGGGAAGAATGCACAGTCACACTGCCAAAGAAAGCTATTGTGAGGCGCACGGCTTTTAAGCCATTAAAACGCATCACGCATACGCGCCGTTGCACCTTTTGCAGCTTGGTGCAAATTTAAATGAATGAACGCGCGTTTGTCGCAAATGTCGACGAAAGTTAATGCGCCAGGGCGAGGGCTGGGACAAAACTGGGACAACTCTGGCGTCAGTCGTCAGTGGCATGCCGCATGTTGCATGCCTCATGCGTCTTGTGGCACTTAGTGCCAGCAGCCCAGCAATGTGTAACGTAAAATGCGCAACAATTTGCAAGACAGGTTGTAACGACAGCGAGATATGCTGTAAGTGAGAAGGGAAATACATGAAGAACTTGACATATTACATTGGAATTTAATATAAATGAAAAAAAAAAAAAATTTACTTTATTTTAAAATGAAATATACCGAAGAATCCGAACAACTTTTGCTGGGAATGCACAAATTAAATGCATCCAATCGCTGTCAGCGTCGACGTCAGCATCAGCGTCGCCGCAGTCATTCAACATATTTTTACAGTCGTTTCCAGGCGCATCACGTGATGCGGTAATTTATCACAAAATGTCTGTATATGTTAATTTTATTGCACATAAAATAAAAGCTGAGAAAGGCAAGTTGGCAGAGGAGAGGAAAAGGGAAACGAAGGAGGAAAGGGCACACACTTCGCCTGTAACAAAGTGCCCGAGCAAAGCGAAGGCGTGGCTTGCCATATAAAAATGCATTTAACAAGCAAAAATCGCACACACCAGCAGCAGCAGCAACAGCAGCAGCAACAGCAGCAGCAGCCGCCTGGCGAATGGAGCTGAGTGTGCCGCATCCGCATCCACAGCCAGGATGCGCCTTGGCTGCTCCTGTTGATTTTTACTCTGCTGCCCCGCTGCCCCTTTCTTCTTTTTTCGTTCCGCCTTGGCAAACGCAAAATGTGCAATAATTTCAATTACTGTAATAAATGTCTGTGTTGTTCGAGCTCTGTCTCGCTCACGCTGCCTCTCTCTCTCTCTCTGCTTCTCTCCGTCTCTGTCGTTTTTGGCTTGGCAATTTATTGTAGGGCTGCACACACACATACACACGGACTGTGGCATAGATTGCAGAAGCCACGTGAACTTAACGATTGTTAAGTGTGTGCGCTTTTGTGATTTTCAGCTGCCAAACGACGATATAACGATACCAGGCAGGGGCAGGCGGAAGGACAAGGGGGTATCCATGTCTAAGCTCACTGCGTCCAAGTTCTGTTTGATATGAGGTGCAAAGTGTGATTTAATGGCCCGTGTGTGTGAGTGTGGTGTGTGACGACTCGCTGTGAATTGCTCAGCGCTTTGCTTAAACGGGTCAACGGGGCGCATACGTAATGTGACTTACGCGCAGCGTTAAGCGGTCACTGCGAACAAAAGTTCACTTAAACTGACAAACAGCTTAATCATTTCGACAGGATTGCAATACATTTGTTACTAAAAATCAAAAACAATTTCGTAGAATTAAATTCAAGTGTCGAACTTTTTATTTCTAGTATTCTTCTCTTACCTCTTGATATCAATTTTTTTTTAAATTTTTTTATTCCAAGCTATTCTTATAGTAGGAAGATGTATAATCTAAAGGTTATACGAAACTAACCATACACACTGAATTTCTTGTTTTAAGTCTTAAAGCTGCTAAGATTGGCTGATATTTTCTCTGGGTTATTTCGGTAGCAATTTCAATCATGATGTATGAATTGCTTGCACTCAAAAGTGGCTGCAAATCAAACAAATCTCGGTTCGCATCTCGAGCAACAATTGTTAATTCAATTAACTCAAGATACTCGTAAACCGCACAAGTGTGGCAGCATTAGCCATCATTATGACAGTTTGTGAACAGCGTCATAGGTGCCTATGGTTATCGTAGTGTATGTGTGTGCGTGTGTATTTGAAATAATTTGACAGGCGATTACAGTGGGCCTGGTCGCAAGTCTGTGGTCTGTAGCAGCCGTTCTGTGGTCGCCAAGAAAACCAATCACTTTATCTGCACCTCACGCGAGTCACTTAATTATGCCGCGAGTGTGTGTGTGCTGTAGTGTAGTTAAGTGCTATCATTGTGTGTGTGTGTGTCTGTGTGTTTGTGCATGCCTTGCTTCTGCGGTTTATGCAGCGAAAGTTATCATTTAAGCCGCTTAACCAAATTGCAGCTAATTAATTGAAGTCATTCGCATTTGCGATAATTAGCGATGTCACGTAAAAGCGAAAGCAACTCTCTGTGTGTGTGTGTGCGTGTGTGTGTACTCTGCTTGCTGTGTTGATTAACGGTGAAAGTTTATAGCTTAGGGGCATTCGAACTAAACTACAGTTTAGCTAAGCTTAGTTGGCAAAGCGTTGTAATTCGAGCTTGGTTCATGGGTATTTTGCAGAACGAGTTCATTTAGAACCGGATATACGTGACTAGGAGATTAAGCAATGTGAATATTTAGTTCTATTAAGACTTTCGATAATTGTTTATTATTAAATTATAAGGAAGTATATTTATATATTATTATCATAGTGTTTTCATATTAATATATTTTTCTATTTCAAAGCTTTAACGAAAATCTTGTAGTTAAAATATTATACAAAGTCGTGTAAACCTTTTTGTTATATATTCAGCTGTAAGTTTTGATTTTTAGAAATTTCGTTATCATGTTTCTTTTTTAAATATTATTATGTTTCGCCTTTTAAACTGTTAAGTTTAACTGGCGACTTTTAAAGTTCGGATTCAATAAAGAACCAAAAAACTCTTTAGTAATTTTATGATTTATTTTACCACAGATGCAGCTATAAATTTCGATTTAGTTTATCATTTTTTGCACTATTTACGATCTTCACTATAACCCTTAGTAAATTAATTCCGATTAATCAATTCTATTTAATGTATTCTTTTTATTAATCCTCTCTTCTAATTAATGCAGAAACTGCACCATATCGTATGTGCCACAGACACCGTGGCTACTGAATGATACCATCAGGGAGAACATATTGTTTGGCGAATCATTTCGACCAAAGCGTTACGATTTTGTGCTGAATGCCTGTGCACTTAAACCGGATATTGAACTAATGCCAAGCGGCGACTTTACGATAATCGGCGAGCGGGGCATCAATCTGTCCGGCGGACAAAGGCAGCGTATCGCGATAGCACGTGCAATTTATTCATCGGCCAATGTGGTCATTATGGTAAGTACTTCTAGCAGCTCCTTGGGTGCCACCGATAAACCCAAGGCCAAGGACAGCGATTCTGTTTTTAGTTCGATTGTTGCGGATTAACTGCATGCCAATCGGACGCCTCGTTGAGCTTTATGTGCGATTCGATGCGATGCGATGCGATACGATTGCATCGTGCGTGGACGGATGATCGTGAAATGTGCGCAGCGCGTTTAAAGTTCAAAGTTGCCATAAAATTGCACATGAAGACGACACATTGTGGCGGAACAGTTCAGTTTTATGGCACGACCAAAATACGACTTGTTTTTCTCATGCGAATATGAAAAGTTTTTAATGCATGCTATATAAATTGGAATTTTCTAAGTGATTAGGTTGTAAATTAAGCCCCAAGTGCAGTTGTATTTTTTAGCACATAGATAAACAGGATTTTATATGGTGCGTATTAAAGAAGTGTTAAAGAAGTTTGTTAAAGGCTGGAAAGTATTTTTAAATTATTATTAGTAATATATAAATTAAACAGAAGAGAAATATTTTTTTAAAATAAAAGTAGTAAATCCTGAGAGAGAGAATACATTTAGTTTTGCATTAGATCTGCATTGATTAAATACGAATTGAATGTCGTGACATGGACATACATATATTTTAACATATTTACTTACAAAAGTATTGCAATATTTATATGTAAAATGAGCCGTATAAATAACACAGGATAAACTCTGAAAACTACATAATTATAACAATAATCTATTTGAACAAATTATCTCATATTTATCTCTTTATGCCATTTAAAAACAATTTCAATCGAACTGACTGTGACATACATAACTATGTCAATTGCCAGCAAACGCCCAGCAAATGCCACACCCACTGTCAACTGACCATATTGAAATGCAATTTTCTTTTCTAGGACGATCCACTGTCATCGCTGGACAATGAGGTGGGCAGCCACGTTTTCGAGCAATGTGTGCGCCAGATGCTACTCAAGTCGAACCGCAGCATCATCCTGGTGACGCAGCAATTACAGTTGATCAGGGAGGCGGATTATGTAAGTGCCGTTGTCGGGATGTCGGACTGTCGGGATGTGCCAATCGATGTGCCAGTTGTGGCCCTCTGGCCAGACAGCATTTCATATTCAAATTTTCACAGCTTCCCTTGCCTTCTGTTCGTCTGTCTGTCTGTCTGTCCGCCTGACAACTAACTGTCCGGTTTTTTGGTGGAGTTACGTTTAGTCGACTTGAATTGCGGTTACTCTTCTCTCACCCTGTCTCTCTATCTCTGTCTTTTTCCTTCTCCGTTTCTTTGCACTTGTGCTTTTCTGCTTTTTGGCCTGGCATCCGTTTGTTACTTTGCGCTCCAAAAGCCGGGCCCATTTATCGCCTTTTGGCCATAAATGCAATTGCCTGGAAAGACCATTTGTTGCCGGTCTGCTGGCTACCATTCTCTCCCACTCTGCCACTCTCTTTCCTTATCTGTGCCTCTTGCTCTCGCACTTTTAACAATTATTTGCAGTGGAAATGCAGACAGTGAAAAATTTCAAATTTAAATTTCGAAATTGAATTTATTGCCTTTTGTGCTGCACCTCTTTTTTATGCTCAAGTCTTGAGTATCTTGATATAGTTCCTTAAAAGAGTATTATGATTTTGCAAGGAATTGTGCAACAAGAGAAAGTATATCGATGTTTAATTTGCTTAGTTATTTACTTTTGCTTTATTTAATACACTTCAAATGTGAAATTGTTTTATCGGTTTGTAAACAAGTTTTAATTTTATATAATAGAAACTATATTTTTCAATCAACAATTTATATAAGCTAAAGGGGTAACTTAATTATTTATTTCTTACAAATAATAACACCTCATTTTATCTATATTTCATATATCATAACCAAATGTGTCTAGAAGAGTCTACAACCTTCACTAACCGTCTGCCCTCTCACTAACCTTCTTCACCTATTTCTTTTCTTGGTCTGCCATTCATATTCGTTTCCTTTGCACTCGTTTCGTTTCATGCCATTCCGTTTCGTACCATTCGCCTTCAGTTAATTGTGATGAAAGATGGCCGTCTGCAGGCGTGTGGCAGTTACAAGGACATTGAGCTGAAGCAGCCGCAAATAATCGCCAAATGGAACTCGATAATTGCGAAAGCAAACGCAAATGCGAAGAACCCGCAGGAGCAGTCCAAGTGAGTACGAGAAGATAAGGCGAAAGGAAAACACGTTTAAGGCAAAGGAATAAGAAAAGTAAAAGAAAATACTCTGGTTTTTCCTTTGGCATCGGCATAGATTAGTGTGTGACTTTGTAAGCATTGTCGTCGGCTTATCCTTTTCACTACAGTATTGCAAAAAGCGAAGTAGAAGAATTCTTGTAACACGCCGCACGCAAAAACCTTTCTGTCGAGTTTTACGCACACTTTTTGTGCGCTCTTCGATTTTCGCATTTGCCATTAAAGTTGATTTTTATTTCCATTTATGACAAAGCATTCTTGGTGAAAAGTTTCGCCGGCAGCGTGCGGGCGCAAGCAAATGGAAAACAAAGTTAAGATAATGAGACTGACTGAGTTGCCTTTGCCTTTGCCGGTTTCCTTTCGGCTTTGTTGAGGTGGCACTGTGGCAATGCTTCTAGAGCTCCTGTTTACGGGGAAATTGGAAATGTGAACAGGAAAACGCAAAATAAGACAGTTGTCAGTTGTCTGTGTTAGCAATTAGCATTGCATAGATGCAACTGGACCAGTTATTTGTCTGTGTGTTGATATAGTTCCCTTTTCTGTCTCTCTCATTTACTTCCCTCCCAGTTCTGCTGAGCGTACGGCCCGGGAACGTTGGAAACTTTTCAAGAATGTCAGCAAATTGGGTCTGCAACGATCGATTTCAGTGACATCGGAAGCGGGAACTGGCTCCGACATGGATGCCACTGATGGAAACATCTCGATGTCTGGCAACAACTTGCTTAGCAATGCTGTGCAGGAGGATGACGAGGACGATGATATGCCAACGGTAAGTTTACTAATCAAACATGACATGACATACAATTAGAGTGTGCGAGAGCAATAGTGTTAATCGGAAACTCATTGGCCAAGCTTTTGGTCGAGTCGAACAATATTATTCAACACTCTGCAGTTAAAAGCCTGCTCTTTATTTAGTTTGCAGTTTGTAAGACAGTTAATTCCCATTTGCCTATCCTTCAATTGCTTAACTTCTTTACTTATTTATGTGCGTCCTTATTTATGTGTGTACTTTTTATTTTACTGGATGCTTTAAAGAATGCTTAAATATTTTTAAGGAGAATTTTCTATCTAGAGCTTTCAGGTGCTTTCAAACTCATCTGTGCTTTAGTTATTGATGGTTAATCTCTATCAAAACTTTTGTGTAGTACTTGAAAAGTTATTTTAATAGTTTATATGTAAGCAAAACTTGCAAATTGACAAGCTAAATTCAATGATTGATTCATGGTTGTCCTTTACCTACTATTTCTTATATTTCTCTCTCTAGTCTCTATCTCTGGCCAGTGGCAGCAGCTGTGGCCTGCAGTCGGCGGGAAGCTTTCATTTGAACCGCAAACGTTCCAGTGTCTACGGGTCACGGCACCTGATCTACGATGTGCCGCTGCCAATTGATGAGTGCCAGACAGATGACGTGATTCTGCGGCCGCGACGTCGTCCCACGCTACAGCGACGCAGCAGCAGTGCCAGGTCAAGGAACTCATGGCATCGGTTGAGTGGTCTAAGCACCGCGACAGCCACCTCCACGTCGAGTACGAATAGTGGTGACTTGTTGCGTCGCAGTGTGTTGACCGCCAGTTGCAGCAGCTACGCTGAGAGCATCAATGATGCCACCGATTCCATAGAAGGAGCAGTTACGCCGCCTCCACCGCCGCTGGCTACAGAACTCTGTCCACGTGCTCAATCCTGGCAGCCGGCACCCAAGAAATCGCAGCATGCGCCCGTCACACGCAATGCTTCCTCGCCGCCCGCAATGGTTGCGTCTGTAGGCGGGGAGGGGGCGTCGGAGGTGGCAGCACAGCCAGCGGTACAGACGCGCGGCAGCTTTCAACAGTTCCTGCGACGCATGTCCATGCGACGTTCCAACAAGCCGCAGCATCATCATCGTCCATTGAGTGCAACCAATTCCATACGGTAAGTGGCGCAGGAGAAGGGGAAAGAGAAGGAGGAGCAGGACATGGGCAAACAGTTTAAATAAACTGTCTGCGGTTGGCCAAGTATTTAAGTATCATTCTCTCGTTGCATCCCCCAGGAGCATCTCGGAGGAGTCGAGCGCCACCCAATTGTTGCCCACAGTCGAACTTAGTTCGGGGCCATCCTCGCCTGGTGTTGACACGTCCAATCCGCAGGCCAAAACAGAAATTGAAGCAGCAAACTTGCAATCAACTGCCGCCCTTGCAGATAGTCTGGCTGCTGCGGCTACTGCTCCTGCTGCTGTCGTTCCTGCTACTCCTGTGAAGCGTAAGTTATGCAGTTGGCATATTGTAACTGTCTTTCTCCAGTTGCCAACTGGCGGCTAAAGTTGGTCCTCTCGTCTGCTGAGCTGCTGCTCCTTCGCTGAGTTCCTTTGCTGCTTCCGCCGCGACATTTGTATGCATTGAGAGTTGCTTGGTGGCACAATATGGGTCAACTTAATCGATGCTGGCAGACAGTGCGCATACGTGATTTTCTGCTTTAAGCACTTTTGCCGGCACACAACAAGTTAACATTTTATGGTAACTGTTTATTGTTTTATAAACTCCATTGGAATTCATTTTACCTTCATTGAAAGCTGCAGGTTTACAGCGTAGCTTGAGTAGGCTCGAGTTTTCCGCTTAAGCTACATGAGAATCTCAGGGAACATGGGTTTGACGCAAGAAAAAAAGAATATATATTCTTGTTCAGTATCGACCATTTAGTGATAAAGCTCTATACACCTGTATTTCATTCTCTCTTAAGCATTTTATATTCAATTGCATATTTTAACTTGCATTAAACATATTGTTTATTTTATAAATATCTTAACTTAACTTAACATTTGGCGTAAAGTACCTAATAGTCGATTAGTTCTTATTGTAGCTTTCTTTATGTGTTTGTTTTCTTAGCAAAAGAAATATCAATTAATGTCTGTTGTCCAAGACTGCGTAGTTCAGGGATAGTTAGCTACAAAGCCCGCTGAATTGGCTGCCAATGAATGCAGCGCTAAGTCGACTAGCAGCTACCCTTTAATTAATTATTGCACCTACATTGTAAAGCAACAAATTGTCAACATAATAACATAGATTGAATACGTAGTCATTTACCTTCCATAGTCATCTGCATCTCCTTTGAGCACAGTGTATGAAATTTGCTAATTAAAAAGTAACTGTCTGCAACAATTTCCTCTTCCCAACAGTTTTGCAACTTAGAAACAGTTGCGATACATTTGGACGCTGTCTGCTTAGTTTGTTATAATGAATATTGATTAGGTGAAGTTTGTTTCGTCTAGAAGGGATGGCCTAGGCATGAGTGGGGGTGTTGCCGATGCACAATAAATATACAGAGAGCTGGTGAAAACAAAATATTGGCATATCCATCAGGATTCCGGTTACACTTCGCCTGCATTCAACACAGACAAAAAAAGTGCCTGAGCAAAACTTAAATCAATTTTTGGATTCTCAAACTTTTCAATTCCCCAAACGCGTTGAAAACTTGCTAGTTGCGATAGGCAAAAGTTTGGGTTCTTACTTAATGCATTGATCTATCCAACACTATCCGCGCTGTCAATATTTGTCTGACAACTTGGCGGGGCACAAAACTTTCAACTTAATCAGATGGGCAAATGTCACAGAAGTACGCGAAATTGCAGCGCACTGATTTCAAAGTGAGTTGCGGGCATCTGATTTGGATCAGACAATCAGTGGGAAATGAGAATTGATGATATGTATGCCGTGATATGGGTGTGAACTGTTTATATGTTTGACTTAAGTTTTAAAGTAGTTTTTCTTTAGTTGTGTGCAATCAGGATAACTTAAATATTATCTAAGAAAAACTGTTTTAAGTAAAACAAAAAGGGTGTTCAAATATTTTTGTAATGTAACTCAATGACTATAAAAATAGTTTTCCTTCTAAGCAGCTATCAATCAGTCATTTTTTCGCATACCACATTTGCAACTGTGCAGCATGCGGTAAATATTCGATATTCGCAACGAAAGTTGCTTGCAACACGTTGCACATTGTAAAAAAAATGTGAACAAATAAGACAGAGAGACAGAGAGAGAGAGAAAGCGAAAACGAAAAATGAGTAAAAAGGGGGTAAAGTGCGATTGAATAATGAAAAAATATATGTTTTTTCAGCTCGTTGCGTGTGCGTGTATTTGTATGTGTGTGGGAACGTGCGTGTGTGATTGTAAGTGTGTATGTGCATATAAAATTGAATTTTTATTGGTACAAACATTGGCAAAGATGCGCATCGATACCCAGACAGGTGCAGAACGATGCACGGTAACCGGCGAAGGACTTTTGTCCTGGCAATCGTTGCAAAAATAACACAAATATTTTATCTCTTACTTGCTTTACTGCTGCTGGTATTATCGAAAGGGGTATGATGGCTTTGGGATAAGCAATTCGTGAGAAGTTCATTAGTAAATAGATATTATTTCTCTAGAGATGATACTCAAGAAAGATTTTCGGTTTCAGATAAAATCCGAGAGTTTGATATACATAACTATTAGTATCATTAGTATTAACATTATAATTATCATTATTATTGCCATTATTATTATCATTATTATTTTCACTATAATTATCATTATTATTGTCATTATAATTATCATTATTATTGTCAATATAATTATGATTACACAGGCCCACAAAAAAAAAAAAGTTTCATGATCTGGGTAAGCGGCATATGCAGTTATATGTATTTTGGGTCGCTGAATCCGAATCCGAGGTCAGAATTTCGCCATCACGTCTGGACTTCGACATAACCTCACAAAACTGAAAAACCTTTGGATATCCTCTAAAAGATATAGAATCCTGATCTGAGCATGCGTTATATGTTTTATCATGTATTTTGTCCTTCTAAGTCCGAATCCGAAGTCAAAATTTACGTAGTACGTCTGAGTTTTGAGTTAACCTCAAAAAACTCGAAAAATTTTTGAAACCCAAAAAAATAATGGGGGGTCATGATCGGGTCATGCGATATATGTTCCTATATGTTTTTAGACCTTCTAAATCCGAATCCAATGTCAAAACTAGCCAATCACGTCTGAATTTCAACCTAACCTAAAAAAAATTTGAAAAACTTTCAAAATTTTGAAATTTTTTGATAATTTATTTTGGGATTTATGCAAATATGTATAATCACGTATTTAATTTATGTTTTTTATTAGTTAAAATACAGTTTTGAAGCAAAAATGCATTACTCATATGAATCCATTGCGAATACAGATAAAACAATGCTCAAAAGGGGGTATACCAACAGAAAAGCTTTTTTTATATTAAATTTAAATACACCCTAATCTAATGTTAAAAAAAATTTAAAAATGTTGGAAGTTTTTAAAAAAATTTTTAGGTTAGGTTAAAATTCGGACGTGATAGGATGGTGTTTTTTTCGGATTCGGATTCGGAAGGTCCAAAAACATATAGAAACATATATCGCATGACCCGATCATAACCCCCATTATTTTTTGGGACTTTACAAATTTTTCATGTTTTTTGAGGTTAAGTCGAAACTCAGACGTGCTATGTAAATTTTGACTTCGGATTCGGACTAAGAAGGAAGAAATACATGTTAAAACATATATCGCATGTCCAGATCACGATTCTATATCTTTTGGGATATATCCTAAGGTTTTTCAGTTTTTTGAGGTTAGGTCGAAATCCAGACGTGATGGAGAATTTCTGACCCCGGATTCGGATTCAGCGACCCAAAATACATATAACTGCATATGCCGCATACCCAGATCATGACAAACTTTTTTTTTTGTGGGGTTGTGTTATTATTGTCATTATTATCATTTTTATTATGATTATCATTACCACTATTATTACCATTATTATTGTCATCATTGTTATCATTATATTAATAAAATATCATTAATATTATTATTGTATTATAATCACTATTATTAACATTATTATTATCAATAATATTATTATTAATACTGTCAATATTATTATCATTATTGATATCATTATTATCATTATTATTGCATTTAATATTCGCTTGTTTTCAAATAGTTTTGTTCGATTTGTTCTTCATCTTCTTGATTTTATTTTAAAACTTCAACAAAGTGTTCAGTTTTTTATTCATTTTTCCCCCACTTTGTTTCGTTTGCAGATGTTAAAATTGACGACAAAGCTTTGCCAACAAATATGCGCAGCAAAAATAACAATAACAACAACAACAATGACGATGACAACGAGGATGACGTGTCGGACGTGACGTCACTATCCACACAACCAAAAGTGGACAGAGCAGAGTGCGAGGAGGAGCAACATACACTGAAAGAACGGTCAGGTGCAGTCGAACGCAAATATGGACAAATATCACATCACATATATCTGCTATATATGCGCGCCTCCGGTCTGCCCATAATCATTGTGTTTTTTATTACCGCACTAATTTGGCAATTTCTGCGTGTCTACACGGACATTTGGCTGCAGCACTGGAGCGACCATGTGCAACAGAGACAGCAGCAGCAGCAGCATCACAGGGATAAGCAGTGGAAGTGGGAGAGGGACAGCGATGCACCACGGGTGGATGTGGATGGGGATGCGGATATGGACAGCGACGAAGTCACGTACTATTTTCGCATGTATGCAACAATTTCGTGTGTTTGCATTATAATGGCCATGATATCAACACCGGCCGGACAATGGGCCGGCTGTAATGCCTGTCGTAATTTGCACGATAAACTCTTGCAAACGATTTTGCATAAAACGCTGCACTTTTTTCAAGTGACCCCGCTTGGACGCATCGTCAATTGTTTCAGCAACGATATGGCGATCATTGATAAGGTGAGATTTGTTATGGCCACACATTCGCAGGTCAAAAACGGCAGACAACGGGTATATGAGTACGTGTGGATATTTTATGTGTATTGTAGATACGATACAGTCATATTTTGGTATTAAAGAAACGAGATCTCTGAGATGGGCAACTCTTGAGTTATGAAATTTTATGGTAAAACTCTTTTAAAGCGTAGCTAGCGGGAGTTGGTTGTAGCATGATTCAGGAAGGACATTTGTACAAGTTTTGATTCAGTTCCTATGTAAGAAAGATTATTTATATCCTGAAGATAGGTATTTCGTAATATTATAAGTAATTATAGACTAACTTTGTTTGACAGCGTATGTAGTATTGAATGAAGTATACTTATATGGTATATATTATATAATGTAATTAATATGATATATTTATTTTAATTTTGCTTGAGCTTGTAAGTTTTCTAGGGTATCTAAAGGTTTTCACTGCACATAGTTTAACATTATGCCAGCTTAACCCCAGTTTAGTTCCGGTCAACTGTTGTTGTAGCCCATATATATATATATACATATCCATGTACTCGTATACCAAAGGCCACACACATATGTCTGCAACATTTTCAGTTAGGTTTTTGTGTTGTGCCGCATAAAATACGAGCAGCATCTTTCTGTCTGTTGTTGTTGTTGTCCTGCTTCAGATTTTCCACTGATAAGCACGCATTATGCATTGACGTACCAAGTGTGTGTGTGAGTGTGTGTCTGTGTGTGTGTGAGCGTGTGTAATATATGAGTTTGTTGACGCCAGTTTTCGGGTTGCTTTCATTATAGTTTTCACTCTATTTGACCTTTCAACATACAAATTTTACTAGCTTTGGATAGACTATATGTGTGTGGGAGTGTACGCGTGTTGATTGAACTGACAGCTTTGATTGATCTGTAATATAGTGAATATATATTGACTATTTGATAAGGAAAGTTCAACTCGTTTATGTAGATTTCGCCACAGCGGAGATTTGACCTATTTCGAGCAATGGATTTGTGTGTAATTAATAGAATCTGAATAGTTAAAGAGCTATAGGTTATAAGTACTAAGAGTATTCCAAATTGAGTGTTATTTAAGCTGATTTCAGTTGGGTTTTAATCAGCTACATTAGCTAATGTGTTGCCATTTGAAATTGTGGCTGAAATATTGCGTATACGATATGCGTACAGTAAGCCACACAATTCCCCATCACACACACACACTCTGAAACAAACGTGTGCCAAATAAATCTTCAATTATTTTGCACTTTGGAGAAACGCTCGCACTTTGCAGAGTCGCAACCGAAATTTGATTATGAAACATTGCCGCATTCGCTGAACGTTTGTGAGTCGCATTTGTCAAACACGTGAGTGCGACGTATTGGTGCTGTACCTGTTACCTGCTTTCATTGTACTGTGGTAGGATATGTTGTATGTATGTACATATATATGTGGTTACATGTTCGTTTCGATCAGCCAGGCAAGCAGGCAGGGAAACACACAAATTTAGTCATTTGTCAATTTGCAACCGCAAACGAGCAAAAGTCATTTAAAAATGTCTACCAAAAAGCCACACAAACTGATGGCCTGCCTCCTCTTCCTCTTACTGTTCCTGTTCCTGTACTTGTTCCCCTTCCCCTTTCTTCATATTCACATGCCAGATGTAACGATTCACACGACTGCAAAGTCAGGGGCGTGCGGAAAGGGTGTGCATTAGTGTTGTGTCGTTTGTGAACGAACGAACTAAATTGAACTATTCACCAAACTGTAAGAACGAACTAGGTCTGTCTTTATAGTTCAATATAGTTCGTTTCAATGACAGCATTGCATGAAATAAATTTATAACATTTTTATTTTTTTTTTTTGAAGCACCTTTAAGCAAGTTTAAAAAATTAACGATTGAACTAAATGAACGACCTAGTTCATTGATTTTAAACGAACGAACGAACTTATTCTTAAAATTGAACTAGGATTACCCAACACTAGTGTGCATGTAGTGAGGTAAAGTGTAGAGAGCTAGAGAGTTGCCATCTTTAAAAATTATTATAATAATTGGTCTAACTAGTATTTATAAACACACATCTAATATCTTTCTTTCCCATCATAGTTCTTAAGCATTTAAAGGAAGATTAGGCTTAGGATTTAGATGGATTTGTTTTTTAATTGAGCGTATCTTATCAATGTAAATATATCCCACCAAAAAACGTATAAGAAATAAAATAATAATCGCCTTACTTTAATTACATTTAGAAAAACAAATCGAATCATCTTGTTTCTATTTCTCTTTCCCCCATTATCCGCACGTCCCTGGCCTGCCTGTCATTGCAAAACATACATATTTCTACATATATATTTTCATTTACAGAAAATCGCCGCAACCAGCCAGCGGCTGCTGCAGTTCAGCCTGCTCTGCCTGCTGGCCATATTGATAAATGTGAGCATTACGCCCTGGTTCCTGCTACTCACCCTGCCCATTTGCGTAGCCTACTATGCCATACAGAAGTTCTACAGGTGTTCGGCGCGGTAAGCACGTTGATTGCATGTTGTACATTGCCATACGTACATCTATATTTACACACATATATGCCTCATAATGTTGACAAATCGTCTTGCATAACTCTCGTAACTCTCGACTTAAGTGTAACAAATACGCACACATTTATGTAGTATATATGCACTTGCCACGCCCACAAGTCGACTTTGAATATTTTCCTCTGTGGGTGTTGGGTTGGGTAAATTCTTGCGAAAAGTTTATCAAATAGTTAGCTAAGAGGGAGGGTAGGAAGGGGAAGAGAGGCCGCTGGCAGCTTGATGGCTGTCAACATTTGTTGGCCTAAAGTTTTTGGCCATAAGCAGTCAAAGTTGGCTCAAGCGGTCCGACAAAAGATCTGCTTCGCAGTCTGCTATTGTTCAGATAGTGCGAGTGGCGCAACATTAGCCAATTCCTATGCCAGCACTTGCGGTTTATAATTGTCCAACGAACAGACAATAACAACAACAACAAAGTTGACAATTATTGTGGTCCATTAGTTGGGAGTTTACTTAAAGGATGACTTTCAAATTTGAATGAGGAAATCTTGAAAGTTTTTTACAACTTTTTTGTTAACTTTTCAAGTATTTTATTTTCATATTTTAAATTTATATTTAACACAAATTTTATTGTGTAAGTTTTTAAAGAAGATTTATTAAACTGCCATAAATTTTTGGGGATTTCACCAATTGACCCTTTGTTCTGTTTTATGTTGTAGACATCGTAGGAAACAATAGGGATTGATTGGTATTATTAAATTATATATATATATATTATAACTTCATATTTTCTTAGATAATAAAATTCCTACTTAAAAAAAAAAGTTTTCTACTTATCAAATTATACCGATTCTGTTTTCTGAAATTAATTTATTTTGTTCATTTCCATTTTCAGTGAACTGCAACGCATCGAGAACATGACGAACTCGCCGGTTATATCACATCTGTCGGAAACAATACAGGGTGTGACCACAATACGTGCATACAATCAGCAGGCACGTTTCACCGAGATTCTGTTCAAGCGCCTCGAGGCGAATACGATTGCTTTTACCATATTGAATACGAGCAATCGCTGGCTGGGCATATCTTTGGTAAGTCCTTTGAGGGTGCCCCCGTGTCTGCCCGTCTGTGTGGTGGACGTCTTTGGACTCCTTTGGTCAATATGCCAACTATGCACATTTGATTTGCGCAAACACGTCTATTTTGTTTGTGCGCTGCACTTGAACATTTCAACTCGATTGGCATCTCACTTAGACGCAGACGCGTCAGCGACTGAATGTAAATTTCACTATATACCCAGTTAGCCAGGGCACATAAGGAGTGTGTAGGGGGCTGCTGGCAAAACTTACTAGCTATATATATAATGGAATATTAAAGTTTTTCTTTATTTTAATCAGTCAGGCTAATTCACTTTAACTTTTTCCAATTACAATTACAGGGTGTCTAAAGGTATTGCAACAGTTGTGCTGTCGTTGCTTGTTGGTGCAGGTGCTGGTAGGTGACCCTTAGGGGACCTGACCATTTTCACACACACACGCACAGATATTGGCAAGCGAGTTGACTCGTCCAACTGTCTCTCCCCTTTCTCTATTTCCCTCTCTTTCTACTCGTGTTTACTGGCTATAGTTTACAGTGTTCAAGTGTCTGTTACGGAGTTTAAGTGTCCATTGATTGTGCTCCAATTGCTGCACATTGTGTTGACGTATGCGATTCTGGCAGCTGCAAGAGCAGAGCATAAGGCGTGGCCAGCAGGCAACAGCCTGCTTTATTGCTTATATTGACAGTGCGGTCAGCCAACATGTGGTTGAGGTACTCAATAGTGACTCAATATGTGAATGCAATGCAGTAGATCAGATTATACATAAATTGAGTTATTTATATTGATGGATCTGTTCGATATGTGGCTTATATTATTAATTATTCACCCTAACTAAATCGGAAACTAAGTAGACACAACTTAAATCCCAAAGGCCTCTGCTCCTATATAAGCACCACATGGGCAGACATGTGTGAAGGAGAGCCGCCTGTGATCTATTAGTTTGTAATTAGTGAACAAATTGACTGTTCAAATCGAACGAATATCGAGCCAACTACGCACTCGAAAGTAGAACACACAAGTCAAAAGGTGGAAGAGAATGGAAGTGGGGAGGGGCCGAGTACGGGTAGTTAGGCAACAAATGCAACAGCTTTGTGGTTGAGGGTAGAGCAGCACGCAGCAATCAAACCTCGACTCAAACTCATGTCCAAACTCTACCAAACGAGCCCAAAACGAACGCAGCCCACAAAATGGCAAACAAAACTTTTCAATTGTGGTTTGCCAGTTGCCACCACCTTCCTCTTCCCGCTTACCCTGTTCCCCTTCTTGGTGAAACTTTCATTAAGATGAAAGAGAGTAGAAAGTTTTACCGACTTTTTAGGCAGGCAGCAGTAACAACAACAACAACAACTTCAGGAAGAGTAACAACAAAAAATCGAAGTAAAGCCGAGACACGCACCCACACAGACACACCCATGCACACGAACGTGGGCTGATTAAAAAGTCATGTGGAAAAAATCCTTACCAAAATGCCGACACTAACAAGCAGTCATCAAGCAGTCCAACCTCATGCTCCCTCCATGACCATCTGACCATCGTCTCTAGCTGCATCTGTCTCTTTTCATTGCAGGATTACCTCGGCGGCTGCATTGTTTTTGTAGCCATTGTGACGGCCCTCGCAACGGCCAGTTTCAGCTGCAGCAGCTACACAAGAAAGGCAACGCAGTCCGTCGGAACTTATGTCATCAATAAGGGCGCCGATGCCGACGCCGAGGAGCTGACGCCAACACCCTCGCTGGTTGGGCTGGCCATAAACTACACGTTGTTGGTGCCGATTTACCTTAATTGGGTTGTAAAACTTTTTGCCGATATGGAGATGTATGCGGGCTCCGTCGAGCGCATTGCCGGCTACACACAGCAGCAGGAGCAGGAGGAACTGAAGCAGCAACAAGAGCAGCCACACCAGCAGAAGCTGCTGCATGTCGACTCACGAAATGAAGTCGATAGGTCGCTCGCTGTCGACAAAGTTTACCCGAGCGCAACGTCAGCTGTCACCGCACTTACCCTGCAAGAAGATTCGGGTAAATTAAATGCACCGGAGCAGGAGGCGGAGGTGGAGGAGGAGCAGGAGGCGAATCACTTAAACTTGACAACGATTAAAGATGCACGAAGGCAAAGGCAACTGGCGGCTGCTGCAGCTGACAAGGCCGCGTTATCTAATGAGCCCGCCAGGCGCAACAAAATTTGTGAGTACAAGAATCTAATATACTATCGATATTCAGGGCATATTTTACAGTTGATTTACGATTTACGCCCATCCCGAAATTAAACTTGCATATCTTACAACAATCTATTTAGGTAGATAGCTTGATAGTTTCTCATTTATTTAAAGGTCGATACACGCAACCTAAATAGAATCCGTGTTAATTTCGGTCTTCAATATGTATTTCCACAGACCTTCATTCCGTTTCATTCATATCTATAATTGGCAAATAAAAATAAATACAATATTAGTCAATTGTCTTTAGTCCACATTATACTTTGATGAAGGTACCTCATCGAGCGTATTTACCCATACTTACCAATTACATATTCGCTTGGCACAAATATATTTTCATCCTCCCAGTAGCAGATCTTTGCGTAGAACTCGATTATTTTTTGCGGGCATATTTTCTTCGCTTCAGCGGAAGTTAAAAGACGACTCTTTTGATCATCGAACAGCACCAGGTAGCTGGACTTGTCAGCTTTTGGACAGACTCCTAGCACCTCCATGGCGCACAGCTGTTGCAGCTGCAACGAATCGGAATTTTCATCAATTGTCATTTCAAACATTCTCAAGTAAAGGAGACCTAAGAATGAGTTAGGAATATTATTTTTTCAACTCAGATTCAACGTGACTTGATGTATTTTGCATAGCTTGCTTGATCTGCAATATTGCAATTACTGAAATTTCAAATGCTTGAAGAATATTGACCTGTTTATTATATTTAAAGAAAAATTACCTGTAGTAATGTGATATACCCGGTACACACCTGACAAATACGATTTCTTCAATATATAACTTCTGTTTTCCGTATTTTGTGTTGCATACTTTCTGGAAGGGGCTTCAAAATTAGTGCATATTAAGAATTTCTTAAATAACTCTTATATTAATTATGCGATCACAACCAAAAAAATTTATTTGGCAAATCATAGATATTGTGTTTACCAAAAATGAACTGTCGTGCATTTAAATTACGCTTGGAATTTAATTAATTGGTGCGTGAGAGGTCGTGGCCAAAATATACAATAAACTTGGTCTGCGTGCAATTATAACACATATTGACACTAAATTTGGTAACCCTAGGCTTTAAATAGTCTCTGAAATCTAGGTTTTGATACGGAGGACGGGCAGATAGGCGGACTTATCGAAACTCCAAATTAAATAATTCACCTTCATGAAGGTCTTTGAAAGAGGAACAGGAACATGTTCAGGGTGGCGAATAAAATTATAATACAACTTCATACATACTTATTTATATGACTAATGTAACTTAAGGTTGAAATTGTGATTAGTCTCAAAACAGCTTAAAAAAGAAGCGTGATCATATAATAATAATAATAAAAGTAATGAAGGTGTTCCTTATTTGGTATGCTATTTCAGTATTAGGTATGGCCTTAAATCAATTAAAATATGGTAAAAAGAAAGAAGCAACTCTATATCTTATCGTTCATATCGTATCTGTTGCTTGTTTAATTCGAGTCATTTGTTAAGGTGACTTATGCAACTTGGCGTTGCTAAATCGTTTAGCAACGATCTTTTCAAATAAGTATAAAAGCAAATTATTACTGAAAGTCTTAAATCAGTAAATATGAATTATTTTCCACTTTTCTTTGTGCTCATGGTGTCAGGTGTTGGTCCAATTTTCATTCCTCATATTCCTGGTTGATACCAACTATGGAACAGACTTTCTAAATAATTGATAACTATGAGGATTTCAAAAGAGACTGCATAAATATGAATAATAAAAATCACCTTTAAAAAACTGGTTCACTTAAAAATGTGTTGTCTATCATTGCAATGCTTATCTTTTGTGCATTTGTAATTTCTATGTTTGAATAAATAATTGATTTGAAATATGTTACATAAACGATAATATTGTAGTTCCACGATTTTCGTTCCAGGTTTTGTTCAAGTAAATTGAATAAATCAGTGGTGTGCGGGTAGGAGTATTTAACGACTCTATATCTCATATATTTACATAGCATACAGACATAAGTATTATATCTGTATCGTGTATAACTAATTCGATAAATTCGTTAAGGTAACTTATTTTCGTAGATAGCTTGATAGATTCTCATTTATTTAAAGGTCCATACACGCAACCTAAATAGAATCCGTGTTAATTTCGGTCTTCTATATGTATTTCCACAGACCTTCATTCCGTTTCATTCATATCTATAATTGGCAAATAAAAATAAATACAATATTAGTCAATTGTCTTTAGTCCACATTATACTTTGATGAAGGTACCTCATCGAGCATATTTACCCATACTTACCAATTACATATTCGCTTGGCACAAATATGTTTTCATCCTCCCAGTAGCAGATCTTTGCGTAGAACTCGATTATTTTTTGCGGGCATATTTTCTTCGCTTCAGCGGAAGTTAAAAGACGACTCTTTTGATCATCGAACAGCACCAGGTAGCTGGACTTGTCAGCTTTTGGACAGACTCCTAGCACCTCCATGGCGCACAGCTGTTGCAGCTGCAACGAATCGGAATTTTCATCAATTGTCATTTCAAAGATTCTCAAGTAAAGGAGAGCTAAGAATGAGTTAGGAATATTATTTTTTCTCAGATTCAACGTGACTTGAGGTATTTTGCATAGCTTGCTTGATCTGCAATATTGCAATTGCTGAAATTTCAAATGCTTGAAGAATATTGACCTGTTTATTATATTTAATGAAAAATACCCGCTACACACCTGACAAACACGATTTCTTCAATATATAACTTCTATGTTTTCCGTATTTTGTGTTGCATACTTTCTGGAAGGGGCTTCAAAATCAGTGCATATTAAGAATTTCTTAAATAACTCTTATCCAAAATATAAAATAAACTTGGTCTGCGTGCAATTATAACACATATTGACACCAAATTTGGTAACTATGAGGTTTTAATAAGAGACGTCATAAATATGAATAATAAAGAACACTTTTGAAAAACTAGTTCACTTAAAAATGTGGTGTCTATCATTGCAATGCTTGTCTTTTGTGCATTTGTGATTTCTATGTTTGAATAAATAATTGATTTGAAATACATGAACGATAATATTGTAGTTCCACGATTTTCGTTCCAGGTTTTGTTCAAGTATATTGGATAAATCAGTGGTGTGCGGGTAGGAGTATTGAACGACTCTATATGTCATATATTTACATAGCATACAGACATAAGTATTGTATCTGTAGCTTCTATAACTAATTCGAGACATTCGTTAAGGTGACTTATGCAACTTGGCGTTGCTAAATCGTTTAGCATTGATCTTTTCAGAATAGTATAAAAGCAAAGTAACACTGAAAGTCTTAAATCAGTAAATATGAATTATTTTCCACTTTTTTTTGTGCTCATGGTGATAAGTGGTCCATTCATCAATCCTCCTATATCTACGGAACGTATCAACATTCCTGGTTGATACCAACTATGGAACAGAATTTCTAAATAATTGATAACTATGAGGTTTAAAAAGAGACATCATAAATATCAATAATAAAGAACACTTTTAAAAAACTGGTTTACTTTAATTAGACTAATCGAAGCTTTCTTATACCTCAACATGTTGAAACTCTCATTGCAATGCTTAACTTTTGTGCATTTGTATGATCTGTCTTTGAATAAATAATTGATTTGAAAGACAATCGATAAAATTGTAGATCCACGATTTTCGTTCCAAGTTTTGTTCAAGTAAATTGGATAAATCAGTGGTGTGTGGGTAGGAGTAATTAACGACTCTATATCTCATATATTTACATAGCATACAGACATAAGTATTGTATCTGTAGCTTCTATAATTAATTCGAGACATTCGTTAAGGTAACTTATGCAACTTGGCGTTGCTAAATCGTTTAGCAACGATCTTTTCAGAATAGTATAAAAGCAAAGTAACACTGAAAGTCTTACATCAGTAAATATGAATTATTTTCCACTTTTCTTTGTCGTCATGGTTTTATATGATCCACTTGCCTATCTGAAAAAAATGCAGGATGGGAAATACCTGCGTGGTTGATACCAACTACGGAACAGATTGCCTAAAAAGTTAACAACTATGATGTTTTAATAAATATTAAGAATATAGAAACTCTTAAACTGATTCATTAACGAAAATATGGTGTCTATCTTTTGACTGGCAGTTGTAAATTAAGAATACGCTACTTATCATAAAATTAATAATAATACACAAACTGCTATGCTTATCTTTTCTGAATTTGTAAGATCTGTTTGAATAAATTATAGTTAATAGTAAATAACATTCTAATCCCACAATTTGCACATTATTTCTGATATTTGAAGCTCTGGGCTTTGGTTAAGTAAGTTTTTCGTGAAAGGGAGAAGAGGAGAGAATTAAATGAGCATTAGACGACCACAGTTTTTGAACTAGTTCTTATCAAATGCTCTGGCTAAAAGCTTGGCACGACAATCGTTTTGGACCCTTTTCATTAACTTTTTGTTTGTCTGCTGCCCTCATCAGTTTTTGCTCAGATGAGTTAATTTTTGCTTTTTCTTTTATATTTTACTCTTTGGCCGACAGTTGTGGGTGCAAAATAAATTTGGTCCAAAGGTCACAACTTTCATGCTCAGTCGATTTTGTTTCTAAATTCTGAAAATGAGTCTTTAAACATTTGTTTACATATCCTTTTTTAATCTTTATCTCTGGCAGACCGAAATGTTCCTATCTCTTGGCCACAGCGCGGCGACATCAGCTTCGAAAATGTCAGTCTGCGTTATGAAGGACAAAGGCAGAATGTTATCGGGCACCTGAACTTGAAGATACCAGCAGGTCAAAGGGTAAGTGCTATGGCTGATGCTGGCAATAAATGAAATCACAGTTCGTATTGTATATGTGTTTTTAATGTGTGTATTTGTGTGTGTTTGTATCTGTGTTCAACTAGCCAAGAACTGTAACAAGAATCGCTATTGCAACAAGACAAACACTGCACTTCGACCACAATCCAACCGAAGCTAAACCAATCTAACCGTACTACGTTTCCAGCAGACGGCGTTAAAAGTCAACAACTGATTGAAAAGTCAGCCAATGATATCGTACATGTAGACATGTGTAAATATATATATGTCATGTATATATACATATGTGTATATATTTATCCTCAAACATGAACAGTTACTGTGCCTTCCATTAACATTATGGCAAAGTGCACAGACGTCGTCTGAAAGCCACGACTAAGTTATTTCCTATACTCTGTACACAAATATTATAAAGAGTATCTAGTTTTTTGAAAACATATTTTTAATTTTTTTGCGAGGATATATAACGTCAAGATAGGTAAATAATATGAGGATGTTTAGTGGTGTCAATCTGTATAATGTGTTTGCCATGTTTCCTTATACTTTCAGTTTTAGTATTTCAGATATCACAGAATATCATCCAAAAGAATCTCAACCTATATCCATATAGAATATTTGCGACACCATAACTAATTAGTTTGCAAAAGGGTGTCTCACAGTCGTTGAATGCCATCATGTGTGTCTGTATGTTATCAACAAATACTATAAATTTACTGAAGTATTTGTAAATAAAGTAGATCGATTTCAAGACATGAATGAAGAGACCCCAACAGAACAACATAAAGCCAGAAAGATACAAAAACAAATACAAAGAGAGCTGTGTGGAATTATGTAGACAGACGTGCTTACGAATCACTCAACTGCGAGTGCACACGGGCATATTTGAACAGTTGAAATTATCGATAAAGTCGACTACTAAAGAATCAATGAAAGTATTTAAATAATTTAAATGCAAAAGGTCATGTATTGTCAGGTGTTTGCTCAGCCTGTGTATTTTATTATAGCAAAAAAAAGACTTTTCATATCGGAACGTGGTCAGTAGACCATTAACAATGAGCTGACAAATAATAGTAAAGAATTTGCAAACAAAAATAAATGTGCAGTTGGGATAAAAACATATGTATTATATGTATGTATTATTAGCTTATATTTAATATTCCTTCTTTATGCGATACAAGCTAAACAAATAACTTATTGTGCGCAAGAAATATTACAACAGTATTTCCTCTCGGTTTCAATGCAAAACGTTATACTTATTAATAAATTACAACAAATTTTGACCACAACAAAGACGAAAATGTTATTAAATTTTATTCATAGCAAGAAAATCATAAGCTCAATTAAATGCGCAAAGGGTAACTTAATTTATTATTTGTGGTGGACAGAATTGATAAAATGTATGCATGAAACCGCTGACAAGCGGTTATATTTGGCTCTTTCTATTTGGCTGCTGCACTCAAAGAAAATACGAATGGTATTTGAAGATTTAAACCATTAACAATTTTTATATTTAGATATTTGTATGTATTAATATAATATTTAAAGTTTATTCATTCATTTAGTTTGAAAGATACCAAAGTCTTCTTAGAGTGTAGAAAAGTGCATATTAAAATGCTGCTGCATACATATTTTATTTAAGTTGGTTTCCGCAGCTAACAGTCATAGATACATATATGAGAGTGAATGCCAGATACGAAATATACAAATAGATAAGTTGTTGATGGTTACAGTGCGCTATGACTAAAGAGCATGCTTTCTATATACAATCTGAAATGTAATCATATGATCAATCACAATCAGTTTCTGATTTGCATTCCTTATATGTATCTGATAGTCCCTCATATCGTGCTGCACCTGTAAGCCCACTTACATTTCAATTGCAAATGATAACCAGTCCAGACTATTTGCAGTCTCTTTATCAGTGTGTCCCTTAACCCCTCACTCACTCTTTCTCTCTCTCTTTCTTTTCCAATATTTTGCAGATTGGCATCTGCGGTCGCACGGGCAGCGGCAAGTCCTCGCTGGCCCTCTCCTTGTTTGGCGTGCTACAGACGATAAGTGGCCACATACGCATCGATGATGTGGACATCGAGCAAATTCGCCCAGATGAGCTGCGTACCAGATTATCGATAATACCACAGGATGTGCATTTGTTCAATGCAACCATACGTGAAAATCTCGATCCGCATGGTTATTATGCGGATTTACAATTGTGGAATTGCCTCGAATTGGCACAGCTCAAGGAGTTTGTCAATGTGCAGCTGCCGTTGGGTCTGGGTAAGTTCAATTCCCGCCACAATGCAATCCTCGTTTTAGATCTGCGCGTTTTAGTGTGCTTTTATACCCAGTATAGCGACAGCGTCGGGTATTTAGAGTTTGATTTAGGTATGTTTTTCTATTTATTTTAACGAAGCTTAGAGAGTCAAGATCATATTTAACACAATACATTTTTGCTTTTATTTCAGCAATAGAAAATTTAAAAGTCATAAAACTGAATTTTTATTAATGTTACGAACTAACTTACTTAATGAAAAACTGTTAAATGATCTGTCGATTTGATTGTTAAGTATTCATTTAGTTCACATTTCTTAAAAAGAAATGTAACCGGGCAGACCTGAACTGATTACAGGGCATCTTTAGTCGACTGCGCTCGAGTACAGCTTTACTTTACTCGTTTTTTGTTGTTCATGTTGTGTAAACAAGCAAACTGACTGTCAGTTTTTGGGTACTGCGGCTCGCTGAGCTCCGCTGCTTGTGCATGTGTGTGTGTGTATGTAGGTATTTGCCTTATGAAAAAATCATGTTTATTTTTGGCAGCAAACATGACGTTTGGCTTGGCCGCCTCGCCAGCGACTGCTGCTCTTGCCACTCCCCTTCAGCCTCCCCTTGACAGACTGTTTGATGTTTGCGGGGTAGCAAAAAAACGCTGGATATAACGTTCATGCATGTTTGATTTTTTGTGCTGATTGGCTCGCATGTGGCATCTGCGCGTACATGTGTATCCATCAAGTACGAGTCTATTTGCGTGAATCCAACTTGATTAGCCACTCGGCGCAGACAGACATAGATATATATATGGCTGGTTTGCACAGACGAAACGTACTGCCAAATACTTGTATAACAGGCGTATGACGGACCATAGCTGTAGACCCCTTTTAACTGTTAAAACTGGTGTCTAAATGGCGTTTAAGTGTTGTTGATGGATCTGCAACCGGCATTGGTCGATATATCTATAAATATTGAGTAAGTAACATTGTTGTTGGGATTAGGTGTGAACTGTGTTCACGCATATGTCAGAAATAGAAGGAAGGTAGCCTTATTATGCGAACTTGCAGTAAAATGGAAGTAGTAATAGGAGTAGAAGAAGTAGTAATAGGAGTAGTAGTGGTATTAGGAGTCGTAGTAATTGAAGTAGTAGAATAAGTAGGAGTGGTAGAAGGAATAGAAGTAGAAGGAGTAGTATTAGTTAAGTAGTAGAAGTAGTAGTAGTAGAAATAAGAGTAGTACTAGTTAAGCAGTAGTAGAAGTAGTAGTAGTATTAGTTCAATATTAGTAATAGTACAAATAAAGTAGAAGTAGTAGTATAAGTAAAGGAGTAGTAGTAGTAATAGGAGTAGTAGAAGAAGTAAAAGGAGTGGAAGTATTAGTATAAGACTACTAATAGTAGTAGTAGTAATAGGAGTGGAAGTAGTAATAGGAGTACTGGTAGTAAAAGTAGTAGAAGAATACTCCTAGTAGAAGTAGTATTACTACTAGTAGTAAAAGAAAAATTGTAGTAGTAGTAGTATGTACCGGAAGTTAAAACTGAGTGTTATTGTATGTAATAATAGCATCACAGAGTTTAAGAGCAGACAGTTCTTCCAGTTTAAGTAGCTCCGTCTCATATATGTATTTTTTTATTCTCTACTGGGTTGAGAGTCTCAACATTCCCTCATCTTGATCCCCCGTTTAATTGAATCAATTACACGAGCACATGCCGGGCTGTGTTTACGGTGCAATCGCATTAATCGCGGTCAGTCTTACTGTACTTTGCAGCGCAGTGCCACGCCCCTTTGGCAACGCATTGTTGTCCTGCCAAATGACCGGACGACTGCGCTTAATACGCCTCGTTAGGGGTTAAATGCGTGCTTAGCCAGGCGGCCAGAACGTCACGCTTATTAAATACAACTTTAATTACGCACTAAAACTGCTTTTTATTGCGAAAGTGTGGTTGTGTGTGTGTGTGTGTAGTGTACTTTCGATGCCGTGTATACCTTTACTTATCTCATGATTCTCTCTTTCTCGGTTTCTCTTTCCTCTTTCCGTTTCCTGCGCAGACACTGAAATCACGGACGGCGGCTACAGCTTCAGCGCCGGCCATCGGCAATTGCTCTGCCTGGCACGTGCCATACTGCGCGGCTCGGTGTGTCTTGTCCTGGATGAAGCAACAAGTACCCTGGACAGCAGTACAGAGAGGGCTCTTCTGCAGGCTGCGGACAAGGCTTTTCAGGGTCGCACAATTATAACGATTGCCGTGAGTTGAGTTCCTTTATTGCTTTCATTGCAGTTTCCTTTTCCGTTTGGAAAAGGCTATTGTGATTTTAGAAAATATATTTAGTATCTATCTGTATAATATATAGAGATACAATTAGATCAATTATTTATTTCAAGTGAAAGTGATATATGCTTTTGTTTATTCAACCTTTACTTCAGGTTTTTCTTTGATAAGTTTATTCATTATTTGTACCCACTTTCAAAAGGGTATTCCACTTCCATATTCGCCGTTCATTCTTTTCCGCATGCTCTTTCGTATTTGTAACCTGTTTCTTTATTTACAGCATCGTTTGAGTACAATACTGGATTACGAACGGATTATAGTGCTGGAGCAGGGCCGCATCGTTGAAGATGGAAACCCAAGGCAGTTACAGCAGGACGCAAGTTCTTTGTTTTACGCCCTGCTGCATAAGGCCGGACAGAGCTCATAGAGGCCGACGCAGAGCAATCGAATGAATTGTCCGCGCTGGAATCTCGAGTGAAAATATTACTTAATTATATCATAATAATTGTTCGAGTTCAAAGCAAAGTTCATCGAGAGAGATTCAGTGTGTGTTTCTGTATGTGTGAGTACGAATGTGTGTGTGGAGTCGGTGCTTTGTAGTTGCGCGCTCGTGTGTGTCAAATGTGATTTATATTTTATGTTTTCTATATATTTTATATGTATATGGATGTACTTGATACCAAATAGTATACAAGCGTATTATATTCGATATTTTTTGTACTATGTGTAATTTGCAGTATTTTTTTTATGCTTAATAATAAAAGGAAATGTTGTCGAAAGCAAACATTAAATTTCCCCTGCATGCGGCGTCGGCAACTGTGCGTATGCGCTACGTGACCACGTGACATTACGTATACGCTGAGGCGTACGAACGAACGCAGACATGCCCGTCGTACGCGTGTGTTCTATAAGCATGCCGCAAACGATCTGACAGCCATATGATTTGTGCGCGCACGCACACACACACACACACACATGCGGATATTTGATTTTATGCAACAGTGTGAGTAAATACATCTGGCTGGTTGTGTGTGTACATATGCATTTATAAAAGTGAGGAAGTATGTCATTCGATGGTGTGTGTGTTTGGAGCTGCAGCTGAAGCTCCGCAATTGCACAGCGGGCGAACGTGACTTTAGTCGACTGCGCGGGACTTCGTGGGACTTGGAAAGCTGCTCAAGAGTAGCATTCTTAAGCAAAGTATTGTATCTGCATGTGCTTTAAGCGCTCGATGAACCACTTGGCGGCACCAAGTGAGATCGAGAGGGGAGACTTTTCTCTCTGCTAAGACGGAATTCACGCGACGCTCAAAAGTATGCATTGATTTTTATTCGATCAACTCAATGTTCTTCTAGTTTAATATTAAATTGGAATATAAGTATATGTTTAACTTTAAAATAAATCAAATTATTAATTTCTAAAATAAAACCCCAATTATGTTACTTCACTAAGCGGTTTTGATACGTCCATGCAACCAGGCAAGTTAATGGAGCTATCAAAATACCGAAAAATAATTTGCATTTAATAAGTGTTTTCAAAATGCAAAGCTATTGTTGCTCTGCAGAAGCTACTAAGGCATTACTGCAAGCTACCCTGTAGTTGAAACAGCATAATTTGGTATATATTTGAATACATACGCTGAACTAATAAAATAATATTCTTTCATTTAATAAATTAAATAAATAAATATACTTTGATTATGCTTATTTCGTTCTCAGTCTATCACAGTCAGACATGCCCTCCTTACACCTTGTGCAATGCAGGGTATCGGTAACAAGTATCGGTATCAATCGCAGCACTTTCAACAGGCAACAGCCGTGCAACAGTTGTGATATACAACAGAAATATTTTCAAAAGCACTTTGATTCGGTATCTAAATCAGGCCAATTAGAATCGCAATCGCATCGCCATCGCCAGGGCAATGAATATGCAACGAAATGTGGCAACAACGTTTATGAATTTACGTGCTCTGGCCCCTGAATCTGAATCTGCCTCTTACCCCCTCACGACACGTCCTCCGCCCAGCAAGCTCCCTCGTGCTGGGCACAAAGGCAAAATATTATTGTGGAATAAATTGATTGTTAAATGGACCTGCCCAGCCCAGCTGGGGTCCATCAACGAGGCGTAGAATGGGCGGCAACTTTGCGATTTTAAGCGTTCACTTTATATGCATTTTTCAAGTAGTTGGGCCTGTGGCCATTCAGTGCCTGCCAGGCAATTAAACTTAATTGGCAATGAGGGCCAAACCAAATGCGAAAGTACTTTTTTTTTAATATATAATTCTTTCTTTCTCTCTCCCACCCTCCATGTAGTATATTTTTTGATTTTCTGGTTTGATTTTCTGTTGATTTTTTTTCGAGCTGCTTTGATTTTCTCAAGTGCGGCCAAATTGGCTGCGATGCTGTCGAAATGGGTTAATTGACATGCAATCGTGGCAAAGCGAACGTTTTTTGATATGCTTGGAATTTTGTGTGAACTGGTTGGCAGTCTTCCGCTTTTCTTTTGAGGTAAAAAATAGGGCAAGAGGGCAAAAGCTCATTGACAGATTAAGAGTTGAGCTTATATTTGGTCATTTACTTTGATTCAAATAACATAAATATAAGATAAAAATACAATAGAATATTGAAGTTAATGTATATGATACAAGTATTAAAAAGCCCAACAAATAAAGTCCACCTTACAAATTCTCATAAACTCTTAACTTTATAAATAATATTTAATAAACTGCTTACCTTTAAACTTAATTCATTATTGAGTTTCAAATATTATACTTTGATAACAAAGTTAATTCTTTATGTTTATGGATAGAATGGTATATAAATCTTGAGATTACATGTTCTATTTTACTGCCTTAAAGACAGAAACTTTTTTCTCTATTCTTCAAATAACTGATTAGATGAGTAGATTCCTTATGGCAGACGTAACCTAAGCAATTGCGTACTCAAGTGTTTGAGTGATAGATTATGCTGTATTCTACACAATTTCGACACATTCCCATTGCTTCGTCTTTCCTTTTCTCTCCACATTCGCATTCGCATTAAGGGCGTGTTAACTGCTTTTGACTAATTGCCGCAGCGCGTCACAAATCGCAGCCAAAAACTTTCGAGTTGGTCGTCGTCGTCGCCGTCGAGCTAATCCACATAATTGGCAGGGGCACCACACGCTCTCCATCTGTCTCCAGCTACTTCGGCTTTCTCCCCTTCTTCAACATGTTTCTTGCCTTGTTGTCGTGCTGCCTCTGCCCACACCTCGTCAGTCTTGTTAATCAGTCAGTTCGCTGTCAGGCTACAATCTGGCATGTTTAGAATATATATACGTAATATACACATACATATATATAGACATATGTGTTTGTATGTGTAGCTTGTCGTGTTCGTGCATGTCGCTCTGTCTAGTCACCGCGACTAACCTATGTGTACATTGGTTAATTCATTGTGCTCGGCGCGCCACGTCGAGACTCGTTTATTTCTTAGTTAAGTTCTTTGATTTCTTGATTTATTTCTTCTACAGCTATGCATGTGTGTGCATGTGAGTGTGTGCGTATGTGCGTACGTGTGAGTGCCTACAACAACTGCTTATGCTGACACACTCATCAAGCTTTTCTTTAGCCTTCTTTTTCGTATTTTCTTTCTTAAGGGCGTTTTCATTTCTTCTTTTCTATTTTTCGCCATCTCAGGCATTTCTACTTCACTTTATTATGGCTTCTCGTATGCTCTGTCTTTATTGAGCAGCTTAACTTACAAAGCTATTGATTCTGACACAAGTGCCCTTATATTGTGTGAGAGAGCTTAGCTTGGCTAGATTTGGTTGGAGGAAGTACTAGAATCGCAGTAAATTTTTTTTGTTGCTTAAAAATAAGAGCCTGTTTTCTAGCAATTAGAAGATTACTAAATTATCCAAGTATTCATACGACTCTGGAAGAACTCAGAGCCAATAGAAAGACCTTGCAGAGTTTTATCTGTACCAAGCAAAAAATAAAATTTCACTTGAAGTTGTCTTTGTCTAACACTGATTCCCAATTATGAAGAAGTCTTTTTTCTGGGGTTTCCCGCACGATGTTTACCTCGACCAGCGAAGGAGTTTATTGTTTATGCACTGAAGTATGCTACAATTTAGCTCTTTTCTAGCCTTTGTTTACTTTTCCCATTGTTGCTGATGAAATTAATTGTTTGCGTGTGTGCGAGTGTGCACGTGTGTGTATGTAAGAAAGTGAGCTAGAAAGTGCTGGGAAAGCACTTAGGCAAAAATAAAAGTTGCAAGTTAATTATTTCATTAATTAGGAGCACAGACTGATGAAGTTGATTGATATGTTGAGCGGCTTGCGAAAGTGTTGAAAGTGCTGTTGGCAGGCAGTCGGTTGCCAGTCGAGCAGTTGCTCTATCAATAGAGGCGTGTTCAACCCCTCTTTATACCCACCTACTCCCCTACCTCCTCTACCCCATCTCTGTCTCTTCTGAGTCGCTTTGCAAATGCGCTCAAGTGCGCAACGTGTTTTATGACGTCTTTATGTGATTTTCTTTTTATATCGCCTCTACTATCGTCTCTATTGCGGTTTGTTTTTATTAAATTTTCCACATATACGCACATCTATACACACATCACACATACATACGCACATAGCACACAACACACACTAATGCAATCGAGCTTAATATGCTCGCTCGCTTGTCGAGGTATCCTTTTCGCTCTGTCTGTCTCAGTCGCTTTAATAAAAGAAATCTGTCAAATTCAAACGCTCGTAAATGTCTTTCACAGCCCCGTCAAGCAGTTTGTCTGCCTTCTCGGCTCCCAGCTAAGTCTCCATCTTAGCTTTGTCTCTTCCCCTTCCATTGTCTTCGTCTGTTTTGTAACTGTTTACTCGACTTGAACCCATTGCCCTCTTGCCCCCTTCTGGCACTCGTGTTAGCTAATCATATTGTGTTTTCCACTGAAATTTCACAATTCAATGAATTTTACTTTAGTTTTAGTCTCCCATTTCGATTAGATTTTTATGCCCTGCAGGAATTTTCTAATAAAGTTTGTGCAAAAAATATTTATTCTTAGATTTATATAAAAGTAACTGCGTTGGTAGATTCTTCAAATTCCTCAGCATATTCTCTAGAGTTTAAAGTTATAGATCTGGCTGAATTATATTATGCCAAAGTTTAGTGTGTTCCTCAGTTAATAATATCTGAAATTGTTTTATATATTTATTATAAATATGCAATATGGTCACCCTAACTTTTTGAGCTTACGTTTTGAAATTACTTCGAATTCCTATTTCAAGTGTTGTGCCACTTTTAAAAAGCTAGAAACTTAAAAAAATAAACTACGCTGCACAGAGCATATTAGGGTAACCATATTATGTATAGCAACTATTCTAATAAACGGTCATCGGTATTGTATTTAGAAACTCGTAAATTCAACAAACCCAAATGCCTTACAAGCCAAAAGGGCTTTCCCAAAGTGAGCTCCAATTTGTGCATGCCATATATCTGACATATTTGTCAGATTCGACTAAGCGATGTCCCAACAAAAGTCCATAGAAATCCACTTAATGCCAACTTAAGAAACTTGACCTCATCCCACTGCTGCGCAGACCTCGCTGCTGATTGCGTGCTTAGCTCAGCCCTCTCAGTCGAACGACGAGATGAAAGAAAAACGCAAAGTCTGGAGGATAAGCATAACTTGATTATCGACGGCAAAGGCAGCTCAGGCTGCACGCATGATAATCAGGCGATGTCTTTATAATTGTTGAAGCGGCAAATTCGCATCTTGTGTGCGAGAACGAAAATGACAACTCAGCGAATTTATTCGCCAGGGCTACAGGTGTGTGTGTGTCTGCTGGTGTGTGCATGGGTGTGTGCGTGTGCGTGATAACAGGGTTTTATTGGTCGAATGATTCCATTGATACTCCCCATAAACACATTGATTTAATTTGTAGCTTTAATTGCCGTTCATCGTTCTGCATTGATCGGCTTTCGACGACAGGCGCGGTGGAGGGTGGCGGCGCCATTAAAATGAAGTTAAAGAGCAACCGCAGGCACAGTGCAGTTGAAAAGTATGCAACGGCCTGCAAATAAATTTGATAGCCAAGTCAAAGCTGGAAAACCGAAAAAAAATACTCAAACAACCCAAAAAAAAGGGAGTTCGCATCGAAAAGTAATCCACAAAACCGGCAGGCCAAATGCGGCAAAGAACTCACACACACACACATACGGCGCACATACACAAACAAAGCATCACAACTGTCTGCGTTGACCCAGTGAACGAGTAAGCCAACTTGCCGGCCTATCTCAATGTGGAACGCATTCGCTGAGAGTCATGCTGCATCTGCAAAGGAAGAAAGAGAGTGAGAGAGAGATAAAGAGCGACGTCTGCACAGCATCCGAGCAGTTGCCGGGCACGAGGCCACTTCGGCTTCGGCTGCGTAACAACCCTGTCTAAGGCTCGGGCTTATGCTGTTGCGCTTGGGCCTCAGCATCGGGCTGCCGACTTCTGCCTTTTAGTTTATTCGTGTCTGCCAACGCGTTCGATTGTCGCCACATGCGGCGCAGCTGCTCGAGCTGTGACAACGCGTGAATTTCCACGTGATTTTCAACATCCACTTTCGAGTTCGCAATATCAATTAACAGTGTGCGTACGGGTGTGTGTCCGTGTGTGTGTGCATGTGTGTGGCGCCAAAATAAATGAGGAAAAGAATTACATATGCAAATAGTTTGGATGCGGCTCGTCCTGCTTATCGCGCGCGTCATTTACCGTTCTGACTGTGACTCTGAGTCTGACTCTGACCTAGCTCAAGCGCGAGACGTGTGCGTGCTTGCCAGCAGGTGTCGCCTCTGCTCTGCACACCTGCCCGCTGGGGACTTCACTTCACACCCAGATTTGCGCTTTGTGATAAGCCGAAACCAATCAAGGCAACCAAAGCAGGTAGAGATAAACCCAACAGAGCAGCCACTATTGCAAAAATGTATTTCAAAATATCAAATTCTCTTCCAACTGTCAATTTGCAAGAGTTTTCTGTAGGTTTCTCTAAATTAAATCAATTATTAAGCTTTACTTTAAGATATCAATACCAATGATTAGCAAAAATGATTGCAAATTGATAGATTAGATTTCACTTTTAATTGCAAGTTTTAGTTTCTTTTGCAGTTGTCTTTATAAAATACATTCGTTATCATTCAAATATTAAATTCTATTTATTTTTTGGAAATTGATAGGACAATAGTAAAGTGCAGAAATATTTTTAGACTCATTTACTCTAGTTTAGCTGGCAGCTTAGCGTGCCTGCCACATTATGAATATGAATTCATTATTTATTATATCATGGCACTTGAGATTCTCGAACAGCTTTCGACTGCTAAATAATGAATAAATTTATCACCGTTGCGCTTGATAATTGCGTTTGCTATTTATACACAAACACACACATACACACAGACATACTTTCTATATAAGAATATCATTTGTCATCGTGATTTAGCACTTCAGCTTGAGCCTTTTCAATAAGCGCTCTTCATTAGTCGCAAATCCACGGGGGTGCGTTGAGGCCTCCATCATCTTGCTCTTGTCCATCTCTCGGGCTCCGTCCGTCTGGCTGCCTGTCTGTCTCGGTCCCGTTATTGTGCTGTCAGTTTCTATTAAAATGCGGCTTTATAAATTGCTTATGCTTTTTATTATATTAATAGAAAAGTTACTTTGCCTTTTGTCAGCTGTTTGAGGGGGATATGCGGCTTATTATTGTGAAACTATTGTGAAACCAAGAAAGATTCAGAATAGTATTAGCCAAATACAAATGGAGTTTTAGGCCTAAAACATAAAATTGCTATTTATTTAGGTCTAAAATCAGTATTTTAAAATAAAAGCGAAGCAAGTGTAAATTAATTAAACTCTGTATAAAATTTGAAGTTGTTAAAATAAAAGGCTGTGGAAATAATTATTGTTTATTTGTCAATTTGTATTTTTGCCCGCTCTAATTAACAACTTAATTGTAGGTTAAATTAATAAACAACTATAATTTAATTGCACAAGCTCATTATAAATTTACCCATTACAAAATGCACTTAATACTGCTAGGAAATGAAACTTATACGAGACAGATAAGAATGAGTTCCTCAGTGCTAAACAATCAACTACACTAAGCATTAATCTACGACTAATTAGAGTTGTGTGCTTTGGCAATTATCGAGAGACAGAGAGGGTAAAGAGTGAGAGAGAGAGGGGGTACAAGGAGGCAACTGGTTGAGCTGCCCTCGTGGAATGTGCTTGGCTCCTTGCCTCGCGAAAGTAAAAGTAATTAAATACGCACACAAGTGTGCAACACAGAAGTGCCCCAAGAAGATAAAGACAGAGAGAGAGATGGAAGGAGATAGAGTAGGAGAGAGTGAGGGCATCCTTTACGAGCCACACAATTTGAATTTTTAATTAAAAGCAACAACAACGCGCGAGAAAAAAAGGAAAGCGGAGACGCGTGCGTGAACTTTTGTGCAAGTCATGTGTGGAGCAAGACAGAGAGAAAGAAAGAGAGAGAGAGAGAGACGGAGAGAGACAGTTAGAGCGCACTAATTAATTCACTAAATAAACAAATGCGGAAAACGCATTGTTGCCAAACTTGACCTAAAAATGACCCCAGCAAACGGTTTTGCGCTCAAAGGGCAAAGGAAGCCGCAGCACAAGTCAAAGAACTCTTGCAGCTGCCTTCGAGGCGCAACACCTGCAGCGGGCATGAGAGAGTGTATGGTATGTGTGTGCGTGAGTGTATGTATATGAATGTTAGTGTGTGTGCGTGTGCACGCGTATTGCTTGCACTTTGCATTAGCATAATTAAAACTCAACAAACAAGCTGACGGCAAACACAGCGCACAAGAGTGCGTGTGTGTGTGTACTGCGTGTGTTTGTGTGTGTGTGTGTTGTTAACTGGGCTACTAAAGTCAACACAGGCGCAACTTGACCCACGGGCTATGCGACCGCAAAGTATGCAACAAACTCTATTACAAATTGCGCCTGCTAACGCGCTCGCGCTTTCCCTCTCTTAAACACACACACACACACATACGCGATATCCTTGAACTTTATTGTTTGCACATCAGCGGTTTGCCAAAGCTCGGTGCGTGCTGCGTTTTGAGCACTTCCAGGCCTCCTCTGCGCCGCCATTCCGCCCTGTCGCCCCACGCCCTCTTTTATGTATTTCTCTGCATGCCTGTGTGTGTGTGAGTATGTGTGCTTGTGCTTTTTTATTGCATGCTGTCAGGCGCAGCAACATATCGGTTTACCATTGAAAAATATACGCTCGCATTTTTCAGACAGTTTTCACAAAATTGTACAGAATGTATTTCTTTATTTTTATTTTTTCTTCTCTTTGGGCCAGCTTCCCTTTTATATTTACAATGTTCTGTTGCCTTCATTTGGGGTTTTTGGGGCGTGGCATATATATCTCGTGGCGCATTTCTTTCAATACTCTACGGCTCAGGCCCCAAAAATGCGTCTCTATAGGAACTGCAGTTAATCTCAAAGCGTGCGTCAAAAAAAATAAAATGAAATCACACTTTTAATATTTTTGCCGTTGGCAGTGTAATTTCAATATAAAGAATTGATTTATCAGCTATATTTTTTAACAATCTTTTTTCTCGACATGGTGACAAAGGCTTCAATCACGCTTGGCTTTATTGTTTTGCAAATAATGTTCACTTTTTTCAACCAAAGTTCGTTTCTTTTCTCATCTGAAAGTTCTGAAATTTGAGCTCAGTCGCGGAAATTTATTGTGATTGTGTAAATAATTTGTGTGTAAAGTGTGAATTTAAAAGGCGAAAATCAATAAGGGATTGTGAATTGTGATAGTTCTGATGGATGATAAAAACTTCTGGATAAAATTAATAAAATACCGACAAAATCATTTGATTTCTTTAAAAATGTTTAAGAAAACAGATGAATTTTGGCTTTAGAAAAAATATTAAATCGGCTTTAAAATGGTCCTAAAACCTATTTCAATTTTGTTTAATAGATTTCATATATAAGAATTCTTAATATTCACGAATTTGTCAAAGCATTAAAATCGTTCGTATTTTATAAAAAAAAAAAGATTTTTTAATAAATATTTTCCGCATGATAAGCTCAGTTTATTTAATCCATGCTGCATATTGCATGACTGACATTTTATTTTATGTATTTTCTCCGATCGATTTGAGAAGCAAATAAATACTTTCTTTTGCCATCGCTTGTTGCCGTTGTTTGTACAATTCGCACTCAATTTGTCTAATCTTTCTCTTGTACCTTGGCTTGTTGCTCGAACTTTATGAAAATCAATCGAATTGCACTTGCAACAAGATTGATTACATTTTCATCATCGTGTCGCATATTACGCGCTTCGGACATTTGCGTTGATTACGTTCAATTGATTACGAGTTTGCTTGAATACATGCTAAATCAAAATCGAAATGGAAATGGAAATCAAAAGCAAATCCAATTGGCAGGCAATTTGAAGGGAAGCTCAGTTTCAGCTTATGTTTCTGTCCCACTGTTCTCCACTCACCCCACGCCGCTTGCCTGATCCCAGTGCACATTATGAAGTTGGGGCTTCTTTCCTTCTCGATTTGTCGTCTGAATTCTGCAAGGAGGGGGCGACTTAAACACACATTGGCTCTGCTTTATTTCCAATGTTTTGCCATAACTTTCTTTACAATTGTTGTTGCTGTTGTGGTTGCTGTTGCAGTTGCAGCTGTCTGCAGTTGCACGCGTATGTGGAGTGGTTTATGCCGCACACACTTGTTCGCAGGCTGCTGAGGCTGCACCTGCGTGGCAGTTGTGGGTTGCAGGTAGTAAAAATTCACATAAAACAAATATAGTTATAGGGTCCGTTACTTTTATTTGGTCATTCTTCTTAAGCGGAAGTTACTGAAAATATTTTAACGTATTTACACCCTGTAAAACAGAAGAAGAGAGAGAGAGTTGTAGACAAGTTGTTTAATTTATTAACATGTATTAATATATTTTATAAACTTATTTCACTAATATAGAGCTAATCTCTTGAATGAACAGAGCTCAACAATTTTAGTTCATTTATCATACATTTGCATCCAATTATATTATATAGCATACTTTTCTGCGCCAACTGAAATGATTTGACATACTTTTGATATCAGTCTAAAAGTATGCAACAGTTTTTTGTTATACAAAATCTTTTTTCTTCAATTTGTTATGCCCCAATCGGTACATTTACTTACAGGGTATCTGCATGCGCTTGAATTGCGCGCACTGTTTACTTGTTTATGTCCTGGCCGTGGGTAGCCCGGCGCTTAACCTGGTTTACTTTCAAGTCGCTGCCACCACGTGCAGTACTACATCAATACACACAATTATGTACATACATATAAATATATATAAATGTGTGTATGTATGTATATGTATACACATGTATGTTTGTATATTTTTTATTTATTTAAACTGCGGCCCAATGTGCCGTTTGTTGTTTATGTTGTTGCCCAAAGTTTGCAGCGTGCTGGCTTGCTGAAAGTTCAAATTGTTGGGATTGTCCTGGCTATACATTATTTTCAAAAGAAAAAAAAATAAAATAGAATGAAGAAGAACTGAACCCAAATAAAACCAAACTATAACTGTAACTATGCAACTTTTCTCTGTGCTCTTTTGCAGGCGACCCGCAGTAAAGAAGACTCGACTCGAGCCTAAACTGCGGCCAGGCTCCTCGGCTGGACTGTCGGGGACGGAAATACAAACAACATGCGTAGCTTATTAAAACACGCTTAGCTCGGGCCCAGAGCGGAACGCAAATGTAACAAAAATTAAATGAAATACGTGCGGGCCAAAGAAAAATACGCCAGAAATTCGTATGAAAATTTTAAACAAGAGCCAAACTCGCGAGAACAGCAACAGGAACAACAGCAACCAGTCGAAAAAGGCAAAAAAAACCAAAAACAACTGGGCAAAAAATAAAACACAAATAACGGGGAAAACAGTGGCGAAAATTGTGCGAAACAATTTATATGAAAAGCAAACAAAGCGGCGGAGCGACGCTGCCTCTGCCAGCTGCTGTTTAAGCAAACACAAAGTTACGACTACGCGAGTGACTGTGTGTAAGTGTGTGTGCGCGCGAGTGTGTGTGACTTTTCGTGGTGTCCACAGTACGACGGGTACTTCATAATTACAGTTGCAGCTTGTATTTAAATTTCACTGGCGGTGCGCCGCAGCAACAGCAGGAGCAGCAGCAGCAGCAGGAACTGGAACTGAGCGACGATTGTGTTTTGCCTTTGTGTGCGACGGTGTCGTATATGTAACGTGCCAGCGCGTCGTATGGTTAATGTGAGTAATAGACCAACTTTTTATTTCGCTTTATATGGCATGATATGGATTTAGTATGGGTACGTTAGCTTATTTATTCCTCTTTTTACAGTCGAATGCGTAACGCGCTCTGTGCGAGTGTTGACTTTATATGTTATACTCGTTGCTGTTGTTGTTGCAATCAAAAGTGTTTATACATTGCGCTGGAAATTGTTTGACTTGTATGCAAGCAACTGTAAAGGAAGAGGTGGAGACGGAAGGTCGCTTAAAATAAACTTCGAACTGTCGCAATTCTGAAAGAACGAACAAGCAAAGCTGTTGAGAGCAACTCCAGTGCATCTCTGGTGTATTTAAATATAGGGTATAAACTAAAAGTATACTACCTGCAAAAGGCACTGCATGCCTGTGCTTGGATCGTCCTCACAATTTGTTGTTCTACTGAAATTAGCCAAATGGCCAAACTGGACCCTTGTCAGGCAACATGTACGGCAATTTTTCACTTTGTGCGACCCATTTCTCCCACACACACACAGCCATACAAATATATATATATATATATCTAAGCAATCATATCATGAGTTTGTGTAAATATTGAGCTTGGCCCATAAAATCGAAGCCCCAAGTTTAGAGGCCTGCCAAGCAGACAGTCCCGATAATTGTTCGCATAGCTTTAACTTCGACAGCAGCGCAGGCAGCTAAATTAATTATTAACTTGGAAAGACACAGAGAGAGAAAGATAGACATAGAGGCAGAGAGAGAGAGAGAGAGAGAGAGGTAGCTGAAAAGAAAATAAGCGTAAAAGGAAAAATTAAAGGCAAGTGAATGGACGACGGCGGCAAGAAAATGGCCAAGCGGAAAAGTTTTTCGGTTTCCATTTGAAATGTTTTACGTTTTTATTTGTCATTCATTGCTGCAAACTTTTGTCGTTTTATTCCTCAAGTTGTTGTTGATATTCAAGCTGTTGTTGTTGCTGGTTTTCTTGCCACGATGCGGGCTTTTCGCAGCCTCGACGTTATCTCTGAGCCTTTGTCTTTTTGGCCACACTCGCGTGACGAGAAGTGAACCAAGGCAGGAGGAAGGAGAAAGCGCGCCGCAGACACAGTTAGTTTGGCAACGAATATTGCCAGTAAGTTGGGCTAGCCAAGGCAAGGCAACTCAAGGCGAGGCAGAAAGAAATCAGCTTTGAGCAAAATGAGGCAATAAAGATTTATCTTAAAAAAACGCCAAAAACGACGAAGAAGCCGTGAAGCAGGAGAGGGAAGGGAGGGAGATGAAGAGGAACTCAATGCAGCAGATTTGTCAGGGATTTGCAACTGACAATTTATGTTAGCCCTTGGCTTTACATTTGCCCACAAAAGAAAATTTACATTGATTTTGTTTTCTATATTTTTTTTCTTTTGGATTTTGAAGAAACACTCGCACGCATGCAAAGTGTGTGCCTGCGTGTGTCTGTGTGTGTGTGTGTGAGAGAGAATTGTAATCTATGCCGCATGCAACATGCATAAATTTTAATTAAATTGCCTGCATAGCATACGAATTTGTCTAGTTTACGTGGCAAAATGGTATGAGACTGTCAAATACCACTTAAAGCGATACAAATATCGATTACCCAAAAGTTGTAAACACTTTTATTGAACTGATATTGAGTACAGGGTATGAGTTGTGTATCAAAATGAAATTTTCGTGTTTGCTTTTTTACCAAGAAAATTTAAATTTTTCCCGTGCTTGTGGAAATTTATCAGGCGACACGCCAGATGAATGCGAATCGCTCAGCCGGCAGCTTTTCTATCTCGCTCTCCCTTAACCTCTTTGTCTCTCTTTCCCTGTCTCTCACTGCATTCCGTTCAATTATTCCTGCTCGAAAAATATGAATTTTAAATGCATTTGACATTTCGGGCCTTGACATCCTTAGGCAACTCAGTTGCTGCTGCTGCTGTCGATGTTTTAGAAAATCACACTGTGATAAACTGTTTTCCCTCACACATGTGTACATGTTTAATACACATACATGAACACACGTTCTGAACACGCGTTTTTATCGAGACAAAAACATATTTTTGCTTTCATTCAAATTTTATTTACCATCTAAAAATAAATTTGTTTACCACCTGTAAGCAGCGTATATATATTTAGTACTGTATACCTTTTTTCTAAATACATGGAGAGTATTATGAACTAAATAGTAAAAAGAAAGTATTTAATATAAATTAAAAGTGTATATAACAGAAAAGATATCGTTTGTACACTAAAGTATTTACCACAAGACAATCGCTGATTGTGCTAAACTTGTGCTTGAAGTTTGTAATTCAATTAAATAGTGAATGTGAAATAATGAAAGACTTATAAGGTTATGCACATAATTGAGGAAAAGCGCATGTTGATTTCGAACTAGTTTTCCCCGTTAGAGACTTTGCCTTCTTGCTTGTTTCTGAATGTGACGAGTATTTTGTTAGAAGTTTCATTGCATAGTGCCCTTAATTCGTTTTTAAACATTATGTTGTGGCCACTACCGGCGAGTTTGTTTGTAATTTTATTTTTTTGATTTTCTGGCAAAACTTGTGCAAACTATGCGCAAATATGAGATGTGGGGGACTGCGAGAGACTTTTTGACTTGCACTGACTATGACAGCAGTATAACAGGCAGTTCGAGGAGAAGGGGCAGAAGAATCACAAGGAGAAGAAAGTTAGGAAACAGAAGTTTTAGCCAATTGCCGAACCAGTTGAAAACTTGCTGTCTTAACAAGTTTGTTTTCGTACGTTAAAGGGGAGAATGAGTTTTCAAGACAAGCTATTTTCTTAGTTGGCCGTCACAACAATTTTCAATTTCAATTACAACTATGCACACACATTTACAGTGGCACACAACCTGAGTACAGTGCAATCAAAAGCATTACAAAGACGTGTCGGAATATGCTTCCCATCTCTTGCGAGTATTCATATTAGTATTCACCTTTTTATTTGCGAATGTTTCGAATGCCAGTGGCGAATCTGCTTTCGACGCGTTGTGGCTCTATTCACTCTCCTCCCATCTCTGTCTCTTTCACTCTCTCTTTGTTCTCTGTCATCCGGTTTAGTGAGTAAACTCAAATTTTATTCATGTTTTTGTTGCTGTGAATCGCGTGGGCTTTGCAGAAATTCCATAGTAAATCAACTCTGCAAAGCACAACGCACCTACAACTGGGCTATAAATCTTGCACACACGAGACTCTCTTTCTCTTTCTCTCTCTCTCTGTATATATGTTTACATAGTATATTATATACACAACTTCAAAAGTGTTTGGTCCAGTGTTTTTATACTGTCAGAAGTCAAGGCTGTAACCACCAAGCGATCACTATGTGGTTACCAAAACAAACCATAAATAATGCCAGGAAAATGTTGCGATAGATATAAATAGAGGGGGCGAGCCAATCGACTAGTAAATGCCCTAACCTTAAGGTTAGGTCAGATTAACCTTAACCTTAAATATAATTCTACTCATTCACTTTGAGATCAGGCCAATCTTAAAGAAGTTAAATGTATCGTAAGTCTTGGAACTACTTTGCATCTATAGAGTATATATAATTATTTACAACTATAGACTGTGACCTTTCAGACTTTTGTCCAACCGCGGAAAACACTTGAGCGCAACCAAAATTAAAGCAAGCATCAATTTATTTGCGGACTCGGCGCTATGTTCTATTTTCTATACCTCTCTTTCAATTCCATGTTCCATGTTCTTTGGCCTGGCTGCTCTAAGATAAAAACGTGACCGCGAAAACATAAAATAAAAAAAAGCCGAAGCGAGCCAAATGAAAATGGCAGACATACAGCGAGAGCGGGGAGAAAGAGGGAGAGTGCGATAGACAACAGACGAGTTGTCGGACGCTTTAATAGGCTGCGTTTAGCATAAGAAAGCAGAAAAAAGAAACAGAGTAAAGATGGGAGGTAGATGGAATGTAGAGGGAGTCAAAAAAATGTGGCATACTTTGTGGCGCTTGTCAGCTGCAAGTGGCGCCATAAATCAGGCCACAGCGAGTGGGAGACGACCGCAAACAAAAGTCAAGTCAAAGGAGACGCCGCAACTTGAAAGCAATTTTAGTTTTAATGTGACCAGTTTGGTTTTCGAAAAAAAAAACAACATCAGCAGCAGGAGCGCACCGCATACAGCTTCGAGTCAAACAGGAGCAGCAGCCACAACGACAACAACAATATCAACAACAACAATGGCACAGCAAATGAGGCAGCAGCAGCAGCAGCGGGAAACACTTGAAGAGAGCGCCAAGTCGAAAACGCGTTGCGAATTATTGATGCCTCATCGCTGATTGCTTTGCGTTTACACCATTTGACACAAGTGTTGTTCCTTCTCCGACTCCTCTTGTGCTGCTTGCTGGCTTCCTGTCTAAATCCCCGTCCCTTACCCCCCACCTATGACCGGTATAGACGAAACACGGAACGCTCTCGGGCATAAATAAGTGAAGTTATTTGGTATTTGTAGCATGTACTCGACTCGACTCGCTTCGCCCCCGACTCAAACTACGCCAATAGCCTATGCCCCTGCCGTGTAACATCCACGCTCCGCTTCCCCCAATCACTGTTTCAGCTACGGCTTTGCAGCATGCTGTTATTACAGTTTTTTGTTTTATACCCTGTACGCATAACAATTTAGTAAGGGAGGGTAGTATTGTTAGCAGCATTTGCTAGCTGGCTTAATCTGTATTCTACAAATTTAAATTCATTTATTCATGCGAGCCTGTTTAAAGAGACAGATCTCTGCAAGTATACAACTAACATACATCAATCTTGTAACGTATATTCCTCTTTTCCATATGTGTAATTCTGCATTTTAATATTTATGTATAGTTTCATTTTTAATAAGCAACTCAATTCAGCAATTGGCTAAGAAGGATTTTTACTTTACGATTTTATTATTATGAATGAACGATTTCTTCTAGCTAAGGTACCACTCTATACCTTATGTTTAAATGACTTACAGGGTATCTGCTCTCCACGAAAATTGACTATAAAGCGCTCTCCGCTTATGTTTTTTACGCAATTCTATCAGTGCACACACACTGTCAGCATCTCAATTTGTGGGTTGGGTTTATACCAAACTCCATTAGGCTGTTTTACTAAGAGGATTCTCTGTGATTCTGTTTTGTTTTTGTGCCCTTCTTATTGCTCACATTAGCAACATTTTTCGGTATCTGTACAAAAAATATGGCAAAACAATAAACGTTACAACATTTCTAATCGCAGCAAGGCGTCTAAAATGTTTGACAGCTTGGCTTAAGTGCTTTCTCGCTCTTGACTGTGTATGTGAGTGAGGTTTGCTTGCTACCACAACAATCTGTATATACCTCTGTGGTAAGTAGAGCCTTAAAGAGCTCACAGCTTTCTGGTAATTGCTTGCAGGTTTTTACTGCAAAATTCTGTAAACAGTAAAGTTATTCGTTATGATAAGGAGTAAGCAATGCATACGATTTTTTTTTTAGTTTATAGTGTATGAGAACTGTATTAATTATTAGACTATACATAAAGTTAAAGTTATCTTGGTTATCCAACAACATATTCTAAGATTCATTAGTAGATGCCTCAAACGAGTTTGTTAGGGAACGTTTATTATGTACCTTTATTAATGCTGTATATCAAATGATTATCTACGTCAACAAATCAACCTATTGGGGATGCACAAATATAGTTCCGAGAAAATCTCTTGACATAAAGGATTTGCTATACCTTCTGGAAATAAATGTTCCTTCAATATTTCATAAATTTGCCCATTCAAACAATGACACAACCATCTTCCACATTCCATGATCCCTCCGCAGGCGCAGCTTCCGCTCAATTTCACAGCGAAATCTTCCCCGGGGGCACATCGCCCTCGGTATCATTCGCAGCCCAAAGTCAACAGCGAAGATGAGATAATTGCCTGTCGCTGGGCTGGCGGCTTATCGGGGCAGCCTAAGGTCCTTTAGTCCTGAAAGCCTCTGTCGTGGCTGAGTCGAGGCGATTTATTCACTGGGCGAATAAATAAAAAACACAACTCGTTTTTGGGTAATGGCAGCGTCAAAATTCGCCGCGGCTTGCGGCTATTAATTTAGTTTATGGCGCTGGCCAATGTTTTGCATAAGCCCTTGCCGATGTCCTTGAGCAGCATAATGAACTTTAGTAGGCTGGCACGTGGAAAGGGGCACAAAGGGACAGAGAGACATAGAAAGATAGAAAGAGAAAGAGAGAAAGTGGAAATGGGCGACTGAGAGTGCGGGAAAATCTTTTCAATTGTAAATGTTTTGCCATAAAAGCGAAAAGTGAGTCATAATTTAATATTAAGCGCAGCTCTGCGGTGCAACGACCAAGTTGCCCCCCTCCCTCTCTCGCAGTTTCCATTTGTTTTTGTGCGTCCAGGCCGCAAGAGACTGTATTGGGGGGAGGGGCCTGGGAACTCACATTTAGCAGCATTATGGGGCGCATGTATTATATTTACGAGTGTGTTTATGTTTATGTTGATTATTAATATTCATACGAACACATTCATGCATTGAGCGGGCGACATTTAAATGATTTTTATGCCGGCGCACAAAAGTATGCTACGCTTTCTTTCCTCCCTCCGACATTCGAGTTTAATGTTTTGTGCAAAAGAACTTTGCATAAAAACAAAACACGCCACTCGCACACACATACACACACAGACACACACGCACACACATGTATATGTATGCAATAAAAGTACATTTTGTGGCTGTCCTCGTACCCGAAGCACAGCTGAACAATTCGATGTGATCCTTGCGCTTTTTATATCCCTCTACAGTGAACTCAATCCCCTCCTCTCTCCTGCCCACATATTCCGTTCCCTTGTTTATTTAGTTTTATGACCCTCGGGTGATAATTCAATTAGCTGCATCCGATAAGTCCAATTTATGGAGCGAGTTCACGAGCTCACCTGCCATTCTTTACGATTTAAAGTTCCACATGAGGTTTAAAGCATCTGCAAATATCAGACAGAGCGATTGCAAAAACAGTTACCAATACTTGCCCCTCATAAGTTTACTCATCTATTACTGCGCTTAAAATAAACCCTTTGCCACCGCTGCTCTCCTCCCACTTCACTCTTCGCATATTAGAGGCATTTATGGCCTGCAGCCTGTGGCTATTTATGCTCTTCAGGTATTTGTAATTTTTACATATTTCCACACATAATCCGCAAAACCAAACGGAAATTTGCAATGTCTCAATATTATTTTTAGCTTTGGGCCCTTTGGCTTGTGATCCGCTCTGAACCCAGCCCCAGATAATGAAGCGCACACGCAATGCTCAATCCTTAATCCCGAACCGAAGTCCAACCCCCATTCGGAGAAATTATAATGCATTGTTGTGTGGCCTTGGTATTCTATCGAAATCCTTTTAGGCAATTCACAAAAGGACAACACACACACACTCTCTCATGTAGTTGTAAGTAGTGAATGGGACCCTTAGCACAGGCATTGCCTTTTTGCGTAATATTTATAATTTATGGAGGTTCCCCGGCAAACATTTCTTAGGGTTTCGGTTTCAGTTTCTGTTTCCACCTTTCCTTCTCCTCTTCTCCCTTTCTGTTTATAATTTTCAAAGGTATTTCGGATGATCCCAAGGCGGGCAGGTTTATTAAGTAAATTGTTTCCGCTACTTTACGGATTTCCTTGGAAATCGGTTGCGGATTGCGCTGCCGTTTGAAGTGGACGCGGCTGTTGACTCTGGTCCAGACAATGAATAAATAAATGGCTGGACCGGCGTGGAGGAATCCAAATGAGAACTGCAGGAAGTCAAGTCGAGAGGAGTTCGCTTTGTGGCGCCGTGGCTTGCCGTGGCTTGTGTTCATTAAAGCGATTTTCACTGCCAGAAATTTATGTGTCAATGAATTCGCCCCGTTACGCCTTTGACATCAATTTTCTGCCTCTGCTGCAAATTGAATTCGCCGGCCAGGCGGATACAGGACATACAGACAGACAGACAGACAGTCGCTCTGCCAGTCTGCCAGTCAGCCAGTTGGCAGTTGTCGTCGCCATTTAGCTCGTAATTTTTATAGCCCGTTAGGCCTCATTTGGTCACGAAGCGCAGTCGACTCCCCCTCGTCCAGACCCCGCTCTACAGTCCCTGAGTATTTATTGTGCTTTATTTTTTGCGCCTTGTTGTTGTTTTTGCTGTATATACATTTATACGATTTTCATAGGCTGTCGCCATACGGCTTAAAAGTATGTGACTCAAGGTCACATGCTTGTATACCCTGTAATGGGGGAGAGAGTTGGAAATAAGTCGGGTACAGAGTTGAGACGGAACTAGAAACGCTTACAACTAAAAATTTGTTGAATGAGATGTGACGAGGTAGCTATATAAATCGAAATAAGGTGAATATATATAAGAAATACTTTCTTCACTGATATAAATGAAACGGTAATAATCTCTATAATATGTTGTATAATCAACTTCAGTTCATTACCATTATGTTAATTAATAGGGTATCCTCTCGTCCTATACTCCCCATATGCCTGTGCTGCTTTTTCGGCTGCTTTATGACTGCAGCAGAGTCCGATTTATAGACAGCTTTTCGGGAAGCAGCATTGCTTATTGCTTTTCATAGCAGGCTTTTAGGTGGTAAATAAATAAACTTAGTGTCTGAATTTCATCGCAATTACCAAGTGCACAAGTGTGTGTGTGTGTGTGACTGAGTGTGTCTCGACGTACGTTTGCATGTGGGCCAGCCAGCTGGGGACATTAAGTCCCAACATAATTTATCTGGTCTGCAATACATACTCACACACACACACACACACGAACCTGCAGCTCTTGCTGCGTTTTAAGTGTCTGTTGAAAATGGCCTTTTAACATGGTAAAACCATTTAAGATTTGCCCGTGTCGAAATAATGTTTTATAGATCTGGAGCTGAGAAAGCATAAAGATGTTTTATTTAATTTTCATGTTCTACTGGTCGTTTTTAATTTGTGTTTACCAACACTGTTTCTTTTGTTAAATAAATCCAGAATTCAATTGTTTTGTGAATGTGTTCATATTTAAAATGAGGTTTTGCTAGTAAAAAAGGTGAACAAAGTGAATCAAGGCCACATAACTGTGAATTGCAGATGGAATTCTATTGTCAACTACTAAAGCAAATTTATTATTTAATAGAAAGTAATTTAATATTGCAAATAACTCGAATGCATTGCAGTTGTATTTGGATATGCAAAAAGATTGTTGGGCATTTCATTTCACTTTTATATCTGCATCATTTATGGAGCAAACCTTCTACTGAAGTCCGTCATTTAGCAGTGAAATAGTTTTCTCTCCTCCTAAATTAGGCAAACTGCAAAAAAGAAAGATGAAGACTGAGGAAAATAGAAAAGAAATGCGCAACGGGCGACTTGTGCTTGTCTTTTCCTCTTTCTCCTTTTCCATTTCTTTATCTTCTTCTTGTCCACTTTTGCCAATGTAATTTGAATTTATTTTTGGTAAGCAAAAACGATGTCGGCCAGCAAAATGCAAATAGCAGCAAAACGTTGACTGGCCCTGGTCATGTTGCTCGACTTTGCCTGCTTCTTTTTCATCTAGTCTGTCGGGGTGGGGCAAGGGGGCCATTGTTTGCAAATTATTTGTATTCATGTTTTGTCCCGTTTCGTCACAGTCAGCGCCTTGTGGAGTGGGTAAAGCTGGTACGGGAGGTAGTCATCCTCCAAGGTCCAGGCCGAAGTCACTTCCGCTGGCCGGCACATAATCTACGTCATTTCCGTTTTAAATTATTTACATAGAAAATATGGCAGACTCACGTCAGCGTCGACAGCGACTGTTGGCGATGTCCTCCGTGCTGTGGCCAGCTCTGGCGCTGAGCTCAGCGTTTCCCCAATTGTTGGTCCCGATTCTTATGATGTTTTCTTTTTCTTTTCTTCATCGTTTCGGTTTTCGCTTCTTTTTGGCTTACTCATCTTTCTCGGATTTCTTTGTTATTGTTGCCGCTTTAGGCGGAGGAGGTGGCCAATGATATGCTTAAGTGGCCCAAGCGTTTTATATTGCCCATTTTGTGCCGCCGCTTCTCTTCGGTGCTTCCACATTATTATTTTTGTTTGTCTTGTTCAGTTCTGTTTCACTTTTCGCTGCGGCTGGCATTGCAGTTTTTTGATTTCGCGCTTTTCCAGCTTTTGGCAATTGTTTCGCCTGTTTTCCGGTGCTTTTGCTGGTAATTGAATTATCCGCTTGCATGCATCCCTTGCCCTTATCCCTATGAGACAAGCGAAGGGGCTGGAGGGACGGAGCGCAGCTTAAATATTTGCACAATTTTTGGTCCTGGCATTTGCATGTCGGCTCTTACAGAAGAAGAAAAGTTCCTTTCTGCATTTTTCTCTTTCAAGCTAAAGTTTTAAAATAATTTTCGTTTAATTTATGCAGATTGCGATTGAGGCAGACTAAGTAGAGGTCCGCATAACTGGCCACATCGCAGCCCGCAGATTTGTTTTTGATTTTCCCAAAATATATTTAGATATTGCAAACGCTACATACACTATGCTATCGATAAAAAATTAATTGAAAATGACCCAACTTATTAATTAATGTGAATTATTAGAATTTGTTCATCTGTTCCATCTGTTTTTGCTGCAATATGTCGAGTAAATCAATTGAAAAGTTAAATATGATTATAGCATTTAAATACCATTTGTTTTAATGTAATTTATCACTTTATTTGTTTATAATTCTTGCATTTTAAACAAGCTAAGGCATTTTTTCTGAATGATCTGACTGATGCATTCGCATAAGCCGCCATAAATTGATTTTAATACTTTAATGGAAATTAACAGGAGTTTTTTTTATTGCAACAAAAAGGCTGTAGAAACAACAAAAATATTTGTTTTTAATTTTTTTTCTTCCTGTGCATTTTCACTTAATGAATTATTTTGCGATTAAGCTGTGAATTTATTATTCAAAATATAGCCCGCTTAAAGCGTCATAATCAGCGTGCAATTATTGTTTATCATTGGCATTTGAGGCGGGCTGGACTCAAAATCCTTTTTGATATGTTAACAATTTGCTTATTTATTGTCCGCATAAATATCTGTTTATTAATAAATATATTTATCATTTTGTGGACTTATTATGGGCTATGATTCATGAGAACTGTGAACCCTTTTGTGCAATTCATTAGGTTCCGCTCGAGCTCGAGCAACTTGAAGCCAATTTGTAACAGTCGACTGACTGAATGTCGATTCTGAGAAACATAAAAGACAACTGCGACATATAAAAGTGACCCGAACATTTCTCATGGTCAGCGCACAAAAGTGTGTGGGGGAAAAATTAGAAACAAAAGGGGACCGAAACAGTCGAGATACAGATACCCTGGCGAATCAAAAATCTATAAATATAAGTGGTTAATATGAAATTGAAATAGTGTACTAAAATAGTGAATATATTATATATCGGAACGTGTTAGCTGTAAGTTAATAAACCAGGATGGAATTTGGAAATCCCCGTTCAATTCATCCTATGTTCTTTATTAGTCGAATACCTAACTGTATATATTACTATTTTATTGAGTGCACCATGCCAGGCAAATCCAATGATGTACTGCGTAATATAGTACTCCCTGCCAGGGGACAGAAACCAGAATGATTAATGCATAGAAAATTGTGCTCATAGAAGCGAAGACTCCTCGAGGAATCCCTTTGCATTTGAACTTTCGCAAATATCCCATATATCTTTATATATATTTTATATTTATACACACACTACAAAAACAGATGCGTAGTCCCAAATGGAAATTGGTCAAGTTGAAAGAAAATTTAATTTTATGAAATCAATTTTCATTACACGCTCAAACTGCTTCGGGTCAATCGAGTTGTGTCGTTAAAAATATTTTGTAGCACGTGTGTCTGTTTGTGTGTGTGTGAGCCGGATCTGGTGAAGTAGGGGAGGTAAGGTTTAATGGAGGCTCTGTGCCAGTTTCATGTGTGTTTGTATGTTTGCGATTTGTTGGCCGTGTCCAGGGAGTCGTTAAAATGCAGTTTAGAAAAACCCCCAGTGCCAGGCAAGACAAAGTGCCTGATAACGAGACCTCTATAGACATTTTTCCCACTGCCACCCGCTTTGGTATTTTTTTAGCAGCGTTCTATTCATTTTTCTGCTGTTACTGTTGTTGTTGTTGAAAGTATATGCGCGTTTTTTATGCGATAATAAAATTCATAGCGCCTGCATATAAAATCAACTTACTGACCAACAAAATACACACAGACACACAGATACGCGACACACACGTACAAGTGGCTAAGCTCTAGCTGCAGTGCACATTGGGGCGGGGCCTATCAAGTGAAGTACTCAGATTTCCCACAAACTGTTGAATAACTTTGCAGGCAATGCAAATCGAATAGACCCATTCAAATGGTTTAAAAACAGTTGGCTATGCAAGTGTTCATTATGAAAAAACGAAACCTATTTTCTTAATACCAATATTTATATATTTTAGCGTATATTTTATAAGGCAAATGATATCCAATTATCATATATTTAAATGCATTTTACATCTTGTAATGCTTATAAGGCTAAGATTAGAAAAGTACGCTGGCAACGTAAAGTTGTAAAGGTACCATTTTTAAACCTCATAATGATATCATAATGATATATTGCTAAGTATAACGTTTAAATTTTCTTTCTTTTCTTTAGCAGTTTAAATGTTTGCCAGTCAATATTAGAAACAAAATAAATATTTGTCTAGAGTATTTGTTGTGCCCATTCGGCTGTGATGTGGCCCACTGTGCCGGTGCAATGTGTCGGGTGATTCGCTTTATTTTATTTTTATATACTTTTTACGTATTTATTTATATTTCAGCACTGGCAGCTGTTGGGGCACAATTTGATTTCCATCGGCTTAGCGCTAGGATTTCCTTAATGCTTTTGTTTGGCTTGGCCATATTTTTTTTTGCGTGCCACGTTTTCTTTTTTATTTTTTTTTGCTTTTTATGCTTTGCTCACGGTGTTTTCTTTTTGGCCCAGTTAAGCCATTTATGAGTGCGGCTTTAGTTTGATGAGTTGATTTGCCGACAGGGTCGTTGAGAGAGCGAAAGTTAGAGACGGAGCCGGACATAACTTGGCATTGCACGGGCATTTAAATGCCGTTTAATTTGTCATTGATGCCACACTGAGTGTAGTTACATTTTTGGCTAAAATTAAATTAGTTTTCATTAATCTTGTGGTGCAACTAACTGTGCGCAATCAAGCGCAATGCTATATGAAGTATTCAAATTCTATTAGTGCATATGCATATGTATGCGTGTAATCATATCTGTGTGGCAATTTGTGCTTTCATCCCTGTGCGTGTGAGTGGTGAAAATCTGCCGCAATTAGACGACAAATCGTTTTGATGCTAACGCTTTGGTATATCTGAATTATACTCAACACACTGTGACGTCACACTGTGTTAGTGTGTGTGTGTGTGTAGAGGCATTAAAGCATGAAATTAATGCACAAAGCATAGCAAATAGCCTTAAGGACACGCGTGCCGTATACGGTGAAGGGACAAACAACACAAAACGTACAATACACAAACGCAAACACACACACATATGTATACACACACACACACACAAACATTGGTAAGAAGCTGAGACACATTAATTTGTATGAAGTACTGAGGCAGGCAACCGCAGAAGCAGCAGCAGCAGCGACGCCTAATAAAAATTGCCCAAAAGTAAATTTTTATTTTCGCCCGACATCGTGTGCCGCATTATTCGTGTTCTGCTCGCATTTGTGTTTTGGCAAATTTAATTTGTGTCACACACGACGTATGCGCAATTTAATTAGACTAAACGAATGAGAGCTCCCGGAAATCTGCATGAATTTAACTTTTGCTCACAATACGGTAAATTCAGCTTTCACAGCGAGTTTAACTTGTTCGCTTTTGGCTTCAGTTTGTGCTTCTGCGTAGAATCGTGTTAAACAGTTTTCGACAAGCCAAGCTACATGTCGAAAAAGTTGTTGATGAACCTTTTCATCAAGGATCCTTTAAACACACACAAGCTTCAAACTCATGCAGTCATTTGCCTTAATTCGTTAAGCTCCGTTTATGGATCATTAACGAGAGGAGAACTAGAGGCTAGAGATGGCAGCGTGAGTCCAACCAAGGGAATCATACTAATTGAGCATTGATTATTTTGGTGAACACTCTTTAGTTTGTTCTTTAACTGAGTTTCCTTTTGATTAACCACAAATAAATCCAAATGAATATGTCTATAATTGGTATATTTAGGTAGGTTGTATTGTACAACAGGTATTCCAAAGAATTGTTCAACTCAAAGCTGGAAATTTAAATTTTACTGATTCAATTGATAAAGCAGGAAATTTCAAGGAAATTTCAAATATTTTATTGATTTATTAGTTGGAAATTGATTTGTTAAACATTTTTACAGTTTGTCAAGCTAAGTAAATTTGTTGCTTGTCTTTTATTAAATGCAAAATAAAACAAATTTTTGTTTATTAAAAAAAAAAAACAGATTTATGAGTTTAAGGAAAAATAATTTATTTTACTCGGCTTGTAGGAAAGCAAATTTATATTTACAACTTAAAGTCCTTCTCTGTGCTCATATTTTTCGAGTTGTTGAAAAGTTTCCTCCTTTTCGTTTAGTTTTACCAGTTGATTGCATTTTTTTGCTTTATAATATTTTATTTGGCATATTTTATTCAAGTGGAAAATCATTAGGAAAATATTTGATAAATACTTTCGATAACAGTTTGAGTGACAACAGAAGTTTTTCCGTGTGTGCGTGTGTGTTTTCCTGTGGTGTAAAATGCTTCGAATTATGGCATAGTTTTTCCCCCATTTATACTAATTTCTCTTCACATATTTTCTATCTGTTTGGGCAAAAGTTTTGGCAAAGTGCAACTTCTCTGCGTGGCGAACTTTCAACTTGAATTTCGGGTGAACCGCTTGGCAGAATGTTCAAGTATTTTTAAACAAGTTTTCGAAACTGTATTCAGTACTTCAGTAGCAGCTCAACTATTTCCACTTAATGGCCGTTAGCAACATTTTAGTATGTTTTTTTTCTCCTCTTCTTCGCTGCCTTGCTTTGCTATTCTCTATTTTCTATTGCACTTTTTGTGGCTATTTTATTCTACTCTTTTCGTTGTATACATGGCGTATACTTGATGCTGGCCATTGCTGGCCGGACGGCAAAAGTTTCAATGGAGTGCAAAGCACAGTTTGGTTATGTAAATAGAGCATGATATGGTTTTTTGTGTGGTTATGCAAATGCGGTTCAGGCCTTGCTGCGCATGTGAGTGTGCTACTATCAGTGAATGTGTGTGTGTGTGTGTATGTATAAGGTATTGTTGTATGGTCAAGTGGAAATCAAATGTAATTCAAATCGACTATAGCATGTGGTTTTTCTAGCCCAGCTCAGCGCGCTGCCAAGGCTAAGCACAGTTTATGGCCAATAAGAAGTTCACTTTCTGAGCATAATTGACTGAGAGGCTTACACATTCGATTTTAAATTCATATTAGCTTATGCCACTTGAGAGTGCACCACCTTGTAGAATAGACAAGCCACAAGACAACATATGAAATAATAAAACAAAGTTGTATTGACAGCTTTACATACGTTTACTCTAATGTAAATAAGATTTCTAATTTTTAAGGGAGTTAAGCTGTACAGTAAAAAGGCTTTATATTTTTGAAATTAAAAACTATTTCAATGCGCATTAAAGCAACCAAAAATGTAAGCCAAAGTGAAATGAAAAACAGCCACCGTAAAATGTACAGTTAAAGAAGTGTGAGAGCTGACAAACCCACTCACACTCGTACGACTATTTGCATAATACCCCGGCGGACAAGGGTGACAGTAAGTCGCCATATAAAGCCTGCAGGTGGCGCTGCTATAAGCGCCTTTTCGACTGTTCCGCTATCACCTTGGCCATAACTCATTTCACCCAACTGATTTTTGATAGTGTGGCAAGGGCTAACGGCAAATTAGCAGCGTGTGTTGGATTCGCACTTGGGTAATTTCAGTAATTTCACATGTTGCTTTGGTTTTGGCTTTATCTTTATAAATATTTGAACAGACTGCTTTGTATACATTTATCTGAAAAAGTGTGTGTATGCGTGAGTCTGCTTAGGTGCGACTTTGGCTCACTGTATACCTTTCACACTCCCTCAAAACTGTGCTCGCACAACGCATATTATATGTCAGCTTTGTTGAGGATTTCACTGGGCCCTGGGACCTGTCATGCATATTTCATTGACCCATAGCACCGGGTGCACTCGCTACGCCATCTCTCTCGCTCTCCCTCAACTTTTATCATTTTTCCATTCTCACAGCTAAAGCTGGAAGTGCTCAGATTGCTGCAGTTTATTACTGTAAAATATTTAGTAAACTTAACGTGGGCAGCACTCGAATTATCCCAGTAGGTCTAAGTGGCCCATCAGACGGCACTTGAGTTCCACGTTGCTTCTGGCTCTGTTTCCACTAAATTATATTGATTAAGTGCGCTGCGTTATATTTACAGATATATCCCAAGTATATAAAATGATCCATCAATTATATTCGACATATAGTTTCCTGGAAGTTCCTCCTACGGGGAATTTGTGGCAAAGTAGAAAATTAAATACAGAGGGAGTTTTCTAATTTAAAACTAATGTTGAAAGTTTTGCTTTTAGAGATCCGATTGTCAAATGAGAAGTTTAGACAAAAACAAATAAAACTTTTGGCACAATAATTTCGAAAGAAGGGAAAGTGTAAAAAATCGTTAGGCATCAGTAAAAACTGTGAAATAAAAGTACGACGGAACAATGGAAATGCGATGCCGACCGGCAAAGCTAATTAATCCCACTTGACCTTTTTGGCATTCGGCTGCCTTGAAAAATCAGTTAGCAAAAGGCATTAAAGTCATTTCGGCAGTTAGCCGGGGGGCAGACACATTTGGGAATTCAAAACGTTGTCAACAGGGAGAAGAGAATGTTTCGTGTGGCCTTCACTAAACAGTTTTATAGTCTGATGCCTATCGAGATGTAATGGAAACTTTTTACTCTTTGCTTTGTAATGGATCCTTTTCCTTTGGCGTCTGGTTAAAAGAATAATACATTAAATATGCTAGAAAAGACATTGGAAGAGCTTAAGGGAAAGACAATTTGGTATATCTGGCTTAAATCAACTTTCTGTTATAAAAAACTCCTTGGACTTAACCGAATATCTTGCGATCTATGCTGGCTTGATTATATGGTTAAGAAGTACTTCTTATCTCATCTGAGTCCTACTCTATATATAAACAAATAAATTAAGCGGTTGGGGATCATAAAATAAACATAAATAAATTTAAATCTGTAGCTAATGTCCTCTAATATTTGACACTTTTAAATGAGAAATATGTAAAGAAAAAAATTTTCCTTTTTCAATAAAATATAAACAACTATTTATTTAAAGTGCACCTTAATAAAATTTCCTAACTAATGAATCTGATAAAAAATAATGTCCAGGGGAATTCCTTTCATGATTTCAATGATAGATTAACCGCTCCTCTTAGACCTCTTCGACTTGTGTGACTCGTTCGACGAACTATCCGAACTGCCAAAAAGCTTATTGATAAGCTTTTGCTTGGGACTTTCATTATTCTTCTTGTAATGGGTTGTTACAATAGTAGGTTCCTTAACAACATAGGTTGTCGTAGTTTTCTTAACTTTACTGCTACAGGATGATGATGACTCAGTGGTGGTGGTGCTGTCACTAGAACTAGTCGTAGTCTCCGTTGTAGTGGAGACAGTTGTCGCCTCCGTGGTGGTGGTCGCTGCTTCAGTGGTGGTGGCCGCTACGGTTGTGGTGGCTGCTTCTGTTGTTGCGGGGTCCTGGGCCTCGCTTAACGGCAGATACGAGAGGTACAAGGCCAGGAGAGCACAGCTCGAAATGATGGTTATAGATCTCATATTGTTACAAGCACTTGGTGACTGATATCGTTCTTGATACTACGAAGACTTTTTATAGTAAGCAAGACTTCAAAAAATTCGCAATGTTTGCACAGTTCTTAGCAAAATTGCGAACAGACTATTTGCTGTTATGAAATTGGAATACCAGAATTGGCACAGTTTGTAGTTAAGTTTGTATAAATTAAACACATTTGGTAAACACAAGTTTTTGATCTTCGTTCATAAAATCTATAGTTAATTAAATGGGTCAAATTGAAATATTAAATATGAAGCTAATTTATACATAATCAGGATTAAAAGTAGTCTTGATGAAGTCCTAAAACTCGAAAATTATTCAATGGCGCCACCAATTGGAATGTTCATATAAGTTTCTTTAATCTTGGCATCTGCGGCGGACTGATTTGTATTTCCCAATAACCCTTGGCCACACACTGACCTCATTTTCACCTTCTTCGCCTTGGTGGTCATTCGGTCTCATTGCTACACATAATCCTGGCATTAGTTGCCGTTGGCGATACAAATGCGAACGCACATGACGACGCACGCGGACAAATCCAGGCGGCTTATTATTTTTAGTAAATTATGAAAACGATAAGCCTAATAGCCTGGGCTCCGACTACCAGGACATGTGTTACCAGGAAGCAGTCGCGAGATAACGAAGTCAAGTAAAATCAAATGGCATGAAAATGTTAGCATAGCTCGAGGCTTTCGTTTTTACTAAGCTGCTGCCCTTATGTGGCGTGTGTAAGTCTGATAGTGTGTGTGCGTTTGTGTGTGTATGTTTGGCTCGTCGACGCCATTTTGTTTAATATGCCAGCTGGCGGCCAAGAGCACCGCATGCCAGCGATTATCTAAAAGACATTAGCGTCGTCGCATGCACGACGAGTAATGTACTAAAAACACAGCATACTTTCGGGCTTGTTCCATTCCAGCGTTTCACCGCAGTATCATAAGTTGTGGCACACGTGCGCATGCAAATATGGTGTTTTTCTCGGCAAATTCACACGTGTGCTCGGACACGAGACTGTTGCACTAGTATATGCTTTTATCTTCTTTCCCTTAGCATTACCCTTCGTAAGGAAGCGTACGTTCATTAATATCTGGTTGTTCAATTTATATTATCTGTAAAGTAATACTTTAAGATATACTTTCAACACTTACTTTAACTCTATGTATACTCGATCAAATTGTGCTGTTGATGCTGATCAATAAATAAATAAATAATCCATAACCCAGAACTTAAATTGTTGGTAGGTTGTTTTTTATACATACCTTGTAGTCGGAATATATAACAATTCAAGAATTTAACATTAAGAAGCGTATTAAGTCTTTGACTTGCGTCGACTTTTATTTTATTTTTGTTCATTACTTTTAATAACCATACAGCCAAGTTGTTCTACAGACCGTAATGCTACGTGCCTCTTTCAGCCCTCGGGTATCTGGATGTCCTGTTGCATTGCAACATTTTGTGTCATTGCGGCAGAGCTTTAATTTGATTTTGTCGCGGCGTAGATATTGCGGAAATTCATTTCAGTCAGCGGCCTGACAGTGTCTATTATCCCCGTCTATTTCTACTACAATTTGCAGCCAACATTGCTGTTGTTCTTTTGGCCATTGTTTGTGTGGTAATTTGTCATAGTTCTCATTGGCTTCTACACCCGGCACCCACAAACGTGGACAATCTGCCTTGGTCTGCGCGACAGAGAAGAAAAATGTTGAAGACTAAAATATTCGTAACCTTTGCTTTGCGTTAAAGATAGTAAACAAAAATTTCTGAAATTGTAATGTCTAATAATTATACTTTGACTTTACTGCAAATATTAAAACTTATAAAAATTATAAATAGGAGCACCTTTATTTTCTCCATTACTTGGCATTCGCATGATGCAGGAAGACAATCTATTCGCCTTCATTCACAAAGAAAATTTCCAATTTCCATTGAGTGCTAATTAAACTTGGACAAGGCAGTGTAGCTTCACAATAATCATAGAAATAATAATAAAAACAAATCCATGTTATAAAATAGAATATTTTTAAATATTTGTAAATATATATTTTAAAATAATGAAATAAATTGTGTCTTTTGATGTACATATAAAAGTAATGAGCTTAAAGAATACACTACCTAATTAATTGGGAGCAAAATAAAAACACAAACAAACTATGTTTATGCAGTTATTTAAACAAATGCCCAACTTTTTCGCAATTTCGCGAAGAATTGTGCAAACATTGCGAATTTTTTGAAGTCTTGCTTACTATAAAAAGACTTCGTAGTATCAAGAACGATATCAGTCACCAAGTGCTTGCAACAATATGAGATCTATAACCATCATTTCGAGCTGTGCTCTCCTGGCCTTGTACCTCTCGTATCTGCCGTTAAGCGAGGCCCAGGACCCCGCAACAACAGAAGCAGCCACCACAACCGTAGCGGCCACCACCACTGAAGCAGCGACCACCACCACGGAGGCGACAACTGTCTCCACTACAACGGAGACTACGACTAGTTCCAGTGACAGCACCACCACCACTGAGTCATCATCATCCTGTAGCAGTAAAGTTAAGAAAACTACGACAACCTATGTTGTTAAGGAACCTACTGTTGTAACAACCCATTACAAGAAGAATAATGAAAGTTTCAAGCAAAAGCTTATCAATAAGCTTCTTGGCAGTTCGGGTAGTTCGTCGAACGAGTCACACAAGTCGAACAAGTCGAAGTCTAAAAGATCTAACAAGTCGAACAAGTCGAAAAGATCTAGGAGGAGTGGTTAAGCTGTCATTGAAAACAAGCAAAGAATTCCGCTGGACATTGTTATTTACCTCGTTATTTAGTTTAGAACATTTTTTTAAGGTGCACTTTAAATAAACAATTATTTATGCTTATAAAATTTATTATATTTTTTTACTTGCGCTTAGGGTTTGCAATAAAATTCTGTAGACTCTTTGAATATTATTATCAGCTGATGTCTGTCGATTCTCAAAGAAATATTGATTTAAAGATTGATTATTCAAAAAATGATATTTTCAAATTTTTTAGCTATCCATTTTGCAGCGATATATATATATATGTAGATATATATATATTAAAAAAAAGAACACGTTTGTCAACCCTGGCAAAGCACAGCAATTTATTCTTGAATTTAGGACATCAACTTGTATCAGATCTTATGCTGCTTTTTTCAAAATAAAGGAACACAGAGCTTACAGTTCTCGATTTCATATAAAGGTGTTTATTCATGGACTACGTAAATAAGTAATTGTTATTACCGTGCAGATTAGCTCGTGCTTTTTCATTGCGTTTTATTCGGTGTGCCTTTGCCACTCAGCTGCATTATCGCTGTTACTCCTTTGTTTGTGAGGGCAAGAGTTTACGTAGTCTAAGGAACTTGATGTACGCATGGTTGCCGGGAACGGCGCGGTCATCCGGACACACGTATGGACAGACGGAAAGACAAGCAGACATATCCAGCTGACAAAACCTTTTTCTGTCGATTGAATACATTATCACAAAGTAATTTGACTCATTTTGACAATTTTTAATAATCAAGGAATATGAAAATATACCTAGGTATGTGTTTCTTAATTAATATAAACGAAAAAACTGTTTCCTTTTTTTCGGTATTAAAGTTCGTGTTTGGTAGGTTGGTCTATATCTTCAACAATATCAGATGTATTCATAATGGATCTGATCACCCTCCAGCCATGCCCACCCGTTTATTAAATTGGCACACTTTCCATCTGAATAAACAGTGAATTTGTATTTGGAAGTAAATTGCAATATGCTGTTTGCTGAGTCTACTAGAGCTCATTTATTGCCAAACTGTGCCAATTATCGTTTTAAAGTAAATATTTCTATTGTTTGAAATTTCGCAAAAACTTTTCAAACATTGCGAATTTTTAGTAGACTTAGATACTATAAAAGACCTTTGTAGTTTTGACAATGGCATCAGTCACCCAGTGCTTGCAACAAGATGAGATCTATAACCATAATTTCGAGCTGTGCTCTCCTGGCCATGTACCTCTCGTATCTGCCGTTAAGCGAGGCCCAGGACACCGCAACAACAGAAGCAGCCACCACAACCGTAGCGGCCACCACCACTGAAGCAGCGACCACCACCACGGAGGCGACAACTGTCTCCACTACAACGGAGACTACGACTAGTTCCAGTGACAGCACCACTACCACTGAGTCATCATCATCTTGTAGCAGTGGAAAAGTTCGAAAAACTACAAGATACACTGTAGTGCAAAAAACTTCTGTTCAAAAGAAGCACAGGAAGAGAAGGCTCTCTGAAAAGCAAAAGTTATGGAACAAGATCTTTGGTAAAAGCAATAGTTCAAACAAACGCAAATCGAAGAAGAGCAAGTCAAGTAGCGGAAATGGCAATTCGCATAGTCGTGGGTCGAAAGGAAGGAGGGGAAACAAGCGCAATTCGAAAAAATCGTCGAAAAGTAAGAGTGGCTAAGCTATAATCAGTAATCAATACGAAACGGAAAGTCAATGGACATTGTTATTTACCTGGTTATCTAGTATAGGAAATAATTTTAAGGTGCACTTTAAATAAATATTTGATTATGTTGAAAATAAAACAAGTTTCTCTCTCATTCACCATGTGCATTAAAAAAACTGTTTCTTTATCATGTGCCCTAATGAATAAGAATTGCAGTTGGAGTATTTAAAGTTATTTCGGTTTGTGTCGTATATACATAAGTATACACATACGAAACGACGTCTTACTTTCTTTTACATACACACTTAGATTTGTTCATATGTTCATATGTTCATTCGACTCGACTAACGATCCTAATCAAAACCAGTAAGGAAACCAACAGTCGCGCACACGCGACAGTAGGATACCCTTCGACCTTTATTCCGCTATAGCATAATTTGTTAAATTCACACATATATTTGGGTGTTTCCAAATTATTCACGACAGATGGCGCTCACGCTTCTCGCTCGGCTGCCACCCTTGTTGGTTTACACAAGCACTTGGTGTTATCGCAAACTTTCTTGAATAACTTCTGTGTTCTGTTCGATAAAATTATATTTTGAAAGATACGTAGATATTTGAATCAGGAAAGTAGGAAAGTTGTATCTTTTATTCGCCGCTTACGAATCGATTTTAAAAATAAAATTATTGATTAATACACAGGAGTTTACCTTTTGATCTGTGTGTTCACACAGACAAAGAGACAGACATTTGCAAGTGACGTATGAAAGATACAACTTGAAAGTATGTACAAATATATATGTGTATAAAATTATCAAAAATTTAACTACCCCCATAGGCCGAAAGGTATACTACTGCTGAGTGCGCTCAGCTGTTGATCTCGTTTGACATACATATGTATGTATTGCTACTTACATATATTAAATATACATAGAAGAAAGCTATAAGCACATATCTCCATCTCGAAAGAGTCATTGTTGCGTTACATTCAGATTGACAAATAATTATTGAGTATGAGGAGCAGCAGTTTTGTCTTACCAGGTATTTGTGTAATTTCCTTCTGGTAACTCTTGAATAATTAAACTATTCATATTTATGTATATATATAAAATAATTCATGTTTTAAACTAAATTAACTGCAACACATCGTTCTTTGAAATAAATTAAAGTGAAATCATTTTGCCTTATTAACTCATATTTAGAAATTTTGTTAATCAAATCAATGAACACATGAGAAAAATTATCTAAACTAGGAAAGTGTAATTACATATTATTTTCTATTTTCGGTCAGTCAGCTGAATAAATATATCAATCTAATAATGGGCAAATACAAATTTCCATATAGTTCTGTATACTTACGCACTTTTCAACGCAGAGGCCTAAGTTGCGAATTCAGGCAAAAAAAAAGCTGAGCAAATAGTACGCACTTTTGGCAAACAGTATAAAAACCGCTGAGCCCTCAAGTAAAGTATCATTCTTGAGTGACCACTTGAGCAACATGAGATCAACGACAATCCTTCTGGTCTGTGGCATCTTGGCGATTTGCGTGTCCTACCTGCCTTCAGGTAACTGCGCAGACACGGACACGGACACGGATACGGACGCAACGACAACCACCACCACCACCACCACGACTGCGGCTTCCGACACCACAACAACTACTGCAGCCACGACTACAACTGAGTCTAGCTCCGACACCACCTCCACCACGAAGTCATCTTCGAGCAAGAAGAAGAAGATCAGGAGGAAGCACCATTACATTAGGAAAAGGAGGGGAGGCAAGAAGATCATCAAGAGACATCGCAGGAATGCCAGGAGTAGGAGCACATTAAGCAGCTTTTTCTAAATGAAAAGTAAAATTATGAATCGCAACTTCATGAAAGTTACGATGCGATTGCAGCTTAAGAACTAGTTTTAAGATTTTCTACACAGTGCACATTAATAAAATTTCATTACAAAGGAATTCACTTTGTTTGTCTTAAAAGAGTTTTAGCACTAAGAATGAACGAAAGAGTAATATACAATATAAATATTCAGTTTGAATTTACATATATAATCGATATGCCACGCCGTTTTTTGCTGGCGAAATGAGAATCAATATTTGATTGCTTTGCAAGTCGATTCTTCGCTCGATTGTTTCATTTGTATAGACACTGAGTATATAAAGCTATCCAAATATTGTTCTTTACTTAAGAATTAAAATTTGAATTAAACATCAATGATTCGAGCTAAGCAATCAGTACAAACAATACACATTTGAAGTCGATAGTCGAGAAAAATTTGGTTAGTCTGCCTACATTTACAGCTAATAAATAATCCAGATGTGGAAGGGGCAACCACGCTTATGACCCAAATTATACAATATCAGCTGTGCAAGCTGACAACAAACTTATAAGTATTTGAACCGGGAAAGATCACAAACATTTTCTAAGAGCAACAAATCAAACAAATGTTTGGACAGTGATATCCTATTATGACATTTGGGAATGAGCTTGCTTTATCTTTTCTTTTGCTTATCGAACTAGCGATTACCATTCAGTGTTATTATCTATTTGAATCGCTTTGACACATTTCACATTATTTCCAAGCCCAATTTTTAAAAGAAAGTGTAAATTTCATTTTCAATACTAAATTTGGGCTTGTGTACTGTTTCAAGCTAATAATCCACTTTTAAACCAAATCGAAATAAAGAAAAAGAGCTGTAACCTGATTGATTAAAGTGTTCGTTAATTAGAAAACTTAAACACTAATTCCAAATTATAATTATTTAAATATTTTACCACATTCAGCTGAATAAATATTGGAATTTCAGAGAGACTTAGCAAAATTTCAAAGCAGCTCATATTTCGCACGCACTTAGCAAACCAGAGGCCTAAATTTGCAAGGTGGCAATTACAAAAGCTGAGCAAATAGCACGCACTTTCGGCAAACAGTATAAAACCCGTTTAAGCCGCAAGAAAAGTATCATTCTTAAGTCACCAATCAATTTGAGCAACATGAGATCAACGACAATCCTTTTGGTATTCGGCATCCTGGCGATTTGCGTGTCCTACCTGCCTTCAGGTAACTGCGCAGACACGGACACGGATACGGACGCAACGACAACCACCACCACCACCACGACTGCGGCTTCCGACACCACAACAACTACTGCAGCCACGACTACAACTGAGTCTAGCTCCGATACCACCTCCACCACGGAGTCATCTTCGAGCAAGAAGAAGAAGATCAGGAGGAAGCACCATTACATTAATGTTGTCAAGGGAGGCAAGAAGATCATTAAGAGACATCGCAAAAACAACAGCAACAGCCTGTTGGACTCTTTGTTTTAGAGGCTGAAATAACTTGATCCTTGAAACCGACAACCAATCGCCGAGCATTTAAAAATCTTTGAAAAATTATCGTTGTTTTCTACTAATTTAGTTGTAAGAAATGTTAAACTGTGTACAATAAATAAATCTTAACATATAATTCATTTGTATTTCACTAAAGAATTAAAGTATTTATATTAATAATTAAACTAAAAAATTCTTTAAGAAATCAGGTTCCATTTGTACATTACACAGATCGCATTCATTTTACAGAAACGCTCCCAAATACGAAGTATATTCAGCTAAAATAAAAACAAAAAATTCTGCTCTGATGACTTCCAAATATATATTATTCGTATATAATACCGACATTTTCGGACGAAAATCAACTTGTTGGTTAGCTCTTTTTATAACCTCTCAGAAACTGTGCCCAAGGTTACCTTTATCAATTTGATCATTATTATTTTAGTGAGAATGGTCTGAACCCTCACTGTTTGGAAAAAGAATATATGATACATTCGATTTATATTTAATGTTGTATTCATTTACCCAATAAACTGACTTTGCAATTTCTTTTTTAGTTCAACACAAATATGAATCCGATTCTTTCATTAATTTGAAATTTCTCTTTCACCAAATATTTAATGATGGCTATATCTTTGCGGGTATATTCCGCCTCTCTTGTTGGCTGACAGAAGCATTTGGTTTTATGCTCATACCTTCTAACATAACTTCTGTGATTATTTTCCGATCTGATTGCAATTTAGAGAATACGTAGATAATTCATTCAGCTTAGTATATGTTAAAGTCAGAAAGTTGTATCTTTTATACAGCGCTTACAAATTGAGTTCGAAAATTAAATTATTGATTTAAGGGGGCGGTGGGCGTTGCACCTTTGATATAAACTTCATCAGCTTATAGTACACAGGAGTCTTCCTGTCAAATTTGGTAACTCTAGCTTTTATAATAACTGAAATCTGTATGTGAACACACAGACAGACGGACAGATAGACAGACCTGGCTCAATCGATTCGGCTTGTGATCCTGAGCCTCCTTCTGCCTGTTACATACATTTGCACAAAGTTAATATATCGTACCCTTTTTTACCATTTTCAATGATCGAAGGGTATAAAAATCCTGTTTCAATCTAATTTATGCGTAGTCGATGTTTTCTTTATTTAGGAGAGTTTCCTACGTTTAAAGTTATATAAATATTTCTATAATATGAGTGCGAAAAAATATTGCGACCACATTGTTTACTGCAAATTCAATATTTCTAAACGTTTTGAGAGTGTATATCACATTACCATGTTCTGCGACAATATTACAAACCTAGGGCCTGACCTACTTATCCAATTTACTTTATTCAAAGTACTTTGGAAAAAAATACATTACTTGGTCTAGATTGGAAAAATTAAAAAATGTAAAATATTTAACTATTTTTGAAAGTTAAGCTGAATAAATATGTTATTCTTTCAATGGGCCTAATAAAATTTCCATGCCGTTCAAATTTCTTACGCACTTTGCAAAACAGAAGTATAAATCGCGAATTCAGGCAAAAAAAAGCTGAGCAAATAGCACGCACTTTTGGCGAACAGTATAAAAACCGCTGAGCCCTCAAGAAAAGTATCAATCTTGAGTGACCACTTGAGCAACATGAGATCAACTACAATCCTTCTGGTCTGTGGCATCTTGGCGATTTGCGTGTCCTACCTGCCTTCAGGTAACTGCGCAGACACGGACACGGACACGGATACGGACGCAACGACAACCACCACCACCACCACCACGACTGCGGCTTCCGACACCACAACAACTACTGCAGCCACGACTACAACTGAGTCTAGCTCCGACACCACCTCCACCACGAAGTCATCTTCGAGCAAGAAGAAGAAGATCAGGAGGAAGCACCATTACATTAGGAAAAGGAGGGGAGGCAAGAAGATCATCAAGAGACATCGTAGGAATGCCAGGAGTAGGAGCACATTAAGCAGCCTTTTCTAAATGAAAAGTAAAATAATGAATCGCAACTTCATGAAAGTTATGATGCGATTGCAGCTTAAGAACTAGTTTTAAGATTTTCTACACAGTGCACATTAATAAAATTTCATTACAAATGAATTCACTTTGTTTGTCTTACAAAAGAACAGGGTTTATTAATTATTTTTTACCCCTTAGAATGATACAGATTAAAAAATATACCGTATATATATTCCGTTTGAATATACAGATATGTTTACTATGCCACGCTTTGATCACGTTGTGAGAATTAGTTATTGTTTCCTTTGCTAATTGATCCTCTGCTCGACTGTCTTTAGTGTATTCATTTGTGTAGACACATATAAAGCTTAACAAATATTATTCTTTAGTTTCAAAATAATATTTGAATTGATCAAATTATTTGCAAACAGTATAAATTTGTTATACACACATGAATCTGAAAGTCGAGACATGTTTGTTTAGATTGCTTCCATTCACAACTTCAAGTGACTATTATGACTGTAGCCCTTACAATACTTATGACTCAAAAACTACAATGAAAACAGCTGCCGAGGACTGACTCATATTTCTATTCACATTATTAAAATTCTATACCAAATTATTTAATTTCTTCTTATCATTCAAAAATAGTTACAATATTGCAAAGAATGTTTCTCATTTCATGCGCATTAACTACATTATTTATTAAATTAAAGATTCAACTTGCCAGTTATTTTTATCTGTTGGTTGTCCTCCTATGAAATGAATTATCTGTTTTGAAAAAAATTATGTCATTAATATGTGTATTTAAACAAATACAGTAAATAGTTTATGTAGTTACTGTTTATTGTATAACAATTATATTATATAATTGATAATCAAATCATCAAAACTAGTTTTGAGTATAAAGCGCTGAATATCAGTTTTGGCTAAATGTAGAAATGATTTGTATCCAACCCCATCAAACTCTTATTACTTTTGGAACATATTTTCATTTTGAAGATAACTATTCTCGTTTATCTGTTGACTTTTATTTATTTCAGTAATTAAAAAATAATTATTTTAATTGGAAACACTTTAAAGCAAGTGACTCGAATAATAGGAAAGAACCTTAATTTGAAAACTCAAATTAGAAGACATTATAAATAGTATTTTGTTATTTTGGGCGAACAGCTGAATACATATACGAATCTTATAATAGCAACCAAGCAAGACTCACATAATGTTTCCAATTGTTACTTTTCAAAGCAGAGGCCTAAATTTGCAAGGTGGCAATTACAAAAGCTGAGCAAATAGCACGCACTTTCGGCAAACAGTATATAACCCGTTTAAGCCGCAAGAAAAGTATCATTCTTAAGTCACCAATCAATTTGAGCAACATGAGATCAACGACAATCCTTTTGGTATTCGGCATCCTGGCGATTTGCGTGTCCTACCTGCCTTCAGGTAACTGCGCAGACACGGACACGGACACGGACGCAACGACAACCACCACCACCACCACGACTGCGGCTTCCGACACCACAACAACTACTGCAACCACGACTACAACTGAGTCTAGCTCCGATACCACCTCCACCACAGAGTCATCTTCGAGCAAGAAGAAGAAGATCAGGAGGAAGCACCATTACATCAATGTTGTCAAGGGAGGCAAGAAGATCATTAAGAGACATCGCAAAAACAACAGCAACAGCCTGTTGGACTCTTTGTTTTAGTTGCTGAAATAACTTGTTCCTTGATATCTCTACCGACAACCAATCGCCGAAAACTTACAAATCTTTGAAAAATTACCGTTGTTTTCTACTTATTTAGTTTTAAGAACTGTTGAACTGTGCACATTAAAATTATCTTAACCAACATACATAACTAGATTTTCCATATTAATTTTTTATATATATTTGTAAGTCCATCTATCTATCTGACTGTGTGTCTGCTTGTTACAATATAAACCAGTCTCATGAAACTCAATACATACATACAGCTGCTTAGGAACAAATCGAGCAATATGTTCCATACAGAATGTATTACACTTTTATCATGTCTTTGGAGAAGTCTGCTCTCAAATGATCAAATTGTTTTAGCAGAAATTTGAAGGGCCATAGAACAAACAGCGTTTTTTTTTTGAATTTTTTAATTAGAGATTACCTAATTTTACTATGTATAATTGATATAGTTATAATGTTATAGACTTATAGAAAGCGACCTCCAAATTGCAAAAGGCCTTAAATGTTTTTCAAGAAATTGTTTAAAGCCTTAAATAGTAAATCATTTTGGTAAAATCAAATAAGTCCAACATTTTTTATGTAAATTTTGATTTTTTTAATTGCTAATGAAACAGTTGATGATGTTATTGCGATGTTAAACATTCATTCTGGTCGCGAATGTAAAAAAATATAAGCCTAAAAGTAGGCTTTATAATAAAAACTTATATATCGTTGATCGGAATTAACCCTTTCCTAGCACTGCAGGTTATTTAACTATTTTCTTAAATTTACAATATGTATTTACTTTCATCCCGTTTCGGATATCGGTGTTATGATGTATATAAATAGAAGAGTAAATGCTATGTAGCTTTTCATAGCATTCTTTACAGTTATGAAGCTTTGCCCAGGCAATTCAAATCTTTGAAGTGAAATTATTTTATTGTGCACAGTTTAACGGATCTTAAAACTAAACTCTTATAACAAAGCAACGATAGGTTTCGATAGTCCATTCCATGTTTTCGGTTCCAAGTCATTACAATAATGAGGCCCATTTGCTCCTGCTCTGGACGCCCTTGCGATGCCTCTTGATGGTCTTTTTGCCAGGCTTGATGACCCTCTTGTACCTGCGGGTCCTTCTGATCTTCTTGGCCTTGCCCGAGGAGCTCTTCGTGGTTGTGTCGGTGGAGCTGGCTGTCGTTGTAGTTGTGGCAGAGGAGTCGGAGGCCACTGTTGTGGTGGATGCGGCTGTTGCCACTGTAGTGGTTTCGGCGACCGTAGTGGTGCAGTCAGGATCTGTAGCGTTTGTGGTGTCAGAACAGTCAGTACAGCCAGTTGGAGTATCGGGAGCTGTACAGGCAACTCCTTCAGTCGACGGCAGGTAGGAGATGCAAATCACCAGGAGGCCACAGACCAGAAAGATTGTGCTGGATCTCATGTTGCTTCTTTACTTCGATTAACTGGTAACTCGTAAATGATACTTTCTTGAAAGATTCCACGGTTTTTATACTATCTATCTATAGTGCGTGCTGTTTGCTCAGCTTTTGAAGATCTCGTTGGAATTCGCGATTTTGTCATCTGCCTAGTGATGTGCGTGAATGTAAATAAGAAATGGGGACGACTTGGATCGAAGCTTTGTTAGGCCTATTATAAAATTCGAATATTTACTCAGCTGATCGATTCCAAAAAATGGCATATATGTTTTATCCCATCATTTAAAATTATGTTAATGTGGATGAATTGGGTTAAAAGACATCATAGGTCTTGAATACACTCTATTCTGTATGTTTTCGTACACTTTGCATGAAATGCTCTTCAGCTTTTCAGTCATCTCACTTTAAAAGCAAAACGAGGCGGAAAAATTGTACAGGTAAACAACAGCAAAGTTGACAAAAAGGGGGATGGAGAGGAGGGCATCGGCCCGGCCATTTATCAAAACTAATAGCCTTATAGATAAGTCATAAAAAGGGAGAATGGCGCAACTAAAACCATTAAAGCAAATGCCTGTGAAAAAGAGTTGCTTAGTTTTCTTTTTGTACAAATAAATTCCAGTAGCATTAACAGCAGGTGCACGATAAAGTTGACTAATCGAAACTGACCACATTAATAAATGCATTGAAAGTTAGGAATTGGATTGCTAAAATGGTAAATTTGAAAGGACTTGTGTGAATCATTTTGTAAGAAGTATATTCAAGTAAATCGAGCTGATTTCAATTTTTTTAGGAGCTCGCACTGAAACGACTTAAATAATTTGAAAATGTTGGTATCATAAAACTGACACCATAAAAAATTATTTTAATTATAATTTCTAGTTTATGCTGTTTCATATACAAAAGACACCACACACAAACAGATTGAACTCTGAGGCATGGACACACAAATATGTGGTATAATTTTTTATGGGCAGAACACAAAAATCAAGTCCAAAGACAACGAAATCAAATTATGCGAGCTCCAAACCATAAATTGACTTTAGGCCAACAGAAACAGACAAACAAACAACAACAAAGCAAAGCGAAACTTTTGTTTCGAACGCGCTTCGGTTTTATATACGAGTATTCATCTGCGAGTGTGTGCTATATACGCGTTACATAACTTGTTTGTGTTTTTGTTTTTGTTTGTGCTCTTACGCATGCTTTGATCTCACGTACTATTCAGCATTTGGTTGGATGTAAACAGCAGGATGGTGAATAGAAGTCGCCAATACAGAGAAAAGCAGGAGGCGAACGCCAATGAAACAAAGCTTAACACCTCCCGAGCACCTCCTCTCCCTCTCCCACCCACAGAGCAGATGCCAAATAACTGCATTGAAGCGGAAACAAACTTGTGTGTTCTGCTCCTTCCTTCACTTAAACTCGCACTCTCTTCTTCACTCTCTCTCTCTCACTGCTGCTGCTGTATTTGTGTTTGTTGTACAGTGCGTATGAGTGATTTTTGCCCCTTTTTCGCTTTGTTGAATTGCGCATTTATTTACTCCAGTCTCTATCTCTCTTTTTCTCTCTCTCTGTGTGTTTTTTCTCTTCTTAATGTGTTGACTTCAAATGTTTGGCATTTTTCACGCACGCTTGACCCCCGAGCATCATTTGAACTTTTCGCCGAAATATCTTCCCTGCTTTGTCGAGTCTTCTATTAAAAATCTATTATGAAGCGCTTGAAACTCTTGAATAACTTTTGGGATAACCACAAAAAACAGAAGGCTTTAATTATGGTTTTCCCATGCATCCAAGAGCAAGAAAGCGCAGCACCTTCTGCCTTTCTGTTTCTGGCAAAGTTTCTTGAAGCTTTTCCGACTGTCTACAAAGTTGTGCGTTTATTTATTGTAATTAATTTATTGAATGCCGTCAATGTTACAGCCAAATTAATTGGCAATTAACGTCAACAACAGACGAGGTGGTGAGAATATTTTAACAGACAGTTTTTTGAATAACGATAACGTTGATATTTAATAAACATTCACTTGCAATATCTCCTGTGTCTGTTTATTATGTGAGCGCATTAAATGAAAAGAGAGGGAGAGGGAAAGAGAGGAGACAGATAACTTTTGTCGCAATTCAATTAATTTGTTGCATAAATTATTTAATTCTTTTAGCATAACTTATAATGGAAATTATTTTACACATGCAAATTAAGCTGCACGTCGTGTGTCCACAACAAAGAACAAGTTGGACAGTGTGAAGAATGAATGAATGGAATACCCTGTTCATGTTCATTACGTTGTTGCTTGTTGTTAACTTACAATAACAAAAACTGTACAGATTCAGCCCAGGCTATTAATGTTGAAAAATAAACAAACGTTTTATTGAGGAAAGAAAATGATATGGATGACTGTCAAATATCTAGTAAGTAGATAAAGATTCACAAGCTCCCCCATTTTTTTTGTTATTATCAATTTCAGCAAAGTACAAGATTAAATGAGCTTACTGTCAGATGACGTGTATCAGATGCAAGCCCATAAAACACTTAATTATGATATTTTCTATGTAGAAAAAGATATATTTGTGCGTTGCTTCGATTCCACTGTAACTTGAATAGCCAAATTAAGCTACCCATTCTATTGAACTACAGTGAAACCATTAAACTCCTTTACTATGCGGCACTTGTCGCACTTGACTCAGGGCGAGGCGCATCGACTCGACTTGGCTCTGGCACAATTAGCCATTAGGCTAACCCATAAATTTCCTGATCGGCTAAAAATATTAAGTGCCCGGCCAAGTCCGGCCATGCAGGCCATAAATATCAATAATCACTCAATAAAGCAGCCCAGACACGGAGAGAGAAAGAGCGAGGGGGAATCAGAGAAAGTTCTTGCCTTGTGCTCTTGGCCAAAGCATTAAGAGTTTTAATCACCGTTGCCCTGTCAATTACCTACTGCGAATTGAACGCGCATTTGAGTGTGTGCGAAATAATAAGCTGATGCAATCAGATCGTACACACACACCCACACACATACTTCCAAACACTCGCAGTTATCTGTCAGTCCGCAGTTTAGCGCTGCCAGCGTTTTCGCCTTTTCGCTGCTGCACTAAACGCGGCCATAACAGGACTTTTAGTACATGGCTAAAGACCGCAAAATTTCATGGCTTATGGCGAGCTGTAAAAAATAATTATACATAATTAGGTGTCTATGTGAAAGTGTGTGTGTGAGGGTATTTGCAAACAGTTTTAATGGCACACGGCATGCTGCACGCTGAAGTAACTGTTGGCTAATTTGTAGAGAGGCAGCTTTGAAAGCAACTGTGTTGTAACATATAAAAATAAACAAAATTTAAAAAATATAGAGATCTTTTCAACAATTTTAAAGGAAAGAAAACTCGTCTGCTGTGTCTATGGAAATTTGTATTATCAAAATTCAAATTATATTTCAGGTTTTCCAACTTTAAGATGTAGTTTTTATTGCACTTACAAGTGCATTCTTTTTTTGCACAGGCTGTTGATGTAGAATGTATTTCTTTACATTTATCTCTGGAGTTCCCCACTTGCAAGTATCCACATGTAGTGACACACACAAACACTTACACATGCATATATATATGTACATATATATATATTGTGTGCACCGCATTCAGTTGCGCATTCATGTTCAAGTGTACAACGCATGTGAATCGCATTCAGGGCGAAAATTTATTCATTCCAGCAGACAGGTTGCTCTAATTATGCAAGCCTGCCTGGCTGCATGGGAAGTTTAAGAAATAAGGAAGAGGCAGGAGAGCAGGGAACAAGGGAACTGGCTCGTTGCAGATGTCTGTGATTCACTACTGTTTTTTGTTAGTTTGTGGCACAGGCTCAGGCTTTGAATTATTCTAATATATTCTTATGTAGTTTGCTTAATCTGTTCCAGACGCAAAGGTGTGCAAAGATTGAATAAAGGTGAAGAAATTAAGTGAAATTGAAGAATGAAAACACGTATTTTAATTGATTGATTAGTAAAGAAATTTAATTAACGTGCACAGATCACAAATTCTTATAGCTTATTCTAAAACAGTCGTCGGTTCCAATCATTTTCATTTTTTCAGTTTCCAATTTCCACTTTCACTTTTCCGTTTACCACTTCCTGACCCAGTTGTTATTGCTCCTGGCCCGAGAACGACGCCTCTTGATAATCTTCTTGCCACCCTTGACAACCCTCCTGTACTTGCGCTTCCTTCTGACCTTCTTGGCCTTGCCCGAGGAGCTCTTGGTGGTTGTGTCGGTGGAGCTGGCTGTCGTTGTAGTTGTGGCAGAGGAGTCGGAGGCCACTGTTGTGGTGGCTTCATCTGTTGCCACTGTAGTGGTTTCGGCGACCGTAGTGGTGCAGTCAGGATCTGTAGCGTTTGTGGTGTCAGAACAGTCTGTACAGCCAGTTGGAGTATCGGGAGCTGTACAGGCAACTCCTTCAGTCGACGGCAGGTAGGAGATGCAAATCGCCAGGAGGCCACAGACCAGAAAGATTGTGCTTGATCTCATGATGCTTCAATCGATTGATGACTTCAGAATGATACTTTACCTTGAAGAATCAACGGTTTTATACTGTCTATCGATAGTGCGTGCTATTTGCTCAGCTTTTGAAGATCACGCTGGAATTCGCAATTTTGCCAACTGCTTAAGGAGGTGCGTAAATGAAAACAAGAAGTTGGATTGTTTTGTTTGAAAAGTTTGCTAGGCCTTTTGTAAAATTGCATATTTATTCAGCTGATTGATTGATTGTGGTTTATATTGGTTCAATTGTGGTTTAATTTATATGTTTGTTGATCAATTAAACAATATGATAACATAAAATGTTATTTGTTCTTGTAAGTTATGTACTATTTTGCCATTTTATTATATTATATTATATTATATTACATGTATCTACAATTACAACGTGATTTCGGTTTTTTATGAGGTCACAGCAAATAGTTTGCGACAACGCAGATTTGGCTGACAGCTCTTTTTTCTTTTTTCCAATGTCGAAATTAGATATAATGTGAATATAATTGAAATAGTTTAGCTGTGATGTCACATATGAATTCATATCAACGTAAACTTTATACATATTTATTGCAGGTTAAAAGCATAAACGGAATACAATTTCGCTGGGCTGTCGACCAATTACTTTATGTTAATGGTTATCAAACTCCTTTTGATTATGGAATAGTTATAACAAACTTTATGTTTCCTTTCTTCCAAAATCTTCAATCTTTGGGTTTGTATAAACATATCATATCCTAAAAGATTCTTATCCCAAAATTTTCTAAAATCTACTCTGCTACAATTTCATTAATATATCATTTTTGCAATGCCAAATATTTAAAAACAGTCTAAGGTATGATTACGTACTCCCTTTCAATGTGCTATAACAGCAACACTAAGGCATCTATAGTAATTAAATAATAGACTATACTTATGCACATTCAGGTTGCATTTATAATATCAGTAATTATTCTTCCTTAGTGTTTGATAGAGAAATACACGATACATTTGATATTAGGTAATTTTAATAGTGCACTATTTAACAAGTCTTAAAACTAAATAAGTATACAAAATCAACGATTATGTCCTAAGATTTTACAATTCTCGGAGGTTGGTTTTCTATAGTCAATTTTAAGTGTCCAGTTCATCTTTTACAGTAAAGAGGCCACGCCTTTGCGATGCCTCTTGATGGTCTTCTTGCCAGGCTTGATGACCCTCTGGTACCTGCGGGTCCTTCTGATCTTCTTGGCCTTGCCCGAGGAGCTCTTTGTGGTTGTGTCGGTGGAGCTAGCTGTCGTTGTAGTTGTGGCAGAGGAGTCGGAGGCCACTGTTGTGGTGGATGCGGCTGTTGCCACTGTAGTGGTTTCGGCGACCGTAGTGGTACAGTCAGGATCTGTAGCGTTTGTGGTGTCAGAACAGTCTGTACAGCCAGTTGGAGTATCGGGAGCTGTACAGGCAACTCCTTCGGTCGAGGGCACGTAGGAGAGGCAAATCGCCAGGAGGCCACAGACCAGAAAGATTGTGCTGGATCTCATGTTGCTTCTTTGCTTCGGTTGACTGGTGAATCGTAAATGATACTTTCTTGGCAGATTCATTGGGTTTTATACTATCTATCGATAGTGCGTGCTGTTTGCTCAGCTTTTGAAGATCTCGTTGGAATTCGCGATTTTGCCATCTGCTTAGTGAGGTGCGTAAATGTAAACAAGAACTGTTATCGCTTTGTTTGAAAAGCGAGGCCTACTATAAAATTCGCATATTTATACAGCTGCTCGTTCCCAATGAACAGAGAATATTTCTAATTTCCCTATATAAAATTGTGGTTTATATTTAAGTAGTTCAATTAATGTATCTGTTAATCAATCGGGTCACAACAATTTAAAACACACAAATTGTGTTGCTAAATATGTGTTATAAATATTATTTGCATAAGACTTAGTTCAGAGATGTGACAAAGTAAATCCAACTAAGAAGTTATCCCTGTGTAAGTGGAAGAAAATCAACAATTGGGGCCATAAAAGCATTATTCAAAGCACAGTTCTGGTTTATTGTTCTTATATTTGCTGCATTGTAATAACTCTCTGGAGTATTTCATTTAAAATTCACCGACTTGTGGTGACTTAGGGACTTCTTAAGTCGCGACGGGAACATTACTCAGGCGATATTCGCGCCTGCCACTGATGGGATTAGTAATTAAACAAATGTATTTCGGGGCTTGCCACACAGTGGTGCTTTATGTGCGGGGCACAGGCATAAATTACCGCTGGGGCGTGGCAGTTCGGTGTATAAATCATAACACTACGAAAGCGAAAAAACAATTTGCGCATAAAGAACACGAAATAAAGCATGGTCTGCCTTTAGGCCGAGTGCGAGTTGAGTTGTTTTTTATGCGTAGCAAGTTTTTTATTTATTTGTTTTGCTGATGTTGCTGCTGTTGCTCTTTTGGTTCTTTATCTAGCACAAATAATTTATTAGCACACGCAGCGAGTTGTGAAGGTCCACGTGGTCCACATGGCCTGAGATTCAGAGCCAAATAAATCAGGCCAAGTCAATTTCGCGGCTGCGTTTCAATGTCCGCGACGAGTCAATTAGAAAATTTAATTAGAATTTGCGCATTCTCTGCCTAAACAATTCACAATTGATTAAGCAATCCGCGAGTTGAACTTGTGGCGAGTCTCGCTTTCATCTCGCATCAACAATATTCAAAATCAATCTGCCGCCTCGAGGTATGCAACGGAAACTTGGCGCAGGCCACAAGTCTTGACTTAGCTTCCCCCCGCGCTGTCACTTTTCACTTTTGATGCGTGTCAGAATGAGTTTTGATATTTGCACTGGGGGCGGGGCATTGGGAAAGCGGGAGGGGTAGCTGGGCCTGAGCCTGGGGCCTGGCTAATCTTGAACCGAAGTCAATTTTGCCCTCTTGGCTTCTGTTTAATATTATTTCGCAGTTTTGTGCTTTTATTTTTTATTTATATATCGAAATTTTTCTCTCCTCTTCTTTCTGCCAGCTTCGAGGTGTTGCCTTAGTTATTACCCAAAAACAGGCTGCGCATTTGATTGATTAGCTTTCGTTGTGTACCTTATAATACGTATACGCAGGGCAGGCTTGTTGAAAATTGATTTTGAGATAGATTGAAGATTGCCGCCGTCAGCATTCTGGGAATTCAGAATATTCATTTTTGGTGCCTGCAAATCGACATGATGGAAGAGCCGCCCCCAAAATTGTAGGTGTCCCTGGTTTCTTTTGATTAAAGTCAGCTCAATTAATTTGCCTGGAACTCATATCTGGCTGGCATAATTGGCTAATAGAATTGGGCCACAAGAAACACGGCAGCTTGATTTAATTTAAGAAGACGTGGCCCACCTTACCTCGTGAAGTTAAAAGCCCTCGCCCTCGCCCTCGACCTCGTCCATAATTTGCCGCAACGACCTGCTGACACGGGCAGAGGTCAACTTTACCTTATCAATCAGTCCGTGACGCGAAAGTGGGCTCATTTGGATGCGCTCAATCAGGCGTGAAACCCTCGACACGATGCCGTGGAAAGCGCTGAAGGACCCTTTGCCGAAAGTTTCACTTTTGCACCTTTTATCTCTTCTGTTTTTACTTCTTCCATTCGCGCTCGCTTTCGTTGCGGCCCCCTTTGACTTTTGGCAGTACCAGGGGGAAGAGAAAACTTTCTGTGCGCTAATTTGTTGTTGCACGTGGATTTGGCCCCAAATGGAGCGCGTCATTAGTTGGCAGCCCCGACTCTGATTTCCACCTCCTTCCCAGTGCGAGAGGCCTTTGCCGGCGATTTATTATTAATTGGCCGCAGGCAAAAAGTTTGTTCGCCTATTTGTTCTGTTCGTGTATTTCAATTATTAACACTTGTGCGCCAACATTGCGTTCCAGCTAATTGTTTAATATTTTACAGCAATTTCGCGTGTTCTTTGCGTTTCTTTTGCGTAAATGCTGCATAAATAAATTCCCATTTAATTAAAACTTTCTCTTCTCTCTTCTAATTGCAGACACCTCACAGCAAGTGCCACTCCCCCAACTCGCCCGCTGAGTGGGGGCAATATGATTGAAGGTGAGTCCACACACAACTCGTACATAACTCATGAGTTTCGAAATGATTTTATGGTAAACGTTGCATAAACAAATTGCAAACTAGACTGCAGAAAGTTGTCAAACATGCGAGACAAGTTAGAAATAATGTTTAAATAATTAGTTTGAGTTGCAAAGAAGTTGATAATTTGAATGATGATAAGCTCGGGAGCAGTTCTCATGAAAAACCACCATCATCAGTGAAAAGGTTAATGCGTTGTGGGACTTGATTACGCCGCGGCTAATGGCAACAATGGCTTTTTAATTAGAAAACATTTTATAATGTGTAAATAAATCATAAAATTGGGCTAATAATGCGCATTAAAATTAAATTAATAAAACGCGCAGAGATAATCAATATTTGCAGCAAGACAGGGGGAGAGGGATAGAGAAAGCAAACAGTTTTTTGTATTGAATGTAATTAATAATGTCAGCCTTATTGGAATTTAATTAATTTGGCCAAACATATATCAAATATGTGGCATTGTTTAAATTTTAAAATTGCTAGATACCAAACACACACATATGTATGTGCATGTGCCCAGCGGTGGCAATAAAATTAAAGCGCTTTTAACTGCGGTTACAAATTGCTTTTAATTGTTGCCGCCGCACAAACGACTCGTGTTGCTGTTGTTGTTGCTCAGCTACGCATTAAAAAAGGATAGAAAAACACACGCGCTGCGCCTGTGCTGCATTTGCGGCGGCAATAGAAGGCAGCGTCGCATTAAAGCGGATTTGCTTTGGTTGCGTTTGTCGCCAGCCTGCGCGCCTGCACTTTTTTCTGTTGCGGCGTATTTGTTTATGCTTTAATTTAGTTTAGCATATGCAATCGAAAGCACAGCCAGCTGGCTGCCGCAATCTAGCCACGCCCACACACACTCACACACACATAATAACAAACGTCAATTGCCCAATGCAAACAGGAGGTAGGGCGGATGACGGCGACCCTCGCTTCTCGTTTCCGACTAGCTTCAGCTTTATTTTCATAGCATACTTCTGTGCTGTTTGCATTGCGTTGCTTCTAGTAGTCGCAGGCAGAGGCAGAAGCAGCAGCAGCGGAATGGAAAAAGTGCTCTGTAAATACGCAACGAGTCGCGTCGTGTAGTATTTAGACAGGCAAAAGTGCCTCCGTCTCAGTCGACCACCTTTGCTCTCTCTCCCTACTGTTGCTTTTCCTGCTCCTATAATTGTCCCTTGCATGTGTGTGGGAGTATGTGTGAGTGTGGGTGCCGGCGTCTTTTTATGAACTTGTTAACAATCTAACGACCTTTTTTGCCTGCCTGGCAGCCTGGCAGCTTGCAGCCTCTGCCCATAGCCCTTCCACTTGATGCTGTTGCTGTTGTCGGATTGTTATTGTTGTTGCTGTTGCTGCTGTGCCAGCAAACGTTGACTTTGCGCGGCGAATCATATGTTTGTGCATAACAAATATTTGCATACTTTTGGGCTGCTCATGAAAATAACATAATTTGATTCTGGCCGGAGAAGAGCACGTGGTAATGTGATTTGTGGCCATGTGTGTGTAGAGTGTGTAGGTTTGAGTGTGCAAGTGTATGTTCGGGTGGGTGTTTGATTGTTTGTTGAATTTTCTTGAGTTCTGGCCTCTGTAAATAAATCAAATAATTTAATTCTTGCTGTTAAATCAAATCTAGCGCGCTTCGAAATATGCTGCATACTTTTAGGCAGCTGCAAAAATAAACATTGTGAATAATGTGTTAGGTGCAAGTAGAGGGCACTTTTCTTATGACCGTACACTACATGGAACTGCCAACTTGTCGCCAGTAGGCACACTTTCCGATGCCGAACTAATTTCGCAGGCAAAGTCCTGCTGAGCTCCTTAAATGCCGCACAAATATTGCATGAACCTATTGTCCAAGCGAGGCGACGAGAGGCTTGCAAGCAAACAACAACAACTGTGTGTCGCCTACTTAAAAGTTCCCAGCAGCAGCATGGGCAACAACAACAATTGAGAGTAAAACAACAACAAGTTGACCGTAAACGACAGCAACACGAAACTCATTAATTATTCATAGTGTTCAGCAGGAAAGTGTTTATGTGGCAAGTGCCGCCGAGGCTCGCCCACAAAATGAACATCATAGAATTGAGCCGACAGCAAGGACACACACACACAAACGGTCAGAGCGGGGACGGACGGACGGAGACACTGCAAAAGGACCTGCCACAAAAAATATGCAAATTTAACTTTTTTCCTGAGCATAAAAACAAACTAGCTAAGTCTCTGTGTGCCTGCTGTCTCGCTCTCTATTGCTCTCTCTCTCTGTCTCTGTCTGTCTATGTCTCCTTGTCCCTGCCTTGGTGTCCTTCTGTCTTTCGACTGGACACAGAATTGACAATATTGTTAACAGCTTCTTTTGCAACGAAGCTGATTAGATCCGAATCTGAATCTGAATCCGAATCGGGCAATGGCAAAGGACAATCGATTGTTATGCTTTCTGCTGTTGCTATATCGTACAAGAAATCTCTACGTGCTAAACGCACTTTTCAAAACAGCCCAACAACAGCAGCAGCAGCAACAACAACAACAACAACAATTGAGGTAACAACACGCACAACAACTTTGCATTGCTTTTGCTTGTCGTCTGCCATTTGTAAACATCGCTCGCCTGTTAATGGTAAAATTTTAAAGCTTTTTTACCCACACACATGTATATGTATTTGTGCGTTTGAGTGTGTGCTCTTTTGTGTAAATCGTTATTGAAAGCCCAAATTTGAAATTGCACCCAGGGCGGCAGTTTGTGTACTTTGCCTGTAAATGGTCAGCGCAGCGTCCTTTGTGGGCTGTGTGCCTTGTGGGTGTGGCCGGCGATGATTTGTTTTGTGATTCTGTGAATGCAACCAGCGAGCATTTTAGTTGATGTTCAGCACTTTTGCCTGCATGTAAGTGCCCCAATCGGAGGGAGTTATCCCTTCGCACCAGCGCCAACTGACCAATATACACACTGTAATCGAATTTCCAATGACAAAATGATAAAATGATGGAACTCATTTCTGCCAAATTGACTGCTTGTCACTCTGAGGCTTTGACATAACAAATGAGCCAAATGAGACTGCATGGAGAGTATTTAAATTGGACATTGCTTTAAATTGCAATTAAATTGTTTGAATATTATATGTATTTTTTGAGTTTTTGACTTATTTATTTTATTTCGACTATATTTATTTATAATTTACGATTCAAATTATGCAAAAGTAAAGTTGACTAACTTTTTCTAACATTTATAATTTTATTGGAAACCCACACAACTCTGAGAACTCAGTAGATCTTGAGAATTGCGATAGCCACAGTGACTGTCATATCAACTGCACACTCACGCACACCCACATAAATTGGGCCAGGGATAGAGTAGTGAGTTCAGATAGAGTAGTAAAGTGTATATATTTATTGGATGAGGACGGCCAGGGCAGCTGATGTTGTGAAAGTTAAGGCAAACAATGGACGCATTGATTAGGGTCCGAATTTAGTTTATTGCCCCAATCAGATTGTGTCGGCAAGTTATGTCCTTTAACTTCGACTTAAAATTTGCATTTGCTCAAGTGTTTGAGCCCCATTCCCGACCAGGCCAATTCTGCATACATTAGGCCTAAACCTAGACCTATCTTGGTGGCCTTATTCATAGTTTCGGCCAAGTAGTAAAAGAATTCAGTTCTTTGTTTTGCACTCGTTTCGTTTCGTGTTTCTAGGCAAACACACAAGTTGTAAATTGCTTGTTAGCCCTGCTTTGGCAGCTTGTTTCAAAAGATTTCGAAGACAAACTTACACCCACACAAAAACACACACACACACACGCACTCGCACATTTACAATAGACTTTTGTATTGGTTGCGGAGAATGTTAAAGTTGAGTATTCGCTGAGCTTTTCAAACGAACTCGGCTTGTGGCTTGTGTAACGATGAAACATGCAAATATTCTTGCTGCTTAATGATGAGCTGTGCACCACGCTGCGTATGCGTAATGCGAACAAAGTTCAACATCAAAAACTATCGTCAGTGCTTAGTTGCCTAAGGAGCTTACAAATTCATGCAACATTTTTGTGTGAAGTCTAAATTACAACTTTCTAATTCTTTTTTATCGATAAATATTGCACAACTACAACTACATTGAGGGTGAGGAACATTAAACAGTTAAGAAACCATCTTTATATATATATATATATGTTATACTGTTTTCATATTTTCCATAACTAGAAATATTAAATACCTTACCAAAATTGTAAACAACTCTTTCTATATTTCCATTTTTAGCTGATTACCTTGTATCAATCTCGTTTTCGGGATCCCTTTTTGATTGAATCTTTTTCATTCACATATTTATTTATCTCTGTTGTGCCTAGCAAATTTCGTGACGCAATTGGCATTCAAAGCGATACGGTGCTAAATTCGATTCCATTCGAGGCTATTCGATACGATTCGATTCGATTGAATTGAATTGAATTGAAGAATATCTGGCCAAAAAGAAGTCGGCCAAACGTGCATGTCGAGAAAGTTTCTTAATCAATAATTTAGCACAAATGGAAATGGAGACAGAGCGAGAGAGAGAAAGGGCAAAAGAGAGGGGAGTCGACGTTCGCACTCATTTAACAATTTCACGCTTCGTTTAAGAACCGTGAGCAGCATTGAGAGGCCCCGGGTCTCGAATCGACCCCAAAATACACCCACACACAACTATATATATATATATATATTTATTTTGTGGCATTTCTGCCACTTCTTTCATTTTCGGAGCTTTTGCATCAAAAGTTTTTTGCGGAAAATTGAAGAAAAAGAAGGATTTTCATGGCATTTCTCTTAGTTAACCCTTTTCGGGCGTTGCTCGTCGCTGTCGCTGATAACCGTCGACTGCTCCTAGACGTCATCCTTGTCGTCGTTGACGCTTGAGCGCGTTTCGCTCACGGCACTCCCACTCGTCCCTCGCACCACTCCCAGCGGAAATGATGACATTTCGTCCAACTTTGTCGCCGTGCGGCGTGTGCATTCGCATAGAAATGCGGTGCCAGGCAGCGTTCTCTGAAGGTGTCTGAGGAAATGTATAGAAAACATTTGGTGACAGTTTGAGAAAATGAAAATTTTCACTTCTGGCCCACGGACAGAGAGAAAGACAGAGAGCTTGAGACAGTGAGACAAACCGTGGGACGGAAATTGTTGAAATGCTTCTCCGTTTTGCTTGGCTGCCGCAAAATTGAAATTGTGACCAAATGTTGTCGCCATCATTTTTATTGATTTCCTTTACATACTAACTTACTTCTATTTGGTTTGATCTGCTTCCTCTGCATCTCCTTGTGCTGCTTTCAGCTCCGCCAGCGGAAGGAAGGTAGCAAAACGTTATTATCAATTATCATTTATTATTGTTTTGTGGCTTTTTTCGTGCATCGTCGGTTTGTGCTTTCGCCTTTTGGCATTTATTTCCTTCTGTTTGAAAAAATAGAGATGAAGGAAAATATTGAAAAGGAAGACTTAGAGAGAAGGAGATGCGAAGGCGGCGGCTTGAGCGATTACCTTTTGAGATGATTGAATGAAAATTGCTTTTATTTCCTTTTGATTCCATTATGCCTGAAGCCGGTAAAAATTAAGTAAAAGAAATCTATTTTTAGTTATATTGAATAAAAAAGAATGAATAAAAAAAAATTAATATTGCATCGGCCGGGAATCGAACCCGGGCCGCCCGCGTGGCAGGCGAGCATTCTACCACTGAACCACCGATGCTTGTGGTTAGAGCTTGAAAAATGTCAATGATTAATTCGAATTCTTAATTTGAAGTTATACTTTCTAATTTAGCATAAATATTTATGTAAATAATGCTGTTTGTTTATTTGTTTTTTAAAGGTGACTTTGTATTTAAACAGCTGAACTAGTCAAACTAGTGACAACACAGAACTTTTAATTGGCACACAGCATATTCTTTATATGAATTAACCTACTTTAAAAATTGTTTCAGCTTTTATGTTGTTTATCTAAAGACTAACTCTCAATTACTTGAATTATATTGTAATATAAAGAACTAATAGATTCCCTTATATCTCTTTCATATGCAGAAAATATTGACAATTAGTAGAACTCCCCGTAGTGAACTTGTTCAACATTTGTCGGGTCATAAATTGCTCGAACCAGGTGGCACTTGGTGTCGCATGAATAGACATAATAAGTTCGCGTAATTGCACTTGACTCCGTTTCATGCATGCACAACGCAGCAGGCAAACACAAATAGCTTGGGATGGGAGAGACAGCACTCGTTAGCTTGGGGAGAGTTACTGCTGATGGGGGGAAGACGCACCTGCTCTGCTCGAGAATTCCATTCAAAAACAATAAAGTTTGTGTCATTTCCATGTTGCATGAAAGCGTTGCGTGGGTGGCATGCTGCGTTGCGTAGCGTTGCATGAAAAGCCACACAATGCAATTATATTGGTGGAGGCAACTCTTTGTCTCCATCTCCATCTCCCGTCTCCGCCTCCGGTCTCGGGCCAAGTGCTCGAGAGTTGCAAATGAATGTCAGCTGCATGTGGGCAATGGCAACTGTCGCCTGATAATGATGACGACAGCTTTGTCAGTGCTGCATTCAGAACAGAAGTGAACAAAACATTACAGACAGAATGGAAGAGAAGAACACTAAAGAGAAGAGCAAGAAAGAGAGAGACAGAGTTGAATAGAGTATAACTGACAAGGTAGACAATAAGACGACAGGTGCCCTGACAGTTAGACTACAGACAAAGTGGCCAAAGAAACAGTTTCAAACGGGCACTTGCTGCCATTTAAAACTGCCTGCACTACACTGAAAGAAATACCTATTGCATGCAGAAGAGATCTTGTTAAAAAATGAGAAATCGATAAGTTGAATTTTTCACTCTTTTTTTCATTTAATATTCTAACACCTTTCTACACAAACATTATCATTACCAATCGTTATTCACAAAGTTTATAGGGCACTTTTTGAATCAAGATTGTAATATTGAATTTGATGCATATTTAATATTCTTTTAACTGATTTAATGTTAATTAATGTCCCATTATTATTCAATGGTTTGAAATTTGTTGAATTGATTTCACAATAATTTTAACACTGTACTTTGAGATAGTATTGGATGCTCAAACGTTGTTAGCATTTCCCAGACGTCAAGGGCTTAATTGAAAATGTTTATTTATTTTCGAGTGTGGGTGAGTGACTCCCTGTGTGAGAGTGTTTGTTTCTCTTTGGATCGATAACAACAACAACAACAAGTTTGCGCTTTTAATTGAAGTGGAAAATAAGCAAGCAAATAACCCGCTGATTGCCCTGTCCAACCTCTCGCCCACTTGTCGCCAGCAGCAAAGTCAAACGAAAATGCGAGTTCCGATAATTGAAATATCAATTTATATGGTGCAACTTAGACTTAGAGAATATAAAGAAAAACTTAACCAAGCTTAGCCTACAGTATAGAGTATATCGATGGGGAATGCAAAGGGGGAGGGGGAGGGAGGGATAGGAGAGGATAAGGGTAAATACTAAAAGTCCTTATCCCAGCCGCTGAGTTCTTCGGGTGGCTCATAGTCGCTCTCCCCGCCGAGGTGTATGAAGTATTGCACATCTGTCAGACTCTTCAGGTTGCGCTTGATGGGCGACTGCAGTTGCTTCTGCTTGAGCTTCGTCCAGTCCAGGCTGTCGAACCAGCTGTGCCGCTTGATGTCCGCAATGCCCTTGCGCTGGTAGCCCAACCGCTCGGCTGGCAGCTGCTTGCAGAGATGGCGAATCAGATGCTGCGCTGGCTTGGGGATGCGCGAGGGCATGTGAATGACGTCGATGCCGCTGAGTATATTCTGGTAGATTTTGATCTGGTTGACGCCGCGGAAGGGCGTCTTGCCCACCAATAGCTCGTAGATCAGTATGCCCAGGGCCCAATAGTCTACGGCGCGATCGTGTCCTCGATCCAGAATGATCTCTGGGGCCACATACTCCGGTGTGCCAGCGAAGGTGTTGGTCTTCTCATTGGGTCGCACGTACTTGGCGAAGCCGAAGTCAACCTGTGGAACAGTATTTATATAGCAAACAATTCACGATGAGCTGAGGAAATAACCCACCAACTTGCAGTACCCATCGCTGGTGAGCATCAGATTCTCCGGCTTCAGATCGCGATAGATGAAGTGATGGGCATGCAGAAAGTCAAAGGCCTCCACCACGCAGCCGGCAATGAACTTGGCCGTCTTGTCCTCGAAGTACTGTCGCTTCGACATGACCGTCCAGACGTCGCCGCCCATGCAGGCTTCCATTAGAAAGTAGACGTACTTCTCGTTGCGGTAGGTGCGATAGAGTCTAGGGGGGAGTGGAGGAAGTCAGATGAGCTACAAGTGTTGCATGCTTCGTTCCACTTACTGCACTATGAAGGGGGAAGAACGACACTTGATCATGACGTTCTTCTCGTTGTAGACATGCTCGATCTGATCCTGCTTGATCACCTCGATCTTCTTGATGATCTTCAGTGCGAACGGTTGCTTTTGATAGGTAACCAGATCAACGCGACCGAATGCACCGGCGCCCAGAGTTGCCACCTTCTTCAGATCCGAGATGGCAATGTGAGCGTGTTCGTTGTCGAACTCGACGCTCTTGTTACTCGCTCGCCCGTTGACGTTGCTCAGTTCACTGGGCTTCTCGCTTAGCTGTCGAATGGTTCCCAAGTAGCTAATGAAGGCCCTAAAGAAGGAGAGACAGGGAGGAACACACAGATTAGGTGTGCTAGGGGAGTATGATCATTCCGCTGCCTTACTCCCGATCCAGCTTAAGCACCTCTGTGCCGGGCGCATCTGCGTAGACGCTGGCCTGGCGCACGTCGGCGTTCATCAGCGCCTGCTCCCCGAAGTAATCGCCGCGCTTGCGCTTCGCCACAACCAGCTCCTCACCCTGCTCGTTCTTCTTCTTGATGGTCACCGTGCCCCCGCGTATGATGAAGAACTCGTTGCCCACTTCACCCTCGCGAACTATGCAGCTGCCGGTCTCGAAGAATTTCTGCAATTGATATTAATCGTTATCGGTGAACAATCGATATCTGTATATACAGTATAACAAGTCTGCTCACCCGCTGTAGTAGGTCGACCACCTTGCAGAGCAGACTCTCCTCCAGCTCCTGCAGGAACGGGGCAGAGCGCAGGAACTGCAGATTCTCCTCACGCTCCCTCGAGCCCGATATTTGCATGATGGCGCGGAAGGTTGCACGTGCGATCTTCCAGACTCGCGCATCGGTGGCAGCTGCAGAAGATGAAGAGTCGATAAATTAGATACCCTACATTTCTTCTTTCTCCCTCATCGTGTTACCCTTAATGGTGGCCTTGCGCGGCGCATTGTAGAGTATTGCCAGTTCACCGAAGACGGTCGCGGGCCCGAAGCTGCCCACACGCTTGCCCGCCTGTATCACATCGTAGTAGCCCTCGGCGGACACATAGATCTCAGAGCCCTCGTCATGCTCGTTAATGATGTAGCTGTCCTTCTTGTAGCTGGCCGGCGCCATCGCATTGATGACCATCTCCTTGCGCTCCTTGTCCATCAGGTTGTTCAGGAAGTCGTTGCGCTCGATGGCATTGAGTATGAGATTGCGGGTGCTGCAGGGATGCAGAGATGCAGGAAAGGAGTAGATTGAATGGAAATCATTTACGGTGTTGTTTTCACTCTCTACGTACGCTTCGTCCTTGGCAATAAATTCGATTTCACAACTCTGCTGTACGGGCAAATTGGGTCGCACAAAGATGAGGCCACCCTCCACACGCTGCAGCTTCGTCGCCGAGCTCTCCTCCTCCGCCGGCGCATCGTTCAGCTTGGCCAGCTCATCCTAATTGATGCGGTTCATTTGGGTTGGTAGGGATGATAAAACCAAATAGCGAATTATTTAGATCTTTGTTTTTCGTCGACTGTTCAATGTTTTTATTGCTCAACTGAGTTTTGTGGTTATTGTTGACAGATTGAGGATTAACTTACGAATGGAAAGTCTGGCGACTGTGGTGGATACACACCCAAGCCAGTCACACGACTGTTTGCCCTGAGCTATGATTTTTAGTGCACTTAGAGAAATCAGAGTGCGAATAAAACAAAAGTTGTTAAAACTTGATGAGTTCAACTTTGACAAATTTCATTTAAAGTTAGTTTTCAAGACCTCAGGCATTTAAGTTATGTAGAATTAAAGCTGAAGTTGTTGAGTTCTTGAAATAATACAATAACCAAATGTTTAAAATATGTTTTTTGTTATAATCAAAGTCAGCTCATTTAGTTTCATGAACTGTATTGTTTCCTTCTTCAATCTGAATTTGTTTATACTCAAATGAAATAATTAATGTTTGTAGCTTGGTTTCTCTCAGTGCAGTCGTGCAACTGAGTCGATTGTTCGCTTTAACTTGCTGAGCAAACCGAAGCTGTGGGACAGCTTCCAGTTGCCACTTGCCGCAAAAGTTTACATTCAGCATTTCGGCGAATTAAAGATTTTACGAGCCACAACAATGCACTCGGCGACAGGACACGACTGAGTCCTGTGCCCTAGGGGCTCACTCCTTCCGCAGAGTCTTGTGATTAAATATTTACCTCCATTTAGACAGTGGAAACGCAACCATTATAAGCATTTCCGCTACAGAGGGGGAGCAGTCGGTTGAAGATGAAGCCGCCTACGTGCAGGCGTAGAACAAGGTAAAAGGATAGGAATGACGAGTGGGATGGGAAAGTATGGGATGGGATGCGTTAGAATAGCGCAGAAGTCGCAGCATCAGCCAAAATGCCGTCTGTGGGTTGGATAATTCGCTAGCTCAGCAACAGTTTCAATTTCGCATTGGCGAAGAAGGGATTAGAAGAAGGGAATAGAAGAAAATAGCGAAGGTACAGGTAAACGACTGGGACAACGTTGCCGGACTGTAAAAGCGCCAAAGTGGGCAACAGCTGCAACTGAGCAGAGCGCCTGATAAACACATATATACTGTATATACTATAAACAGATGTACGGAAAAGGAGATGGAAGGGAAATACGAAGAAGAGTTAGGGAGAGCCGGACTTGTTTTAGCAGTTCCCTGTTTTTGTTAGGGCAAAAGTTGGAGTTCATGTCTGTTGTGAAACAATTAACATTTCGTGGGTGTTCACAATTAGCAGCAATGTTGAGGGACTCCTCTCCTGCCCCGTTCTATACACGAGCAGTCGGAACATACTCCAACTAGTTTTAACTGCAATAATATACAGACTTTTTCGCTCAGCTGTTACCCAGACATTTATAGCAAACTGTATGCCAGGAACTGGGTAAACATAAGTAATATATTGCGGGTAGGGCAGCTCAGCATGGAAGGTTGTTTAACATATGTGTTGGGAGGGATATATTTGTGATTAAACTTTGGTATAACAACAATTTCCAACTCAGTGTAAAATTCATGTTTATTTATTTATTCATCTAATTAATTAAATTTCAAAGAGATAGCAAATATGTGAAACTAAAGGGCATTCCTTAGTCGATGCTATTAATGTTGTAAAAACTGTTTGTTATTGTTTTTTTCCATTAGCAGAGGGTGCTCTGTTTATAGTTGTTGAAGGAAAGTTGCAACTAGGATTATAAAAAGTGGATTCAATTATTACATGATTCACACATATTTAAATAGTTTGAGCTAGAAATGAATTATTTTTCAGCCACATTCATTTAATCCTTAATCCTTATAAAAAATTTTCTACCAAATTTAATTAAAGTTTGGAATGTTTTCAGAGTACTTTTCAACTGCACTACCCTAATGCGAGACCCTTCAATTCCTGAGGGATCACTCAAAGCGCTTTCTCTGCTTTAATTACTGCTCATGTGCGCATTCTTTCGCAACGCAGTGTGTCAACATTTTCATGCACTTACCTGACTGCTGGTCATGTTCAAGCCATCCGCCTTGGGCGCTGTGGGCGTGTCCAGCTGTTGCTGCTGCTGCTGCTGCTGCTGCTCCTCCTCCCTTTGCCGCTCCGCACTGCGCTTCTTGCGCAAATGAAGCGGCGTGACGGGCTTCAGTAACTCAGCAGGCGGCGGTGGCGGGGGCGGCGGTATGTTAATATCTGGCATTGTGGAGACCCGACGCCGCTGGGCGGCAGCTGGCTGGCTCACTGGCTCGGCGCTGATGCCCATGGTGCTCCTGGACCTTCTCAGATAATTGAGTGACACATTGCTGCTGCTCTTTGCGGTTGCTGCCTTTGGCGACGTCAGCGTCAGCAGACGCTGCTCCTGCTCGGCAGCTGTGGGTAATGTGCCGTTTGTTAGCTTCTCGTTGCTGTTGCTATTGCTGTTGTTGTTGTTGTTGGCATCACTGCTCTGGTTGGACAGAGTGTCGTCAGCATCGGCATCGGCGTTTGATTCCTGTGTGTGACCAATGAAAAATTTTACATTCGCCTTTGCTGCTGTTGTTGTTGGTGTTGTTGGTGTCGCTGGTGCTGCCGCCTCATTGTCGCCGCTCCCATCAATTATGCCATTCACATTCACATTCACCCTGAGCTGCTCCTCAACCTCCTCCTCGGCATCCGACTCGCCCACGTTGGGCGCCTCGCTGGGCAGGGCCGTGGGGCGTCGCTCTTTGACGGGCTTCAACTTTGAATTGCTACGTGTGACATTAATTGCGCTGCCATTGACTGCGCTGCCACTCTCCCTGTCCCTCTCGCGCTCCTCCTGCGACTGCAGTCGACTGAGGTGGGAGCGAAACATCTTGGGTTGCCCGTTGGGCACTTTGCTGCCGTCGCTGGCATCGCTGGCATTTTCGGCAACTGCCTCGAGCTGCTGTAGGACTGCGGAGCTTGAGGGCTGTTGTTGTTGTCTCAGCCGCTGCAGTTGTGCCTAAACGAGCCCAAGGCGAGGCACAACATACACACACACGCACATGCACACACACACAGACATGTGCGCACACCCAAAACATTTAGAAAGACAAACAAAAGTGCGAGGTGCAAGTGGGGCGATCCGTGTGAATAGTTTGCGGTGTATTTCGTGTTGTTGTTGTTGTTGTTGTTATTGTTGTAGGTGTATTGTGTACATATTTACAAGTGTTGTTGTTGTGGTTGTTTTAATTGTTGTTGGTGTGGGCATCGTTTCGTTTGAAAGTATAAGAAACATGTGTGCAAATATTAATTGAGTTGGGCAAAGACAAGCAGCAATGTGGAGAGAACTCGCACTGAGAGCGCGAAAAGTTGCTGCTGCTCCGCGACGTGGTATGGGGAAGGTGTTGGGGCTTGGGTCTGGGCTTGTGCTTGTCTTGGCAACAGGTGCACACTGTGCTAACTGTTGCTCACTCACCTCGCTTGCATTGGGCGTCACGATGGGCGTGTAGAGTGGTTTCTCCTCCCGTCGTATGTAGAGACCAATTTGCTGCAAATGAAGAGAATAAGATTAATGCACAAGCTGGTGTGGAAAATCAAATGGGAAAAGGCGTGCAAACTGAACTTGATGTAGTTCAGCACAAGGAGCAGAAAACAGTTTGAGGACTATGGAAACTGACTGCACATGATACTAATAATATACACGTAGATGGTTGAGCACAACGATACATAACCTTTTATCGAATTCTACATAACCTCCAAGCGAAATAGTTGTATGTTAATGTTAGTAACAGCAAAAAAAAATATGTGAAATCTGCAAACTGAACTTGTTGATACAGTCTGAGTACGAGGACTATGGAAACTAGCTGCACATGATACTAATAATATAGATGATTGAGCACAACGATTTTAGTTGAATTCTATATAACCTCCAAGCGAAATTCAAAGCAAAAATATGTTAACGCTGCTTATGTTAGCCAAGCACCCAACACACTAACAGCACACAGCAAGAATGGATGCCTTTTTCATCAACTGCTGTTAACACCTTTCTTTCACATTGCAGGCTTCAAATCCTTTTATAAATAACAAGACAAGCCCACAAAATGTCACACACATGTATCTTTATATAACATAACATATATACGTGTGGTATGATACATTGCTATAAATAAACAGGAGAAAATACTTTCAGAGCTGCGGCTCACCTGGCCCGGCTCACCCGCCTGCACCTGCCGTTAACTCTCGACACTCGTTGAAATTTATGTCCAACATAATTTAACTTCATTCACCATGGAAAGGCAAATCGCGTCAAACGTCAACAGGTCGCCGCCGACAAAAAGCGAATATAAAATAAATATATGACAGCGAAAAGAACAAATTCAGTCGCTGCTTTTGCTGCTGCTGCTTTTGCTACTCAGCAATTGCAAACAACAATGACAAAAGAGAGAGAAAATATATGTACGATATATAAAAAAAGAAATCCCAAACAATCTGTGAAAGTAAGCAAATAATGCCGGTCGGGTGGCTCCACATTGAGTTGGGTGGCACTTTGTGATATATAAGGAGGTGGGAGGGAGGAGGGACCTTCCCCGTCTGTCTATCTGTCTGTCCGTTAGCATTGAAATCAATCTGCTGCTGACACTGCTGATAAATGCGGGGAGTTTTGCAGTTTAATGTTGCCGACGCTACACTCGCCACTTGCCACTCCCACTTCCCAGCCGACACTTGCCAGTTGCCAGTTGCCAGTTTATCCATCCATTGAGCCTCGATAAACAACAACAACAACAGTAACAAATGGGCATTGTGCTGTGGCGTGGTATCTTATAAATATGTTTCTACACATTGTGGCAAGGATTTTTCATACTTTTCAGCTTCATGCTGCCCTCCATCATTGCATACAAAACTGTCATTTGTTTGAATCTTATTCACTACCGCTTGATGAAACAGTGTATCTTTGAGTGTGTGTGTGTGTGGGGCTTTCCACTCTTTTGATTATTTGACAGGCGGGGGATTTTCATAGGGCTTTATCGGATTGATAGGCCTGTAGTCTGTTGAGCCCTCAACCATAAATATCGCCGCAGAAATATATCTTTTAATGTGCGTTGCGTTGTGATTTCAGCTTGAATGAAAATTAAAAAAATATTATTCATACGCATAAATTCATATTCATTGAGCCAGTTGAATGAGTCAACCAGCTACTGCTTCTCGCACACACAGATGTGTAACACACATCTTGATATCTAGCCTCCAACTTGGCCCACAACTTTATCTGTTGCGGTTTCTATATTTATCTTTTCTTATTTACACGCACGATGTACAGTATAAATAATAAATGAATGTTGCCATACACGCAGATATACGTGCGGTTTTATAGCTGAAATACCCTCGACTAGAAAAGTAATGCATAGAAATCGATTTTGAAAGGCTTTAAAAATAATAAAAGCAGATTGTTAAGATTTCAGTTGAACAATTCAGATTTGCAGATAGCAGTCTTGCGATAGTATATTTAATGTTTTGATAAATCTCTTATAGGGTATAGACACTTCGCTGCTCAGGGGTTACAGTTAGCTCGTGTTGTGAGTGTGTTTTCTCTGCTTTGTGAACATTTTTAAAAAGCGCGAGAGAAAGACAAATATTAAAAGAAGTCGCGAACTCGTTTTGTTTATTAACTTGGCAGCAAAAAGAGCTTCTCGTTGTAGAGAAATAAATGAAAACTCTGTTTTCCTTGAATTTCATCTGCAAATAGCCAATAAAAGTCGGAAGAAGCTTGCGCATTGCATTAGTGTTCTATTTCAAAGAAAATGCATTGACACGAAAAAACCAATGCACATGGAAAACAATTTTAAGTATTTCAATTTAAAAGAAAACGAACAATTTATGATTCTTACAAAGTATTGCAAGACATGACAAGAAACAGTATGGGAAATTGAATGATGAAAGATAGAAGGTATAAAATTATGATGAAAACTTTATCATATTTGAAAACAACATTTTATAGTTAAGCAGTTCAGGAAATTCTGTAAGCTCTAACTATCCTTAAGCGCTCTAGTAAGGTACATACTATATAATATATAAGACTTTATGCCAACATATCAGCAAGGCTTCACAACATAAGATTGTGATGGAATAATCTTCCCACCTCCTTTATTCTCATTGCCTTTGCTCTCAATTCCATTTAAAAATGTAACATACTTGAGGTTCTTTACAAACTTCTGTCACAACAAATTATATATAGAATGACTTCTAGAGTCACTTCTGATCCTGTCACTTTCCGTTGACAAAAAGAGCTCATGGCATTAGAGTGTAACCTAAGCCGTGTCTCTTTGACCTGACTGATGGCAGGAAAGTGCGAGAGGTTTCGCTTGAGCTGGCGCCAGCGATTAGTGACTTATTCATTTCCAGCTTAGGCCTGACTTTAAAAAGCTTTTCTAACCCACACACACGCCTCGCACCGCCCCGCGTCCGCTTGAAGTATCTTATCGCCCAATTGGCAGACGGCCATGTGGGCAATAAAATATTCAAACCTTTTTTCTGGGCCTGAGCATCGTTTGGTTTGTTGTTCCTGCTGCTGTTGCTATTGTTGTTGTTGTGTGGCAGCCCACAAGCCGCACAATAAACACATGTCAATATGCAGGTCGCGTGGTTGGCTCCGCTTTGATATGCTAATCAGCCCTAAACGATGACATTTTCGACAGGTTTTCCGTTTTCCCACGGAAACCTAAAGAGCAAGAGGAAGCAGAGCAGGGCAGATGATGCTGTGATAGTGGTTGCGATTGAAGGTGTATATCCAGACTCTTAATCGCTGTTCGAGGCACATATCAAGAAGCCAATCCGCATTTGTCCTCAAAAAAAAACAAACAGTCTGTTTGTCTGTTTCTCCGGTCTGGCTTTCCCTTTCCTCTTCCTCCTCATCTTCTTTTTCTTTACGCCTCCTTTAAATGCCGCACGCATTGCATTTATTCCTCCCGGGGGCGTTGTTTGTCTCATGATTCTGTCGGGCTTTGATGTGTCGATGCCAATGTGGATGCCTATGCACAGTTATTTTATATGGCCACAACGTGCAGCAATCCAGTCTCGATCTCGAGCACGTTGTCATCTTGACAGACAGACAGACAGACTGTAGGACGGACAGAGGGTTCCTATAGACATTATCATAGATAGCGATGTGCACATCTCGGATTCTGCATATTTATATACAAGTGACTCGTATATATTCTCGCTTCAGTTCAGCTTTTGCACGGGTCTCTCATCCCTCCCTCCCATTCCCCTGTGCTATTCATATGCATGCTCATCATATTTTTGCATATCAAGTGTCTGTCTGTCGTGTTATGTTGCTCATCGATAAAGTGCTGAGATTGCAGCGATTCCAACTCGAATTCCATTTGCGAAATTTGCGGGGAAGAGCGCATTTTATGTCTTCGGGCAATTTGGTGTAAACAATTTCGCGGAGCAGCGAAAATGGTGGAAACTGACATTTCCGTATAGCACACAGTTTATTGCATGATGGATTTGAATTAGAACATGAATAAAGAACATTTTAGGATATGTTTTCCATATGCAAATCACCAACAGCTGACGAAGAATCCCATAAACCGAAATTGATAAAAAGAAATTGGTAATTTGGTTATCGAATTTGAGCTTATAATTCCTCGCTGTGTATGCAGCATTTTATGCTTAATTTGGACTTAAAAGCTTTCTTCTAGTTGATATTTTCCAACTGCCAAAGCACTTCCATTATCGGTAGCACCAGGTGAAGTGTTAACAGCAGAACTACATTTCGGGTGTGATAGATATGACGAGGTCTGCCCTGACGATTGATGAAATGGTAGTTGGTGCCTCGCTCGAACTGATAAGGAAACATAATGTGCCTATAACAAGGTTCTACTTTCGTTAATTTATTTATCATTATCGTTTTAGTTCTTTTGATAATTATAAAAACACATTCAAATTTATCGTAGATACTTCAATTAGGCATTGATATATATATAGCTATATAAATTGGTTTATTATGCTTTAAAAGGAAGCATACTCTTTGCATATACAACGAGTTCAGCTCTACTATGAATTTGGCAATACTTTTCATAAGACAAATAAGTTTTGACTTCATCAAATCTTGATAAGTTTGGCCCTATCATACAATACAATATATATGGAACAAACTTGAGTTCTGCTGCATTATTTAAATAATAAATAATAATTTCACAACATGGCGTGGTATTGTCGTAGTGCTGCTAGTATTTCTTGCATGAATACATTTTCAATATACCATATATATATCTATATACTGCCTATAAATGTGTTCAATTATTTTGTGAATTTGTCATGACTTTTCTTTACATCGCGTGGTGTTGTGGTTCTCCGAAAGAGCGCACGTCATGGCGAGCAACAGTGTTGATAAGCACAGCAAGGTGGCGCTACCAATGCACATGTTGTTGCTCTTTCTCATTTCGCTTTTAGCCACTTTCAGTATTTGGCTTTGAGCTTACGCGCGTCGACTTCGCTCGACTCCATTCGGCTCGACTCGGGTCTGAAGCATTATTTACGATGCGAACAGTGTTTTTCCCCCCGCGCCTAACTTAATTAAACACTTAATCAACTTATCAGTGCTGCTTATTGGTGCAACAACACACAGCGATCTGTCAGTGTGTGTGTATGTGCTCAGATAGGGTACTCTCTCGGGAGAGAGAGAGAGTGTTGAGTAGCGTAGGAAACTCACCACGGGACTGTCTTGTGTGTTGAGTATCGTGTCGGTGTTCTCATCTTGAGCAGGCGTGAATTTGTTTTTGCTTCGGTGATGAAAGAGCCGCGGAAAGCAGGCCATCTTTGTGGGTGGAAGGAGAGGGGGAAAGCGGCTGTGTATGTGGGTGGCTGGGCACACTCGACTGTTGATGGGGTCAGCTGCGAGGGTGGCTCTAAATAGTTTGCTATTGTTTACACTTTACGCTCGACTGTTGTACGCGCTGTGGTTAGTTAGTGTCAACTACTATTTTAGCATATTTATCGCACATCTTTTGTTGTTTGCTTTATTGCTGTTGTTGCTGCTGTCGTTGTTGCTGCTCCGCCAATAAAAGCGAGCAGAGCCGAGGGTGTTACCCTACTGATTACCCTTGCCGGAGTTGTGATTTACGATCGTGCGTTTAATTGAGGCTGTAAATTTGTTGCAATTGTTGTAACTGTTACTGTTGCTGTTGTTGTTGCTGTTACTGTTTGTTTTTGGCACACAATTTAATTTAATGAGCACGGATTGGATTTGAATAAATACGCATATCTGCGCTATATATACGAATCGATTTGATTCGGCATTGAGTGCTTCCTCTCTTATCTGCGGCGCCGGCAACTCGCTCATTTATCGCCATTTAGGCACTCATGGGTGTGCGTGTATTTGCGTGTGTGTTTGAAGGTGTGCGAGTGTGACTTTCTTTTTAAACTGATTAGATTTATTGCGGCTCATTTGATTTGTTGCGATTGCACTGTCGAATGTAAGTAAATATTGTCGGATACCCACTGTGCAACGTTTGTTCCATAAATTTATAATTAATTAGCGAAATTTACGGAAAATACTTCTAGCTAAGTTTAACTGCCTACGTGCTTTATCTACCTCATTGTAAAACTCCCTTTTCATAAGATAGTTAAGAGCTTAACCTCGGTCTGCCAGCAAAAGCAAAAGTTGTGAGTCTCGCAAATTTCACGCATCGCCTCGAGCAGGGGGTACCCCTTTTAAACTGCTCTCTATCCCCCTCTAACGATTAGTCGCACTGCCAGTTGCTTAATCGTTTCATCTCTTATCGGTTGTACTGCTTAATTGTTTTCTATTTATGCGGGTGGAGATGGGGAAAGGAAGGCAGCTTGGGATTGAGGATTGGCAAATTCAGATTTCATTGTTTGCCCCAGGGGGTTGGGTCTTGTGGGCTGTTGGCTGTGAATCAACTTTGACCATGCCTCGCATTGTTGTATCTTATCAGCCCGACTGACTTTTGGTCAAATAGGAAACCGTCAAAAGACACACGGCACACTGCCAACTTTTCGGGCTCATTCGCAACCCCCTACCCCCGGAAACAAAGTGAACAACATCGCGATATGCTACTCCGTTTATATCAGTTACATTTGTATGGTACGCTCGGGGGCTTTCCTATACGAGAGATAGCAGCATCTCGTGCCCGATGTGAACACAACAATTGTTTATTGCAAATCGAAAAAGACAAGAACAAGAACAATAAGAACAACAATGGCTGCACTGTGCTGGGTGCGCTCTTCGTTTTGCTACTCTTAACAACTTTTTCTTGGCAACAACAGAGAAGACAACAACAACAACTGGAACAACAACAACAGCACGCTGACAAGCGATCCACCACAGTCACGAGTCCGTCATTTATATTATTTTATTGACATTTCGTTTTGCAGTTATCAGCGGAATGTTTTTCTTTTCTTTATTTCTCTTTAGATTTTCCGTTGCTTTGCAGTTCTTTGTTGCTTTCTCACATTGTTTTTCTCCCCTGCATTTTTCTTTTCTCTTCTCTTTTTATTCCAGTTGTGCTTTATGGCCAAAGAAGGTTTGTCTTCAAGCTGATTAGACTGATTGGCAAGGTGGTGTGACTAGGTCACTCCGATTAGTTCGGAACTTTAAAATGTAAACTGAATACAGCACACAATATTCTAGTCACAGGGAAAACTAAACAGTTGCCAGTGTAATATTCAAATTGAACTTGGTAATATTCCAAAGTGAGCTGAAAGTTTCAAAGAAACAACACGGAAAGAAGTTTATGTCTTTCGATTAGATATCCATATCAGGCACAATGTGATTGATTCGTAGCAAAGTTTGCTCTATTTGTTAAATAGAATACAACAAAAATGAGCAGCAACAGCAAGAACAACAGCAACAACAACAACAACAACAGTTGATAGCACAGATCCAAGTTCCGAGCGACTACACAACGAAAGAAACAACTTCTTATCGAATTTCGGTTTGCTCTATAATTTCATGGACAGCATGATAAGCTGCTCGTTCGGGTACTCGCACTGCCACTGCCACTCACACTCATTGGCTTATAATTCTTGTCGAATTCACTTCATTCACTTTTCCGCACACTCGAAACGCGGCCAACACGCTGAGGTCTCATGCCCCGATGAACCACTGAACCACTGCGGAGTCACTGGAAAACCGTAGCACATTAGTGACGAGTACCCGCATTACTCATATTTCATTCATTTGCATTTCCGCAATTAGACACGTTACGATTTCCGCCTCATCACATAAAAAACAACTTCAGGCGTATTGCACAATTCGAATTTGGTAGCAAAAACAACAACTTGTGGAGCTGCCAATAGGGCGATCCGTAGCACCTACTATTACCCGTACACCTGCCGCCGTGGAGGCTGATAACTCGACTAATTTACCGCGGCCAATTTAAATTGGCAATTTGCTCGCGTCGACGGCGACGGCGACAGTAACGTTGGCAGAGAGACGTCGACGTAGTTAAGCGAGCAGCGGAGCTGCCGGCTGGGCCCTGGGGCTCTTTATCGGTATCTGAGTTGAGGCTGAAGTGCCCGCCTAGCACTACGCTAAACGCCTTCACACCCGCGCTCGCACACCCACACCACCCCATCCCCACCTCACCTGCTGCTCTTATCTTCGGACAGGTGCAGGGCAACGCGTCATTGCTCTGTTTTACTTTTTCTCTCTCTCTTTCAGTTTTCTGCTCTTTATTTTTGTAAACACTTTTATTTTTATTATGGCCCAACTGGCAGGCGGGGGTGATTGACCATGACCACTGTGGAAGCAGATGATGTTGCAGTCGCGCTGATAAACCTTATCTCGCTCGATATTATCGAACATATTTTAATACAGATTAGCTGATCAGTTTTGCACTGATTCCAATTTACTTATTGCTAAAATGTATGTGAACACGTCACAGTTGCCCCGAATGAAGTCAAGGGAGAATCTGAGTAGTGTGGGTTACTCAGAGATCTGGAAACTTTGACAAGTTGATAGAGCAGCAATCGACTCGTTGAATGTCCATACAAACATGCAAGCAATCCTCTTAGCGAGAGACAGAGATCGTCTTTCATAGTATAAAACATAGCTTCCCTTAATTTAGTAAACATCGACCACATTTTTGATAGGGACAACATAATCTGACGGCAAATACAAAAAGTGAAGCTTCTGTGAACTTAAGATCTGGGTCTTCTATCCCACTGACATACTAGCCTGTACTTAATACAGACTCAATTTACTGTTTAAATATATAAATATTTTATTATTCAAATATTCAAATATTTCTTATCTCCAAGTTTAGTCTTTAATGCGCTGCCCGGAACTGTGCATAACTTTTGTTTCCAATTAGCAAACTGCCAAATTAATTTTAAATTGCATACTTTTGTGCTGCAAACTTTAAAATACGTATACCAGTATAAAAAGGAGTTAATGAAATTCCCCGTATGACTTAATAAATAAATATCTAAAAGTATAAAAAACCCAAATAAATTTTAAATTAAAAGCATGCAAGAGAAATTTAAGTGTTGTCTTTAAAATATTTAATTAATTCAGTTAACTTTAATACTGCTCTCGTCTTAAATCCAAGACGTTGCGGATGTTTTATTTTACTGTAGCATACTTTCGTGCTGCAGACTAAAAATGCGTAGCAGAAGGTCGTGTAATTTAAACCCGAATGCGTCACGACTTGCTTGTCTACAATATTCCAACTGCGCCTACTCACACACACACACACACACAGGCACATCTGTCTTATCGCCATCATTATCCAGCGCAATAACTTTATAAAACTCTCTTGAGATTTAATATATGACTGAGCGAGTAAATTAACTTTTTGCTGGCACAAAATTTGGATGCCGAAGCCAACGAAAAAATTATTCATTATGCTTAAAATGCGTAACTAAAGTAATTTCAAAGTGAAGATCGCGCACCCTCACGCACACACACTTATGTAGATGGGAAACGTTCGGGGGAGCTCGCTATGACTTTGCGTGCTCACATGTGCCGAAGGGGGTGAGGTGGGAGGCGAAACTTGTGTTAGCCAAGGGGCGTCCATGGCTGTGGGGGTATGCACGTGTTACGACATTGTCATTTGATTAAACTTGTTGGCTGTGGCAGCTGCAAACTTTCTACCGCTTTTCAGCCAAACTTTTGGCGTGTGTCTTAAAGGTGTACGCCATGGCGTATGCGTGATGCGTGCTCGCCAAGTCAAGTTGAATTCGGGCTAAAAAAAGGTCTAGTTGTCGCCCGAGCCGACACTTTGGTTCCCCTTCCTCCCTTCCCTTCAACCCATAATCCTATTAGGCTCTGCTCGGCTCAATTCTGTCAATAATTTATGGCCCCAAACTGTGCACACACACACACACACATACACTCATAAAGTTCACTTGACAGTCGAGCCACAAGGCATTTGCAGCAGGTATTTTGGTATTTTGGTACTATGGAATTTTGGTAATTTATAATTTGATTTTGTGCGCTCGCAGTTAGTCGCATTTGTCGCACTAAGTCCGGGCATTTGTCGCATTTGCCATTCTGCTGCAAATAATTGCACAATAATTTGCTCACAAATCCATTAGAATGTGATTAGATTTGCTGTTCGCTTGTTGATTTGATTCTCTGCCCAAATAATAGATTTCTGCTTGTAGATTCTCTTAGTTATTATTTACTGCACTCGCGTGTCTCGTGTTGACACGGAAATTAGATCAGGCTGGCAGTAAAAGAGTTTTCTAATTTGATTTAAAATATTCTTGCCTTCTGCATTTCCTTGAATTTCATTTTAATTAAAGCAACGTTTCAAGGAATTCCACCTTCATATCTACCTGAACTTTGGTTAGCTGTGGCTTTGTGAGCCTCACTTCTGCTGTGCCAAATCTGCCACAAAACCCTCGCAAAAACTACAAAAGTCAACCAGTTGAAGAGCTTTGGCAATTTGGCACTGCGACTGGCAAAAATAACAGAACAGGCCGCGACTTGGGTGCAAAAAAAAGGCCGAAAAAAGGCCGAAAAAAAAGCTGAGCCAGTGCCAGAGGCAGAGGCAGAGGCCGATTGAAAGTGGAAACACAAGTCCAACAAAATATGGGAAAACAATTTGAAAGTTGACAAAGAAAAGCGCTCGAGTGTCGAGCATTTTGTGCAGTTCCCAGGCGGGTGTAGGTACAGTGGGCAGGGGCATGAGTACTTTGACTGGGCGAGTCGGTCTTTGTTTTATGAGCAGACACGCTTCACGACGACGACAACGACGACGACGGCGACGGAGAGGGCCATGATTGATGCGTGCCACTGGGCTCCGTTTTTAGTGGATTTCCAAATTGCTTTTTCACGCTGACAGTTTACGATTTTCTAGTGTTAGGGGGGGGAAGGGGAGTGTGCATAAAACGACAGCGCCAGTCAGTTATTCAAATGCGAACGACAGCTGTCAAAATGGCTTTGGCTAAAAATTTCCCATTCTATTTGCTATTTCAGGCGGCATCAAGTCAATGAGTGGCTCTGACGTAGCAACAACAACAAGAACAACAATTACAACAAGTACAGCAACAACTGATACTGCAACTGGAACTGCATGCATATCGTTGGCCAAATGATAAGCCCAGCGCCGCCCAAGAAGGAGACGCAGCTGTTATCAAGTGAGAGCGAAAGAGAAGCTAAAGCAAAGCCAGGTCAATGTCGCCGCCGCTGCCGGCAATCGTCAGTTTATCGACGACATTGCTGCTGTTTATGCTGCTCCTGGCAAGGACAAGCCAACAACAAGTACAACTACAGGAGGAGCAACTTGAACTGAAGGTGCGCCACAAGCGCGAGAGCAATGCGGATCAGAAGTTCTCGCTGCCAGCTGTGCCGCTGCCACCGCCGCCGCCCTTTCCCGCATCCAAGCACAACTTTGCCCTGAATGCCTTCGCAGTGGCAGAGCATGCAAACGATGCCGTCTCGGGTTCCGTTTCCGTTTCCAGCTCCTCTGCTGGTGCCGCCTCCGGCTGTGGCGGGCTGCTCAAGTCGCGCTACGGCCTTATTCAGACACCGAACTTCCCGCATCGCTTTGCCACGCCCATCGAATGCGTTTGGATAATCGACGCCTCCGAGCTGCCCGCCACGGCACAGGGCAATGTCTCCATCGTGGTCTACCTGACGCAGCTGTACGTGCTGGGCGGGCTCAAGTTCACCGAGTACATGTACTACTCGGACGACTTCAAGGTGCCCGCCCATCGCGTCTTCAGCCTCACGGAGGACGACGTCACCCAGGTCACCTGGCTGCAGTTCAACAGCCAGTACCTAGAGGTGCGCTTCACCATGGCCAGCCTGGACGGCACCCACCTGCGAGCCCTCGATCGCCTGCTGGATGTCTACGGCTTCAACATCACGTACGAGGTGCAGCACGAGGTCAAGGCGACACAGTGCAATACCCTGCAGTGTCGCTTCCTGGGCAACTGCTATGCGAGTGCTGACTTCAGGTGAGTGTGCAGAGCAATTTTATGAAGTTGTGTTTAGTATTTAATAAAGTTTAATGGAACATTTGAAGAGCAGTAAGAGCTCAGCAACTGTAGATATTATTCAAGTTTAATTATTATTACTCGACAACATTTGCTTAGGCTTTGGAGCCGGGCAGTAATGACATAGCGTATGGCAACCCCTTTGCTGTATAGAACAGATTATTTAATTTCTTTTCTTTCTAACATCAAATCCTAATGCGGTCTTCAATATGTTGTCCAAATCTTAGGCTTAGTTTCCCAACTTTAGTTTCTATTTACAAAAACAAATACATATATGCTATGTTATATTAAAGTTTTCCCATATCATTAATGAAAGTTCTTTATGATATGTATTGCCAAAATTGTAGTGTGATATACTATTCTATATATTTCTATAGTCAGCTGTAAGTATTTCTACATTGCATAGTCCTTTTCTCACTTCCCCCATTGAACCCCTAAAAGTTTCATCAATCAATCAGGGCAGCTGGCAAACATGCAGAGCGAGGACTCCTCGACCTATGCCAAGCCAAGTCAGTCGTCGCTGGCAGGCTTACAAATTCTTCTGCATGTCTGGTTCAATTGTTGAGGTTATTCATAAGGCCACACCTGTATGTGAGTGGGTCAACGGGGAGAGGCAGGCAGCGAGTGGCTGCTCTGACTGCCGCCTTTCAATTGACTTTTGGCGCTATGCAAAAAGTTCTCTCCCAATTTTTTTTTATTGGTAGCACGCTAAAAATGTGTCGGCAAAGCCTTTCATTGTTTTGGAGTTTTCCATGGGGGAAGAAGTGGTTAGCTTTTTTCTCTCACTTTTACACATGGGGAAAGCAGAGCAAAACCAAGCGGACAACGGGAAAGGGGTGAGGAGTAAGGGGAACCTTCTAAAATGTATGACTCCCACTTGGCTTGGACTGCGAAGCGCTTGCCAGTAACCAAGTCTGGCTCTGAATCCGTATCTGAATGTGAGTTTAGCATTGTTATATAAGAGAGCCGTGGGTAGGGGTATAAAGGGGGTGGGGCAGCATCCAAAGATTGATATGCAAACATTTAACAGTTTGCATGGTTAGCTGGTTGTGATTTTTGTGCGCGGACTGGCAACGCCATTGGCCCAGTTTGTGTGCATGTATTGACCGAACTGGAACGGAACAGGAACAGGAAACTCAATTTTGAGAGCAACAGTGGTCAAGGGGGCGGGCGGGGTCGAGAGGCGTAAAAGTTTTTCGGCATGCTTAAATATGCGTGGCACCCGGACGCAGGTGCAGTTGCTACGGCACCGCTGGGCCCTAATGCCCCACTCACTCTTCCCCACTTGCCCTGTATCTCTCTCCCGGCGGTCCTCGCCGGCTGCCACGTAGTAGTGGCACTCGCATAGCTACACTTCTTAGAGCATGACTTATAAATGGCAGCACATGCGAGGGAGGGAAAGGGGCAGAGGCGCTAATGTGCGCCAAGTTGGCTAAAAGCAATATCTTTTGTTTGGCATTGGCTAACATTATGAAGGTTAAACTAATGTCGTGTGTGGGCGAAAGGTGAAGTGAGAGAAAGGGCGAGAGAGCGAGGCAGCAGCTTGAGCTCCAAAGAACTGACTGCCATGGGAACGCTAATGCTCTGCGTAGAGTTGCCAGGCTTGTCATAAAACTAATGAGACCTTCGTCAAAACACACTTTAAAGAACACGCCAAGAAACCGCATGGGGAGAGATAATGAAAGAGGAGTGAGAATAAGTAAAAGCGCATCAGAATTTGAATGGGAATAAAAACCTAACAAAATTTTCGCATTGACAACATTTTGAGAAAAAGATAAAGTTATTTTAAGTACATTTAAAAAGGTTTAGTTGTGGGGATAAAATGTCAAAAATTGTTAAGTGATTCGTTTAGTGATTTTGAAATGTTAAAATAATTTATAATGTTTCAAATGCCTTGACTGAAAGAAGTTTAAAATAAAAGAACTCCTTTATCTTTACGATAAATTCCTAAATGACTTTGGATACTTCTTTGTTTGATATGCGACACAATTAGTTACAAAGTGAGAACCTTCTCGGCCTACACTACCTAACAACAACTCTGCCCCAGCCCCTTGGGAGAGCTGTAAATTACACTCGTAAAGCCGCGAGGCAGCCTCGCAATTAGCATAATAAACAAAGCGAGCTGCGGGCCAAATCGAAGAACTTTTTCAATTGCTTTGTTAATTTGAGTTTTAACACCCGACAAATTTGACAATTTAAAGGCAATTAACTGCCAGACAATAGAACAGAGAGACAAAGAGGCAGAGAGAGAGAGAGGGAAAGTGTGAAAAAGAAAACAAAGCAAAAGAGACAAATCAATTCGATACGTTTGGGCAGCAGGATTTATGGGGCGGACAAAATGATAAAAAAGATATGGCCAAATGGCAGAGAAATGGAAACATTCTGGCGGCAATCAGTGGCATGGGCTGGGGGAATATAGGAATAACACGCAAGTGGCCTGCTACTTAGCATAATTAACATTAATTAGAGCCAGGAACAGGCCTCGGGCCTCGTGTTGGCTGACTAATTGAATATTAATATTAATGTCGAAATGAAAGCGAAATGGGGCTGGCTAGAAAACGTAATATTAAAGTGACAGCTTCCGATAGTCTTACGCTGTCACGTATCACAGTCGGGCACAGATATTGCCCGCGAGGCCCCTTCCTCTCCTCCCTGCAGCTGTAACTTAATTACCACCACGCAGGGTGGCACAGACTGACTACGTGGCAAAGATAAACATAAACAGGGAACACAACAACAACAACAACAGCAAAGCGAACAACAGCGAGAACTGTTAAATGTTTTGAGGCGACGACAGCCAGCTGAAGCTCTGTTCCCTGTTCTCCACTCTCTATTCCCCTTGTGCTCCCACTGTCTACGCCATTTTGTTAAACAAATGTGCGAAAAAATGCATAACGTTTTCAAAATGTCAAATGTCAGATAAGAAGCCAGCGAAACGAGGGTGCGCGGCTTTGTGCGCGTCACACAGTGCGTATACTTGACAATCTTTATTCTTCCACTCTGACTGCTCTGCCCTCTTTCCTCTCTTTGACTCCCTCTCTCTTTTTCACTTTCTTTTCTTTATTAATTTCACTTTTACTGCCGCACTCATTTTGGCTTTGTGCTCGAATTTTTAATAAGCAAGCAAGACGAGGGGTTCAAAAAGGATAGGGGAGGTAATGTTTCAGCTGAGATTTAATGAGTGCACTCATATGCGTCGCTTTGAATGCACTCAAGTACATAAAACAGCAACAAACTTGATAAATGAAGATGAATGGAAATATTTTAATAAACGCGACTGAAGAGTTGCCACTTCAGAAGGAGAAACTGTTTAGAGGCAAGCAAAAAGGTATTCACAGCAACTCTATGAAGAAGATAATCCTGTTTAGTTTTGAATATATACTTAACATTTTAATAACAGGAAAGTTACAGCTCTTGTGCTTCTATCTAATCTCCGTCACAGTGCTTAAAAATCTATTGCTGAATTTTAAAATGAAACAGACCACAGCAATTTGGAGTTTGCTTTTCTCTCTTTATAAGGAGTGTTCCAATTTCATTTCCATTACCCCTTTTAAGTCCCATAGAAATGCAGTGGTAAAGTGGTGCTCTTCCTGTTCAGCTCATTACGATGCTATGCCAGCCAACTCGCTGTTATTGCTAATAAAGTTTGCATAAAGTGGCACTTCGGAACTCCTTTCTGGTACTCGGGGTACCCTGCAGTCCTTTGGCAGCAAACAAACCACTGGAGAAGTGAACAATAAGCCATAAGCAATATGCAATAAACAATAAACAATTGGCCAGTCAACTGGGCGTCGTTTTAATTTTCGATTCTTGTTGCAGCGACAGAGTGGAAAACGGAATGGAAATGGGGGAGAGGCATGAAAAACGAGTTTATTTTATTCACTTTTCATTCGTTTTGCAGCTCGCGTGCTGCATCAGTTTTTGGGGTTACATAAATCTGTTGCAATTCACCGCAAAAATTCGATGCGGCTGCAAAGAATATATTTTAAAATATTCTGTATGCTCTGTAAACCATTTGGATTTGACATCTGGCAGCAAATATCGAATTGCAGTAGGGTGTATTAGGTGAATATTGATTAAAATACACGACATTAAGTATGCGTCTGTACTATGATAAGCCTCGCAATCTTTTCAGTCGAGTACATACTGCACTTGTTCTTCTACAGAGTGCAGAGTATCTGCAAGTCGTTGTTACACTGCTTGCATTCGCTGGCAGTTTTTACAAAAGGCCTTCGGTGCGAGTCTGTGTTTTTAAGAAGAAATGTATAATTGAAAAAGTTTTTCGCTTTGAGGCGAAACAAAGAGGATTTCATATCGAACCGCATGCGGGTTATTTTCTTTTTCAGCCCGCGCACTGGGAAAGTAAAAATTGAATAAATTTTGAAGGGCCACAAATTGGTAAAGGGATTGGCTAATGAACGCCAATTTGAGCCGCACAAAGAGGTGATGAAAAATAATATGCATTCACTCAACGTTGTCATAAAGAGGGAGGGAGTGAGAGGTAGGTAAAGAGGTAATGAAGAGGTATATAAGGAAGATAAGCTTGATGGCTTAAGCTGCTTGCAGCATTCGCAGTATAAATGCAGTTCAAACATACTTACAAGTTAACTACAGTCCCACGTAACTCGGTTTATTTCCATTCATTTCATTTCTGTTTCTCAGGTTGTTGGCAAATAAGTAAAAACATTGGAGAAAAGCACCCCTTGAGCAAGTTGTGACATCATACATTGTATAACATAATGGCCAGTTACAAAGCCAGCAGCGTTTAGCTCTGCAAGTTGCAGCAATGCATGACTGATTGACTAGCAAATACCCTGTAGATAAAGTTGACTCTTCTTTTCTTGTATTTTTTATCATCTAAATAAGCAAAGGGAATGTGTGCATCTCATACAGACTGGAATACACCCTTTCTTATACTCCTCCAAATCTAACCTCTGTATTTAATTTATTAAACAAGTTTGCCTGCACACCCCTTGCTATTACAGGGTATAAATAAATGCTGTCAAGCTGTCAAAGGCAACCCGTTATAAGCGAACCTTGTCGGGGCAGCAATCAGGGAAAAACTGAAATTAGGCCACGTTCAAGCGGTAGCAAATTGTGTGTCACACGACAAGGGGGCGTGGCTGGGCAGGGAAGCCGTGCAGAAGGGTCAATGTGGATGAGGGTGTGGGTGGTGCGGGCATGACTCGCCTGCGGCAATCAATGCAGTGCAGCATGTTTCGTCTCGGAGTTTTCGTATTTTTCGCATTTAATAACAAAAAGCGTAGCCTCAGTTGCCGCTGATGCTGCTGCCCCCCTTGGCCTCAGTGTCCCTGCTGCCAATGCTGCTGCAAGTTGAGCAAACAAACCGAGTGCGTTAAATGAGATCAGGTTCACTGAGAGAGAGCAAACAAAGCGAGAAACGCAAACTGTGCGGGTGAGCACAGATAGAAGAAGGGCAGGGAAGGGGGTAAAGCTGACAATGTTGTGGGCGTCGCATGTGCAATGACTCGGGCCTCATCCGTTGGCAGCGAGTAACTGGGAACTGTGTCAGTGTCATTCGCATATGGCAGCGAGTCGCACAGAGGAGAAAGCGTGTGTTGTTTGCCTTGTCAAACATTGTCATTTATCCAAAGGAGACTGGGAAGGAAGCGCGCCGGGGAAGGGGTGAGGTGAGGCTGAGAATGAGCTAACTTTTTGGGCTTTGCATATTGCAATTAAGTTTTGTTTGGCCAAAATTTTGACCTGTCTTTGTCACATCATTCGCAACAGAAAGCAGCAGGCCCGTTCCTCGTATCCTTCTCCCTGTCCCTCTTCCTCTTTCTGTCCATTTCCTGTTGCCTCCGCCATACGCTCAATTAAAAGTTGTCCCTGTCAACTCGTGTGACAGTTTTCAGCTTTAATTTTCCTGTCTGTCTGCCTGTGTTTTTCCTTTGCTTCAGCTGCTCCTCATTGAACGCAAACTTGCTTTTTTCTCAAGCTTCTCCTCGAGTTTCCTCTGCTTGGAATTGCAGTGGCACAACTTTACAGTTATAATTGGCTGCTGTTCTTTTTGCACGAATTCGCACGTGTCGCTGCGGTTGAGCTCTCCTCCTTCTTCTCCTCGTTCTCAGCTTTGTTTGTGGAAATTAAATTTTCTGAAATTAATTTTTATTTACCAAAGATAAAACCATAAAAATGCAAATTCAAATTTATTTTTTAACTGCGCTTTTTACGATTCTCGAGCTATAAACGAGAAAGCAAAACAAGCCGCAGGCTATACACTCGCTACCCCTTTACCCCACACCACACTCACGCACTTACACCTATACACCTACACACACACAAACAGGCACACGCACATCAAATTTAATGGCATTTAATTTGATTACATTAGGTGCATAGAAAAAGTACTGGAAAAATGTATAGAATAACCGGCAAAACATTTTCCTCTTTTCCAGGTTTTCTTTTTTTAACGCTAAAATTTTATTTGCTGCCCGACATACGCAAACACACACACACACACACAAACGCAGAGCAATTTGTTGTAATTTGCCATTTCTCTTCCTTCTTATTGTGTTTTTTCACTGCCGGCAGGAAAAGCGTTTCTTTTTCCTCCGTTCAGAGTTTGTTGAAATTTATTTACGCAAGTTAAATGCATTTAAATGGATCTGTTCCGGCATGCTTCAAACATATGTATTTCGATAAAGCGGTAGACAAATTATTAAATTAAATACTTGTGAAAATTTGCAAGTTTTATGGATAGAATTATTTTTAGCACTAAATATGATTTCTTACATTTTAATAGCTTGTTTAAAAATAGAATGGTAATATTCAGTTATAAAGTGGCTTATTACTTTGTGTCTAATAGATTAATATGTTATTTAATTAAGCTCTGATCTATAATTCAGTAAAGCTTAAAAAGATTTATTTGGCTTACTTTATTTTATATTTTATAGGCCCACTTTGGCTTAATATTATTCTGTTATATTAAAACATGCTAAGGTTTACTTTATATAATGAAAATTTGAAAACAATTTCATAAATTGAAAAGTTCTTATTAAAGTATCAATTCTTTACGTTGAATTTATTCATATTTGTTTTAAATTTGAAATTTAAATGCTCATGGCTTTTAAAATTTACAGAACATTGTCAACAGTTTTAATAAGCCAATTTAATTTCCATATTTCTAATTATTTAATTCAACACTTTTAATTCGAACCTTATTTCCATATTTCTAATTATTTAATTCCACACTTTTAATCCGAACCTTTTTGTATAAACAAAGTCAAATTGCAAAGTTTGTTCAAACCGCATTCGCACATTGTTATTAGGCTGGCAATCCTTGAATTTATTCATCTTATTTGTAATTCAAATTTAATGCATGCTGTGCCACATATTGCTGCAGATAGACAACACATGTATGCGGATGTATGTAGATGTGGATGCATATCTATAGTATAGATGGCAACATGTTATCTGCTGTCGGCCCGAGAGAGATCCGAGTCGCCGCTTCAGTTAGCTTTTCATAATTTCATGCATCCATTTGAGCTACAACTGGCCGCCATTCATATTTGCTCTGACTTTTATCCCGATGCGATGCTTTTTGGCTTTTTGTCAAGAAGAAATCAGCTCAGACCGTCAGCCAGAGGCAGCTACACTGAGCTTATAACGAACTATATTTCTTATCGAAGTTCTTCTTAGTTGCCATGTTGGCATTGCTGTTATGCGATTAGGCTGCATTTTGCAATGCACTCAACTGTTTCTCTCAGTGTCGGATTGGCATCTAACTTGTCTTTCGCATTGCTGCTGCTTCTGCTTATTGTCGGTTACTCGTAAGTGCAGCTTGGCTGGCGCAGCAAGTATGACATGTTCATGGCATCCACGCGCCATTGGCTGCCAGGCAAAGGCACTCACACACACAACAAGCGAGTGTGTGTGCCATGGAAATTATTAGTTCTTTCTGCGATTCACAAAGCTCAGCCAAGTGACTGCAGTCTGCACTGTGCACTCTGCACTGGGGCTATTCCCCGACTACCACTGGTAAGGGGTTAACGGGATAGAGGGGCAACTGGATACTCGACTGGGTACTCGCAACGCGGCACTTTGCTGTCAGCATTTTTCGAGTGGCCGGGCATAAAAATGAAAATGTAACAGCTTTTGGCACGCTGTTTTAATTGCCGAGCGGCATTTGAAATTTAAATGAATTTAAAGCGCACTTGCCATAAGCTTGTGGCCCGCACTGTATGCCAGCCAGCCACCCAGCCAGCCAGCGCAGCTCGATTGCACAATCAAAACAATGCCTTCACGTGCCACATGTCGTATGCGCAACGTATTTAATTTTTATTTACAAGTGAACGCCGCTGCCGCCAGGCAAGTGCAAATAAAAGGAATATCTCTCTCGAAAATAAAAGAAATTTAAATAAAAATCTGCAAAAAAGCGGCCCAAAATGCAAATTTCGTGCAGCAAAAGTTTGTGATGCTCCACAAAAACTGCTAAAAATATGCGGAAAAACTGCTGCATACGGCCGAACAGCTGCAGGTGAATTTCGTCGAATCGTTGAAAAATGTAAAGCCCGCTGCAAAGTGTAGAAATTCCATTCGGCATGGCCTCGCTTAATACCCTATAAATACGTATTGCAGTAGCGTGAAAATGTATAGCGGATTTTCGACTATTGTTTTAAAAAAATATTCTTTTAAGTTTCTCGAATAGCTGGAAACAGGCAAAAGCCTGGCCGCACATAGCGTATAAGAAAGTCGCATTAAAGACGCTCTCTCATCACACATTGCTTTTGTTTTTGCACATTTTTGTGGCCTAGCTTTACCACTCGAAACCTTCTCTTCCTTCTCTACACGGCACGTGGCATTTGTTTTGGCCAAATGCTTCCGTCACAGGCGGCAGGACATGCAAGGACGTTGTGCACGAGTCTTGTAATCTCGCTGCCAGACCAGCTGCCCGAACACAGAGGCAATTAATTTCCGCTAGACAAAGGCGTAATTACTTATATACTTGAGATACAGCAACAACAACAACACAACAACAACACAAACAACAGCCAGTAGGTCAATGCAAGGCCACAACAATGGCCACTCCTCTACATATAGTCATGAACTATATGGGAACATATAAGGATATTGTGTGTATGCATGATTAATACCTTAAGATAACAAAAGGCGCAGCTTTAAGCAGGCCATACTCCAATTTTGGGATCAAATGTGCATTTAATTTATAGCCAATAGCGGCAGCAGAGCGAACACCTCAAGTGAAGGGCAGTAAAAATAAATACGAAAGACTGGAATGCCTTTCGCTTGGCTTTAAGATACCCTGCAGTTGGAAGATACTCCAGCTAATTGCAGAGGTATCGCTTTCTTTAGTCAAACAAGTGATGCAAGTTTTGAATGAAAAAACAGATAGAAAGTATGAGATATCAATTTTATATGCAGTTACATACTTATTGCCATATCTATTTACAACCCCATATACCCCTCCACTCTTAAGTCTACTGGGTACTTGGACTACAACAAATATTTATTGCTTGTCCCGTGCAGAGACAGGAATCAGGAATCTGCCCATTAAAGTCGAAGAACACGAAAACTTCAAGTGAAAGTTAGTACGACAAGAAAAGAAAAGCAAAAGTTTTTGGTTCCGTTTGGTTTGTGTTTGGTTTTTTTGTCGCCCTCCTGGGCACGTTTTGATTTCTTTCGTTACAAGTTTTAGGCCAGACATACGCGAAGTGAGCAGAAGAAGAATAAAAGAAAAGAGCAAAAACGAGAGCAGAAACTTTTTCGCTTTGGCTACGTTTATTGCTTATGGCCAACACGGCGCATACTTAACATGCATTCCATATTGACACAGGCAACTATCGGCTAATGTATATTGCCCATGGCCCTAATAGCAGATCAATTAGAAGTCGCTCACCCTCGACTATATTGTTTTGTTACTACTGCCCCCCTTGGCAGACAAACAAACTTAATATTTAGTGTCAATTTGCAAGTGAACAGGGAAAACTTTAACTATAAATTCCATGTGGGCTTAAAGTGAACATTGGCAAAGCTTATAGTAAGTACTTTGTATTACGTTGTTGTGCTGACAAGTAAATATCGGATATGGAGACATCAACTTGCAATGGCTTCGCATTAACATTTCCATTCAATGCATTTGCCAAGCAGATTGCGTAAATTCTGCCAGATCTGTGAGATAATTTGAAAATTTGTCTAAAAATTAATTTCTGTTGACATCTGTCAACGACGCATGGCACAGCACAACAACAACTGCAACGAATTGCTATGGCGACAACAACAACAAGAACAAATAACAACAATTGTGATTGTTGCCACTGAAAAACGAGCGACATCGAGACAGACAGACGGACAGACAGACAGACAGTTGAACAAATGGCAAAGGATGCGCCATTATTTAACACGCAAGTGGTGACCTTTTTATACCGTGTAAATGAAGAGTGGATGGATGCGGGTATGACAATATCAAGTTTATAAACATATACAGAAATTACTTAATTTAGATTGTACCATAAACATATGAAACATTAGACATAGGAAAAAAATGTTGGTTATAGAAATCAGTTCATAGATTCATGAGAACTTTATTTTAAAGATACTTAGGATAGTTTGAACATTCAAAATAAATGGAGATTATGTCTTGAAAATATATGCATGCTGTATAGAATTTCCAAATTATGTTAATTGGTCACCTTAGACTATTTGTATACTTGCCTAATCAAGAATAACCTTTCACACAGGATACAATAGCTTTACTTACTGAACTTACTTTTAAAACTTCTCTTTAATACTTAATGCATCCATTTCTAGAGCATCTTATAGTCATCACTTTCTTTTTCCCGTCAACTGTAGCCAAACTCACGGACCCAATTAGATTGTCAACACGAATATTTTGTTAGCGTGAATTAATTTCAGTGATTTAGCGAGGGCCGAAAAGCAATTTGCTGTCGGAAATATCAACTAGCTATGCGGATTGACAAGCTGGAAAAATCAAATTAAACCGTTTAGCTAGACGAATTAGGATTTATTCTCGCACATCCGTGGAAATTTGAATTTGATTTATTTGGCATATTTGCTCTTATTCTTTTTGATGAATGCCCAAAGCGGTTTTTAAGCTATTTGACCATTGTCAGCATCTCCTTTGTTGTTATTCTTGTTGCCTTTGCTGGTTTTAATAACATTTTATGAAGAAACTTTTGACATTTGAAGGCATTGACGCCCGTCTGGAGTCCCGCCCCCAAGCTTTTACACTGTCTACGTTAATGAAGAGACGTGAGCAGGCCCAAGGTCTACCCCGACTCTGTTCAGTTCCCGTCCCCGACCTCGTCTCCTGCGCCCACTTGTTGGCCGTAATTGAACTTAATAAGTGCTGCAAAGCTCTCTCAAGGCTGTCGACTTTCATGTGACTCTTCAGTCTCCAAGTCCATGGTGTCCTTGACGCCGACTTGTTCGAAAGTATTGTCCGGGGTTAGGTGCTTGGGTGTTTGACCTAGGCATTTAATTTCTAATGAGCTTGAAGTCGAGGCTCAAAACTGCGCCTGGCTAACTCTTTATTTGCTTGGCCAGTTTCTTCTTCCCCCCCAAAAAGAAACCAACCATAAAGTATATATTGCCCCCAAAAAGCTTACATAACTTGGCTGGTGCCAAGCCGCAAAGCGAGCGATAAGCAAATGCGGATCCTGCGCTGACAACTGTGCCAAGGACCTTCAGCCTGTCCGACTCTGACAGCTTATCTCTGACAGCAGTGGAGCAGGGGGCAAAGTCCGGCCAACAACAGAGCTCAGTGGAAATAAACTAGAAACTACTAAATACCAAAAAAGAAAAGAAAACAACAAATTAAACAGAAAGTAAATAGCAAAACAAATACTAATGAATCACATTCGTATCGGGCATCCTCATCTCGTTGCAGCTCCTACGGATGCGCCTGCTTCGCCGGCTTCAGCGGCACAGACTGCGGTCATGGTCCCCTCTGTACGGACGTCCACACGAACATCTGCCAAAATGGCGGCACTTGCAAGTAAGTATGGTGGAATGTACAATAGTTCAAATATTGTAATGATCAAGTCAAGTTATCATTGTCATTCTGTCTATCCGTATGTTGTTCTAGTCTCTTCTATTCGCAGAACAACTTTTAAAGTCTGGTGTAGAGTATTTTAATTATCTCTCATTAGTTGTTGTCATTTCATTGATCTAATCAATATTTGTAATAATTTAAAATATATAAGTAACATAAGTAAGAAAAGCAGGTCAGTTTAGACAACTGTTCTGGCTTGTCAAATGTATTCTGAATTCTTAAGTTAAATGAGACGAATCTCTGTTGGTAAATATTTACCTCTTGGCTCGGATAACCATATTTTATAATATCTACCAATATTTAAACAGTTGTGCTTCTTGAATAAGAATAACAAACATAGACAGAGAAAGACAAAGAGACAGAAAGACATAGAGAGAATAAGTAGAATGGAAGACAAAGAGTGTTTTCTTTGAAGGATTGCTCACTTATTATACGCATTTCATAATTAACTTTAACTCAATTGATAAATCGCATTTCGATTGCAGACATATCGGGGATGCGGCCATAACCTGCCACTGTCCGACGGGCTACAAAGGAACCAAATGCGAAATACCCGAAATAAACGAGGCGACGCAGGGTAAGTAAAGCAAAAGAAAATTTAATCAGAGCTAAAGGGCAATAATAAATGAAGCATGCGAAGCGACAAGAACAACAGAACAGAACGCAACTCAACCTAAAGCAGAAGAGAAAGAGAAGCGTGACATAAAGAGGGAGAGAGAGGGACAAAGAAAATGGGGGACAGTCTGAAGTGAAAAATAGAAAGAAATAAAAATGCAGCTGGGTAAATTTAATTAAGGAAATAATTAAGCATTGAAAATGCACTCAATGCCCGCCGCCAAGAGAGCAAGAGGGAGAAAGGGGGAGCGACAGAAAAACACACGCACAAAGTGTAACGCGATTGCCGGTGGGCGGTGGGCGTGGCCAGTGTATTATGCACTGTCAAGTGCAGCATGGGCGATAACCTTTGTGCGCGAAGCTGTCGCATCATTTAACCGGCAAGTGGAAAGGTTGTTGCGCCGCGCCCACTGACACGCCCCTTCGGCGACTTTGTTATTGTCGTTTGTGTGGGCGTCAAGTGCAAGTAGAGGTGCAAGTGTTGCCAGCATGCAGAAGCCGCAACTATCAGAGCAGGTGACAGTTGCCACACGACAGCATTTTCTTATGCAAAAATAAACTGAAAATATGGAACATTTTTTATATATTTGTAAAAGAAAGAGGAGGGAAATATATATACAAAATAAAATCTAATTTACACTATTAAAAACACTTGAATAAAATAATTTGACAAGACGATATTTCTAAGAAAATTGACAAATTTACTTAAAGAACGGAAGAACTTCTTTATCAATATCCTTTTTCTTAAAGCTTTACTGTTGCTATGTCACTGTAGACTGACTATTGCGCCTGTCATAAGAACAATAATCCATTCAAGTGGCGCCCCTCGTGCCCACATCTCATGCTCTCCACAAAATGACAATGTCATCGAATTCGACACTCGCATTTTCTCCGGGTCAGGTGGGAAATGCATGGCAAATGTGGGTCACAGGCGAGATGTTGTTGCCTTCCTCCTTCTGGAGGAGGGATATCTGGATAGCTTCTTGGTGTTTTCTCGCCACTCGCCGTAAATATTTCTCACATTTCTGCTGCGTCGTAATCGCTTTTATTGCATTTTTAGGGTTCTCCAAAGGACATTGCGTGGTCTCCCTTCGTAACGGACAGACAATGCAGCTAAGACCGCGACCCCTTAGCTGCCCTTCCCCTTCCTCTATAATTCTCTCAGCATTATTGAATTATTCGTCCCCTGCTTGGCCACATGCTTAACATTTGAATACTTAAGACAAATAGAGAATAATGGAGAATGAAAAATGCATTTTATTGAATTCGTAATCGTCCTCTTTATTCCTCATTATTCTCTCTTCCTTCCATTAGGTTGCATTGGAAATTCCAGTGCCAGCAATTGCCATCGTGCCTGCGAGTTCGACAACAATATCTTCGGCTCCAGCTCCAGCTACGGCTCTGTGTCTGGTTCCGGTTCCAGCTACAGCGCCAGTTCCGGCTACTTCAATGCAAAGGGAAGTCGCAATGCGGCACGTAGCGGCAAGACGCGCTACGAGGTGACCATGCGACTGGGCGCCAATCTAACGGGCTACTATCGCAACTCGGAGCGTGAGCAGTTGGCCGGCGTCATGGAGCGACAGGTGAGTGTGCGAGAGCATCAATTGAGACCCACTTGAAGTACCCGGCAGCACGTTAAGCACTGCATTACGACAACTGACCTCTGCCCCGGCAGCTACGTGACTCACATGTGCATCGCAGTGCACACACAGTGCACAATGAAGTTGTGCCTCTCCAGACTGTAATCTACGATTTGGTAGTGAATGTGGAAATAATTTCTGATTATGGGAGCTAGAAATGTTGCTCATGTTAGAAAAGTGTCCTTTATCCTTATCGATTGAATGTTGTAACTTGATTGCAAGTGTTTTAGTTAGGTCAAAAATAAAGTATTAATTTAGACTTTATGAATGAGTATATGTATAACTTTCATATGGAAGCATAAGTGTAAAGATTAAAAAATCTTAATTCATATATTAATGAGTGTTATGTATTTGTTTTCTAAAACAGTGTCATATTAATTGATCTGCTGCTAATTAATCATCATATACCTACATTGACAGACAGTCTGTGTTATTTATAATACAATTAAACCTTTGCCTACAAGTTCCACTCCAAACTCTTCAATTGACAAACTATTTCTAGAGTTCATTCATTTTTAATTTCAACAGTATCTTCTTTAATAATCTGACTAATAAGCTTGCCCTATCCACACTCACACTACAACAATAACTCACAAGTGTTTTTGTACTCACTTTAATTAGCAGCCACTTTCAAGCTAAATGACAGACAATTTTTTTTTCACATTTTTCTATCGTGTTTTGCTGGCTGCATTAGCATCCTTCGGCCTGGCAGTTTTATCGTCATTATTGCTCGACAACCGCAACGGGCAGACAACTTCAGGCAGCAGGCAGTTTTATTATGCTCAGCCCACAGTACACGCAGTCCCCTTGTACCGTCCCCTCCCCTCATCCTGTGACTGGACAGACACTTGTCTATGCTCTGAAGCGTATCTCTGCTGCTGATGACAGGCTACAAACACCAACACAAAAATCATCATCAGTCAACGTTGAGTGGCCCCAACAGCCTCCTCCCAATTGTCCCCCAAAAATTATTAACTGTAACTGTTCAGTTGACATCTTTACTGTGGTGAGTGTGAAGGGAAGGCGTCAGCGACAGCAGTTGCCCCTCGAGCGGTCAAGATTAACTTCAATTTTTGTGGTAGAAAAAATTCAAATGAGCAAAATAAAACGAAGAAAATTTGAATTAAATTCGGAAGAGACAAAGAAGAATAGGGAGCTCTGAGACTTGGCTTGTCTTTAATTTGGAAAGAACATGACAATAGAGAACTTTAAACTGATGTTTGAAATTTAAGAACTGTTTGAAATATATATTCAATAATCCTTTTTCCGCATACATTACTCATACGCACTGCTCTCACTGCAATTTTTATTTATAAGCTTTATGGTCAAACAAACGCAAGATAAAGAAGGTATAAATTGATATAAAAGAATATGTGACAACTGAATTCACTTAAATTAACCCACATAATTCCGGGTTAGATTGAGCTGATCCTCCTCGACAGCGCTTGCAGAACTGGTCAGCGGCACCGTGGCTGCCTGCCCAATGGAGTGAAGCATGTTGCGCACTGCGCCCGGTGTACGTTCGAGCGAGGCGGTCCATGGGTTGTGCGATGGCAACGTATTGTTGGGAGTCGGACTGCCTGCGATGCTTTCCATTATGGTGGGCATGCCGTGCTGTCCCAGCGTCGGTTGCATCTCGCTGCGTTCCTGCAGCTGTGTAAAGTTGCTGCCGGCATAGTCTCCGCGATTGATGCTGTGCGCAGAGCGCGATAGCGGCCGCCAGCGATTCAGTTTCTTCGAGGGCTGGCGCTGTACGGGTGGAGTGCGGCTGCCGGCCTCAAGATTGGATGGGCCAACGCTGCTACCGCTGCCGGCACCAGCTGCATGCTGCTCCAACAGGCTGCTCACAAGTTTGTCCAGCGCCTTGAGGTCCACATTCAGCTGTGAGTTGGGTATGGAATTCATGCGGCTGCCAGCCAGGCTGCTCGGGTTCGTGTGCATCGGATCCTCCACATGGCGCTTATTGAGTCCGGCTATTTTGGCCAGGCGTTCAGTGAGCTGAAGAGAGGAGGAGAAGGAAGAGCAGTGTAGAAATATATAATATATTTAAAAATATATATATTAATATTATTAATTAATTATGTAATTAATAAATACAATAATCTAAATGAAATAAGTAAATTTGCATTGGAAAAAAAATTGACTTTGTTCTAAAGTTAAAAAGTGTTGCCTACTTTTCGGTGCTTGCTATATTCCAGAAAACTTAACCCTTAGTTGAGCCAAAAGTTTGTCTTAAATATTCCAAAGTTGCATTTCTGCTACGGCAAATGGCAGCCGGCTGTGGCAGTGCCACCAAGTGAAGCATGCCACAATCAGAATTAAACTGTAAACTAACGAAAAACGGGCTCAGCCGTTGAGATTTGTGCAAGACCTACAGCGGGGCCGAAGAACGACAGTCAGAACTCAGTGGCGAGTGCCCGCTGCGTGGGAGGGTGAAGCGGAGATGAGGCACAGCATGGCTGAGTGGTTGCAAGGATTAACAATGCTCGCTGCTGGCGGCCTCGGACGAAAAGCAATATATTTTGGGCACTGGCGCAGGCCTGCTCAACGAAGGCGGCGGAGGTGCAGGAAGAAACGGAGAGGGTAGTGTGCTGCTTTGTGCCAGGGTTGCCAGCGCTTCTCGCGTGCTACTTTAATTGATGTTTCATTTCCGTTGCAAAGTGCTTCCGCTTTCCTGTGCTCCACATCCGATGTTTGTTTTGTGCGGCTGCTGCTCGAGTGGCAACGTGCGAACCTGAACCTGTGAGCCTCGAAACCTGGCAAACCATTCACCACCACCAGTAATTGAGTATCAATGCGGTTTTAAGTGAAAAATGTTGCAACAACTCTACCATTTACTTTCCTATTCCCTTCTCATCTCTTTCTCTCTGCCTCTGCTTGTGTCTCTGTCTCTGTCTCTGCTCACTCAATGGGCAGGCATTTCCGTTTGTAATCTTTGCCTTGATTTCGCATTTTTTTTCTGTTTTTGGTTTCTCATTCGCCCTCACACTCTGTGTCTCTCTCTCTTTCTCTCTTTGCCTGTATGTCTGTCTATCTCTGCCTCTTTCCTTTTCAATTGCCTTGTGCTTCGTCAAACGGGGTTAATTGAGTTTTAGTGGCCGCGACTCACTTTAAATAGATTACAAGCCGTTAAGGCTGAGCCCAGCAACCACTCGGATCCTCATCCTCTCCCCCCTCAAGCACTCGGCAAGTTTGTTTCACACTCTGCTTCGACTCACGCCCCAAATATTTCGCCCATGTTGTGCCTACGCTGTGTGTCACTCACTCGACATCCGCTCTTTCATGTTTCCATCTCTCCATCGTGGCAGCGTCTTCTTTTTGGAAACTGAAAACGAATTAATGTAAAAGTTGATTTGTGGCCATTGACGCCTCGCTGAGTTTCCACTGAGCTTTTCCACTATAACTTTTAATTGGAGGCTGTGCAGGAAATTAGCAAAGTTCTTTTTTCCTGCCTCTACACTGATAAATATCTTTGCGCGCGTGTTCCGGATAATTTTGTGAGGGCATTATTTGTTTGCTTTCACTATTTCGACCTTTATATGAAATCTCTTGTTATCGCGTAGAGCAAATCTCATCTCAGTTGGAAAGCCTTTTGAATTTCGCTAACTTCCTTTCACATTATCACCCTTGGCTTGCCTTCTTCGATCTTAAGCTTCATCTGCCTGCAGGCATATGTCCTGCATCAGTTGTCGCTCAATTTTCGATTCTCAAAGTCAATCTTCACGTCTTGAAAGGTGTGAGAAAAAGTAACAGATTCACTTTTTTTCCTCCCCGCTGTCAGCATCTTTCGCTTAAGCACTCTGCAGACTTGCAGCAACTCTGCTATTGTTTCTTCAGTTGTTGTGGCTTTTGTTGTTTCTAGTGAGCAATGGCTTCATCTGTGTTCTACAATAAATCTTTCCCGATTCTCAGCTATAAACTTGAACTGCACGAGTTTTTGCTCGTGCGACAAGAACGCAAGTCGAGGTCGAGACTTGTTCCTTACCCCCTACAATGCCATTGATTTATGACCGTCCGACTTGGTTTATTATCCACTCCTCTCCCATTCTCTCTCTCTCTCTCCTTGTATGTGTATTCCTGCTGGTGTCGCGACTGGCAGCTTCTGGCTGTGTCCTGCAAGTGGAGTTGTTACTCGCGACTCCTGGCGCGCTTATCAACAAATGATTGAGGTCAGTTCTTAATGAGTGCAGAACTCGTTTGCTCCCTCCCACAACTTGCCTCTGTCTGCCCTCCACTCTCTGTCTCTGTCTCTCTCTTATGTTCTGTATTTCTTTTCGCTCTCTCTCTCTCTCGTAATTGCTGGTAATTTCGCTTAAATGCTGTCTTCCCAGCGGGTTCATGTCGAGAGTCCTGACAAATGCGATTAGCGATTACTTATTGTTATTCTAATTGTTTTCCTTGTCTGCGCTTTAGCTCCCTTCTCCCTTGCCATGTCTGCTCCTTCTTTACTCACTCCTTCTGTCGCTGTGATCCTTGAGGTGTATTCAAATAATTAGGGTTTATTGGTCAAGCTTGATAATACTTGTTTTTCAAATAGAGCTAAACGATTCATTGAGAGTTCCTTCAACAAGTTCTATTAGAGTTCTTACTTGTTCAAAAAGTAAACTGAACTCTTGTTTTTATTTGTCAAACTATGAACAATTGAAGTGTTTATTTATCAAAATGTACGACTTATATATACTTCTATTCCAAGTGGATAAATGATAAGAAACACAATGATTTCCCAGCTGATCAAACTGTTATCGTCCATATTCGAGTGATTTGATGATTATAAAAAAAAAGAGCTTCAATCTGAAGTCATCAGTCAAAGTTCGATCTTGAATCGATCAAAATGGGAAATTGAACGATTGCATTCTGCTTTTCCCGATGGGTACATTGACTGTACAGTTGCTGCCAATGAAGACAATGATGACTGCACCGAACTTCCTACAGTCGAAGAGGAAACTACAGTATCGACAACTGCTGAGGAAGAAGAGGAGAAGACGGCAGCTGATGCGATAGCAGAAACAACTGAAACATCAGCTGCAGTTGATGCAGAGACAAAGACAGTGACGTCTACAACTACTACTGAATGAAACTGTAGCAAAAAGAAGAGACGGAAGAAGAGGAGAACGCGTCGACAATTAACAGGCATTTAATCATGCTGAGAAGTGACCTCAAGAAATGATACCACCTTCTCTAATAAAGAGCAAAATGGAAAGGCACATAATAATAAACCTAAAGCATCTTCATCCCATCGACCAGACTTTTATATTCCTGTACGCATTGTATGCATAAATATAATATTTGTATTAGATAACAATTTACTATAAATAATTTACTTAAGTCGGAATTAATTTCAATTGTCTGCAAGTGAAAGAGACAAGACAACTGACTAAATAGACAAAAAACCATTTGAATATTCCATTTATTTTGTGCATACCCATACAACATAATTTGGAGCTGTGCAAATTCTGGGAAATCTTGCGAATCTGGTGAAGAGCTCACAGCGCGATTGCATTGCGACTATAAAAGCAGTCGAGCTTCCTCAGAAATGTTATCAGTCGACTGAGATCGGCCAAAATGAGAGTTCAAACACTTGTCCTAGACTGTGCCGTCCTATTGGTCGCTGGCCTGGCCATCTTGCCGTGCATCAATGCGCAAACGGCCACAACGGCAGCACCCGCTACAACGGCGGACGCTACAACGGTTGCGGCAACTACAACGGTTGCAGCTACAACGGTTGCTTCGGCGGCGGCGGCGGTAGTAGCATCCTCAGAAGCATCAACCACTGTGGCTTCGACCACTGCGACCAACAAAAAAAAAAAAAAGAAATGTGGTTGTAAGAAGCGCTTAAAAAAGAAGCATAGGATCCATAAAGTCATGCGAAAGAAGATCAAGAGAACATGTCACAGTTCTGATGGCGGGTGCCGCAAAAAACACAGGAAACGTGGGGAACATAGTGAACATCGGGAGCGCAGAGAACGAGGAGAAGGACGTGGAAATCGTAGAACGATACGATTCCATAGGTACTAGATAACGCCGAGTATCTCGACAGCCTAATTATCCCATCCTTATGTAATCACACTTTTATAACTTTTATAACTTTTATAACTTTTATATCAGAAAAATATATGCTTAGAATGAGCCCATTCACTAATTACTCAAAATGTATTGATATGATCTGTTAAATCTTCTTCTGTTAAACAGTGACAAGTTCATTAACATTGCACATGAATGTTAAACTAGCAGTCTTACAGAATATAACATACTTACATAAGGTTAACAGAAAATCTTTGGTGCAATGGTGGGTAAAGCTCTTCAGTTAATTCAACACTTACCTCGCCGGCTGCATTGCTGGAGTAGCTCATGCGCTTGACCTTTTTGAAGGTCACATCGCTCTCGGCCTGCGCCAAAGCACGCTCCAATGCCGAGTCCATTTTGGCATTGCGTCCCTCGTCTAGACCCTGGAAGCCTGTGCCGCTGTTCAATGAGAAAAGAAGCAGAGAAACCTTTTAGTAGCAGCAGCAAACAACGAACTGGGGTTACACCTTGATAATGTTGATGATATAATGAGTTTAACATGTTATAACATGATCTTACTGGAGTATATTTTTAAAATCGACAAGATTAAATTTACTTGCCTGAATTAAGAAATTCGCTGTGAATGTATCTGGCTTTGATAACCAAAGAGCCATCTTCAAAATGTTGTGCAAGGTTGCAGATATATTGACAGTCGCAAATTATGTTAAGCACAACATTTTGAGATAACATAGCATATGTTAATGCCAGAGAAATGTTAAAGCAACTCGAACTACATTATTTTTGGCTTGGAAACTGCAGCTGCTTAATTTAAATAATTTATGAAGTTGCCAATTCAAATTTGCTTTCGTAACGTAAACATCTCTTATTTTTGAAAAATACTGAATAATTCTCTTGTGATAGAATGAAAAACTGCTGACCGAAATGCACGCTTTGTTCATACTCCCCATAGATATTTTTGCAGCTTTCATTTTCCTTTTTTTTTTCGTTTAAACAGTTGTAGTTTAAATAATAGGCGTGGTCAGTGGGCGTTAAATTAAAAGCGCCAGCAGCTGCGCTGCTAATTTGTTGCATGCATTTCGTGTGTGTATGTGTTCGTTATAACAATTGTTTTTTTCGCCACCGTTCTATGGTGTGGTAATTGTTCTGCGCGGAAAAAGTGCTCTTCAAAAATTAACTAGGGTGCAATTTGAGTTTTTTGTTCAGATACTTTACAAACGCGCAGTTAATTTGCAAGCACTAAAAATCAATTAGTATTTTTTGCACATGAATTCCGAATTCTGTGGAAATGTTTAAAGCATACTTCCAGGCTCGTTTACAAAGAATTTGGCGTCGATTTAAAACTCTACTCAAAAGTATTCTTTACCTTTTTTAAAGAGAAATCAATTCAAATATCGAATTCGCAACAAGAACCGCTTTTTGTTACCGAAATCAAAATCTCCTTCGATTTTCGGCATCGTAAAAGTGCGCAAAGAATGCCATAAATTCCTTGCAACGATTTCAATTATGCGATAAATATTTTGAACGTTGCCCACTTTTCCATCCGCCATCAAAATTATTTATATCCCCAATCGCACTGGGCTCTGTACATTTTCAGGGGAAAGAGTGGGGTGCGGCGGTTACAGAAACCATATAAGTATAAATACTTTTGTTATTTACCTCTCGAAATTGTTTTTGAACCATGCGTCGCACTCTCCCACCCCTACCGCTGAGTCAGACGCATGGAAGAAGTAAATTGCGTTTGCCTCAGGGAATGTCGTGAACACAGCCAAACACACACATACACACACACGGACTTCGAATCACACATGCGCTCAATTACCGAAACAAGGAGAATAAACAACAATTGCAAAATCGTAAACAAAGCCGAATATGAGAGTCGAAATCGGAATCAGTATCGGGTCTTACCTCATGAACTTGTCAATACTGCCGCCTCGTAGCGTTCCTGCACGATGTCGCATTGTCGAGCGATTTGTCTTGCGTACAGTGCGCAAATCTGTCTCCCAGAAACTGTAAAGAAATAAGAAGTGGGGAAATTAGTTGAGGATAAAAAAGAAAGAAGTCATTGCATATCGTTTCCTCTCCTTCTTTCCATTTAATTGACACATTTCAGCTCTTAAGTCTCTGTGTCCATAGAGTTCTTCTTTTCACTATCTGTCTGTTTCTTTTTTTGGATTTTTCCAACTTCGGCTTTAGTATTGTATTCATTTTCTTTATCAATTTTTTTGTAGACGAGTTTTCTCAAACATTCTCCAATCCCTATTCTTACTAACCACAATCTGCACATTTGCAACTCCCCACATAAAAAAGCACTTTACAAGCGAATCAATTCACCAAAGCGGAGCAAACAAACTAACAACAAATAAATATGAAATCATGCACTTTATGCGTATCGCAAAAATCCGTCGAATCGCAATGAAAAACCAAAACGAAAACAAAATATTGCTCAAAGCCATCTGGTGACTGTCGACTGAACTGGCACTGGCACTGCCATCCTGGCCACTTATTCGAAGAGATGCGCGACCCGCTGCAGCTCCGCAAACACAAACATTGCATAAACAACTGTTAAATGCGCTGATAAAAAGAAAAACAAATATGGCGAAGCTGGCAAAACAAGTGAACGCGACCACAAACTGTTCTGTATGCAAAAGAGAATGACAAAAACAATTCCAAAACTATTGAAAATATTCAAAAACAAATAAAATGATTCACATAGATTCATTGATAAGAATTAAATTCAAATTTAAAGCAGATTTAATGTATATTTTCACGTAGTTTAGTGAGCATACAAACTATGTTAGAAATCCGTAAGCAATCTTCTTCAAACTCAGAAAAAATATTCTTTAATGCGTGCTTAAAGCTTGGCACTGTGCAGATTAAAGGCGATGTAGCAGTTCTGCCTGCAGACATCTGCCAGTCGCCAAGTGGCACCCATTAGCACAGAAAGAGAAGACAAAGACAGAGAGGGAGAGAAAGAACGAGGAAGACACACAGTGTCGTCTATTCCCGTCTTAGTTGCCTATTTATTATGTTAGGTCTCGCAATAAAACTCATCTATTTTCATTTAGCCTGCCTCGGCCACTCGGCGTATGAGTAATTTCTTGTGAAACTCAAGAAATAAGCCCGTTAATTATGCGATTTGTCAACTTGCACTTGTTGTTGTTGGTGCCGGCTTTAGGTTTATTAAATGTAATTTATGAAATGAGGCATCAAACACCGCCGTCAGTAAGTTATAAAGTGCACGCGAGGAAGTCACTTTGCCGTAGTTTAAATTACACTTTAAAGTGTTAATGTTATTAACAATATGTTAAAAGGAAATTTTAAAGAAAATCATTATTTATTTTAGCAACAGTAATGTTGTTGATTGTTAACAGAATGAAGCTTACGCTTAAGTAAAAAATCTTCGTTTCCATTTCGTATTCATACTCAATTTCAAGAAGACTCAACAAAAGCCTGCACATAATCTCTTTCCTTCATTCCTTTTCTTTCATTCTCTTTCTGTTAAACTCCTTAATAATTTCAATTTCATGAAAGCCCTTTAAATTTAACCCAATTCATTATGTCTTTCTTCGGTTGAGTAAAATCCTGTGAGTCGATTTCCAGCTTAACTTTTTCATTTTTCGACTCTCATTCATTAATAACATCGACAACAGTTCGAGCGACTTCTCGCAGCTGCCGCAGATAATAAGCTGAAGGGAAAGTGCTGTCGCACTTCGGTAAATCGGACAGAGAGTTGCAACTTACCGCTTCAGATCCGGACTGGCCGTGTAGGGGGCGGAGACCTCCTTGATTTTCAGCACTATGATTGCGGTTATGAATATGCAAATGACATTAATGACGGTCAGACAGGCGGAGACGATGCCGTTGATCAGAAACTCTGTGGGCAGATAGTCCGTGTAGAGAAAGGGATACGCGCTAGTCGTGTTCATGGCTTCGTTCTTCAAGTGTGGTATGCGCTTCTCCGGATAGATGAGCCATATGCAGGCCTGTGACCAGAACAGACCCTGTAAGAGACAGAGAGACAGTGAAAGAGAGAGAGTGAGAGGGAAAGGGAGAGTGAAAGATAGCCGGCCAGATTTAAGGATTTTGGGAGTGCCTGCTGAGGTCATAAGGTCGTCGCGTGCACAACGCCAAATTGAAATTGAAACCGGCAGCAGCTTCGCTCTTAGCATACCAAGTGGTGATCCCGTCCTTGAATTGTTATAAATTTCAGCTTACACACAGACCACACACACACTCGTGCACACCCACACAGACACACACACACATACATGTAAACCATGGAGCACATAGATAAAACTTCATTGTCACATTGTCTGCTTGTTGTCTTCTTCTTTTTTTCGTTCGCTTTTTGCCTTTGCTTTGCTCTTATAAATTATAATGACTCAGCGCAGTGCTCCACACACAGACTACGGAAGTGCGTGCCCCCAGCAGACTCATATGTGTGCGTATGTGCCCGTGTGTGTGTGTGTGTGTCTGTTTTTCCTGCCCTTCTTCCTACACAGTTTTTTTGGCTTCTATTTATGGCCATTTTGGCAAACTTATTGCTTGTTCTTATTCGAAAGTAAAGACGACAAATTATTTAGCTAGCAAAAGAAAAGTCCATTAAATGTTAATATGGTAGAAAATAAAATTGAAATTATTTATTTGGCAACTGGGAATAAACAACACGCACGGCTGAGAGAGATTTTTAAATTACAATAATGTAAAATTTATGCTGATTACCCAAAGCACTTGCAATAAATACAAATAAATAGGAAAGCTCACATAATAATCAGGGATAGAGTCAGGCAGACATACAAATATATGTATATTTAAATATACATATATTATTATAGAACTATGCAGCAAACTGACGAGAGTAAAGTGTGGAAAATATTCTTGTTTATTTAAATAATTGTCTTATATTAAACAGAAAAGAATATAGACTGCAGTTTCCACCTCTATTGTGTTGCAACTTTGGGGCAGACAACACGCTGCGTATGAGTAATATGAATAGCAAATAAATGTAATTACTCATACGCTACGCTGGCCGTCGCACTAAAGTGCATGCAATTAATTGTGGCACCAGCGTTTTGGGGCGATGCAGTTAGCAGATTTTGGGCTAAAAACGTGCAACGTGCTGCCCGACAGGGCTGACAGCGTCGGAGTTTCAATGCGTGCGTCTGATTTATGTGGCTCATATTCGAGTGGAGCCAAAAAACTAAACTATGCAGCTGCCGGTGGAGCGCTCAACTGGCTTACAGCCTGGTTAGCTTACACACACACACACATGCACTCACAGACTGGGGCACACACACATGCTGGGCATGATTAAGCGATCTCAGCGCCATTGTTTCAGCACATGCAGTTAGCGAGGGACCTTTACAGGGTATCTGCAAAAGGGAGCTGTCTCCCTCTCCACCCTCCTTCCTTCATGCTCCCCGCTCCTGCATCATTTTGTCATGCTTGCGGTCGACCGACTGCGCCTTGCCTCGCCGTCTTGCGGCATTGTCTCTCTGTCACAATTGATAAATGTCAGGCCAGCCTCGTGTCGCCGGGAGTTTGTTTGCCTGTTTGTTTGCCCCGTTCACCCCTTCCGCTAGCCAAGTTTTTGCATGCTGCCTCGCTTCCTGCGTCTGCTTAATAATTCTACGCAGCATCCGCTTGCACAGCAGAAGGAGCAGGGGAGGAGCAGCTGGAAGAGGGCGGCTGCTCGCCGCCATTCGCACTTGAAAATTGGGTCGAAATTTATGCACTCGTTGCGGTTAGCTGCCACAATACCAGGCAAACAGCTGAGGCGCAGCTGGAGCCGAGCTGAGAGCTGAGGGGCTAAGGGGCTGAGTGGCCACAGTGGCAGCTTGAGCCTGAAGCTGAGCCAAAGCTAAGTTGCAACTAGGCAATCGGCCACATGGATTTATGACCAGAAAGTTTTTGTGCCCTGCCTTGCACTTCAGATTAATCAGCAAATTGTATTTTCATTTAATTTATGTGTGGCCCAGTCAAGGCAAAGTAAACTTTCGCTGTCTGTCTCGCTTTGCTGCTCACACTTCTTTAATGCAGCTTTCTCACTGGCCTTCACTTTGAGTATTTAAGACTCTTCTTTAATCGATTAACACTTCCATTACCTCATACCTTTTTCAGTTTAGTGCTAGAATTCATAAACTCTTCCCCTCTTCCACTGCAAGGTGTGTCATTCTGTGCGACATTTGCATAGTCTCCATTTCTCAAGGGGCTCAAGCTGCGCAAACAATTCCAATTGCGCCGTTTGCAAATTGGCCTTAAACTTGTGTCGCGGCCGCTTTCAAGGTCGCCCCCAATTAATAAGAAGCTGCTCCCAAAAAAGGAAAATCACAACGCAAGAGAAGGAGGCAAAGGAGACGAAGTAGAGAACAATAAGCGTTGCCGTTGGCAATCGACGTGTAGATTTGCACTCGACACACCAATTAAAGGCCAATTTTTCCGGTTTGGAGACTGGCAGAGAGGAGGAGGGGAAGGATTTGCATACTCACACAATTGACGACGGGGGGCAGCAGGGATGCGGATATGGCAACGCCAATCAGTGGCCCTGCGGAACCCTGAAGCAGGGCGACGGCGACACCAGTGCCAGATGTTAGGGCCCAAAGCACGCCCATCCACAGGGCGCGTACGTTGCCTCTGCAAGCGAGATTGGGGTTTATTGAAAATGGAAACTTGCAAAAAGAGAAATTAATTAAAAATCAAAAGAAAAACAGAGGCAAATACAAAACAGCAGGCGCAAATGATAAATGGCCACGTGATTTCACACTGCAAATTGAGTTGAATTAGGATGAAAGTCGCGACCGTTCAGCCACGCCCCGTGCGCTTATCGACCCTGTCAGCTGGACATGCCACCAGGTGGTGCCACTTCTTGTATAATTTTTTTTATTTTTTGGTGGAGCAATTCACAACTTTGTCAAGTGTCAGCGGCTTTTGTTATCACTTCCGGCAAACCGACCTTGTCGCCGGTTGTGAAAAATGTTTGCAAACTTTTCATTGTGCTAGCTCACTCTCTCTCTCTTTCTTTCTCTCCCTCTCCTGCTCTTTTCTGATTCTGATTCATGCACCTCATTTGCGCTCACACTTCGCCTACATGGTAATTCGTGCTCGTCTTTTTGCTCGCTCTTCTCTTTCTACCTTTTCCCTAACTTTTCTTGATTAATGGCGCTTGACTCTTCGCCAGAGTTCCCCCCCTGCTGCCAACCAACTCCCTTTCACACTCTCTTTAGGCGGCGAAAAAATCTACATTCACTTTTTATCAGGCAACAACTTTATTATGCACCACAATTTGCGCTCAATTATTGAAGAACTCGCGAGTTAGTCCCATAAATTAGTTCGTGTATAATTTTATGGCCGCCATTTCAACTTTTGCCAAAGGACGCGACATATCCGTGTACAAAATGGCGCTGTAATGGCTCAAGAATGGGCCAAAGTTTAAGGCATTTAGATATATTTTTGCATTTTCAAAATGACCTGAAATATTTCAAGTGAAAGCTGAGATTGAAAGAAAATTTGATTTAAATATTTTGAGCAGTTAATTATTTTAATTTTTATTGCCAAAAAATCATCGCTTGGTCATACTCTTGAAACATCTTAGACTGTAATCTAGTGCAATAAACTTCTATGTATTTCTTGTTAAGATTCTATTGAATCATTTTTAAATTATATTGGATATCTACTGAAGAACTCATAATACTTGAAAATAACATTATAAATATGTCCACAGATTAATGATGATGCACTTGAGAGTAATTTCTAGAGGATTGACTTATCCTTCATAAAACTGACAACACTTTGACAGAAAGTTAAGAAACGAGGGTCATCTTAAGCTGTAAAGTAATCAGTTTAATCCAATCACCTTTAAATCCTCTTTTTAATTTTACAATAAAACAAAACAGTATTTTTGAAGATATTAAGAATTCTTTAAAGCAGCTTAAATCCTCAAGAGTTTCTTTTGCAAACGTATCAGAACTCACTTAAGACTCGCCTTAAATGTCGAGTGTATTACAAAGTCCTCTTCTTATCAGAGAGGAGTTTAGGAGCACAGAATGGAATGCGTTGGCATTGTAAATCCATTAAGTATGTTAATTACGCATCGGCTCAGAGAAATGCCAAAGTTTGCTGCAACTTTAAGTCAGTCGGAAAAGTCGGAAAATCTATGAGTGAGGACGTAACGTAATAAATTACTTGCAAATAATTCAACTAATCTGATCCGTTCGCTGTTTGGCCAGAAATGCGAGGCGTGCGCTCATTAGGCAGACACCCCAGACCTCGCCACAGACCCTTCCTCTCCAGAAATGAATGGACTCTTTTTGGTTTAGTATATGAGCAGACATTTATTACGGTATCGTTTTTTGTCAGCTTGGGAAAACGCACAAAGCGAAAATCTTGAAGTTGCCACGCGCCGACTGCGTAAATCTCTTGCTCCAGCGGGGGCAAATAGGCTTAGGCCTAAACTCTCTTCCCCCTCCCCCTTCCCGCTCACACACACAGACACTTTCTCTCTGTCTCTTCCATGTGATGCCTCTCTGGCGCCTACTCAGCGGCAGCAACAATAAATTAAGCTCAGGCGCAGCTACCCGGAAGTTGTGCGTAATGAATGTGTGTCGGCAATTGTGTTAATTGCGCAAAATAAATTGTTAAAATAATAACACAAAGGACAGACAGCCAGACAGATAGATAGAAAGAGAGAGAGAGAGAGAAAGAGAGAGACAGTTGGGCAGAGCTGCCAAATCTGACAGCCGAATGTGTCTGCATCTCTATTGAGGTCTGCTCGCTCGGCCGAACAATGCTCAATGGCCTCATACAAATCATCATAATAATAACGAAATCCGCCTCCTTTCTATGCTCTGATTGCGTGAGACCGACACCCACACCCACACACGCACTCGCACTCGCACTTACAGTCACTGGCAGCAGTATTCGCATATATCTCTCTGCGATGCGCGTGTGTTCCTAATGGTCAGCATCCTGTTCAAATTCCAGAACTTCCCTTTCCCCTTCCCCTTCCTGTTCGACGCGTAATTGTGTCACGTGGCGCGTGAAAATGGCATCGTCATTGGACGTCGAATTAGTGGTATTTGTTTGGCCGAAAATACCAGAAAAATACCAGAAATTCAATTGAATACCGCAAATAATTATGGTACACATTGGCAACAATGAAATAATACGTTAAATTGAAACATATCTTGTGTCCGCTTCAACATTGCAAATTGTATTCAATAATAGTTATTTAAATAGCAAACTGAATTTATCTCAGATTTAGTATATATATATATATATATATATAAAAACAAATTGATTGTTTCTGAACAGTAAATTTCACAAAGTTGTTAAACAAGAAATGCAGCTAAATAAATCATTTACTAAGACTTTGAACATGTTCAAATTGATTATCATTCAGAATATAATGTGAAGAATATTTTTAGCTTTGTTATATATTCATATTAAACAAGTCTATATTTAAATATAGTTATATATTATTTTCCCTATTGTGTGCAGATTATTCCTGACACAAACATTCTCTTTGAATATGAAATCTTTGTTTATTCCACTTTCTGTTATTGTACCTTAGGCAACAATTCTCCCCTTGACATTCAACTCGATTAATTCAATTTGAACGCAGAGCTGGCTGCGGGGCTGTTGCCATCCAACACGTTGGCTGTAGAGCAGCTTAGACCCCTCCATAGACTAGTCTATTGTTCTAGAATAATTGGCTGAGTCTTGACTTCAAAGACACCTTTGAGCGTCAAATTAAATGCAATTCAAATAACACTTGATTAATTTCAGCGAAACCAACTGTTTGCTTTTAGTTATGATGAATTGATGGAGTGGTGAAAAATTCTCAAGAAAACAATTTGCCTTTTAAGCTGAATTCTTGGGAGCACAATTTAGTCTCCTTTCATTGTGAGAACGTGACAAATTCGCTGCAATCTGTCGCAATTGTTCAGGTGATTAGCATTAATTGAAACTGTAATTGAAATTGACTGGACTCACCTGCCACGCATCTCCTCGGTGGGCCAGTCGGCATTCTGACCCCAAGGCATTTCGGTGGTGCCAAGAATTAGGCCAAATACGAAGCCAAACACGCAAGAGATCAACATGCCCAGCCCCAGGCACATGAAGCCAACGCGCTGGAAAAGATTGTAAGCAAAGTGAATGTAAACAGCAGCAAATGAGAGACTGTAATATACCCTAGACAAAAAAGAGAAATGTATTGAAAGCTTTCAAGCAATAAATCAATTAGAAAACATAGCCTATATACCCATGTAAATACTAGTTTAAATTACAGGGTATATGGTTTTTACTAACGCTATAAATAAACTTGTTTATATTTGCATAAAACGAAAACTGTTTACACTTGCAAACAACTTGTTGAGCTCTTCAAATTTGGAGTTTCAATATTTGAACAGTTGAAATCATACGAAATTCCATCTCTCCCATATCAGCTTGAGCCACATGATTTCTAATAATATTCTAACATTTATTTAAAGAGCATATTGTAGTAGGCTAGGGTATGTAGATAGTATGCACACACATTGTATATACATAAGTATGTTATATCAACATTGTATTTAAGTTTGTTGTATCAACACTGTATATAAACATTATGCTTAAGTTGTCGTTCTGTCTGTTTCGCAACATCGGCTCTCTAGCAACATGCGAAGAGGCAGATCGAAAACGGAGAGAGAGAGTTAGTTAAAGGCTTGCGCTTCCAACATCAAGTTGAATAAAAAGAAGGAAGACTAAGTTGTGCATTTGTGTTTTTCTAAAAGGAGGGGATATTGATTATACCCCTACAATATCAGAAGTGGGCCGATCACGACCAAATTAAAATAAAAAATAAAATCAAAAAGACAAACATTTAAAAATGAATATAAACAGTGCATCAACTGCGCAATTAAAACGGTGGTTGAACGTGTTAAAGGAGCCAACCACAGGAACAAAGAGAGAATTAATTTTGCGTTTAAATAAATTAACAAACGAGAAGCAAAATCAATTGATATTATTTTCAAACGACGATTGCGATAATTTCAACGAAGGCAACGGTAATAGTTTCCAAGAAGGCAAAGCGAATAACGGACAAGACGGAGAACACAAAGACAACGAGAGTGGCAGCGAAGCTGGAGAGAGCAACGAAGACGGCGATGAGAACAGTACCGAGCGCAACAACAAAAGTAACGGCAGAAGCGGCGTGCGCAACAAGAAAAGTAACGGCGAGAATATCGGCAGAAGCGGCGTGCGCAACAACAACGGCGGCAACGGGAATAGCGACGAAAATGAAATGAGCAACAGCGAAGACGGCGACGAGGATGGCGACAAAGACGGCGACGAGGATGGCGACAAAGACGGCGGCGAGGAAGGCAACAAAGACGGTGACGAGCTGGACAACCAAGGCAGCGACAGAGAGGGGCGAGGCATTGCAGTCGGCAATAGAAACGACGAAACTGGAAGGCATGATGAAATTAGCGGCGCTGGCAACAATGTTGCCAAAGCTGTCAATAAAAAAGGCGGCGAGGGAAAACGAAATACAGTGGGACAAGCTGAGCAAAATATGGACTTATTATTGCGTATGGCAACCGATGTATTAAACGAATTTTCGGGAGATACATGTGCACGCAAATGGATCACACAAGTCATGAATATAGCCAGCATTTATGGAATAAATGAACCGTTTATGAAGATGTTGATTGTCAGCAAGATAAAAGGCAAAGCATGCATGTGGTTGCATGCAGGTCCGGCGCGTGTATTGCTACCAACGGAGCAGTTGGTGGCTGAGCTGATATCGATGTTTGGTGAGAAGAAGTCAAAATTAGAGGCAAGGCGAAAATTTGAGGATCGAAAATGGACGGCGGGCGAAAGCTTTGTTACTTATGCAGACGATAAGGAGATGCTTGCATATGGCATAAAAATGGACGAGGAAGAATTGTTGGGGCTCATCATTGAAGGCATTCCAAATCAAATGCTACGTAATCAAGCTCGTATTCAATGCTTTACAGATGTTCGGCACATAAAGCGAGCATTTGCAGAAGTGAAGCTACCGAAAGTATACGAAGCAGATAAGAAGGCGGCGTCGGTGGAAAAGAATAGCAGCACACTCTCGCGCTGTTTCAATTGCAACTCGAAAGGACACTGGGCCAAGGAGTGCAGGAAGCCAAAGCGCGAAAAAGGATCGTGTTATGCCTGTGGTGAGATGGGGCACTTTGTAGCAACGTGCCCGAAAAACAAGAATGGAGAGGGCAACAATTATGTAAGATATTTTGAAATTAACTTTATGAACTATTCTAAGACAAAATTTATTACAGCATGCCTCATAGACACGGGAAGCCCAATTTCGTTCATTAAAATTAGTAAAGTACCAAAAGATGTTATTGAATTACCAGTTTTAAGTTCATTTCATGGATTAAATAATAGTTCCTTAAAAACATATGGAAAAGTATTGTGTTACGTTATGAAAAATTTTGATAAAATACACTTTAATTTAATAATTGTGGCAAACGAGTCTATGAGTTATGACGTAGTTTTGGGAAGAGATTTTATGGACGCATGCAATTTAAATTTGAATTTAGACACCTTGAAAATGATTACAGTGGATAAAATTGAAAGTCAAAATAATAATAAAGCCGATAAAATATTAGAAGAAGCAAATATGTACAGTAATAATAAAACAGTTAGCGATAGTGTTAGTCAGGATAGTAGTGAAAAGCAAATGATTAGTGACAAGATTAGGAAAAGGTTAGGAAATGCTGCAAATTTTGAAATAAGCACAGTTGAGAGGGAATTGTTTGAAATTAATGTAATAGATGACTCAATTGATTACAAAATAGGTGACCAGATAGATCATAATGTGAGATGTCAATTTACTGAGTTGGTAGAAAATTTTTATGTTAATAAAGTAAGACCGAAAGAACCGGAGATTCGGTGTGAGATGCAACTAAGATTAGAGGACTCGAAACCGTTTAGTTGTTCGCCGAGAAGATTAGCATATACCGAAAAAGAAAAGTTGCAGATTATTTTAGATGAGTATTTAGAAAACGGAATCATTAAACCGAGTGAATCAGAGTATGCATCCCCAATAGTGTTAGTAAAAAAGAAAACAGGAGATCTAAGGTTATGTGTTGATTACAGAAAACTCAATAAAACGATGGTTAAAGATAATTATCCTCTACCGTTGATTGATGATTTATTGGATAAGTTAGTGAATAAAACGATATTCTCGAAGTTAGATCTTAAACATGGCTACTTTCATGTTTTTGTTAATAAGGAATCAATTAAATACACTTCGTTTATGACACCTTTAGGACAGTTTGAATTTTTAAGGATGCCAATGGGGCTGAAAAATGCACCGGCGGTTTTTCAGAGATTTATTAATAGAATTTTCGAGGATATGATAAGGCAGGATAAAGTTATTATATATATGGATGATATAATGATAGCTAGCAAAGAAATAAAGGAACATATGCAAGTACTTAGAGAAGTTTTTGACAGATTAACGAGGAACAAATTAGAGCTAAGAATGGACAAATGTGAGTTTCTGCAATCGAGTGTACAATATTTAGGATTTGTAATAACAAGTAAGGGAATACAGGCCAATGACAAGGGAATAGAAGCAATTAGGGATTTTCCAGTACCAGATAAGGTGCATGGTGTCAGAAGCTTTTTGGGATTGTGTTCATATTTCAGAAGATTCATTCAGGGTTTTTCAACTATTGCAAAACCTTTATATGACTTATTGAAGAAAGACAAAGAATTTACGTTTGAGGAAAAAGAGTTAGAATGCTTTGAGACACTTAAGAAAAAGTTAGTGGAAGCTCCAGTGTTAGGTTTATATTATTATAAGGATGAAATAGAATTACATACAGATGCAAGTGCACAAGGTTTTGGTGCAGTATTATTGCAAAGGAAAGAGGATAAGAAATGGCACCCTATATTTTATTACTCAAAAGCCACGACGAAGGATGAGGCCAAATATCATAGTTTCGAACTGGAAACATTAGCCATCCTGTATGCATTAAGAAGATTTAGAATTTATGTACAGGGAAAGAGATTTAAAATTGTTACGGACTGCAACGCATTAACGTTAACGTTAAATAGAGTAGAATTAAACCCTCGGATTGCGAGATGGGCATTAGAACTATTAGAGTACGATTTTGAGGTAGTTCATAAAGCAGGCAAGCATATGCAGCATGTAGACGCATTAAGCAGAAATACGAATATATTAGTGATAGAAACGAATAGTTTTGAAGATAATTTAGTTATTTGTCAAGCAAAAGATGATAAGTTGAAAGATATTAGGAAAAAGTTAGAGAAAACAGAAGATAAAATTTTTGAAATGAGAAATGGTGTACTTTATAGAAAGGCAAATGATGGGAGATTGTTGTTTTGTGTGCCGGAAGAAATGGAAGAGAAAATTTTATACAAATATCACAATGAATTAGGGCACTTAGGGAGAGATAAGGTTATTGATGCTATTGTTAAGACTTATTGGTTTTCGAATATGAAAGAGAAAGTTGTTAGGCATATAGCAAATTGTTTGAGATGTGTGGCATTTTCACCAAAGTCTGGAAAAGAAGAAGGAATGCTGCATAGCATTCCAAAAGGGAACGTGCCGTTTGAGATAATACACATCGATCATTATGGACCGGTAGATAACGGTAGGGTAAAGAAACATCTGTTTGTAATAATAGACGGATTCACTAAATATGTTAGGTTATATGCAACAAAGACAACGAATACAAAAGAAGTGATTTTAGCATTAAAGGATTATTTTAGATCATATAGCAGGCCGAAATTTATAGTATCAGATAGGGGCAGCTGTTTTACATCCGAAGATTTTGCAAAGTTTATGGAAGAATTTAATATTAAGCACATAAAGATAGCGACAGGTTCACCCCAGGCCAATGGACAGGTAGAACGAGTCAATAGAATAGTAGGGCCTATGATAGCTAAATTGACAGACATTGAAAAGGGATTACATTGGGATGCAGTTATTGAAGACGTAGAATTTTCATTGAATAATACCAAACAAAGAAGTATAGCGCAATCTCCGAGCAAGATGTTGTTTGGAATTGAGCAAAAGGGGAAAGTCATTGATGAGTTAAGACAAAAATTAGAAGAGTTAGATAACTTTAGTGAATTAAGAGACTTGAAAGAAATTAGAGAGAAAGGAGCGGAATCGCAATTAAGAGCACAGAATGATAATGAAAAAAGATATAATAGTAAGAAGAAAACAAGTACACAGTACAAAGTAGGAGATTATATTATGGTTAAGAATTTCGATAGTACAGGAGGAGTTGCTAGAAAACTAATACCTAAACATAAGGGTCCATATGTAATAGAGAAGGTATTGAAAAATGATAGGTTTTTGATAAAAGATGTTGAAGGTTTTCAATTGTCACGAAATCCATATCAAGGTGTCTGGAGTAGTCAAAATATTAAACATTGGATAGGGAGTAGAAAATAAATTTGTACAATTAAGTGTAAGAAAATTGTAAAAATTAACCAAATATAGACTAAAGACCATGTAATAGCTATAAGTTGAAAATTTCGACAAGATCAGGGGATCTTAAATGTCAGGATGGCCGAATTGTAGTAGGCTAGGGTATGTAGATAGTATGCACACACATTGTATATACATAAGTATGTTATATCAACATTGTATTTAAGTTTGTTGTATCAACACTGTATATAAACATTATGCTTAAGTTGTCGTTCTGTCTGTTTCGCAACATCGGCTCTCTAGCAACATGCGAAGAGGCAGATCGAAAACGGAGAGAGAGAGTTAGTTAAAGGCTTGCGCTTCCAACATCAAGTTGAATAAAAAGAAGGAAGACTAAGTTGTGCATTTGTGTTTTTCTAAAAGGAGGGGATATTGATTATACCCCTACAATATAAAGGGAAAGTATCTCTCTTTTATTAAGCAGAACAACTTTCCAATAAACTCAAAATTAAATATAGAAAATACACCTATCTTTATCTTATTAATAAAATGTAATACAATTGACATTGCGTAATATTTAAGAGACTTTTTTGGATGCTTGCATTATTCGCGCAAGCTTCTTACGGGATTCAATTCGATAAGACTCAACTCAGCTGTCGAAGCTGATTAAAAATATGCATAAAGCAGCAGATTGGGCACGGAGACAAGGACAGTGTGCAGCTTAAATAAGAAGGAAGGGAGATAGAGAGAGCAGGAGAGAGATGGCATGCAGAATGCCAACTGACGCCAGTCAGCGACACTTTGAGCGATAATGTAGCATACTTTGCAGCGCAGAAGGCAAGGAACGAGGGACATATGAAGAAGAATATTGTAACTGGAGGGGGAGAAAGAGAGAGGGAGAAAGCAGAAGCTAAAAGCGAGTGGGTGCGTGACATGTTAACCCAAATTTGCAGGCACGCAGTGTAAACTGCTTTTGGCAGCTGCAGAGAAAAGAAAAATGCTCTAATGTCAGCCAGATGATGTCGTTGTCGACCAAGTCGCTTTTCTTAGTGCCCAAAGCGAAAGTAAACCGCCTTCTTCTCTCCCCCATGGCAACCCCAAACTGGCTGACAACTGTTTAAATTCCTTAGCCAGAAAATAAGTTGCCAAGTGCAGCGGTAAATGCAGTTTAAAGAGTCAGCGCCGCAACAATTTGCCAACTGACATTAAAGTTAAGTGAGAAGATGAGTTTCAAGTTCACTTTTGTTTCTCCTGCTTCGTTGTTTCTTTTCTCTCACGTTCGCAAGGGGTGAAAAAAAGGCTTGGGGATTATCGTGCGTATGAGTAATGTTCAGATGCATCAGCGTTAAATGGCGTGCAAATAGTTTATGACACTCATGCGTGTACGCAATATTTGCATTCGAGCTGCACAAAAAAGCGAATTTCAATAATATTTAACGACCGCTGACAGATGCTGCCATAAACATTTACTATATGTATCCATAGCCAAAACATTTAGTTTTTCCTTTGCAATTTTATGATTATTTCGTCTTTTTTTTATTGGTATCTATGCTTATACCCTGTCCCCACTGACAGTGTGCAAAAGAGGGTATATTAAAGTTTATTAGGTATGAAGAAAAAGTAAAAATTACTAATTTCCGACCTGAATGCCAGAGACATAAAATGCTTTCTGTTATTGTCATATAAGATAAGGACTGTACATAAGTAATATGATAAGTAAGTTTACAGGGTATCTTATATATAGTATTAAGCACGCTAAAAAGATTCTTCTCCCTTCATTTTACTAGTTTTTTTTGCAGCTCTCAATTTTTATGCCATACATATCTTTTTTAGTGCTTTGATAATTAAAATAATATTGATATTGAAATTGCGCAATGGTCTACAGTGTTGTAAAATCCCCACATGACAAAATGACAAGCAAATTATGCGAAAGGATTTCAGAAAACTTCAATAACCTAATGGACGCATTGTATATCATTCTTTTGCATTAACTCCTAAATGTATTTCAACATTTGCGTTTTCAAACTCTAAGACAATTCATTAAATAATTTGTTTTTGCCTTTAAAATTTGTTTTTGCCTTTAAATATTTAATTTGAGAACTTCGTGCAGATTTGCTTGGTGAGGCACCCTACTACATGGCATAGATTGCGACTCAACTAGGGCTACTTCAGGGAAGAACAAGTACATGAAACGGCATGGAATATATTCATTTCAATTAAAATTTAATTGAAGTACGCGCCGCAGATGTCAAATACCCAGCAAGACGTACTACACGTGAGTCAGTGAGTGCACCAGTGTGTGTGTGTGAGTGAATTTGGGTGCGTGTGTGCGCAGTTTACGAAATTGTGTCAGCAGACGCCGCCACGTTGCCGCCCAGAGGTGGAGCAAAGCAAACCGAAACTCATCCTCATTAGGAGCAAAATGCTTGCCTTACATTTTTGATTTCTTTTTCTTCCTTTTTTCACTTTTCGTCAGTCTCTATTTATATTCATTCACGTTCCACCTGAGCATGTGTGTGTGTTTGTATGTATTTGTGTATTTATCATAAAGCGCACCTGCAAAATTTACGAGGCTTAATGCGCTTCTTTTCAAGTTTCTTAACAGACGAAACCGAATTCTTATCTCAGCCATAGAATTTGACTGTTGTCCTGCCCGCTGCCTCGTTGCCGTTGACATTTATGGCGGCTTCTCTATACAGGAAACAGGAAATGAGGTACAGACCCAACCGTAATCGGAGCCAGTCGCGCCGCCTGCTGCAGTTGGCGCAGAAATTGTATTTGGCGTCGAGTCGCGATAATTCCTTGAGTGCTTCTTTCTTTTAATTTAAGTAGCTTAAGTCGTGCTTGTCGACTCGAGTTCTATTTATAGACTCAGCACGGCAAGTGGGCGAGGCAGTCGAATTCAATTATTAAGTGCCGCAGCTCAGGTTAGGTTGCCGTGGTTCAAACTAATCCGCGACTACTTCTGAATTTGGGTTAGGTAGGTCAGTAACCCAATGGGAACTCCTCTTTAATTGTTGGGACTATATTCAGAACTCTTTAAAAAGTGTTTTCTTCTATCTTTCAGTATTATAAAAGCTGTAAAGCCTCGATTAAAGTTGAAGCAAGTAAACCAATTGAACTCTTGCATAGTTAGCAAACTTTTGACAGATTCAACAACAAAATTCTCAATGAACATTTGAAGAGCTCCTCATGTTGTGCACACATACTCAAAATGTCAATAAACAACAACAGCAACAACAGCTGCAGTAGTTGCCACAAAAGTGTTGAGAACATGCAACAAATTCGCATAAAAATTGTGTCTGTCTCTCGCTTTGTTGAGCATAGAACGAGGCTGGATGGAGAAAGGGAAAATTGAAGAGAACGAGAGAAGAATGCAGGAACAAGGGCATAGAAAGAGGAAGAGACTCCACCCTCGTTCATAGGCAAAACAGTTTTCAGCGCATGGCATTTATTATTTTCATCTGTCAGTTTCTCATACATAAATCAATCGGCAGCCGGGAAGACTGCATTCAGTTGCCTCTAGTTGGGGAACTTTTTATGACTACCACAGCGAAAATGGAAATGGGATTTTGCTGTGAATCGCAACAGCAGCATCAGAAAGCAGCAGCTGCTGCTACTGCACTTACCATTAGCTGTCTGTCCGAGATAATTGCGCCAAATGTAATCGACATAACGGGCCCCATAAGCGGCGAAACCAACATGGCCGCAACAATATTCGGTGCATTATTCTCCACCAGCCCGAGAGCTGCCAGGGAGCTGCAAGGAGAGAAAGAGAGAGGGGAGTGCCTGCAGTCCGCTTTGTCTGCATTTGCAGTACTCACTCGGCGGTCACAATTAGCAGCAGATAGTCGAAAGACAAGGAGCCCCCGGCGCGTACTCCGTCCACCACCTGCTTGACGGTCAGTTTCGATTTAATCGATTCCACGAAATTGTTCCACCTGGAAGCTTCCTCGGCGTCGTCGCTGCAAAAAGTTTAATAAATAAGCAGCATTAAAAGCAATTTTCTCCTGGTACTTTCACCTCTAATTGCCGCAATATTCTTAATTCATTTCGATTGCGCAACATTCTGTTCACGGTCGTTTTCAAGGAAGTAGTTTTAATGGAAAGGGGGTACTTCTATTTTAGAATTCTTAAACTCATTTCACTCTCTTTATATAAAAACTATATTACTTTATATACAACCTTTCCGGTGCCTTCCATTTATGCATATTACCTTTCTCTAAAGGGCCAGAGCAGAAAGTCAAAGGAAAAACTATTTTTCACCACTGCGTATGCGTAATAAATCTGCAACCTCAGCTGTCTGAGCTGAACCTCAACACAACCTCAAATTTGCCGCACAACAATGCCAATTACGACCAGAGGTGACAGAGGTGTATCTAAATTCATCTCCAGTATCGGCGCGCACTCGGGAACACCCTGCGAAACGAAGCAAAGTCATAAATAATGTGCACTCGGCGAATGCATTTAACCCTTTGATGGGGCTAATCCAACTAAATCGCAAGAGCTTTCACATGTAAATTTCAACATTTTCACTTTTTACAGCGTCTGACAAAGAGCAAAAAGAGAGAAAAGGACAGCGCAGTGAGAAAACAAGGGGGACGGATGAAAGACAATATCTAGCACAATACGCGCTGCTCTTGCCAAAGCCACAGTAAACTTGGGCGTAGGCCAAGCCCCGCAGAGCTTGTGGAGTGTGTTGCCAGCTAGGGATGGCAGCGTGATAGAATTTCTCATGCAGGCACGTAATGTAATGAGAAAGTATAGAAATATAGATATTTTGTTTCGTTAAGATGTAAGTATATCTAAATTAAAAGTTTGGAATGTTGCATTTATTTGACAACCTCTTAAAAAGTAAGAAGAATAAAAATTAATTAAAATAGACAATTCTCGAAAAAACTTCATGATATAAGAGCTTACAAACTTCCGAATTCGATCGGTTTGATATTACCTACATATACAAAGTGCAGCAGAAAATGTGTGTTTATCTAGTCAACTACAAGTATTGAGTTCGCAACAAATCAAACTTCGATCCTTCGTGTCTCAACACGTTTCCTTCTCCATTGTCAGTTGTTACCTTTTGTCTGGATGAGAACCCCCCTCACAATAAAAGTGTGAAAAAGCCAAGCAACCCACTTGTGAAATTGCCAGAGGCCAGAAAAAACAAACAATACCAAATCCCCTGGATGAAACACAAACTGAAATTGAGACAAGCAGAGGTAAAGGTTGAGAGAGGGTGATGCTGCAAGGGATAAGTCGCGGCTGCTAGTGAAAGCTAATCATATGAGTGACTCATTCGGAGAACTGCAGGCCTACGCTTTGCACCTCCGCCATCAAAGACGGCGCTCAAATTAGTTTCTCACAATGAAGGCAAGTCGAGTCAAAGGGCACAGCATGATGAGCCTGATACTGACAAAGGTGCTCGAATTAAAACTATAAACACGTGCCAAGTTCTGACAATGGGATTACTTTCAGTTGTAGCCCAGAGTGACAAGCTGCTTCTCCTGCATGAAAAGGGATGAGGATGGGTAGGATGGATAGGAATGAGCCTACGTACCTGTAATCGTCTCGCATGTTGGCCGCATCTGAGATGGCATCGTAGCTGACGCTGCAGGGCAGAACGCTATAAGAGAGATGAAAGAGAGTAAGAGAGAGAGCGAGAAAGAGAGATGCACAGATGCATTTGAATATGGAAATGTGTGTGTGGTTTTGCTAGTCGCCAAGTCATGCAGACTTGTGCCTAGTTGACTTGCATGACTTGTCCAGCTGTAGCTTTACTTGGCAATTGCCAAATAGAACTCCCCTCCCCCTCCACCCCTTCTGCAGCTGTTGCCAAACGGAGGCCAGATGAAAATTGCATTCGTTGCAAATTAAACAGCTTAATTATCGCTTTTCACATTGATGCCAAGTACCGTTTGAGCCATGCCGGACAAACAGCTGTCCCTCTGCTGCTTGATCCGTGAGCCTTATCCCCTTTTCAGCCCTGGCCATGTCCCCCATCGGCTGCACTTTAATGCATCTGCTTAATGCCATTAAATGATTATCACACCTACTCGACTCGCGCTCACTTTCCACCTGCCCCCTGCTACCTCCTTCCTGCTTATCCTACTTCAACCTCCCGCCAGAATCTCTCACACTCCTCCCGCCTCATCTTTCATTTATTTTGTAGGGCTACTTAGCACACGGTGCATTGTTTCTTCTTAATGCTTCTTTATTTACTCGCAAGAAAGTGTCCTGCAGGAGTTCCTCAGCTGGAAATTCCTTCTGCTACTTAAAACGTATTTATCCGTTTGCCGAAGTGCGCGCTTGCTTTCAAGTTTACTCGAGCTGCTCTGGAGCGGGGCTACTTTATATAGCACAAGCTCAAACATCATGGTGGACTGCTACTAAATCAGTTTACTCCACTTTATATCAGTGCTTAGACAAGCTTGGACTAGGTTTAAGATTGCCAGCCAAGCAGTGCTGCAGCTTGAGTTAGCAACTTTCATTTCTTCCCTTTCAAGTTCAGTTTGTAAAACATCTGTTTACACTTTAGTGCATATAAAAAACTTGTTAACATTTAAGTACTCTTCGACTCTATGTCATCAGCGAAGATCATCGTTTCTGTCTTCTGTTTGTATTCTTCTCCCTCAAATTTAGCAAATTTGTTGTAACATTGAATTACTTTTTTAATATCTTGCACAATATTATCTTCATCTTTGTCAACTCTTCAGCTTCATTTCCTCTTTTCCCACTTTATCAACAGTTTTTACAAATCTACATTATTTCATTACTGATGCCATAAATAAGCCTCAAAATGTAGCTGTATTTCCGTTAAATTTTCGTCAATTAATTTCCCTTCTCTTCAAATTTCCAACGCATTATTCTAACGACATCATCAGTCTACCATAAGGCTGTCTTATCCCCACCCTCCTCTCTCTCTCTCCCACAAATCCCTTGGGTTGCTTGTCAGCCTTTCAGCCACTTCATCGCCGTCAGTTTCACTTACACTTGACAAAAGCTTTCAATTTTCAAATCTTGTCCAGCTCTACTCCTGTCCAGCTGTTGCAAGCCAAATCAATATGATGATCCCCCTGCCACTCCCCCTGTGCTTCCATGGCAACAGCTTTGGCTGCTAGAGGCAATCAAAATATAAACCTGCAGCCGCGTGTTCACAGCCCACTTCCTTTCCCTCCCCCTCCCACTTGCCTTTCACTGCTCCTCTCTTGAGCTTAGCTTTGCCCGCCAGTTGCATTTTTTATTAAAAAGGAGTCGGAACTCGGTCGGAACTGGCAGCAGCTGTTGCGTCTAGCCCCACGTCCTTGCCTGGCTTGGCTTGCCCGGCACGTTTGCCGTTAGCCGTTTGGCGGCGCCTTTCAATGTCTCAACTTACCTGACACTGGAATTCAATTTAGTGCCAATGCCCAGCTCCGTGAGGCAGTGCAGCGTCGTCTCACAGGGGGCGCCGGCCTGCAGCGGGAAGACAACGTGATGGAAGTATCCCTTCTTGCTTGTTGTCCAAGTAACGTGCTCGATTTCAAGCTTGACAAGTAACTCCTCAAGTACCTGGACAATGACAGAGAAAGAAGCAGAGTGAAGCAGAGGAAGCCGAGTGACCTGAGGGGCCTTCGATTATGCATCCTATTGGATTGCCTCGGGGCTTGAGTATAAGCTACAGTCCTGGTTACGATTGCAATCCCTGGCTTAACGCGCAATCATCAATCTCGGCCCGCGCGCATCTTCAACTGGGTCATTATCTGCTCCGCTTGGTTGTCAACTGCGACCGTCATTCATCAAACTCAGCTTGACCACAATTTGGTTGGCCATTTTACAGTCTTGGGCAGCGCCTCTGGTTTTATCCCTGACTCACCCCTGACTCATCTCTGAACCTTCCCCCTTGACTTCTCCTTGCACTCGGCTTTGGTCACGTTTCGCCTGGTTAAGTGCATCCCAGCACACGTCGAGAGCACCCTTGTCCACGTCACAAAGTCGGCTTTAAGTGTTTAGGGGCGTGGCAATGTGCCACCTCTCTCCCCCCCACCCCTGTTTGAACTTACCTTTTCAAGGGGCACCACTAAATTGCGTCCGTCCGTCAGTGGGACAGCCTTCGTTCCGGCACCCGCTCCAGTAAAAGCACCTCTAGCGGCTGCTGCCGCTCCTCCTCCGCCACCTACACCGACGCCGGCTCCAGCGCCTCCCCTCTTGCCAGCTCCCGCTGCGGCTCCCCGCCCCGCAACGGCACCTCGCCCCGGTCCGCCCATGCCGCGTCGATACTTGGGCACATTCTTGTCACGTAATTCAACTTCGAGTCGTAGTATTGCGTTGTTATTTTCCGGAAGATTGATGTTCAGATTATTATTGCCAGCCACGGGATGACCAAGATGCGGTCCCTGCCCAGCGCCCACCCCGCCTGACTCGCCGGCAACCGCATTATTTGAAGTGCCTACAAGTAAATGAAAAGGTGATGTACGCGTCGAAAGAAAAGACTTACGCGAGTGTTGGGATTACCCAGACATTCTTTATATGTTTGTATGTTTGCTTAATAATATGACAGTTCTCTTCAATATGAATCTGCTTTTGGGAAATGAAGTCATTTACTTTGATGTTGCTTGTTACGTTAATTAATTAATTATCTGTTTAATTAATAAGAACCATAACTCAATGCCCTTGATAAGCCTGCAGAAACTAAAAGTTGTCAAAGTATAACAAAGTTCACCCATTTTACAGGTATACCTTTATACATCATGCTCTTTAATATTTAAACTTTAAAAATGTTACTGAAGATTACAACGTCATAAAATTGAAGACCATTTTAACTAAGTATTATTAATGCATCCTATGAGTCTTGACCATCCAACAGCAATTTATGCATACCTTAATTGTGCTGTGTCTGAATTTATATGAAATAGCCTGCGAATTTTCTTTAAAATAAATAAAATATGTCACAAGAAATAATTCTCATAAAAATTTAATCATTTCAATTATTTTTTGACAATATTGTTTCATCTCAATTCCAGTTTGCACTGAGCTTAATCTCCTTAAGGATATTGCATCTTTTTATCTTACTTACATGAGTGAAAAGAATTTCATGCACGAATTAACAGCTAACAAAAACTAGTTTAATAAATTATAAACAACATAAATTAAATGATTTCCATTGCAACAGCATTTTAGGTGCAATCGAAGTATTAAATTCTGTTTCTGGCACAGCTTAAATCCAGATAGTTAGATATTCAAATTGTATTTTAGTATAATTACTTGGCTAAATAACCAATTTAATTTTGCGATATTTATTTAACACCGTAATTTAGTCGATTTATTTAGTAATTAGCGCGAAAACTCGTTCGCTTTTCGCTCGCGCTCTCCCTCCTCGAGTATTTTGCAAATATTTGCCTGCGATTCGCCATTTGTTGCCCTGTTTAAATGGCAATTGACCACTAAGCGCGACCAGCTGCGAATTGCCTTAATTAAATTGATGGCTTAAGTTGGCAAACAGCGATTTTTTTTTTTGACATATTTAACTAGTTAAGCTTTTAGGGCAATTCTATGCGATTTTTTTGTCGAGTGTAATTAACAAAGCTTTGCAGAGACAAGCTCCACTTGTGCTAAATAAATAAATTGGCAGGCAAAAATCAAATCAAAGCCTGCACGAAAACCACACAAAGGATCACAATTTATTATGCCAACACACACACACAGAGTTAGGGGAAGAAAGAGCGAGAGGGAGCGAGACATCGAAATGTTGCATAAATCCCTGCACATTGACAAATGCCAAAATAAAGCTTAAATGTGCTTAGAGGCAACTCTCCTATGAGACAAGTCCTTGTCTGACATAGTTACTAATGCCACAAGTTGAGGTTCCTCTCTCTCTCCCCCAATCTCTCTTTGAGCGGCCACTTGAGAAAGACTGCGCAAATTTGGAGAAACGTTTTCGCATTGAGCCCCGTGATTTATGTGTGGCACCTCGGCCGGGTCTGTTCAATGACTTGACACAAGTATCTACATGTTAAGTTTTTTCTTGCCCAAGTTATGCCCCTAACCTCAGTCTGTCACAGTCCCCCTCCCTCTCACTGTCTCTTTGCCTACTAGCATACTTATTGCCCTTCTTTAGACTCAAAAAAGTCATTTATTTTACTTTGACTTTGACTTCAACTTTGTTCACGCCCAGCACCTTCTCCCCTCCCTTCCCTACACATCCCCCAAGCCATTATCATTATCAGCTTTTGGGGCTACCATGGCGACATAGAAAATTAATGATGATTCTCATCGACGCGTTTTCTTTGCCTTGGCCTTGTTTCACTTTTTCGCTTCACGTGTTTCTTCGTATTTAAATAAATATTTGATTAATAACAACACCACACACATACACACAAAAACACACATGATAAGGCGACATATTTTTGCCGTTCATAAATTATTATGGTATTCGATAGGTTTTTATTGTTGGCATTTGCTTCTTTGATTATGATAAATTAATGGCCAGTTTCCTCTCCCTCCTTAATGACTGTTTATTGGGATAGTTTTTGCAGAATAAATGTCCCCTCAGCATGTCTCAAATTCTTTTTTAATTGTTTGGCAGTTCTCTTTAATTAATAACGAATTAATTGCACAAATCTGTCGGGGTAGAGTATTAATTTCCACTGGCCTCTTTAATTTATTATTTATCATATATTCAGATCTTTGCTTATTTCCGGAATTCATCTGTTGGCACAACCCAAAATATATGTTTATTTTTAAAATACTCCAGAAAGTTGCAACTTGCAACGGAACAAATTGAAATTTGGGGAGGTGCCTGGTAGAATAAATACAAATTAACTTGATGTGCTTAGGCAGGACCAACAAATTTGATTAAGTTGCGCTGCGGGTTGCTTCACTCCTAACTGAAGAAGTTGAGTTCTCTCTCTGGCTCTCTCTCTCTCTCTATGTGTGTCTCAACTTGTTTTCTCATTCCCACATCATGTTTACACATGCTGATGGCCTGAGAGTAAATAAACATGCCACAGCTCTGCTTCCCACACTCCTCTCACTCTCACTCTCTCTCTCACAAACTCCCCTTCGCATTACCTCCCACATGCGAACACTTAACCCAACTCAGTCTGCCCCTCTCCCTCTTGTATCTGCCAACTCTCGGGCTAATTAAAATTTAATATTCAATTTTTAGACACCGAGCTCTTTAAACGAGCGAGAGTGACTGTACTACGTGTATGTGTGTGGGTGTGTGCTGTGGGCAACATATTCGTGGCATGCTTTTAGGCGCGGCGAACAGTTTTACACTTTTACGATGTCATAAAATAATTAATAACGCCACTAAACAACATAATTACGCGCAGTCCGCCACAACATTCTGCAACATGTAGCAACATGAACGGGTGCGAGAGGCGCCAGGCAAGCGCAATTTGTAACTTTCTATTTAATTAGCACGCGGCGCCTATTTTCAAATTCTTCCCCACCCCTGTGTAAAATTGCCTCCCACTTACCGAAGATCAACTCACGCTCGAAGTTTGCCGTGGGCACGACGATTAGGAAGACAACTCCGGGCATTTTGTAGTTGAGTTACCGTTGCCCTTGTTGCCTCGTTGCTGTTGCCGTTGCCGTTACCGTTATTCGTTACCCCTTCGGAAAGCTGTGAATGGCAAAAGGCAGAAAAGTGGCCATTTTAGTATACAAATGACTTGAGTGGGTGAGGGAAGCTAGACAGAGTAGAATAAAGCAGGTGTAAGAGAACGAGAATGCAAAGTAAATGAATACAGAGTTGTTTTTTGTTGAGGCACATCGGTAAGGCGCCCGAAAGTCGACTAGACCGGAAACTTCTCAAGTTTCTTGGACCGAAAAATGGTCAACACTTTCCCAAGGTGCTGCCAAGTGAGGGTTTCTAAAGAGATTAATATATGAGATAAGGTGAACAAATTTAAAACTTAATTTACTTATAATTTTTTTAAATATTTATCTTATGGAGAACTGAAAACATTTGATCTAAATACACTGGATGAGTCTTCTTCAAATCTTCCTTTTGGTAATTTTCATTCTTGCAATGTTGTGTTCTATAAGTTATAAAGTTGCCAAATAATTATTAAATTATGTATATTTTATTTTATGTTGAAGAAAATCGTAAAAGTCGGCCACGTGTTGTTCACCAACAAAATTCACTTCAAACGTTACTTGACCGTAAGCAAAAAGACTTGCGAAGTAATTTTCCTGCATTCCACTCAGAGAATACTGAGGGAAAATGGCAAATATCTTAATTAAAATAGCCGCCGTTTGTATTTAAAAATGCATTTTATGTTCTCTCTGCGCAGTTCTCATTCTCCACTCTTCTCTTAATTATTTAACTTGGCATATTTTCATTGGTAATTTCCCTTATCGCTGCAGAAAAGCAAAGCTCTCTGCCGGCAGCATACGGAAAGCGAAGCCTTCAAGATTTTCCGCGTTCTCTCTCATGTTGAAATTAAAATGCCATTAGCACAGAGTTGAGATAAACGGATGATACGGACCGACGGCAGTCACTGCCAAAGGAAGAGGGAAAGGGCTGGAGGTGAAGTACAGATGCGCTTCTATCTGCGGTTAAGCGAGTTAACATTCTGCACGTGCTTGTGTGCGAGAGAGATAACGAGAGAATGAGTTTGAGTATAAAAAAGGTGTGTGAGTGTGTGTGGTCCGAGCAGGATGCCGTATCTGATTAACAGGGATGACTATGTGCTAATTATATTTGTAAGATCGGCAGCTGAATGAATTTTTCAGATTCAATTGTGGAAATTTAATTTTAAAATTAATGTTTAAATTGGATTAAAAATAAAAATGTAAAGCAATCTCTGTTCTGATGCTTAAATTCTTTAATATTACATAGAGAACTAGCTAACATTCTGATAACATTAAAACGAATATAACATATGCGCGACATATGTAACTGAAAACTGTATAGTAACATTATTTCGATTTTGCAGTAAACCTTCCATTAACATAACTCTATTATAGTAAGGCTAACATTTCATAGCTTGCTGTTATTGTTTACATTTGAAGTGCCCAATCTCAATAATTCACCATTTTGAATACTTGAATAGTTTGAGTGCCAATTTGGTTCGCCCTGCTGATCGTCAATTTAATTTGAGAGCCTCATTGCGGCTATTTGCCAAACTTGGCCGTCATGCTGTGCAAAGTTTTGAGCAAACAATCTGCTTATTTCATTTGCCACACTTTTAGTTAAAGCATTTCGCAACCCAACAACCGGCGAAGAAACCTTCTGCCTGCCAGGAACGACGACTTCTGAAACAGGAGCAGCCTGTTCTGTTTGGTTGAAGCTCGTCGGCACCTCCTCGTTCTGTAAACTTTTGACGCCACTCTTTAGCACATTGACTGTTGCACATTTTTTCGTTCGCTCTCCACTCGTCCAAGTTTTGCACTTTGCGGAATATTTATTAAAAAGAAAAGACTAAAAAAATGAGCAAAACAAAACAAAAGGAGAATATGCACAGTGGCAAACCAGCAGGAACAATAAAAACAACAACAAATTCTGTTATATTAACCAAAAATATTTGTTTTCCTTCGCGTTGCCCTCGTTGTTTGTGTAGCTGTTGTATTCTTTCTTTGCGCAATACCCTGTATTTTCTGTTAATTAAAGCAGTTGGACAATAATAAAAAGTGAACATTCCAAAAATAGTTGTTCTTAATTTGATTCTGAGTTAAGATAAGCTTAAAGGTCTTCCAATTTTTGTATTTAATAAGAAATTGATTTATACATATTGTTTTATTATCTTATTTATAAAATTCATAAGCCTATACACAAAATTCACATCATTCTAGCTTGTAAGGTGTTCTCTAGTCGACCAACCCGTCTTAATGTCAATTTAGTTTTCTCTTATTGGGGTGCACTTTTTTGATTAATTCCGTCACCAGATATTTGCATAAGTTGAGTGAAGTTTGGCCACGTCGGCAACATTGAGGGTCGCTTGTGAAAGGCAAAATGAAAGAAACACAGAAACTGGGAAACTACAAAAATTGGGTAATGGGAAAAGCGGGAATGGCGGGCCCGGAACCATAGCAGGCTTTGCTTTACACTTCAGTTTCGCACTTTTTTTTCGCTCTCCCTTGCATTGTTGATATTTGCCAGCTCCGGCGATGAGAACACCCAAGCGCTAATTTGTTCCAAGAACCAAGCTCCTGTTATTTTCCAAGTCTGCATCTCTCTGTCTCTGTCTACCTTCATGCCTCTGTGGCTCACTTACTCTCACTAATTAGAGAAACAAAATTGCATTACTTTTGCACTTGTGCTATAAAATTACAAAGTTCACAAAGCAGAAAAGAAAAAAAATGTTATGTGTACTATAACAGTAGTTTATATAAGCCGAAAAGCCAAGCAAGAGAGACAGAGCAAGCGATAGCGAGAAACTGAGAATGCAATTCAAGTGCCTTCAGGGCTGCCGGGCACGTCGCGAAGGCGTGAACAAAAATATTGTAATAACTACCGATAAGAGGCTGATTGCCGCCACGTCTTTTATAGTTTCTAGTTTCAACCCTTCTGCCCACCACCTTCCCCTGCCCTTTCACTTGTCACGCCTCTGTTTTTCTTGCAGCCCACTGCTTGCACATCTCCAGAATCGAATGAAGTTGGGTAGAGGGCAGTCAAGGCAATTTCACTTGTGTTGTCAGCTTTGATTTTACGCTCTGCTACTTGTTTCAGTATCTTGCGTACCCTGTAAATTCGGAGTATGATGAATGAAGATATAGACTGTCAGAGAAATATTAACACAAAACAAATGATTTTTTATGTTTGGTACCAAAATAAATTATTATTCATTGAACTAGATATTCTGCTAATAAATTTTATATTTTCTTTAATTATGTAATATATTTCCTAGGATATTTTATAGTCCAGCTTAGTTTAATTATTCCGGGTTACTTGTGTTTTTGGCATCTGCCACATTTTCCAATGCTTTAATGTTGTGTTAATTAAAAGCGCTAATTGGCCGAGACTGTGTGCAAGTTTTCGCGTGTATGTGTGGGTGGTAACTAGTGTGAATTTAAGTTGGTAATTTCACACAAAAGTTTTAAAGTTCTAGAACTTGTAGGTAAACTTTTTGCTGTAAGTCTGCACATGCATACAAAATGAGGCCTTAAAGTTCTACTTATTTTGTGCTCTACCCTTTCTCTCTCCTCACTTGTCTGTTTTCACTTTTATAAATATTATTTAAGCTATGATTAAAATCAACTTTACTTAATAAGTAAAATTATAAATGTAAATTGTAAAATAAGATTGAAATGCCAATGAAAATACTAATAAAAGATTTCAAAGACTTTCTTAGACTGAGAAAGAAATTTCTATTAAAGTTAAAGGGTACCCGCCTAGCTAAAGTTAACCTTTCCTTTCTATGGCTGACAATAAATGTCTTTATTCCGGATTTTTTCGTGCAGAAGTTTGCACAGTTTAGTCCTTCCGACTAAAAATAGTTTAGCTTGTAGCTTTTGTGTTCGCCGTCTCTGTCCTTTACGGACCAAGAGCATTTTTCCTCATTCCGTATTAGTTTTAAGTTTTCGTTTTCTTTTTCTTCTTGCTCGTGTTCCGTCTCTTTCTTTTTCTGGGGGAAAATGCCTCAAATTGCATTTCAGTTGGCTTTCGGGTCTGTCTATGCATCTCTCTCCATCTGTCCGCTTTATGCTGCTCCGGTGGCAAATGAAGCGTTGCCATATTGGCCAAAAAGTTGCTCTGTTAACGGTATTCCTAATGACAGTTGCCAGCTTAAAGGCAACTTGTGAGTATTTTCGGCAAATTCCATCTCTCTTTATAGCCTGTCGCTGTCGCAGACGCTGTCGGAAAAGTCGTTGACTTCAAAAGCCTGCGCCATGCGAAAGAAATAGCTCAATAATATTAATATTTAAGTAGAGACTTGTTTCGGCTGTTCTCTTCTACATTGTCGTTGTTGTAGTTGGTGCTTAGCAAGCACTGCATAAGTCAGGGAGGAGAGGGGATTAAAAAACTTGCGACCAGGGCAGGCAACGACCCTCAAAATGGGAGCAAGCGGACGGGGACCAACACGGCAGAACGGCCAAAGGACTTTAACATAATGCATAATCATTTAAATAAGGATAAGCCAAGTCACACCGCACCCCTCCTGTACCCCTGTACCCACATTATGCGACACGGCGTTGCAACAAGGCACCAGGAAAAAAGCCACTCCATAGAATATGTCGAAAAGTTTTGCTAGGCAAAGGCGAAATTGCATTTGGTAGCCAATTTCAGTGGGCAAGGAAAAAACTTTCGACTTTAAGTTGGCCAGATAAGAAGAAGGCAGCCAAAAGAAACCGAGGGAAGCTCTAAAAGAAGACTTTAAGTGCTCCCCAGTGTGCAGGGACACTCTCCACATTTCATAACTGTACCATGGAGTGTGCATATCCTGTGCTAAGCAAACAGAGAGAAGATTGAAATGCTGCCGAACTAAGCCAACCGAGATGTGGACACATTTTAAAAGAAGATTGAGAATAATGTAGAATAAATAAATACTAGTTAAAAGTGCTTTGGACTTCTTACAGGGACTAGAATTTCTAGTTAAATAAACATTCTACTTCGCTTACAAGTTCCACACACTCTACTTAGGGTATCCCACTAGCCTGGCATAGTTAGTGCATGGTATTTTAGCAACTTTTTACCTTTCGCCGTGACATTGTATTCCTTATACTTTTATGCGTGCCCAATGCTCGATGGGGCTATTCACGGGAATAAATTATCATTCATTTGGCATGGCAACTTGGGTTGCCTTTGCAGTAGGTTTTGCTCGGGTACGGTTGGGTTCGGTACGGTTTGGTTGGGTAATAAAAATCAATGTGATGTGCTCACAAATCGAACTGCTTTCGATTTGCCCTAATAGGCTGTCCGAGTGCTTAGCATTCTATTCTTAGATATATCAATTTATCAATAATAAACGAGGTTTTATATTCGGGTTGTGTTCTCTTTTCCCTGCAGCTGACGCGCGTGCTGAGGAACTTTAACATCACGAAGATAAGTGATCTTGAACTGATCTCAAATACCACCGATCGTCTGGACATCACATTCCATTTCTTTGGCATCAAAGGTGACTCGCAGCGCATTCGCGACGTCATTACGCGCATGGTCGAGCGAGGGCGGATTGGTAACTTTACGCTAGTTTCGAATTATCATCACTTTGACGAGAATCCACCGTTGAATATGCTGGTGAGTAAGAATTGGAGAAATACTTTCCTATGACTCATACGTACTGTTGCCGGACTAAAAAATGAATGACAACTCTTGATATGCCTGTCAAACAATCAGTTTTTTAAATTAGTCGGCTTTAGTTCCCCTTTATTCATATTCTCTCACGGCAAACAATTAATTTGCAATTACAAAAAACACAGCTGGCACTCATCAATTCGACACATTTTAAAAATTTATAACGCGCGAAGCATGTGCCGGGTAGCAATCAATCGAAGCACTTTATCATTGATTTCTGCACTCGGACTTCTTATATACCACGTACTCCAAATACCCTGCCTAAAAAGGATATACTCATTTTGTGGTACACATAATAAGAAATCTACAAAGAGTCCTTCAAGCAATATTGAAGTTTGTTTTGATCTACTTCACACCATTTTATCTCATCTGTTTAATTGAGAATCCTCCCATCCGTCTGTTATTGAGACTAAACTTCATTCATATTTCATTGTGATTATCTTGCACATTTCATTCTGTACGACAGCGACCGAGGGTAACAAGTATTCGGTTTAGCTGGTCCATTTACCTGCTATTAATAAAATGGAGACCACTAAAGGGGGAAAGGCAGGTGAAATTATTATGTGTACGACGGTAAAATAGATGTCCGCGTTCGGCTTTTATTTCCGCAATAAATTAAACATTAATTTATTTACTGTTGCCACACACGTGTGCCAATAACAATAGAGGGGCAAGGGAGGGGCAGGACAAATGGCAAATGGACGGGCAAGTGCAATGTTAATAAATATGCACATAAATATGTCAACAATGCGGCACTTGGCACTTGGCACTTGCCACTTGGCAACGAGAATAATTATTTATTAATTGTGGCAAGCAGACGAACAATCGGGCTCATCAGGGGGTCGCAAGACAGACGTAGCATAGCTGGCGCTGTCTGCAATTAAGTTGCATTAACATAACCGACATGCCGGAAACCTCAAAGCGCGTCTCATCCCCTTTCAGTCGCGACGCTTGACAGGAGTCGAGGGAGCGTAACCCTCAAACGCCTCCGACTGGACATCTAATTAGTGTATATTGTCTGCCGCACTTACTTCACTCCCGCCTGCTCTCTCTCTTCTTCGTTACAGGACCTTAACGTCAATCAACCGCAGGCAGCAGTGCGCGAGGATAGCGAATTCATCATATCCTGCACGGCCCAGGGCTCATCACGCATGCACTTCCAGTGGTTCAAAGACGGTGCCCCTGTTAACGCAACCAAAGCAACGAGGTAAGTCCAACCTGGGTCACATTTAAATAAAGAGGGATAAGAAATGGGTCCTACGGGGTAGCCTTTAATGGGGATCACAGAGGGCCACAGCTGCCTATCCCAGTTGGCCACTCATATGGAAAACTATAAAACAAATGCTGACAAAAGTCAGTCGACTACAACATACCCTGTTACAGCAAGATTACAAAATAAGCTTAAACAGTATTGTTCACATATTGGAAACCCTAACAAGACGATGACCTGTACTAAAATAATTAAACATATTTTCACTTACACTACACACCTAATTAGCCCTGTAAATGTTCATCCAACTACCCTTATATTCAAGAATAGTTACTTAACTAAAACAGTTAATTTTACAGAGTATTCTCACTGACACGCTTCTGCTTAGCTGAAAAATTTTATTAAAATGAAATAAAATCGAAAAGATTTCACATGAAAAAACGAAAAACTGAAACTGTTACATCAACGTGACATAAGCGAGGGCGGCAAACATGTTTTTCACTCATATGCTATGATAAAGGGGGGCTGCTGGGAGGGAGTGGTGCTTTCCAGGACAAGTGTTCAATTTGACTTTATGACTTTTACACATCAATAAACATGACATAAAAAGCCAGGGAGAATAAAAATGAAACGGCCAAAAAGGATAAATAAGTCAGGGCAAAGATAAAGATTTGTCAGAGAAGCGTCACAAGTCCGCGCGCATTTCCTCAGTGTAAGTGGGAGTGAGAAGCAGAGGGAGAGAGAGAGAGGGAGTGAGTGAGGGAAAAGAGGAGAGCAAGGGTGCTGGTCCAGCCTAACCGCAGTCAGCCAAGGCAAATGATTGATCATAAACTCGAGAATGGGGCAGCCAGAGCACATCTGTGGGGCACTCACAAACACACACATGCATCACTGACACGCAGACACAAGAACTCACATATACCGACAAATACAAGCACACAGCTCATGCGAGTGTAAAACTAGATTCACAAAAACCTTTGTGCCGATGCCCTTCCAGCAGTCTTACTCTTCTCCTGTCTTCCCCTTCACCACCCACCCACTCTCCACCCCTCGCCCACACTTGGCTCATCTGTTTTGCGGCGTATTACATAAAAAGCATATGGCCGTAACTAACGAGGGGTTGTTACTTAGACGAATTCCCGACTCTCTCGTCTGCTTGCGACTATTCGCTGAGCCTTTGCCCTCTTTCAATGGAGAACTTCTAGGGGGCGCTGCCAGGGGCTTAGCTTTAGCCGCAACTAACGGGCCATATAGCCTTGACAATTCACCCCACTCGCAGAGCTGATGAAGAGGGGGCAAGCGTGCGGTAGCATAACAAACGGATTTAAGCGTGGTGCGAGTTGTCGCGCGCTTGCTTTATAAAAGAATAAGGATTTATAAAGAAAAATTCATAAAACGGAATTCAAATGAAAGGAAATAAAGTCAACAGTTGTTCAGTTAAGTTTCGACAATATTATATATAATATTATTTAAATATAATTGATGAAATGTTTCCCCTTTATGATTAAGCAATAATGACAGCTATTTTCAAAGATGTTTTGTCACATTTTAGGCATGAGAGCTTTTACAAAGTGAATGAAATTATAGTGTTGCCACAAATTACATTCATCATTCTGTAAAAAATCACAGCAAGCCTAAAACGATTTTCATTTCCTGCCGCAAAAATTTCCTGGGCTCAGCTGAAATCAATTTGGAAGCAGCCTTTGAGGGTTGCCCGTGCCTGGCCCTCGCTCTTCTTCTCCTCCTTTTTCTGCCTCTCTATTAATAGCAGCTTGTGATTATCGCAGGCGAGTACTACACGTGCTCGCCTTCGGGATCCCCCTCGTCACGCATTGATGCGTGAGTAATCATCGCTGTAGTGGGAGAACCACAAACACATGTTCCAACAACGGGTGCAAAATATAAGTAAATATTTTAACTAGGGTGAAGTGAAGTCATTCATTTGGACATTTACTAACTTCGCATTACACAACCGACTAAACATCGCAAGCTGAGCAGAGGAGTGAGAGAGTGAGAATGAGAAAGAGAAAGAGAAGGGAAGCAGTGAGCAATGTCCGATTGTCCGAGTCGAAGGGGCCACTCGTTAGTTGGCTGACTTGACTTTTGCGTACTAAAATAACCGGAAATAAGTGAATTTGTAATGCATGATTTCACTTGGTTTGGTCCAGAGAGGAGAGAGTGGGGGGAGGAGGAAAGAGACGGCAGGAGACTGCGACTAGACGAGCTGTTTTGCATACCTGTTTAGCGCGAAAGCTGCCCAATTCTGTAGCAGCTTCAGTCAGGTAATTAATGCAATTGCTTTCCAATCACGTCTCAGCTATCACAACTCTGATTAACATAGTAAACCCAGCGATAGTTTCCCCCTCCCCTCGTGCCTTAACCTCCACAGCAGGCTGCCATTAATTGCCTGTTTAACCCGCATGGGGAGACGGTGATTGGGTCCCTTATCAAGTGTTGCAAGCGCTGTTTATTCAGCAATTACCGCCAGGGTTGCCAACGCCGTTTAATAAATATTATTGTGTAAGGTAACCAGATACTTATGGCAGGAATTAACATGTATCTTTATTCATTGATTTCGAATCATTACACTCACTTAGCTGCTTAGTTGGTATATTGAACCCTAATCTCCCTCGGTTGGAGTGCAAATAGCTCAGTTGAATGGATTCATTATAGCACTGACTGTTCACTAAGTATATTCACTTCACTTTAACACAATTTTCGTAACCCGCGAAGCTGATGTGCTCAGTTTAACTAACCGCCGCAGACTGAAGCGTAGTTTGTGATGCGAATTCGCTCGAAAGATCTCATTTGAAATGATCTCAAGTCTACATAGTTCTCTTAGATATTTATCGCAATTCTATGATAACTTCGGAATCACGTGTCGGTTTCTGCAGGCGTGAGAATTGACAGGTTTTTTAGACAAATAGAAACAGGTATTTTCTCTGCTGTTCCGGTTTCTTTTCAACTAACTCTTTCTAACAATTGTAACAACTATTATTAAATCGCTTACTTTAGCTCTTACTCTTCTGCTTCACAACCTCTTGCTTTCTTTTCTCCTAATGAACTTAATTGAACTGTTTTTGCTCTTTGTGAAACTTTTGTCCCTCGTTTAACTTTCGGACAAACCCTTCAACGTCATTTAACTTCCTGTTCCGTGAGCCATCTTATAAAAACAATCCAGCTTCCCCCCTCTACTCTTTAGTTTCTTTCGGGTTGACAATGGTCTGTCACTTGGCTGTGTCAAGCTGTAGTCACTTTTCGCTTGTTTGCCGCTAAATTTGTCAAACTCTGCAGCTAACAACAGTAAATTCAATTTTGCAACCAAGTTGGGACGTTCTCTGACCCCCAGCACGCTATATATGTATGTATATGTATATCGTTATATAAAAAAAAATATACTATATACTTCGTTATTTTACAAATTGGCTTGACTTTGGGACAACATAGCGCAGCAAATATACCAGCGGCAACAACAGTGCAGCAAATATCTCTTGACAACGCGAAAAGAGTGCAATGTAACGCTTTCTTTTTTTGTGTAGTGGAATCCTTAATATTTCCTTTGATAAGTAATACACAGGGTGTTCTTGATAAGTGAAATTTCAAGTCAAAATTTATATTGCAAATTCATTTCGATATTTTTTTGATTATATGATATTCGTGATTCTTGTGGTAAATCTTCTTCATTTAAATACTTTAACATTCCCTCTGAAACCAATTCTCATGGCACGACGGTACCCTGTATTATTGGTCCCAGTACAATTGTGTTTATTCTTCTCATATGAGCGACGTGCCGAATGGGGGTCACGATTTTCATAAGTAGTTCATTTATCCCAATGCGTAAAGAGAGCAAGAAAAGGATAGATAGAGTGTGAGAGAGAGAAGAAAATAAAGTGGCGACCATTGCAGACAAGTTGGCTGTTGTCTGAGGCGACAATGCCACAATTAGTTGCATAAAATCGTCAACGCAACTTCATAATGTTATTGAAGCATTATCGCATAACTGTTTTTGCTTCCTTCTCTTTTCATTCCTCCGGCTCTCATTCCCTTCCTCTGTGTTGCCTTGCTGGCGCCGTTTGTGCATAAAAATAGATGCAACCCTTGCAGTAGCACAAAAATATTGATCAAACAATTTGACTTGGGGTCGCTCTACTTATTCCCAAATGGCACAGTGTGGCAAATAAAGAAAACGTAACCAAAATATATATTTATATAAGAAAACTTCCAATATCCCCACTAAATCAACTCAGTGAATGAAAACCATAGCATACTTTTTTGGGTTTGGCTTGAATTTCAAACAACTTGTCCACTGTGCACTGCACCTTGGCTAAATTTATGCGTGACGGGGGAAGCTTGCGATATTTATGCGGGCCATTGGAATGATTTGGCAAATGGCAGCTGCCACAGTTGCTACCTGGCCCAGGCACGGGTACAGTCGAGTTTACCCCAGACGGTACGGTGCGCATATCTTGAGGCAGGCAGGAGGCGAGTCACATCTAGTTAGCCAGTTTAGCTAGCCAGTTAGCCTGGTTAGTTAGTTAGTAAGAGTCGAGCAGGGACAACGGTTTTTTTGGCGCCCCAAGCCAAAAAGCAACGCGTTTGCTCCGTGTGCAACGAAACAGCACAAGAAACACACACACACGAACACACATATAGACACACCCAACAGTAGCAAAGGAAAACCCTGAGCCATGCCCATACACTGGGACTGGGACTGGGAGCACGAGCACGAGCACGGCGGTGCCCATTACCATTGGCCACCGCGAAGGCATTGGTCAGCGGGCGAGCCGCGATGTCGGCAGCGCAGGTATTATTTGTCGCACGAGATGGACGTGTGTGCGCGGGAGTTCCATCTGCGAGTGGACGACAGCGCGTGGTGCCACGGCTCGTGCCTGGTGGGGCGCGTGGTCATCGAGACGGGCAACGAGGCAGACTCGCTGGGCCGTGGCACCTTCAAGGTGGTGCTGGACGTGCATCACTTTCAGCTGGCCGAGCTGACTGTGAAGGCCAAGAACAGCGACACGATCTGTGTGGAGGGCAAGCAGGCAGACGATCGGGCCGAGCAGGGTCAACTGTGCATAACGCGTGAGTTCACACGCTGCTACAAGCTGCCGCGCCACTACGATGCCACACTGGCGCGTGCCACATTCTCGGCAGACGGCATACTCATGGTGACGGTGCCAGCACCACCCAAACTGGACGATGTGGAGCGTGTGGTGGACATTGAGCCCACCGGGAACTACTTTGGCAGCATCTCCGATCCCAGTGCGGCCAAGGCCATTGAGCAAGCAGCCGCAGGGGAGGCGGACGATGCCGGTGATGGTGGCCAGGCGAATCCTGCTGGCACAGCGACGGACAAATGAAGCTGGCGACGTCTGGCGGTTGCGCGCAACTGGAAGGGTTGCTTCTCAGGGCGCGACTGGAAGCGACGTCTTCTGGGGCGCGTCAAGGCCGTCAGAGGCAGTCGTACGGCTTGAAAGAAGCTAAAAGAGAAAGAGACAGAGAAAGGCAGAGTATGCATGTCTGCAGCGTAGATGGCAGCCCTGGCAAAGCCTAGGCACACACACACACTCCCACACACACTGATATAATTAATAATCTCAATTATCGCGTAGCTTAATTGTTAATTGCGTTAATTAGCTGCCGTTGCGAACACCTAGTGAAATTGTTGAAAACGTTATCAAATATGGCCCTAGAATCGTTAACTATAACTCAACTGTATCTAGTTCCTAAGGTTTTATGTCTTGCTATATGGATTTCACTTAATGCCAATAAAGGACTTTATCATGAACACACACCAAAAGCAGGGCTTATAATGGGAACTAGCTTTAATAATATACAAACTTCAATTGGAATTAACTGTATTCCATACTTTCCTTAAGTTCCCTATAAATAATGTTCTATCTACCTCACCCTACTCCACAAATGTTTCTCACTTGCACATTCTTTCCTCATTTGGCACCTTCATTTACGCTTCTTCCTTGTGACACTCGACAACCCTGTCACGTGCCATTTGATTAGCGTCAAATTTGAATAAAATTCACTAACACCTAAAGCCGTCGCCCGCAGGCAAACAGACCCCGCTGCTGTCCCTATATTCCTTCCTATTTTCCTCCCATTTATCCCTCTTCCCTCTATCATTGTCCTTACGCACATCAATAAAAATGGAAAAGTCGGCAAAGGCAGCTGCTTGTCAGCAAAAAAATAAAAACGAAAGAAAATGCTGCTGCAGGTTTGACCTAAACGAAGAAAAAAGGCAACAAACAAAAAAAAATGGAGCATGATAACAATAACAAAATCCATAGTATGACAGCAATATGCCTGAAGGGACGAGGCATGGAAGGGCGGCAAGTCAAATAGGGGAAACTGCAAAGCAGTCGGGGCAGCTGCTGCTTGCCTGAAATTTGTGGGGCGTTCGCTATTTACGGCATATGGTTGTAGTTTTTTTGGTAACCAGAAATTCGATTCCGGATTGTCACTTTAACGTGTTGCCCAGAACTGTTAGTTAAAGTCTTTCTGCTAAAGAACTGTTACAGATAAAGGTTTGCAGTCTGTTAAGTAACAGAGTATTAAATTAGCTTTGCGCTGTTGTTTAATGATATGTCTGTTAATGTTTCTATGTTACTGTATCTGTTAAGCAAATGTTAAAGTTAACATTTTTAAGTGCAGCAGGCTGTTAAGTCTTCTATAACACAAAGATCATCTTTAACAGACCAACACACGCTCGTTTGTATGTAGAAAGGTTAAAGTTCGCACTCTCCCGTCGCACTCCACAGCACACTCTGTTAAAGTTCAATTTGGCTGTGGGTTGGGTCAGTAAAAAGCCAATCAAGCCCTTTGGCCGAGGATACCGCGTATAGGGAGAGGGTTCCACGTTCCGCAAGGCATTGAAAGCGCCTAGTTTTGTGCAATTCTTGTCTCTGCTTTCGCTTTGGCAATTTAGTTGTTGAGACACGTTTTCTTGTTACGATTGTAATGAAATTTGTTACAACTTCAAGTGAATTGTGCGCCCAAAAATGCCAGAAAAACAAGAAAAAAGCGCTGCGTTGGCGTCGGCAACAGCGTCACGCAAAGGGACAACGACTGTAAGAGCGTCGCGTACTTTGTCATCGTTTTATTTTTATGCCTAGTTGCGTTTAATAAAGTTTTTATATGCCAAAAGGACAGACATAGGCCCAAATACATTTATATGTATGTTTGTATGTGTATACATATGTGTCTTAATGTGCATGCCTGGGCAGCACTCGTAGAGCATATCGTATTTCTAATCAAGTTACGATTATCCCGACCTGCAGCCGCTTAATGCATTACTCGGCTAACGGCCCGTAACATATTTATTCATATTTACGAGCCTCGTCGCAGGGGAACGCATAAAACATTCAACAGCAAAGTAACTTCACAATTTCAATTTCCCACTCGGGAGCAAAGAAGAATCCCTCCTCCACAAGTATATCCGGATCTCGGGGTAAACACCTACGCGTCGGTTTTATGAACTCATAAAACCGTTTGCGATGGATTTGTATTTCGCAGCCCGAAGGCTTTTGCGGTGTCCGCTCACATAAAAATCCAATCCCCTCTCCAACTCCTACTCGCCAAAAGAGAGAGAGAGAAAGAGAGAGAGAGCGAGTTTGTAAGAGAGGAAAAGAGATAGATCACTCTGGGCTGTTGTTGTTTTGTTTTTTACGGTCCTACCACAACATATACACACATATGTGCACCATTATTTGTTTGTGGCCAAGAAATCTAATTTTTCATATGTTTGCTCGGTTTATTCGATTGTAAAATGTTAACTATCTGGCAACCCTGCTTAAGGCAGTTCAAAAGACTCACAAACAGACATATTTTCCTTTATGTAAGAGCACAAAATATTCTTAGGTTCTTGCAGCTTAACCTTCATGAAATGGGCCAATGCATTTCGAGTTTCTTGGAATTTCTACAAAATATTTCCTCAACTTTTGATAATTATTAAAATAAATACTGATCAGCAGTACTATATTTTAAATCATATGCCAGCTAGTACTACAAATGTTAATAACATAAAGTTAAATAACAATTGAAAAACACTACAGGATTCTAGCGAAAGAGGTCTGCATAATATACAGCTGAGTGGTATGAGGTTATGCACGTCCAATTGATATGCGATGGGGCATTTCAAATGCTTCACTCATCCCTATGACCAAATGGGATTTTATGAACTGTTCTCTGCAGTTACCAAAAATCACAGCAGCTGTGAAAAGTGCACAAATTTCCAAATGGTTTTGCCAGAATCCAAGGACAAAAGAGCATCTCGGCACGTGTTACTAAAACTGTAAGCAGCCGCACAAATTCTCATACACCCACACACACACATAAAATATATAGAACCACATACACATAGGTTAACGCACACACGCAGAGCAAATGCCAATGCAGTTATCGTTGGCGCTGCCTCAACAGTTGTTGCAAGTTTTCAAATGCAGTTTGAAAGCAGCAGACCAGCAGCAGCAACAACAACAAATTGAATGTAAAATACAATCGAATGCAGTCGACTTCAGGCTACCCTACTCCAAAGTAACTTCTTGGCATGGTTAATGTGGTAACACATAATCTTTTTTATAAAAGCAATGACTTGATTGACGTCTTGGTACATTTCCAGGATCAATATCAATGTTGCTTTGGCTGGTCTATTGTAAACTTAACATGCCCTCTCTCCGCTTGTTTCAATTGCTGTAGGGTATTAAAATGCAACAGCCGCTGAAGCGCTGTAAATGGTTTTTCTGCTAGAGATGTGCACTTATTACAATAGTTGAAATCTGTTTGTTGAAAAGAATTTATCGAATCGATTACAAAACAATATATTTAAACAGGCAGATATCTGTTAAACTGTTACAGACAGCTGTTATACATACTGTTAATGTGAAATACTTTAAATTTAAATGTTATTTAACATTTGCAATATTAACAGCCGTGAGCAAGAAGAGGTCGGCTGCAGTGGGAGCACAACAGTCAGCATGCTCTCTCCTTTACACCCAAACTCCTGTTTTGCTTGTGGCTGTTGCAAACTGGTCTGAGTGTGATGAGATCAGCTGCAATCGGAGAGCATTATTAAGCACGCGTCAGTGCCCATGCTCACGTGCTCCTCTCTATCGCTGGTGGCTGCTGTTAACTGTTGACGCTGCGGCTGCTGTTGTTCGCTTTATCATTGCAGGGCTGGCGAATGGGAAAGAGAGCATGTGTGGGAGAGGCAGAAAGAGTGCGTGCGTGTGTGTGTGCGTATGCGTTTGCGTGTTTGCGCAGCAGTTTAGTGCTCTGTAATTGTATTAGTCAAGGCAGTAACCAGCGCTCTACAGCGCTAAGACTGCCGGCATCCTCTGCCTGTGCCTGTGCTTCATAGCCAAAGCCGAAGCTCTCTTGTTGTGCTCATTGTTGTTGCACTTGTTATTCTCGTTGTTGTTGTTAGTGGTGGTGGTGGTGGTGCTGCTGCTGCTCATTTGCTGTAAACGAGCAGCGAGCTTTGCTATTTTTGCGGTTGCTGGCGCTGCACATGCGACTCCTGTGCTGGCGCTGCATTTAAGCGCCACGCACTTCCTGCACAGAATGTTATTACTTCCGTTGCCTTTTAATTGATTTTGAAGGTGCGTCGCAACTGGCGAAATCTTGCGCCGTTGGCCATTAGCAAATTGTAGGTTAAGTGCTTTGTATGCTCGCCAAATGCTCCGCCACGCCTCCATTAATCCAACCCCCAGCTGGGCCACCTCCCACTTGGCTATTTGCAATTTCGACCGATGCACCTTGCAGCTCCATGTTAGCTCAATCGGCCGCTTGTGGTTTTTCGAGGGGACCCCTTCCTGTTTAAACCGCACTTTCGTTTCGTGCGGCTTTCCAGCTACGTTTTTCCAATGTTATGAAGCTGTTATCCTTGCTATCCTTGGGCTGTGCCGACGTTATCCATGCGTAAAAGTTATTAGTGGAAACCTGCTCCGCACTCTCAATGCACTGCACAAACAACCAGCACCGACTCTCCACTCCACTAAGCTTGCGGCCACACTGACAGGATAAGCCGTGAAGGGAGCAGGCACTAGAAGCGTGGGTAGAGGGGAAGGGGGTGCGCGGGAGGTGCCTGTTTGTTTGCTACCAAAAACCTCAAACAGCACTTAAGTTGTTGCCAACTGCAAGAGTTTTGGTTTTTGGTTTCGGCTTTCGTTCCGGGATTGCCAAAGTGCTCAAGTGGGCCAGCGAGGTGAGCGGGTGGAGGGTGCAGCTGAATGCACGTGGGCGCTGCTCAGCATATTTTAATTATTTACCTTGATTGCAGCTTTATCAAATGCTTATGAGTGCAACTTTTGCCAGGCGAATCCGTCGTTAGGTGAATTGAGAGGGAGATAGATAGAAAGAAGGAGAGGAAATAGAGATATAGAGAGATGGATAGACAGATAGAAAGATAGATTTATAGATTAAAAGACATGAAGAAAGGAAGCTAATGAGAGGCAGAACCTTTTCATATTGTTTCTTACTTCCTTCCACCTCCCATTCACTGTAAACGATCTCATAGCATTAATCTTATAAATGTGTCTATCATTTGCACCATAATGATGATGATGTCTGCTCCATGGGTGGATCGTGTAACTAGCTAACCGTGAAACCAAATAGCCAACCCTCTAACAGTGTGACCCATTTAGGCAGGCAAGCGAGGCCCTTTTCGCCTACTGGCAAACAATGCAACTGACGCGGCTGTGGTGGCGGCAGCGAAAACATTTTGAAAAACATTTGAAAATGAATCATGTTGCCTGCTAATTGACTTCGAACCGCAGCATCCGCGATTGTTTTCACATTAGCCATGATTTTTCGCACACATACACGCACACCCACACACGTGCACACACCCACATAACGAGTGCATTTTTAGCCTGGGAATGATAAGTGAGCCGCTATTAGTGGGTCAATTAGCAGGGGAGCTGCACGCGCTCCAATTCATCTCGCATTGCACTCGACGATGTCTCTGTGAATCGGGTGTGAAAATGTGTGAATACGCGAATCCGACACAAGTGCAAAAGCGAAAGTGGCAACTGTTAATTAGCCATCTTTGCCCACCTGCCACCCGCTAGGCAGGTGTACGCTCTACAAACCTCTAAGTAAGACATGATTAGGCCAGAGAGCGAACTATACCCGATAAGCACTTGTGCCTGACTAAGGTTGGCTCTACAAATTATAATCACCTTCAATTATATTCAGTGCAAATGCATATTTTGTATTGATTATATGAAATGCATATAAATATTTAATTTCCAATTCAATAAATAGTAGCAACTAATAGTGATTTTCTTTAGTGCGATGACTGAATATCTGGCTATCGCACTGCCTATCGATTAATATGTTAAAGCAAATGTTAATAACATGTTACTGTAATGTTACTGACGACAGTTCTTCTTATCTTCTTATTCTATGAACATCTAAATATGTTCAATTAAAGACTTTTTCAAATATTAAATCATATTTATGTAATACACAATCTTCTAATCATAAATAATCATTTGCAGAGAAATATGGACAACAGTTTTGCCACCGGAAACGAAAGATGTCTATACGGCAATTTTGGGCGTGACCAAGGCCAGTCGCATTGACGAGGGCGTCTACAGCTGCAAGGTGAGCTATAAGAAAATACTATGTTCATAGTTAATCTTAAGTTAAATTAGTATTCTTTTACTAATAGACAGTACTAGGCTACTGAACTTGCACTGACCCACACACATTCTATTCTTAGAACCCATTCTTTGCCATGTTTAATGGGCATGCGAATTAAACTACGCCCATAAAAATAAAAATGAACAGTGCCTGCAACTGATTTGATTTACAGGCGTATGAAAATGATGCTAACCCTACTAATCGAATTACCGACTGATTTATAACTTACTTCCCTCGTGAGGTTGGAGTTTCTCTCTTCCCTCTTCGTTTCAACGGAGCATCCGGTATATGTCGACGGCATAAAAAGCCTACCTCAAAGTCATAAACATGTTGTTCATACTTTGTACTATGCAACATCTACGACGATGGCTTCCAGTTCCAGTTCCTGTTTCCCAAAAAGCGGAGGTTCTTCATGTTACTCTGGTTGTTGTTGCTGGCATTACATGTCAATATTTTTTACAAGCCATTTGCGTAATTTGTTATTTGCCAAGCCATAAACAAAAAACGGTTGCCGGCCTGCAGCATTTGAGATTTAATGGTCTGGAACAGTTTAAAGACTTAGTAAGTGCTACTAAGGCCCACAGGGTATTTGTGGGAAAACCTCCGGCACAACTCAGAACTCAATGCTTAACTCGCATAGATTAAAATTTAATTGCGTACTAAAAAAAGTGAAACCGGAACCCTCGCAAAAGGCACGCACAAATCAAAAAAGAAAACACTTTTAGAGGGGTTAACCCTACCCACCCTGCCACCCTCTCTTCCTGTACGTTCTCACATTTTGTAGCATATTTTAATTAAGCTAATTAAAAGCCGACTTACAGCGCAAATGAAGAACTGCACAGGAAACTGAGAAAAGTTGAAAGTAATTTTGTGGCATTTTAGGACGATTTTTATTTGCACTTCACACTGTTTGTGTTTAACAGCCCCCTTCGAACTCCCCCTCCCCATTTGGAGTGGCGACTGTGACTCGGTAGATATGCCAGCTTAACGCATGGCAATTATACTGATTAGTCGGGCGAAAATTTCAATGGAATTCCCAAAATTAACAGGAAATCTAAAGTGAATTAACAGCGAGAAGGGCATGAAAAGCTTACGCAAAGCACCGCAGGACAATTAAAATGGCATTTTAATTGGATTTGTTAATATCAGGCGTGGAGCATGGGGAATAGAATTATATTACATTAGATTTCTATGGAAGTAGGTGTGAAAAGTGCGTTCTTTTTAATCATCATTTAATGATCATAATATGGTGTTTTCAACTTTATGAATTGTACGTAGTGAATGTAAGGCCATAAAGATTAAAGATATGTACATTTATCTATTTGCTTACGGCCATATTAAAGACGTGACAATATCAAGGTCTACTTCACTTCTTACTGACAATAGATATAACTTCTTGTTTCGTGACGGTATCAAAGTCAACTGACTTATTCGAAAACACTAAAATAGATCACATCAAAATAATCAAGAAATATATATTCCTGTTTCGTGGTATCAAAGTATAGTAAGCATATAAAATATATCTAAATATATATTCTTGTTTAGCATCAATGTCCAAGTCGAGTGCCTTTCACCCGGAGAGCTTTAACTTAGTTTTTATTCAGTTTACTTTGCTTGCACGTGATTTTGATTTATACCTTTGTCCCGAGTGCTGCTTTAAATAGTAATTTCATTTATGATCATTTCCGCTAGGTACTAGTTCAGATTATCTTCATTATACTTTAGCACCTGCCTCACCACTCCGTCCTTCTTTAAATTTTAAGCCGTAATATGCAGTTTTCTGCAGGTCGCCACTGGTTGCAGTTCCTTGAGCCGCAATTCCAAGACTTGGCTATAAATTTTCCCACTTTAAGACCGCAAGGAGCGACAGAGGCAGCAGCAGCAGCTGTTGCCTGTTGCAGTCGACCGCAGAGCTAACGAGCGAACATTTTCTTAAAGCCCAACACCAATTGTATTTAATGCCTTGTCCGAACACTCCGAGGGGATTTCACAGGCTGGGTTCTCGCTGGATTCTCGCTGTGCTCTTCTCGCTTTCGTTCTACTTCTATATGAGTCCCCCAACACTTTTTAGGGTCTGCTGTCGCTTTGTGCCTTTGCGTACGCCCCTTCACTCTCTCTCTCTCTCCCTCTCTTTCTCTTTTGCCCCTACCTTACTCCCCCACTTATTACTGTCGTGGTCCACATAATGACGCCATCAGATCAAAGGCAAGTGCCGAGCAGAGGTGGGGAAGGAGACTCGTGGCAACAATGCTTGCCATCTGCTTCAGGAATTTCACGTTAATCAGCGTGCTGCGCTGAGCATTTTTTACTCAACGGACCGAGCCGCTTAATGCAGAATCCCCAAAGGTTGATTTTTGCCATCTTTGAAACTGAAAAGCATAAATCCTTTTCAATACGACTCGCCTCAAGGTTCGACAGTCGACACTCCCCACTCGACTAGCAGACTGTGTGTGCTTGTGTGTGTTTGTGTGAGTGTGTGCAAACATTGTCCAGTATGCACCAGGGAGTTGTGGCAGCCATGTCCATAAGTTAAACACGAATATACCCAGGGGCAGGGCGTGCAATCATTATTTATTTATTGATATTAGGCTGCAATTAGTTCATTAGCTCCAGGGAAATCTCGAATCTCTGACTTGCATCAGGTTCACCTATTAATCCACTCGAATTGATTTGCGGCACGTTCAATTGATTCATTTGTCTCGAACCCAAGATGTCTCTGCCAAGGCATGTGATGTAAATAACCAACGGCAAATGGAGCTGGCCACGTTTAACTTACGTCATTGAGCATTAATGTCAATATCTAACGAGTGTAGCAGCCATTTCGACTATTGTATACTCTCTACATTAATTAATATTACTGAATACTCTCGCGAAATGAAAACTACTTTCCTATCTGTCTTATTCATAGATGAGTTGTCTTTCTGAAATATAGACCGCAATATACTGTATGCAAAAATTCTGATGTGGTGCAGTGTGGTCTTCCAAGTTATGATAGTTTTTAGTCCACAAATGAACTGACAGTCTAGGTAATAGACAAATTATAGTCTGTAGATTTTCGCATGTAATTAAAGGTCACGAACTTATACAATATCATCATTAGCTGAAATAGACAATGGAAATTAAGACAGATAAAAAGATAAACAGGAAATGTTGGAATTTTAAACAAGGCATCGATACAATAGCTTTGACCTTCCGAAAGGTATCGACAAAGTGTCATTCCTACTCTGTCTGGTCTAATAATTTAAAAATGTGTTTCTATTATTTATTTTTAAGTTTCTAAATTCATTAGACAACTATTATAAATAAACCTTGCTTAATTACCTTGACACACATCGATGTATCAATGTATGTATCACATTTCATATCGTACGCACATATATCAGAGCAACCTTGGGCTCCTCCCGATTCTCGGTTGGTGTCATGCACTTCTGAGTTCGTTAGGAAGGCTTCTTCCTCAGCTTCTATCTGTTCGACCATAAAAGAGGCGACCGTTTTCGAGCTTCGACGTCATTAACATTGCAAATGCTGCGCCATTTTATTGACTAACTCAGAGCGACAGCAAGAGAGAGAGAGAGAGAGAGGGAGAGAGAGTGAGCAAATAACATTAGCACTGCTCGCACAATGTGCTCTTTAACGACTTCGACTGTTAATGAGACGCAACTTTGCGCTTCAGTCTTGGGCAATAAAATCACATTTGGCCATAAAAAAATTGTTGTGCGATGCGGCTAAATGAGTTAATTGCCAATTGGATTTTGTGGCTGGCAAGGATTTGTGTTGACGTTGCAGTGGTCGTAAAAGTAGAAAGACAACGCGCTACAGCGAGAATTTAAACCAGCAAGGAGATGGCTGGAATACATTCCCATTCCGATGCCGATCTGGGCTCCACGAAATGACATAAAAATGTTTTCGGTGTCGCAACTTGACAATCTACGAATCGGTTTCGGGTGTCTATCAAATGTTTCCGGCTCGCTTGCAACAAAGTGCCACAGCGATGGGGGCAGACAAGCGCCGACATGCACAGACAAGCGCAGACATGCACTGAGCTGACAGAGGTGTGATCCTGGTGTCGTTGCTCGTTAGTTTGTCTGCCTTTTTAAATTTGAAACGGAAATTCGCTCTGTGCGAGTCCCGGACTCTCGACTGCTCCTCTTCCCTGTCCCTCTCTCTCTCTGTCTCTCTCTGTGTGTCTTTCTCTCATTCAGTCCCAGTCAAGTGCAACGTCATCATCGTCATCATTATTGCGCTCTTCCTCCCCCTTTGGCGCCATCGTCATTATACTAATGCCTGTCGTTCGCCTCACATTGTATTCCCTTGAAGCCTCAAAGCTTTGCGACGGTTTCCTACGTTTCATTTGTGCAGCATGTTTGTGCCACACACCCCCACACACACACACATGAGCCGTAAGTAGCCTCACACACACAAGCTCTGAGCGCAACAATATCATGTTATCCCTGCAAAGGCTTAGGGTCCATTTTGCAAGCATCGCCACAATCAGCCGAAAGTCATATCCAATCAGCGACGCTTTAGACGGGCTAACCTCGCTACACATTGGCACAGGTTGCCACCCATTGTGAGATGAGGTAGAAGGAGGTAGGGGTACAGGGGCGGAGTGCATTAAGTGCGGATACTTGCGTCGAACCGTCGAACAGTTGCACAGTTGGGCAGCATTTGTTGACAAAAGGCGATCAATGCATCCAGAAAGAGCAGCTCACATTTCTCGTTGTATTTGTATGTGTGGGTGTGTATATGTGTGGGTGCTTGTGTACATGTGCCAAGTGCAAACATTATTGTTTGTTGTTGTTTTCGTTGCTGTAGCTACAGCTGATATTTATCGGCTGCCTGCAGGGCAATCAATGTAGCCTGTACAGTGGAACACAGTGGAAACTGAATGTATTGATAAACAGGTATATGACCGTGTGGGTGTTAAGTGCACACACACAAACAATTATGTTGCTTACCTTGCAATTTGTATGCAGGTATTTATATTTAGTATATCATTGACTGCGATTAGTTCCACTGTGCATTGGCTGAGTTGCTTTTGTGTCGTTCTTGCGCTGGGTAACTATTCCCCTTTAATAATTCTTCGAGTTTTGAAAGTGATTTGGGCAGACTACAAAGTAAGGTGGTTTGAATTACTTTAGAAAAACTTGCAGATTCACCCCTTTATATGATAACCTCACTATTATATTGTATATTTCGATTTGAATGTATCCTCGAATTTTCATAACAAGTTAACCCAACAATGTAACCTGAACTAATCTACCAAAATTGTGATGTAACTTCTTTTAGAACCTATGTGCTCTTTTAAACTAACGTACATATTCTATATTCCCTATATTCAACCTAACCTCACACTCACTTTTAACCTATTCTCCCTTACATGTTCACTTCGTAACCTTGCCTTGCACTCAAGATAAACCTACTTTCAAAGTAACTCTTTGTGCAACACCACGTTAAGAGCAGTTTCGGCTTAAACATAACCTCAATTTCAAACTGACCTAACCTTCAAACTAATCTCACACTCAACGCCATCTCTCACTCTACTTGCAGATCACAGACTGGGGTGTCGAGCAGTGTCGTTCGCTGCACATCCACATCAAGTCGCCACCTCGGCTGCGCGTTGATCCGGCGAGCGTGACACTGCAACGCGGCGACTCCTTGCGCGTGCGCTGCCTCTCGCCGGGCAACGATGATATTAAACGCTACGCTCAACTGGGCTACAGTTGGACGCGCAACGGTGTGCTCTTTCAGTCAGACGCGGCGACGGCAATGTGGGAGGACCTTTACCCAGACGGCAGCATACTGAAGATCAACAACATTCAGAAGTCTGCGGAGTACGCATGCCTTGTCTCGAACAGTGTGCGTCCAGTCTCGCGGAGTGTCTATATCAATGTGATCGAGCGCAATGCGGCGCATGTTTGCCTAGCGGAGTCCAGCTACGGTGTGCACTGGCCAACGAGTGCACCAGGTGCGCCCATCATTACCGATTGCCCGCGTGGATTTGAGGGTCATTCGCGACGTATTTGCGAGCAACGTGATGCGGGCAACTCTAGCTGGCTGCTGCCCGACTTCTCCAGCTGTGTGCGCGACGAACTGCTGCTCATCTACAACAGATTCCTGGCATTAAGTGCGGGCTTCCAACAGACTAACTCGTCCAACATTCTGAAGGCCTGCTTCGAGTACACGCTGCAGCGCCGTCAAAGCTTTCTGCCGGGCGAGGCGAGCTTCCTCATCGATATGCTGCACGAGGTAAGTGGAGAGGAAGAAGAAACTGCAACTTATCAAGATCAGAACTAATTCGTTTTGTACTGACAGCTTGTTTGGTTCATATTTAACTCCTTTAGTTCCAGCACGGAACTTAACATAACTTCACATTGGTTATAAGAACTTTGTAATGAGCCGAAAATGAAACAAAGAATGTCTCAAGAAGAACCTTCATCTCTTCCTTATTTTTTTATTATTTGAAAAATAAGCACAATTCTAATTCTTGAGCAACCCTTCGAAGTTTGTACTTCCCTCCATAAGATATCATCTGTCATTTGATATCAGCATTACATTCAATCTCTTCTTCCCTTTCCATGCCAATAATTTACGCAAATTTTCAAGAATTCCATAACTCTTGAAAAGTTAACGATTGTTTTTGCTTTGGAGCTGTCAAAAAGCTCAAAGCTCGCAATAACTCGAGAAGCTTTTGTGCTGCTCTTCTCGGAGATTCTCGTGATTGGCACTTCAGTGCTGGCACTGCTGCTTTTGTCTGCTTGCAAACTTTTGCGCTGCTCTTCCTCTCTCTCTCTTATTCCCAAATTCAATTTTAAACAAGTATCGCAGCCGGAAACTTTAGCAGCGACCGCAGGGCAAAGTCTTGAGCACATTTAAGCTGCAGGCTCAAAGCGTTACAAACTACCTGCGTAGCACGACCTAAGGATCCCTATTCCTCCTTCATGCACACTCTCGAGTGTCTCGACGTGAAGCAAAACTATTTTTACACGCAAATGAACGCAGCCGGAAAATGGCAAGAAAAATAGGATGCAAAAAAGATGGCAAAGTGTGCTACGTCTTGCAATATTTCACACAATTTGCAGAGGCAACTAGACAGAGAGTCAAAGAAAAGTTCTGCTCAACGGCCGCTTGGCAACAATTTTTCATTTTAATGCGCACACAAATTTTACCGCCTAACGAACGGCAGCGGGGACTGGGGGGGGCCGCCTCTTTTACTTTTCTGCCATTTTCTCGCCTTTTTTTGGCCACTTCTCTGGTACTTGGCTGCACTCTCTAACCAGCTCTCCCTCTGACTATTTCGCAGCTCGACACCTACTTGCAATTGAAGGGCACCCAGCTGGAGCGTGAGATGGCGGCGGAGATAATACTCAGGATACTGGATAAAGTCATGCAGAATGCGCAATCGCTCAATAGTCAACAGGTAAGCAACAGCAGCAGCAGCATGGACAACTATTGCTTGCCAAGAGGTTACCCCTTCATGCATATATAGAGTAGATAGGTAGGTGGGATGTACTCAGTCTGGGCATAAATTATGCCCAGCCAGTGCAGGCAGCCAAGTGAGCCCAGTGGGGCATTCGGGGCGTCGTAATTTATAACCCACAGCCATATTCAATATTTGCCAGTCTCTCTCTCTCTGCACCCTCTCTCTCTTTTCACAGATTTATTACATATGACAAGCAGAGGCCGGGCGGAAAAGCGTAGCCAGTTGCAATTTTTCACTGGTTTTCCCAGACTTTTATTTAGCTTGTTGGGCTGTCGCTGCGCCGCAATTTGCATTTGTCTGCCGAATTCGAGTGCTAAAACAGCCGCAGAATTGATGTTCGTGTTTGCCGGTAATGAATACCCCTCTATAGAATCTGTGTATTTGTGGTCGTTCAATACTACGATATAAAGGGAGGGTGAAGTTGTGGGGCAGTTTGTTGCACAGCTGCTCTGTAGTGGAACATCCTTTTGGCACACTTAAAGCGACGGCGAGAGTTGGAAATGCGAGGTAAATGTGTGTTAAACAGACAAGTAAAGAGTTTGTGGGAGTGTATTATAAAATCAATAATTTGTTAGATGATTTTGAATGCAATTAGAGAGTAGCAAATTTTAAAGAGAATATGAAAAAGTATTGAGCTATTTTTTTTTTTGCAGTGATGGCGAACCATTCTATACTTTAAATATTAAGGAGTTTTAATTGCACTTTGATTTCTTTAGTTCACTATTTATGCAAACCGAAAAAGAATCAAACTTATTCTTTAAAGACTTAAGAACTAAATAAGATTATACCTAGATTCCGACAGAGCACCTGCTTCATAGAAACTTTTCCAACAATCTTAACTCCGTATCGCCTCCTTAAACCTTCTCCAACCCTTAGCATTTTCCAATTGAATTTGCCAGGCTTTTAACTGCGTTCCGCATAATTTACTTAGAGCCAATAAAACGCACATGAGCTGAGGATGGGGAGTGGCTCGGCCTTGTAGCTAATGAGCGACAATGAAACAGTTGCCATCCTCAAGGGGAAAAGGGGAAGGATGCCGGATGGGTTACCTGGCCTACGGATAACCATAACCACTTCCTTATGGCCGGCCGCAGACAAAGACGGAAGTGACCCCGACTCCATGGTGTGAAGCAAGCGAAAAGTGCGTATCCGCCGTGTGTCCTTGGACCCGTTTGCCATCCTCCAGGTTTACCCTCCCCACCCCGTTGTGTCACATTTTGTTGTCTCTTTCCACTCGGTTGCACTGTAGTTGTTGTTGCTGTTGTTGCGCCTCACACTCAACTTCCTTAAGTTTTTAAGTGGCTCGGCAAGAAAGCGGAGAAGGAGAAGGCAACAAGATACTCAAAGCAGGAGGTGGAGAAGAAGACGAAGGAGGAGGAGGCGAAAGAAGACTTGGACGGAGGCTGACTTGGGTTTACTGAGGCTCATGTTTTATTCCTTGAGCACACTTTGTTTTCGCGAAGTGCGGCATAAAAGTAACAGTGCCACGCAGTACAGAAGGCAACACGGTGGCACGTTGGTAAGCAGCTCTTGCCACTTGCATCAGGCTTCAATTTTGCCATGCAAATTTATGTGAGTGTTGATTGCAGCTGTCGGTTGCCTGCGCCATAAAAAGGGAAACTCCATCAGCTTTTAAAGCGACCCCGACACCCTCTGCTCCTCCTCACACAGAACCTTATGCCCATCTTTCCACACTGTCTCAATGTCAAGGATCAACTTTATAAGCGCTGCGACTATACGGCATAATCTATTAGCTCCCGTGTGTCACCCATTTTAATATTCATCTCCGTTTGGGCTGCACGGTGCACGGAAATGAGGCAAGTTTTTATTGCGCCTGCGTCGCTGGCGTCTGCTTAGTGCATAGTTTGGGCTCGACGTAAAGTTTTTAATGCGTTCAAATTAATTTTCTTTGCCTCGAAGTTCGCTTGAGTTATGGCATTTCAATATTAAGTATACGCCATGTGAGGCGCAAACTTTTTTCCCATATTTTTAGTTGTTGTTTCTTTCTTTCCTTCCTCTCAGCGAGCAAACAAAACTGAAATGAAATCAACGCCAAGTTGGCAGCATAATTGGGTCGATTAAATGCCAGCATTTTGAACTTTTCTCAACTTGCCAAATAGTTGGACATTCCCCCATTTTTTTATTGACTGCCGAGCGAAAAACTTTAAGTCAGGGCCAATGGAATGTTTTATTGCACGGACTTTTAATTAGCGTAAATAAAGGTATAAGCGATGGCAAAAGAAACCGATTGAAATAAGTGCTGCAATTAATTTCCATCCAATGCAGGAGCTTTAACACAAACGAAGAGTGAGGCGTGGAACTTGGAGACGGAGACAGCTGAATAGTTAATGCGCATTTTTATTTAATTAAGGAAGTTCTTTTAAATATTTGCAGCACACCTTAATGTGCTCTTCGTTTCTATTTACGCATAAATATCTAGGTGCTGTTCACATTTGCAAAGAGACTGAATATGAATATGCAAGTGCACAATCCCTTGCCACAGTAAACTCTCCTACAGCGCGAACCAGCTAGTTTGTTTTCCCTTATCGCGTGCTTAATGAGCGAGCTGTATTTTAAATTACATTAAATTATATGCCAAGGGAATGGAAGGGAGCATCACTTTGCGCCCGCATTATGCATATCATCGTACACATTTATTTTAATAAAAACACAATAAAATTGCGCATATCGCTGAAGTTTTCAGTCAGTTGGGAATATAATTAAATGAATTTCAGCTGCAATTCAATTTCGGTTATCAATTGGTTTGGTTTGTTGACAATGCAGAATTATGATTGCGTTACGAATCGTGAATGCGAATGTGAATGTTTAAAGCAGATTCTCATTCTCATTTGTGCTGCTCAACATTGATTTCGCTTGGCATTTTGTGGATAATGCAATTGAAAAACTTTTGGCATTAAAGTTGCACATAAAAGTCGCTCGATGGTTTGCTTTCGATGCATATTTCAATATTAGAGAACGTAAAAGTTTATTAAAATAGTGAACAAGTTCGGCTTTCAATGCCTATTGACTCATTACGGGGCAAGCGAAAGTAATCGGCAAACAAACTTAGTTGACCTACTTTAAAGTGTGCCCACTGTTACTACGCTGCTCAGGGGCGGATTGACCAGTGCCAGCGTTGGGCGCCAATTCGATTAATTAGCACATATTTTGCTGCATATTTAACTGTCAAATAAATGTTAATTAAATCTTGTTTTATATTTATTTTAAATGTTATACCTAAAGAAGATTAAGGTCTTTTAGATATATTGTTTCAATTTTTATAACTTCACAACCCTGCACATTGCATACCCTAATTGACATCTTCACACACAAGTTTGGCCCCCTCCCTTGTTGCAATTCCGCCCCTGCATTTTGAACTGGGAAACTTGTGCTAAGACTGCACATTACCAGCAAACGTATTTGTATGCAGGCTATTCAAAAATTAAATTCACAAAGTTCACGACAAATCACTTACAAAAAGTGGACGCAAAAAGAGAGAAAGCAAAACAAAACGAGGCAAAAAGAGGCAACAAAATCGTGTTCTAAAGTCACAGGGAAACTTTCGAAATCAGCAAAAAAGTTTCACACATACGCGTGAGACACACACACGTACACTCGCTCACGTGTAGCCACGCCCAAACAGTTGTACGCCCCTGTGATTTGCCGGTAAACTGTTAAACGTGGTTCAGGTCGAAAGTTTAGCAGAATTTCCACATTCGAAACTTTTTTGCTGCAGTTTTTGCTCGACTCGATTTGACTCGACTCGAATTGACTTTTCCGACCTTTGCTTGTCTTTAAAGGAAATCATATCAAAAGCTGCCACAATTTGCATAGGCATTGAGGAGGGGGAAACGGCGGCTGGGCGTGGACTATGACTGATGTTGCCCAAGTTAAAGTTTTTCCTTCCCTCAAAACTTTTCCAATCGAAATTGTTTTCCTACGCGATTGCCGATGTACGATGAAGTAGAATCATAGAGTCCCGTTACTCGTAAATACATTTATCCCTAAGTATTTGCCGAGCCATAAGTACCAAGAACCAATGTAGTTTTTGTGCCTGGCAAAGGGAAAAGTAATGATTAAACAGCGAGAGAGAAGCGGAAAAATAATTGAGGGGAGACATCGCATGGTTCGTTGACCTTTCGTGCTGCTTGCAGCTCTTGAGCGTATTGGGGCAGTCTGAAGCCACAGTCAGAGACAGAGGAAATGCAACAATTTGTAATTTTATGCGGGTTCAATGACTGCATTTTATTGCCACATTTATTGTTGTTATTGTCGTTGTTGAAGAGCCAAGTTGGCCAACTCTTTGGGCCATTGATTTTTGATTTGTGTGCCAAGCACTGGGATACAATCTAGCACACAAGAAGAGAGGAAAGAGCAGTGAGGAGAGAGAGAGTATTACAGAATAGCACACAGGGCATCAGCCAGTCCAGCACTGCCTCTACCTGTTGTTATTTACCTGAAACTTGATGCCACAATTTGTTGAGGCAGATATAAGGCTCTAATGAGTTTATGCTAAGCAGCAAGAAAAGAAGGAGATGGAGATGGCGAGGTGGAGCTGTGCAAGCAAGCAACAAAGAGCAAAACACAAAGTAAGCAAATTGATTTAAGTTGCTGAAGCACAAATCGATCAAAACATGTTGATGACAATAACAAAGCCAATGGCAACGCAGAAGTAGGGGCAAGTGTGGCTGCCCAGGCAACCTAATGTTGTTTATGAGCTGAACTTGATCTTCGACCTTTGGTTCACCTGAATTCAATATGCGTATTTGAGTTTATCATTTTCTTCTTCTCTTTGCAGCAAATTAAAAAGTTGCAACTTTTAACGCAATCTGCCGCTTTGAACCGCGAAACAATTGCGGCATCACAATTGGCCACATCGAAGGGCAGCGGCAGCAATGGCGGCAACAGTCAGGCAACTTCATCGGCCACGTCTGGTGACAGTTCGACAACTTTGACCGCATCGGGCAGTAGTGGAGGCAGCGGCCCCTCATCAACAGGCAGCAACGCAGCAGGCGGAACCGGTGGAGCTTCAGGGAAATTGCAGGCGAATCGTAGCAACAGCAACGGGGATGGTGGTGGCGCCACGAGTATTTTGACAGTCGACGAGGACACACTGTCGCTGGACAGGCTCAACTCGTTGCGCATTTACATGACCTCTGTGAAAACGTTGCCGTTCAATTTACGCATTTACGGGTAAGAGGGGGGGATGTGGAGAGTCGGAGGGCGCGGCAGGTCAGCGGGTAGCAAGGCGGAAATGAGATAATCACAATCCTTTCTGCTCGATTTGCTTCTGTGTTGCGTTCGATTAATGGAAAATTTTTTCAATTTATGCGAGCGACAGGGCGCGGGATAAAGGGAGAATTAACTACACGAATTGGGCGTTAAAAGGGACTACAAAAAGAACTTTAAATAGTTTTGTTTACTTGTTTTGAGTTGGCGCATCTCATGTTAAGTAAATGTAGCCTGAGCTTAAATGAATTTCGCACAGCGCTGAAAAGTATGCAGAAAATATTTTATAGACGTGCTTTAACTTTTATTTTGTTTTTATTTAAAAGAAATAAATGTAAATAAGTAATTATATGATTTTTAAAAACCCTATACATCTACAAATTGTACAAATAAATTATAAAAATTATTTTACTATTATTTCCAATTAAAATTCCTTCATATCTTCTCCGCTTCCAAGATGCTACAGCAATTCTCTGCTGTCTCAAGCATTTAGAGCGCTCTCTGTCTTGCACATGTCAAGCGCTTTTGCATAATTTCATAATTTCGTAATTAGAAATAAAGGCAAAATGCAATTGCTGCTGCTTCCCAAGTAAACAGTAAAGTTCGCTTTTATTGCCACTTGATTAATATACACGGGCAAGGGCGCAGCAGCTTTGCCTTTCCAGTCCGTTCCCTTTTCCTTTCCATGCCCTTTCTTGGCAGTTCGTTCTTTTTTCTGCTATTTTTTTGCATTCACTTTTAATGGAAAAACATACTTTATTTTATGAGCAAACATAAATAAAAATGAAAATAGAAAAAAGAAAAAAAAATTGGAAGAAATGCATAAAACAGGCGCACGCGCGCATTTACTATAAAATGCTCTGTAAAAATTTAACTTAACGGACTTTCCGCGGGTCGCTCGAGTTACCTTGGCATATGCCCAGTCTTGACTTCGTCAAGTGCCTAATTAAGCTAATTAAGTGCGTTGGCTGCAGGCACAACTAATGGTGATTTAATTATTTTCTTACTTTTCTGCTACGTAGCGAGGATCTGTTCTCGGACCAACTCTATATGGACATCGGACTATCTTCACGTCTGCTGCATATCATGGCCAACTCGACAATATTCGCCTCTGTGATCTCATACAAGAATCTTAAAAGTTTTCTGCCCAAAACATACTACACACGTGGCAGGTGAGTGGAAAAAGAAGAAGAAGAGGATGAAGAGAGTTATAGCATATTTTAAATGTTTCAGTTATAATTGGAAAATATTTTGACCAACATTAAGCAGAGAACTGCAGCTTAGACTTAGCACCACACTATTTGATTAAAGTTCCCTCTGCAGAGGCTCAAAGAATTTCATTTTCAGAATGTCATTTAATTTCCTCATAATCTTTCGGCTCGTGCTAACTAAATCTCTGCACAAAAGACTGTAGCATATCCTCGGGTGTTGTGTGTAATGCCAACTGTTGTCGGTGTTGTTCCTGCATTCCTAACAACATGGGATTCTCTCTGTCTCTGTCGACGTAAGCGCATTAAGGCAGCTGCGAAAGTGGCAACAACACAATAACAAATGTAATACTGTCATACAGTTATACAGTTATACACGGCAGTAAACAAAATGCAAATATGCAAAATGCTGAATATAGAATACCCAATGTGGAATGCGGCATGCTGCAAGCAGCAAACATGGTCACATGGCAAAGCCAAAGCCAGGGCCGAACCGAACCGAAGCGGATTCTGTTTGGCAACTATTTTGCCTTGAAATGCCACTGGAATAGTTGTCAATATGCCGACAAATGTTGATTTCATTAGAAACAAATGTTTATGCATGCATCGCATGCATATGCAATGTGTCTTTGTGTGTGTGTGCGTATGTCAGTGAGTGAGTGGCTTAATGAACATGCTGTCCGCTTAGTTGTGGTGTGCGTTGATGAGATTAGTGAGAATGCGAGAGCAACAGCTGTTCGGCACAGCCAGATACAGTTACAGATGCATACATACTGCATGTGCATTGTTATGTTACATTGTATAAGTAGAATATGTATTAGAAACTAATCATTTTGACTGTGTGCAGCAGCACTACCAACTACGAGCCTTAATTAGTTTTAAGCTGCGCGCAAAAGCAGGCAATGCTTTTTAATGCGCTCAGCATCAACTGCATTTGGGCTTGCGCTAAGAAGCAGGCTATACTTTTAATACGCTTATATTTATTTGTCTATTTACTGAACAGTTTTAATATTATTATGCATTTATTCACTTTTTAAACTAACATAATACTAATTATTATCAATCTCTAGTGATCCCAAGGATTCAGACTACGTGCTCGCCTCTCGCATCATACAGACCTGGCTGTTTCAATCGAATCGCTCGAATGATAATTTCCGCGAGCCTCTCGACTTGTCATTCGAGGCTGGTCACGTGGAGATCATATTCCAGCATGAAAGTGTGCCCAAATCAGGTGACTGGGTGGCAGTCTGTGGGTAAGCGCGCACTGTGGAACAGTTAAAGTAACCTTATTCTAAGCAAATTCTTGCCCTGCTTTCACTTTTCAGCCACGACTATAAAGCCTCGTTCGACTCGACGTGGCGCTCGGATTTGTGCATTACTAAACACCTGATGGAGAACATAACCCGCTGCATTTGCCCACTCTCGGGCACCTACGTCGTAATGCTGACCAAAAAGCAACCGAATGTAAGTGGCATTAATTTGATGTGTATGGAAGTGGAAAATGCTCTTGATTTATGGCTACTTGCTCCTTTCAGACTTTCCTTTTATGACTTTCATTTTTATTAGTTTTACTTTGAACTTGGCAACAGCTGCTGCTGAATTTAGTTCGACCTTGCTCTCTTTTATTTTTGAGCTAATTTACGACAAATTTTAACTGGTTTCTCCCTTCTCTCTCCACAGTCGGCGCACTCGCATGCCCCACAGCGTCCAATCTTTGTGATCGTCAGCTGTGCCTGCTGCCTGCTGCAGTGCGGCTCAGCCTTCCTCATCCTGTTGCCCATCTGGTGCAATCGCAAGTGCGCAGTGACCTTCCTCAAGATGCAGTTCTGCATATCCACGTCGAGTGTGATGCTCATCTATTTGCTTGGTTTCATGAAAATGCTACCTTTGGTAAGTATGAGATGCATTTAATTGTAGCAAGGGACAATACTTTAAAGTAGTTTATGATTACTGCCACTACTTTTAAGCGTGTATTTATAAATAGAGACACAAGAAGCGCTGCAAATTTGTATTCTCTCTGCATTTAATTAAATATTAGAAATTCATTTAGAAATTTAAAGAAATATAATGTGTTAGACAGTTTCTAGTTAGCTAGAGAAACATATTCAATTATTCTTCCAACAATTGTATTGCTTCGCTTTAAAATGGCTGCTCTTGAATGCGCTGCATACTCTCAGGCGATGCTGGAATTTCGAATGCGGTTCAGAGTACTTTTCTCTCTCTCTCTTTCTTTGCACTCACTTCCCTGCCTGTTACAGTGCGAACGCAACCAAAGCGTAAAATTTAATTACAGCAAAAATAAATACACAAATAAATTGAGGCGGTGCCAACAACAACAACAACAAAAGAAACCGAAACCGAACACCAACAGCAAAAGGCAGTACAGTCAAATATATACAAAATAAAAATACAAAGAGTAAAATTAATAAAAACCAAAGTGTTGCAAGCGTCGAGTTGCGATTGGAGTAAGGAACTTGCAGACGAAGAACGAACTTTCTTCTCGAGTCCATTAGAGCGAACTTGAGACCCTTGAAACGGTAAATTATAATCAACAAATTCTTAGGGAGGAGCAAGAATATTATAATTAGCAATTTGGAAAAGTATTCGGGCAAGTTTTCATATAAATAAAGCCACAGAAGGGCGCAGGAGCTCAAACAATAATCATAATAATAATAATAAAGACAATAATAATCGTCAGCGTCGTCAAAATAAATTAACTTGTCGTCGGACAAATAAAGTCGGACGAGATTTGTAAATATTATAAATTACAGCTAACAGTTTACGTTAGCAGACCAAACAGAACTCACACACAAACACAGAGAGAAGGCAAACACAGAGAAAATTCATGAAATACAAATCCCGTTGGCACTATAAAATCTTCTTTATCCCCCGCCCCTGGCCACGCCTACCTGTTGGCCAGCCAAGTGCAAGTAAAGCAAATTAAAAGTCAACAACACAAAGCAAAGCCAGGCGAGGCGAGGCGAGGCAAAGTTCTCCAGAGAAAATCGCCAAAGTCGAAATTAATATTAACATAAACGCGCAAAATTTTCAATTTCGCGCAAATACGACAAGGTTTATTCCAGAGATCGCTGCAAATCCCCCAAAGGAATCAAGGCCAGGGCAAAATCTTTTAAATAATAAAACAAAAAATGAAGTGCGTATAAACAAAATATAAAACTGTTCGCAGTTTAATCTCTAGAGGGAAGCCGCGAAAAAACAAAACAAAAAAATACGACCCGAATAATTCCCGAATATTTCGCAAGCTGCTAACAAGAGGTAACATTTTTGAATTAGTAATAAACTGGGCCGATGTGGCAAACAAGAACAGCAGAGCAATAAATGAATGAAAAGCAAATAAAATGCGACAACAAAGCCGAAAGGAAGCTGCAGAAGGGGAAGCGTGGGGGGTAGAGAAATGGGGAAAAAGGTTTGTGCAATTGAAAATGTAAAGACAACAAGAGTCGGGGGAATTTCGAGCATTGTCAAAGGCAAAGGCGACCAGTTGTGGCAGCAGATAGTGCTGGCACGTTGAGGACAATGGAAAGGAGAGGTGAGAGAGGGGTGCAGGCAGCAGGAGTACAAGCAGGAGGGGTGCAGGCAAGGAGAAGCTTGCGCTAGAGGCTTCTCGGTTCGACTCAAGTGTATTTCGAGCGGGTGCTGCAGCTTCCCCCTTCCCCACAAGACAGCTAGGCTACACATGTGCCACACTCGTCTGAGTGTGTGCGTGTGTGTGTCTGCATGTGTGTACAACACTTTAAGCCATGTTTTAATGAGCGACTTACGTAAGAAGTTGCGCCGGCCGACGGGCGTGTGGCGCGTTGCACAATACGCTCAGATTGACTCAATAATGCGACGCGCACGTAAATATTGTTATTGCTGGCACATTAATTGCATGCAAATATGCAAAGGACTTTATTAAAATATGAAAAAGACAAAAGGACACGCGGACAAATGGACAGGGAGACAAACAGACAAACAGAGACAGAGGGAGAGTGTGAGAGAGCCACGCGACAGACCGCAAAGACATATGCAAATTGCATGGTTTAAAACACGTGTCGCAGCTGCAAAGGCGTCTGACACTCCCCCCTCCCGTCCACGCACACACAACAAATAAAATTAAAATAAATATATGTTTTACTTATTTTACTGCATGCAATTTGTGCATAAATAAATGCAATTTCCACACGAAGAGCAAAGGGAAACAGCAACAACAACACATCGTAAATAATATGCGAATAAAATAAATAACGCATACGTCGCGTGGCTGCCGAGTGAAAGGTGAAAGCTTTTAAGCGCACTTAACTCATAATTTCTTCGAAAATAAAATGAAACAATATACGCAAAATACGTACAACAAAAATTAAAATACAGTAAAGAAAAAACTGTGTGTGCTGTGAGAATTGAAAATTAAAAAGTTTTCCAAATTTTGTTGGCGTCTTGAGACGCGGCGAGACATAAAACACGAAGACGAAGAAGCTTCGAGTTGACCTTCAGTGCGAGTGTGTGTAGATGTGTGTGTGGGTGTATGATGTATGTTTTTTTGTGTGTTGTTGTGAATGTATACTTGAATACGTGTGTGACATTTTTTGTATACTTGCAGAGGGTAAATAAGGCACATAAGGCGACATATCAATCGTTGTTCAACTTTCTTGGTGATCAGCTGTGTTTTAGCTTGTGCTTCTATTATTTAACGATTTGTACTAAATTTCTGGTGATTAAATTTCATATTTGTGATTCACTAATGTGTAATTAACTTTGTGCTAACAAATTGATATATTAATAACTGGTAAACTAGTGTTTATTTTATTTAAAAGTACATTTTATCTAAATTAACTTGCGCGTCTTAAGCGTCTTGTTTTTGTTTTTGTTTGGAGTTTCACATTCCCACGCTCATTCTCGCTTGCATCGCTCTCTGAGTGTGCTGCGCTGTGCTAAGTGTGTACCCTAAACGGCTCTCTCGCTACAGTAGTGTTGTTTATTTTTCTGCTTTCTGCATACACTTACTCGCGCTCTCACTCTCACGCTTTTTTACGCTCTCTTGTGAGTTACGCTTGTGTTTGTCTTGCTTGCTTTCTTGCTCTCTAACTGTTCTTTTTAACTTTTTGTTTTTGGAACTAATTTTCGTAATTCTTTCTCTCACAAACTTTTGCTCTTTCTATTTTGCTTTAATCTCATCTTTAATCCCCTACATTTGTTAAGGCTTATCCAAAATGATCTCTTGTTCGGCAAAGATTTGCAAGTGCTCAGCTGATCCAAATGCAGATTTTATTGGCTGCTGTCTGTGTGACAACTTTTGTCACCTTAAATGCGCCGGTCTAACTATCCGAATTAAGGATGCAATTCAAAATAAGACTGGTTTAAAGTGGTCTTGTGAAAAGTGTCGAATAGGCGAATCTGACTTGCAAAAAGTTGTGCGAAAAACCAGATTGGGTTTTAACAATTTGCGTACCGCTTTTAACAATTTATATTCGCAGTTCTTAGAAATGGAGACTCAATTTAACTCTCATGAACCCTTTAACGATCCCTTAATAATTCCGGTATCATCACCGAAAGTACCTTCCCCAAATCCTGTAGTGAAAACTATTACCCTCCAGCCCTCTACTCCTATAATTTCAGATCTTATTCTGAATTTAAATTCTCCTACTCCGTCATGCTCAAAAACCGTTCATGCTCGGAAAACTTCTGTTCCACGTAATGCCTCCGTCCCAAATCCTTCTACCTCTTCCAATACGCCTTGCTCTACTCTGAGTGTTGACAATTTACTAACTTTACCCGTGATTTCCCCCCCCATTTCGGTACAGAGTGTAAAACCTCTAGTTGCCGTTAAACCTAAGAAATTGGTCTTCGTTTCTCGTCTGGCACCTGACACTTCGAAAGAAGATGTAAAAACATACATCCTTTCTAAAATTCAACCTGAAAATTTAGTCGTGGAAAAATTTAACTTTAAATTTCCCAGAGAAATATCTTCTTTTAAAATTAGTATTTCGGCTGAGCATTTCCCAATTGTGTGCAATGGATCATTTTGGCCGCCTGACCTAATTGTCAAGGAGTTTACCCATAAACAAAAATCGAATACACCTGTTACCCTTCCTTCGCTGACCGTTCAATCCCCGAACGGAACTGCAAAAAACTTAAAAACTATAAAAAACTAAATTCTAACCTCTTTGTTGCCTATCAAAATGTTCGAGGCCTAAATACTAAACTTTCTAAACTTTTTACTAATAGTATATCTTTTGTCTATCATATCTTAATATTTACTGAGACTTGGTTAAAACCGGATATCGAAAATAGCGAAATATTTTCTAATAAGTATACTTCTTTCAGATGTGACCGTTTGTCGCGATCTGGAGGAGGGGTTCTTATTGCCGTTGACTCAAATCTGTCTTCTGATATTGTTTCAATAGACTGTCTGCCCAATTTAGAATTCGTGTGCGTTAAAGTAACTTTAGATCATATTGCAGTTTATGTAACTTGCTCTTACATTCCTCCTTCCTCAGAAACTTCTTTGTATCTTGAACACCTGTCTTGTATTAAATCTATAGAATCAAAACTTTCGGATAGAGATTACCTATTGGTTTTTGGTGATTTCAATTTACCTCAAATAGATTGGTCCTCTCATTCAAATGTTTTGATTCCCTCCATCTTTAACCCATTTATCAATGGTCTCTCTGAACTATCCTTGTTTCAAATTAACACTTTCCTTAACCATAAAGGCAAAATACTTGACTTAATTTTCACTTCTGATACTCACATTAATAACATTTCAAGAACTAATCCCTTAGTCTTCCCTGAAGATCCTTATCATCCTACTTTAGAACTTGTTTTAGAACTACCGTCCCCCGTGCAAACTGAAATTGTTAAGTGTGTTTCGAAGTCACGCTGCTTCCGCAAAACTGACTTTGTGAGGCTTAATAATCTTATTCTAGAACACGATTGGTCTTGTTTTTATGCATGTTCAAACTTAGCAACTTGTACTTCATATTTTTATAATACCTTGAACAAATTTTTCGACGAGTGTGTCCCACGTGTATATCCAGCCAAGACTAAAAGTCTTCCATGGTTTACACGTGAGTTACTCACGGTGAAAAACTTAAAATCTCGGTATTATAAGAAATTTAAAAAAACGGGAAATCCTTCTGATTTTTCTCGTTATACTCTTGCAAAGGCTAACTTTATTGCTTTTAATAATAAATGTTATAATGACTATATACATCGCTGTCGGCTTCAATTTGCACGAGACCCTAAGCAGTTTTATAATTTTGTTAACTTGAAACGTAGATCTACTGAATTCCCATCTCGTCTCTTTTATGAAAATAATGAAGCAAATAATGATCAGGCCGGTGCTGATCTTTTTGCGAATTTTTTTCAATCAACCTATTCATCTAATACCTATGATTCTAATCTTTCCTATCCTTATCCTATTCATAACTCTAATTCAATTTCTTGCCCTAGTATCGATGAAGATTCTCTTCTTACTAACCTGCACTTGGTTAAACCCATTAACTCACCTGGCCCTGACGGAGTACCAGGATGCGTTCTTAGATACTGTGCTTTCTCCTTATATAGACCCATTTTTAGGCTATTCAAATTATCCTTAGCTACTAGTAATTTTCCTTCAGTCTGGAAAGAATCATATTCCATCCCTCTTCACAAAAATGGGTCTAAATCGGAAGTGAAGAATTACAGGTGTATTTCCAAATTATCCTCTATACCTAAATTATTTGAAAAACTTGTTACGGCCCAGCTAACCCACATGTGTAGGTCCGTAATTTCACCATGTCAACATGGTTTCATGAAATCCAGATCCTCCACGACTAATCTTCTGGAATTCTCATCTCTTGTTATAAAAGGGTTTCAGAAGAAGATGCAAACTGATGTCATTTACACTGATTTTAGTAAGGCTTTTGATTCTGTAAACCATTCACTTCTGATTCATAAGTTGGATCTTATTGGGTTTCCTTACAAATTACTGCTTTGGATTTCAAATTATTTAAAAAATAGGTCCCAAAGAGTTCTTTTCAAACATTCTGTATCTAAGCCAATCTTTGTTACCTCAGGTGTTCCTCAGGGTAGTCATTTGGGTCCTTTACTCTTTAACCTCTTTATTAACGATCTTCCCTCTATTTTGAAATTCTCTAACATTTATATGTATGCTGACGATGTGAAACTTTGCTTTACATACAAGGAGCCGACTTGGAGTTCGCTACAGGTTGATATTGACTCCTTTTGTGATTGGTGCAGCTTTAATCTTTTAAGTTTAAATTGTTCTAAGTGTAAAGTAATGACATTTTACCGAAGTAATTTCCACGTCGTCAACTATACACTTTATCTATCCCCTCTTCTTAGAATATCAAATGTCAATGACCTTGGCATTCTTTTTGACCATAAACTGAAATTTGATTCCCATATTACGCAAATTGTTAATAAGGCCTCTCGAACCCTTGGTTTCATTAAAAGGTGGGCCAAGGAATTCAATGACCCTTATACAACAAAGTTGCTTTATACCTCCCTTGTTCGCCCGATTCTTGAATATGGTTCTTGCATTTGGTCACCGCAATATCATGTTCACCAAGACAGAATTGAGTCTGTGCAAAAACAATTTTTACTTTTTGCTCTTCGTGGTTTTAACTGGGTCTCTGGAGTTGATTTACCCTCTTATTCTAGTAGACTACTTCTAATAAACTTAACTTCTCTTGCTAACCGCCGTTTAATGTTAGGTGTCATGTTCCTTGTTAAATTGATTAAGTATGATATCGATTCCCCGATCTTGCTAAATCAAATTAACTTCTCTATCCCCTCTAGATTAACCCGAAATTTTGCACCTCTTTTGCTTGATTTCTGTAATAACAATTATAGCCTGCATGAGCCTTTCCGAATTCTCTGCTCTGATTACAACAAACTTTCTGGAGTAATTAACTCAGAGAGTTCCCTAATATCTATTAAAATTGCCATCATTAACTCATTAACATTTAACTCTAACAACTAACCTAACTAACAACTACCGATCTGATTGGGTTTTTTCTGGGTTTCCCCAATCCTCTGCAACAAATGTTGGTTCGGCTAATTTGTTAGTCCCAGTTTCAAAATTTCAAAATTTAAAATTTAATTTCATTTTTTAAAATGTTACTGTTTAACGTAAACTTTAACTTTAATTTTACATATACATCTATTACTTTTAATTCATATTTAATTTTATTATACAAAAATGTAATATTAATTTTTATTTTTATATTTTTCATTCTTACAGTCGACTGCTCTTAGTTGACTTTAAATAAATAAATAAATATACATAACATAACATTTGAATATATATATAATATATTCTTGAACAGCATAAAATTGCCAGTCAATCATGTTAGTACTATCTGTTTGTATTTTGTCATCTACTAAAAAGCGATCAAAACTGAAATGCCAAGGCACTCCTATTTTATTGAGCAATTGAATAAAAGACAAATCTTAAATTTCTGGCATATTCATAATTATGTAAAAAATTCCTCTAAAAACTTTGAAATAATTGATAACTCTAAATAAACCGCATACTTTTCTTATTAAAGCTACCACTGTAAATGGAAAATGAACTGCATCGATATATCGTGCAGCTGTCATTACAAATCTACAATGTTTTAGATAATATACAAAGTTTACAGTTTATACATGTTGATACATGTTTGTGTGTGTATTTGTTGTGTAAGTGTGGCTGTGTTTGCTTATTCCGTAAGTGCAAAACACAAAGTAGGAAGCCTGATAATGTAATGAAGTGTGGCTGGCATATTAAAGCCACAATAACTTCCCATCTTCATTTTCCCCTTCCTTTCGCATTTTCCTGTCCTACCCCATTCCCCTCTTTTGCTGCAAATCTCATATTGACTTTGCTGCAGGGTAAACCGTATGTGTAATTGAAATGTATTAGCTTTCAATTTGGTTAATGGCGCCTTCCTTGCCCCGGCATGGTTTTCACTTCCTCTCTCTCTTTCCCTCACCAACTTTCCATGGCCACAAGCCGAGAGTGAAATCTGCTTGCGGTTTTCAGTTATGAACAAAAGTTCAATAAGCCGCATGATTTATGCAACAAGCTGAAAGGAAAAGGCAGCAAAAAGGAAAAACACCTTTTCAATCAGCGTCTTGCGTCGTTCTGAGTGAGGCATCTGCTTAGCCAGGTGAATGCATTTCAATAGATAAATTTAATATATTGTAAAATGTGTGATCAACTGCAAATAGGTTTGCAAATCTTCTTTATTTTTAATGCCAGAATTATCACCAACCAAATAATTACTTAAAATTTAGTTCCGATCGGTTAATAAACATAAAAGTTATTGATTAAATTTACTTAGTGAGCATACAGATTTTACTTTCAGTTCCGCAAAGTATGCAACACAAAATATAAAGTATATCACACTCGCAGACACTCGGAGTTAACTCACAAAGTTTAATTTCCAACAAGTTATGTTGTAATTTACAAATATTTAAAAGCTATTTCAAATCAATTAACATAATATATAATATATCTTCTTTATGAATAAGTAGCCCCTTAAACTTTAAGCATTATCTATGCAGCTGCAGCAAAGTAACTGTAAAAAGATACTAAAAATCATAATAAACTCGGGACTGGACTCGGGTGCCTAAACCAATTACGAATTTGTCGCCTCGAAGCAGCCTGACGAAATGTGATACAATTTGGCTTAGGGCACATTAAAAGCGACAGAGAAAACAGACGGACAGACGGACAACAGAGACGCGGAGTGGGGGGGAGGGTGCTAAAAAAATTGCATAATACTCGAGCTGGAGTCGAGCGAGTTTTATAACTTTTTAATAAGCAATGTCCACAGTGGACAACGCTGGATACGCTGAACTTGCGCAGTGCCAATGAAATAATTTATGCCTGAGGCACGTGTCAAATTTTGATGTCATCTTTGGCGGGTGCGAAAAGTGGCTGCCCAGGGATACAGGGTGTCATTTCCACTGCCACTGCTGCTGTTGTTGTTGTTGCTGTAATCGGATGACAACGTTTTTTATGTAGTATTTAATTAAAAATAATGATGCAGCATCGGCAGTAGCCACGGTACAGCAATGTGGCATTTACTGGAGCATTATAAATGTGCCGCATAATTTCCTTCCTTCTCTCCCTCACTCACACACACTCTCTCTCTCTCTTGCAGAACTGGCATGCAATAATCAGCAGCACGCTGGCATCGCTGCTGTTGCTGAGCATCTCGACACTGATAGCGATTGCTCTGGTCATCCACACGGAGGTGGTGCCCAAGAAGTATCTGCAAATGGGCAGCAAGTCCGGCACGCCCACGAAGCGGCGCGAGAGCGTGAACAACATCATCAGCAGCGTTCCCTCGCCGGAGGCAGTTGGCCCGGGCTCGCGTGCTGCAAATGGCAATCGCACTCGCAGCCGTCAGCTGGCAGCCAATGCCGCCGCCATTGCTGCTGCTGGCGGCGGCGTCTCGAGCAGCCACGGCGCGGCGGGCATACGCAGCGCCATTGGCATCAGTTGGCTGCTGCCGTTGCTGTTCGCCATTGCCTCGCCGCTCATCTGCAGCATCATTGGCAAGTGGCCGCGACACTGGTGGCTCGAGCTGCTCTGGACTAGGCCAACAATGGATGACGACGGAGCAGGCTCAAGCGATGGCAGTGGCGGCGGCGCTGGTAACGGGCACCAGGAGGAGGAGTTCGATGCGGATGTGTATTATGCCACTCACACACTACTCAACGGCGACAATTTGCTGCTTGAGTCGGAGACGCTGCTTGGCAATGCAACGAGCAGGCGCTCCCCCACAACGGAGGCATCTGCGTCCGTGTTCACATCAATCACCTCCACAAGCGACAGCATCGGCGGCGGCGGTTTTGGTCTCGGTCTCAATCACGATCTCAGTTCTGTGACAGCTGCGGCTTCGACTTGGCCGCACCAGCAGCAGCAGCAGCAACTGGCGCCGCCCGTTGCATGGAGCCGCGCCCCCTTGCCCGCCCACGAGCAGGCAGCGGCATTCACATCCGGCGTGGGCGGAACATCTGCAACTGGGGCGGCGTCGCCATCGCTGAGCTTCATTCTCTTCATTTGCGTCGATTTGCTTTTCATTCTGCTCTTCTTCGCGCTGTTTGTCATTTTAATGAAGAAACTTTTGTGGTTGTGGCACAAGAATCGCAATGTGCACACGCATCCCTTGGATAAATTCAATATGGCGCTCTGCAGGCGGTAAGTGTGCCCAGAGGCGACTATCGGCTGGCGATGGTAGCGTGAGGGTACGATAGCTTACACGATCTAATTGCAGAAAAACTAACGATAAGAAAAACAATCGATAAGCAAGTAATCGATAAAAAGAGAATCAAATCACTTTTGTTTTGCTTATCGATTGCTTTATATGATAACCTATTTAAATATCGATATTAACATTAAGATTTGAGCCATCGTTGGGATTACTAGTCAACAAAGGTGTCAATCGATAACTTTATGACACATTTACGATATTGATTATAACATCTAATCGAACGTTCATTAAACAAAATAAACGAAAAGTTTCATAGTCAAAAAATGTGTAATCGATTCTCGATAATAGCTTATCGGTAAATACAACTGAATATAATCGATAGGTTTTTATTTTCATAAATGGCATTCAATCGTAGTCGACCACAATTTTATAGTATTATCGAGTACTCATTTTTAAAACAATTCAATCGATAGCTTCAAAAGGTCTCACGTCTCCGCTCTAATGCAACTTGTAAAGAAAAAAGTTGCAACGACTTGTCGAGAGATTGTAGAAAAAGACTAAAAAAGGGCTCAATGGCCACAAGAGAAATCGAAGAAATGCAATCAAAATAGAAAACGATGAAGATGATAGAAAAAGATGAAAAAGCAGCGCTGACTTTAAACTGATTATGATTATGCTAAGGAGGGAAACTTGAAGGACGTAACTGTTAACAGAGAACCGTTAACTTTATGGACTGATGCCATAATGCGGCCGATATGTCAAGGAACCCAAAACAGAACAGAAAGTTATTCTTGGCTCGCGAGCAAAAACTAATTTCCCTTTTGTGCTGCCTAAGCTGAAAATAGAAAAAATAGAGAAGGATGACAGGAAGAGGGGGGAAAGGGAAGCGGAACTGCGACCAGACAAACATAAACCATAAAATCGGCCCTCACGCTTTTAATTTCCTTCTCCCACACTCACGCTGTATGTCTCTTCCACTCTCTCTCACTCTCTTTCTCATAGACTTGGCCTCCTTTACCGAGCTGGCGGATTGCTTCTGCTCAAACTCTGCACAGACGGATGCTTTATAGTCTACGTTAATTCAGCGCCGGATACTTTATGGGCATATCCCTTCGGCATATCGTGCATCGTATTGGTAAGTCGCCTGATAAATTGCTATATAATTAAGCGCATAACCATAACGTTTGTTGTGAAGAGCTGAAGAGCCACGCGGCGTATGCTTGATATGGCAGTTGTCCCTTTTATGCTGATTGAGTTACGCGTCGCTGGGATTAGTTTGTCAACAACAAAACTATTAAGCAGTTGATTCGCATTTTATGCAAATCTCCATCATGTTTTCTTTCGTTTTTCTTGAAAAATCTTATATTTCCCTCCTACCACTTTGTGTTTTCCATTCGCGCGCATATTTCATCAAAGTGCAAAGCTTGCATATTTTTGCGCCTCACACAAATTATGCATGCCAAATCAACGAAGACTCTTAGGGCAACATTAGCCACGCCTCCCGCAGCAGTTCCTCCCAGCCGACTCCACAAACCACTCACTGCATTAACCTTTACCTTTGGCTCGGCTTGCCATCTTCGTCGCATCAAAGTGACGCCAAAGAAGCCTTTTTCCTGTTGACTTTCCACTCGACTTTCACTTTGGTTTTCCCTTCTGTTTACTTTCCTTTTTGTTTTTCCAACTGATTTGCTGTGTAAATTAAATAAGAGCACCTGATTTCTCGCATCTTGGTGCAATCGCACTCAAGGCTTGTTGCCCAATATGCTGCTATGCTATAGAATGTGTATATTACATATAAATAAATTATGGTAAACAAGAAAGACGGGATTATTTGCACTACCTTGTACTTTAGAATGATCAACAATAATATTTAAATACAAAGGCGAATGCATAACCTTAAAAATCTTAACAGTGAGAGTTATCGAAAGTATGCACAACTGTAATGCTAATTAACATTTCAATAAGTAGTACTGCCAAATCACTGATTACAACAATAATAATAAAGAACAAAATCAATAAAAAACAATAACTAATCAAAAAGAACAAAATGATACAGACAGATTTAATAATTTAATAATTATATATATATTATATATAAATCTGTCTTCTATATCAATTTGTGTATATATTTTCTTTAATTTCTGAATGCTCAAATTGTAGTGTGAAACATACTTTATAATTTATACTTCGGATTGGCTAAACTGAATTTATTGAACGTCAAGTGCACGCACAGACATGCACGCGTTATCCGAATAATTTAGCAACAGCAAAAGATTTACCCAGACCTTTAATATGTCGGAATAATTAAGATGAAAATATACGAGAAGAAGAGCAAAGCTTAAGAACAGCATAGAAAACATGAAGATACCCTTTCACAACCTTTGTGTGGTATATATAATATCACAAGATAATAAATATGAATACAAAAACAAAAACATTTTTTATAACTATGAAAAATATATAACTAACATTCTTCTAATAAGGGCTAAAATTGCAAAATCTTAATATTCTTTACAAGGTTTTTATAGTCAGACAAAAATTCCATGCAAATCGCAGGAAACATGCCACGTTATTTTGGCCTGCTCAAGGCTATTAGAAGGGGCCATCGATTGGCATTCGCATTGGGCCCAGACTCGTGTTTACATGTTTAATTATTTATAAGCAGCCCACTTAATTGGACAACATTTAAAGGGCCGCAACACGCACGTAGTAGACAAACTGGACAGATGGAACAGACAGGACTTACCGGAGGGGGCTCATCTTGAATCTGTTGCCTACGGTGCTCAGAGTGCCGGAGCCGCAGATGCTGCTTCCACTATTATTATAATTATGCAATTGCTTCATTTGGTCAAGCGAAAGCTCTATCTCTCTCTCTCTCTCTTTATATCTGTCTTTGTTTATTCCCCGCTCGCTTTGTTTGTCTCACTCTCTCTGTTGTTCCCTCTCTGTATGTACGGTAGACTTAAGCGCTAATTGTGTAATTAATTTCATTGGAAATCGTAGCCTGAAGTCGCCGGTGCTCCGTAATTAAGAGGGAACCGGGCCAGCAAGTAGAGGAAAATCCTTGAGAAGAGTCGGACAGAGGCGTAGGCATACACATATTCCTTGGCATCGATTTATGGGCAAACGAGTATCTTATCAAGGTAGTCAAATAGGAGTCTTGAAGCGCACAGTTTATGCGCATTTCCACTTAAGGGACTTTATAGTTCTTCAACTAGTTGCTATCTTTGTACAATTGTACCATACGATAGTATGGTATTTGCGGTATATTTTATTGATTAAGTTTTATTGAAGTGCTAGGGATGCTATGCACTAAACTGAGTCTATATTTGGTGATACTTCTCATAGCCATACTTAACCAATACGATTCATATTTCAAAATTGCAGAGAAACTTTAACACAAATCGATAGATAAGGTACTTATAGTGCAGATATAGATCATGTTTCCAAGATACTTTACTGATACATTGTACGTATCACGCAGAACAATCGATAGGACATTTTTAAAAACTGCATGAAAATATTAAAACATTACAGTCAAATTAAAATTTCCTTTTGAATTGGTCTTACCATAGTCATGGTCTCCATTGAGATGTCTAGAAATACAGTTGCCTTCAGGCAAACAGGTTTCTGAGCTCGCAAAGCAATGAAAATAAGCATTTTCTTAAAACGTGGATCGGCTTCAAACCAACTCATCCTATAAACCCCAGCAGAGACGCCCTCACTCTGAAAAGAATAATAAATAATCCAAGACTATCTGCAATCAAAACAAACCTCTCACCGACATAATTAGCAAGTCACTAAAATAGCAAATTAAATAGATTTCCGATAAGGCGGAAATGAGAAAAAGGGCCAGTTTGACGGTGTGATCTGCGCTGAGTCCCAGCGTCATCTGAAAGCCCACAAAGCAGACCATAACCGAAGAGGTTAGGAAGTTCAAGAGCAAAGGAATGCCGAAGACACCGTTCATAACGTCCGAAAGACTAAAAAGGAATTAGAGAGAATATATCATTTGCTTCTACTTCAGAAATGTGGCCTACCCCAATAGTTTGTTATGGTAGGAGATGAGATCCTGCAGTAACTTCAGATCCTTGGCATATCCTTGCGCCACTTTCCCCTTCTGAGTGCGAAACTCCTCCAGGGCCTTAGAGAGATAATCAAAGTGCATAACAATCTGCATGTTAACGGCATAGATCAATATATCCGCCGATATATGTCCCGTTGTAGCGGTGTAAGCACCCAACACCTGCAGAAAGTACATCAGATAATAACTCCAGTTGTCGTGCCAATTCCAGGGCGAGAGTGAGAAATATGGCATAGCCTTCACCGCATCCTCTGAGTGCAGCAGCCAGTGCTGTATGGCATATCGTATATAGATATAGAAGCTATATGTGACCACCAACAGCAAGTAGAGTCCACTGAAGCCGCGCAAGAAAAAGCGACAACGTCTTAAATAGAAATCAGTTCGGTACTTCTCCTGCTCCTCTCGCGTTGGCAGCGGAAAGATCGATTCCATTTCACGTATAAGGGCACTCAGCTTTGCCTTCTGGCGCCACACACTGATGGTCTTCAGTTGACTAACCGATACGAATCCGATATAGCAAATAGTCATGCAGACATCCACTATACTCTCAATGTCCTTGTAGTAGAGCAGCACGTAGGCGCACTCGAAGAAGAAATTGAATCCCATGTTCGTGACATGTATCAGAAAGTTCACATAGAGCCAACGACTGGACACAGCCTGGGAGTGAGCCGACTCATAGGGATCCACTCCGACCGTATGATAGAAGAATAAGGGTAGACTCATAAAGTCATTGAAGGTTACAAATTTTTCGGCCGATTCGACCTTGGCCACCTGATTACCAAACATTATCAACTCAATTCTCAAAAGATACTGAAGGAATAACAATCTAACATTTTACCTGAGGACCCCAAGAGCACCAGAAAATTAAACAAACCGCAAGATGTATAAGAAATACATAAATTGAGTAAAGGCTTTACGTGTTTACAAAACCACAACATGTGTTTTAGCCTTTATGTTTTGGAAGGCTGGACACAACGCGTACGCATCGGCAGTTGGGAACCTCCTGTGGTTGGGCTTCTTGAATTATTCATTCACAAATTATAGTTGTCGTTAGCCTACAGCGATTTGTTGTGCCAGCTTTGACAATAGAGTTATTTATTGCTTACTCTGACCGATTCTGGTATATTTAATGGTGTTCTGAAATCGTTCAGCTGTTCCCTTCCAAATCAGGCCATTAAAGAAAGGCGTAAGCGACATTAAATTCTTTATTTAAAAGCTGAGTAAGAAATCGGTGCGTATATCTATGATAAATGTGAAACTAATTACGCTAAGTGCAAGGTGTAAAAAAAGAAACTTATGATAAACATTATTCCAATGCGCCGTTAGATTGTCTGTTTCAGTTCTCGCCTAGTGATACATAGTACGAATGACGCAGAAGAATCTATAACTCATTTGCAGAAACTGAAAAGCATTGAAACATTAAATAGAAGTTAGACTGATATTAATAACTCACCATAGTCATAGTTGCCATAGATATATCCAAGAAGACGGTGGCCTTCAAGAACACCGGCTGCTGAGCACGAACAGCAATAATCAAGAGCATTTTCTTGAACCGTGGATCCGCTTCGTACCAATCCATTTCGTAGACAGCCGAAGCGACACCCTCACTCTGTGTTTGTGTGTGCAAAAGGATTAGGCAAACTAAGATCAAAGCTATGATATGTTTTCTAACTCACGGCACTAATAAGCCAATCACTAAAGAAGCAGAGCAGATATATCTCCACAGTAGCCGCAACAAGATATACAGCCAGCTTGCAAACGATCTCGGGACTTTGGTCGAGGGTCATCTGAAAGCCCACAAAGCAAACCAGTACTGAGGAGGAAAGGAAATTCAAGAGTAAGGTTACGCCGAAAACCTCATTGATGACATCTGATATGCTAAACATAGAAGAGAGATTAAGTATAGAAAAGAAAGTATGTGCGATCCGTTTTGATTTAATTTACCCCAATAGCTTATTGTGATACGCAATCAGTTGCTGTAACTTTTTTAGATCTTTTTCATATCCATTCTCTACCACTCCAGTTTCCATCTTAAACTCCTTAAGGGTTTTACACAAATAATCAAAATGCATAATATCCTGGATAACAATGCCATAGATAAGAATATCGTTGGACAATTGTCCCGTTATGCAGGTGTAACCCGCCACTGCCTGCAGCACATACATCACAACGAATCCCAACTTCTTTTCGATACTCCAAGGAGACATTTCCGTATAGGGCATCGCCATCTTTGCTTCTTCCATTTGAAATACATATTGCTTGATAACGAACTGTAGGATCACAAATAGATTGTAGACTGCAGCGAGCAACATGAATAGATAGGCCATTTTCCTGGTAATGCGATTACAACGTTCAAGATACTCCTTGACTTGATATTGCCGCTGATCCTCAGCATTTGGCGAAGGAAACATGGCCTCCATTTCCTTTACCAAAGCCGTAAGCCTTTCCTTCTGCCGAAACACGGTTACGATCTTCAATTCACCGACACTTACGAACGATATGTAGGCCGCAACCATGGTAGCCTCCAAGAAGTTCTCTCCATTCTTAAAAGAGACGTACAAGTAACCCAATTCCATAGCGAAAACAAAGTTCAGATTGACCACAAGAAAGAGAAACTTGGTGTAGAGCCAAAGCTTGCTTGCCTTATCATGGAGCGTTTCATAGGGATCTACTCCGACCGTATGCCAGAAGAACACTGGCAACCTCATAAAATCTTCAAAAGTGATAACCGAGCTTGGCGTTTCGAATAAAGTTAAGAATGAAGTCATGATTATAAAGTCTCTTAACTTTAGGTTCTTTTCTTCGCTGTTTTAAAAATGAGTTAAATGTGTTTAACACCTCGGACAAATGTCAACTGAATTCAAAAAGGATTTCATAACCGAAGGTGACAAAAACTTTGCATTGCGCAATGATGAATGGTAATCGACTTTTAATTGGATGGTTTTCACAGCTATTCAAGTAGTTCTGTGCATGCGAAACAGTTGGTACATCTCTTTAAGGTTATCTTTAGTAGATTCAAAGTAAATCTAACTTACCCCAAAAAAAGGGTCAGATTTAAAGTGCTACATTTGAATTCCATTTTAATTAAATGGAGAAATTCAAATTAAATTCCTAATAATCATTATCTCATAAGCCCCAACAAAACATTCATAGTTAGCATTTTGAGAAATCTCTAATGTAGATAAATATCCCATTGAAATAAATCCCCCATTGAATACTTCAGCTTGTTGGCAGAAAAAAAGCTCTGCAAACCACATAGTTTGCTTTAATTAATGTTTCGGAAGCCAGGTACGGCAGGGTATGCCTCAGCAGTTAGGACCTACTTGTGGTTGGGGCTCTTGCATTATTCATTCTGCAAATTATAGTTGTCGCCGGGCTACGATTTGTTGTGCTGACTTTGCCAATAGAGTCATTAGAGTACCCTGTGGCCAATTTAATGGGTAACAGAAACCGTTCAGCTGTTAAAGACATACCCAAAACCTCAAAATTAATGAAAGGTTTAAGCAAAAATCTGGTATTTTATTTTATTCCTTAGGTGACTTGCTATAATTTTATTAAACTGTTGCTTATAATGTGCATTATCAAAATGATTACTACATCATAACATATATATAAATAATTTGTAGAATCTTTTCTTGTGCAGTTTACTGATACATTGTTTGTATTACGGCGAAGAACCTATATGTCATTTGCAAGAACTGAATTAGAGAATTAAAATATATATTAGTTTATAAAAATTCTATATAATTCCAATGCGCATACCATAGTCATGGTCTGCATTGTGACATCCAAGAATATTGTTGCCTTCAGGAAAACGGGCCTCTGTGCGCGCTGAGCAGTAAAAATTAGAATTCTTTTAAACCGTTGATCGGCTGGAAACCATTGCATATTGTACACGGCGGAAGCAACACGTTCGCTCTATAAAAAGAGAATTATACTTTCCACATATCACTTTGTTTCGAAGAATGCTTACTGCAGTCATCAGAAGATCGGAAAAATAACAAATCAGATAAATCTCCGATGTGGCGGCGACTAGAAGTACAGCCAATTTACAGACTTGCTCGGGACTCAGTCCAATCGTCATCTGAAAACCCACGAAACAGACCAGAAGAGAAGATGCCATAAAGTTGAGGAGAAGCGGAAAGCCAAAGACTCTATTTATGACATCCGTGAGACTATAAAAGAAGAATTTTAATCATAGAATATATAGTCATTTTATGGATGCTGAACTACCCCAACAGCCTGATATGATATGCGACCAATTTCTGCAGTATCTTAAGGTCCTCGTCTCTTCCGTTACGCACTTCATCGCCTCGAACATTGAATTCTTCAAATGACTTTGACAAATAGTCAAAGTGCATAATATCCTGAATGACCACCGAGTAGATGAGGATGTCGCTGGACATGTTGCCGGCAGTACAAGTGTATCCGGCCATGGCCTGAAGCGAGTACATCAAACAGAAACCCCAACCTTTCTCCAGGTCCCAAGGAGAGACTGGAGTGTAGGGCATAACCATCTGAACGTCTGGCGAATGAAGTATGAAGCGGTGCACTAGGAAAGGTATAAGCACGTACAGATTGTAGGTGATAACCAGAAAAAGATATAGAAATGCGAAGCCTCTGGTGAAGAAATGACAACGCTTTGCATATGTTTCAATCTGATATTGCTGCTGCACTTCTACTCGAGATCCTGGAAAGATGAACTCCATTTCATTTACTAAATGTGTCAACTTAGGTTTTTGCCACCACACGGTGATCATCTTCAGCTCCCCGACACAAACGAATCCTATGTAGGCCATAACCATGCATGCTTCCACAAAGAGTTCGCTGTTATTGAAAGCCAGCACTATAAAGGCAATCTCGAGAACAAGTACAAAGTTCAGATTGGCTATTAGAAATAGGAACTTAAACAAAAGCCAACGTCTCCAGGCAACGGTGTTGTTCTTGGACTCGTAAGGTTCGATTCCGATCGTGTTGTAGAAGTATACGGGCAGGCCCAGAAAATCGTCAAAGGTTACAGCAGTGTTTAGCATTTTGCTTGATCCTAACTCTTCTTAATTTCTGCAGATGAACTTTAGAAGAAATGCTGTCAATCTGCATTAAGTAGTAAAAATTAACAATGAAATCAAAAACCTTTATCTTTTAAGCAATAAAGAATATTTTATTTTTTATATAAAAGCAAATTATAATATAAGTAATGTAAATAATTTGTGAGTTTAAAAACTTAAAGAAAAAATGGAAAATAAAATTTCAAAAATAACAAATTTTATAACTGTTGTAAAGAGAAAAATAGTTTATTAAATTACGATAATAATAAATAATAACAATACTTAAATAAAACGATTAGAACTTTTAATTACTATTATTAATTTCTTTTTTATATAAAAATCAATGTGCTTGCTACCTCTGTCAGAAGACAACTGAATCGGAAAGAGTTCCGAAAGTAAACGATAGACCGTTTTCTTTTGTCTAACTTTTTAATGTTCTTTTAATTGCTTGATTATAATAGAAGGTAAACGTGAACAGATTGGCCATACACAGTAATTGACACAGTATGAGTTTCAGGCAAATAGACCTTACTGTTAATTGTTCTAATAGCGAAAATTGGATGAGAATAAGGCAAACCCCGTTTAAAACCCCCCTATACAACATTGTTTGGTCTAACATATTAATAGAAATGTTCATTAATTTAAATTTTTATCTAAATTTATATATTTACGAGTATTTCTATTTTGATCTGTGATTCCAGGGCTTTGGCATACTGTTCTGCTTTGTGATCAAGTCAGAGAGCCAACTTCGTGGACCACCCTTCCTGAGTAGCAACGGCAGCAGCCAGAACAACTCGCTGAAGCAGACCAAATTCAATACAAGCAAAACGAGTCTGGACGAGAACTACTGCACGACGACAACGGCCAGCATCAATAGCCCACTGAGCTGTAAGTACCACGAACTGGCCCAGATGAGTGGAGATAGCAGCACACTAACCTCACCTCGACACGTTGACCTTTATTCACTTGCAGTCTACACTAGCCATGAGAAGGAAAAGGAGAGTGAATGCATGGCAACATCATCAGCAGCAGCATCGGCGGCGGCGGCGGCGTCAGCTGCGGCCACTTCGGGAGGCGCAGCAGCGTTGCAGCAGAAGCAAGGACTCGAGCTGTCAGTGACAGCGGGAGCTGGCGCTGGCGTTCAGCTGCCGTTGACAATCATCTCGACGGCGCCGCGCTGTCAGGCGGCTGCTGTTGTCAGCAGTACGGAGGCACAGCTGCCGTTGACGGTGGGCGCTGCTGCCTCGCCAGCCACACGCTGCTGTGCGCTGCTCAGTGGCGGCAACGCTGAGGCGGCCAGCGCCTTGGGCTATGCCTACGATGCCTACACAATGGGTGGACTTACGGGGAGCCTGGGCAGGCGTATGCTGCCTGCACATTATACGACGGCGGCGTGTGATGATTTCGTCGGCGTGGAGACGCTGGATATACTGCAGGGATTGGCAGCAGGTAAGCAAAACAGACGTATAAGAAAATAATAATAATCATAAGAGGTGAAATGAGAGGAGAGTTTAAAATCAAGAAAAATACATATATGTGAGGATAAACAAGATAAATATACGCATTAAGTTAGTTGCATCCGCAAAGCTGGTATCGATTAAGTAATCGATATGTTAATGGAAAGTTATTTATTTTAGTGTAAAAGAGACAAATACATAACAGTTACAGCTCTTATGCCGCGCTGTTATCTGTTACCGATTAAGTAATCGATAGAATACCACAAAAAAGACTAACTTTTATTTTAATTATGTCTACATTCTTGTACTTTAATTGTGTAAATTACACCTCCTAAGTAATCGATAAAATACCAAACAAAAAATAAATACATTTTATTGTAATTATGTCTATATTTACTTGCAGACAGCATCATTGGCATACACCATACGAGCAACACGCCGCACTACGTGCCGCTACAACATAATCCGTATGTAGACTTTGTACTCAGCGTGTCGGCTGCACCGACGCTGCCTCCGCCGCCTACCATAAGTGGCAATCTGAGTGTTCTGGGTGCGGCTGCGGCGGGTGGCGGCGGCATCATATCCAGCGCCACATTGCCCACGCCCAAGACGCAGAAGCGTGTTACCATACTGGAGCCCACATCACGCACCACATTCGACCCTCTGCTGCCCACAATGGTAGCTGCCGTCGTCTCCACCACCAGCACCGCCACCACAACCGTCTCTGTGACGCCATCTACGCAAACGGCGGGTGTCGACAGTAGCAAAGGTTCGGTGGGAGATGCAACTCTGGATCGCATTACACACGATTTGGACTATTTGCTGAATCGAGGCAGTCTCGACGTTGACACAGGTACACCGCCTCCTCCACCACCCCCAGCCGTGGTGCAAATGAAATGTGACGAGGCACAACAACAACAGAGCAGCAAATTGTAATGCCAAGACTATCGCAAAATATACCAAAAATACCAGCCCTGAATAGTCGACCAGGTGTAGTCCCTAAAAGACCGTGTAAATACATTACAAAAAATTAATATAGCCCTGTAAATATTAGTATTGAAAATATTAAATATTAAAAAACCGTATCATTGCAATTTAAATGTTTTCATTTAGAAATATTATAAATATTTTTATGAATTCGATTTCCATCTTTCGTGTGAATAAAGTTCTAGTCCTAACGATACGATACACATACACAATTCCATACTTACATTCATGACATCAAATCAAATATGACAACTCTGTAAAGTGATTTTAAAAACATCATATAAACTACATCAAATCAAATTTAGTGTCAAATAAGCAAAATGAAAGAATTTAAACTAACGGCAATTTTTTAGCTAGACTTACAAATAAAACATCAAAACCAAGTAACTAAATAAATTAATACTAGGTTTATTCATCGTATAAACACATTACAGCAACATAAATGTGTTTAACTTTTTGATTCCATTTAAAAACAATTTTCCTAGACCTAAATAAAAAGAAAACTAAACCAAATAAATACAAAGAATTAAACGATACAAGTAATTAAGTCAAATGATGAAATGCTCTACAAAATACAATAATTGTAAAACTAAAGAACATAGCAGAACTATTTCTGTAACAAACAAATTATACATACACATATATCTTTGAATAAACTCAAGACTCTTGTTATAAAAAATCTAAAACAAGTTTTATTTATTGTTCGAAAGAGCATGTACAGATTAGATTATGTTAAATTATTTTATTATTATTATTATTACTCCGGCTCGTTAAAAACTAACAACATGTCCCATAAAATGGGTCACATTTTCGCCACGTATGGCAAAGAAGAACGGATGATCCGCACGGAAGAACTTTTGGCGTGAGGAATTGCTGATCACAATCGGTTTATAGCCTGAAAAAAAAACAGTAGATTTTATATAGAAAAATAAATATGAATAATTTAATTTTCTTTGAACACACCTGCTGCTGGCGGTGGCGAATCTGAGCCGGAGCCCGATTCGTTCAAATTAATGCGCAGCTTGTGCAGCACATCGACAATGGGTAGGTTGGCGGCTGTGTGCAAATGCTTGAAGTTGGCAGAGGAACTAAAGATTTCCGCGAAGCCCAGCTGTAAGCAGGGAAAATAATATAAATTTGATTTTTAACAATAAAAACCAAATTAACTTCATAATGTTTATAAATAACAGTTATAACGGCAAGAATTCAAATACATTCGTTAAGTTAGACAGTGACCCGCACGTGTGACCGTATATTTGAATAGCTGAAATACCTTAATACATACGCCAGTATTTTATATTTTTATGTTAAGTTGGCAACGCATGCGTAATAGTTCTTAGATTGTTGGCAATACGCGCGCAATTTTCTTTAAGTAGTTGGCAACGCTGCCAACATTTCTGAATTTTGCATTTATTTTCTTTTATAACATTTCGATTGCTTGTTTACGCACCTGTTTCAAGGCTTGCCGCAGACTGCACTCAAAGTCAATGCTAAACTTGGGCAGCAGCACCTGTACACTCTCCATTTGCATGCGCTGCTGCAGTGCGCCCAAGTCCAAGGAACGTAGTTGATTCTCCAGTTCCGTTAGAGCTGTGACGTCCCGCTGATTTGGCAGTATTAGTAGCATTGCCAATTCCTCGCCATGTTCATAGGGCAACTCAATGGCGCGTGCATTGAGTTCACGCAGCTCGGCATACTTCACATACATATCGTCATCGAAGAGCATGGGCACTGACTTGGAGGCGTGGCTGTGGAACTCGTACAATCCCGTGCGATAGGCGCTGAAGGGCAGAAACCATTTGCTCTGCAGCCGCGCAGCGAGCAACAGCAGCAAAGACTGTGAGGCCTCAACGCTCAACTGTTGCTTCCAATTGCCGCCACCCAAGCTGGCCAGAATGTTGTCGCTCACATGACGCCGCAACTTCTCCGTCTGCTGCAGATCCACACACTCCGCCGTCGCATGGAAATAGGTCTGAGCGATCTTCTGGAAATCATCGGCAATGTGTGATCCCGCACTGGACTGTATAAGCAGGCGGTTCTGCAGCTCGATGCGTGTGTCCGGATCGGTTGTTGCTGCATTAAGCTCCGCTGCATAGAAATTTGCCATTTTGGCATTGCTGGCAAAGCGTTCCTTCAGCTCCAGCAAGCGCTGCAGCTCCTCCGCCGTAGCGCCATCGGAGCCCAGAAAAAGCAGCGCCAGTGTCGACTCCAGCAGCAGCGGCGACACAATTACATTCTCATCTGTTGCACTGCTGGCCACGCTATGAAAGATCTCCGCACCCAGTTTGATCTCCTCCGGTATCCCAGGTGCCTTGGGATTTGCTGTAGCACTCATTGTGGCTATGGCAATAGAGGAAAGTGAGACTATAAAGTGTTCTTATTGTGATCATGTTAGTGTAGGCGGATATACAACTTTAAATACCCTTTAAGGTGAGTACATGCGCAATTAAATCTAATTATAAATTATAATATTAATTGTTAATATAATATAATAAATGTATTTTATAATCTTGGGCTCAATCTTTCCTTTCATTTCAAGAAAAATTTCCTATGAATCTGATTTAATAATTAAGTGCATATACATAAATTCCTCAATACGATCTTGAGCAAAATCTCTGGCTGTTATTTACGATATAGTCTACATGTGTAGATTATATGAATTTTTGATTATCGCTCTTGCAGCATAATGCGAAACACATGTGGCCAAAATTCACAATCTAATAAGATTCTATATTGTACTATATGGTATACAATATACTGTACTTACAATATGGTATACTATACTACAATAGCCTATTAATATTTCGATTCGCTCATGCACAGTGCGATGGTTAATTCAATGCTTTACTTAAATCCGTTTAATTAAAAGGGAACATTTTCAATGATCAAAATTTTTGGCCGTGGCCTCAAAACTGCGTTTGTTTATTAGAACATTGAATTTCAATTTCTTCCGTTTCACTAGGCTGACGGCGGAAAAGCTAATGAAAATGAAAGAGAAGCGGGGGGAGGGTATGCTAGACTTGTTGTTGCCTCTTAATCAGATATCAGAATTATTTTATTAATATGATATTTCATATTATTATATATATCATTATTGTTTCACAGATATTTTAAAAAACATTGAATTAATTTGATGTATGATATATTCAAAGAATGAAAGATCTACCATATTTATACCCTAAAATAACGTAATAAGTAATTAAATATTACACCAAAGATATACATAGATTACATTTACAAAGATTTACATTTACATATCATAGTGTATTGCATCAAAGGGTATTGCACACCTTCACAGGGTATAATCATAGGGATACCGCTAAAGAATCACAAAGTGCAAAACAATGGGCCGAGACAATTGCGCCAGTGAAAACACAATAGAAACAACAAAACTTGACACTATTCTGGGTTAGCCAACAAAAGTACACAAAAAAAAACACGAAACGGAAAAACTTTATGACATTGCGCGCAGCAAAGAAAACACAATCGTACACACAGTTACACACACATACATGCACACAGTGTTTTATACACTTGCATAGAAGTAGAATTTTCGGCAACTTTCAATCTAACGCGAATTTCTAGCGGGTTTCGGTGCCTCCTACACAAATGAAAATAAAAAGTGGAGACTACGAAATACTCTGTCGAAAGAGACAAGATAAGCCAAGATGACATACGAATTAAGAATTTCCACTAAATTTAAAATCATCTTAACCTATTCTATAATTATTTTTTTACAGGGTGATTACCTAGTTCATGCACAATTGAGCTTGTCGTCGACCACCTTCCTCTCTAAGTAGCGCTACTTCTAGTACGCACTCCTTCATTGTTTATTGTTTATTTTCAGTGTGCCAATTTTGTGTTTTCTTTTGGAAATTAATTACATCATGAATTTGTCAAAAGTGTGAAACGCTTTTGCTCTCTTTGAGAGCATTTTGCGAAAGATGTAGAGCAAATTTGTCTATATTGTGTGGCTATACTTATACATGCATACACATATTGTATCTGTGTAGAGAACCGAGATCTTTTGCTTGGCAAGTGGCAGATGGTGAATACTCGGGGGATTTTCAATGGCTAAACATGAGGTCACAGAATCGTTTTCGGCGGCGATTATCATTATCGTGATCAGCACAATCATAATGATTATGTGCCATGTCGGTGGGGATATATTGTCCGTATGAACTTTTGATTGATTCGTAAGTTTATACAGATTGTAATTATTGCACTGTGTCAAAAGTATATTCGATCAAAATAAATGCAGATTTCATACATATTTTTTTGTTTATTATACTATATGTATTTAAATATGTCTATTATATTATATTTAAATATTTTACTTAATTTAGTATTTCCTGCAGAAATTATAGTATTTTCTTCACATAACAAATGACAAGAAAGGTTCATTAATATACAGTATTTATATTCAACTTATATTGATTATTATTATTTATTTTCAATGTTGCATACATTTTTAAGTTAAAATATTTTCAACAAACTGATATTTTATATGATCTACGCTCTCATACGAAGTATATAGAGATGCAAATGTTTACTATGCGCATGAATATTTGTCTATCCAGAAATAAAATACGAATACTCAATACAAAATTGATGTGAATTGCTAATTTAGTAGAACATTTCCTGTCGTCAAATATACTATTTAATAATAATTTAAATTTATATTTTCTCTCTTATATTTCTGCATTCTACAGTTAAAAATTTCTTGAATATATTGAAAACACTTCACATATTCTAAATGTACCTATAAAAGATTTCCTGTCCACCAAAAAATTAATATTCCAATTGGCTGCACGATGCGTTGCGAACACGTCAAACGAAAACAGCAACAAAAATTACATAAAACACTTGGCGAATGGACCGAGGGAACCGAAAGACTGAGCACCACGAGGAGAAGTCGGAAGAATCAACGCCCGCACGCAGCTTCGCACAGAATTCGACTAAACTAGATGTTCATTTTCATTAGACGCGCGCTGAGAGCGAAGCAAAAAAAAGACATGGAAAACAAAGCTAATTTAATTGGCCCCCCTTCCCCCATTGATGACGACACATTGCCGAGTCGCGGAAAGCTTTTTCGAATTTTCTGCAAACTACAAATTGAATCTATTTTTATAATTTCCTCTCCCGATTCCCTAACGAAAAGAACGGAACGAACGTCGCGACGTCGCACTGCAAACTGCGAACGGTCGCTCTCTCAGTTTTGGATCTACACTCTTCTCTCTTCTGTCTATCGGTGACTCTTCCAAAGTTCTAACGGGGCGAATGATAAACCAGAAACTAGAATTGCCGCTGATGGGGATGCTGCACGCTATACGATGCGTCGCTTGATTGAACTGAGTCACGCTTTGTTTTTGTAGCAGACACAGATATATACATACACGTATACGTAACTACGCGCGGCTCTATTGTTTAATCAGCCTATCTAATCTAGCACACTAGGGTCTTCGTACTATTGTTGTGTCCACTGCAGATACGCAGCTTCGAAGTGGATCAGCAAAAACAGCTGCTCAGTTGATGCTACTGTTCTGTTCTCTGAGTAATGATGTTATAATATGAATCAATTCTATTATATTAATGTTCACAGGTTCTATATATATAAATATTTATAACTAAATAAATATCCATATATGCACTAACTTGATATTCTCTTAGGATAGTTTCACTGTAATAATGCTTATAAAAGTAGTTCTTAAATATAATGTAATAAACAATAGTAAAAGGATATACATTTATATATTCTGAAGGTTTTATATTCTTGCAAAGTATGCCACAAATCTTTACAGATTATACCCTTGCTTACTATATATTATTATGGCAATCAGTTTTGATGAAAACTTTGTAGTAATTTTAATTTGTTTAAAACTCTTTTTCTAATAGATGAAAACAAAGAATTACAAATTTATAATTTTTACTGCATGGATTGTTCCCATGAATTCCGATTATCATCCTGTAGTATTATAGATATTTGAAATAAACAATATTTTGTAAGTCACTAAATAATTGTATTTTAAGCATGGCATGACAGTATTAAAAAAACAAGTTCAAAGGATTAAAAATAATCAGTAAATTTATGTTGAAGTATATAAAAAATGGATTTATAAGAGTTACTCGCAACACAATTGTTTAAAATTTATTTTCCAGTGTATTCAAAGTGAGACCTTATTTTTTAGGTTAGAAATGCGTGCAGATTTCTCACATGCTTCAGTGTAATATAATTAACAAATTGGGGTAAATTTAATTCAACATAATTTTATTATTTTATAGTACGAGGAACAAGGATTGGGACAGTGGATAGCATGAAATGTAAATGGGTAAAGGGTTTCTAAGGTATGGCGAGTGTGGGTGAGTGTGAAATCACGAAAGTACATTACATATACGTTTCCAATAAATACACTAAATACATCCTAAACGGGGGTATTATAAATACATATCCGAAAAATTTGGTTGGGGGCGCGGGCGCAATTTGAAATTAATTTGAAAGTGCACACTAAAAAAAACAGAGTCCACATTGGCCATGCGAACGCAACGGGCGACGTTCCTGGAACGTACTTGGCCAGCACAGCTGGCCAGATGCGCTTCCTTCTTGCAGTTCCAGTGTCGGGTCTCGATAAATGTGATAATGTGTGGAGGAACGCGCTGTAGATGCGTTTTCATGGCCTTCGATATGGACGACAGAAAATAAACTATTATGAAATTGTGTGAAGACAAAAGCAACAGGCAAATGGACTAGAGTTGGTAGTCAAAATGCCCTCTGCAATTGCCTACCTTTTGCTATGTTGCAAAACATGTGTCTTGGTCGGTGGTGGTAATGGGTTAATTGTGTAGGCGCGGTCGCATAATATGCTAAGGATTGTATGGTTTGCCGTGTGGTGGTGGTGTTGATGGTGGAGCTTTGTGTGTTGGATGTTCTTAAGGTTGATGCGCTGCCAATTAGAAGGTATAACCACCCTCAGGTGCCTTGGGCTGTGTGGCATTGAACTCAAGTGCTCCGTTTACTTCTTTTGGTGCCAGCTCCTGTTCGGCCTCATCGTCACCGGTGTTGAAGTATGTGTCAATGATGGCATATGCCTTCTTATACACTTCCTCGTTCTCATGCTGCTGCAGTGCCTCTAGCTTATCCAGGCCACCCAGTTCTTCTACCATCAAGCAGAAGTTCTCGGTGCTACCCAATTTCTCGGCCAGAGCAAAGAGATTAGATAGGCCTGTTTGCACAACCTTAATGGTACGTGGATCTTTGGCATCAAGCAAATCAATAAACGGCTTAAGTATCTTGTACTTCTCGATAAGATCGACGACCTGTTCATGTGTGCCAGACGTGGTGGTGTTGGTCACAGCCCAAGCGGCCTCTTTTTGCGCCTTGAAATCGCCCTTCTCAAGCACATGGCGTAGCTGATGAAATATGCCCGCATCAACGACGGCCTGTATCTGTTTCTGATTGCCAGCCGTTATGTTGCTCACAGTCCACGCTGCCTCCTTGACTATGTTGCCCTTGGCGTGCTGCAGCAACAGGCCCAGCTTGGGTAAACCTCCGGCAGCAATGACAACGTCAGTCTGTAAAGAGTAAAGATTGGTGGAAAAGGGGAAGGGGGTTTGGTTAACCACAGGCCTGACAAAGTTTGACTGATCCGTTTCAACTGACCTGCTGATCTGTTCCGGTAACAATATTGCCAACACTACGCAATGCCGGCACAATAATGCTTGGCTCATCCGTTTGCAGAAGATTCACCAGGCGTGGCACTGCATCCGTATCAACCACAGCCTGTATCTTGTGGTTGTCATCGTCAGTCACATAGGAGAGCGCCCAACAGGCATCTGCCAGCACCTGATAGTCGTTGCTAAGCAGCAACTTGGACAGCACGGGCAACAGCAGCTTCACCTGGTCAAATGGTGGCGATGGATTCTTGTTGCGGCACAGATTCGACATCAGCCACACAATGTTGCGCAGAAACGAGAGGGGAGTCTCGTTGGTGATCAGACGCAAGATGCCATCGATGACATTATGCTGAATGACAATGTCACGTGCCGCGGCACCGTCGCCGGCAATGTTGCCCAATGCCCAGACGGCCTGTTCGGCCAAATTGATGGACTTGGACTGCAGCAGAGCTATAAAATGCGGCACTGCGTTTTGCTCAATGACGCAACGCGTTTGTTCCGATGTGCCCGAAGCAATGTTTGTCAATGCCCAGGCTGCCTCAAATTGCAGCATTGTGCTGCGCAAAACAACGCAAGGAATTAAAGTGGCACAAATTAGTGTTGTACTAGAATGCACTTACTTGCCGGAATTCTGGAGGAACCGTATGCAGATGGGCACAATGCCATGCCCGATCATCAAATCAATGGGCGGATTACGTTCGCGGCTGAGCATCTTGCGTGCCTGCTGCATGCCTAGGAACTGACGATCTGGATCTTCGCTGTTCATGGCCGCGACAATCTCATCGACGGTTAACTGCACCGGCGATTGGCCATTGAGCTCCTTGAGGGGCGAGGTTAGATCTTCATCGTTGATGTTGCGACGCTTGAACATCTGATCCTCCTTTTTGGATTTGCGCAACTCAATCGTAACCTCATGACGACGCATCCGAGAGTCCTGTTTCAATGTGAATCACAAAGTGAGGTTAGGGAAGAGAGAGAGAAAGAGGGAAGTGGTAGGGAGAGGGGGAGAGAACAAGAGCAAGCGCGCGCGCGCGCTAACTTACCTGGGTATTGAGTGTGTTGGCCTTGTAGTGGCCCTGGCGTGCGCTAGCGTCCGATTTACTCATGTTTAAATATTTCGGATAATACAATGCTTCGATTACAAGTTTACAGCTGTAGTAAAAAAATAAAGTAAATGCTTTTAGAGAGAATAGAATCTATCTGACGCTGAGGTCAAGAGCTGCTTTGATTGCCCTACACACACAGACAGCACGTATACACGTATACACACACGCATGTGAGCGCTCAAAAATGTGTTTGTGTGCGTACTTTTTGCACTTCTTTGTGTGCCTTAATTCCTTTTCGTCTACCTTTTGCGCTCTTAGCAGAGCCGGCTTTACAAGGCCAAACCAGCCGCTGTTGCCGTCGCAGTCAGCAACAACAAAGCAACAGCTGCGCTGCATTTAACTGTGCAAGTGGAGACCGCGCTAGATCGGAGGACCGCCATTTATACGGGTACCTTTTTCTGCACTCACCTTTTTTCTTTTAGCTGTATGTATGAAAAAATATGATTCCGAATTGATGCAAAATATTCGTTTTTCAATAAATTTTGCCTAAAAATCCTAATAATTTACTATAATTTAAAATTTTTATTTGAAACAATGAAATTTATAAGCGTGTTAGCACTTTTAAAATCGAAATAAAACTGGATGAACTCAAATAACTGTATTGTTGTATTGCTATGATTGCAGCGGAGTTTGATTTCAAAGCCTGCTTTGCGCAAAGAAAGTTCAGTTTAGTTTAAACTAGATGCTTGATTTCGCAAGGGTTGCTTATTATGTATCTTATCGATATTCTATTTGTTCCGATAATCCTTCGCGCCCAATCAGCTGACTAAAGCGATATTTTGCCAAATTTGTACTATTTATTTTGCTGTTGAGAATGTGAAATGCAATTAAAATTAAGAAAATTGTTATTATAGTTAACTCAGCTAAATAACTAACAAAATACGCGTAAAATGTGATTAACTCAAAATGGCACTGTTATTACATATGATCAGTATGTTGGTGTTTGTGATTACCCGGTAGGTGGCATTTGTTGCGATCAATATGTAGTTTGCTTAAATCATGCAATAGAGGGCGTATAGCATTTCAAGTTGCATGTTAAACAAATCTATAGAGAAAGGGAATTGTCAGCTGGTCTGTTTATAAGAATATTTATGGTATGTGTAGTCAAGTTTATTTGTAATTTATCTTACAAATTGTAACTTACAAATTAAATTACAATCTGTCAACGCGCAACAATTGAAACACAATCCACACGCAAGCAGCCAAGACACGCACCATCCACATGGGCGGAATCTGCAAACTTTGCACATTGTCAGCTTTATTTCCCTTTCCTTCCTGCCAAAAACGGCGGGAATTAATTAAGATAATTATAATTTATGAATTAAACTATATTTTAAATAATATATTATGGACTTAAAAATTTAATTAAAAACAAGTAGGGTAATTTTTTAGCCTTACTTTTAAGAAAATGCCCTAATTTAGTTGATTGATATGAAATTGAAATATATTGCAGAAAACTAAAACCTCTTAAAGAAATATAATAAATAATATAACCACATGGTAGATTATCTAACAAATGAGCCCTAGCAAAGCTTAGTAGCTGTACCCCTCCAGAACCCTCGCTACGGCCCCTTCGACAGAAGAGAATATAAGGTATTTGAAAACTTACTGCGCTCAACGATTTCACTTTTCACAGTTATTTTTGATCGAACTTAAAACTAAATATTTTACTTTTTTGCTTCACTAACTGTACAAAATATTTTCTATGTGAAAGTACTTCCATGACATTCTAAAAATAAATATTTGAAATTTATAACAGTTTGAAGTTTGGCAACATCGCGTTTTCACAAAAAAAAATATAATAAAACCAAAGTGCTTTAATATTTGTAGACGATTTTATTTTGGGAATAAAGAGTTAGAGTATTCAGGGTTGTCCAATCAATCACAATCTAAGCCGACTTCTTCTCCTGCTCCTTGTTGTCCTCATTGACGTCCGAAGCGGGGGCAGCGGTGGTGCTGCTGGCGTCCTGTGGGGCAGAGCGTGCTTCAACCACGTCGGAGTCGGATTCATCCACGACGGGAGCTGGTGAGGCAGATGGGTAAGGAGGGAACTGCTGATCCTGAGGGTAGATCTGCTGCTGCTCCTGTTCTTGTTGCTGCTGCTGCTGCTCCTCGTTGTAGTCAATGGGCGTGGGCTCCTGCTCGGGCTGCTGAGGTGCCTCAACAACTTCGCTCTCCTGCTGTGGCTGCTGCTGGAAGAACTGCTGCTGCTGCTGGAGCTGCTGTGGCTGGTAGAAGTGCTGCTGCTGCTGTGGGTAGTAGATGGGGGCGGGCAGCACAGCAGATGCCACAGGGGCAGCAGCAACAGGTGTCACAACAGGCGCCACAGCAGGTGCCACAGCAACGGCTGCACGGGCCACTGCCAGAGGCTCACGTTGCACCACAGCGTTAAAGCCGTTGACATCGTCGGCGGTGTAGGTAACTGTGCGCTTGTAACCATCGGCATCCACGACACTGTAGGAACCAACCACATTGCCACCATCCCGGCTCTCCACTTGGCTCTTGATGTCGCCAGTGAGGGAGTCGTGTACGCCGTAGGAGAAGTCGTAGCGAGGTGAGGATTCCAGCTCCACCTGCTTGACAGCCACAGTTGCGGGAGCGGCATAGGTGCTTACCACAGGTGCAGCAACAGCAACAGGTGCAGCAACACGAGCAACTGGGGCAACGGCAGCCACAGGGGCCACTGCAGCCACTGGTGCGACGGCCTTAACGAAGGGTGCAGGCAGCGCATACGACTTGGTGTAGATGGGAGCCGTCGCCTGGTGATGGTAAACAGCAGCAGCGGGCGCCGCATGATACAGTGCCGGAGCTGCTGCCGCATGGTAGGTGGCGTAACCAGGATGGAAGCCCGAGTAGGTGGCCGCAAAGCCGCCCAAGCAGCTGCCGGTGAGCGCCAGCAACGATAGAGGAATCAAAAACTGTTGGAGCAAAAATCAGGAAGAAATGTGGAAATTAACGGAAAGTTTAGAACAAACGAATTAGGGAGAAATGGGAAGTTAGTGGAATCATAGAGGAAAAAGGAAATTACTATGAACCAGTTCAAACAATTCTAATCTTACTCGTATGGAAGTTAAGAACTAGTTTCAATTCTATTTGCAATGTTTCGAAAAAAAAACAGTATACATACATATGTATATATGTATGTGTGTTTATCTGTTCTATCTGAACAGTTTAGTATTATGTTAGGAACTAGTTCCAGCTCCTTTTATAATCCTTCCTTATCAAAAGTAAAATCTATGCAAAAATTATTCAAAAATTATGCTAACTATTAAAGTTTAAAGTAAAGCATTAACTATAATTAAAGTTTCTTCCTTCAATTTATTTTGTAATTATTTGAACTTTAATTGGATTATAGAAACTAGAAGCACTGGAATCTAAAACGTTTTATATCCTCGTTTATAATCCCTGTTTTCAATGTTTATCCAGGGAACTTACTTGGCTTGCCATTTTGGTGATATTGTTATTGAAACTTAAAGACACACACGGCACGTGGAAACACACGCACACACACGAATGCAGGTATGCAAATTTGGTTATGTAGATTGGCGACGGAACGCGACGTGGATTTCTTTCTCGTCCTCAAGAGTCGAGACTTGGCGACAATGCGAGCGACGTTGCGGTAATGATGTGGTTCGCCCTGTCTGCATGTCACTTTATATGGATCGGATCGGGCGTGCGAGTCTAGAATTAGCAGAGCAGAGCCCACCCGCCGCTGGGCATGGGCAGCTCTGCCCGCCCATGCACCCACACACATTCAACAACACCGTGCCAAACCGGTAACATGTACAAAAGATACAAAAGTATCTCACAGATGCCCGTTGACAATTGCGACAATTGCAAACGAAACCAGTTTTAATTTCGGTCTCGGTTTCGCTTACCGATGCCGATTAGACGACTTTGATTTTGGGTTTTTTTTTTTTTCAAGTTCAACGCTTTGGGCGCGCTTCCTTGTAGGCCTATTCGACCATTATCTAATTATGTCCATAATTGTAACGTGTCGAGAGTACGAGGCGGACCAAGACTAGCCAATTCTTTAGCCAATCATCCTCGATTACATCACATTTTGTCGCATTTTGCACTTGAAATTCCATCAATTTATGGCGTTCACAGTTGTCACCGCGTTGCCAACCATTGAGGAACTGTTTACCCAATAGAGATGGGCACGTGCTCGATATATTTTGCAGAAGATATATGTGCCAAAAAGGGAATGGACCATGGACCAAAAATAGTTTATAATATGATGGAATATGAAATATATGTATATAAACTAAAAATATTTATTTTATTATAGAAAATTGATTATTTTCAGTAGCCAAACATTTTATTTATTTGAATATTAAATAAATTATAAAATAAACATTTTCTTTGCTCCTCGTACTAGATATTTTTCGGCAGACAATATATATTTTATATTCACAGCAAATATAAATGATAACAAAGAATTGTAGAGAATATTAAAAATTAAATCTAAAAAAAAACCTATTTAAGTAGCTGCTATATAATAGTTAAATCAATTGAAAACCCAATTAAACTAAATAAAAATGTTCACTTTTTATACATATGTATGTGTGTATCTCGTGTTTAGTCACGACCCGTGCCCAACTCTTTTTCCCTACACTCCTCACACCTGTGTGTTGTTAGGTGATTTGTCAGCGTACTGTCTGTCAACACCGTTGCCTCTTTTGGCTGCTTCACTCCACTTTTCGACGGTCCATTTGTATGTCAGAGAGGTTTGCTTCATTTGGTGCATGAGTTTCAGTTTCAGTTCGGTTTCAGTAACTGTTTCAATTTCAATTGTTTCTTTTCGAGGAGAATGTGTATGTGGTATTATCATTTGTTCCATTTTCGTATTGTGTCCATGCCCCAAATGTCAGCTTTGGCTCGTTTTCAGCTTCGTTTTCGGCTTCAGTTTCGTTTTCGTTGGTTGGGGCTTCATTTTCGACCAACTGGTCGACTTGTTAATTGTTGCATTGTCTGGGTCTCCACACTTCCACGGATATGCCACATGTAATGCTAAGAGACAAATATAAATATTGGTTATGGTTTAATCAAAACACTACTTGAAAGAGATTAAAAATATAAATAAGTGAGCATTACGAGTGATTATGTTGTTTGTTTGCCAACAAAATCTTTAAGTGGCGGCCTACAAATTTTAATTTTTAATTCAAGTAATTTAAATCAAATCACTTCTATTTAAACATTCTATTTAAACATTAGTATTGAGAAATGAGAATAACATTTAGCCAATAATTCGAAATTTTCTTGAATGAAAACTCAAAAGGAAACCCTAGCACACTTAGAACAGAAGACCTCCTTCCATCGACCATTGTTACCTTCGCAAAGGCTTAACAATTAACCAGCAATATTCAAACTTAATAGGCTGAAGTATTAATTGAAAAATCGGTTTCATTAAATACAATAGACTGAAGGTTGTTCAAAGAGGAAAAAAGGTATTTCTAGTCCCAATTGGGTGGGATAAAATTTGTCAACTCATTTTGTGGTCAAAATCGATGTAATTAAACAATTTCAAGGAATTTCGAGCCTATTCATATAAAATGTTCAAGGCATCTTTATTTTTATTTCTGTTTCTTTTCCCACTTTTCTTTTGTGGCCTTTTTGCGTTAATTTCTTACGGGTTAACACTCGAAAAGGCAAACAAGCACATTCGGTCGAAAATTAAAAGTGCGTGAAGCGTTTATAAGGCGGTTTCGCGTTTGCTTCCAACTCTGGAGTCCGGAGGTTGACGCATTCTGCTCGAAAGACTATTAAAGACCAATTACTGCGTCCAGGCACGTACCCTCAGACCCATAATGATGCGTAGGCAGACACAGAGCAAGTTCAGGGCAAAGAGAAGGTTGGAAGATGGATGACGATTGGTGGCAACAAAAAGTGAATTGTCGAAGGCTTCAACTGAATTGCCAGTAGTTTATTTGCGAATGTATAAAGCAATATAGAGATTTTAATAAGATGATATAATAATTTTAGATTAATTCTTACTTATTTATATGACATTTAATACATACATACAGATAATATATAAGCATATATTTTATTATACTTGTAAACATCGTATTAATATTGTTTGTTTACCACCTCTACAAATTTAAATTTCTCGATTAGTTTACTTTTACTTTGATACTATAATTCACCTGCCCTGCAGTCGTCAGTGCAAAACAGTGCTACCCATCTCTTAGAAGATTTGATAATTATGAAAACCTGAACAGTTAGAAAAGGCGTATAAGGACTAATGCAAGTAAAGCATAAGCATCCATTCACAATCTGTATTTATTGCTGTACAGATTATTCAAATCTGCAGCAAAACAAAATACAACTGTTCTCTTTATACCCTTTTCTATATCTTGTTTATTTTTAGTGGATATCAAGGAAGTTGCCGTTAATGATTCCCACTAGGCAGGGAAAAAGGCAAACGACAAACGGCAGAATTGCGGAAATTGCGGTAACGGAAATGCAACGAATCAAAGTGGAATGTAACGAGTGCAAAGTGAGTACACTCAAGCTCACACCCACACACCAACACACACCCACACACAGGGTGCACTTTGACATTTGACAAATACTTAACACTATTTGCCTGGCTTAATAAACCCGTTTTCGTTGACATTGCCGCCACAAGAGCGAAAGAGAGAGAGGGAAAATAAGAGGAAGAGTGTGTGAGAGATTGAAAAACGCCGCCAAGAACTGCTGAAGCGGCATTGGGAGCATAAGGGAAGGGGAGGGAACTGGGCGAGGGTGCTGTGTGTCGGGCTGTAAAATAGCAAAAATACGACGAGGACGGCGGCAATGATTGATTGCACGTTAAAGCTGGAGAGCATCACATCATTTCCTTTTTACACTTGACAGGAAATGCATTTTTAGCTAGCGAAATGAGCAGCGTGTGTGCAGGAGAGACAGAGAGAGACAGCAAAGAAAGAGAGAGAGAGAGTGAGAGAGAGAGAGAGACAGAGAGTAACAGTGAAAAGCAGATAGGTTTGGTCCAACGAGATACTCAAATCACAGCAAGTGCCATGAAAAGGTAACAGCTAAGGTTAATGTGCCACCCTGTGACGCGACTTCAAAACACCCTGTACTAGAGATGAGCAACGTACTAAGGATGAATGCATTAAAATAAGTTAGGTACTTAAATTTTATTTATTTATTTATTTGAAATACTGATATTACAAAGTAGACTCCATATATGTACATGAGTTCAGTGAAGCACGAACACACTTTGAGGCACTGTAGGAACTCTAAGCACTGTTCACCTTTCTCCAAGGGGTATACAAAGTGGGCGCCACTTGCAAATGCACTTGACGCCAGTTCCACAGACAATTTACACAAAAATCACACACACAAATACAGCAACGTTTTCTATGTGTGCGGTGGGAAAGTGGGAAAGAGGAAGGTATATGAAGAGGAGGTCTTTGTGTGTGTGTGTGTGTGCCTGTGCTAGGACATTGAGCAAGGCATTGAAATGGAAATGCTGTCAAGGTTCTCAGTTCTCTCAGTTCTCAGTGCAGTGCAGCGTGAATTCAGCTCTCGCTCTTAGTGCAATTTAGCGTACTTTTAACTTTAAGCCAAAGAATTTTCCCAACAGGATCTGCACGAGCAGCAGTTCCATATATACTCTATACAATTTAAGCCAATTATCCGGCTAGCGAAAATAGCTAATATAATGCGATATCGATCAAAGTTCCCCCGACCATTCACTGTGACAGACAAATGCGAACTCATAAACACCTTTCCGCATTCAATGAATGAATGAGTGAGTGAAGCAGACCGCGATGGAGACAAACGAGCCGAGACGAATCTCCCAGGTACGTGTACAAGAATATTGTGAATACACTCTGAATGTACTCACACACACATACAAGGCGTCGACACACAGATTTGTTTGTCGCAAAGTCGCAAATAATCCATCAAATTCGGCGTTGAAACGGAAATACAGATATGATTACGAATATGCGATATTGACATACGGGTTGGGTAAAACGATTCGAGCGATTAATATGGAACTCTTTGAATGTTTAAAGTTCGTTTTAAATATAACAATAATTTATAAAGTTCCGATTTGGTTGAGATAGATAACTAAACAAATGACTTGAAATTTGAATGGAAGAGATTCTTTTAATTGATTCTATGATGTTGAGTTTTAGAAAATAAGGTATTCTACTTCAATTGTAAGTTATTTTAAGATTCAAGGTAAAGTTCTTTCCGTTTATTGTGAAAAACTTTTTTTATCCATCTCAAACTGAATTTAAAATACCACTTCCCATTTTGAATACCCTCAATTAGCTGCAACAATCTTCCTTCAAACGCCACCAACAAAGCATGAATCGATCAAAAATCGAATGAGAATTTTGAACAAACAAAGAAATTAATCAATTTCACAATGCGAGTGGCGTCAAGCAAAATCAACTTCGAGTGCTCTACATGATTCTGACTGATTTATAGATATGCGCATTTATGTAGGTACTCATACATATTATATAAAATATATATATTTTATATATACTCATTATAGCTGGCTCGAGGTCAAGGTTCAAATAAAAACAACAATTTGTTGTTATTTTTTATTTTTCCGATATATTTCGGTTACACTTCGGTAAACCGTCTTCAGGGCTAAAAACACATTACAAAAATACAAAAATGGAAAAATGTTTTACAATGTTTATAAAACTAAAAACTAAACTGAACAATACTAAATTACATACATTGATTTGACACGTCTGCTCTTGCGGGCGCGGAGTTCCCTAACTATCTTAGGAAGTAAATGTCTGTATATATGAGCGCAATTTTCTGTGTCCGTTTTGTAGTTTAATCTATCTTGTGTTGGTGTGTTAATTATGTGTAGCATTTCTAGAGTGTAACGTTTAGCATAGTGTTGTTCTTGTTGTAGTATTGTTGTTGCGTCAAAATTGGGAGAGTGGTGTTTGTTTGCACAGTGGGTCATGAGAGCTGTTTTTTGTGTTGTACATTGGTGGCGTAATTTAAAATCAGATTTGTGTTGCGTTAATCTTGTTTTTAATTTTAATTTTGTCGTTCCTACATACACTCCATTGCATGTTTCAGTAGTGTTGCCACTGCAAGGAATTTTATATATAACATTATTTTTGTCTAGTGCAATTATTTTTGACTTTGTGTTACTATAAAGATGCCTCAATGTATGGAACGGTTTATGTGCTATTTGTACTTCATTACTATTGTAACAGTCAGATTTCATTACTCTTTCGGATAGTGTAGGTACATAGATGAGAGATTTATATAATTTTAATTGTCTATTTTTGTTGTCCTTCGGTGTATTCTGATATTTTTGAATAAGTTTATTGATTAAGGGTTTTGGAAAATCATTGTCCGTAAGTATTTTTGTTACTTCCTTCTTAATTTCTTTGTGGTACATTTGTACAAATGAGAGATTTATATAATTTTAATTGTCTATTTTTGTTGTCCTTCGGTGTATTCTGATATTTTTGAATAAGTTTATTGATTAAGGGTTTTGGAAAATCATTGTCCGTAAGTATTTTTGTTACTTCCTTCTTAATTTCTTTGTGGTACATTTGTACAAATGTACCACAAAGAAATTAAGAAGGAAGTAACAAAAATACTTACGGACAATGATTTTCCAAAACCATTTGTACAAATGTACCACAAAGAAATTAAGAAGGAAGTAACAAAAATACTTACGGACAATGATTTTCCAAAACCCTTAATCAATAAACTTATTCAAAAATATCAGAATACACCGAAGGATAACAAAAATAGACAATTAAAATTATATAAATCTCTCATCTATGTACCTACACTATCCGAAAGAGTAATGAAATCTGACTGTTACAATAGTAATGAAGTACAAATAGCACATAAACCGTTCCATACATTGAGGCATCTTTATAGTAACACAAAGTCAAAAATAATTGCACTAGACAAAAATAATGTTATATATAAAATTCCTTGCAGTGGCAACACTACTGAAACATGCAATGGAGTGTATGTAGGAACGACAAAATTAAAATTAAAAACAAGATTAACGCAACACAAATCTGATTTTAAATTACGCCACCAATGTACAACACAAAAAACAGCTCTCATGACCCACTGTGCAAAATCATTGTCCGTAAGTATTTTTGTTACTTCCTTCTTAATTTCTTTGTGGTACATTTGTACAAATGTACCACAAAGAAATTAAGAAGGAAGTAACAAAAATACTTACGGACAATGATTTTCCAAAACCCTTAATCAATAAACTTATTCAAAACCAGTCGAACGCTACAGTCAGGTGCTGACTGTACAAGGCCATGGATTATCATATTATACCGTAATAAAAATTTTAACGGTATGGAATCGCCGCTCGAATTTGCTACCGATTATCAAATATAATCAGAACCCAGGGAACACCACGGGGAGGCCATTATAAATGAAATTTAATTAAATAATTAAATAATTTAATTTGTTTGACAGTAACTTTTCTTTTAGTTTATTAGAATAAAATAAAAAAAAAAACAAATTAAAATAAAATAAACAAAACAATTAATAATAAAAAAGAAAAAATTCCCACCCGCCTCAACCGGGAGTTGAACTCACGCACTCTCGCGCAGCCGTCCGCCACTCTAACCACTCGGCTATTGCCTCACTCCTTGGCCCATCGGCAAAGTTGCATTGTGAACCAATTCTGTTACCATACAATGCAAACAAAAAGTTTAATAATAAAATGCTGTGTGTCTGACGCTAGATTTGTAAGTGAGTTTAATTCGTATCATATCTCACTTATTTATAGTCCGATTTAAATGAAATTTTCACATAACGTCCATGGCAGGGTATTTGTCATGTAAGATGTACAACTTTGGTTGTTGAGTTAATATTGTAGTTTTTAAATAGTTATTTCTGATTTTCTAAGGCGGGAAGGGGCGTGTCCAAATTTCAAAAAAACTTTGAGACACTGCAATATATACGTATGTTGTCACAAAATTTCATGACTCTAGCTCTTATAGTTTCCGAGATCCAGGTGTTCATTCGGACGGACAGACGGACAGACGGACAGACGGACAGACAGACATGGCTCAATCGACTCGGCTTGTGATCCTGAGCAAGAATATATATAGTTTATGGGGTCGGAGATGCCTCCTTCTGCCTGTTACGCACATTTCCGTTCCGACAAACACAATAGTCCATGAATTTTTTTAAAATCCATGGCCTAAATATCAGAATACACCGAAGGACAACAAAAATAGACAATTAAAATTATATAAATCTCTCATCTATGTACCTACACTATCCGAAAGAGTAATGAAATCTGACTGTTACAATAGTAATGAAGTACAAATAGCACATAAACCGTTCCATACATTGAGGCATCTTTATAGTAACACAAAGTCAAAAATAATTGCACTAGACAAAAATAATGTTATATATAAAATTCCTTGCAGTGGCAACACTACTGAAACATGCAATGGAGTGTATGTAGGAACGACAAAATTAAAATTAAAAACAAGATTAACGCAACACAAATCTGATTTTAAATTACGCCACCAATGTACAACACAAAAAACAGCTCTCATGACCCACTGTGCAAACAAACACCACTCTCCCAATTTTGACGCAACAACAATACTACAACAAGAACAACACTATGCTAAACGTTACACTCTAGAAATGCTACACATAATTAACACACCAACACAAGATAGATTAAACTACAAAACGGACACAGAAAATTGCGCTCATATATACAGACATTTACTTCCTAAGATAGTTAGGAACTCCGCGCCCGCAAGAGCAGACGTGTCAAATCAATGTATGTAATTTAGTATTGTTCAGTTTAGTTTTTAGTTTTATAAACATTGTAAAACATTTTTCCATTTTTGTATTTTTGTAATGTGTTTTTAGCCCTGAAGACGGTTTACCGAAGTGTAACCGAAATATATCGGAAAAATAAAAAATAACAACAAATTGTTGTTTTTATTTGAACCTTGACCTCGAGCCAGCTATAATGAGTATAATAAATAAAGGTCGCCAAAACTCTATAATATATTTTATATATATATATATTTATATATAAACTCAAAAATTGTCGTCTCTTGTCGCCAGCTTTAAAGATTATGCAATAAAAGGGGAACCAAAGAACCCGATGAGCGATGACGAGTGTTTGCTGTCTGAAAAACAAACACACACCCATACCCACACACACACACAGCCACTCCCACACACTTATACTCCCACACTTACCCCAACGAGGGCTAATTATAACGTTGCTAAGCGGATTTTGTACACGCTTCAAGCTCGTTCTCAATTCCAATCATAATCAGCTAAGTTGAAGCTCAGATTTTTGGCAAATGGCAAACAATCGAGCTAAGAAGCTTTATATAAATAAACACAATCAAATGTTATTATTTAACCAGCTGTTTACCTTACTCCAAACGATCGTTACATTTAAGATTTCTGTTCAGTTTTCCCACTTGGTTTAATTTATTTTAAATTATATTGATCGAAATAGAATTATTCTAAAATTAGAACTAAATTATTTTAATAAAATAGATGGGAATACACTGAAAATAAAACAATTAATCTATAAAATACCCCTATACCAATAAACTACATATATTTAATTTGAAAATGAAATTATAAATTTGTATATCTGATTGCATTTTGAATATTGAGTGAAACTTGCAATGAATTCCTGCAAGATTAGCAGAGTTTCATTTTAAATATTTTTGATATTGCTGTATATCTATTGTCATTAGCACTTGTGGATAAAGCCAACACATAAAACCGTTAGTTGTGCTCGTCTTTTGTTCGGTTTAGCAACACGTGTTGATATTTTTGCAGTGTGCGCGTTTTAATTAAAGCAATTTTTACACTGTCAAACAACGTCGACGTGCAGCATCAAATATTTTGCATGCCCATAAAACAGCGACTCCCCTCTCCTTTAACCCCCGTCTCTCCACTCTACACAGTGCACAGTGTGCTCCACGCCCGTTTAGTGTCAACGTGTCGCGTCGACTGTGCGCAACGTATGCCGTAACACGTATCCGCCGCGTGGGCCACGCGAGCAGCTGTTAAAGTGTCAACAAGTTGATGAGGTGCGATGACTCTGACAGCCGAGACAGGCGTGGCACTTGTTTAGCAGTTGTGCAGTTATCCTTAAATCCTAAAACAGACGCAGACTCAGACTCAGATACAGACTCAGAACAACCAACCCAATCAATATCAGCAGCATCGTCAATATTTGCACATTTGCAAGTGCAGCAAGTGCGCGACAATGGAGGTTCGATTGAGCGCCTCATCTTGCCTTAACTCACTCATTGTTTGACTATTTGCTCCCCATTTGCAGTCACGCTTCCTGCTCCAGATTCAGTTCCTGCTGCACAGGATGTCGACGCCGGCATCGTCGAGTGGCATCCAAGTCCAAGGACCCTACAAATTTTTAGGCATTAGCAAGTGTCGTCCGGGTTCGTCGGCAGCATTGTTCAAATCGGCGTGGGTGTTGGAGTGGGCGTGCCAGACAGACATGCAATCAATGCTCCCACTACTCTCTCTCTCTCCCTCTGTCTCTCTCACTCCCTCTGTCTCTCGTCCTCACACTTGTTGTTGTTGACAGTCGCAACAATCAGGCGAGGCAAAACAGCATGCATGATGTGTCTGACAACGCGAGCTCTGCACTTTTTGCCGGCACTTAGTCGCCTTTAAATATGCAGAGTATGCTGTGTCGAGTGGCGTCGCCAGGTGGCGCTTTCTGCTAAGCACTCGCACTAAGCCGAATGCAGCTAACCAACTGTAGCCGGATTTGCCGGCAGAAGGGATAAAGCATAAAAGTCCCAAGCGGATTTGTTCACTTAAACAACTCGATTGGTTGACTTGATTCCATTTGGGGACTTTTTCTGTGGGAAATTATCAAATTATTACAGACTTTTGCTCTCTCTGTCTCTCTCTATGTTATATATAATAGTAATAATGTCAATCAGACAATTATAATATTTGCAGTCGATAATTTAAATACCAACAAATTGATACCATAACCCTTGAGTGAATTAATACGTATTTTATTGTTGTGCTCGATTTAATTTATATTTCATTTTAATATGGTTCAAAATAAATAAATTATAAATAAAATTGATACAATTAATACAAAGTTGATTTCTTATCAAATGGAAGAACAATATTTGCTATCGAGTCGGGCTTATTTGAATTCATCACAATATGAGGTAAAATCAGCAAACATTATTAAGTATGTTATAAAATTGAAATCCAATTTGTATTTCTTTCTTTTGCATGGCGGTAAATGATTTATGTGGAAATCGATGCAAATTGAAAGCAAATTTTCTCTGCTGCTCGTTTGGAAAATCTGGAAAATTAATATTTGCCGCCCGAAATTCAATTAGAGTGCAACAATTTGCCAGGTACCTCGCAAAATTAGCAGAGCAGAATTCAAAGAATGCTCTCTCTCTCTCTCCCTCAGGCAAAATGCTCGATTATTGCATAATTTATCGATTGTACGGCAAACTGAATAACGCAAAAACACAGGCGCAAAAACAACAACAACCAGACAGGCGGCAATCACAGAAAATATTTATGCAAACACACACAAACACACATGGCTTATTTATGGAGTTGTGTTGTGCATGTATTAGTTCAAAAATTCCCTCCATGTCGGCAAACTTTTTAATGCACGAAAAAGTTAGAAATGCAGTGCAGCTTAAGTTGTTATTAATTTATAAACAATATGAAAAGTTGTGTTCATAAATATTCACTGAATGCAGCCGTGACACTCTCATTCACTTATTATTATAAAGTTAAAGAACATGACACGTGCAGCTATTAGAGTTTAAATTATGCAAAAGACAAACACAATCGCAGAGTGATTAGTCATCTCGCTCTCGCACACGTAAATTTCACAAGGAAAGAACAAAAAACACACATACACCGGGTATCTCTAAGAGAGGCGTATCTCTGAGAGAGAGAGAGAGAGAGAGAGAGAGAGATCATAGCTGTCCTCTGTGCCGAGGCTGACATCAAATCTCTCTTTCAGCTGAAGTTTAATGTCATCAACAGGCGCTTTCTTTTTTTTTCCTTAAATATAATTTTTTAAATTTTACCACAGATGTTTTTACTTTTAAAGCCTAATTAAATTGTAGTATTAATTATGCCAGGCATAATTAAACTCTGTAAACACTCATCACGTCTCGCGTCCGTTCAATCGACACGCAATCAGCATAAATTAATAAATTGAACTATAAACAATTCATCAATGTGGTTTTGTTGGCAATCAACAACAATTTTATTGAATCCCTAAACAAAATTCTACGCGAAATTCATAAACTTTAGGCGTATCCACGCCCATATTGAGAACATAACTGTCCCCAAATGCCAATTGCACCAAACATGATTTTATTGCATTGTTTTGTTTCTGTTTCTGGTTTTAGCTCTGCTCATTTGGCTTCATTTGGGGAGTAGACAAAGCGCAACGGAGTTAATTTCATTCCTGAATTATGACTCAAGGGCAAAATTAACATGGAAATTATGAAAATGGCGGCCAATGAAAAGTGACAACCGCCGCACTAACAACAAAAACAGCAACAAAGTGAAAAACTTGCGGCTGCGGTTGCCACACAGATACCCCGTGAATGGTGTGTTTTATATGATGTGTTATATTTAGAGATAGTACAGGTCAGAGTACTATCTCTAAATATAAATTTAAATTTGTAATACTTAACACGTCTTAACAAAATGTGTTTGGTAAAAACCATATTTTTTAATTTTGTAATAAAAATATTTATGTATATTTTTAATGAGAATTTATCATTATTAAATTTAACAAAATTGTTAATTAAATGTAGTTATAAATATTTGTAATTTCTATATTTTCCCTAAACTTAATTTGAGTACAGAATAATTCTTAAAATAGAATACCACCTTTCATTCCTTTAGCAGTACAGGGTGTCATGCAAACAGGATACTAAAAACAAATTGCGAAACCAACAGAGTTCAGACAACAACAACCCGACAGCAGCAACAACATCAACAACAACTGCAGTGCCAACGAGTTGCCTGCAAGCTGCCGGACACAAAAACAAGAAAATAATTTTCATAGCACAACAATTTTTAGTGATTTTTGAGCAATGAACCCAAAGGGGGTCGCTCTGTTGCCGTTGCATGGTTCCCCCTTCCGTCCTCCTGCCCGTCGCCCACTTTGCCAGAAAGGCAGGCGAAAAGTGTCCGAAAATTTACGCCGCAGCGGTGCATTTTAGGAGTGGGTTAAGCGTTGACAGGGGTCCATTTTGTTGGTACCAGTTTTCAGTTGCCGTACTCCCGTTTAGGGTTGTCAACTAGCTTGCTTGCATTGCATATTTTGCGGCGTTTAGACAACGAAAACAATGCCCTGGCGAAAAGTCGTCTAAAAAATAATAAAAAGGAAAACAACGCAGCTATGCTGCAATTTTATATATGCTCCTATGATTTATGCCATCATCATAATAAATTTATGTGATTTATTTGCCATGCCTTAGGCGAGCTGCAATATTTTTTTTCTAGCAGCTGCGGCCACTGTACTAGTTTAAATTGCCTCCTCTCTAATTGCAATGCAGTTGCAGCAAGCCCTCTCTCGCTCTATGTCTATCTCTCTCTCCTGCTCTGTGGGGCATGAGAATTCATAACTTTTGACAGTTTTGGGTTTCGCATTTGAGTTATGAATAAGAAAATTTTTAAATTGCCCAAAAATTTATTTCTGGAGCCAGTACTGCTAACAGTGCTTTAACATTCCCAAAGCGTAGCTTTAAGTTAACAGTACTGTTAAATGACAGAAGTTATTAACGCAGTATAATCGATACATTGCAAATATTATGTGTCTCTTAAATATTGCTATTGACAACTATTTAACACAAAAGAGCGAAACTTTAATTACAATTTTTTAAGAACTTAATTATAAACTAGTATGTAAACAATTCTAAAAAAGCAGTCAGTAAATTTCTGGCAACTAATTGTCAAAAGTCTCGTCAAATGCCAGCATAAAACTTGGTAGCTGACAGTTAATTCAAAGCAACTTCAACTGTTGGCAGAAAATTCCAGACAAATCCTGACCAGCATCAGGTCAAAAGTAATGTAAAATAATTTCAGCTCAGCCAGCTGCTTTGGGCAGACTGGCAGCAACAATAAGAATTCGCAATTATGCTATATATTTGATGCATTTCTAATTAAAACATGCTAATTCAAGACAGAATAATAGAGAAGTTGAACTTGAGAAAAGTTGCCGAAATACGACTTCAAAATTGTCTGGCATTATAACAAAAAGAGTGCGAACTTTGGCGACAAATTGCTCGTATCTAAATGAGGCAGACTGATGTTGCCGCTCCTGCGAATATGCAAATTGTGCGTCTCGTAGGCGTTGTCAGGTGTGACATTACGCACTGGCGATGGTTCATTAAACTCGGCCAGTGGCGCGACGCAAAAAGTGTTTGTGCAGCACTTAATTAGGCTCGACTTGATGTGCAGCCTCCGACGAAAGTTTAATGAACTTTGTCAGGGAAAAGGCGTGACAAGAGGAGGCGTCACACAGTTGCAATAACCAAAATCAAAGTGCTTGCCCTCCTCTCTCCTTCCCTACGGCCTCTGCCGCAGGCATCTGCACAAATTAGTTGCAGAAGCAGCGGCCCAAAAGGGATATGCGAAAGTGGTCAACAATTACGCCGGCTGAAGACAAACGGGAAGCATCAGCAACGGCAGCTGCCGCCGACCAAAACGGACCTCAATGAATGACATTTAATTATTTCATCAAGAAAGCAAATAGCCCAAGGAGCAAACAATCAACTTCTGGCCGACATCAGGCAGGCATAAGGCATTGGTATCTCCCTTACTCTCACTCACGCTGTCTCGCTCTCTCTCTTTCTCTGTCTGACCGTGCTCTCATCTTATTATTTCTCTTTCTTCTTTTCTTTTTGGAAAGGACTTGCACACATAACGACGGACCAAAGCAGACGTAACCCTCGACTAGGCATGCTGGTTCAACTTGGGCAAACAATGACTTTATTTTTGGATTTCTGAGTAGCAGAAGTGTTTGCAGTTTAAGGAAATTATCACTCGGGCAAGGCCAGCAAAGCATTTCCCTGTTTGTTGAAGCATAAAAATGGTTTAGAACAGCAAATACTTTAATTAAATAATGAAATTGAATTTTACATTCATTTTCTAACTTTCCTTTGAGGATATCAGCTTTTTCTTCTTCTTGTTTGTCAATTTCTCCTTAAAGTATGCTTTAATTATTTAATGATTCTCTCAAAATAAAATACTTTTTAAATTGACCTTTCCCACTTGCAGCGTTTATTTCTACCTCTGTGAGTCTGAAATCATTTTCCTTTGGGTCATTCCATCAATTAGTCAACTCACGACGGCCAACTAATTATGCAATATGACAATCAAGATGGCAAAGGCAACAAAGAAAACAAAAGGAGAACGCGAAAACGAGAGACATGCTTTATAAGCAAGACAAGATGCGATATGGGTTGGGGGTAATGTGTGCTGGGACTTCTGACTACCCTGACTGCCATCCCAAGTTGTCCCCGACAATTACGCAAATTGTTGTTGTCATTATGTAAACACTTGTTTATGTCAAATTTGACATTTGATACGAGCTGCGGGGGGAAACGAGAGCACACACGCACGTGTGTGTGTGTGTGCGTCCAGTGTACACAGAGGGTTGGCCCGGAACAGGAAGCACTGCGGCCCAACATGTCAGCCGCCACCAGGTGTGCTCGGACATGTCCATGTTACACTTGATTAAGTAGGCGCTGAGTTCGACGAAATGCTTTTTAGATGGCTTCCCGCAGCAGCAGCAGCAGCAGGTGCTCCAGGTCCGGCTCCAGTCGAGCCAAGTGGGTCAGTGAACGTGCCAAATTATTGACAGCGTGGCGCCAGTTTGTCCAGAGACTCGTCGAGTTTTGCCCTCTGACTGCTGCGACTGACTGCCTGAGTTGGTTGATTAATTAGACGCAAAAGCCAATGGGCCAACAGGTCTCCCACTCCTCCACTCTCCGCTCTCTTCTTCCCTCCATGCGAGCAGTTCGTGCGTGCGGCAGTCCGCCGCGTCATAAGTCGCCACTGGGCGGAGTTGAATTGAGTTGAGTTTGAGTGTGTGTCCGCTGAGTTTGAGTTGTTCATTAACACCAAACTGGGAGACAGAGACAGTCAGTCCAAGAGCACGTTCCCATGCTTGGGGTGAATTGTTTGACCTACACATGGGCAGGTCGGGATACATTGTTAAATACAACTGTTGACTGGCAACACACAGCCTTGTGTGTCAATTAAATGAAAAGCAATGTGTCCAGTCGCTCTCAGCTCAATTGAATTGAACGTTGAATTGAGCTAAATGAACGAATTAAGTCGATTATTACAGATGCCTTTGGTACATTTAAATAGCGATATTGATAACATAATAATTATCGATAGCTGTCTAACGCAGCTGTTAGCGTGCAGACTGTCAAGTTAACAGTAGTGCCGTCCGTCAAGATAACAGCAACGTGTAATGCAAAGTGTTAGCATTTCACAGACTGATTTATCGAATATTAACTGCAAACATTTGCATTTTACAGTTTGTTAAACTGTAAATCATGCACATCATCATGCAGAGCAATCAAAGTCAATTTGAACCACTCTTGTTGCCCCAAACACTTTAGTCGGCAATCAAAGTTCTGGCTCTGCTGGTGCTACTGATCACATTACCTTAACTGGAACATCTCCTTTCATTGGGTTATCAATTTATCCCCTTAGCAATTGGCAGCGTTGCCCTTCAACACACACAGAAGGCACATAAACAGATGCCAAGTGAATTGTCTGCTTATCGTTATCTGAGATTTTACTTTGCTACTTAAACAATACAATTTGCAATTTAACCGCATCCCCCACACAGCACTTTCCCTTCTCCTTCCCCCTTGGACAGTAAATCCCGTCATTCAACAGCTACAAGAATTTACAATGAAATTTCGATGCGTTTTATCGAATGTTTCTTGTCTGCCAAACGTCACACACATGTCCAAAGCAAGTTGGTGTGCGTGTGTGCGCGTGTGCATGTGTGCTTGTTTGTATGTATTTGTTACAATTTTGTTGCATACTCTTGTGCATGCTCTACGGTAAATTGAATTTATGCGCTGCAGGCGAATAGGAGAGCCAGGAAAAACGTAGCGAGGGGAGCTTCATGCATTGATTTAGTTCCATAAAACTAGAAAAAGGACTAGAAAACGGTTATCCCGTTTTTGCTGCCATGAGATTCTTGTCGGGATGCGCATAAAAATCCTGTCATTTTGGCAGCGCCTCAAGTTGTGCTCTCCAACATTTTTGTATTTTTATGCAAGACATTTCTGCTGTTGCTATTGTTATGTTGTTCTGTTTTGTTGCAAGTTGTCTGTGGGAAACAGACTGGAAAACACGCTGTGGCATTAGAGAGCCAGACACATTCGCTACTTGTCATCTGCAAATGTCTAACGGCAATTTCAACAGAATTCCATTGCTAATAAATATGAAACTTTCTGGGATGTTCCAAATTCATTGTGCAAATCGATTCGGTAAAGTAATTGTACCAACTTAATTCGACAAATTAGATAATTTAAAATTTGTTTTTAAGTTTGCAAACATTTTCCATTTAGAAATTATGTAAAGTACATTTATACGCTGATTATAATCATATAATTAATGAAATTAAACACTTCTTGGAATGACCTTATGCTTATTCACAACGACGCTAACATGTTTTAAAATGAATTAATTCTGAAACGAATTGCGAAACATCTTTTGGAAACTGTAAAAATCATTTATCGCATTTCAATGATATTTTCTTCTACGAATTTTAACATTTATTTCTGTTTTTTATCAGGAAAGATGAACTTAAGACTAAACAGTCGACGCTTAGGCCTCCTCCTCCTCTTCCTCCGGCTCTGGCTCCTTCACGACCTTGGGCTGTGGCTTGCGCCGCAATGAGCCACGCACACGAGTCGGCCTCTTGGTGGTGGTAGACTTTGGCTTGGGATTTTCCAGCTCATCCAGCTCGGCATCAGAAAAGCGATCCTTATACCAGTCGGCGCTTCAAATGAAATGCGAAATAAAGTAAATTAATTTCTGTTGTGTGGGGGCATTAAAAGGTATCATTTGGTGCTTACCACTCCGGCACCTTACGCGCCCAGTCACAGGTTTTGTTCTCATCGTCGAACACCTGACCCAGTTTGCAGCCATTACGACGTGGCAGATCACCGTTCACGCAAACATAAAAGAACTGACAGTCATCGGGATCCGCATAACGTGGATGCGTCACAGCAATACTTTCGTTCACTTTGGGGCACTCAAACTCGAAAATATCCCCCGACTTGCAACCGGTGACGCCCACCTCATCGGGCCATGTGCAGATGCCAGTTTTGGGATTAAAGACCAGTCCAACAGGGCAGGTGATCATATTGAACTGTCCGTCAACGCAGAAATAGAACTTGTCGCATATGCCAGGCTTCTCGTGGCCGAAATAGCCATTCTTACGCGGACAGTGCTGCGAGGGTTGAGGAGTTTCTGTGGAAAGATGGTATCAGTGGCAAGTAATGCTAAATAACAGAATGTTACGGTTATATGTATAATATAGTTTTTAGTAAACTTACAGAAATAATTCTTACGATTGTATTTATTTATACTGAAAAGTTTTTTGTTATACTTCTCTGTCTTCCTCTTTCTTGCATTTGCCATTTAATTTTATTTTTATCAAAGTAAAACTATAGAATATACTTTCATAAATGATTCTTTCAAGTGTCGACCCTATTTTAATTTGTGGGAAATTTCCATTTGTTCTGCACAATCTACATATGCATTTGTTCTCCCCATTTAGGTGCTTTATTTCCTACACTTTATTCCTCTTTTGTGTGTGCTTCATTAGAAAGAATAGATGGTCCTGTTGCTGCAGTGTGGCAAGCCCCACATTCCGTGCCCCAACTAGTTTACTAGACAAAGAGTTTATCGTTCCAGTAGTTTGCCAAGAATGCGAGAACGAGTCGTAGGGAACTGCAGTCCCGTATCTTGTGACTGGCTACATCCTTTTGCCCACTGGCCACTTCCTTTGCATATGGTGACCGTGTGGCCAGACTTAAGTAGATAATGGAAGGGTTCCATATGTTGGGAGAACAACAGTTTTGAATGAAATAGCACAGACAAAGGTAATTGAAATTTAAAAAAGACCAATATAATGTGCTCTAACTGCACGTTAAAGAAAATAGAAAATCTCTTAGAAGTGCAATCGAAACAGAGAATTTATAATTAGAAATTAATTGAGTGCAGGGAAAGATCAAAAGAGAATTTAAGATCTCCTTTTTAATACTTTCACATAAATGGGAATTTACGTATTATAGAAATACAATTTTTGTAAAATAAAATATTAATAAGATGAAGGTAATTGGATTGGAATCTTTAAATAGGTGTTGAATGATTACTTTAATTTAATTTATTTTATAGAAACCTATCAGGATAGTTCAATAAAAGAATCAATCAATAGTTTTATTAGGATCCTTTACTCCTAAATCTAAAATTGGAATTCAAGTCACAATAACTGCTAGACCCTTTTTCAAACATCTTAAAGACATCCGCTGAACGAAGATGAGACTCGAAACTGTCAAACGGCACGCGGAAGACTGTCGGCATATAAAGAGAGAATTCTGCAAGGGCCACGTGTCGACGCACTGTCGATGCTCACATTAAACCACTGAGAGCGTGACAAAATAAAATAATAAAAATCACAAATAAAACAAGTCTAAAACAATAAAAATAAAATACCAAAACAAGGGGGCACCCTAACCCAAACACTCCACCGCGAACTTCCAAAGAAGAGACCCATTGACGACAACAATTTGGGTTAACCGCTTCGCATGCCGCTTGCATAATAAATTAGTTACTTATATACATATCTATATATATTATATATATGAAGTAACGGGCGAATAAGTGCGAACACGGCTCACGTTTATGCGTTGATTTTGGCCAGGTTTAAATATGGCCCAAAGCTGAAGTTTCCGCGCCCTGTGTTTCGTTCTGTCAGTGCACAACACGCTGTGCATATATAAAATATAATTTAAGAACCGCGCTCTTTGTTCTTCACACATACATAGGTATATAGTGTGCTATATATAGTATACTAGTGTGTGTTACAAGGTGTACTCACGCAGCTTGGAGCGCTTGGTGCAGTCAATGTTATAGGGCAAATCACACTTCTCCTCGATGGGTGAGTAATCATTGAAGACCATCCCGTCCGCGCAAAGGCGTTCCGTGTGCACGCCATCCCTATAAATAAATTAACATAAAAAGGAATGAGCAAAAAGAATACACAAAGAAGGATTATACATACGATACCTAAACAAAGGAAATGTTAGCTACATGTGCATAGGATATTTATAACCTTAATATATTATTTTATATTTTTGTACGTTTTATAAATCGTGGAAATTATTTCATTACAAGATGATTTCTTTATTTATGTAACTATTTATGTTTAGTTAAATTATTTGAAAAATTATATTTAAAAATGTAAAATACTCGTACCTTGAAAACTTTTTAAAAGACAAATTGTAATCGTCCAAATTCTGTATCACCTGCCACTAAGTACCTCAATGTCTGGCAACTTATCGCAATCAATATGCCCCCAACATACCCTTTCCCGTCGGGTGTCTCCGATGCGCTTACACATCAGACGAATCAAGTCATATTTTAACACTTTTTTCTTTATGCCACGCCTGAATTATTGATTACGCTCACTTTGGGCTCCAATGGCGCGAGAGATGAGCATAGCGCATTTATTCACATCATTGGCCACACGAAGGTGGTGAAAATCTGTCCCAAGGTGTCACATTGTCAAGAGAACCAGTTGACACATTTCGTATGAGGGACATTTTAAAAAAATAGGATTTGTGTTTGAAATTTTATGTACGTATATAAAAAGCCAATAACAAAATTGTCAGTTTTTATACTCTTAAATTGTTAATAATATGCAAAATATAGGAAACTTCGTTTAAATATAAATCTTTTTAAATAATAGAATAAAATTAATCAGGAAAATATTGTAACAGAAAAATCAATTTTATAAAAATGATTTTTAGATAAGTTAGTGAAAATTTATGTTGATAAATTAATATAAATTCGAAGTCATATTCTTATCTGCTACTGAAATTGTTGCACTCCGATTACCAATTCAATCTGACCTTTAAATATTACGCATACGCCGCATTGGCTTCAACTAATATTTGAATACCATACGACGAACGTTTTTATCCTATGTATGTATGTACATATGTATTTATGTGTGTATTGGCAACTTACAGGCACGCATAGTATTTATCGCACTGTTTGCTATCCGGATAAAAACCATTCGCCTCCGGGCACTGCTCGGTGGGCTCGTATTCCGGCGTAGCTTGGGCCTGTTTACGTTTCGGCGCCGCGGCTGCCACCTCCACGGGATCGCGCGTTCTTGACGGCAAATGGCGCTGGGATGGCGGATGTCCTGGACCCACACGGAAATTGCCACGTTCGCGCTGAGCAAGTGCTGTGCCTGTGCGGGCAAAGAGAAACAGAGCACGAGACAGATAAAGATGATGTGCATGATGTGAGTAAAACACTTCGACTGCAGCCAGAAGCATATTGATATATAATAGATATTAAAAGAAAATAAATAATAGCACTAAATCGGGAAATAACTGCTGCTTATTCGAGCCATCTTTGAATGTAAATAATATATATATTTATGTTATGGTAACATTAAAATGTGCCATAAATTCAGCCACTGTTAATGCCTTACAGCTTAAGCCAGGCTCATTAACAGTAAAGCTCCACTGTTAAAGCTTAGATTTTATGTTAACTGCTGAACATTTGAAATATTAAGTTTTAAACATTTTTAGGCTTCTGCTTTTTAATTTATTTTAATTTTATTAAAATTATTATTAATTAATTTATCCAATTGTTTTGTTAAACTTGTCTAGAAACTAAAAAAGAACTCTTTGCAAATAAGATTGAATTGATTTTTCCTTTAAGCCGCTTTAACGATGGTCTATAATTTTTCACAGTGTATTTTTCGGTATTTAAATCACTGTTTTGCCGCTAAAAACCTGTTATTGTATAAACTTAATTTGTAAGTTAGCGCTTTGTTTATGACCGGCCAAGATTGCGACATAAGCGACCTTAAAAGTGAAAGTTCCACTCGGAAAGAAAAAAATAAAACAGCTGTTTACCAGCAACAGCTGAGCCACAGCTTGATTGAGCCAATCATCAATCAAAGGCCACGCATGCACTTCCGACAAGCTGCAGCGTGGCGAACGCTTCAAGGTGGACCACTTTAAGTGACCGCAAAAAGGAATAAAAAAGAAAAGCAACAAAAAACAGTGAACCACACGAAGAACACGACAATTGTGAATTCAATTCAATTTCGAGGCACAACACACACATCCACATACGCAGAGAGCAATTTCGACGGGTTTTCGGGCTGCTGGAGAGCCTGACATTCGATTAAACGTTAATAAAGAAACAATTCCACAGAGCAATTAGTGCGTAAAGTGTCAGCCAACATTTAAGCCGACGACGACGACGACGGCAACGACAACAACGAAGTCAACGCCAACGGGGACGCCAACGTCGCTGTCGGCAGCAACAAGAAACAAGTAGTTGCTGTTGCTGTTGTTGTTGTTATTGTTGTTGTTGGCACTGCAGCTGCCGCTTGTCATTGAAACACGTTTCGTACACGACTTGCTCAAAATAAAAAAAACATCAGAAAAAATACTGAAAAAACAGCAAAAGGCGCTGTGACTTTCGTAGTTGATTTTGTGTATGCCCTAACGAGGCTGCTGAATACTTTTACGTTATTAATACCTTTAGGCAAAATACATATTAAGATAATTAACATAATCAAGTGCAATCTAACATAAACTCTCTATTGCAAATGTTGAATAACAGTGTGTTAAGCTTATTAAATCATAATGGATTACAGTTGTTACAGAGAAGAATCGTCAATCTCAAACGAGAGAAAGAAATGATAAACTGAATAACCAAAATTCTTAGAAACTGTTAACTAAGACAGGTAGATAATGAAATTAAGAGAGATACATAGAGAAAGAAACTAAGAAACATTACAAATACCATATAAAGAAAGGAAAAAGGAAGTAGATAGAATACATAAACTAGTTTTTAGGGTATTCCAAAATCGCCAAGAAAAATGAAATTTGTCCTCAAAAACTTGTAGGGGTTTTTTCCTCTGTATTGTCGTCAACGCTGCGGTTTGGATAAGAGTTTTTTTTCATACTCTCTGGACTTGTCTAGCGTCGATCTGACAGTCTGTCAACATGTTTGTCATAGAGTCCCGTTTCGGTTGCGACAACTGGCGCTTTCAAATGAACCCGAAGCCGAAAACAGAAACGAATCCAGAGTCGAACCCGGCCCCGACCCCGTTTCGAAGCTCGACCCGGCCCCATTGACTGGGTTTTCAGTCCGGTTAAACTAGATTAATTGAGTGCCTCGGCTCTGACATCGTGTTGAAATAGGAAAAAAAGTGAAGAAAAAATCAAAGTTTTTGTGTCTTGTTTGCTTTCATCGTCAAATTGAATTCAAGTCACACACACACACACACACATGTAGAAAATACTCGAATAATTTGGGTGGGTGTCGGAGAAATAAATGGGCGTTGTGCATGCTTGTTGAGTTCATTGAACATTAAATAGATTAAAAATAAACTGGCTAAGGCAGAAAAGCGTATTTACATTTTCAAGTCCAGTTGAAGCGCGTTGAAATGTTTCATTAGAATTGACGGGCTCATTGACAGTGGAAGAGCTCTTCAAGTTGTCTAGACTCAGGCAAAGCAAAGCATACAAAACCATTTTTTTGTGCATCTTTAATTAAATCTGTCTGTTTATTTTGAATTTATCAACAAAAAAATAATTTCATGCCAATTATATAAATTTCATAAATTAAATATATGTTTTCATTGCACTCTATTGCGGTCTAATTGGAATTCCGTAAACAAATATAGCCCGCAATTAGGCAAAAATTTCATTTTTGACACTAGCACTCGATGAAATTATTTGCACATTTTGAGGGCGGGAGAGAAAAGCAAACAATCAACAATATATTTCAGGGCCATTTTAACATAATTACAATATATGTTAACACCCACGCAAATACGGCAGCTGCTGCATATCAATTTAAGTTGTTGGATAGCCAGATAACGACTGAAAGGTACCCTGTAGTCAGGTTAGACTTTATAACTATTTATACAGAATAATTATTTATAAAAAGTGGTAAATATAGAGATGAAACATAGACAAGAAATTCTTTTTATAAATCATCAAAATACAAAAATCATATGTATAAAATAGCAAAGATGGCAAATTGAACTAATTGATAACACGAATTAACCTCGGTTCAGCATACCCCTTTATGTGTAACTTGTCTGCCCTTCGGTTTCAAATTTAAATGTTTTCACACACGAATTTACACACACAACATGATTATAATGAGCTGCACTAAATACTCAGTTCGAATGGCAAAAATGAAAACTTTGCGAATCGCGACATTAGTCAAATAATAATTACAATAAATTGGGACACGAGTGAGAGCATTATTTACATTTGCAATTTGAATGCAAGCAAAAATGAAAGGGTAAATAGCAGCAAAATGAAAACCATTCTGGTGTCGACAGTTAAATTACGACAGAAATATGGAATCGATTTTCGGATGGAATGTTCAGCTGATGCTCGAAATAAATGCAAATTGTTTGCGATGTCGAAATAGGCGTAACAATAAATATTTAAATAGAATTGCTTAGTTTGTTGGCGTTTCATTAATTGGCGCGTGCAATTAAGCACATTTTCGCCTTGTCGCATTGGAAACTTACCCGCAAGCAGGGCGAATATGCAAATTTTCATAAACGCCATTTTGTAACCAGTTTTTCGAACCTGTAGAAGGAGAAGTTTTAGTTCAATTTAACTGGATTCTCTTCAAATAACACTGTGTTTTTTTAATATTGATATTAAATGGATTATTATACATTAGTTTTCTCTTATTGCCTTGGGCAACTGTTCACTTTTTCTCGGTCACTTTGCACTGTTTCAATTCCAATTTGTTTCACCTGCGTAGCATTGCAATATTTACCGTTTCGTCAGCTTAATGCGCACGCGTCGCCTTCTCGAAGTGAACTGTGGGCTGCGCACTGGGGAAAAATACTTTTTAAATGTGCTCGGCGACCAGTTTCAACAATAACAACAACAACGACAGCACAGCCGACAACAATCGACGTTAAATATGTTAACAACTTTATGCAAAATGCATCTTGGCAGGCGGCGTCGGTGGCGCATGCGCAATTAACAAAACCGGCTTTGAGCGGCGTCTCGATAAGCTCATTGAAAGCTTTAGCAAAGCTTATTTAGTTGTTTGCGTCCCAGTTGGAAATTGGAGGTGTACAAATCAAACATCTGATCAATATAGAAAGCAATACAATTGAAAAATATTTAATTTACGAATTAATTTAATTATTTTATTAAATTGTTCAATTGATCAATACTGAAAGCGTCTCCATGTCTCTATTTATTAAACTATATTCAACTGCAAATGCATTTTCAGTTAAGAATCGATAACATGCTTTTATAGACAGACAAGTGCAGCCAAAAACCGATTACAGGCTGTTATTAACAGTGCATTGAACACGCAAGTTCAGCAAATTCAGCCGTTAACAGGCTGTTATTAACAGCGCATTGAACACAGAAGTGCTGCAACTATCGATAACAATGCGGTACTGCAAACTAACGTCAAATTACAACAGGTGATATTAAAACAACAGTGGAAAATGTTTGGGTTACTGCGTTTATTGCAATAGACTCAGCACGTCGAAAAATAGCTGAAAAATCAAAAGGAGAGACAACAACTCTGTCAACATTAACGACCACAACAACGAACTGTGGCCCCAAACACAGCAGCAACAACAGCAGCGGCAACAGCAGCAGGAACATCAACAGGGAAAGCATGTTGGCAGAAAATGGAAAATGGCAAATGGAAATCCTACACGGAACGGCCCATGAAATATTGCATAGTTTTAACGAGCGTGCACACCCGATGAACAATGTTGGTCAAATTTGTCAAAAGGATATATGCGCCTGCTTTGGCACTGGTCCCGAGTCTTGCCCTGTCCAAACACTACCCATTGTGGGCGTGGTCAGCTGCCTACATTGATGATTTGCATTTTGGAAATTAACTAAAAAATATGACAAAATTTGTTGTTTGGCCACCCTATTCACGTCTTTTGCTTACACATTTTTCAAGCTCCAGGTTTGCTGCATCATTGTGCCGGACGAGCTGAGTTTCAAGAGCATCAGAAATATCTCACCTCCCCCGCCCTCCGCCCTCTTCTCGGACGCCTTGACTTGTTTTCCAGCTGCTTGGGTTTTCATTTGCCTGTCATTTTGTGTGTGTAATAATTGTGATTGTGACAAATTGTCTTTTTGTGCTAAATTTGCCTGTTTCATATTCACAGACTCCTTCGTGTCTTGGCCCCGCCTTGTTTCCCTTGCAATGTCCTCCACCAGGCAGCACATTTTTAAAGCACAATTTAAGACATTTGTCGCAATATTTGTAAGCAAATTGTTGCCTAAATGCTACGCCGACATTATGCAAATTATAATGCTAAGAAAACTGATTATGAGTAAATTGAGCGAGCGAAATGTTGCAGGCGTGACGGTAAATTAACTTTGAATCTCTGCAAGATTGTTTTATTGAAATGAAATAATAAGCATGCAATAAAAACGTTGGGACAACGGATATGAAATGATTGTAATAATATTAAATGTATTCAACAATATGTTTTTGTGGTAGAATGGAATTTTTAGCTACTAAGCTCTTTATTTAATTAGCAGAGGAAGAAAAGATAGAATAGAAACAACATATTCATATTTAAAAATTTGTAAAATTCATTAATATTCGTAATTACAAAAGTAATATGTTAATATTTTAGTCGTTATTAAAACTGTATTGCAATTTAACCATTGCAAAAAAATTTTTTTTTTTCCATTTTAATTGGCACGCGGATGAATCAGCATAACAATTTTTTTAAGACCCTTCCACGGATTCCACAAAATGGAATCGATCGTTTCGACCTTCTCCATATAGTACTTTCCATTTAGGTTTCTAAGTATAAACCATATTCAATTAATTTAAATAAAATGTTAATTAACCAATTACTTACACGTAGCAACAATCGTTGTACCACCACCCTCCATGATTATTTTCCGCACAACTGTCACCAAGCCATTTATCGTTGTCACTATCGAAAGTAGAGAACGCATTTCCTTCGTGATATTTCATTTGGTCATCACCTGCATTTCCAGAGTATGATCCCAAGCTGGTCAAATTGTACTTATCTTCTTCTCCGGCAATTGTGAAGTGATTGTAACGAGCAAAGACAGTTTGGCCATTAAACATTTCCATATGTATATAGAGCTCGTGCGGCTGATCGGTGGTAAGGCGATAAATCTTCTCGAGGCCGAGGAAGAAGTCGCCTGAGAAAGAGCCAAAACCACTTTTATAAGATTCCCAATTCCTATAGAAATCTTCTTTGCCGTCAATTCGCTGTTGTATAACAGTCCAACCTGGACCAATAATCTTACTATTACACAATACCGAAAAGGATTCGAAGTTGGGTATTTTAATATTGTGAACCCTGTTAGAATCACCGAAACTAGTGCAACTATTTGGTTTCACTTCATTCTTCAACTGCTCTTTCAACTTCAAAAATTCCTGTTCTTTTTGTTGAATTGTTTCGTTCTGTTTTATTATAGAATCTTGATTCTCAATCAGTTTTATTTGAGATTCCTTCAGAGATTCACTCTTTAACTTAATTTCAGCTGTTAGCAGAGAAATCTTAGCAGTATTCTCGGTAATGGTATTTTTTGTAGTCTCTAACTGATCTTTATACCCTTGCACTTCATTTTGAAGGTTCTTAAAAGTATCATCTTTATATTTGATTTGTGCAGCATATGCAGCAAAAGTTTTGTTATTATTATTAAGCTGATCCTCATAAAGCCGCAATTTAGAAGCGTGCGTATCGCTTTTCGTAAGCTCTCTTCTTAATGTCTCTTGAAGGTCTTTGATATGATCTTGTTGTGTAACTATTAAAACATCTTTGTATTTTCCCTCGGCTATTTGTAATTGCAATTGTTGAATCTGTTCACGCATTTTGATTATTTCTTCTTGTTTGATTTCCCATTTATTGTTCACCTTCTCCGTTTGCAGCTGATTAACGTAGGTCAAGATGGGTTTTATTATCTGAAACGTGTGCGATCCACACACATCATCCATGTCTTTGGAAGCTTTGCAATCCTAACAAAACACAGTAAAAAGATAAAAGAAGATGGAACCTGATTAACAAAACAAGTATGTAGTGGGTTTTAATTACGCAATCAGAACATCTAAACCGATTATTTCAATTGCAAAAGTATAAAATAGCTTTTTAATAGTTTGATAACAACTAAATTACTTTTGTAAAGTGTGTACTAAATTAAGACACACAACGCTAGCTCCACTCGCAGGTTGAAGCTGAATAATAAGATGTATGGGGTCGATGATGTAAACTTATGCAATATAACACGTATGCACATTTATGCGTTCATTAACTTTATAAATATTTTTGTAGATAATCCACAAATTTCCGCATTCAGGCGTAGTATGACACAGTCTATCAATATGTCAACTCTGTTCCAATAAAAGATAGGGTACTAACCTCATTTGTATCTGTTGCATTCGCAATAAAGCCTCCACTCAGGACAAGAATCCACAAATAGAGCAATGGAGTGTTCATGGTAACGTACTATCTATAGTATCTATAGTACAATATTATATTTTGTGTATAACCGAACTGCACTTGAGTTGAAGCAAAATAGACTGAATTCAAATTGACAACCATAAAGAGTGAAGACTCGGGTCAAGCTTTGCACATTTTCAGCGTTATCAGCAGAGACTTGAGCGTTGATTTAAAACCGACAGAACGTTGTGTGTTAAATCTGAATTGTTTACTTAAAAAAATAATATAAATGTATATACACATGTATGAATGTTGATAATGTCCATATACAGATGTATATATATATATATATACATATATATATACAATTTATTAATTATTATCAATTCCATTTGTTGCGCTGAAAAGTTATCTCTCAATATTCTGATGGGACTATAAAGAGGTATATATTGATATTATTTCTTATCAATCACCCTGTGCTATGTTCAATCCATTATTCTTTCCTTTGTTTTGTCTGTCTTTCTAGTTGTCTTATTTTCTTTTGCAGGGTATCCGCAGCACGTAACTACCCGCTTGCAATTTACCAACTACTTTCAATGTGATGTCAAGCTTTCTTTGTGGGGTTTTTTTCTGCTTGTGGCTCAGCTAAACTGTCATTGTTGCCTGCGACCGCTATAATCCTTCAGTCTTAAGTCCGCATAGAAAAATAGCTTAGCATAATTTCAGGCGCATTGTGAGGCGATTACACAATGCGGATCAAAAGCGAAACTGAAAACGAAACGTTGCAGAAATGTTGCGTCTATTGTGTTAGCTCTAGGGTTGCCTCCAGGGTTGCCTCGTGCACGCTTCAATGGCAACTGGCAACTGCAACGGGGCTCAAGTGCCTGCTGACTGCGACCAAAAACTTTACCAAAAGCTAATCATAATTTCGCTCTCTCTTGCCGCCCGCCCTTATGCCCCTTTTTCTTTCTCTGTCTTTCTCTCTCTATCTGTCTCCCTCACACTTGCTTTAGTTTCACTTTAGCATGCAGTTTTTATCTGTTCGCAGCTTTATTTTTATTTTTATATTCAATTCCTCGCCACCGATCTGCCGCAGCATAAGCGCCGCGTTATTGTCGTGTAATTGAATTTAATGGCAATACGAATGGTTCCGCATCCGGTGGGGCGTTTTGTCCATTCGCTCGTCCATTGTATTAGCCGGAGATTATCGGGCACTTTTCTGCTGTGCTTGCAACATTCGCCGCCATGACAATGCGCCCCCGGGGGAAAATCATTCGAGAGGGCGAGAATCTGCCAAACAAATCGCTGGCCATTTTTTAAAGCCAAACCAAATGTTGATTTTGCAGCCAGCAAAAGTTTTCACAGTCATTAGCCTGCAGCTCCTCGAGTGCCTTCAATAGATGAAATCATATATTTAAATTAATGGCCAGTCACAAAATTGCGCACAAAATTCAAACAAACTTTTTCAACACACCAAAAATTGTCATTGCAATCGCACAAGTTGTAAATTTAAATTAGATATCGCTTTTTTTAAGGTAGGGTCACATTTATTTGTCGTTGATCTCGAAGTTTTACAACACTCTTTAAACTATAAATGGGTATGTGAATTGTAATTCTTTGAACATTTTGAATCAATTTAGTTTTAAGCGCTGTAAAGGTTTTTAAAGAACCATATACAGCACTGAAACGATCGAGTTTTAAAATTTCTTACTTTTAAACACCATTGGACGATAAATAAATAACTACAATGAGGAAATGTGTAAACTTAACAATATTAAACTGTTTTATAAAAGTTTTAATCAGCATTTTTTAAACATTCTTTCAATTATGTTTCTGTTAAATTTTCAAAAACAGACCCTTTTTAATCAATCCAAATTCAGTCACTCACTTTCCAACACTGTCTCGAGAGCAATCCTATTAGCGCAACGAGTTAACCTCGCAAATTTGTTCGACATGATTTATGCAGGTATCTATAAGCATAATCCTGTCATACGCTCGAGTGATTTAATACATAAACTGCCGACGAGATGGATGGAGATGCAGAAGGGAAAGGAGGAAAGGGGCAGCGGGGACATAAACAGGTGAAATGCTTTGCGGGCGGCATCTGCGGCAGCTCACGCTGCCTGTCAGTGGCCGTGGCAAGTGCTGAACGTCGCGTCAACGCCGTTTCACACACGTGTCACGTGCGTGTCATTGTCATGCTGCATGCCACATAATGTCGCAACAGCTTGTTGTTGTCGTTGCTACAGATGTTGTTGTTGCTGCTCTACAATTTTTAATTAATGAGCAACGGCACTGCGTGCCAGCAGATTTTCTCATGTCATTGATGTTACATACCTGTAACTGCTACGCCGCCCCTCGTGTCCGTGTCGTTGTCCGCATCCGCATTCGCGTCGCTGGAAAATGCACAGAAAATGCACATTCTGAAACTAAGCGGATTTTTGGCCATGTTGGCATTTATTTTGTTTATTTTGTCCCCTTTTTGACCCTTGGCGGACCGTGCAGCTGCATTTTTAATTGGTTTTGGTGCTCCCCTTCGATTTGTTGCATACACTTGAAGAATAAAGCGATGACATTGAATTATTAAAAGGCAAAGGAAAGGTTTAGGTTATTGAAATAAATTGCTGTATTATACATCGATAAGGAATCGTTAACCTACGTAACTCTTGTTAATATAATCGCAGCAATCTCATAAAATGTATATCTTCAACAGATTTCTTTCAGTGCATGCAGGTAAATGTAAAAGCTAAATGAAAATGATACCAATTTAGAGTGTTTGGTAAACAAATGCATTTCATTATGCTGAAATGCGTAGAGAGCCTATTTAGGGTTTACAGTTTTCCGCCAAAAGCCTGAAAGTGTTACAGAATTTAGGGGGAGTAGTGCTCAGTTTCTGAACAGTCGACGCGCCTTGGGCATTTTGAGTACCACATCAAACTTGTCAGACAAATGACAATTAAGACTTGGTTAAATTGAAAGGAAAGAGGACAAGGGTGTGGGGCACATTGGTTGGAACCAAATCAAAAGCATTTGCATTTGAAAATTAAATTTAATTCAATTACGCAACTAACTAAACTGCCCAAAAGAATGTAATAACCGCAAGAGCGTCGAGGTCCACAGACTTGGCTAAATAACTAAGCGACTGTGGCACGATTCGAGTACTGTGCCATGCATTTGTATTTATTATGATACCCTATAAGGTGGATGAAATAGACATTATTGTTTGTGTACGTTAATGGCAGAAAGAATAACATCCAAAAGGTAAATGAGAATCTTAAAAACCAGTCAATTATTTTTGATAATAAAAGATGTATGTATATATGTATATAGATATTGTCTATAAAGAATACATCTATTAAATATATGTAAATATTCCTTGGGAGTTTAGTTAAAATTTCAATCCAATTATTTATAAAAAATCTCTTTTTGTTCCACAACATACAGGGTATTCCTTAGCCTTTTACAGCAAGTCAAGTTTTCTGCTTACTTGTTGTCATTGCTGTTGCATTTGTCGTTTGTAATTGTTCGTACTTAAAAACTCATCAGACAAACGACAATGCGGCTGCAGACGATGGCCAAAGACGAGGAGGACGGACTAGACATTCCTTCGCCTGGGATTGTGGACCCAGTGCAATTGCAGTCGTCCACAGATGATGACAGTTAGGAACAGAGTTTTATCCAACTGCTCAGCAAATAAAAGACCATTGTAGTTGTAGTTGTTGTCTCCCAAAGGCAGAAGAAATTTCTTTGAGTCTAGTTTTCACTCAACTGGCAAAATTGCCTATTACTAACTGGCCTCATCAAGTGACACTCAAAAATCGGCCAAGAGCAGAAGTATTCAATCAACACTCAACTACAGTTTGTACATGATTTGCAGAGAGTACAGTCTGCATTTAAATTAGCTTAAGCTGTATAGCACAGTGTAAAAATTGTCTCACAACTTTGTTAACGCGACTGATGAAGGAATTGTGTGTGCGGGGCATACTATGTACAGACAATATATTTGCATTTTTAATGGCGCCGAAAACTGGAAGGCCATAAATAAAATGTTGCACCAGTTGGGAGAAAAGTTGTGATTTATTGTGGGAAAGAAGATGAAACGCGTTCGCTGTGCGTTTTTCAACCGACTTCATAATTATCTTCTCAAAATGCAAGCTACTTAAATGGCAGCTTACATTGCATTAACAGAAAAGTCTTCATTATTATTAAGCAGTGCTATACAACGCACGAACGAACTGTGATCATTAACAGCATTTATTAAAAGAGAATGATTAGCAGTTTTGATTTAACAGTAGCAGCCGTAAAGGGTACGTTTAACTTTAAATTTCTTTAGAATTTCATCAAAAACTAGAAACGAACTTAAAAGCATAACATATCAGTTATATTAATCAATTTAATGAATTGTTTTGGTAACATTATTTGAACTATTGCACATTAAACTTTAACAGCGCCTTTACATTTACTTTTCCGTTCAAATTTAAACTTCCATTTTGATATTGCTGAGAAGAGACAAGCATAATTTGTGCAAATTGCAAAACCAGCCTGCTAATTGGGAAGAAGAAGGCACCCTGAAGTGAGTACCTCAACACGCACGAAACTGTTACCCAGTTAAGAGATGCAGCACTGTAGCTGGGAGGGGCGCAGGGAAGTAGCTGCACTAAAAAAGCAACTGCCGCAGGAGAATGGAGATGGAACTGGTGGTGGTGGTGGAGGAGGAAAACGAGAGGTAGCACTGACTGCAAACGGACCGAGCCCGGAGCCATGCTTTGAACTTAATTAGCTGCACATTAACGAATTTTTACTGCATGTGGCAGTGGCTAATGGGAGAGTGACAGAGACCGAGAGAGAGAGAGACAGAAAGAGACAGAGAGGGAGTGCAGGCAGCGACAGAGGCGAGGCACTGCAGCAAGGTAGTTACTTGCCACTTCCTTTGGCCATTTTACTGCACGGCTAATTTTTGTTTTCGACAACGGCAAAGGGCTGTCGCAGCCTGTCGACGTTGGCACAGCATGCGGCACCGGGAGGGGCAGGTTCTGAGTTGCAGGCGGAGGTAGAGGCGTGGCACACTGGTCACTGGGAGGAAATGTCATACCGCAGGCAGAGGCAAAAGGAAATGTTGCCGAGATTAAATGCCCAACAGTTGCGGGCCAGCGGGAAAGGTACAGGACAGTGGGAGGTTTGCATGTGGGGTTCATCCTCGCGGACAGGTGGGGCTAGTCTCGGTCTGGGCGTTATTATGTCGCGTCGCCGCAGCCGAGGCTTTGTCTTCGGTGTTGCAACTGCGTGTTGTAATAAGCGAAATTAATTTACATTGCACGAGAAATTTTAGTACAGCAGCATAATTGTTCATGCTTTTGGCTCCCTCTTTCTGTCCAAGCTTCAGCTTTAATTATGCTAAATGGCCGTTTTTAAGCTACAAATAAAAATGCTCCTTTATATCCACTTTTCCACTCGCTACACTGTCGTAATCTATTCCCCAGCGTGGACTCTGATGCTGCTGTCCAAGTTCTTTTAGTGCTGGTGAAAGTTGTTGCACATGATTTATGGCAGCAGAGATTGAGCACTTTCCAATACACACATACATATACACATAGCCAAGTGCACATAATGACCAGATCAAAGGCCACATTAAAGCAGGAGAACGAGGCGAGTCGAGTGCGATAAGCACTTTACCCGACGGGCAGCTTCGACTGACCGTGGCTAAAATATGTTGCCTGAAAGTTAAGCTTCAAGTGGCTGTTGGTAAATATGAAGCAGCCAAGTTAAGTGGAAAGAAGACGGTAAACTGCTGCCACCAGGGGTGGGGGAATATGGAGGGGAGACAAGACCTGAGACCCAAGACACTTCAAGGTACTCAGTTGCCCGTTCGACGCTGGTGTCGGTGTCGAAGGTGCTGCCAATGCAACAACAACTCCTAAAACAGCAGCAGCAAATATTCTGTGTACAGTGGTGAGAAAAGAAAAATGGGAAAGAACCTTTGCAAAGTTGCATTTAATTAAATATGGTAACGGCAAGATGGCAACGCCACGATCATTCTGTTAACGAACAGACACAGTCAAATTTCACTGTTAACTGTTACGTTACGCTCTGTTAACATTGCAAACAATAACAGCGGCTTTTGTTGGTTGTCGTGGTAACCTAAAGATCATTTCAAAGCGAAATAAATATTGAAAATAAAATAAATCAAACATTGAATTAAGAACAGAATGAAATCAAAAATGAGAAGCAAATAAAATACTGGAAAGTATTATAATTATTATTACTAGTTTATTAACATTTATACTTAGCTCTTGCCCACTGTACAAACCCACGGCACGTGCATCCTATCTTCATCTCGCTCACTTGCATCACTCTCTATATCTCTCTCTCTCTCTCTTCCTTTTACTCATTGCAATGAAAAGAAATCATCCTTGCCAGCCTTGCCTGCACCACGGCACAAACAAGGAAGAAGGGGCAGACGAACTACACAACAACAAAGCGTACCACAAAAGAATGCAGTGGGAGCAAGGAAAGGTGGGCAACAAAAAAACATTATTTGCGAAGTCAGTATATCCGTTTAGGAAGCCAACAACTTCCTGCTACATAAGTAGTGGTAAACACGCACACACACACACAGGAAGTAAACTACTGATAACTATGGAGTGGTGGAAATGGGGAGTAAAGAAAGAGGAAGAGACCTTGCCTTTGCCCCAAGTCAAAGGGCTGCACTTGAGCAGCTTTTCACAGACCTCAACGCCTGCTGCTGTTACTCTTCGTCCTTCTTCTCGACCCTCTTCCCCCTCCCCTTCCTCTTCCCGTTTCCTCATAGCGCATCCTTTGCTCACTTGAAGTTCACTCGAAAAATAAGCACGGCTCGATACTTTGAGTAGCCAAAAGTTAGGCTCAAAGGAAGAGAAAAAAAAGAAAGCAAAATGTAAAAGAAAATGTTAAAGAAACTCGCGCATTGCGTATACGCCGCGTAGTTCAATGGCGGCCGCAAGTTCTCAACACATCTTGAGAAATGTTTTTTCAAGCAAACAACTTTTACACTCTATCACACACATACACACACTCGCGCAGACACACCAAGCAAATTCCTTTGAGCGGATTTCAGTTTTTTCGTTCTCCACTCGACAACTTGATTAAAATATTTATTATACTTTGGTTTTATGCGTACCATAAAGATATTTTAATTATGTTTTAAACTTGATTTTTCTGTAAAAGGTGGAAAGCATTAAAATGAACCTGTCAAAGAAGGAACTAATTATAATTTTAATCAAGTTAAACAACTTTTCAATGAGCTCAAATTAAGTTAAAACAGAAAAACCAAGAAACAAAGCTAATGAAATGATGAAGGAAATATTTGTATAAAGTATATTTTTCATTGATAAAATCGAATGAAATAATCTAGTGCACTTTGAAAACTTATCAAATTCATTTAAAGTTAATTAATACCAATTTCAAGCTTAACTGCAGAGCCCTTAAAGGCCGTTCAAGTTTGCCCAAATCGTTTTTCGGCTCGTTTTCAATGTAAATCCATTAAACTTATTGAATGTTAGCTACTGGAAATTTGCTTTATATAATTTCACAATGTTTCGCAAGTCATTTCTGAGGAATTTACCCCAAACATTTCGCACATTTTGACACCCGCTCTAATATTTATAGCGTAATGCTTGGCTTCTTCTTGTTGTTGCCGCACTTGTTGTTGTTTGAGTTGTTGTTGTTGAATGTTTGTTGGATGCTTTGCAGTTGGTCAAGTCGTTTGCTCGAGCTAAATGCACATTTGCAGCCACCTTTTAGACACGCACACTCGCACACACACACACGTTTGCAAACTTGGCGTTGTTTTGTTTCATGCAATTTAACAGCTTTTGGCCAAAATAACAAGGCAGGCCAACAACGGAGTCCAACAGAGCACAACAAACTCAGCATTCCAGGCGCGACCGACACAAAAAGTCAAGCTCGACAATGCGCCACGGCGCACTATAAACGGGAAGCGTCAGACAGAGGACTACTATACCATACCATACCATTGTACAGTGGCGTAGTGGGGAGAGGTGCGAAAGTCTGCTGCATATTTTTGCAACACAAAATAAACCGCAGCAGCAGCAAATTTTGTCGGTTAGTTTCGGGCTGAGTTTGAAACGCATCACACACACACAGTCGACTAGGCAGGCTATATATTTATATATGTATGAGTGTCGGAGTATGAATATGTGTGTGTGTGTGTGAGTACCCGTTACTGCACCATAATAAAATGGAATTTATTTTTAAACAATTACCTTTGGCAAGGCTTTTATGCCAGCGGAAGTCTCTGGGCAACCAGAAAAGCCTCAACTCGACTACCCTCGCCAATGGTCAAGCAGCCCTTAAAAGGGGTGAGGGAAGTAGGGGATTATTAAGCGTGCACTTTGTGTGCAATCACGATGTCTTCTCCATTACGCCATGTACACTTGTAGGGCCCATTTTATATATAATGAACAAAAGCAACTACTAGCAGAAAAATAAACTAATTCTAGCAGCAAGTGGAAGAAGAAATTCAATTTTGTACTAAAGAACTAATTATGTAATCGAGCCTCGAATGGAAACTTGGCAAATTATTATTCATTTATAATTTATCAATTTCTTTTTATTGCAAAATAAATTAAACGTTTCCCTGCAGCTTAAATATTCTGAATTAACGGGATAGTGCCAAATTGACAACAGTGCTTATGTTATCAAAAAACAGAGTCCTGTTAATAACATTATCCTGTTATTAATTAATCGATAGCCATAACTATAGGAAAATTAATGTAATTAAAGCTTAAATTTTGAACAAAATTTAAGAAAACTAAATAAAATTAATACAAATTCATAATAAAAATATAAATATTGTAGTAATCTTTGATTCTTTGACACATTTCTATTTTTAGATTAGCCTCCTATAATAAACATTGTAATCATCAATTTTCAAATTATTAATGGATGACTAAACAATATTGGCAAAACGAAACGTTAATTTCCCTTGAGAATATCCGAATATTCTGAACCGAACTTTAAGTTTTCTCATTTGCAACTTCAAGTTGAAGAGTTTCCCAAGCACAAATGAACCAAGCAAGCCTGGCAAAGTGGAATACGGAGAACAAGATACGTGATCTCCCTCGATGGTATTTCAGGAAAGTTGTCAGTTTCATAATTACGGATAAAGGTCTTCTGTACAATAGTTGTCTGTCTGTGTGTGAATAGAATGCACATATGTATGTGCATTTGTATGTGTATTTGTATTCGGCAATATTTGTTGAGTGCTTCTCAAGGCTGGGCGACATCGCTTAGAGACTTGGGTCAGTGCTGCAGTTCTGCAACAGCGACTAGAAACTGTCCCTCTTTCTGCACAACCCGCTCGCCAGCGATTTTCACCTTTTCACCAGGCTGGCTGACAACGCTTTCCACTTACCCAAACAAACTTCAGTTGACAGCAACCGAAAAACGAAGGAAGCAAGCTAAAGAAAGCAAGAAGAAAAAGTGCATAGAAAATTCCATTAAGTAAGCAACGCCCAAAACATGTCTAAGCCCCCGAGGCGTGGCAAGGCTACGCATGCGTGGCAGGAACTCACACACACATACACTTACATAGACTCACACATGCACCTGTCTGGACCGCCGACAACGTCGAGAGTTATGAAATGTACAAATTGTGTTAAATAAGTAAACACTCGGTGCGTCGCAGCACTTGCAACAGCTGCTCTCTGATGCATGTGGTACATACTCCATACCCCATATACCTTAACACACACACTCACACACATTTGCTGTTGCAGCCCCATCCTCACGCACGAGTCACGTAGCAAAGTTAACTTTTCCTTTAAATTTCCAGCTAGACTAACAAACAAAAAAACCGACCAGACCGAGCATTGCCACGCCCTCTGCAACCAGCGAAACTTGCATATACACATACCCTACACCTGTACCTTATGGAATCGCAGACCCACAATAACGGCGGAAATTGTTTTTGTATTAACCTGGGCGGAAGTACGAAATTTCAATTAAAATTCTGTCTAAGCCTCGAGCTGCAGCTACAGTTGTGCTCAAAAGTATGCGGCAGTCACAGTTTAAGCGAAAATACTTGTATAGTTGAGAGAGTTGGAGTTGTGGCAGCCACTTTACACTTATCGCACTATCAATTGTTTGATGATTTTCGACATATTAATGGAAAAGGAAACAAGATTTCTTATAACATAGATACTTTATATATTTATAATGTATATATTCTTATATGCATATATATTATCAAATCGCACAATAACAATGAAACCCTTAGATTAAATACGCAGCACTCTGCCGTTTCAGGTGCGTTGCTCAAAATCTCCGCTGATAACGCAGATCAAGCGAAATTAACTTCTTTTATTTTTTGTTTATTTCTTGTTTTATTTTGATGTGTAGTAATAACAGCGAAATTTGCAAACTTTGCACTTAAACTTTGGTAAAATCAGTCTCAATCAGTTATACATATATTCTGTCCTGCTCTTTACAAAAGTAAGCAATGCTATGGTATTTATATACAAGCTTTGTATTGCTTTATAAAATTAGTTTCCATAGTTTCATTACCTTTTGAAATTTCTTAAATTTAAATGTAAATATATAATATATAATTTTTTATTTTTGTATTTTTACTTATTCTACTTAAGTACTAGGTTATTTTCTAACCATAATGCTATCTATCAGTTAGTCTTCTTTTTCCATTCACTTTAATATTCATCGAAATGCATTGCCCATTGGCACGTCCCCCATGGACGCCCTCTGTGCGTGCCCCAAATAGTTGGCACACATTAAATTACGGCACAACGTTGGCGTTTTAAATGTGGGGAGGAAATGCAATAAACGCCAACTAAATGCCACGCCCTGACTGGAGCGGCCGGCAGAAGAGCAAAAAACCATCAGGAACAGTTGAAAGAAAAAAATAAAAATATACTGAAAATTCCAGAGCAAAGTAAAAATGCCGAAAATAAAGGGAAACTAAAAGTATTGCAATGAAAATGCATTAAAATGCCGAGTACATTTTTCCACTAACTTCGTAGCTCTCTCTCTTGTCTTCATTGCTTGTTGTTGGAGGGCTTTTCCGACCGGAAGTAGAGTAGAAAGCAGAGCACAATTAGGCGCCAATGCGAGAGCACAATATCGGGGCGTTGCGTCTGCGAATATCATTCGTATTATACACATTTTTATGGCCAAATAGTTGCCATAAATCGCCGACGGTTGCCCCCTAACTCAAGTGGGCACGAACGTGCATGCAACGCATTCTACCACGACATATACATGCATATATGTATATATATACATATACCCTCTGAGTCGAGCTTAGCGGGTATGCTTACGATGACAGCTGTGAAGCCAATTAGATTGAGCATCGGACAACTTATATGTTTTCAGCTATACCAGATTAGAATCTAATAGAAATCTCTAATATATGTTATAAAATAAATATAAATTACTACATCACTTCACTTAAAAGCATATTTCAGATTCGGTTTGCCGAAACTTTATCTTTCAACTTGTTTTATAATTTATAGTTAACTCTGATTTGGATACACACATTACACATTACACAGTTACACACACATGCAGCCTTACAACGGCGTATTCCTTCAATAAATTCGTTCCGCCAAAGTATGCAACGCCTTTTGCCGTCCAATGAGCCGGAAATACACGACGCTGCGGCCATTGCGCTTTTAATGCGTTCTTTGACTTCAGACAGAACCACCAGAAGCAATAAGCGAACACAAACTATCCAGATCAATCAGAGTAATTTAATAAGCTCCAACGATATTTTAATTTAATTGAGTATAATTATCACACTTGCTTTGTGTCTGTTTATATAATTTTTTTAATTTAGATAACATAATGCCCACCTCGTTCCATATTATTGCATTAGCATTTAATCAGTTTTAGCCTTAAATATTTGCCATTTATAAATAAAATCAATTCTCACTATGGTTACTAAAAAACTACAGATTTATGCATGGTAGCTCAGCTTTGGTTAAGTCTAATGATGGACAATTTAATTACACTACATGAAAAATCACTTTGAATTAACACGCGATTATTGTGTACGTGTGTGTGTATGAAGGGAACTCACTGAATAACGAATAGCATTCAAACAGAATTGTTCAGTTGCTTCAAGATTTTGTGGGTATGAAATAAAGTTAAAATAATTTAAAAAAATATGTAATTATAGTAATATGTATGCATAAATTTTGATAAGTGTGCATCTGGGTACATCTCTTTAATGGTGAGAACAAAAGAAACAATGACTATCAGGAAATCGATAGGAAACATTGTTAAAAAGAATAATATAGATTATAAAGCTGCGACGAAAATGAATAAATTAAAATGAATTTAAAAACAACTTCAGAAAACGTACACGAAATTAAACCATTGTTTGGTATAGTACAATAATATTTATATTTAAATTTGTATTGCTGGACTCGACGCGATAAAAATTATAAGGGTAAATAGGAGTTAATCGACTTAAATTTTGATGCAGATTAATATACATACATATACTTTGAGGCTTTAGTTCTGCGTCACATATTCTTCTGCCGTTTAGAATTGATCAAAATAAACGGGCGTGTGTTAACGCACTGTTCATAAGTGTGAAAACCTAATTTTATAATATATTAATTAGTGATAATACAATCGGACTGTCTTGTAATTGTGCATATTTAACATACAGCACAGTATAACAGTATACAGTATAACAGCACTTGTGCAGATGCTTGCTAGATCTTGTTCAACACTACACGCAAACTTTTCAACTTGTCATTAGTTTCGCGTTACACAATACTAAACAACGATTGCGCATTAAGTTTAACGCGGAATTGAAATTCGTGCACGTGTATAGTTAGTTATCTTTGTAGGAACTACAGTTGTATGCTAAGAAATACATATATTTTTATATGTATATGGCAACAAAAACAAGCAGGCTATTGGAGCAGCGTCGCCGGTAAATCGAAACTTGGAAAGTGGGTCCCCAGTCGAGCTGTACTGCTGAACCGGATACGCACGGTAGAGAAAATAAAATATTTGTATTTTCTGCTTGGATGTTCCGATTCTACGAGTTGTATTCGCTCTATCTGAAGAAAATGTCCAGCAGCTGCGGCACCTCACCCAACTGGTGTCTGTGCGAGAAGCTGCCGCGGTCCATACTTCACATTGCGCCGACTCCGGAGGTTTGGTGCCAGGTCTGCGGCCGTCGACGTCGGCCGCGCGCCTGCCTTACCTCCTCCAGTGATGAGGAGGAGCGTGCCGCAGAGCTACGACAGCAGCTGCTAGCAGAGCGACGGCGCAACGATCAGGAAGAGCGTCGCGGACATGTGCGTGTCAAGGTCGCAATGAGTGCCAAGAGGCCGAAGACGCGACGCAAGAACCACTGCAGCAAGTGTATGGTTGGCATGGTCTGTGCGCAGCAGATCAGATCGAACCACAGCAACAATAACTATAATAACAGCAACACCAATCACGGCATCAACAGCAACAACAACAAGTGGAAAACATACACTGGACGCTTTGGCTGCTATCGCAAGCCGCAGCGATTGAGCCTGGCATCGTCGTCCAAGGGACACAACGCACCTGAGGCAGAGGCCGTGACCGAAGCACATCCATCGGCGCCTCCACCACCTCCCAGTCCATCGCCGCCGGCCGGCGAATCCCTGTGGGAGCAGACAGCCGAGGATATGCCCAACCTGGTGGCCCTTGCCCACGAGGTTTTCAATCGTCCGCTGCATATGCGCCAGTGTCAGTCCAGCTACTATGACAATCTATTCGTTTCCGACTTAATACCCTTGGACAAGCCCATCACGGATGCCACTGGTGGCGCCATCTCAAAGCGACGTCGCATCTTCGGACGTTCGCACTGCAGCCAACCGTTGCCGCCGCTCTCCCATGTGCTCTCCCAGATTATGTCCAAGCAGCAGCTACGTGCTAAGGGAGGAGGCCTGACCCCCAAAGTGGATGAGGCGCATTCGGCCACACAATTCTCGCCATTCGATAGCTACGAGGGACCATCGGAGGATGCACTCGTGGTGGAGAGTGCCCGACAGATGCTGCGCCAGCCGAAGGCATTGCATATTGGCGAACGAGATGATTTACCCAATACGCGCCTCTCGAGCTTTGAATCCGAGCCGAGCAGCGATTGCTCCTCATCGTCCCCGTTCGATGTGCCCTCAGCGCCGCCAACTGAGAATTTGCGTCATGGCTACACAATGGGTGCTCCGCTACGGCTGCACGACATGATGAAGACCGTTGCCCAATCTGCCCTGTCCGACAGCAGCGTCTCGAGTAGCAGCACGGACAGCATAAGCAGCCACAAGAGCGACAGCTCTGCTTTGCCACCGCGCAGTCGCGGCGGCGAGGAGCCACTGCTTCTTGGAAAGCCTGCCGAGCCGGACATTTCTCACATATCCATAATGGAAAAAATCATTTGGCTAATGGAACAGAAGCCCGAGGCGAATGCTGCAGATCATCCCATGATAATCGAACCGGCTTCGGATCTCATAGAAGATTCGCACACGGATTCTGTCAAGGGTCTGCTGCAATTTATGGAAAGTCTGCATATCGATTCAAAATTAATGCAAAACAATCTTGAAGAGGACCTCCTCACAACAACAGCTCAAGAAACACAGGAAACAAATCCAACTGCTCCTGCTGTTTCACTAGACATAGATCACCATTCCAATTCCCCTTCCACTGACATGTCAAACGAATCGCATTTAAATTCTACAAATAAATCAGCAGGCGATGCAAAGTATCTCAAGGGTTTGTCCGTCATGGGGGGCCCCGCAACCAGCAGCTCGTCCATGTGGTCGATAATCACCGGATTCTTTGGAAGCGGAACAAAACGCATCGATCCAAGAACAGCAGCACCAGCAGGAAATGGAGAATTGCATCCATTGCAAGGACTGAAAGGTAGCCAGCAATCACATTACGGTGCTATTAACGGCCATAGAAGCATTCTAAAGAAGGCAGCCACGTCCAACTGTCAAGGTAAGCAACGCATGGCTCCGAAAGTACTAAACAATTTACATTCCAACTGTCAGAAATGCGGCCGGATTCGGTCCAAAACGTGTACAAATAAGCCGCAATGTCACCTGCCGAAAACTAACCCCGTATCATCGGAGAGTAATAGTGCATCTAGTATTTATCAGACAGCACAAACAGCTTGTCACAATCAGCAGTTCAATGATCAAACAACAAATCCAACGGTCAGAGGTTGCATTCAGGACAAATCAAAAAGAAAGAAGGAATTTAGTTGTAGACTGTTCGAAGACGTTCGAAATGTAAACGAGTGCAGAACGAAGAAAGAATATAGCGGTAGATCTAACGTCACTGACAATTCCAAATCATGCAAAAGTAATAAAGAAATTGTACAGAAACCCGGGGAAGAATCAAAGAAAGACAATAAGAAATGTCACAGAACCATTTCGCAAAAACATGTCAACGATAATCCGCAGAAATCTATTAACAAAAATCTTAAAAACGGAAACAATCAAATTGAAAATTCTGAGATCCGACAGGATAAGTATGGAAAATTAAAGAAAGATCTAAACGATATATCTAAGAATTTTCGGCATGTACCAGTTAATATACCAAAACAGAAGATCAATGGACCCATAGTAATTGGGAATATTGTACAGAACAATAAACCAAAAACTAATAGAACCACAAAATCGAAAGTACAGCAAAGTAGGAGAAAAACCGAAACTAAAACAAGTTCCACTCATTTTGAATCCTGTTTTGGTACTGTTAGACCTTCGTCTAAATACTCAAATTTAAAGCCCGGAATAGAACGAAGAGACCTACAGCTCCAGGAACTTTTGCAACAGTTGAAAGTAGTTAAACCAAGTTCACTAAAAGTTGTGCACACTGTGAAAGTCGTGGGACTAGTGCAATATGAATGCAGCGAAATATTAATGCCCAAAATGTCATATTCTAAGGAAATTATCGTGGGAAAGCTTAATAAATATTCTTTAAGACAACCTAAGTCGGCTAAATCCTTAGAATTGCTCGAATTTCGAACTCCAGATATACAAAGGGCAGAATCAAATGGTATCAATGTTGAGAATACTTGGGAAGTGACCTTAGAGTCCTTATCCGGTGAACCAATAAAAACTTCGATACCAGATATACAAAAAACATTGTTGAAAAAGAAAAAACTTCCGGTGTGGCCGGCTCGACCATCTCGAAATCGAAAACAACACATTAAATCCAAAGCAATGCAAGTTGAGCCAACCTATTTGGTCGATAAAGATAATGTTCAGGTTGGAAAACTCCATACTGAGCACTATGATACACCAGATACGAATAAAACAAGAAGAAAGAAGAGAAACGTTCGTTGGATAGGAAATAATGTGTTACAAAATCAAATCAACGAAATGATGACCAAACCCATAAAACTGTTATCATAAAACTAGTTAACATAACATATATTTTATATAGGATACTCTGCCTTAAGTTTAGAAATAAAGTAAATCCACATAAAAAACGCAACTCTATTTGCGTAGTTCTTTGATGTTTTTCCAGAAGATGTCTATGCCAGAACCTTCAATGGACTACAAACTCATGCAGTTTCATTATCGAAATAATTTAGCTGCTTTTTTGGGTTCCTGCGCTAGCGTACTATTTTGGTTGTTTTATTGGCTGGCTCAAGGTCTCATTGTGGCAAGTATCGGAGTGGCATAAAGCGCATAATTCAACATTTAAGTATATATATATATATCTTTTTCGATAGATTGCAGGTACGACTACCGTATTGGGTCTGTTGTTTCCACGAAAAACATGGTACTTTCTGAATCATGCCCTAAGCCAATACCACGTCGAGCGACAGTTTAAGGACGAATTATAGTTCAATTACTTTGCATTGGAATATATATTGTTTTTTTTTTTCTGAATGAAAGTTAATTTTAAATAAAACAATCATTTTTATTTTTGATTTCTCACAATAGAATTACCTAGCTTTATTTAATTAATAATTAATTAGATGTTATACGCTACTAATTTCAATGTTAATTTGCTTTAGTTACATTTAAAGTAAATGATCGATCGTACATTAAATATATATTGTATGTGTATATAACTATTTTGTATACATATATTTATGTATGAATGCCGTGTATATATTGAATTATGAACATATTGCAAACATTATCAATTGCAATCGTTGCCTGCACTCAAATAAAAATAATAAAAACACACTGAACATCTTTGCAATGTACTCTTAAAAAAATTTAAATATATATTTATGTTAATAAAACAAAAACACAGCTAAATATAAACAACAAAATGCCATTGGGCCACAATTGTGTTGAAATATGCAAATCTTAAAGTCTGAAATGGTGTTCAAACGACAATTACCATCAAATACACTTTTTATTACAACAAACAATTGTGAATCGGAAATTTTCTAGAGTGTTTCCTCAATGTGCGGAAAAGCCCGACACATGCGTGGAATATAAAAACACAAACTGCTATATCTGTCTGTCTTATCAATTAGCTAGAATCTCGGATGTGTGTGTGTGTGTCTCTCATTCAAATACAATAAGCATAGATTGAGTTGTTGTTGTTTCGATTTCTTGTTCTATTTTATTTCATGTTTTATTTTGTCGTTTTGCTGCCCCTTAGTTGTCCGTAACGTTCTGCACCTCACTTGAACTAATTATTTCGTAATCTTTGCTGGAGCTCTCCGAGTCTGATTCCGAGTTGCGGGGCGTACTGTAAAAGAGAAAATGAGTTTTTAATATAATTATAGTTCAAATCATAATCGAAGGAAAGCAATTTTATATATAGGAAATCAAATAACAGAGTGAATAATATAAAATTGAATAAACGAACTAGAATCCAAAATGTGTATTGTGTGTGGGGAGTGCATGTGTGTGTGAGTGTTTCGGTTTTTTATATATTTTTAATTTTTTTGCGTTTGTGATTAATTAAACTTCGAAAACTTACTCAGTAAATGCTTGGATTAATCTTGATAATAAACATATCCAAAGCGGCTCAAACTCAAGGTATCAGAACAGACTGCAATAGAGCTGCTTGCATGAGTCTCAAATGAGAAATAGCAAATGGCAAATGGAGTTTGTATGACACAAGGAATCATAATGTTGTATACTATGGGGATAGAGTGTGGGCCAAATCCATTTGGCTCCACATGGGATTCGAAATCAATATACACACATATATACAATTTAGAGGTTGGCCAAACTTTGCATTTATCGAAAACAGATTTATATATAACAATTTGAATTTACATTTTAAAGGATATGGATTGAAGATCTATTTATACATAGATATAATAAACAATTTCTTTTTAGCTGTGGCATTTCCCTTTGTTTAAAAGTTTTAAGCTTAGTTATAACATAACTCGGAATACTTGGAACAACCGTTGGCCAACCGCAATTATGGTATACAACAGAATCGAGCTCCAACTACCAATTGAATGAGTTATAAATAAATGTTATGCCTCGAATGAAATGAAACCAAATAATACAAATCAATCGCAAAAGAAAACTTAATGCATATCGAAATCATAGGACAATATTTATATTTAATTTATTAAGGAACAAAAATATACACAATTAACAACAACAGTTAATAGTTAATATCGTATGACTTGCGATTAAACGAAATCAAAACCAAATCAAAATATAGATTGCAATCAGTTCAGATCGTATGTTAAATATTCGAGCAAATGCATTATATAAGCGAGATTCGCGTCACATCTCTAAAATGCGTCACAGCTTACCCAGCTTTGGTATCCTTAGCCTGCGCTGCTGCATCCTTGTGCGATGAGCTGGACTCGGCACCGCTACCTGCACCGGCAGCATCATCGGCATCATCTTCCTCGTACTCATCGGCACCAAGTTTGCGACGCTTACGGACCTCCATGTCCGCATCGTGCTCTTTGATTAACTCGATCTTCTCCGGCTCTAATGGTACCGTATCTGCGTCTGCATCTCCATCCACATCGCCATCAGCATCGACTGCTGTATCCTCCTCAGCATCGCTATCTTTATCCTTTTTCTTCGATTTGGATTTGGATTTCTTATCAGATTTTGAGGAAGATGTGGATGCGGAAGCATCGCTTACATAGTTGCTCTGCGGAAAATAAATTTGATTAGTTGACTACACAAAACAATAACTGAATAAGCACCAACCTCGTATAGTGGCCAAAAGGAAGCAAAGAAACCCACGTCTTCGGTCAGATTGGGAAAGATCCAGAAATGCAATTTGCCAGCTGTAAGTGCCCAAACTATGGTGAATATAATCAAACGGACCACGGTCAGGGCCAGTATAAACACCAGGAAACCCGCTGCAGCAACTGACAAATAATATACGCCCTTGCGCAGCAGTGGCGGCCACAGCGGGAAAAGGCAAATGCCAACGGCGCCAAGCAGCAGTATGAAACCAAAGATCCAATAATGCAATGGTATAGGATCATAGATCCATACATATGCCTCCGAACCGTCAACAAAGATCTGCTCTGGATGCATATCTAAACGTATTTTACGTTTCTTTTTCTCCTTCTTTTCAGCAGCTGCAGCCTGTGCAGCTTCTGGTTCAACCTCCGGGTCAGTGTCTTTCTTGTCTGACGATGAAGAGGACTTTGCATTTGTTTTACCACCACCTGCAGCGGCATCTGTTTTATCCTTTTCTTGCACTTTGGTCGACTCCGACTTCTTTTCAGACTTGCAACGCAATTCGTCCAGTGTAACGGGCACCTTCTTGGCCCGATGGAAAAACTTATGCTCCAACATTATGTCTAAAAACTCAACTGCCTGTTCCCGTGTAGTGAACAGAGGATTATCGCCCTCGGCAAATTTCGACTTCATCAGTGCATCAATTGCTTTGCACGATGTGAAGTACTCGACAATGTGACTCAGAAATTTTGTTTTCTTTGTCTTCACATTCTTCTTCAGCCATTTCGCCACATTCTTTTCATCTTTCGATGGCTTGTCGACCTTCTGTTGTCCGGGTTCAGAGTATTCCTGTAATACAAATATGAATACGTTAAATTCCAACGTTTACACTTTATTTTTAGCATATTTATAATTATAAACGAAATTCTGTATCATAAATTTTGTTCAGTGCGTCGCCTAATTTTATATTCTTATGAAATATTTGATACACTTTTCGACAAATCAGAATTTTATGTCCGTTTCGGATAAATTATTCAATAATTGAAACTGTAAAATCAGATAACACAAATAAATATTGTAGTAATTACAGTTTTCAGCGTTGGATTCGTTTAGACAACAAAGCATTTGTAGAGTAAAATAAACTGTGTCAATTTACAACTCTATTTTTTTTTCAACCAACCAATTTGGGCCACGCCATCAATTTCATATTTCGTCATACTGCGACACACTGTGCAATTAACATACGTATCACCAGAGAACCAGACAAACAAACTAAAAATAATAATAATACCAAGCCGTCGTCAAAGATTTCTTGTTCCTCTTCCTCCTCCGCAAGATGATCTTCTCTATCTGAGTATCGCTCGTCCTCACTCATTATATTTGTTGAATGTTTGAATTGTTCAAATGAGGGAATAACTAAAGTTAATTCTAATTGTATTTGGTTGTTTTTCCCGATCTTGGTTACGTGTTACAATCGCTAAGCAAGTCTAGAAAGTATTGAATCTCAGCACTAAACTGGCAGCTGGCTGGTCAAACGACTGGCGATCCATACACACACACACCAACACATGCAATGGTATATGTATAACTTATGTATACTTGTACACACATGTGGGTATACACAACCTTTCGTGGTAGAAACTTTCCCTGAGCCAACTAGACAGAGTCAAGTCGTAAAGCAACTACAACTGAAGAATACAAACCAAAACCGCTGATAAGTAGGTGCATCATGAGAGAGTAAAAGAGAGAGACAGAGAGAGGAAAGAGAGAACACATGGCTTCAACACATGTAAACACCTATGTATGTATGTATGCAAGCTGCTGTTGTCGTTGCTCAGGCGCGTAGCTAGACGTTTGCGACGTGTGCCTGCAATGGGCCCCCGCTACCAAAAGAGAAGGGAACAATATTTATAATTTGCGGAGTTTGCCACGCCTCCTGCGAAGCACAATTGGGTAAGAATGATTGGAAATATGATCAATCGAGAACAAGAGGGCTCGAAATATAGATTTCTGAAAAACTACCGATGATTTTTACAATATAATCAATAAGCATGTAACATGTACAGAAGACATTAGGTTTTTTCATTTTGTAAAATGTAAAAACTCATCAAATATTTTAAAGCTAAGCAATTAAACTAGGGGCCCCGAGAAGTTTTGCACAAGGGCCCTTTAAGACCCTCGCTACGGCCCAATTGTTGCTCTTGATCACTTGAATCGTCTCTGCTGTTGCTTTACAACTCAAGCTTTCCATTTATCAGCGTTGCCAGATCACAATTTTACAAGCTGTCACAGCTGTTTGGGTCGGTAGAAGGGTTGCCCCCTATGCAAATAAAGCTGTACAAATTAAAAAAATATTGAATGCACAAGACTGTAAAAGTGTGTCTAATATGACACGAAAGGGGCAATTACAAGTTAATAATAGACGGGTGCAGGCAGGAGGGCACTTGCGCATATTCTTACATGCATGCCCGGACGCATATGTATACACACACATATACATATATATGTATGTATACATATGCTCATTTAGAAACAACACAACAGACAAGCCGCATGGCTCGTTTGTTTCACTAATCTTGAACTTGCCCCCTACCTAGAGACACTGATATGGTGTACGTATGTCTTTGATATCAGCATTATATATTTTATGTGAATCGGAAAAGATTTTAATTTGTACTACCCATCAAAATGAAAACAAACACAATGAGCTTGCCAATTGGACTGTGGCACATGAACGCACCCATACATACACACAGGCAAGCACGCACAAAAACACACACGCACACACACAGAGGCACTCACGCAAGACGTTAATTTAGGGTTTTTGCGACGTTCGGTATATAGCGATAATTGACTTTTATCATTAACTTACATCCTTACGGCGACGTGCTCGTTTCTTTTCCGACATTATTGGTCAAGCACTACGTAACTGCAAGGTTTTTATTAATTGATTTTAAATATTTCAATATTTCTGCCACACACGCACGACCAACTAGTGCACGGGAAGAAGAAGAATGCAACTGTGTAAAGTAAATACGAAATGTACTAAATAATACCAAGAAAAATACTGCTTTTTGTACATTTGTTCTGTGCGCAGCACGATACTTGTCTAAGATACTTTGGTAGCAAACAATTGCAAAGCCCGCAAAAAATATATTTAAATTAATATTAATTTAATGTTAAATAATGAAAGAATAATTATTTAATAAATTATAAACGACTTTAGGTGTTCTCAGAGCATTTTAATACTTTTGGCAGTTTTAGACAATAGTTACCGTGAATTATGGTCTGTCAATGAAGATCATTTTTTTTTTTTAGTTCTGCTGATTGTCGCTTTCCTATCGTTCGGTAAATTTATAAATATAATCTGAATAATAATAGTGGCGATAAAAGAATAAACAAACATCCACAAAAGCGCAGTGGCAAACACATTCTGTTCTTTTTCACCGATAACTGCATTCTTTGACATCTGTACCTTATAGACGCTAACAACGGTAACACTTGCAAAGATTTTGCAAATGAAAATAGAACATCTTTCAAAGCGTGTCATGCCCATTTGATCCTTGGATTCGCGCCACTCCCCTGTCACAGGCCGCCACATGCCCCAGTTAATCCACTGCTGTTCGAATTCGGTCCGGAAACGTTGCCACCAACTCCCTACAGTACTTGCACTGCCAACACGCAGTATCATGGCAGAGCTGAGTATCAACATCTTGGTGCGTATCCAACGGTTAACAATAAAGGCCTGCGTCAAACCCATGTTGATGTCGACAACTTCAATGCTCATTAGAAACCAGCTCGGATAGCGTCCGGCATTGTTGTGTGATACGGCAATGCGTGTTGGTATGCGTATGTTACGAGTGCGCAACCACAGCACATAGGTGGAGTTTCTCTTGAGCATCGGTTCAGAAGGATTCTGCAGGACATCTATCTGTAACTCTGTGTGCTGCACTGTCTGAAAGACGAGACGAACTGTTGCTGTTGTGTGGGAATTTATGCGACCACCGGTCTTCAGATATACCAATATATCATGCGGATCTCGATGTAAATCCGCCTCCCTTAAGCTCATATCACAGAAAACGGTCGTGCCGGGTCGCTTGTTAAACCAAATATATAGAATGATAAGCCAAATAATTGACAAACTTACTACTATTATATAGATAGTGACTAGAAACCAGTTGACATTTATTTTAGTCTTCTTCGTCACTGGCACTCGTGTCGACTCAATATTGTAGAAAGAGCTCGTGTAGGTTCCCAGTACCGAACAGGTGCACATAATGTCATCATTTGTATTCAATGCGGTCACGCAACTATGACCCGACCATTCTTTCTCCTCGTACTTCCAATGATCACAGCTCCGAAGTTGGAAAAGAAACGTGAAAAATGCAGGACCTGATGGCACCAACAAATCCGGTTTGTTGTAAAAGACCTCAGCTCCTTTTACCTTTTTTCCCCAAGTGAAACGAGAAAATAAAATAATCAATAATGGATTTACATCCAAATCCAGACAAAGAAAATGTATAATTAACATGAACAAAAATAATGAAACATTTTCTATAATTCTTAACAAAGATTCAAAAAACTATTGTACTTACTTGCAGCGCCACATAAACCTGACCAATAGTATCGCAGTTATTTCGAATCAGCAGTGTTTTATTTTTGGAATTGGCAAGCACAGAGCACTTTGAATTTGTAAGTGCTAATCTAAGATCTTTGGGAGGTGTGCCGACAGTCAGATAAACTTGCATATCGTGCGAGACTTCCGGAAAGATAACGGCCATCACTGAGCGTTCCTTTATATTAACGCGATAAAGTCGCACATCCTGTATAAACTTAATTTTACCGACCTGGAAAGGCAAAAACTCCTCCTCATAATCATAATAAATATATTCACCATCATCACCACCGCCATCATCACCACCGTCATCGTCACCATTATCACTTTCATCATTATTATCATTCTCATCAACTTTAACTAATGGTGGAATTATGGTATTTGGATCATTTTACTTCCGTCTTAAGTTAGATTCAGTAAACATACCCTTACGATTAATGCTTCTGGACTTTAAACGATCATTAGTTATTGCCCAATCTTCCTGATTAGCAATGCGTTCTTCCAGCAACTTTTCATCTTAATAAATTGTTATTTTAACTGAAATGCTTTTCGATTTTAACAGTACTTACCGTCGCTGGGAAAGATTAAACCGCGTTCTTCTTGTCTGACGGTTTTTTTCATTTTGAGTGGTTGGCGAGCCGAAATTCCTATATTAAAATAAAAAACAAGTGAGACCGGGTACCATCAATTTTGGATGGAATTTAGTGTATGCATCATGGCTGCCAGGTTTCCTAACAGATGCAGTCACCGGTCAGCCTTGATAAACTGCATATTTTGTATTGCATACTTTGGGGCTTCAAAAGAAAGACTACGTACATTTCTCAAAAAACTTTTATAGTTACGATTGATTATTTAGGTAGTGGTAGTTACTGAAGCACACCAAAAATTAACATAATTTAAATTGTATGTTTTAGATGTCTGTGTATATACCCCACACCTGACCCCATCCCACAACTTACTTAAATTGTTTGTAGCTGATCTGCCAAGTGGCTTGAAATTTTTCATGTGGGTTTGGAAAGTAATGTCGCTGTTCGACAAGTAGATTTCGGTTTTAAAATTATCATCGTGGGTATAAATATGAACAGAGAGCAACGCCTCGCTGGGCTGACTCCCATCGGGAAACCACCAATCTAACATTCGAGTAATAGCAATGATTTTAATGCAAATCCTTTTCGATTCGGGGTCCTTCATGCTCTGCAACAGTTTTGGCGAAAAGTAAACTGTATGCACTTGATCGTTTGACGTGAATTTATATTTGCGATCCGGCTTTATTCGTATGCAACGTATTTTTACGTCATAGGCCTCCTGTTTAGTTTGTCTCGGCTGAAATTCATGTTGTCGAACAACGTTCAAATAACGATAAAGTCGTTTCGTTTGCCACATGCTATTTAACCACAACGATATTTCTAGACCCAATTTATATGGAATGCTTTTGGCTTCATAAATCAGTTTATCGATTATGTTCTGTGTTAGCGATTCACTCTTTACGGCTTCCACATATTGTTCGTAAATATTTTGCGGCGGATGTATTAGTGCTTCATTAAGCATTTGCATCATATCAAAGATTGTTACACAGGCAATAGATATGTTGTGAAACGGCTGATGAAGCAACAATCTTTGCATATCATCCTCATAGATACTTTTGAATATTCCATTGAGTATAGTTAGCGTTCTGGTTAGCACTTCATGTTCAGCATAATTAATTGGCGTCAACCGATGGGCAATCGTCAACATTATATTGGCCACTTTGCCGAGTGAAAGAACCGAACGCGGAACGACTTTCTGGAAGGTGCCAAGCAGAGCCAGAGCTTCGTGAATATGCTCAATGCGTGAAGCCAACGATTGAGCGATCATTAAGAAACGATCTTCAGTGGTATTGATTAATCTAGTAATTTGTAGCGTACCAATTTGCATAGCCTTCATTTGTACGTGTAATTGGAGTTCTGTACAGGTGAGCATACCGCCACATATTAAGACCTTAATTTGTTGCGCATCCAATGGCAAAAAGGTTTCACAATCGCAACTTCTACAATTGATCAGAAGCAACTGATTGGAATAGAAATAATAATTCAGCGGATGCGTATTCGTTTTGAAATTCTGGCAGCAAAATCTAAATAAAGTTGTTGCCTCGATACCACTGCTTGGCTCTACCGTGCAAGTGCCCCCAATCGGTGGCACATGTTTTACCAACTGCAGTTTATCGCTTCCTATTCGTCCATCGGCTGCCTGCGCAAGCAGTTCGACCTGCAAGCCTTGTTGATCGCTATTCCAATGGATCGTAAACATTTTGCTGCTCATTACGTATTTACCATGCACATGCCATTTATACAGTACAGTCCCTAGATGGCCACAGTTGTGGCACATGGCCTCCAGCTGCACTTTCTTATTCGGATTGTAGACTCTCTCTGCACAGTTTTTGAGGCACTCGATCGTCACAGAGAGCTGATCTTGTTTTTGCATCGTGACCGTTTGTATTGCAAACGAGGAAACCTTTGCATTGTAGTCGGACACGACGCGGAGAGTGAAGGAATAGTTTGAACCCATTTGGAAGACATTGGCGGGAATTGTAAATCGCATAGCTGGAAATAGTCGAGACATTAGCAATGACATTAACGAAAAAATGTTTAAGGATATCTCAAGAATGAATAACAAGATATTTATGTGATTGACTCTTCAGAGCATCACCTGTGGATATATTATTTATGCAGTGATCATTCTTGTTATCTCTAATCGATTGACAGTTCCAGTAATAGGATTTGAATTGCTTTTGATCCGGCAATTTAGAATAGTCGCGACTCTTCGAGCCATCCATGATCAATGGCCTATGTGGCACACTAGTCCGTGCAGATCCCCCAACAATGATCGCCTTCACCTCTTCCTTTGCTCTTTTTATATAACAGCGTGCTGCATATTCGATGCCATTCAGTTCACCCTTAACGAATATCAGATACTGATTGTGCCACAGTTCATATTTCGTGTAGTAATTCAGTTGACTACGTTGTATAACCAGTTGCTGGCTGTGAGACGAAAAAGTTCTCATCGTCACTGTGCACGAAACATAAGAACAACAATGTTAAATACAAATTACAATCTCCGATTAGTTACCATTTATCTTACCTCTCTGTTCTAAATCGTAGAGGCTCCACTTTAGATATGTTTCTTTAACATTGCAACTTTCCAGAAAGATCACATTAGCTGAGTAACTGCGCACGACGTCAACGTCCATGGGGGATTCATGCGAATCACAATTCTGAATTTTAATCTGTGGCACACACATATCTGGCTTTTTGATCTCAAACTTGTATAAGACCTTTACCATATGCACATCGGGTTTATTGGGCACTTTACCTTCGAGTTTTAGCGCAGTGTCATTTAAATTCCAGAAAACGGCGTTTATCTTCGCAAGGTAGCCGCTCTCATAGTCTAACAGGATGTATGGCACAATGCCGAGCTTCGTTAGCTCACTACGAATGTTTTCGCATTTAGAAAATATCAGCGGGAATTTTGGAGCACCCTTGCCTATAGTACAATATGCCAATAAATATGTTGGCGTACCCAGACGCAATTGAACTTGATAGTCCGGCATTTTATGCATGGTAATGACTACGGAAGTCGCCTTTCCATATGGCACAGTTAAATTAACGTACACTTGCAGCCTCAGCTGCCGCACATCATCTACATTGGCATTGGTACAACTGAATAGAAACAGGAACCAGACGAGGTAGGCATATTCCATCTTTGTAAATCGATCTTGGTCTGAAAATGAATTCAAAATTAGTTGCTGAATTACAATTCAAACTCTTACCTGTCACTGGTCTGTGTAGGTATTTCCCTTGTATATCTATGTTTACGTGGAATCACAGTTCTGAAAATATACTCAAGGAAATTCTGACAAATTCATTGTAATAAAGTCAGCAAAGTCGTATTACTTAGTTACAGCATTGAAGGTAACAAATTGATATTTATATACAAAAATATTGTATTAGTAAAATCATGTTTCAAACGCTGATTTTATAGTTAAAAATTAAGGTTTTTATTATTTTTTTGTTTTACAACAAAATACAGACTAAATAATAAGTAAAATATATTTATTTATTTATATATATATTTATATTCTTATTATTATTAATATAGATCCCTCGAAACTCTCTTGGCTCTAAAAAGTTTACACTATTTTCTGTTTTTTTTTTGTTTATTTTAAATTGTTTTATTTCTGTTCCAGTTTGTGTGTGTGTGTGTGTTGGGTGTTTATGGTTTGTGTGATTTTTTGTGTTGTTGTTTAATGATTTGCTGAACAACGAAAACGGATAATGTTGTTACGATTGTTGTTTTTGCAGTTCTTGCATAGGGCGAATTGCATACCAAATACAATGTGCAATACAAATAAACTAACTAACTAACTGTATAATGTGTGCAGATTAACTCATGAAACTTCAGGTTGCGTTTTTATTTATTTATGATATAATTTAATTCAACGCCGCGTGCAAAACAGTATTCACAATGAAATATAAATATGCTGGTCATCAAATTCAATTGTTTGTACAGTTTTATTCTCATGTTCTCTAAACATACACACACATGAATATGTATGCATAGGATACATAAATATTTATTATTCCTTTACAATCTCTGCTCGCACAACGACGACCGCTGACATTGGGGCAAAAAATATAAGTCCAAACAATAATAATAATAATAATAATAAATGATATTTAAAAACAACATCCGAATTATGTATATATATTTTATAATGCACAAAGCATGAAAGCGCTCCGCTCACACACACATCATCATCAACTGGCTATATACGGTGTATATATATATATATACGAGCTGCATTGATCTGTCTCTCTCTCTCTCATGGTTGGGTTAAGCATGCTGCCCAATTCGCTTTTCTTTCTCTTTTCACTGTTTCTTCTTTGTTCTCTGTTCTTCTTTTCTAATTCTCCTCTCTCCCTCTCTTCTCTCAATGCGGTACTGGCGTCTCTTCGGTCCTCGTCCTGGACACAATCAGAGGCTTGGACGACTCTTGCTTTAGACTTTGATCTGCATAGAAGTTACTCTAGTTGTGTATGCGAATGCAGTTGAAGGAGACGTGCGTGTGTGTGTGTGTGTGGATGGTTGAGTGGGGCAGTGAGTAAGTGAGGGGAGTGAAAGATATGAACGAAATTAGAAGACATGCTGCAATAGCACTGCATATGTTGCAAGTTGCACTGTTCATCGATTGATGCAACAAACAAATTGCTTGCATGTGTATGTGTATTGCACTTGGCGCTTCCAATGCGTGTGTGTATGTATGAGAGTGTTGTGCGCGTCTGTCTGTTGTCTGTGTGTGTGTGTTTATTATGTTTTGTTTTTGTTTCTTTTTCATGTACGGTGTGTGTGTGTGTGTTTAAACTAAATGATAAAGTATAGTTTAAATGGTAGTCGTGTTAACTAAATGTTAAAATCTGGATCTTACGAATACAGCACTTGAATCGTGCTCGCTATAACCCAAGCGTTTCGTATGCTTAAACACCTCATTTGTGATGCTCGTCACGGGCATCGACTGATCCAGATTCTCAGCCATGTTGAGCACAAGACGCAAATCGCGCTGCATATGACTTAGCGGCTGCTGCGGATTGAAGTCCCCCTTGGCCATTTCTGTGGAAGAATAGGAAATGAAATATATTAGATACAAGTATATGAATATAAGGTTCATAAACCTAACCAAGCCTAAGTCAACTAGTCAACGTTAGAGGATATAACTTATTTATCAAGTATCTAGATATTGTTTACGAAAATAAAGGAGTTCAATAATTGATTTGAATTTGCAACTAATCTATTATTTCCCTACTCTTTTATTCCAAGAAACATCACTCTGTTAGTCAGTTACTTCACTCACCTTTTCCCTTGGCTAGTAGTAGTGGTGATTTCATAGAAGTCAAGTCAAATATGTCTATGATATCCTTTAAAGAAATGGAAAAACGGTCGGCTGAAAGTACAAAAATCAAATTAAATCAGATTGTTCAATTGGTTCGACTTGTAATGAATACATACCCAAAGCTAACGCCTCTGCCAATCCAACCAGACTGACGCCCAGTATGGTTTGCAAAATGAGGTTCACTTTACAGGCATTGCCAACATCTGCTAGATGGAAACGATAGAGAATTTTAATATATACATATATTCCACATCAGGATAAGAATGATCACCGATGGTTTCTCAACTTACTGCCCAAAAAGAAGGTATTCTTGGCTATAGTCTTAAAGCAGGAATGGCACTCCTCGAAGACTGAACGATCACCGCCGGCCAATATTATGAGCATGCCATCGGCGGCATCTTGCCGAGAGCCATGGATCTGTGCCTCCAAATAGCGGCCATTGCATTGCTTAATGCCCTCTCCAATGTCCAGCGATGTGTCCGGATCAATGGTGGACATTTCCACATATGCCTTATTGCGTAAATCCTTTAGCTGCAGGACGCCGCAGTTGCCAAAAACGAGCTGAAGTAAAGAATCACAAATATAACAACAAATAAACATGGATATTGATGTTTTTGAGCCTTACATCTTTGGCACCCTTCGGGTCTGATACACAACAGAATATAATGTCTGCAACCTCCACAACATCCATGGGCGTGTCCTTTACCTCGGCACCAGCCTCTACGAAGGGCTGACACTACAAAAGGGAAAGCGGTAAAGTTTTAGTATGCAGTTGCAGTAGAAACTATATCTTCTATATATACCTTATCTATGGTGCGGTTCCAGACCACCACCTTGTGCCCCGTGTAGATCAAATCCTTGACAATGGTCGAGCCCATTATGCCCAGACCAAGAAAGCCGAAGGTCTGATCTGACGGCACAATATCACGATCGGCCAAAGTATTTGAACGTGAATTCATATCGATTATTTGCGTTTCGGGCCGCGTCACGACAGGTCGATCCAGCAGTGCAATTGCATTCGGTGTGCGCTTTGTCAATGTGCCCAAGAAGGCCTCTGTTTCGATACGTGCCCGTGTAGCCAGCGATGAGGAACTGGCACCATCATAATCTGTACCTCCCGCACCGGGACTCTCGAACCGATCCACATCCCCTGAAGCAGCGCGTCGTCCACGTTTAGCCGAGCCACCCGTCGGCGTATGTTGTGCCGAGATGCGTCGCTTTTGTGCCGCTGCAGACTTCGCCGATGCGGCTTTGTTCGCTTGTTTGCTGCTGACGGTGACAGCCGCACTGGATTTTGCTTTGGGTGTGCGTTTCGATTGACTCTTGGCAGTTGGAGTTGTCGGCACAGATGGTGACGTTGCTTTGTTCTCCACTCCAGGTGCCGGGGGTAGTGCATCCGATTCATCTGGACTGCCAACAACATGCGGTACAATGCCATTGTTGGCATCTCCTCCCGCTGCTGCTGCTCCAGCACCGGAAGCTGCATCAAGATTCTCATCGCTATCGAGGCCATCACGTATCTTATCGAAATCAGCTTCGGTTGCATGATTGCCACCCATGCCGCAGTTCTCATCAATTTGTTCATCGATTTCCGCAGGATTGTCTAAATATTTCTCAATATCCGCCATGGCGTGCCTAAAGGCAGCCGGTTTGCTCACCTTGGCCAGTTCATCTTTCCAGGGACCCTCAAAGGGTTTGATATTGTTTTCCTCGATCCATGCACTGCACACAATATATTTAAATTATATTTTATATTTCTTTTTGATATATTTCATTTGCTACTCACAAGTTACGCGACCCAAAGAAGAAGACACATTTTGTATTGGCGCGTCTCTGCTGACTGAGCAGATCCAGCGGCGGCTCCACAATCTGCAAATGGCATCAAAAGCAACAAATAATTACAGTTATGCGCTCGATTCTTTACACACACACGTACACACACTCATACGCACACACTCAGGCAAAGTTCATTCAATTCATTGTACATAAAAGAAAGCTAACAAATTTAAAGTTAACACAAATTCCAACGCCCGCTGTTGTTAGCAACGCTGCCTCCTCCTCCTCCCACACTGACGCACGCACACTCCCACCCACAAACACACACATACAACAAACATACGAACACTTCATTTACAACAACATAAAGTGCGTTATGACGTCGACGGCAGCAGCCGCAGTAGCAGCAATAGCAGCGCCGTACGCCGCTGCCCCGTTGCTGCATAAAAAAAAGTACAGTCAAAAACAAACACGGCAGCGGCAGCAGCAGCGACGTCGGCGTCGCCGTCGACAGCAGCATAAGTTATTTTGCTTACCATGCCAGGCCAAGGTGTGAAGCCCTTCATTTTGGCCCTGAAATACAATAAGAATGCATAAGTTCAATTAATTGATAACAATTACAGAACAATAAATAAACTATGGACTATTAAATAGCGCGCGCGCGCGAAAAAAGCGCCAACGCAACGACGTCGACGTCGCCGCAACGTCGGCTCGGCGTCATCATCAACCCGAAAACAATGCATTCGGATTTTAATGTTTTTTATATATTTCATGTTCTTATCCGACATTTGTAAAATTGTACATTAGTTGACATTTTAAACCGTTTTCTTTTTTCATCTACAATTTTTCGCTTGCCCAACGGAGCGGCCATTTGAGGTTATGTATGTTTTCACTTTTTTTTCTTGCCACACAATGGCCACAAAGTACTATTGATAATAAACAATGTATTTTATTGTTTATGTTTAGAACACTGTACTTGTTTTCGGTTTGGCAGATACGGAAGTCTTACCAAATTAAATCCTTGGGCTTGTAGATAAATTTCTCTGTCGAATCGCCTGATAGCGACAATTTTTTATTTTTCGACATGATGTTATCTAGGCGTATATTAAACTTGGTTATTTTGCTGCTGTTATTGGGACGGCACACACACAAAAAACTAATTGGTTAATTTGTTAAAGCACAAATTCCGTCGTTGAGCAGCCTTTAATTATTTTTCTTCTATTTTTCCGTACGCAGCCTGCTTATTTTTTTTGTCTTTGTATGTGTGATGCGCTTTGTGTATGTCGATAAGCACTTTTATCGAAAACTAAAATGGCGCCCGACATGTGATGCGTGTATCTTTATCGATTAATTAGGTACTTTTTCTTTTTCACAAGTTGGCAGCCCCTTGGAGAACTAGTTGGAAATGTAAACAAAAATGTGACCAGCTGAAGATGTTTTGCATGGCTGCATTTCGATTTGTTTGAAATGGTCCTAAAATTCCAAAATTTATTTCAAATTATTGTTCAATTTAATTTTTCATGTTATATAGCCATACAAAGTTGTTTTCAATACAATTTTTTTTTTAATTTAATTGCATTGACCTTATGAAAATAGAAAATACAAATATTTACTTCACTGACAAAATATTATTTTAGGGCAACAAGAATAATCTGCCATAAATTGAACTGCTACCATAAAGCAAACGCATAGTCCACAGATTTGCAAAATAAACAAAAGAGCGTGCCAATTCGACACACACACAGAAATTCCACCCTTACCCCACCAAGTCCAAGCACAACTCGTTCATTCTTAACCCGAGCGACCTGATTTGTTTAAATAAACATTAAGCAGCCGCAAAGCGTATTGCAAATGTTCAAATTCAATTGAGTTCCTTGGTAACTCAACTCCATAACTGTCTGGCAAACAATTGCCGTGTTTATCTTGTGCATACGATCTCTCCGACCTTCAGTCCTTTTGGCAATTTCGCAAACAGTGCGCCGCCATTTGGCATTTGAAAGACTTTCACTTAAGCCAAAGCCGAAGCCAGGCTAGCATCCATCAGTACGAGTCCAGACAAGAGTCCTTAACCGTAAAATAAATTGCCACACGTAGCAGGCCGGGGCACTTGGCGGGGCAGACATCATTCAGCACTAAACCATAATCCTCATAAATATGAAACAATCAAATAAAAAAAAAGGAGTAAAAACCCACACAACTGTTCCTGTGATGGCCAGGGGGTTGGGGTGAGGTTCGCACATGTGCGTACGATGATAGACGGCCTGGCCCGACCCAGTGGCACAAAACTTTTTTATAGCCGACCGATGCTGATAAAAAAACGGAAAAAGTAGGGTAAAACAAACCAACAAAACAGTGAAAGTTGCCGGAAAAAAGGGTGAAATTCTGCGGTTCCTATGAGCAAAAGTCGCAAAATTTTTGAGGGTAAATAAATTGTTCACACTTTGTTTTACAATTAGCGGGCAAAAAGGGTTGAGCAGGGGTGCAGTGATTTATAGGGGATAATGTGTGCGTTTAATTGGCCGCAGAGTAGGGGTTAATATATAGGATATTTGAATTAAATTAGATGCAGTATATTGAAATTTATAACAACGAATACTGGGGAACAAATGTGCATATTATTGGGAAATAATTTATGCATATGTGACTCTTTGGGATATTCCAAAGTTGATGACCATGCAAGAAATCTTTTGCTCATGACACTCACACAAGCACTTGAGCACTCGACATATGCATGCATGTGTATGTGAATGTAGTGTAAAGAGATGATACATACATACATGTATGCATAAGTACACATAAGTAAATTTTTGCAGGGCAAAATAATTGAAGCATTCAGTCGATCGGAGCGCGTCATTGACTCGATTCGTTAAAATTAAATCTTTCCAGATTTATTTTCTTAAATCTAAATATAATATTAGTGTAGCGCAATGAATGATTTAAAGTTCTATATTTTATTTTGTCACTTACATAGTACATACATTATTTGAAGTTTTTTCGCATTGTTCAAACTGTTAATATTTTGACTTTCTTTTTTAACACCATTCTCTTTTATTTCGCGACGTGTTTGTCGATATTCATTTGTTAACAAATGAAATATTTATTTATGGTAAATATATTTGCCTTTAGTTTGGTGAGTGTTTGGGATGTTGCGAGTACGTGTATTTAATTCTAGAATATTCATTGTTATCAGCTGTTTTCAAGCAGAGCTCAAGTAATATTGCTCGAAGTCTGTTGTATTTATCTGTACCCTCACACATATGTATTTACATACTCTACACATACATACATATGTACGACAAACTTTGCCGGTATAAAGAATAAACGCTGATAGTTTGCATTTTGAGACGTCGATTAATGTACATACACATTTAGCTTTGTTTACATTTGGACATTTGGTTCCTGTATGTCAACTTTAGGTCTGATGAGAGCGAGAGAGAGAGTTTCTCTCTCTACTCATAAACATTAATACATACATACATATGTTAGCCTTGATATTGTGACCGGCCAAAAATTTTCAAACAGAATCCTTATGTGCATACATATGTGCATATGTATGCATAAGTACATGTATGTACATATGCATAAGTACATACATATAAGTGAATTTTGTGCCGTGAAAAATAAAGGAAGCATTCAGTTGATCGGAGCGCGTTATTGACTCGAGTCGTTTAAAGTAAATCCATCCATATTTATTTTGTTTAAACTAAAAATAATATTAGTATGGTGCAATAAATATTTTTTAAGTTCTATAGATTATTATGTTGCGAAATCACTCGTTAATATTCGCTATATTTGAAGTTTTTCTTCATGTGGTAATTTGATATTCTTACTTTAGGTTTCACAATTCTCTTCTATTTCGCAACGTGCTTGTCAAGATTCATAAAATTAACAAATTAAGTATTTATTTATAATAAATATTTCCGCCCTTTATTAGGTGAGTGTTTGGAAAATTGTGATTACGCGTATTTATTTCTAGAATATACATTCTTATCAGCTGTTTTCAAGCAGAGCTCAAGTAATATTTCTCTAAGTCCGTTGTACACACAAATATATTTACATACTCTCACAAATACTTATGCACATGTGTACGACACACTTTGCGGGTATAAAGAATAAACGCTGATAGTGGGCATTTTGAGAAGCTGTTGATTTACACATGCATATACACATATCTTTGTTTAGATTTGCTTTCCGAATGTCAACTTCATGTCTGAAAAGGAAAGAGAGAGAGGGATCTTCTCTATCCATTCAATATGCACATGAACACTATCATAAACATTCATGTTTTTGCATGTCTTGATATTGAGACATGCCAAAGATGTTCAAACAAAATCCTTATCGACATCGATAACGTAAAGATATAAACAAAACAAATTACGTACTTACACATCAATTAAAAATATCTTACCTACCTTATTTTTACACTTAATTAATTTTCTTTTCATTTTTTCTAGCGTAAATTTGGGTTTTTCGTTCATAATTTCTTCTATCATGGCAACATGCGATGTCATTCAACTGGACCAATGTAAGTGCACCCCGTACATTTTTTTTATCAATTAATTAGCTTAGGTTCATGCGGTTGAATAGTCAACTTTTGATTGATCTGCCATATTATAATCAACCCTTGGTTATTTGCATAATCGTGTTACTGTAGCTAAATAATTTGTACGTTTTTTTATGATGTTTTTGAGAGATAAGTGATAGCTGATATATTTTTTTATCCTGCACACCCTGTGCCATGCTGGGGTGGGTACATGTGTAAGGAGATTATCATCGGTGTGATTGTTGTCTTTGCTTGAGCTTAACCCAAAGTGTACATTTTAAAAATGTCTAAATATCTTTAACTAGTAACTAGCAATGGGTTAAGCATGTTGACTTTAATTTTGCCTGCCAACCGCAGCAAAAGTGTTAATACAACAACTCACTCAAGTACGCAGGCAGCAACTGCTGTCGATAGAGTGGCTAATGCTGAAGAGAGGGAGGGAGAAAGAGGCAGAGAGCAAGCAGTTGCAACTAGTGCAGCACAAACAATTGGCAAATAGGCACAAGTTGCAAGCTTAACTTTTATTGTGGTGAAAGTTTTAAGTAGATTAAATTTAATACACGTACATAAATCACATTAAGTTTAATAGTTTCAATACTATAGATACTATATGAAAACTTGATTCAATCAAGTCCCTTGTCCGCCTCCCAAAATGAATATAATAAATTTCTTTGTTTTTTTTTCTTTCAATTTTGTGTTGCTTTTTTTTTGTTGTTTGTGCGGCAATAAAAGTTCCTCGTGCGTGGAAATCACCAAAATTTCCGCATGAATGATTGTCGCCGACGCTGTGGAAAATTATTTGAACTTTAAGCTTTGGCTATTAATTTATTTCTTGAGTTTGAAATGTGAAATTGAATTTCCTTATTCTTGCAGGGCAAACGGAGCAGAGAAAGGAGGAGGAGCAGCAGCAGAGGCTGTCGCAAATGGTAGAGAAATTGAAGTCACAAATGAATGGAGAGGAGGAGTTGAAGAAGGAGGAGGAGATTGTCATCACGCACTATGTGAATCCCGAATTGTTTGCTTATATAACGATGCAACAGCTTGAGGTATGTGGCCCTTGGGTTAACCAAATGGAGGCAGAATTGGCCCAACACTGCCAGCACCAGCAGCAGCAGCAGCAACTGGAGCAGTATGCACTGGAGGAGTTTGTCATAGTGCGATTTCTGCCCTGGGAACGGAATAAGTTCTTGCGGGGATTGATTAAACTGCACCAGCGGGGCGAATATCTTGTGTGGGCCATCGACTATGGCATCACCATCAATTGTCGCGCTAAGGACATGTGGAAAATGCCCAAAAATCTCTGCGAGCAGATTCTCGAATTTAACTGGGGCGGTGTGGCAGATGTGGCACCCTCTAAGGGTACAAAATGGTGCAAACTTGCAGTGGGAGTGCTTAATAAACGCCTAGGACATTCCACTAAATTGCACTACAGGATTAGCAGGAACACGGGAGAAAAGCGTAGCTTAGGTCAGCTGTCGATCGATGAGGAACCTACGCTAGATGCTGCCAAATACTTGCTGGCAAAACACTGTGCCATACGACAGGAGCGCAAGGTGCTGAGTAGCGACTTGCGCCTGGCCTATGATGTGGAGCTGGCGGAGCTAAATGATGCAGACATCAGACCCAGCAAACTTGCTGTAAACATCTTACAACTAATGTGGAGGCAGCGACAGAATGCCACACAGAAACTGAACGCCAAGGTGAAAGCTACGAACAATCTTTCAATGATGCCGAATCAACTGGACACACTGTTGCAGGCACATAAAATGTTGAGTGTTCCACAAACAGCACAGCGTCTCAGTGTGGTCAAGAATCGCAACGTGTCCAGTGTGGAGACGGCGCTGTTTAATGCCTGCTCCAAAAACAATAGCTCCGACAGCAACAGCAAGAGCACGAGTGATAGCAGTAACTGCTCCGCGGACAGTTTTGAGTCACCAGAAGCGCCGCCAATAAGAACTAGAAATATTCTGGACCTTTACAGGCAACCCATTATTCCGCCAAGGCAACCGCTAGATAACGAGTCTGATAAAGGAAAAGAAAATGAAAAGGTATCAAACGAGAGGGAATCTCACAAGGCAGAACAGAACAACCACAAACTAAATAATGATCAGCCACTTTCTCAAACTGCCTCAGCTAAATCCAAGTCTGAGAGTGTATCTAGGCTGCCAAACAAGAAGGAACCACTAAAGAAAGTAGAGAATAAACCCAAGTCAGCCCAAGACCAATCTGCCTTACCTAAGACTAAAGTGGAAGAATCGAAATTGTTTATCGAAAGGGGAATAGTCAAGAAACCACTAGACAAACCCAAGCTAAACCGAAACCAACCACGATCTCAAGCTGCATCCAAGTATGAGGAAAAGGCACCATTCAAGCAATCTCATGGCAAACCCGTACTTCACCAAGCTCAAACTATCCCAACTAAGTCTAAATTGGAGGAACTATCCAAGCTCTACCAGGATAAACCCAAGCTTAACCAAGAGAAAGCACTTGCTCAACTTTTAAGAACTGCGGCCAACAACGAAATGCAGCTGCAGGTGTTGGCGCATAGCAGAGTAGCGGATCAGGTGCTGCCTATGGCCAATCATTTAACAGAGTCCTTGCTCTGTGCGGACGTGCAGAAAGCAATGGTCGAAGTAGATCTTCAGCTGCCGATGGCAATGCAACGTTATGCCTGGCCACATTTGATGTTGGGCAACTCATGTGTGCTGATCGATAATGCTGGACGAGGTCGATCCTGGTGCTATTTGCCAGCTTTATGTTCGCTGGTAATGCAAGGCATGCGAGACTCAGTCAATTTTGGTCTGGGTCCCTTGGCACTGCTGCTGGCAGATTCAGTGGAGCAAGCTGCGCTCTTGTCGAATCACTGCAAGACTTTGATGAAGTTCTACCAAACACAATTCTTCAAGGTGCTCAACACGCACGAATACTCCACGGAGGATGTTCAGCTCATGCTGCTCAACTCTTGCGGCATTTTGGTCACTACCACGACACATCTAAAGCAACTGCTGCTGCCGGGTGCACTGGAGCTCATCAGCCCACGACGCTTAAAGTATTTTGTAATCGATGACTACGATCGCATGCGCTGCGAGTTGACGGAGTTGCTGCCTCTGGTATACGGCTTGAAACTCAATCGACTGCAGCTTATGCTTGTCGCTCAGCAGTGGCATTCTCGGGTCTTTCTCGAGCTCATCAACCGTTTAGCGATCAATCCACTGTTGCTCTTTGGTGACTTCCTGAAGGCCGCTATCTATGGTAATCTTAAACTGGACATTCCGCTGCTGCGCTCGGATGAGAAGATCGACAAACTGATTCGTTATTTGAAGGAGCAAAGCAGTTCGCAGAGGCGCACAGCAATCTATTGCAAGCATGAGACAGAATTGGCTGTCCTCAAGGAGGCGTTGACAGCTGCGGGTCTGCAGTGCATTGGTGCTAGTGATGCAGCTAAACAGGTGAGTGCAGATCAAGAAGTTACTGGAGTAATTTAATAATCTTCTCCCATTCTTATGTCCACAGCAAGTGCATCAATTGCTGCTGCTAACAGATGCACTGCCTTGCCGTAATCTGGAGCTCCTGGTGCACTTCAGTCTGCCCGAGACATGGACAAAGTTCTCGCAGCGTTTCATAGGTTTTAGCAACAACATCGCCAACTGTTTGTGCCCAGCAGGAGTGTCGGAGAAGAGGCAGGAAATTATGTCCTATGTGATGTTGGACGAGAGCAACAGCTACGAGTTTCCACGTCTGGTGGAGTTCCTTCATGAGCATCACATCAAGCTGGACGAGCAGATGTATAAAATGGTCGCCAATTGTCGTCGTCTGACGGATCAGAATCGTGTCATGTGCCCTCAGTTGTTGAGCAAGGGCGAGTGTATCCGGCATATGTCGTGCTCGAAGCGACACTTTGCCATCGATAGCGACTTTCGACATGATCCAAGTGGGGCACTGTGGCAACCTCAAATGCTTGTGCGTTGCAAGCTGTTGAAGATCTGCAGCCCGGTGCACTATGTCTTGATACCAGAGAGCTACAGCAACGATGGCATCAGTTGGCAGAGTGCACCAAATTTGTCGCAGCTAAGGAAGCTCAGCACGGAGCTGTACATGCACATGAGTCTGCAGCAGAATCGTAGAGTGCAGCAGAAGTTGAACATCTCCGATATCTGTGTTCTGCAAAGTGGCATGCGTTATAAACGCGTGCGCGTCTTGGATCTGTCTGACAGACGACTGGTTGCGGTGCAACTGATGGATGAGGGCACAAAGCAGCTGAGGGTGAAGCCAGCGGAACTACTCGAGTGTGAGGAGCGATTCAAGGCGGAGCCATCGCTGGCCATGGATGTGCGTCTTTGTGGATTGTCTCCTGCGTTGGCGGGTGGTGGTGATGGAAAAACTTGGCAAGCCGAGGCTACGAAGTGGGTTAATGAGGCACTCAGCGGGTTGCAAGAGAGTCAACAACTGCAACTAACTGTGGCATTCTCCATGTTCCATGTGGCTTATGTCAAGGAAGTGACTGTGCTGCAGGAATGTCCCACAATGAGGACCTCCGTGAAGGCGTTGCAACTGAGTAAGGAACTGATACGACGAGGATTTGCTCGGCACGAGGCGGAGAGTACGGAAAGACTTCGTAGACTCTTTGATCAATGGCAGCAGAAAGGCGAAAAAGAAAGTAATGAGCAGGCGGAAACAGGGAAAACCAAAGAGAAATCGGTGGATGAAGAGAACAACTCGAAACAGAATGGAGTAACGAAAATCCCCGAAAAAATAAATGGGACAGCAGGGGAGCGTGGTAAGAAGTCCAATTTGGAAAGCGATGATATCTTTTTCGATAGTGAAAATACTGTTACGGCGTCACAGCCATCGTCGGGGAGTAAAATGAAACAATTTCTGAGCGCTATGCAGGATTATTTGCTAAGAAGAAACAGGACTAAACCAGAGAAAGCTGCAGACCAATTGGAACCCCCTTTAAAAACACCCAGCCAGGAGGTAAGGGAGAAAACTGTAGAACCACAGTATACTGGAGAAGAATCCCCGAAAACTGAACCAGAGAAAACTGCAGATCGATTTGCAACCCCATTAGAAACACCCAACCAGGAGGAACTAAAGAATACTGAAGAACCCCAGGATACTGGAGAAGAATCCTTGAAAGTTGATAAAACATCAGTCTTTCTGGATCTGCTGTTGCAGGATCTGTCCACTTCCGACCAGACTAACAAGGATAGCACTAAGCAAATAGTTCAGGAACTACTCGGCATCGAGAGTCACCCAAAGTCTGCACAATTCTCTCGTAAAAAGAAGGAGGAGCAGACTGCAAAGAATGCAATTGTCTCTGCAGGCAGCCAGCCAGCAAGTTGTGCCATCTATTGTGGCATTGTGGCAGGCAGTGCGGTGCGTCCGAAGGTGCGTTGGCATCAGAACCTCAAGCAGATCGAGCTGATCTTTGAGCAGCAGGTACCGCAGTATGAGTTACTGCATCAGGGCAATGTGCTCATCTATCAGATCAACGAGACGTCGCCCCCACAGCGTTGCATACTGAATCTGCTCGGGGAGGTTAGCATATTATCGGAGAAACAACACGGTTATCAGCTGCACGTCAAACTGGCCAAGCAGGGTCTGACACTATATTGGCCCACTCTGCTCAGTTCACTGGCAGCGCAGCATCATAGCCACTGGTTAATCTACGACACGGAACGGGGCAAACAGCCGAAACAGGACAACGCATACATTAACTGGTTGCGCTACGAGCGGAATCAATATAAGCAGCAGGACGAATATGATAATGACGTTTCCTTTTCTGAGGATGAAGATAGCGATCCGCAGGATGTAGAACGCGTCGACTTAAAGAGCCGCATTTCTGATTATTTTTAAATTATATTTTCCTTAAACGATACAATACTTTTTATTGCATGTAATTATTTTCCATTTTAAACACAATTTTTACTGTGGGATTCCTGATTTTATATAAAATGTATTTATTGATCTTTTATCAAGTTGTCAAATTATTCTTCCCTTATATTTTTTATTAAACTGTATTTTTATCAAATTTTCAATCTTGAAGTTTTATTAAGATCATAAATAGTTTTAATACACTTGGAGAGATTATGGAGGCCATAGAGTTCTATGATTCCATCAGATGGAAGAGAAACTTTTCACATAATATATATAAACATGATTTTCATTAAATATAGAAAGATGCAATAGATTCGGGGTCTTCTACAATGACTTCTTCGGTTTTAATGAAGAGATTCTTGGTAGGCTTTGCCTGGGGAAGGACCTAAAGCATGGGATTGTGATAGATACGCTCGTTCGAGGACCAGGATTTAGTGGCCATGACAAGTGGGGCCATATACGTTTCCAACTGATCTACCATCTTGGTACAGTTATGTAGCTGCCTCTTGTTCGAGGCATGCAACAGCAGAGAGGCCACCTCAAAGGGTTTGTGCTGATTGGCCAGCACACAGCCGACCTGCAGCAGATTGTCGCCATGATAGGTGCGTTGAATGCGAATATCACGTCCTGCAAACTGCTCAGCCATCGGCTGATGGGGCAGTACATTAATAGAGTAGCTGGGATCGAGAACAAAGATGTGTTTGCTGTTCGTGAAGAACTTGTGCGCCGATATTTGTTTTATGCCTGGTGATTCGCGAATTGTTTTACCCTGTAGCCTCCAAGGAATGTCCAACTCTAGAAACATATTCGTCCGTCCATTGCTGTTGGAGGAGAGATGACGACACGCCTCCACAAGGTTGCTCTTGTAGAATGACAACAGTTCCATGGCATCGTAATCCTTGAGATTATAATTGTTCTTGGCCAATTTTAGAAATTGCAACAGTTGCAAATTTGTCAAGTTATCCTTCTTTAGATTTGTATCATAGAAACCATCAAACTGCCCAAACAGGCGCACTTTATTTGGTTGGTCGTCTAGGCCGCTGCACGTGTTTTCCAGATCCTCATTAAAGAGCACGACACGATGGCACTTTCGTGTTGCTGTCGGCGTCGCTGTTGCAATGGCCATGCGAGTACGCCTCTCGTTCGGCGACAGGCGGCATTCCGTGAAGAGGCAGCTCTGCATTGCGAATTAACGAAATTAAATTAAACAATCTCTTACTGAATTGAAGCATCCAAAAAAGCGCTTGAAGAGTGCTCAGAAATGCATTAAACTCTATAGCCTGGCAGCCATTTTATACGGTGCAACGTTGTGCAACACTGTTATGCAAATCAAACGAATTCCAATTGGAGTTATGCAGAAATATTTATTGCTCAGATGAAGGTTAAATAAATACATAGCTGCCTACGTTACCGATTTTTGAACTATATTTATCAAAAACTTAGTTGAAGGACTTATTTGACGGTCGCTTGCTGTTTTTTTTTCAATTGAATTTTGAAATATAATAAAATTATATGTATTTTGTTGTTGGCTTATTCTGAGTAAAACTCGCAATGCTTTATAAAATTTGATTTTCACCCAAACTTTCTTGAAAAATAAAAAAACACACATTGAGCCTTCAAATGATTTCCATCTACAATATTTACCTATCCACTTAACATCTTCGAATTCAAAGTTAAATTGGAATCAAAAAGTTGTTTAATCTTTATTTACCAAGCGACATGAAGAGCCTTTCAAGGACAGCGAAAACTTTTTAATTAGACAAACTTTTGTGTGAATATTTGACGTGACTTGCGCTCTCTCTAGAAGTTATTAAATATTAATAGATAAGGAAAAAGAAGACTTTATTGGTGATTTATGGGAACAGTTCTTGTATTTTATATATCTTTGTTTCACATTGCGAATACTCTTATTATATTAATACAAACACATGTGAATGGTTACAGAGTTATTTTCTATGATATATGTATATATTGTATAAGTATGCTATATAGATGTGGAGACTTGTAAGCTTATTGGCCTAAAATTTACACATAAATATCGTTAAATATTCGTAACATTTAAACTACGTATGCATAAGTACTATATACAGCTCTATAATTAGTTTAAGTAAAACAAATTCCTATCTAGATTTAAGTGAAATCAAAATGGAAGATTGGAAAACAAGAACATTAAAAAATGATGAAACTTTAAATTCAAACAAATCAACAAAAATTGAAAAAAAATTAAAATGCGAAGACTTCATGAATATTATGTAATGAGAGTGAATGAATATAAGAAATATATATGATCTGTATATATATTTATTTAGATTTGTCAGTTTGCTATAGTAAAGTTGAGTTTTGAAATTGATTTCAGTGGTTCCAAGTGGAATCTGTGTAAGTATAATGTGTACTATAAATATACCATATATAATATTTATATTATAGTATTTTATATAGTATACTATATGTTATATATGTATGTATAATTCTATGCTGAATGCGATGCTGTCTTATGGTTCTATCTCTATCGTTGTTGCATGCTGCTGCTAGGTGCGAGTTCCTGTCGTTTAATAATACAATGCGGCTATGTTTTGTTATATCTGTGGATAAGCACTAGAGTCTAGACTATATAGTGTAGTGAACTTAGAAGTCGGATAAGTGTAAACTAAACTAGAACTTGGCGTACAAGGTTTCCTTTGGATGCCCGGGCGGGGCGACTCAAAACAGGCTGCTCTGCTTGGCCAGGCTGCAGCTGTGCAGGGTCATGGTGCCCGCGGGATGAAGGGCGAGGGCTGTTTGAAGACTTGTTGGCGGCGGCGTCGTTACGGGGCCCCAGGACAGCCGCTTTCAGTTAGGCCTCAGCGGCAGCATGCCGTAATGCTGCTGATGTGCCTGCTGCTGCTGCTGTTGTTGCTGCTGCATCATCAACTGTTGCTGTTGCTGCTGTTGTTGTTGCGTTGTTGCTGCTGTCACCTGTGTGGCGGGCATCTGCGACGTGGTGTAGGTAACTGCACAAGCTGCCGGCTGCGAGACCACAACGGGCGCGCTTACCTTGCGCTCCGACTGCGTTCGTATTGGCTGCGGATGCGCAGCATTTGGCTGTGGAGGCGGAGCGTACATCAGCATCGGTGGTGGTGGTGGTGACGGCTCTACGCTGGGATGACGTGCTGGCGGAGTGACAGCCGACCCATGATACGAGCCATACGAACTGTCATCCGACTGTGCAGACTGGCCCCGATTACGTGGACCGGTCATGCCGTAGAGCTGCTGCTGCTGTGGGTCGCGTCGCTCGAACTTGTGATTGCCGTCAAGGGGCGTGGGATTGGTCCGTGAGCCGTAGACGGGCTGGAAGCCTTGTGGTTGCTGCGCCTGCTGCTCCGACATGAGTTGCGGCGGTGCCTGCAGTTGCTGTTGCAGTGTGACGGGCTGTTGTTGTTGCTGCTGCTGCTGCTGTTGCAATGGTTGCTGCTGTCCGCGCATTGAGCCGCGCATGCCGTAGATGCTTTCGCTGCGCTGCTGCAACTGATTCTGCACGTTCTGGTTCTGCAAGTGCGACGACTGAGCTGCCTGTTGTTGTTGCTGCTGTTGCTGCTGCTGATGTTGTTGCTGCTGCTGTTGTTGCTGCTGCTGTTGAGTGCGCATTGGATAGAGACTTTGTGCAGGCACCAAGGGACCTGGACGCGGCACAATGTCCCGATTGATGGCTGTGTTACTCTTGGCGTAGACAGACTGCGAGCGATTGAGGTTGCTGCGCGTCAAGGTCGGGGAGCGACAGTAGAGTGAGCGGGTGCCGCCATAGAGGGGCTCCTGCTGCTGCTGCTGTTGCTGATCGTATTTGGAGGAAAGTGGCGGAGCAGTATACAAATTCTGGCAGTAGTTGCCAGCTCCAATGCCCGCTCCCACCACGCCCATCTGTGCCATATTGGCAGCAGCATGTTGTGTTGCTGCTGCTGCGCCGACAGCGCCGGCGGCAACACCACCAGCCCCATTCGATTGCCGCGGATAAGTGCCCTGCGATTGCTGATACTTCTGCGGCTTCTCCATGTCCATGTCGTAGTTCAGCTCATCCTCAGAGTGTATGGAGCTCGAGTCGTTGTCGATGCTGCCCTTGCCGTGACGCACACTGCGACGCGAGCTGAAAATGTGCTCGTACACCAGACCGGAGGCCATGCCGCCCACCAGCGGACCGAACCAGTAGACCCAATGGTTGTCCCATTTGTTGAGCACAAATGAAGGACCCAGCGAGCGTGCCGGATTCAGATAGGGCATCTGTAAGGAGAGCAATGAAGAGTTATAGGTTAGAAGATGGTAATGCCACATATTGCTTTATTGCTATGTTGTTTTCTTAATTAATCCCAAATTTTTGATTCAATTTTAATGAAACTAGCAGTATAGGTCGATAATATTTATATCTTTGTATACATATCTTAATAAAAGCTTTATAGCAAACGAGATATCAACTTGTAAATGTCTAAAATATTTATAGTATGTTTGAATTATCAGAGAAAACAACCATTTATTAGATGGCAATACTACAAATTATTTTAATTAGATAACAACATATAACAACATCTAACTTCCTAATAACTGAAAGATTTCTACTTTAATTTGAAGAATTTTAAAATATTTTTAAGCTTTATACAAAAACTACAATTAATTTGACTGTACTGTGCCATAGATAAGGTATATACACCCTGTTCATAAACTGTATATAGAAAATATTTAATGTGTGAAAGGTTTAAGTTTATTACTCCTACAGTTTATATAAATTTTTTAAATATATATTGCTTCACGTAATGAAAAGCATGAAAAGCCTATGAGATTGTTAAAAAAGTGTGTATTTTTATCATATTTTTTTATTTTTATTTTTTTTTTTATTTCCAGAAAACTTTTTACTGAACATGCAATCCCTCCTGGTTCATCTGCCCTCTTTGGATCGAAGTTTATCGCCAGACGACATATAAATTGCTATTTTTAGTGCCGTCACAGCCTGACAAAAAATGTGGTTAAATATTTGCTTATGATTTTCGAAGGCGAAACGCCAGTGCTGAGCACGCCTAAATTAATTATCCCCCCTCCTCCCCATACTGCTGTGAAGGGTCCCCGCTAAAGAGTCGCTGCTGTTGCGCTGTCACGCTGCGATTTTTGCACCATAAAAATGCGCAAAACGGCAGGTGCGTTTTTTTCTACACTTGAGACTTGAGAGATTTTCGTTTATATCGCGTAGCATTCCTGTAGCATCGTCATTATCAATGTCAAACTTACCGAGACAAAGCAGCAGGCACTGTATGCGGCACCAATGGCAAACGACGAGTTGCCCATGAACTTTCTGATGGCGTCGGTCGAGACGAAGTAGCAGAGCACCACGACGAAAGTCAGGATGAATTCCACACCAAAGCGTTCCCAGGCAGCCAGCGCAGCGCTGTGCGAGATGGCGGACTGTAGATTGCCCTGGTAGCCGGGTACGGTGACGCTGCAAAAGAGAGAGAGAGGGGAAGAGCAAGATGAGTAGGTGTTGTGGAAAAGTTAAGAGACGACTGCTGAATACACTACAAGAACATAAACTATTTTCTAAAGAATAAGCTACTTTTACTACTTTTGTTGCTTGATATGAGAGTCGACTAATAGATACGCTTTTGTAGATTGTTTAGTAAGCTTATTGCTTATTGCAAAGGGTATACTCATTTAAGTGCATAAATATTTAAAAAAGTATTAAACATTTAAATGCATTAGCATAAGCCCAATATACCCCTGCTTCGACTAACTGCAGGGTACACAGCGCAGCGGAATTCTTAACTGTTTACAGCTTGACAAAAGTTTCGCACTCAATTGTAATTTATGTACAAGTAATACCCTGTGAAAGGTCTATATTTCAAAGCGATAAACTTCCCAGTTGGAAGGAGCACATGTGAAAGTGGATGTGAGTGGAAATGGGTGTGAGTGAGTGGATGTGAGTGTGTTACTTGTAAGTGTATTCGCTGGCAGCACATAATTCAGATTGCCAAAGTTTCAATTGCCAAGTGACAAAAGTTGTTGCCTATTTCTAGGCGCACATCGAGAGAGAAAGACTGAAGATGTGTGTGTGTGAATGTTTTTGGATTTTCAGCTGCTTCCTTTATGATTCATGAACAATTAAACTTTGCTGCTAATGCTAATGAGTTTACCCACTTGCAGCTGGTGATACTATGATAAAAGCTTGTAAATTGAATGGGTGGGACAGAAAGAGTAGACATCAAATGTATGTATTTTGCATATTTGTATTATAGCTCATATGTTCTTATTTCAGAAGTAAAAACTCTTTAGTTTTACATATCCCCAAATTGATTTAAATCAATTTTTCTTTAAATTGTAATTTTAATTCATTGTACAAACTTATTTATTAAACTAAAATCCATTCTTTTTATATTCTTTAGAAGTATTCCAGACTCTTGACACCTTCAAAACATTTCAAGAGAAAAATTCTTCTATTGATATTTATGAAATTCTTGTTTTGCAAATATTTTCTAGAAATTGCACAGCAAACACAGTCGCCAAGTGAGAAGAAAAGTGGGAAAGTGAGTGAAAATAAACATGGATTGTGCACACGTTATGAGTTCTCTGCTTTGGCAGCAGCAGAGAAGTGCATTGAGTAAGTGCGGAAAATCCGGAAAATAAACGCTTTCCCAATGCACTTAAAAGTACTTGAGCAAATACATAGAGCATAGAGCGGAAGTGGGCGTGGGGCGTGGCGGGTGGCGTGGCTACCAAATGGAAAATGACATTGAGTGAGTGCCAACAAGGATGCCTTATTGCGGGTGTATGTGTGTGTGTGGGAGGGGGGGCGAGTATCTAAAGGTGTGCAAGTCGGAGTTGGGCAATATCCGTGTCGGCTTAGCGGCAATAAGCGACAGCTTTGCCTGAGCAAATAGTTGGGCCAATAAAGTGAGTACCCCCAATGAAAAGCTCAGTGGTATTTGAAAGCCGGAAGAGCAAGAGCGAATTTTGTTTGGACAGACATGTGTGTGTGTCTGTCTGTGTGTCTGCTTAATGCTTCACATCCGAAAGTGGTCAAAAGTGCACAGTGGCGTGGCAAAAGGGGGAGAGACTGCAAGGGGGAGAATGTGTATAATAAATGCTCGAATATTTCGTATGAGAAGCATAAGCCATTGATTAAATATTCATATCTAAGTTCACTTTTAATATTTTCGACTTACATATAAAAATAAAACTAAATGGAAACTTTAAAGCTGAAATCCAAATACAATATATATTCATTAATTTAATTGAAGTTTTATTGTAATTATTTAGTTTTATTGTAATTATTTATTGTAACTATTCAACTTGCCTACGCCAATGCTCCATTACTAAATGTTTTCTTGAAACACACCAAAATTGTAAAATATTTATTCGTAGCCCTTCCTAATCCTGCCCCACCACTTTCCCGTCTAATTCCGCTGTGGGAAACAATTTTTCACTCGACCGGCTGCTTATTAAAGTTTGATTGCATAGAAAAACAAGCGTATTTTGTTGTCCCTTTCCGTACACATATAAATATATATAGTGCTAATTCTATAGGACAACACACCGAGAAACATCCGGCTACTTAGTAACAAAACATAGTCGAAACTTTATGTGCCGTTAAGCTTTTCAGCTTAGAAAAATAACAAAAAAAAAAGCAAGAAAAGTAGGAAATGGGCGAACAGAATAGCAGGAAATAAAGAAAAGTGTGGAGAAGGAGAAAAACATATATTAAAAAGCTTACAGCAAACTGCAAACTCTAACTATAGCTCAAGTTTAGAGAAACAAGTTGAGGAAGGAGGCGGAAGAAAAGGATATACATTTCCTCACACATTTGTTGCCACCGCATCCGCATCGAAAGTGAGGTTATGTGTGCAACACGCTCGGCTGACTGTGGTCTGGCCCGGAGCCCAGGGATGCGTGTGAATTGCCTCCCTGCCCTGGACCAAAATGAGGAACTGTGAAAACTGGTAAACTGACGTGAACTCTGACTATCTGTGTGTGTGTGTTTTTTTCTTTCCAATATTCAACTGTGCATTTTCCTAACCATGTTTATTATGTTAAATCAAATATTTTACAGCCACATTGCAATTTTCAGCAATTATCTAAAGCCTTAAACATTCCTTTCAAATAAATTCAATTTAATTTACAACGTGGTTTCTATTTAATTTACAATTTAACGTCAGTTTAATTTTGTGATAATCTTTAATTTTATTTACCTTTGCACAGCATTAAAGTGTTTAATTAAGATATCTCAGTTGAATATCTCAATTCAATGCAATAATAAAAAATAAACAAAAACAATAAAAGTCACAATAAATTTCCCGCATAATCGCGAGCAAACTACAAATTCCCCATATGAAGAACAATTAAAATACCAAATAAATTTATCGTCAGTTTATCGATTCGGGCACAAAGCAATTAATTATCAATTTTGCACAAATATTTTTCTTTTCGAGTGGCCACAAAATTGTGTTGCATTCAAAACGTTTGTCGAATGTGCCACAAATTCGTGTGTGTTGCAGCCACACACACACACTCGCGCACACTCAGCATGAGCTTCTTAGTGTGTCACACACACGTGCTTGCAAGTGGACCAGCTGTGTATGTGTGGTTTCTTATTTTTTTGTGGACAGGGTGCAACAACCGGAAGCATCAACAGGATGCCATCCTCATGTCGCAGGCGATAAGCCGAAGGCAGCCCGAATTGCTACGAAATAAACGAGGCAGATTCCGTAATTCAATTGCCGATGTGACACGAATTGAATTCCAAAATCGATTCAACACTCCTCTTTGTCCAGGAAGTGCATAGATACAAATCACAGGCGAGCCGAAATCGAAGACTTGGCAACCCTGGTACGTTGAACCTTGGGCACTACTTAATGAAGGCATTATTAGCCGTGATTTGAAGTTTTGCCGCCTGCCGCCAGGCTTGCAGTCAGTAGACTTAGTGATGGCAACAGATTTTGCAGAGGTGAGCAGCGATAGCCGATATACGAAAGGCAAAACGAATAAAGTTATTCATAAGTAATTAAGGTAATTTTCTTTGGTTGAAAGATTGTCGATTAGTTGATTATATAGGAATTAAAACACTCATTGAAGAGTATTCAAAGCAATTAATTAAATTACAATTAATTGGAAAAGCATTCATGAATTTATATTACTTTTTCTGTATTCAGATTAAAATCCTTAAGAGTTATTAAAATCTCTATTGAATTTAAAGATTATGTATTTCATTAACTTGACATTATTTGAGCTGTAAACCTTCATAACATTCTTCACCTTCCTCTATCGTCACTGCACGCTGCCTTGCCAATCCCAGTGCCAAGTCGTGTCACGCGATCATCTCTACCGTCCGTTACCGTTCGCTGTCCCTTTTGAGTGCAGTTTGCTTTGTTTTGTAGCATTTTTAAAATTCAAATTTCAACTCGAAAATCCTGTTTTGTTTTCTTCATTTTTTTCTTCTCTCTTCTTTAGTCCCTCTGTTTTGTATGTGTGTGTGCGTGAAACTACTGTAATTTTGGGCGGCAGGTGTGTGTTGTCTTCGTCTTCCCTCCTGCCCTGCGTGTCTACAATCCGTTAAGCTGAGCTCTTTTATGCACAGCTTGTTCCAGCTGCCCTCATCGGGTCGAGCTGACCAACCAGAAAGGAGCATCGCCTGCTCCGGCGACACGTGTTTGATTTCAAGTTTCCGACTGTGGCCGCACATCCTGCGCGCAGGCGCAGTCGAAGCCAAGTCGAAGTCGCAGCCGTCCGTCCATTGGGGCAATGCTTAATTATGCGGCCTCTACCTGATTTTTATCTTTCGTCATTTTCAAAGGCTGCTTTGGCATTTTTGTGGAACGTGCTTGGCGCACGCTGAACCAGCAGCAGAACAAGAAGAACAAAAGACGATAAAAAAAACACGAAACGAAACGAAGCGAAAAACAAACCGAACCGTTCTCATTGAGAATGCTTGAAGCACAACAATAAAACTAAACCAAGCCGAGAAGATCTTAAAATATGCCACAGCCGGATATCGATACTTAAATATGCTGCGGGTCTCGAGTGTTTTTACATTTCAAAAAACAACGAAGAATATTAAAAATAATCAACTGAGCGAGTCTCTTAAGTACGCATCCTAGCTACAGTTTCGCTCCTTGGCACATGTGCCGCCTGCTTAACCATTAGGGTAGAGTGACAATTGATATGTGACAGCAACAGCGTGGCAGGAAGGGAGGAAGAGACACAGAGAGGGAAAGGGAGAGAGTGTGTGACATAGGCTGATCAAGTGCTGCAGGTCTCACTTATTAAAAACTGTAGTAGATCTTGAAATTTGATATAAAACATGCTTAGAGCACTTTTATTGAGGAAGTAGCAGCTCATATCAATTGAGAAGTTAACTTTCAAACCTATGAAGTAAAAACTTAACATTAAATATAACAATGGTAATGTACCAAGGGAAATACCAACATATTCTTTATAAAATACCGAAAACATCAGCAGATTTGTAAGGGAATTCTCTGTGTATTCTATAGCTTAAAACTAAAAAAGAATATTGAATGTTTAGGTATAAAATTTAACAGGATAATTTAAGGAAATAATTATAACAATTTTTTAAAAATTACTGCCGAACATTCCATGAAACTTTATAAAGCAGTTCAGTACCAAAAACTTCAAATGTAGCCAACTTTTACCTAGGTAATATTAACAACATTGAACTGGGAATATCTTAAATTATATTATTTTCATTTTGTAAATCTCTTAAAGCACTTCCATATCTATCCCAGTGCAAGATCTATACTTATAGTGTATTTAAAGTGTCAAAACCAATTTGAAATATTCCAGTTCTGTGTTTACTAGAATTCGCATGTCTACGCTGCATTTTTGTAGAAACCACAACAAGGCGATACGGTTCTTTTTTTCTCAAAATAAATTTCATGCTTAAATGAAATTTAAGCTGCCTTGATTATTGCCCATAGGCCGCAATCTGTGCCTAGAACCCATCAATCAGACCAAACCAAAGCGCAAAACTAATAATCCGGCGAGACCGCAAGATCAGCTACCAAATCTAAACCAATTAATCAACACACACACAGGCACAGAGTGAAGACAGTTTTGGAAACATATGTTCAGCTTTTTCGGCATGGGGATAGGGAAGAAACAAAAAAAAGGAGGAAGATACGAAACGAACCTGATCGCAACAGCAGCAGCTGAAACATGTTTCGCTCTAGAAAGTGGCACGAAGAAGAAGAAGACGCAGCAGATGAAATGAAGAAAAAATGGGAGCCAGGGGTAAAGATCGGCAGTGAAACAGATGTCGAACAGACCGAGAAAGGGCAAGAGAGAGAGAGAGAGAGGGAGGAAAGAAAAAGAGAAAAAGGAGTTCAACGCACAATCGAAATGGAGCGAAATTTGGTTTTTGAAAAAAATGCTGCGCAGGCGCGCAGATATTTTTCAACATTTTTGTTTCGTTTAGGTTTTTTTCTTCTTATTCTTTTCTACCCTCTTCCTTCTTGATATTCCACACGCATATCCTGCGCACTATCTACGCACAAAAGACGCTGACAGGGCTGTGCGTGTGTGTGTGTATCTAGGCAGTTTACACACAAAGGAATCCGGTCCTGACAAAAATGGGAAATCACGTCTCGACTCGCAGCGGCAGATGTTTTCTCTAGTAGATAAACGTGGGTAGACTCCTAGAGTCCTTTCCAGCTACCTGCGTGTCAGGCAGGTGCTGTATCTATCTGCCCCTCTCCCTCTTTCTCTTTTTCTGTGTGCGACATTTACCTGCATATCCTATGCACACATATACACACACACTATCTCAGATTTCTGTAGTTTTGCACATGAAACTGCGTATTTCCTGTGGAACGGTAAAGTGTTTGTCCTGGTACAGTCAGCACCAGGCACAGCCTTCAAAACATTACAAAACTTTCCTTGCAACGTGTCCGAGGACAACACACACACACACAGAGAGAAGTGCAGAAAAGTCCACAAATCGAAATCAAATGAATTTCCACGCTCAATTAACTTTCCCAATGCCAGCAACCTGCATGACCCGAGAATGAGATGTTGAAGTACCAAATACATCAGTATATCATAGTAGAGAAAGAGGAATATCTCTCGCTTTACAGCTTAAGGACGATTCATGTGGAGTCTCATTAGAAATGGAAATACTCGGAAGCTGCAGGCTGATTGCTGTTTACAATTTGTATGCGATTTCCCAGAAACAGCTGAAGATGTCAAGTGAGCCAGAAACTGCAGCAAAGTATTGCAATTGTACACTGAAAAAATTAACTAACCACTAACCAGATAGCAAAGAAATCAGTAACAAATCTCACCTACAGTTGGTGGATAAAAGACACGTGAGTTATGATGAGCTTGGAAGGGCTTCAGAGTCTTAAAAACGGAATACAACTCAAAACTTATGGAGATAGGCAGATAGATTGAAAATATAATAATAATAGTAACTGATACTCTTTTTAACGTTATTAACTTCTTTTATTTATAAATTCTTCAATCTCTTAATTACTAGTATATGCTTTATGAACTTACCCATAAAGCAGAGCGGCGCCTGCGATTCCTCCGCCACACTGGGCGGTCATATACATTGCAGCACGTATGGGGGAGATGCTACGCACCACACAGCAGGCCAGAGTTACGGCCGGATTAATGTGAGCGCCTGTGGAGTGAAACGAAAGTACAGTTAGCTGGATTAATAAACAGTTTGAGTGAAGGAAAAGTATTGTAAATAAAATTGATATACATAGTTTCTTAGTAAAGAACAGAATTGCTGAAGAAGAATGAAGAGATAAGTAAAGTTTTACAGAATAATGGAACTACATGGACCTATAGCGCCAATACCTAACATTGTAGAACAATACCTGATATAATCAGTAGTTCCCGATACTGTGCATGTTTACATAAGTATCCTTTCAAGAAAGATAAAAAATCATCTTATAAAATAAAGATATGTTTGTATATCTTTTCTAATTTAACTAATGTAGTTTTTTTAGACATTTCTTTGTGCATTAGTTAAACTTTAGTACTACAAATCAAAACCTTTATCGCTGCTGAGATTTACAAAAGATTAAATCTTTATAGAATAACTTTAAGGCGTCTTCAAATACCTTTTCAATCTACAATTATTTCTTGGAAGTTTTGGCTATGCCACCCACTGTGTAATTACTGCAGGCACTATCTTTGTGGTCTTGCTAAAAGCCGTTAAATAACATTTTGACACTTTCGCGGAAAAACATAACTCATTTGTGGGGGAGAGAGAGATAGAGAAGAGAGGGTGGGAGAAAGATAACATCATAACTTAATGCTCAACCAATTGGCTGTGAAAAATAAATAAAGAGAAGAAGGCGGAAAAAGAAACTACAAAATGAAACTTAAAGGCAAATCAAGAACACATGTTACCTCCCCCCACCCCTGCCAACAGCTCAAGAGATTGGGGGAGAGAGAGAACGACAGAGTGGGTGACTTGGGAAGAGAGTGTGTGGCGGGTTCCGTTGCTGGTGAAGTATGCTGTTTTTGTGGAAACATTTAATTGCCTCGAATGTCAACGCAGATGAACAAATACACAAGAAAACAGAACAGAACACAGACAGCATAGTGAGAGGAGGAGCAAGAGGAGAAGGAGGAGGAGGAGCAGGAGGTGTAGGACACGAGCAGGAGGCTACGCCACTGCAAGTGCGCTGGCAGAGATAACAGAAGGAGTAGGTCGGAGTTGGTCTACCAGGAGGAGCAGCAGCAGCAGTGTGAGAAGGGCTGAGAATGGAGGGGCTGCTCCCTCATGGATGACAACCGCAGTGCGTTGGCTTTTCGAAAATTAAAAGAAAGAGGCGCAAAAAATAAAAGAGAATAAGATGAAAACCAAACGACAAAATACATGTAGTATGTGAAATGGGGTCTCTCTTTTTGCCGGCTCTTCTTTCTGCTTCTTTGTTATTGGGGAGACAAACGCGCGTGGGAATTTCGCTGCCGCTGTCGCTGCCGCCACCAAGTGAGACAACAACAACAACAAGAAAACATGCAACAACACTTGTCGCCTGTTTGTTTGTTTGTATACCCTGCAGTGCATTAAACATTGCAAATAAAGGGTATATTGTTGACTGGGAATGTTAAAGTTTGAAGTATTCTTTAAGTTGCATTAAGTGTAATGAATATGCTGCACAAGGCTGGATATATCAGCATGACAAAGTCTAAACAATTTAAAACAAAAAAACAAAACAAACTTAAATGTTATCCTTGCTGTGCAACTTTATAATTTCACATAATATAGTTTAATTCAACCTATTCAACAGCATTAAACATGTTAACTTCAGAAAAAACACACAGAATTATCAAAATACCAAAGAGAGTTAAAAATCGTATAAAGAACAGTTTATACAGAGTATTAGTGAGTCGCGCACTTCTAACTTAAGACTTGAAGGTTTGTTTTTGTTTTCGCCTTACCCGATATATGCAGAAAGCATTGCGTCAACGTCGCCATCGCCAGTCCGGAGGCCAGAGCCGTCGCCAGGAGCACGGAGGAGACGCTGGCACCAACACCGGCGCCCGCAGCTGCGCCGCAAACGATGAACACATACAGGAACGAGGCTAAGCACTCGCTGATGATGGATCTGCAAGAGTAGAAAGAGAGAGACAAAGAATGAGTAAGTTAGGCGTGCGGGATGATACAACTTGGGTTGGGGCATGTCATTTCATATGATTAAAGTAAATATTCCAGAAATTATGTTGCGCTACAAATTGCACACAATGTCAGGCTTGTTCTTGTGCCCCTCCTCCTCCTCCTACACTCCACCTCCCCACTGACGACAATTATGCACACAGAGGGAGCACACTGTGCCAGAGCCGAACCCCAAATGATTCCGAATCCGTAACCAAGTGCAAAGCAGCTGCAGCTGTGGATTTCCAGAGGTCGCTGGACAACAAGAATATAAACATGAAAAGCCAACGGACAACGCCCCCTACTCTCTTCAAGCTCTCCTCACCCCCATGCCCCTTAACCCATTCCCTGCCAACGATAACGAAGAATCAAACAAACAAACCGCCTGTGCTCCTCTGTCTCTCTATCCCCCCACTGTCCGCCTCAGTCCCTCCTCGGAGCCAGCTGCAAATTTTGCTTGCACAACTTTAGCATTTTGTTAATTTCCATAAAATTTCGTTCTTGTCTTTTCCTCTTGCACGTATTGCCTTCTCTTAATTGCAACTAGTTACAAACCGCATGCCATGCTCAGGACCCCGTTCATGCAGATCACTAAAGCAAGCTATGTATACAGAAATTATGCTAAAACTCATAAAAAATGGCCAGAAAAATGCTCAGCCTTTTATTACTTTATAACGCACTATGATGAAACTGTGTACCCCCTTTTTTTAAGTCGCCTGCTAACGGTAATTTCTATACTTAAATTTGCTGGGGCGGAAATTTCAAAGTTCTCAAAGAGAATGTAAGGAAAACAACAAAGTTAAAAAGTGATTTTGCTTTGGTGCCATAAAATAGTTTCGGCTTAAGTTTTGCAAAGTGTTGAATAATTTCAAAAGTTTATTATAAGTCGAATTTAAGGGAATTTATCTATTTTTCAGTAAATTGATTACACTAAACTACGTTATAATACGGGGGTATTTTAAATCCATTTTGAATGTAAGTATGTTGTTATTAAGTGACAAAATTGAAAAAAATAACAAAATGAACCTATTTTTAAATATATAATGATATATATTATGATATTTTTCAAAATATACATATATATGTATATATAAATATATATATTGCATAAAATACACTTTAAAATTATCTTTATATTTTTCTGGAAACATTTTAGGGAAAATTTAATGAAATTTAAAAATGTGTGGGTTGCCCTACACCCATAAACAGATTAAAACTCCAACAAAAATAGCCGTACTTGATTGATACGGTATATTTGATTGATTATGAGTATAAATGATCGATTAACACAAGTGCGAATTCAGACAAATAACAAGAAACAATCAAATTTCTAAAAACAGACAGAAAACACTTAAATCGCACTTAGTTAGACGTAGTACAGAACAATAAACAAGGCGGACAATAGAACGAAGAGACTTGCAGGATTATGTGTCAGAACTACGCAGAGGAAGGAGGGAGGTAGGTGAGCACGTTAAACTTACCTCCAGAACTCTAAGGTGCGAATCTCGGCCTGCATGCTGCGCTTGGGCACCTGCAGGGTGCTCGAGAGACGATTGTTGATGGCATTGCCGTGGGAATCCTTGCGCATCGCCTCCAAGCGCTCAAACAATGTGACTATATGGTAGTCTATATTGTGCTCCAATGGCATTGTGTGCAAACTTTCGTCAGCCATGATGATGATGAACAAGAATATAACGGGATGATGGTAGAGTTTCCTTTTGTTTATGTTTATGTGTTTTGTGCTCTCTTCTTCCTCGTTCTTTGGGATCGACGCTGATTACTTTGCTCACGCACAGCACACACACAGCGGCACACACTCACACATGCACACGCGACAAATGAATTGCGAAAATAGTCTTAGGCAAACATTTTGAGTTCAGTAAGCACTTGCAAATTGCATTCAATTGATTTCAATTGCACGACGTTTTTGTTTATTTTGAATTTACCAACCGATTTCTCAATCTCAGTCAGTTTTGATTCGACGCGATGACACAACCGTTCACAAGTGCGAATTGCGAGCGAATGACGAACAAGTTGAGGACGAAAACTCACCAGCTGCAGCCCAAGGCGAACATCACCACAGCAGCGACGGCGACAGAGGCAGCGACAGCGACAGCAGCTGCAACTGCCCACACCACCAACGCAAGCATTGTCTGTGGCCGTGAGTGTGTTGAGTTAGTGTGCCATCCCTCTGCGCGCGCGGTGAAGGTGAATTACGGACAACCTGTTGGTCAGCATACGGTGGTGAACTCTACAGCTGATGATGATGATGATAATGACGTTGTTGAGGTTGAGTGTGGTGTATGTTAGCTGTGGTGGTAGTGGTTATGGTTAATGTAACGGCTCTGGTGTTGCTGTTAATGCCGCCTCTGCCGTTTCCTCTGCTGCTGGTGGTGGTTGCGCAGGCTGTGCTGCTTTTTCGGCAACTGGCAGCATAATGAAAAAGCGTCTGTAACTTGATTATGCAGCTATGATCAATAACATTGATTTCACGGGCAGCAACAACAACAACAGACACAACAACCCGATACAAGTCGAGCCGACTCTATCGAGAGTGGAACTCCCAGGCTGCCCAAGCAGCTGCCTTCTCTGATCGTTGCGCATCTCAGCTTTCATTGAGTTGCAGCCTTAAGTTTAAGTACAAGTATTATGCTCTTTGATTTTACGCTGCATTAATAAATTGAAAATAATATTTTACGTTCATTGAGTACGAATATTTTGACATAGGGTGTGTCAGGTGAAATTTTAAGAAAAGAGAAAAATAAGAGAAGGTTTAAAAAATTAAATTGATTAACGTAATAGAGTTAAATTAAAAAAATAAGAAAATAAAAATAAATAAATAAATTTTGTTCATTCTTTTAAACGGAATAGTGATAAAATAACTTTAATATCCTTATATTCTTATGTTGTGTCCATCTAATCTGTAACTTAACAATTTGTACGATATATTTAAATAGAGAAATATTTTAACATGCTATAAGAAATTTGACTAAAAATAATAAGCACAATCTTCTTATCATAGCATTTTGCCATCTGGCGCCCAGACTCTGGCCTACAAAAAAATTTGATAACAATAAAATGTCGCCAAAGAAAGCACAGATTAAGAATAATCTTCTTATATTCTATAAAATGTCGCCAAAATATTATATATATAGATTCAGAATAATATTATTTTATTCCATTAATACCATTTTAGATATGTTTCTATTCTAATTTTAGCTAATGCTCTTCGTGACTACCCCTACCCATTAAAATTGCAAAATATCGATGACAACAACAACAATGCAATATCACATTTTACGCACCACAAAATACTATAATTATGACCGCTCACCACTTGATACCTGTCGATTTTGGGAGTGCCTTGATGTGAGTGCTTGTGTGTCTGTCTGGCGGGCTGGTCACATCAGCGTGTGAGCGACATTCTGAAAAGTGAACCAATGAGCTGTGAAAGTCAAGAAATGATGTGCCGAACCCAAAACCAAAAAAAACCAAAGTGAAATCAATCACAACAACTACAACAAAAACTTAAGTAATAATACTAAAAATACAACAACAATAAAAAACAAAAGAAAACCAATAACACTTTTATTTTGGGGGGCGTAGCAAGAAAGCCACAGAAATATTTTGGGCAACGTGTTGAACTCTTTTCGCACAATCTTACGATGGGGCGGTAAGGACGTTTCCCAGATTGCGCCTTATATGGGGACGAACGACGACGACGACAAAGGCAGCCTCTGAGCGTGGGAATTTCTTTTTGCACGCTCTTTTTTTTTGTTGTTTTTGCTTTGTGCTTGGTCCACTACAGGTCCAGCCTCGGCTCCAGGTCCACATCGAGGTCGCACGGGGTCGTTCTTTTGGAAGATCTGTTCGGTCGGCCTGTTCGTTCCGTCGGTCTTTCGGTTGTAGTTAATAATAAGATGTTTTGTTTCAATCACATCGTCGCATCATCGTATGCATATGCCCTGGCCGAAGGTGAAGGCGATCGTCGTGCCTGGGATTCCTTTAGCTTCAGCATCAGCTTTACCTTTGCCTTTGCCTTTACTTTGCTTGTGCCTTTACCTTTAGCTTCAACATCAACTTCATTTCTTGCTGCTCTTTTCTTGTTATTGTTGTTGTGGTTGCTTTTTGCACTTGGCGGCGTCCGCCAGATCTTCTTTATTGTGGGCAGCTCTTGTTATTGCAGTAGTTCTTGTTGTTGTTGTTATTATTGTGTTGTAGATGGTGTCATGATGTGAGAAAGCTTCCAAAACGGCCTCCAAAACGGCCTCATCTAAGTAGCTAGTCAAGTCAATGTTCAATGTGCGAGGGCGAAGTCTACAAATTGTCTGGGGAGATTTAGTGTGGATATGCTGCGATTTAATTAAAGGGAATGTACAAATACATATCATAGTTAAAGAAAGATGTAGAGAGAGAGTACAGAAAAGAGAGAAAAAATAGTGTCTTTGCTTTCTTTCAATATCCTCTACAAATTCAACTTCACATGAAATTTAATCCATTAACTTTGCCTAACCTTTCTCTCTTTCTCTCTCTCTGCCTGTCTTTGGCTCCCATCTCTATCCCTATCATATGTTAAACGCCTCCAAACAATCTTCCTTCATCTGTATCTTCTTCTTCAGTTTGAATTTTTTCCCACACACACAGACGGCAAATTAAGCCACAACAAATTTGACCTTGTTAAGTTTTTGTTTGCAACAGAAAGGCAAAAAAAAACGCAAGAAAACATCGGGAAAAAAATCAAGGAGCCTGTGCAGATTCCCAGCATTGTTTTATGACCTGATCACATAACCCAAAAGCGTCGACAAGGCAGTTGCCTGCCTCAGTTCGCGGTTTTGTAGCCGATCAATGGCAAGTGCTGGAACCGGGCGGGAAGAGGAGAGGGAGAAGCCATAAGGGAGCATGCAAGGGAATCCGCGTTGCAAGCCGACAGGTATCCACGTCCATGTTTAATCCACTCATAAGTCACGCCGTCGTTTTGTATCCACATTAATGTTTATCTTGGACCTTACGTGCTCCGCCTTCTCCTCCTGCTCCTCTGAGATTTGAGTGTGTGAAGGGAAAAAAATTGAATTGAAAATTGTTTATGTGAAATTTAGCTGTATTCATGCTAGAATATGTTAAAGAATTCTAAAAACGGAATAGTTTCAGATAAACTATAGAACTTTATTTAAATAGTATAATATAAAGAAGTATTATTATTATTTACTTCAAATCTACAGGGAATATGTGGGGATCTTCTGTTTAGCAATATATTTTAAAGTTTAATAAGTTAAAAGAGTCTCAATTAAATTATACTTTGCCTTGATTCAATAGATACAGTTCATTTATAATATATCGCTGTAGAAAGACTACATTAGTGCTGATAAAACAATAAATATAATATATATAAAATATAGTAAAGTACTCTATGACATTTTGCAATTTAAATTCTACAAATTGTTCAGCAAAAATAATTGCGAAGGTGATAAATTTTTATTACATTTTCAAGTATTTATTATTATATAATTGAATCAAACACTATTAAAAACTAATAAACAAAGTGCATTAAAAAATCGTATGTAAATCAAGAGAAATATCAGCATTTTTATTTCCAAGTTCAGTTTCCGTTCAGTTTTGTCAACCCTTTCGAGACCACTCAACAAAAAATAAACGATGGAAACAAATTTTTAGAATTTAACACAGAGCACATAACGCTGTGAACAACAACATATGCAAATGCCGGAGAAACAACAACAGCGTCGAGAGAAACTCGACCATATATGTATGGAAGTTTCGCAGGTTCTCGACATGCGTTAATGGTGCAGTTTGTTCGGTCCGAGTTGGTGCCCGACACGTGCTCCTCGAACAGAGTTGGGCCCAGACCGCAACCCTTTCGTTCTACTGCACTTGATTTTGATTGTGATTCTCAATTCAAATCGGATACGGATTGCACACGCACTAATGATGCGGCATTATTTGCATATGCCGTAGTCAACGGGACGCGGCACGAGACTGTCCAGAAAGGGTTAACCCTGGCAGGGGTTGTCTCTTGTCTGGCCCTTAATGAAGTGAAATATGTGCGGACTGTTACAGTTACGACAATTTATGCATGTTATATAACCATTGACTTGTCCCGCCGCCATTGTCACCCGTTCCGTTTTTTTAAAGGGTTAGCACAACTTGCACTTTGCCATGTTTTAGACCAGAAATTATATGACATCGGGTGGTTTTCCCATCGCATTCGCAGCGAAGGCGAAACTCCACTTGCGGTTGACGCTCATTGAACACAGGTGCAAAAGTGTCAAGCTCTGCGGTTTGTTCTACTCTCTTCTCTTCTCTTCAGGTCCATCTCACTTTGCTTTTCAGACGGCTGATATCAGACGAGATTTCATGGGAACCTTCAAGCTTTGCGGCTTCTCTAGACACTTGCTTAATTATTGGGCGGAAATCCGTTTTGAAACAAGAAGCTTTGAACAACTTTAATCTATTATTATTAAAGTAAAATCGATAGATGAAAAAGAAACTATCTTTGAATTTCTCTTTATATTTAGTATTTGTTTTTTGTTAACTTTTAGATCAAAAGGATATCTTCTACAAGTAATTTACTCAATGGTAAGTCTAAGTAGAAACTCTGTAACAATTCTCACGAACCTGCTCACAGGCCACTTTAGGTTTAGGTCCCATCTAAGCAAACTAAAAATAAAGGGTGATTTTTTAGCTATTATCTTTTTGGCAGCACTGTTTTAAACAGCTGACGCACATTTCGTGTTTTGTATCATTGTCAAACATCTTCAGTTTGGGCTATAATTTAATCATGAATCGTCTTACAAACGAACAACGCTTGCAAATTATTGAATTTTATTATCAAAAAGCGTGCTCTGTTAAGAAAGTTCATCGCGCGCTTCTTCCACTTTATGGTCAGTTTAATCGACCCGCTGAAACGCAGGATATTGTGAATAAAATTCGCACCAAATTTACATTGTTGGTAAAAATGTACCCTTTATATATTCTTAAAATAAATAGAAAATAAATTTTTTCAAATATCATAAAAGTTTAAATATTTAAATTTATAAATACATTCTTCGTTAAAGTTGTGAAGCGTTTTATCAGACGAAAACTCAAAAACAAATTGATTAATGTGTTTCGAAATAAAATGAAAAAAATTGATAGTATGTTATACGATGTTTCGTATTGCCCACATGTTTAATTTTTCAGGAAGCCTGAAAAATTGCTCAGCTGACATTAAAAACTCTAATTCAGCCGCAGAAATTGACCAATTGTTCAGTCGGGCAATTCATAAAACTGTTCACGGTAGCATTATGAAAAAAAACGAAGTCTTGCAACTAGAAAATGGCAAACTGAAAACATAGCAAAAGTTTGGTATTGTATATGACGCGCCTCGAACAAATCGATTTTCGGTTATTAGGCGTCACACAGTCATTAAAAATTTTGACAGCTTTTGACAATTTATTGATGTTTCCACAGAGCGCGCGACAAATGAAAACAATCAAAAAACGGAGGCAAACAACGTTCAACGTTGCGACAGTTCGAAATTTTTGACCTGTACAAATTGCGAAAAGTGGACAAATGTTTGCCCGTCTGCGATTTCGACGAGTTGGAGTGTCGCCGCGGTGCCTTCATCAACCCCCTGGCGCGATAATTTGATTAATTGAAAGTCAGGCGACCTTTTTTTTTAGCCATACCCTCCCCCTTACCCAACCCAACCCCTAAGGGTTGCTTATGTTCGCGGCCCACGGCGTGATTAAATGATCGTTTTTCGCCTGCACAAGGGTCGCCCTCAAGTAGCTCTCCATTGTATTCACATTAACAGGTTTTGCACAACCCACCCAATCTGTGGCTAGCCCTCATATCATATTGTATCGTATCGTATCATATCAGTTTGGTTCGTTTTTTATACAAAATTTAAATATCGCATTACATACAGTCACTTGAGTTTAAAGCCGCACCAGATTCAAATGTTTCCACTTGTTGTTCGATTGTGGGTTGGTTTTGGTTGTTCGTCGGGTCGCTGGGTTGGTAGTTTCTTTGGTCTCTGGACAATTTTAGAACATGTGTTTTTTAGTATAAAATTTAAATCTGTTGTCTGTTTCTGATTATGCGATAAACTTGGTCTGTGGAGACGGGAACCTCTCGCTTTTTCTTGCTAATTCGACAGTTGTGTAATTGGCGTACTTTAATTACATTTCGCGTAGTGCTTGAGGTTTCGATTGTCGTTGGAAAATAAACTGCCCTATGGCCTGTGCTACTTATAATAACAACTTTTGGTACTGTAGTTTAAAGAAGAGACTTATTATTTCTTTTTATTTATTATTTAAATCAATCTAAGGGTATCATCATTATTATCATTTCGATTTTGCGGTTTCTGTAATATAGCAACAAATTTCACAAATCACACGCTCAGCATCTCACTGATAACACGGAGCAAGTACAATTGACGTACTGGGCAATAATTGAACCTGACCTGTAAAATCACAATAATCTTTGTTTATATTTTGTTTTATTTGAAACAATTCCCACTTGCACAGTCTGTATGTAAATTCAGTCATATTTTGTTCAGTTCCAGTGCAGTACATACAAATAATATACCAATTGAATGTGCGGAACTATGCATAATTCTGTGATCTACTTGTGCACCCTCCTCCTGAGTGGCGCTGTTTCTGTTATAGCAACTAATAATGACGAGGTGACTACGCTTTCATTAAAATAACAATATTAATCGAGTAGTATGTGTTTTTTCTTCGATTAATAGAAACTTAGACAAATGTATATAAAAGAAATTAAAGAAAAGAATGTTCACGATACTAGTCGAATCGATTTACCACCTAATCTGGTCTATCTGTACTTGTTATGTGTATGCGATTCAACAAAATGGCTTTTCATTTTTTTCTTTTGTTAGAATTGCAAAGCTTTCAAGGAGCTGGACGATCTGTGTGGATCGCACACGTTCCAATCAGTGAAGCCCATCTTGAATTACGTAGATCAGCTGCAAACGGAAAAGTTGAACAACAATTGGGAAATAAAAAAAGAAGAAATGAACAAAATGCGTGAACAGATTCAACAATTACAACTGCAGATAGCCGAAGGAAAATATAAAGATGCTTTAATAGCTGCATTACAAAATGCTGCTTCCAGTAATAATATTCACATAAAAGACTTACAAGAGGCGTTGGCTAAGGAAGATATTCTAAAGAACCTTATCAATGAAGTCCATGAACTTAAAGATAGGTTACTAATTACTAATAAACTCACAGCTGAAATTCAATCAAAAGATGATACAGTAAAGAACCTTCAAAAAGAAATTCAGGAATATAAAAACCAGTTGGAGATTAAAAAGAAAACCATTGACCAAAGTGCTAATGAGATTATTCAAATGCAAATTAAACTTAATGAGAATCATGATGTTATAGTAAAACAGAACGAAACCATTCAACAGAAAGAACAAGAGTTATCAAAGCTTGAAGAGCAATTAAAAAAGAATGAAGAGAACCCAAATAGTTGCATTACTTTCGGTGATTCTAAAGATGTCAACGATATTAAATTACACTACTTCGAAACCTTTCCAGTACTGTGCAATAGTGAAATTGCAGGTCGTGGTTGGACAGTTATACAACAGCGCATTAATGGAGTAGAGAATTTCAATAGAAACTGGGAAACGTATAAGAATGGCTTTGGTTCCTTCTCCGGCGACTTCTTCCTCGGCCTCGAGAAGATCCATCGCCTTACCAAGTATCAGCCTCACGAGCTATATATATATATGGAGGCATTTAAAGTGAATGATTATAAAAACTTAAAATTCTTCGCTCGTTATGACAACTTCAGAATTGCAGGAGAAGAAGATAATTACAGGTTACTCAGTTTGGGAACATACTCTGGAAATGAAGGCATTGACGCTTTCAGACTTAGCGAAAACAAACAGTTTTCTACTTATGATAGGGATAACGACGAATATCCTAACGGCAGTTGTGCGAGTAATCGTTTTGGTGGCTGGTGGTTTGCAGATTCAGATAAAGATTATTGTGACTCATGGTAAGTAATTTATTGTCTACAACACTATTTAAAATTATTAAAATTTGTTTCTTTTTATTAAGCAACCTAAATGGAAAATACTTTAAAGAACAGGTCATGGGTGGGAAATCTAATTGGTGGACACGTTATGTTTCTCTCAAAACAATAAAGATGATGATACGTCGACGCGCCTAATAACTGATTAAAATTTTATTAAAATTTTATTAAACAATAAAAATAATAAATTTGCTAACAATTGATTTGTAAATCACCAACTTAAATATTAACTTTGTTAAAATATCCAATTTGCAACTGAATGTAATTTTTCAAAATACTCAAATTATATTAAAGCATATAATATTATTTATTATTATAGTTTATTAATTATTTTTGGAATTTAGATACAACTAACAGAGTAAGAAAAGAAACGAGTCCGCTCCGACTGAAGGGAAGACAACCTTTTATCAATCAGAGTTTTCATGACTTTATTTGCAAACTTTCTTTGGATTTTTAAACAACATTTAAATTTTTAAACAGTATTTATTTCACAGCAATTATTGAATATTTTCAAGCAGCCAACGGAAATTTGCTGAAATTCGTGACAAGGAAAATTGCTGAAATTCTTGACAAAAATTCAAACTGTGTCAATAATTTGATGCCATTGTGCCCCAATTGAGGTTCCTTTTGCATACAATCAAAGCAATCTTCTCATTGCAAGAACCTTCCGCAAATTGAAATTGACAGGTCAGTCCAGGGGAAAGGACCTTAAGTATACAATGAAATGCTCTCACTTCAGGCACAAACACACACATACACATAGTCGCATAGCAGGGTTCCTTAGAGTGTCACATTAATTATCTGAAGCTCTTGAGTTTTCCGAGTGCAGCGACAAGTGAAATTTGTAATTTTCCTATGCCAACGCCCCTCACCTTTCACCTCACCCCCCCCCCCACCCTCCATCAACACAAAATGCGGTCGACTTTTGTGTGTGCCACGCCCACATATGCAAATGAATTTCGGCTTTTTGGGTAGGCGGGGCCAGCACATTGTCAAAGGCCAATGAACCGGGCACAAGCTGGGGTTTTCCACGCAACCGTTTTTCATTTCCCCCTTTCCCATTTTGACTTTTCAATTTGCAATTTACGATTTACAAATTTCACGCTCTCCCCCTCTCGGGCAATAGTATCTATTGAGTTCTTGTAGCTCATTTGCATATTTTTCGCCAATTATATTTCGCATATGCGAAACATTTCGCGGCTCATATCGCGCCCATTTATTCGATTCGTCTTGCAATTTGCATTTTTTACGATTTGTTTTGCCAGCCCTGCTGGCACCCCCCTCTCAAGTGGGTATAGTATTGATCTCATAATCGAACTGAAGTTGTTGTCTTTTGATTGGCACCAGTAGGAGAGCAGGGGCAAAAAGGCAACAGCAGGGCCAGATGAGGTGTTTCTTTTTTTTTATGAGGGTCCTTTGAGCACTTTTTTATGGCACGCCAATTTCTGATAGATGATGCGTGAAAATTGAGAATGCTCGCAAATTACTGCGGCCTGGCCTAGGTAAGTGTTTTTCGATGGGCTCTGTTTGTGTCCCCTGCTTATTTGCATATTTGATTAATTTGATTTTTTTCGTCTCTGTTTTGGGTGGTTTTTTATGGAAAAATAATAAGCATTTTATCGGGGGTAGGAGGGATGCGCGTTTTTTGCCAAATTTGTTATAGTTATTGGGGTTGACATTGAATAATAGTACAATAATGCTACACAAACTTGCATACATCAACTAACATACCATACATATGTATGTATATATTTATTGTACATATGTACATATACTTTCCTTAGTCTTGGCCAATCAACTTAACCTCAATCACAGCGATTATTGTGCAGATGTTATCGACTTAAGCTCGAGTTCACTTTCTGTCTCTCTCTTTCATATGTAAATCACTGCATAGTAATGTCGCCTGTTGGTTTTGGCCGCACACTTTCACTGGGTCCTTCGGCTCCCGCTAATGTTGCTCCTGCTGTTCCTGCGCCTGCCACACACACTAATCCAATTGCTGTATGGATCATTAAGCACTGATTGCGTTTTGCTGCAGACACTCACACACTCACGCAATAATCGTATGCGTGAACGCGTGTATGTATCTTCCTGAGTAGCTTTGTGCATTGCGCACGTATGACATACATATGCATGTATGTATGTGCGTATATACTTGAGTGTGTGTGTGCATGCATGCAGATTAACCCACAGACTGCGCGTTCTGGTTAGCCTCGTCGAGGTTGTCATGGGTGATGAGTTCGTGAGTGCGTATTACTAACAGGAGCTCTGCATCGGCAACAGAAAAGATAATATAACAAATTTAAAGCCATGTTTTCGGTTTTTAATTTTGTATATATCGATATATTGTATGATATTGGGCAACATAGCTGTGTTCCCAATTTTCCTTTATATTAGTAAGGCACCAAACTGTTTCTAGTTTTGGTTACTAGTTTTGGTACAAATGGACCAAGTGCAATCGGCAATCGGGCCTAGCTGCTCGTGTCACGACACGCGCCTTTCAATAATCGACAACCTTAACAGTAGTTACAGTTGTTGTTGCTATTGGCATGCCATGAATTACGGCCACACGTTGCAAATGTATAGCGTAAAAGCATTTGGATTCCAATGGCAAATTGATTCCACAGTTAAAGTGCATTAAAGGCGCAAAGTGCGAAATTAAAATGAATTTTCAATTGAGCCAAAAAGTTTTGTTCCAAAAAAAAGTCCAAAATTGTAACCAAAACAAAAACAACTTTCCCGCACCGCATTCAAATGAGACAGAAGCCCAAACTCAACACAAACTCGACTCTGACAGAGATCTGCATTTGATGGGCCTCGCACATGTTGCAAAAAACGTAGGAGAGAGATAGCGAAAGTGTGTCAGAGAGAGAAAGAGAGAGAGAGGGAAACACCGGGCAAAAAGTTTCGGCAGCAAAAGGTGCCACAGACGAACAAGTAAAGAGAAAAACAATTGCCAATTACGGTAGCTCGCCTGTTTACCGTTACTGTCAACCCCCGACGACAGGCGACACCCTAAGCCAGCATAAAAACAGAAAACAGAACACAGAACAAAAAAAAAAACCCGAAGGGACGCGCCGGGAAAAACTATGAGGAAAATCACTTTTGCGCTCATAAATTTCAATAATAAAAATTTGAATGCATTTGACACGAAACAAGCAACTGTGCCGAAAACAAGGTTAAATCTAATAAAAATCGAGGAAATGCATAAACAAGGTTCAAGGTGCGGGTTGCTCTGCCATGCCCTGACCGCGCCCCACCCCACATCATCAATCGCAGCCACAGCATCCGCAGCCTCAACGTCGGATAATTGAATTGGGTTGCAACCCTTTTTTACCTACAAGAGAAAACAATTGCTTTCCTTTTGCATATGTTGTGCAAGCGTGCGTATGTGTTTGCATGTATGTGTGTGTGTGTGCAGTCGTAAATCTTGTATGATTTCTGTTGATTATAATTTCTCCATGAATTGTGGTCATATGTTCGCATTGAAAGGAGCTTTCTGTTTCAAGCCAAAGGCCAAAAGTGCAACTGCTCCTGGATAACCCTCAATTTGTGGGTTAGAACCTGCTCAATTTAATCAATTTGCATTGTGTTTGTAATATTATGTATCTGCTGATCTATGTAGAGACCTTTTAACTGGCTACCTACCAAAGGAACTCTTATTTTTACAAAACCAACCTCATCTTGAAACAACAATTATAAATGACCTTCTACTTAGAAGATTATTACCCTCACTAGGTTTGCTCAGGTGTGCGAAACTCAAACCCCGCTGTGTAGTTGCCTTAGGCGTCGGATCACTTAAGCAACGCATCTAGCAAGGTCGTTCGATTTAAATTTCTAGGTCGAATAACCTCACTATTTCTTACAATTTGATGTACAAGTTTGTTAAAATTACGCTTTCAATATTAAAAAAACGATTCTTACTGTGGAAAAATAATGTATAAAAGTGTAAAGACTTTAAATTTAAATATGCATTTCTAAAAATAGAATACTTTAAAAGAAAATTAAACAGATTTTTATACAAAAACAAAGTTTTTATATATTAAATAGCTCTTTTGGGAGGGTGAGAAGATGGTATTGTCAAGCTAAATCTTTGAGAATAGTTTAACAACTTGTTAAGTATAATACATATGATTTAACTAGTGTATCATACATAAACCTATCGTAATCAAGAGATGTTACTACAATCGAGACTTGATATCCTCTTCACAGCCCTGCTTATGAATCTTTGGGCTCTTTTCTAATAAATAAACTTTGATTCTGTGTTAATTTTAAACGAAGTCGTCTTATTGTTTATAGTTGTTATCAAAATGGGAACACCATATCATATAGGTGATATAATATCACACAATTCCACAATCGCATGTTAACAAACAGTTAGGAAAGGAAATATTTATAAACAATAGATAGATTGGCGCCATTTTCCTTGCGTTGTTTAAGAAAATTGCTACCTGAGTTACGATATATGAGCAAAAACTAAACTCTTATTTTTCTTGATCTTTCAACTGCGACTTCTCTATTGTTGAACTGACATTGCGTGAACTGGCACGGATGTTGCTGTTGACAACAAAATAAAAACACAAACAGAGCCCACAGCAAACAAACCGAGATCTTTCTATTGACATCCAGCTGTCCAAGGTACCTGGCTATTGTTCGCCAGAGGCAAGAGAAATCCCTTTAGAAAGGGAATCCGCTTAGTGAATGTTCTACAAATCTTTTATAAAAGATTTTCCACTTTTGACCAGGGCAGCACATATTTTCCAATTGACACTTAGCAGCTGACCGAGAAGGGGGAGGGGGAACTAAATCATGTTGTTGACAATTGATAACACTTCCGTTTAGAGGATTCATGTTTATGAAAAAACTAAATATTTATTCTGGATGTTGTTGTAGACAGAATTAGAATCAGGTTTAGTTAGCAATTTACTTCTTTGCCTTCTTGGCATCGCCCTTGGCGCCCTCCTCGCTCTCGGCGGCCTCCTTGGCGCGCTTAGCGCGAATGCCAACCAAACGAGCATCAGTGCGTGCCTAAAGAACAATTCGGAAATCAGATTAATAAATTTAACATGGAATTAAAAAAATATTAAACGTACCTTGCGCAGAGTAGCGAAGGCCTTGAACTTCTTCTCGTCCTTGGTGACGTCACGGAACTCAACGACCTGGGGTTGCTCCTTTGTGAGGGGCATGACTGGTCCCTTAAGCTGTGTAGCCAACTTGCACTCCTCAACAGTAGATTCACCCTTGCGGATCTTCTTCTCGTTGATGGGGAAAAGAATCAGTTTGCTTCTGTATTCCTTAAGACGCTGAATGTTGCGCTGGCGCGACTCCAGTGACTTGTTCTTGCGACGACGATCGACAGCAATGCCGATGGTCTTGGCGAAGCCGTAGCTCAGACCGGCACCCTAATGTACAAAAAAATTTAATTTAGTCCAATTGGATTCACAAAACATTAAGCAATCAGACAAACCTTCAGTTCCTCGAGGGTGAAACCACGACCAGCACGCAATTTCGTGTGGTAACGGATGGTGGGGCAACGCACAACTGGACGCAGGGGACCGCTAGCAGGACGTGGGAAGACAGCCTTGGCTTTCTTGACGCGGTTCTCGTGTCTGCGGACCTTGCGCGCCGGCTGGTTGAACCAGGTGCGCACATGACGCTGCCACCACTTGTGGTAATGCTGGTTTGGAATCATATTATTACCCTTACCCATCTTGGCGGCTTATTTTTTCTGCAATACATGGAAAACATAGTAAAATTAACTATCATTCACACACACATATGTTTTTAGTTTATAACCAAACAGCGGGGTAATGCTACACCACGTGGCTGCAGTCAATTTTCATATTTTACACACTCTTTTCTCATATTTCTTAATATATTCTTATGTCAATTGACAGCTTGACATTTGCTGCATATCATATGCGATCATTGGCATTATTTTTTGCACAATTTCAGTGTAAAATTTAATTATTTTATGCATTATAAAAATTTACACACCTTTAGCTACCCAACAACGAATCAAAAAGGAAATCGCAGCCAACTTCACGCCGTGGGCAGGCAGTATTGTAAAAAATTTCCCTCATCAAAAAATTCCCATGCTGTTGCCATACAAATATCCCCAGCTATCGATTGGTGATGCAATCAGTGTTAGCAAGAAACTTCATTCAGTTTACAGTTAAATGCGGCACAACGCTGAAAAAAATTCACAACGCGCAATAATTATTAATTGTAAAGAAACCAAAAATATTATATTGACAATTTGTGCACACCCATTGCATTTAATACTAGCATTTGCCTTATCGATTGACTACGTTGTCGCGTGGCAACTCTGAACTGTACTTTCTGATACAGATAAAAACTATTGACTATTGAACTGACTATCTATAATCGAGAAATTGCGCGCTTATTTTTTTGTGTGGCATCGGTAATCAGATATCAATCAACAATCAAAACCAGTAAATATGAACGACGAAGTGGCTCCATCTCCAATGGTTGTTGAGGCCAAATACGAGGATGTCTCGCAGCTCAATTTTTCCAAGCTCTATTCGCCGAAAATGAAAAGCGTCTATTGGCGCTATTTCGGTTTTCCATCGAACGACAATGACGAGGTAATTACCAAGCAAAACGTTGTCTGTATCAAATGCCACAAAGTGTTGACCAATCACGGCAACACGACCAATTTGCGCGCCCATTTGCAACATCGCCACAAAGACCTTTTCAAGGCCCTGTGCCAGGAAAATGATATCCAAGTGCCGCCACGCAAGACGCCACGCAATCTGAATCATCCGCCGTTGTCCAAGCGCAACGTCTCGTCGCGCCGCGTTAAATTGGAATTTATTAACAATCGCAATCATCACGAGAATGACGAGGATGAGGAAATGGATGAGGCTGCCGTTGCGGCGGCTGCCATGCAGGCCGAAGATGATGCCTCCCAGACCATGCTCTACGAGACAATGGTCCCACTGACCTATGACGATGCCGAGAATCTTGTCGAAGAGGAGGATCGCACAATTAGCATTGAACCGCGCGATCTCAAGTTCGGTCGCAAGCGCAAAAGTACAGCCGCGTCGGGAACTATGCACTTTACGCGCGCCAACATCAAGCACGAGGAGGGAACTCCCGGTGCCAATTTGCATCAGGGGCGCAGCTACATAACCAATTTACCCGAGTCTCTGGCCGACATTGTTGTGCGCGATATGCGCAATGTGGAGACCCTATACGATCTGGGAATTAGTGAGTTCATACGCCTCGCAATGGGCAACTTGGCATCTCTGCCGATGCCGCAAAAGATTGACGAGCTCATTAACGAGCAGCATGCGTCCAAGTTCTTGGAAATGGGTGACTTTACGCGAGATTTCACCGCCGAGAAGCCTTTCTCGCTGGCCTTTGAGCAGTGGGTGAATGTGGAGCAGCGTCGCTTCCTCAGCATTTATCATCATTATCTGAGCGACGAGACGCAGTGCGTCCGCAGCGTCATGTATGCGACCATCGAGTATACTGATTACATTTCGTTCGATGATCTTCTCACCGACTTCTACTTGCCCAATTGCACCCTGGCCATTGTGAACTATGATGACGAGGAGGACTTGCTCCAGACCTATCTGAAGGAAAAGAGTAAGTATTGTTCAGTTGGGGATATTTAAATTTTGTTTATCTGTTGATAACTAAATCAAAATGTTTGCTATATCAGTTGGCAATAACTAATCGTTATCTCCTAACGGCATTTAATCGATACATTTCAGATATACCCGTTGTACTTTGCTATGTATCGGTTATTGACAAGTGTCTGCGACGCGTCTTCGAGCTTGATGATGTTTCCACCGCCCTCGAACAGGTTAAAGACATCATACAGCGTCACTCGGCTGAGATTAGCTCCAAGGTTGCTGAGCTGCCGCCCTACAATGAGCACTTCCCCTGGACTCTATACGAGCTGCTCAAGTTCTTTGCCGAATCCATCTCTTGGTCCGAAGACATGGATCAGCTGGTTATTACAGCCAAAACAGTGACCGAAGCATTGAGCGCCTTGGTGGTAAGTGTTTAAAGGATTAAGGGAACATGCCATCGATGTCATATTAACCATGAATTCCTTTAGATTGCTCTAGACACATTGCGCGGTGAGGATATGCCCCTGTGCAGCATGTTATCCCCTATTACATCCAAGATATTGATCAAGAAACTCGGCATTGCCGAGCAAGATGAGCCGCTAATGATGAACATCAAGCGCACCATTGCCTCCGTGCTGCAGACACACATCATTGCGAACGATACATTGACCAGTGCTGCTCTGCTGGATCCGCGTTTCCATCGATTGACCACCATTGATAACTTTGACAGTTGTGTGCGAATGTTGACACAGAAATATAACAAGACATTTGGCGGTGGATCGGCTGGCACGGACAGCCAGAGTGGAGATTCCGCTGAGGTGGCTGCCACAGCATCCGTTAGCAGCACGCCAACGGTGACCATCAAAACGGAACCAAATGTCAAGTCGGGCAATGCTGCCGGTGGCAGCGGCTCCGCCAACAGCGCCAAAAAGTCAAGTAAGTTTTAGTTTGATCAAAACGGAAACAGTTTAACTAATGCCGGGCTTATTTTGTTTAGAATTGGAGCTGCTATTCGATGTTGCAGAGATTCCCAGTCCGCCAAAGCGGGATGCCGATAGCACAGTGGAAACTGATCTCAAACGCTACAGGAACGAGGTGATTGTTCAGTTGGACGAGTCACCGATTGAATGGTGGAACAAAATGGGTCATATCTATGGCACATTGCGCGACTTGGCGACGCTATATCAGGGTGTGCCCGGTGTGGTCAATTTGAATTTCAAGAAGGTTCTCCGTGAACAGATCTACGATTATAACAAGCGGCTTATGCTGACCGGCAGCCAAAATCAGATTGATGCGATACTGTTTCTGAATCGCAATAACAGCATAAAGGATACCATATATGTTTGAATAGCTTTTATCACGTTTTTATCTGTATCGCATAAGCATATACATACATATGTATGCTAATCTATAATCTGTAATTAAAATACATACATACATAATAGATAATATCCAAAAGGGACTTTTATTTAGAGCTCGTGGAAAATTCTATTGGTGAGGGACATTATTGTATTGCAAAGCAACTCTGTCTATGTTAAGTGTTGTAAGTTGTTCGAAATGCTGGTATAATTTCTCAGCACTTCCGAATTGTTAGCGATGCCAGACTTTGTAAATTTCCCCTTATCAAAAGATTGTCGCTTCCCACACACAAAACGAACGTAAAACTTAGCAAATATAAATAATATTTTACTCTTGCTGTTGCTTGACCTAAATCTTAGTTACTGTGGAGTATGGTACATAAATGTGCGCAATGTGCCTGTTAAAGGTGCGCGGACGCCCGTGCCGTGCCATGTAAAAGATATAAAGAGAACGTAAACGTAGCGAAAAGAAACCAACAATAACGGGGGCGGCGGCAACAACAAATATAACAATAACAACAACGATAACAACGTAGCTTTTGCCGCAGTTTCTGTTGTTGCTGCTTCTGCCTTGCGGCTTTGTCTTGTGACGAAAGCAAATCTCAAAACGTTTCTCACAAAAAAAAAAAACAAAATTCCTAATATATGTGCAGGATGTGTCGGCTTGACATACGTCGCTTCTGCGAAGAGTGGCGCATCTGGATACGTCCCCTGTTGATTATCACCTACGTTATATTTGCCATTATTGTTGTGCCCCTTCTCATCGTGAACTCCGTCAAGGATGGCTTCCAGCGCAATGATCAACTGATTCTCATTGGCGGCCTCTTTGTGCTGTCCGCTGTGCCCATTTCCATTTGGCACATCATACAACACGTCATACATTTCACCAAGCCGATTCTCCAGAAGCATATCATACGTATACTGTGGATGGTGCCCATCTATGCATTGAATGCGGTAAGTGGGTCAAGTGGTTGAAGCAGCGGCGATCGAAAACGAAACCGAATCTATGGAAATCTAATCTTGTTTGAGGTGCTTTTGCAATCGTTTTGTAATCAAAATAAAAACTATCGTTAGTACTATCGTACGTTGGGTATACATATGTGGCCAATTTTTGCACCTCCAATGTGCACAAATTATCTATTCATAACAGTGATAGCGAGTTCAGTTTGATAAACAATTGTATCCATTTAAAATTAGTATATAGTTTAATATAATACTTATAATACAGTGCTATCGATAGTATGCCTGGCTTACCGTTCATTTAAGTATTTGTTTTCATCGGTTTCAGTTTCGACATGCTTTGATTTATGTTACCGCCTCGGTTCACATCGTTTAACGAAGCTATGAATAGATCGAACCTGTTTGAACCGCTTCGATTGATAATAATTTCTATTTTCTTTTTACAGTGGATCGGTTTGTTGTTCCCCAAGCATTCGATTTACGTGGATTCGCTACGTGAATGCTACGAGGCATATGTAATCTATAATTTCATGGTTTACTTGTTGCATTATCTGAATCTCGGAATGGACCTGGAGGCAACAATGCAATACAAGCCGCAGGTTTATCACTTCTTCCCCCTCTGCTGTGTACGTCCCTGGGTCATGGGGCGCGAGTTCATTCACAATTGCAAGCACGGCATATTGCAGTACACTGTGGTTCGACCCATAACCACATTCATATCAGTGTGAGTTTGATAATACTTTGAATACCTTGTACATACGAACACTTTATTTGAATTACTCTATACACGATCCTGAGGGTTTCTTCATCTGTGGCTTATCTCAAATTACACTTATATTCCAAGCTCAAAAAGCGTTTTTAACTGTGACGCACGAGTGTGAATCACAGCTTCAAGTTTCAAAATGGAATAACAAAAACAACGGATATTACAATGAGAAGAAACAAATTTAATATTGGAGACAAGAAATAATATATTAAAAATATTTAATTATAACTATGTACAACATAGAGAAATCTTTGGAATATGAAGTCTTATTAATAATGTTCTTATTATCTTGCAATTTTCACCCTGGATTTTAAAAATGTGTATGAGTTCTGTTATCATTATGAAACTTTTATTATATTCAGCATTTGCGAACTTTGCGGCGTCTACGGCGAGGGCGAGTTCGCGGCGAATGTAGCGTTCCCTTACATTGTGGTCATCAACAACATCTCACAGTTTGTGGCCATGTACTGCCTGGTGCTCTTTTATCGAGCCAACAGGGAGGACTTGAAGCCAATGAAGCCCATACCAAAGTTCCTTTGCATAAAGGCCGTGGTGTTCTTCTCTTTCTTGTAAGTAGCGAATCGTTTAGCAAATTCGATATGAAATTGATTTATAATTATTATGATTTACAGTCAAGGAGTGCTACTCAATTTTCTAGTGTACTATAAAATCATTAAGGATATATTTGGCTCCGATGTGGGCGATGCCAATTTGGCTTCCATGCTGCAAGTGCGTAAAGTATTGCCACGGGTTCATAGTGCGTTCATTCATTGTTTGCGGTTTTCTTTTTCTTTCAGAACTTCCTCATCTGTATTGAAATGTTTATTGCGGCCGTGGCGCACATTTACAGTTTCCCGCATCACCCGTTCCACATAAATTCGCCACAGTATTGGAATAATCCCAATCACAGCTGGTGTCGCGCGTTTCTCTCCATGATGGACATCTCGGACATGCAGGAGGATGTTACGGAACATTTGGGTGTGGTGGGCAGCTCGATAACTCGTCGTTTTCAGGGTCGCAGCACATATCAGCCACTGTCGCGGGGGCCACGTCGCTTGAGCGGTGAATCCGAGTACTTAATTGACAAGCGACAGGCGGGTGAGCAGCAGCAGATGATGGTCGGTGCAGGGGCAGGCGCTGGGGGCAGCAGCAGTAGCAGCTCGACTCAAGCAGGTAACAGCCGTGCGAAATATGGCGCTACAACGAGCCGTCTAATTGTGCCCGTCAATGTGGGGCAGCTAGGCACTTTAAACGAACATCTTACTCATTCCCCATCTCGATTTCCCATAGCAGGCGCCGTTGCAGCTGGGGCTGGTGTTACTGATAGTAACAATAGCAACAATTACCAACAACAACAACTGCACTTGCCGGGCTCAAGTCAATTGCAACAAGCGACAACGCGTCAACGCGATCCACATCAGCATCTGCGCGAACGGGATCAACAGCATTTCGTTGGCGGCGGCGGCGGCATTGGTAGCAATTTCCTACAGGCGCGCACTGGTGCCACATCCGCGGCAGCACCAATACCCGAGTCCAATGATGATTATGCTCTGCTGCTTGGCGCGGGCAGATGACAACGTTATCAGCAGCAGCAACAGCAGCAGCATTATCATCATCATCACCACCATCAGCAACAACATCAGCAGCAGCAGCAACATCACCACCACCACCAGGTCGAGGACGGGGGTGACGATATTGATGTTAGTCAAAATTTGAATGCCTCATCGCTGAGTGCATCGTTGTCCGTTTCATTTGGCATGTCGAGTAGCTTAAAATTCAGCGCCACGTGCAGCAATCAAACTGCATCCGAGTGGTCCAATTCAACGGGCGGGGATGATGATAATGACGATGACGAGGACGACGATGAGGATGACGATGACGATGAGGAAGACGATGACGATGACGAAGACGATGAGGTTGACGATGAGGCTGGCGCAGTAGAAAATTCAGAGAATGTAGGACAGATGCCGATTGTGGTTGTCGCCTCCACAACGCGGCGTCGTCGTGATCGAGAGTACATCACTTAGATCCAAGCAATAATACCTATACCTTTACACATACATATGCATCTATATATATTCTATAGAACCACAGCGATATTTATAATTATTATTTCATATATTTGTAGAATTGGCAAGCCGAAATTCCCTCAGTTCATTTCGAAATACTCAACTATTCTCCTGGCAATCCAATTAAATTGGGCTAAACTCGAAATCGTGTGGCCTTAGTTTCGAAAGCGATAACTGATTTTAACTACACATATGTATATATACATGCGTACATACATGCATATATGTTATGCACATATACATACATATAGAATTCCAAAGAATCTTCATTATATGTATGCAAAAGTTTTCATTTTATATATGCATACATATTCATAATGTAGGCTCTAATTAGTATTTTTTATACACTCCGAACATCTTAGACAATTCTATATAAATTATCTATATACATACGCATACATATACATACATACTCTTTCTATTTGCTATGTGGCCGCCAGTAGTAGTTGGTACATACATGTATGATCATTAGACTAGTTTTAATCCCCGTACTCGTCGTATGCGACATTAGTAGTGAAATTTATACATAACCTTAAAGCAAACGATTGTGAATTATGTGACTGCCGGTCAGAAAAGGGCAAAAACGAAACGAAACATAACTTTATTGTAAACTAATGTAATTCTCAATAATATAATTATGCAAAATCTTTTAAATTCTGTATTTTTTTTCGGTTTTTATAATTTTAAATTGCTTGTATTATTGGCATGTTTATTCAAACACATTTATAATGATTTTTTCGATGTTTATTTATAATTTTTGAAAGATTTTAATATTTTTTGGATTCAAGTGAAGTTAGTTCACTTTTTAGAACATATTCATTTTATAATCCTTTACTACTGACAATAGCATTTCTAATAGAGGATCGAATATATATTCCAAAGAATAGGCAACTTATGCGTCTGTCTGCTAGATGTTTTATCTTTTACCAAACTTTATCTACTATATAGACTTGAAAGTGCTCGAATCATCAGTCAAACCCATATTCAATCGAAAAACACTTTTCCTCTTTGATGGGGCTACAGTGAAATTGTACCCAATTGTGATTTAAAAATTGTGAAATTTTTCAAAGATATTTATCTGCACCTATCCCGATATCATTTCTGGAACACCCTAGACAATATAAAGTATTATTTTTTTTATCAAGCCCATGCTTGCAGATAAAATCCGTACATTATTGCCGTGTGTACGTTGTATGTTATATTGGAGCCCCCGTTAAAGTACTCAGCTGATAAGGCACGTGAAATTACTGAAACAATTCCACGAAATCAGAGCCACCAAACCATAAAAAGATATAACGCATTCTTCTTTTTAGCAACATTTGATTATGTTTATTAGTTGTTTTTATTTTTACTTCTATATTTTAAGCATTTTTTATGTCTTTTTATAATACTTGCAGTCTAAGATTAGAACAAACAGAAAGGATAAATGGAAAATTACTTGACAGAGGACGATTGACGAAATAGAAAAGAATACAGAACTGGCGACAAGAAACAAGGTGTGTGTGGCTTTTAAGTACAGGCAAATGGAAAAACATAATCAAATATCAAAATACGCGAGAAACGAATTAATTAAAATGGCATTTAACATACAGAAAATATCAATCAAATCAATTCAAAATTGCGGTTAAACGAACAAAAATATAATTTTACAAAAAGAAAATTCGGTAATCGATTAACGTGCAAATACAAACAAATTCAGTCCAGTGTATAAATCAACTTGTGGTGCGTGCAAAACAATGTGAATAATTAATTAATGAATTAATTCAATAGTTTCAATTTGTGATTAATTTTTACAAAAATCGTATTTTCCGCGTTTAAGGCACAACACCAATTGCTTTCGATTTAATACACGCAACAACGACAATGTTGTTAGTTAGTTGTTGTAATTCTGTCGGCCGCCCAACTCGAGCAAATAGCGATCCGGATGATCCATCCAGTCGGCGGCCGTTAACTTGACTGTGCGTTGACGTTCCGCTTCCTTGATTTGCCATTTCTTAATATCCAATTGCACTTCGCGTGATGATTTATCGCCGCAGCCCCAGACCTGAAATAAGTGTATTTGTTGTTGTTGGTAATCATTTACATTTGGAGAAATTTAGACTTAAATTCAAATTAAAATACACCATTGCGCGCCATTGTTAAGTCAGGCTTCATCAGTCGCCAGTCTGGCAACGCCTTCGCGGCGTTAACAGGGACTTAACAGTGGCTCAAAAGGTGTTTTGTTTTTAAATGCTTAGACTGGAAAAACTATGCCGTATATGCGATATACATATATATACACATACACACATACATGGATTTTTATACCATATACACATATATATAAATATATAGTACGTTGACTAAGGCTTATTGCGCATATAAATATAGCAAGAAATATACAATATTAAAATTGGAAAATTAAAAGATTGATTGATTGATTTACCTCTATGGACATGAGACCTGCTGCAATGCCCTTGCAGTCCACATTCTCGAAATGTTCATCGACCGCAAGAATTGGCTTGCGTGGATCGGCACCGGCACGCAGACCCTTTGGATAGCCGCGTATGCTGGTGTTAAGGTACAAAATATTCGGCTTCTTCTCCAGTATCACAAATCTAAAGAGAAATTTTAAAGGTAGAATATCTTATAGGTAGGGGATCGTGTGGTCTACTCACTTGGGCAATAGCTGAATGACACAGCTTCCCTCGCTGCCAACAAACAGATGCGTCTCCTTCCACTCACTGGGCGCAGCAATGCAATAAGTCTGCTCGTCCTTGGTGTGCAGCAGTACCAGAGTCGGGCCACGATAGCCGAGAACATGATGCAAAAAACGATTAGCACCAACACCATGCTCATTGGAATCGTACAGCAGTGTCCAGTGCGATGGTATCATCGATAGTTTATCCTTGAAGATTTGCACAGCAGACGAGGCGCTGCTATTGTTGCTACTGTTGGGCGGAGTTAATGTCTGAGGCTTGGAGTACAGTGGGGGCAATGCTCCGGCCAGTAGCCATGCCTGCGAGAGAGGCATCAACGACTCGATGTGACTCACTGCCAGATGTCCAGCACTGTGATCTGTAGTATCCGTAAACGGATTGCGTTGCTCCAGCACTGGAGTTTGCAGCTCAATGCCGCACGATTGCGACTGTTGCTCCAAGCCGCGATACGCTGTGGAGAGTGTGTGTACGCAATACTTGTGCACCAGTAGCACAAGGCGTATCAGATTCTGCTCAAACCAGCGGCAGACAAAGCCAATACTAAGGCTATCGTGACTGAAAAAAATCGACTTGGTCACCGAGCCAAAAGTCCGATTTATGGCTGTGCAGAGTACCGCATTGCCGGAATGCTGCATGGCAATTGTGTAGCAAATGTGCAGCAGACGGGTTACGCCTGTTTTGTCTATGAAATCGGGATTATCGTCCTGCGCGTACATTTTAATGTAACTCTCCAGAACTTTGTTGTCATCCATAATGCCCAGAAATCGTTCACATTGCTGACGAAACGCGACGGTACCCAAGTGCTTTGTGGTTGCCTTCGAATTCGTGTGCATCAGCTTGAAGAGACGATGTCCCAGGTCGGTGTATTGTGGAAAAACTTTAGTCTATAGGGGAAACGGGGAAACTTTTAGAAAACTATTATAAGGCAATTGACCGATGGGCCAATTACTCACCACAAAAACATCCGAGACAATGCCGTTGACATTGCACTTGGCACTCGTCTGTTCCTTTAATATTTCGGCCAACCTTTCCACTGGCACCAGCTGTGTCAGATATTTTTCCGTCACATCTGCACCAGACGCCGATCGTGTCATTGTTTGCGTTTGTGACTGCACCTTGAGACTGTTATTGCTGCCGCTGCTGGCGTTGGCGCTGCTGTTATTGACAACAACATCGCTGCCATTGTTGTTGCCGATAGAAAATTGTGTGTTGGATTTGTGATGTTGTTGTTTATGTTTCCCACCATCCAGCGGTGGTTCGCTGCCATCGGCATCGGCCTTGGTACTCCCATTGTTTCCCATTTTTCTTTCGCGTTTGTTTTGCGTGCTATTTCTCTCTGTCTGTGTGTGTTCGTAGGTCCAAACTTCGACGCAATTGAATTGCAAAAAAATTTCCTCAATGTTAAAGGGGCGAAGAAAAAGGCCCAAGACGCAGGCTTGCACAGAACGCAGCACAACAGGTGCAGGGTGGATTTTTTGTATAACTACGCAACAATCAACAAATAACCAGTTATGAAACGTATACACATACACACAAAGATCGCCGTGCTAATGAATCAGTTAAATATATTTACATAATATATTTTGCTAATCAAAGAATACCTAAAAAACAAATAAGTAAAATGCGATCGGCAATGGCTGGGTAATTTTGTTATCGATATTTCGCGCTGACAACTTTCAAATGTAATCCTTTGGCTTAGTGACAATCAAACTTATCATTTGTATAATGTTTTAAATTGCATTATTTATTAGCTAACGAAATGTGTTTGCAACCAAAATAAAACGGTATGATTAGAAATCACAACAAATATACTGGCTGAGTGTGATGGGCAATTCGTAATCGATAAGTTTTAAAATACAAATGTTTGTAAGCTGATAAGGATGAAAGTTGAGGTTTTCGCATGCGAAAGAAGAAAATACAACTAATTTTTAATAATGTAGGTTGTTTAATGAAAAAGGTCGTAAATACGAAAGGTCAATGACAGCAGCAACGAATTGTTACTCTGTATTCGATCAGCTGGAACAACAGTTGTTAGCGAACAGCTGATCTTGAGTTTAGCAGGGAAATTTTTAATTTCCTTTTGCGAAAGACCAACAACAAAATCAAAACATTCGATATTTTACTGTGTAATTTTGTTTGCATATGTCAAACTTTCGTTGATAATAAATTCATCAAATGGTGGCGCCAACAAACAAAGTGCAAAGCAGCACTAATTCCGAGGACGATGAACCCTCCCGGCCTGCCCACGTACACCCGCCCACATCGTCCTCGCTGCATGGTTCAAGTATTTTACTGGACGCCAGCTCGACCAAGCGCAAAAGCGCTTTTCTGCCTTACCGCCCCCAATCAACAGTCTTAACAAATCTTCAACGTGGCAACACAGAGGCAACTTTCTGCCCGGTGGAGGTGTCCTTATCCTTCCACGAGCGTGCCGGACAAGGTGAAATTACGGAAGAGCAAGTAAAGGCTGAGCTGCAGCGAAAGCAGCAAATAGATTACAAGGATACACATGGATTTACTCCACTGCACTGGGCTGCCTCTTATGGCCAGATGGTGTCAGTACAACTGCTTGTCGCAGCCGGAGCTAATGTAAATAGTCTGGCACCGGACATGATTACCCCTTTGTTGCTGGCAGCTGCCGGAGGGCACAACGAAATTGTGCGTCTGCTTCTGGACCGCGGGGCCAGTGCCACACACATGGATATTGTGGGCAACACGGCACTGATGTATGCCGCAGCCGGAAACCATCCTCATACCTGTAACGAGCTGCTATCGAGAGATCTGGACTTTAGCGCGACCAATGAGAACGGGGACACGGCGTACGCGCTGGCCGTGGAACACGGTGCTCATCTGGCACAGGCTCTGTTGGAGCAGTATATGACAGCTGTACTAACAGCCGGAGCATTTGGTACTATTTAGAATGGCAAAACGTAAAATAAACCTAATTTAAGTCTAAATCGTGTTCAGAATTCAAACATTTTATTTTTACTCTTGCGCGTCTGCTGCTCCTTGCTGAGGCTGCTCTCCAGCGCTTGCAGCTTCGCCAGTTCCTTCTGCTGTGTGTCCAGTTGAACACGTAATCGTTTCTGCAGCTGCACATCGGTTGAATTCCGGGCCAGTGATTGCTGAACCTTTACAATGTCCCGCTGCTTGCGGCGAATGTCATCGGCAATTCGCACTGTCTCCACATTTAGGGTTTTGTTCGAGTGCTGTTGCAGGTCGTTTCCCTTGGACTTTGAGGAGCTGCTCTCGGGCTGCTGCTGTCTGTCGTTGCCCAGCACGTTGCCGTTCAGGAAGGCGAAGACATCTGTACGTTGGGACTCACGAGCGTAGGCCTTCTCATTTGCCGCCTCTTGGCGACGCTTGGCACGCTTAAGTTTGCGTTCCACACTGAAATAATCCTTGTCTCCGTTTGCTGCTTCACGCAGCTCCATGCAGGCATCGAGGGAGCGGCCCTGAGGTAATATCTGAGCACTCACAGGCGTCACAATGCCACGGCCATCTGAACCCAAGCCTGTGCCGTGTATGTAACCCATTTGGGCCATCAACTTCGAACCAATGCCCTACAAAAAAGTAACAGTACGATAATAAATGTACCCATTCGTCATTTCGACCGACTTACCCGTGTATATTGTTCCCAGGCACCTAATCTTTCGGTAGGCTTGAAGGTAAACAAACTAAGCTCTACCATGCGCGCCTGACGCGCTGCTTCATAGTCATCCATATCGGAATCATTTGCTGCATCGCTTGCATTTGTTTCACCAGAGTCACTGCTGCTGTCGCTAGATAGCTCTTCATCCTGGTCGGTTATCAGGGGAAAAAGTTCTTCAAAAGGAAAGTCTCTCTCTCGTTCCTTGTGCTCTTGTCCGTCCAGGCGCACGCGACAATTTTGCTCTACGAAATTCACGCACAGCACACGACCACGATGCCATAGTCGGTCCTTCAACTTGGCTAGCACCGGGCAGTTGTGTGCCAGCCTGTGAAAATCAGGTGCATTGTACTCCTTAATGGCAGCTCCAGGGACAAGAGCGCCGTGAGAAAAACGACAACGCGTCTCGTCGAAACGACACTCTCCTTCCAAGTAATAGTTACAGGGCAACATCTCGCGATGCGTTGGATTCGTGTAGAGTACACGCAATCTCACATCTAGACCTCCATTGTCATCCATGACTACCTCATCGTCGACACCGCAAATGAGTGCATTGTGATAGCTTCTGGCGCCCCAACTATGTTCGTGTGGTGCCGAACATTTTTCACCCAACAAGGCATTGTACTTCGTTCGCAGTTCCTCCAGTTTCTCCTGCTCATCTCTGGGATCAACCTTTTCCTCTTGCTTTTCGAGTTCATTAAGTTCACTCTGAAACCGCAGTAGTTCGTCGTCAAGATTGTCTGTTTCTGACTGCTCTGGAGGATTTGTCTCAATTTCACTGCTTTTGGTTAGAGCTAGCAACTCCTCCAAATTTGTTTTTAGTGCAATAAGTTCACTTCGTTGCTCCTCATCGGTGGTCACTTCCAATGCCTGTTTGACCACCAGTAACTGAAATTTGTATATATATCTGTATTGCATGCCTCATTACATTATTTTCTTTTTTCCATACAACTCACTTGTGCTTCATATTCATCCATATTGTATTAGTCGAGCAAACATTTTTTGTTTATATTCTTCAAGAGGATTTTATGCCAGCTGTAATATTTTGGCAACACTTAAGATTAATACGCTGTTCACTTAAACGGTATACCACTTTGTGAAGCAAATTTGCAAATGTTTTTTTTATTTGCAGTTAACAAATTGTTTACACAATTAAATTCAAAATATTTCTTAGTTTCTTTTCTGGATTTATAATTAAAAATAGTTTCAATAAGATTTAAAATAATATATCGATAACAAATGCATGCATAAATACTGCATTTAATACCAATCAGACTACAAAATCAGCTTCAATGGCTAAACCAGTGTTGAAGAACGTGGTAAACGTGTTGCACAATTTATCAAAATACACAACTAGTTGCAACTGGCGCCACATGCGTTGCTTATTGTTATTAATTGTATAATTTAAGTGAAATTCATAACAGAACATGGGTTCACTTTTCAAGCAACTAAACACAACGGGACAGTTGATACTATGTCCACGTTTTCTCGTGCCCAGCATACATCTGTCTCAACGGTACACCTGCAAAATCAGCGCGGAAGTGGAGCCGGCCGTGCTTGCAGATTTGGAACAGGCAGTATTCAAGCCGCGTAAACATCCTGGCATAATCAAACCCAACTATGTGGAACTGCCCAAACAACTGAGCGTTACACTGAAGAGAATTGTGGGTGATCATCCGGTGAGAAAAGTACTGCGAGATGGCGAACTGCTCAATCGTTATATAAAATCTCGACACCCGCCACCGTCGCCTCTCGAAGTGGAGAACAAGAAAAAACTGATTATTGAGGAGATCAATTCCAAGATGCCATTAGACAGATTAGCGACATTAAGTGATGAGGAGGCAGCACGATGGCAACGCAAACGAGAGCAGGAGATCAACAAGCGCCTTGCGCAGCGCACATATTCCTGGAAACGCATCGAGTATGGACCCTACGAGGCGATTGTTTATGCCGTGGCCAGAGCTGCCCAAGAGTATGCGGTTATGAAGCGTGTGCTCACAGAGCTGCAGCTACGTGATGAACAGTTCAAGCCGCGCAGCTATATTGACTTTGGCTCGGGCATCGGAACTGGCATGTGGGTGGCCAGTGAACTGTGGCGGGACAGCATATTTGAGTATTACAATGTGGATAAATCTCGCGAAATGAATGAACTGTCTGAGCTGATACTGCAGCAGGGACAGGAAAATAAACAGGTCGAGCTACGCAATGTTTTCTATAGACAATTTTTGCCTGCGCTTGATACCACATACGACCTGGTCGTAATTTCACACACACTCTTTGAGCTAGCAGACAAACAGCAGCGCGAGGAGATTCTACTCAAACTGTGGCGCAAATGCGATGGCTACATGGTCATTGCAGAGGAAGGCACGCGGCGCGGCAGCGAACTAGTCAACGAGGCCAGAAGGTTTCTTCTGCGTGAGGGAGGCGATGAGCATCCCGGACATACGCTAGCGCCGGTGAGTCAATCTTTATAAATAAAGTGTATTCAAAACCTTACAACTACTTTTCCCTACAGTGCCCACACGATCTGCGTTGCCCGCGCCTGGCGGATTTGGCTGACCGCACGCCTTGCAATTTTGAAATTTCGTATGCGCCGTTGCGTCTAGTCAGCGATTCCTCTGGAGATCGTAAGAACTTTGTCTATAGCTATGCCATATTGAAAAAGGGACAACTGACAGATGCCACACAACAGTGGCCACGCATTGTGCGACCAACGCTAGTGCGTTCGAAGCATTCGATCTGTCGAATGTGCACAGAGGCCGGAAACTTGCAGGAGGTCATCTTTACGGCCTCCAAGCATGGAAAGTAAGTGGAGAAGGCTTTATTATAACAAATCTTCCTATTGTAACTTATTCATTGTTTGCTTTTCCAGGGCTGCCTACAGTTGTGCCAGGGTGAGTCGCTGGGGCGATCGCTTGCCTATTGCGTTGGGCACGCCGCAACCGAAAGTCAGCAAAGCGCAACCAGAAACGAAGATACCGGAATCAGCTGAATTGGCGTAGTTTACTTTTTTAATGACGATTGTAAACTAGAGCAATGTTTGTTATTGATTTATAAAGTAATATAGTTAATGGATTATAATTTAAACTAAAAGTTGGTTTAAACTGAGAAACTAATTTCGAATTGTTGGCTATGCTATAAACAAGTTAACTGCAAAACGTATCCAACCTTTCAAACAATAGGATTCAGCTTGGGAATTTGTTCAATTACCGTTCGATCATTATAGTGTTGGTATCTGTCTGCCTGGCCTGATTAATTAGTCGACGATTTGTTATTTTAATTATATGCAAACAAATCGATGCGCAGCGTAAATTTAATTAATTATTTAGCTGTAGATTCAGTTACAGCATTAGTTAGCTGCATTCAAATGGTTTTTTCATTGACAGTAAACCCTGTTCAAACAGCCAGCACACCCTCGCCTCAATTTTAATGACAACACAAAGAAAGAAGAGGCAAAGCGACATCGACGTGGACGAGCTAAACGGTTGGATTAAATTGTTTTGTCAGTAGAATGATACCTGTGTATGTGCACGGATATATATATTTTCATACGTATATCTTAATTGTATATAAGCAACGCCCAGCCAATGGTCAACGCGGTCAACACGCCCAGTTTTGTTGCTCCCCCCCTGTTGACGGATGTGGGGCATTTGGTAGGGTTTTGGAAAGATATTTTAACATGTTAAATCTATGTATATAAAAAGCAGTATTATGTAATTATGTAAATGAGTAACATATTTAACATATTTCAACATATATTTAGTTATATTTCCTTTTTTGCAATATAGAGTTTTAGAATCGTATTAGCCCTAATGATTATTGTTGTTTTATTTCCACTGATACTTAAGTCGTTTGTTGACTTGTTTATAATACCATAATAGTACACTTTACATACAGATCTGATGATTTTTCATTTCTTACGTCATGAGGAAAACCTGTAACGTAATTGACTGTTAATCGTGCGAAAAAATAATCACGGTACTATTATTTTAGTCTAACATGAACTTATTCAAAAGTCTTTTGAATGTCTCTTAAATCTAATATATAATATCAAAGGTGAGAACTAAATAATACTACATAATATTTAAATTAGAAAAACAGTTCTGAAAAATCTTACTAAGAGTTTGTTGTAACAGCATCTTTTTGGAAAGTTTATCGATGGGAGAATCACTAGAGTTTTAGTATTTTGAAAAAACTATAAGATGTTTTTATATTATCACCAAATATTCCTCATCGATTCAACTGATGCATAGGAGATGGGTGGATAACCCTCTAAGTTGGAAACATCTGGTTAAAATGTTAACTATATCATCTATAACGGGATGAATACATAAATTGACAGTAAATCAAATTTTAAAAACAAATAAATTATTTGCAAATACTTCTGAGATTATCGTTTTTATTTTGAAGTATTTTAATATTAACATGGTACATCCAAAGGGCTTAATTTTTTGACATCTTCATATGTTGCATGGTTATATCATCCACATCGATAGATCATTTAATATAGCCGCAAGTCCCTAATGGGAATTCCTTTCAATTAGCAAAGCTGGAGTTCAACTGGGGCCGAGCCCAGTTCTCGTCGCTATAACACATCGCCAGACTGACATTTGCCGCAATGTGTTAATGCGGAACGCGCCCTTTTAGCGACCGCAGATCATCCCTGCCCGGGACTCTTGCGTGGCCATTTGGCATAACGGAGCCAAACGAAGTGAAATGCTGGAAAAACTAGAAAAAGGGCAACTTGTGGGGCGCGAAAACTGGCACGTCGTCGTGCCTTGGGTGTGTCCCGATAAACATATAGGTATATGTATATTTATATCTATGTATATACATTGATGTACACGAAATATATGTATCCTTTAAGGATTGGCTTTTTAACAAGGTGTGCTGCAGAGCAACGTTCGCTATATACACAAAAGTGGCATATAAATATTGCTAGGAAATGGCTAAGCAGTTCCCGAACGACTCCCTGAGGGGCTGTTGGATAAATGTTAACTGAACATCAATTTTAAACCATGGATTTATATTAGTTTAATTTAAAGTATGTTTAAATCAAATGTGATACTATTAAAGTTATAACTAGAGATTTGTTATTTAAAATTGTGTCTTTAAAGAGGCCGATGTTGTTGTCCATATAATGAGGACATATCTTGTCAAGTGTCTGAAAAAGATTTTAGTGCAATTCGGAATCTTATACAGTATGAAATGAAGTAATTCCGAAGTTGAAACTTGTACTGGTAGATTTCTTAAACATCATTTCATATATTTTATATACTTGTACTGGTAGATTTCTTAAACATCATTTCAGATATTTTATATAGAGTTACGCACATATGTACATACATAACATATATCGTTTTTTAGAAGTCGTATGATACAAATAAGTTTAAGCACCTGTGGACAATGTACATAAATACAAAGTTAAAATCATCAATTTAAATACATAAAGTTTTGCTCTATTAAACAAATTTAAGAAACTTAAACGAATTACAATTTTTTTTTTCAGCTTGAAGCCTAATTTCCTCTTCTGTCTTTAGCATAATGAAAATATCCTGTCAGTCTATTGTTCAAAACTAAAAATAGATAAGGTTTTCCATCCCGAGCGATGTAAGTGATGTGTGAATTTAATCAAGGAATGCATTTGGCGAGTCATTAACCCATTTAGTTAAGGACATTAAAATTGATATGACAGGATATAACCATAGAGAATACGACTGTCCAATGATAAACGGTTACATTATATGCGCGAGTCACCCCCACCCCATGGGGGAAGACACACCAGCGCACACACACACCTTCCCCACCCCCGCGGGTTAGTGTGAGCATATACTCGCAGCCACTGTAACTAGGTGGGGTCATCTCATTAAAAAGGCGCGTTCGCTGGTGTCAGCTGTCGCCCCGACTAACGCTCTCTGTCTCTCTCTCTCTCTCTCTCACTCAGACCCACTCTCTCTCTTGCTGTCTCTTTTCCACCCCCAGTGTTTGCATTTGTAAGGTGCGTCCCACAATAGTTAAGCCAACAGTGGCGTTTAGAAAGCATGCGCCGCCGTTGTTGCAACATGCGAGTGACCCACCCAGTCGCTCACTGCGTCCGTCCCTCCGTCCCAGGTGGCCGTATGTCAGTCAGCCAACCAAGCGGCCAGCCGGCTTTGTTGTTCCTTTTGTTAGCCCGAGTCTAATTCTAATGTCGACTCCCCCGACTGAAAAGCAACAACAGCAACTACGTCAACTCTAGGTGGTTTTTTTGTATATAAAAGTTTAGTTTAGTTTAGCTCAGTTCAGTTGGTCGATCAAGTGGCATTTCGGGAGTCTACCTAGCAGCTCTGGCTGCGGTCTGTGCATCAGTCGTCGCCGGCACGTTGCCAGGAATAGTTGCGGTACTGTCAGTATTCCTACTGCGGCATCCTTGCGTTCTCGGAATATAGTTGTAGTGCTCCACAATCTGGCCGGCATCTTTCATTCGCGCCTGTATCTTGCTGAACCGTTACAATTGACAATACCAAATCCGGTTGAGCAAAATTTCAGGTGTGTGAGAAATTTGCAGCGGTATCTTCAATGTTCGCAAAGTGTAAAATGTTCTAATAAGGAAGAAGTGTTCCAAAAAGAGGAAATTGCAGAGCATTGTAATGTGTGAGTATATAAAGTATGTAAATATTTGTTTCTGTGGGGAACTTTAACCAAGGATATAAGCATAGAAGAGTTTCCAAGTTCCCAATCTATATTCTTGACTAGTTCTATTTGAGTTTCATTTACATTTAGCTGATCTGAAATAAATTGCTATACATATAATGATTATTTTCATATTCGGAGCTTAACACATTTAGATTTAATTTTTTTTTAGCTGATCTGAATAACTTTCTATATCCGTGAAGACTTTTTCGATTACATTTATCAATTAAGAATACCCTTAAGGGCAATACTAGCTACCTTTGAGCAATAAAAGTAACCATTATAACAATTTGTATGTCTATTTGGTTATTTCTGTCTGTATGAACGCAGAGAACTCAGTTATATAAACAGCTTGAGACAACAAATCTAAAATTATGGAAGCCCTTCTTTATCATATGCATTTTAAGCATTTTCTATAGTCCAGTATAGTTTCTGAGTTGGTATGGTATGCTAGGCACTCAGTATTTGTATATGGGAATCACGCCATCGGTATCAATAAACGCCATCGGTCATAAAGAACGCAGAGACGCAGAGTTTCCGACAAGATTCTCGATGCGACAACATGCCTTAATTGCCCCACGAAATAGCCCATGACAATTACTAATTCTCATTCGCAGTTATCAGCTGAAAATAAACAAAGCACAGCAAACGGCAAACAATACAAATGCGTTTTGAGACCATATCAATCTGAGCAGAACACCCACTAGAACGTCGACGCCGAAGCTGACGCCAGGGCCGACATCGACTTTGACATCGCCGTTGACTTGGAAGTTCTCAAAAGACGCCGCAATTATTTGGACTTTGATGCGCAGGCGACATGTCAGTAAATTCCCGATAAGTACGAGATTTGTATTAGAATAAAACGTAAGGGTAGAAAACGGTTGCTGAATGGTGAGAGACAATGAAGGAGATTTTACAATATCACTTAACATATTGAACTAATTAAAAATTGTCTAGTCCAGTGATACATATTCTACATTCCATACATTTGCAACGCAATAAACAATTCAGTTTCATTTCTCTATTAGATCTGTCAGATTTGCCGTAGCAAAACCTATTAATACTTGACAAACAACTAAAATATTACTATTAATTTAAATCCAAGATCTCTTATTATTTCTGAGATATGTATAGTCCGTAAAATTCTAAAGATTTCAAGAGTTTTTCATTTAGTAAATTTATTATATTCTGTCTTTCGGTAGAGCATTATTATAATGATCTTACTATTTAAAACAAAAATAATTATTTTCATCAACTCTATCGTTAAGTTTTTTAGCCTTGAAGAAAACAGCAAAAATTTACTACTGTAGAATTTCTGCCCATGTGCTTGTCATACAAATTTTAATCTTATCGAAAATGTGAGGTGAATTCCTCTTTTAGTAGATATTGTCGATTATGAAACTCTTATATAAATCGACAATTATAGATTTTCACTTTCTATAGCATCGAGCAAGCTGTAATTAACATGTCGCAGATCGTAAGTGGTCCCGCTACTTCTTACGATGTGCTACTCAGCGCCCCAGACCTGCGGGAACCGCTAAAGTCCAAAGAGAGATCTGACGTAGCTTTTAATTACAATGAAATTGTAACTAGGGAAACTAGTTCCCCATTTGCTTTTGTTTCGTTCAAATCAAACGCAGTCCAAAGTCCGGCAATGAAAATGATATAATACTAAGCGGCATCCTACATATTGTAGAAAAAGCTTAGGGCGATATTCGAGGGAAGTGTAGCAACAATTACGATAATAACTAAGTAAGTGGTTGGAAAGTGAGCTTTGTTCTTGGACAGTTTTGTGATATGAGTCAGATCGGTTGGGGCTTTTCATTTGAGACTTGAATAGTCTACATAAATGGGTACATATAATGCTAATCTCACATGCTTGAGTTAAAGTGGAGAGCCTTCGACTTCGAATTGCGTTCAATTAAATTACTAAACAAAGCTCTATTTAGTATTAAAACGAGTGTGTAATTGTATTGAACTTTGTCTTTCATCGATTGTCAGTTATTATTATCTGTTAAATATTGAAATCGTGCTAAAAATTAGAAGATAGTGCACTGATATGACAATTACTTCATACTTAGCTTCCTGTTTCGCGATAAGATTTATGAAAAGTACAAAAGTTTTGGTTGATTTATCAAATAGCGAGGTTGATAAAGGAAAATGGAATGCCTAAAATATCGTAGTTGGATAAGATATGTATATGGTGTGATTATTATGGTCGAAAAAACAAATGTTATAAATATTTGTAGATCTAATATATAAGAAAGACTTCCTGTTGTTATAAATTAAAAATTTAAAATAATCCAAATAAACTTGATTTTATCAGAAAAAGTGTGTACTCTGCATATAATGCAAATATACATATGTATATAATATAAATAAGTAACATGGGTTTTAGGTACAAGCGAACTCTAATTAAAAGAGACCTTAGGATTTCCCAAAGACTAAGTTCAGCGAAAGCGTAAAAAAGCTTTTAAAGTAATAATAGGTTAAGAATATAATTAGTAAAGAATTTACTGTATGCTTAAAAGCGTTTTATTTATCGAGTACGCTAAATAAAATCTTTATTTAAAAAAAAACCCTTAACTGTTTTGAAATTTTATTGACACAAAAACTATAATCAAGCTTAAAAATTCATAAAAATATGGGAATTCCGAGATAATATATCAGACGATACCAAAAATAGCAGTTCTCCTTGCTATGTAAGGCGTTATAAACCTGTTTAATAACTAAATAATAGGTACATATGTGCTCTATATATAGTATATTCCATTGATTTCAAGACTCGAGCATAACTCAATGAATGAACTGTGATTCACAAAATAGCACGAAACCCGTCAACAGGTAAGTCCGCTGTCGCTCTTCTTTTTTTTGTTTGCGTACCGAAACACTATAAAATAGCATGATAATTATTAAAAGAAGAAAGAACTGGCAGCAACAAAGAACGGGGCAATTCGTGCTTTTATAACCCCGTATTACGTATGTGAGTCGGCGAAGAAAGAACAAAATTCGTTATGGACTTCTGACCCGAACCACAGTCGACGTCGACGTCGTCGTTGTCAAGTGAGCGAATTCTGCGATCGACCAAAACGCCAATCAGCAGGTAGTCAACAGGTAAGATATACAGGTGTATGTGTGTGCGAGCAGCTTATCAATGAAGGAAAACTACAATATAACGACGCTAAAACATCAATAACCGATGTGAAGAGCGAACAAAACAGTGAGACATTCACACTATAATAAAAAGCCGAACGGACTTCGTGATAAAGCTTGCATTTCACAGATACACAAAGAGGTACACAGGCACACACACGATCACACTCACACATACACACCCGCACTCAGTCGTACGAGTATAACAGCTGAGACGCTCGATCGTCTCTCTCGACAGCCGCGCTAACCGGCTAGCTCCGACTCTACCGACTGAGGGAACTCTGAGGGATCGCTGCTTAGCTGGTCGCCAGTCGCCGATGTCACATCGAAGACGCCGTAACGCGGTCTTGTGAAGTGCGCACGAACTGTAAAGTAGTTGAAAATATCGAAGAAGACAAAAGATTTCAAGACAAAAGTACTTCCTATACGCAATTGCTTAACCCTAATTGCGATCGTTTCGAACACGGGTAAGGCGACAATTCCGTTGAATTTCTGAAACAAGTCAACTACTTTGTGGAAAGAAAGAAGAGAATAAAAAAACGCAAAAGCAGGAGATACCTGTAGGAATAATCAAATTCTCCATGTGTCATTTGATAAATAAATTCGCCCGCGAATTGGCAAGCTAACCAGAAGTATGAAATCAGAAAATAATTGCTTGACGAGTGTGTGGATCTAATTTTAATTAGGCCTGAATGAAGTGTGCGCCCAAAAAAATTAAGAATTATATATAATAGAACAGAATGATAAATAACAAAAAACAAACAATAAATTTGTAAATAAAAAATTTAAAATACATCAAGTTAAATAAATTGTAGAGAATTAAATATTGTGATTGCTTATAAACTGTTTAAGCGTTACTCGTGTTAAAATATACAAATGTTCATTTTATCAATACAAATTAATTAGAGATTCTAATGAATTTGAAATGAGCATAAAGACAAATACTCTTTTATTTGCATAAATCATGGAGTGTACTTATAATATGCAAAACAATTTCTAAAAATAAACTGAAGTGAAATAAATAATGTCATTTAAATATTGTACATTGCTGAAAAAAGTTATAGACGAAATTCAATTTACAAAAATATTAATGTAAATTTACAAAAGAAATTTATAAAATATAATAAAAATAAATTAAATTAAATCAAAGTATCAAAGATCAATGTAACATAATAGACATGAGTAGAAATAATATCATAATAATTGAAAAATAATCTAAAAAATTATAAATGAATTTAAAAAAATAAATCAATTTGAAAACGCTTAAATTCAGATTTATAAATAAAATCACTATTTTATTTTAGTATGTAACTGAATAAAACAGTTATAACTTGACATACAACACATACAACATGAAAAGATATCAAAAATTATCTTACAAGAAATTAATAACCCAAAAAAATTGCTTGACGAGCAACTATTTGCATACCTTGCACAAATAAGTAAATTTTGACTAGCTTAACATTTCAAGGTGTTGAATATATCATATACATATATGATATGATGTAAATATTTTAAAAAAGATTGCAAAGAAAGCTTAGTTAGTATTTCGTAATCGCACTACGGTATTTCTAGTGCAGATCGAACTTACACACGTCGCATCTCATCATCTGTTTGCCATGTGATCCTATCCTCATGTCAGCTGAGTTTGCATTCTGATAACTCATCCGATTGATTAGCTGTCATTTTCGTGTGACGATCGCTTTGCACTAAGCCTGAGATAGATTACAAGGTAGTTGAACTTTTGCTAGATTCCCCTCAAAGAGAAAGGTTACGAAAATCCCAGTCCCAGGCAATCAAAGTCAATGTCGATATTTCGATTCAAACACGATATTTGCATTTTGATAAGTTGAAGAAATTAGCACGTGATTAAGCAATATGTAGATTAATAATTCATATGTATATTTGTTTAAACAAAAGCCATGCTTGTGTCGATTTGTTGTTGTTATTGCTGTCTCCTTTGATTTGATTTCTTCAGCAGCTGCTTATTCTCTTTCTCTTTGTCTTGTTCTCCCGGAGTACCTTACAGCTGCAGCGTGCGCAGTAGGTAAGAGAGAGCTAGCAAGACTGGGGGGAAGAGAGAGAGACAAAGATCTGTGAACCGGTTTACTTCCGAGTCGAGTAAACAAAACAAATCATATACATACAGAGATCTAGTCGGATACACACGAGAAACACGAACAAACATATAACATAATTCTGCAGGCCCACATAATAATAATATAATAGCCGAAGAAATTATGAGAGAGAGAAAAACTGGAAATATTTTTGGGCATAACTCAATCTGTGCTCAAGGTGAAGTTCTTGTCGCGCTTGTCGAACTGGATCGAAATGTGTAGGAATCAATATGGAAATCTCAGCTGATAAAGTCGACGATGCACGTCAGAGAATTACAGCTAGAAATGGCGTAGTTTTTGCCCAGAGGGTATTGACATAGCTTTACTATATTACAAATATTGTAGTATAGTATACTGTTTCCAATGGGCACTATAGTTTTGGGTTGTCAAATCATCCGTCTATATAGCGATATAGATAGGGATTGATAGAGATAGACCGAGATGCCCTGCAGATAAGCTATTTGCGCTTTGCGGGTTAAAGATGACACATTGTGAAGACTTCGTCATAAGCCAACGACGAGAATCGCCTCTGTTCTTAAACCTATCAGATGCCTATATAGAGTATATATACATAGTACATACATATATATTCATGTACTATGCAGCAATAACAATGCTTTTGTTGTTTGTGTGTGGATTAATGAGCTTACAAACGCACCTAGTATATAAATGTACACTTAGGCGTATATACTATAATGACAGCTGTACCTTGATCTTACGGAATACATTTTCTATTCAATTAATATTCATGCATTTGCGAGGGGGCAGAGGGTCTCCTGCAACCACTCTGTGGAAACGAATGTGGAGTAAATTGCGTGCTATATTAAATATTTTATTGAGGTTGTTGCAGATAATTGAAATACATTTTGTGTACTCGAAACACGACGCGACGTGCATTCTACGAGTCCGTAAACCCAGAAAGCACTGCGTCAGCTGTTCATATCGGAGCTACAATATTCATACGTATGTATATACATACATTTATAGAAGATGTGATGAAAGTCGCACGCTAATTACTTAAGTGTACAAGCGGTTTACGCGCCTTGGAATTTCCCAAGTATTAAAGGTTCCGAAACTTTCTTAAGAATATCAGTAGGGAGATCACCCTTGGTAATCAAGTATCACAAGATTTAAAGGGATAGGTGCCACTTAAAATTCGAGTTGAAATACCCTAAAAAGTCCAGCAGTTAATGATAAGTATGACGAGTTCAGAAACGCTATTTGAATTTAAAGACAAACCAAACCTGAGGTAATTAACCTATCATCCATGTTTGCAAACTTTTGTATAAACCTGGACAATATGAAAACTATAATTCAATTTCATTGATAATGTACGCTCTCATATGATCATTCGAACCTTTAGCGTATATGTAGACATGAGTAATATGAATTCAATCAAAGTATAACAGATCGCCGATAGACTCCATCCAAATGTAACTAAGCAGAACTAACACAACCTTTTAGAACAAATAACCCTATTCAGGTGCTAACAATGCACAGACAAACAGCCAAACATACACACATATATATCATATTTGGTATATCTAATGTATATTCCCGTTCGCACCCGTTGGATACTTCCGCATACTTGGTCGTAACTTCGGTAGTTGAAACGTCCACTTTGATTTCGAGTGTGTTGCACTTTGATTTGTGTACGCTTCGCAAGTAAACAGAAAATACACAATTATATACCATATAAATACGTATACCATGCATTCATTTATAATTGTGTATTTGTTTATATTTGCATAATTGTGACGTCAAGTGTAATCGGCATTTTGTGATATTAAAAATGTGACACAAAAACAAGCCGAACATGGAAATCAAAACGAGTTGACTAAACAAAGACGAGCCCTAATACAACGGGGTCTGCCACTGCTCACCGCTCAAGACTGGTGGTGGGAGGCGACGGGGTAGTAATTAGCAGGTGTACGGTTTACAGTCAGTGCCAGAATGACACATACCCACGACGCGCTGCTAAATGCCACGAATGGCAATCAGAAACCAGTTCAACCAAAATTTGTAGACAAATCCATGTGGACTTCGATCACCGCAGCGGCTGTTGCACGCATCCCGAATGTGGCACAGCTCGGTGAGGCATGACGCCCGTTGCAGCAGCATTGCCACGCAATCGATCAAGCGCTCAATCAACATTACATCAGGGCTGGATAATTCGAATTTCGAAATACGAATTCGAAAACTGCGACTATTTTAATGGCTGCGATGATCAATTTAGATACGAGTAGAATATAGTTAAAAGATGTTGTTTGTATTAATAAGAATGCTGATAGACTAACAGACACCGCTTATTGTAAAACAAATTGTGACTTGGCTTAGATTCAAAGTATTTAGATAGCTGTTATGATTATGTGATATTCAATAAATAAATATATCAATTCATTGGAGGATTATGTTGTTACTGAACCGATTTGATTATAATATAAAATATATACTATATGCTATTCCCTTCTCGTGCTTTCAGCTGATCGACCACAATGTTATCAGCGCGGGAGCAGTTCTTCAACAGCGATGTCGGCACTGCCGGCATCGGACTTGGCATCGAGATCGGTGAGGTCAGCACCTCGCAGTCGGGACGCGGTGTTTACAATGCCACCACGGTGGCCGTGACAAAGGGACAGACGAACAGTGCAGCTGCCACGCCCAGTGTTACAGCGACGCCGTTGGCCCCATTGGAACCTGTCGCCGAGGCGGGCGAGGGCGAAGGCGAGGAGGAGCTGCACTTCGATACGGTTGCGCTATCAAATCTTCCATCCCGCCAACCGGTGGACATTGAGTTCAAGGAGCTGTCGCTCACGGTCAAATTGGGCTTCAATCGTGGTGAGTATAGGGGCGTGTGTGCGCGTGTGTGTAGTATTTACGATCAGCTTCAGTTGCCACGATATGGACGGGAGTAATATAAGTCGAAACATGCCACGATAAGATTGCCAAAAAAACAAAGAACTCAGTTCAACTTTATGGCCAAAAAGCAGCGGCAATTTTAAAACGCTCGTTCGGTCGATCGGTAGTAGTAGTTGTAATATATATATAATTTTATACACACATGTATCGTACTAGTGTATCCTAGATAATGTCCATTCACATGTGTCTTGCGAGGTCTTATATCGTGTGCTTTGATAACCCCGAACATTTCTTAATGTCATCGACTACTTTCTGGCTTTGTTTCTTCTTTGTTTCCCCCTTTGATTAGATAAAGTTGGCATTGCCCTTGTCGACTCTCTGCCCCCTTCCTGCCACCCCTTTCCGGGTCTATCAATTAGTCATTCGCATGGAAAAGCATAAAGCTTGGCGAAAAGCTCAAAGATCATCATTACGTGTTTAATAGTTGTAATAAAAGCGATAATAAAACACGCTTTTATAACGAAAATTATACAAAATTATTTTATTGATTTAGACGAGAAATTGTTATAGAAAATACGAGTAGAGTAGAGAAACCGGTTCTTAACCTAAGTAAAATATAGAATACCATAGAGCACTTTCATTAAGATATTTCTTTATTGTATAATTTCTATCTACACAGAACTAATCGGTGTAGTTTGTTTCTACAGGGTACTTAACTTTTTGTCGACTTCTAATATCAAAGTTCAAGATAATAAATATTTATCATAAACTTTGATATCGTCGGTCAGTTTTGTGCTTGGTAACTTTATTAAAACGCGATTACGATGCGTTGTTGCCCACACACCTCGTGGCTTTAATTGGGTTCGTTTTTGTATGCTTTTTTCGGCATTGAGAATCTTCTTCTTTATGTCGAAAGCTAATGTCGAGGCATGCTGCATTTATTCGAGATATAATCCCATTAACTTTAAGTTTAGGTTAAGCTGTTAAGTTGATGTTAGGAGCAATAATAATTTAGCTGAAGCTATGCAAGCAAAGGTTAACAAATTTCTATATTATACTAAGAATATTTTAGTCAGAATATTAAAATTCGCTAGAAAAGATATAATTTGAAAAAAATATAAGATCACTTTAACAAATAAGAGTTGAAACAACACTATATTTTATATAACATTACCAGTGTTAATTGATCAAAGATTAAGGTGTCATTATTATCGTTCAAAACCTATTAAGAGTCATTAATAAATCAGAATGAAGCTGCCAATAAATAGCTCCATCTCTCAGATAGACAAGTCTACTTTAGCATTAAATTAGTTGTGTAATGATTAGTTGGTATATGACTCTACGATACACGCTTTCAAGACCTATCGAACGTCGTGTTTGCATTAGAAAAGTTGCTCCAATTGATTCTAATTAATTTGTTATTCTTACTATCTTGTTATGGGTTAACAGGTGAAAAGGAGATCTTACATAATGTCTGCGGAAAGTTTCCGGGAAGTCAATTGATTGCCATAATGGGTCCATCTGGAGCTGGCAAATCTACCTTATTGGATGCGCTTTCTGGCTATAAGACAACTGGAGTCGATGGTTCCATACTGACTAATGGACGACGACGAGATTTGCGTAAGTTAGGGAGTGGAATATATTTAAAAGAGACTCGAATTAAAGAATTGATCTTCATACCCCCTGTACAGCCTCGTTCCGTCGTATGTCCTGCTACATTACACAGGACGATCGTCTGCAGCCTTTGCTCACTGTCAGTGAAAATATGCAAATCGCAGCCGATCTGAAACTGGGCGAGAATGTCAGCTATGAGGAGAAGGAAAGCAGGGTAAGTTAGAGTATACAATCTGAACTTCTTCAAAGCGCAATTGTAACACTCTAAAGAATTATATTATTAGAAAAAATTAAGTATTTTAACTGAGCTTTAATGTTTCAAATTTCTGTTTCCAGATAGAGGACATTCTATTGCTGTTGGGTCTTTACGATCACGACCAGACACTGACTATGCGTTTGTCCGGTGGTCAAAAGAAGAGGCTATCCATTGCCATGGAGTTGATTAATAATCCCACTGTGATGTTTCTGGACGAGCCAACAACGTAAGTGCACATAAGTCTATTGCTCTTTATCTTTATAAACATTTAAATTGTTTAATTAATTTTTATTCAACAGGGGCTTGGACAGCAGTTCCTGCACCAAAGTTCTGGAGTTGCTCAAGCGACTTACGACTCAGGGTCGCACTATAATTTGTACCATACATCAGCCCACTGCCAAATTGTTCCAGATTTTCGATCAGGTTTATGTTTTATCAGCCGGAAATTGCGTCTACCAAGGAGGTACCCAAAAGCTGGTACCCTTCCTGCAATCGGTGGACCTACCCTGTCCCATGTACCACAATCCAGCGGATTACAGTGAGTTTCAGAGAAAGTGAAGCGAGGGAGAGAGATATTAAAGATTTAACGTTTACAGTTATCGAGCTGGCATGCGGGGAATACGGTTATGATAAGATCGACACGTTAAAGAGCGCCACGGAGAACGGCAGCTGCGTGACGTGGTTTAATAATCCCGCCGCGGTACTGCGTGCCGAGGCCCTAATGCGCAAACATCCCATACCGAAACGCACCAAAAACGTGTCCCTGGAGAATACGAGTTTTTCGAATCAGTGCTCTGTCCTGCTGCGACGGGGCTACATCAAGGCACGACGCGATACAACCATGACGCATCTTCGTATTTTTGTCAACATTGCCTTGGCGATAGTCTACGGTGCCATGTACGATCATTCCGGTACAGAGGGCTCGCGAGTTCTCGACAATTACAATTTGCTCTTTGCCATATTGATGCATCACTCCATGACGACCATGATGTTAACAGTCCTCACATGTGAGTTAAAACCCAGATGTATATATAGTTTTTTAATAGGTGGGCCGTTTTTATTGGCCTGTTTTTTATAACCCTGTTCAGCTTCAGGTTTTCTACATTTAATTTTGCTATATGTATTTTGGCTTAAACAACTCGACTTTAGCAAGAGTCTTCTTCTTCTTTGAGTGATGTTTATTTTATAAAAAATATATTTGTTTAATTTCAGTCCCCATTGAGATGACGATATTGATAAAGGAACACTTCAATCGCTGGTACTCCCTGAAAGCCTACTACTTTGCCTTGACGCTGGTTGACTTGCCTATAACGGTAAGCGTTATATAGATGAGTTCTAGTTCGAATCTCTCTACTCTCTCTTCTATTCCTATTCAATAACCCTCAACTAATGCCATCTACTTCTTCTCACACACACAGATCATCAGTACGACCCTATTTACGATCATTATATATCTTTGGAGTTATCAGCCTATGGAATGGGTGCGCTTCTGGATGTTCCTTGCTATCAGTTTACTTGTGGTGTTTGTCGGCCAGAGTTTTGGTCTCATTATCGGCGCCTGGTTCGACGTAGTCAACGGTACCTTCCTTGCACCTGTTCTGACTATTCCAATGATGATGTTCGCCGGCTTTGGTGTCACGCTGCGCGATTTGCCCAGTTATCTCAAATGGGGTAGTCATATATCGCACTTACGCTACGGTCTGGAGGGCTTTATAGCCGCAATTTATGGACTCGATCGTGGCGTTTTGGCTTGCGACGAGGCTCCCTACTGCCACTACAGGTAAAGTGAACACTTCAAAATAAAATGTATTTTGAGAATTAACGAAATTCCCTTCTTGCTGTAGATATCCAAAGAAGTTTCTGGAGGAGATCACCATGAGGGGTGATCAGTTCTGGAAAGATATTATTGCATTGGTTTCCATAATGGTCATCTTGCGAGCGGGCGCCTTCATTGTGCTCAAGGCCAAGATGAAGTCGGTCAGATAAGCATCGACTATACAACTTGCCAGTACCCCCTCCCCCCTTGTGTATTATGTGTAAATTGTTGAACTTTATGCTTAGTGTTATTTTTTTAAATTCATTAAATTAATTATTTTAATAAAAACTTGTTAATTAAAGATATGGGAAGTTCAAGGCTTTTCTTTTTGAACAACAATTGTAGATATATTTTTCTGTTGGTATGACAATTTAAACTAAAGTTTCTATTGGTGTGACTCAAGGAAGATTTAAGATTCATTTTTGTATATTCACTATCATTTAAAAGGTTTTATTAAATTATTATGTTGGTTTTGCACTTCATATAATTATTATTATACTTCTTTTGACACGATTAAAGCTATGGTAGGTAGTCTCTATATCACATCTTTTAGTTCCTTAGGGCTTGCCTCAGGCTGAGCGTCTGTTGTCTGCTCGAATAGCTGTCGCAGCGCTTGCGCATTGGACGCCATCTCGCTTGAGTTTAGCTGAAGTGAAAATAAAATGATATATTAGATAATTATTTCAGTTTATATTTAGCTTAACCAACCAGCACAACGCGGTGTCCCAGCGCCTCGAGCAAACGTCGCTTGAGACGCAACAGAGAAGTGGCTGCTCCGCTGAATTTCAGTGACTGCTGCGGCGTCAGTAACTCCACAAAGTAAACGGAAGGCTTCTGCCCCTGCGTCTGGACCCGCAGACTGGGTAAATTAATGCCAGCCAAGGGACAGACCAGATCTACACCCTCTACTTCAGAATCGGCAGAGAGTTGATTAGCATAGGCTGTCAAATCCGCACGCTGCTTCAGCAGGTAGCCCGGGGCACGTGCCAGTTCCTTGAAGACTTGTTCTGTTTGAATGTCCGTCCAGCTGGGCTGCTCAATGGCTACAGCAGTGCGTAGAGTGGTCAGACGACTGTCTACTTTGGGCTGTGTACGCTGACGTTGCCGCTGCTGTTGAGCTGCCTTCAGTTCCTCCGCCGCATTGTAAAGCTGCTTGGAATGATGACCTAGAATGCAAAGAGAGAGACATGCGTCCACCAACTGATCGGCAAAACGCTCGTATTCGCCATTGTCCAATTTACGGAAAGCAATGAGCTCTAGTTGCTTAAGCTGGTTGGGATTGAGAGAGCAGTTCAGCTGGGCACAGCACCAGAGGAATGTGGAAAGATCCTTGGCTCGCAATTCGCTGGGTTTGAACTTCATTAGGCGGTCCACCAGTGCCTGTAGGCAATCTGGCTGATCCCATTGCATCTCAGCAAAATAGGCGAACAGATGAGCTAAGCCACGAGGTTGCAGTAGTTCCAGTTGTGATGGTTCCAAGCAAATCTTTCCCAGGTACTGACAAATGCGTTCATCGCGAACGCGTTGTAGGCGCAGCGCTTTCACATAGCAAACGAACAAGGCGTCCGCGGAGTTGTGAGCATCCAATTTTAGATTTAATACCCCATCCACAAGCGCTGTTTCATAAGCCTCTCGCACAGCTCCAGTCACCAGTGTAGATGTTTTGTAGGCAGCATTACTTATCAATGCCAGTTCCAAGGGACTCAGATTAGGCAGATGTTCGGCCAACCGTGTGTTCAACAACGTCTCCAAATCGTTCTGTTGGTATTGCTTATGTAAGCCCAGATAGAAACAGATCTGTAGAAACCGTTCCTTGCTCCAATCGGACTCTTCCTGCTCCGTCAATCGTCGCATTGCTGCCGAATAGAAATCGGTGCGCCTTAGCCAATTGGGTATCAGAAACAAAAATGCATAGAGTGTCTCCAGCACTATGGTTGTGTCCATTTTCTGCAATTGTGCCAATGCATGTGCATCGAGGGCGTTCAACGCCATGGCATACATGGGAGGTGCTGCATTTGACCGATAACTGGAGGCGTGTATTATCAGAGCTGGCAACTGCTCCGCGTCTGTCTTATGTAGGGAGCGGCGAAAATATCCCTCATCCGTTATTGGAAAATAGTCAGAATAGCGAACTTTTGTCGGCGGCAACACGTGATCCTCACACTTGTAGCGCTCCACGGCAATGTGCTTGGCGAATCGACTGAGCAGTGTGCCGGTCTCATCCGATGTCTCGTGCAGCACATCTCTTACAGTGAAGGAAGCATAGCATCTCAAATGGCCAGGGCTGTTGTTGGTGATGGAGGCGCTCGCAAAGCGGCGAAGAAGAGCGTACATTTCTGTTAGGACTTTTAATGTTTTTATATAATGGATTTCCACAACGTGCACCGCGCAAGTAACGTAAATAAATACTCTAGTGTTGTTAAACGTACAACCACAGCGTAATACGTGTTACTCTTCGGAAAAAGTGAATATCGTGAATAACGTGAACTGTATACTTTATCGTTACTTGGTAATATCTATGCAACCATAAAATAATATATTATTCAATAATATTTCTTTATATTTATAATATTGTAATATGATTTAAGACTTAATTAACTCATTTCGAATTTAATATCGGCTTACTTTCAGTTAAAAATGAAATGCGTTAAATCACATTTTTGTTATCAGACATCACAGCTGATTTCAACGTATTTTGCAGCACTGACACTAATTAGATTGTTTACAAAAATTATGGCGAAGCGGGCTGCAGGATTTGTGCTTTTTCGCCGCCTATGCGGGCAAATAGAATATTTGCTATTGAAAGCCTCTTATGGAGACTTTCATTGGAGTTCACCCAAAGGTCATGTGGATCCCGGAGAAGACGACTTTACTACAGCCTTACGTGAAACCAGAGAAGAAGCCGGGTAAGTGTATAGAATTTCAATATGAATTATATCTGTTAATTTTGAGATCTTTTGCAGCTATGATGAGAAGGACCTGATCATTTATCGTGATAACCCATTGACTTTGAACTATCAGGTCAAAGGTAAACCTAAGGTTGTTATCTATTGGCTAGCAGAGATACGAAATCCCAACCAAGAGCCTATTCTTTCGGAAGAGCATACAGATCTAAAGTGGCTTGCCAAAGATGCAGCAAAGGAATGCGTTGGCTTTAAAGATAATCAGGATATGATTGACCGATTCCATGAAATTATTTTAAATATGGATAAGAGTAAATGCAATTGTTAATTAAAAAATACCAAAAATGTAGTGCTGCTTGGCGTTTTAATAAAATACTGAATTTTAACGCTATGCAACACTGTTTTTAAGGCATCTGTAGATTGATTTTGTTGTGAAAACTGAGCAAAGCATTTAGCAAACTGTGAAAATATAATATAAATTTATATAAACTCCGAAATAGAAATACACAATGGGTTCACGATCACGTAGTCCATCGGCGAAGCGTCGTCACCACAAAAGCAAGCATAAAAAACGCAGCAAGAGTAAGTCACACAATCGCGACAGGGAGCGGGAGAGGGAGCGAGACAGAGACCACGAGCACGGGCGCAGCAGTTGTACACGAAGTAGCCGCACGGATAGAGGAAAATCATCAGAGATTAGAGATCAGCATGGTCGGCGAGAGCGGGAAAGGCATCGCAGCGACAGACACACGCATACGCACATGCACTCACACACAGAGCGCGACTATCATTCGCGGCACTCGCACTCAAAGTCACGGAAGCGCTCCAGCTCGTCGAGCAGTGATAGCCAACAGTACTCGGACCACGAGACGCAGCGCAGCCGACAAAAGCGCGCGCGCTTCAAGAAACTCGATGAGGTGAGTGCCCAATCCAGGCCAGCTACTGTATTGTTACAGTGCTTACTAATTCCCTCTCTGGTTATTGCAGCAAAATCTACTGCAGGTGGAAAGGTTGGCCGAAATGGAGAGGCAACGTCGCCAGAAAGAAGCGGAGCAGAAAACAATCGAGGAGCAAGCTGCGAAACGCATTGAAATGCTTGTCAAGAAACGTGTCGAAGAAGAGCTCGAGAAGCGACGTGACGAGATCGAAAAGGAGGTGAATCGCCGTGTCGATACTGCCAAAGCGGAAATGGAACGCGAAATGATGCTGGAGCTGGAGAAGCGGCGCGAACAGATACGCGAAGACGAACGCCGTCGCGAGGTAGGTGCTCGTATTCAGATTTCGCTGGACGACTGCTGCTACCACAATACAAAAAAACAAAGAATATATCACACGCACAGAATACAACAACTGCCTTCGATTTCTAACAATAACGAATCCGAATCCGTATCCGATACCTACCGAAACACACACACGTACTACTACTACAAACCAACAGCAGTTGCAAACAGTCGTCTTGATCAAATTTTGTATACGAAATTGTGCAGCGACGTTTCAAATATTTTTTTCAAACTCTTCATTATGCCTATGTGTCTGTGTATGTGTGTAGGTATGTGTGTGTTTGAATGAGTGTGTGCCAAGGCATTATTAATCTATCATTCAAATGGAAAGCTGGTGAAGCCTTGTTCTTGCTGATAAAACCTTTACAGAAATATTTCCATATTGAAGAAACCGCATGCCTTATGCCCGGAACTGACGTTGAGTAGAGAACAAGGCTGACGTCAACCTCTACATATCATAATATTTTATCACTTTGTTTGGCAATTGCAACACACCCACATACACACACATACCAGGAATACACAAGCAGAGACACGTCGCTGCACGTTTCGCTTCTTCTTCTATCTGTCCAAATAATTTTGTAATTATTATTATTTATTTTTTTCTACCAACCAAACAAATCTTAAAAAACCAAAAAAAAAAAACTAAAGCCAAAAATGTGCCTTGCAATTTTGACGTCATTAATTTTAGCTTCATCTATTATTTTTATTTTGATTTTTAATCTTAATTTTCAACTTTTAATTTGTTGCTGTAACTCTCTCGTTGTTGTTGTTGTAACATAAATAATTCGCGCATAATGCTTCAATCGAATACCCTGTGAGTGGTGGGTGTATGTCTGTGGAGTTGTGTGTATGTGTGTGTGTGTCAGAATGAGAGTCACGAACAACATTTTATACACACACACTGCGTGCATTACTGATGTGCCCGCGTACCACATACAACGTACCACATTATGTATGTATGTATATGGTGTATGTAGTGCTTCGTCCCGCCTTGCCTTGCCCCGCCCCTCCGCACGAAACCTAAGCCGGACACATTGGGCGAGCCCCTCCAGCTCTGAAGACAAGGATGAGCAACACAGCTTCCTCCTAGGAGAACGTACAACACACGTAAAACACACACTCAAAACTCAAAACTGAACGATACAGATCGATTTCGAATCGCGCAGTTCGAGTCATCCTAGGCTTAATATGTTAGTAATTTAGTTAGTACAGTTGGTCTAGATTCTGTTTTTGGGGACGGGCCTAGCTTAGCTTAGTTCCAACTGTACGAAGCATGCCTCAGAAAGTGTTGTCCCTTAAAAGCGGCCTAACGATTCACGAAACGATCCAAACGGGTGAGTGAGTTCCTCTAAACAACGAACGACAATGGATATAAAACCGAAAGGAAAGTGTGTAAAGTGTAATCAAAATAACAAAAGTAAAAAAACAACAACACGTAAATGCAGAACAGACTCAAGGAAACGCTCTCTCTATCTCTATATAGAAATTCTTCAATAGGAATACGACATGAGAAAAGCTGAATCAGATCTTAAGATTGTTAACTCTCGTAACTCATAAGCCGGATTTACCATTTTCCAAATGGGTATGACTGTACTTGTTGTTGTTGTCGTGCCAACTTTAATTTATGTATATCACGTTGTTTTCGAAACTTTCGAATTTTATGTTCAACTTATTCGAAAATCATATTTTCATTTGATTTCGTAACATGATAACATGATGTAAACATTTCGATTACAATCAACTATATGTAGCTGAGATACCGTAAATCAAAATGCAAATTCGCAGCAAAGCCAAAAATTAACAAAATGTTTTAGCCATTAAACTGGAAAAATGATATATTTCAATAGTAAGTAGCAAAAAAAAAAAAAAAAAAAAAAAACAAAAAAAGGAAACCAAATGAAAAAACAAAACAAACAAAAATAAACAAGAATCAAGAAAAAAAGATCATATTAAATTAATCAATCTAAATTAAAGTACATTTGTTAATGTTGTGTGCTCTTATTGTTACAAACAAAAAAAAAAATTTTATTCAAAAACAAAATATCATTTAAACATTTTTATTAGATACTACTAAATGTTTTTTACTTTACTTTCTACCAAAATCTTCTATGTAACATAATGTAAAACATTAAATTAAATTTTACCTACCAGCAAAAAAACAGAGAAAGCAAATCAAGAACTATTTGCTGCATCGCCGATGTTAAAGAAACCGTTTCTATATAATAATTCTGATTAGACATTAAGCAAGCTCTGAAGTCTTTAACACGATTTATTAATACCCCATTTTATTTGGGTTTTATAGGAGGAAGAAAAGCAAAAACGCGAAGAGCTCGAAGAAATTTTGGCCGAAAATAATCGCAAAATCGAAGAGGCGCAAAGAAAATTGGTAAGACATTGGCGAGAGAAATATCTAAATATGATTGGAGCTAACATATATATTTCTATATTTCAACAGGCCGAAGAGCGCTTGGCCATCATTGAGGAGCAACGGCTGATGGACGAGGAGCGTCAGCGTATGCGCAAAGAGCAGGAGAAGAGGGTCAAGGAGGAGCAAAAGGTCATATTAGGCAAAAATAATTCAAGACCAAAGTTATCGTTTTCCTTGAAGCCAGGCGCATTATGAGCCGTCGCATCACATGGCGTTCACATTGTGGGCGTGGCCCCTTTATGTCCCTCTTTTTGTTAACAGCTTTTGCGACATTGTTTCATCTTTTTTTACCTCAATTGTGCGCTTTGCTTGCGCTTAAAACCATTAAAACCATTTCCTTAGTCATTTGTTGTATTAATTTTAATTTTTAATCTTTCACATTGTTTATTTTTCTTTTTTTCAAACGTTTTTATAGTTTTGACTGCAAGCAAGGCGCAATTAGGTTGACATTTGTTCTACAAAATATGTAGCTACACATACACATGCATACGCATATAAATTTACATATTATACATACATATGCATATGTATGTATGTATATGTTTATACCAGGTAGTTTCTTTTGCCATCTCCTTGAACCATACTTACAATTATATACAGCCCTTTTATATAGTACAATATGCTAGCAATTTACTTACATTTTTTATACACACTCAATCATTGAGAGCATACATACTTGTATGTGTATATGTATGTGCGACAGCCAGATGATAATTGTGTAGTGCATCGTATTGTTGCAAAATGCTGATCCGACTATACGTAAATATATATCTGCAAAGCATCAGCAAGAAATTCAGCGAATTATGTACACCCAAAAATTTTTGATAATGCCTAGAAAAAACTTTAAGCAAATGAAAAAGATAATAAAGCGTTTCGAATACATAAAAAAAAGTGGTTTTAATTTGAGTGTTTTGGGGGAGTTGAGCGGAAGATTAATTTAAATATGTGTGGAGTAGAGAAGAACTCAAAGTTCTTGATATTAAGATAAATAATTGAAAAATAATTTGAAATATATTCTTACTTCTATAAGTTGAAAATAAATATATAGCCTAAAAGAATTCAATTGCAAATTCCCAAAAATGTAGAATTCAACAAATAAAATTGGTTTTTTTTCTCGTTTTACGTATAATTTTTAAGTTTTTTTTTCTTTTATTATAGCCTTGAAAAAGTTCATTTCATTATGCGTTCTTTTGATATACTTTTGTTGTTGATAACATTTAATAAGATTTGATCGTTTGTTTTTATCGCATGTTAATTTGCCAGCTTGATTTTTGTTGGATACGCTAGCACATCTGATATCTGATATAGTATATATAGGCATATATTTTATGTATGTACACACATAAATTACTTGATTTGTGTATGCTGATTTTCGTAAACTCCTATATATGTATATTGTAATTTTCTTAATTTTTTTTTTTTTGTTTACCAATTTTCCGCGACAAACTTAATTTCCATCATCAAACATCAGCCAACAATTTTCAGTTTCAAGTCTTTCGATTTGTAAGGTTATCTGCCAATCTTGAACGTTTCTTTAGCAGCTGAAGAAAGCAGAAGGTTTTACAGCTTATATAATTGCACTTGAGAGTTTTTCCATTAATATAATTTTCTAAATATAAGATAAAGATAAAAGAAGTATAGAGAAAAATAAAGAACGCAATAGATTTCATGTGTTTTTGTTGTTGTTTATTTTTAAAATAATATCTGCATAAAAAAGAACAAATGAAAAGAATTAAAATCAAAATAATTATAATTATAATATATCTGAACTGATTTTTCGAACGGAAAAACTATAAATTGCAAACATTTCGAAAATGACAAAATTTCAGCTATGAAATTAAATAATTATATAATCGTATGGAGAAAGATAATTAAATGTTATACTTGTAGAGTTATATGTACGTGTATATGATAAATTTAAAAGTTATATATACAGCTTCATTCGTCAACAATCTCGATCTCAATTCATCGTAGTTCATGTTGAATATCCAAAACTTTTCCTATTTTCATATGCCCAAAACGTGTTTTTCATTCTATATTATTTTTTTTCATTTTTTTGTTTTTGCATTGTTTAAACATTTTTACCTTTGCTGTTATCGTTTTTGGGTCCCACACAATTTCGCTAATTATTATTACAAATTGTTTTTTGTTTATAAATATTATTTAGTTGCCTTTTTGATTAGCTTGCTGACTAAATTTAAATTCAATTGCGAATAGGTAATAGTTTTTGTCCGTTTATCTTTGTGTAAAATTTGCTTTTCTCTGGTATTATAGCCATGGTTTAAATATATTTATATATAGATATATGCATGTGCGTGTGCGTATGTGTGTTCTGTGTGTGTGTGTGTATGGTTGAAACATTGATAATGTTAGGGTGTACTTTAAATGGTTTCTCTATATGTATTATGTATGCGTGTCTGTATGTATGTATATATATAGTACTTTTACATTAAATGTGTAGAAAAATTCGTTAAATTGATTTGCATATAGTTTTTGGTTTTCGCTTTTAGTTTTCTATTCGGTTTCATATTCTGTTTCTGTTTCCGTTTCTTAGCCACAAATACAAAATTGTTTGCCTGGCCTGTCAAATTTGGTTTATGCACCACCAAAATATTATTATTTAAATATTTAATTTACTACGATTTGTGCATTGCAGTTCTGCGTTTTGTATTTTACTTTTCATTATAAATTTTTTTGCTTCTTTTCTCTTTCTTTTTTAACTTTGGCTGCAGTCTAGTGTTTAATTCGATAATATACATACAGTATTTTAGATATATATAAGTAATATATATATTTTTATATATATATTTGTTTTCTTTTAATCTGCTTTTACTGCAAATGCTAAAAAATTGTTAGCTTTAGCCCCAACACACAAAATAGTTGTGGACCACACGAAACGAAACGGGCGCGCGCCTCTCAAACTGTAGCACAAAACACACCGCAATGGCTTGCAAACTGCACTGGGCTAAGCCGAGTGACTCTAAAACTTTTGCTGCCGTTGCCTCTGCTGCTGTCGTCGTTGTTGTTTTTGTTGTTGTTGTTGGTCGGCGGCATCCGTTTCCGTGTGGTCTGGCGCATCCGGCGCTAGGTAAGCATCTTGACAAACAAAAGCGCCAACAGCACATTGATGAACAGTACCAGCAGCATCAGCTGTTGACGTACAAACCAATCCTGCAGAAAAATCAGAGAGGGGAGTATTAGTTATTATTATTATTTGATAACGGGATCTGCGACTTATAAGATCTATTGTACCCTCTGCTGAGCTTAGAGCTCCGTTATCAATCCAGTTTTTCTTATAAATTCTAAGAAATTTCCAAAAGTGATTCTCCTTATCTCTACAATTTCAAGAATATGCCTATCAATAAATAATTTATCAAAATGAATTCAAGGTGAGTTTTAAACCAAGTGGAAAACTGTTGTGCTAACTGGAATTTTGAATTTCTATCAATTATTTCTATTAAACACATGATTTTGTGTTCCTATTTTACTTAAATCTGTTTTGAATATTCACAAGCAATTATTAGCTTGTTGGGATAACATAAATCGCAAAATATTAATTTCAAAGTTTATAAATAATAAAATCATAAAAAAATATTTATAAAATCTCAATTTGCAACCCTTTCTTCTTACTTTATACTATACAGATGATATAGCGTGTTTCATAGAGAGAGAGTCTTATGTAACTACTAACTTACTATGTCTGCATCATAATTATTGTTCACTCACCTTAACTTGCGGACTAACCAAATACAGCAAGGGATTCGCCTTGAGGCGCTCGTTGACTTCAATCTGTCGCCGCACTGCCTCGCGACGTGCTGAACCCAGGGCGGAGACTTCTTCTCGACTCATTGCCTCCGTGGCACGCGGCAGCTCTTGAAAGTCTGGCATGGACTTCTTGCGCTGCAGCGTCACATTGATGGGCACCGTCTACAAAAAGAGTGAAAAAAGAAAGACAGAGAGGCAAAATTAGTAAGGCAATGGCTTGCCCCACCCCTTTTTCATGCCCCATGCAACAAGCACCTCCACCGGCGGCTCAACTATCCAACTCTCGCTGGCGCGTCTCGCTAACAGGGCCGGCGAGAACATCAGCTCCTCCTCATCCTCTTCGGGATACCAATCCATGATGCCTTTTGATATTAAGCACACAGTTCGACAGCCACTGGCTGCAGCTTACAACAGTTTGGCAGCCACTGGCCGCAGCTTGCATAAGTCTCTCAAAATTCGTTGTTTCGAACTTGTTAACGCGGTTTTACATGACGCTTCGATTTGTATTTTGACGAAAATTCTTAAGTGAGTCGAGTGAGTCGCCAAATGGCCAAAAATAGTCCAATGGCCAACGGCAATGAGCCAAAAAGACAAAATAAAATAACAACAAAAAAACCGAAAACGAAAACAAACCGAACGAAAGGCAACAACAACAATAACAACGGATTCCGCTCGACAAATCTTATATATAATGAAGATTTCTTATAATATTTTAAAGTATATATTTTTATATCGATACAATCGGCGGTCTGGCGAGATCAACGCATCTTTCGGTACTACCAAAGTTGCTTGCAGCAAACTCGGAAAACTCGGAAAAGTGTCGCCAGGCAGCGCGACAATTGAGCGCGGCGACACTTTCAACGTTTTCCAATGCCACTTGTGAATGGATTCATCGCATTCAGCAGAGAGCGAGAGAGAGGATGATCCATTCCACTGTGGCCAGGCCTATAAATAGCCGGAGAATGGGCACATGTTCGTCGAGAGAGCTTGGGAAATAGAGAGAGATTTCGAACAAGAAATGGAACGCGGCTCTCCCCCGATGTGTGGCAGAGATATATATGCCACGATTTAAGTTAATTGCTGCGGATTAACTGTGTGTGTTATGAAATATTTGGGAAACGGAGCGAGTCCCCGGGAATTCGAATAGACACAGACGTGAGACGCGTGCAGTTTTATGGCCCGCACCGAAGTGCAGCAATAAAAAATCTAATTGCAAATTATTTTCAAATGTTTCCCGATTTGGGAAAGCTGCTGGAATTAAATTGGCATTCGCACAGTAAGAGTTGATTTATTTTCGGCTGCTTTTGGCTGGATTAATGGCCAGACATCAAGTTAAGTACTTCAAATTTAAAGATCTATTCAAATTTTGTTTTTGTGTTTCAACATAAAATGGAAATCAAAATTCCTTCAACATTTTTTTTTTTTTTTGCGAAAACAAACAGCGACGGGAACTTTAAAGATTCAATTATTTTGATAATACTCGGAAGATCTTTTCATTTCGAATAGTTTGTAAATATTTTTATAATAATCAGAAAAGGTTAAGCACAATTTTTGTATAATGATGAATGTTTCTCTTTCCTTTATGTATATTCATTTTCTTTCATATTAAAATATTATTTACCCAAATCTTTTCTAAATAAACTTTTGCGAATAAGATAAATCCTTTATAGAACTTAAGTTCTGTACAGAATTAACTTTGTAATTTGTATATCTTACTGTCTACCTATTGAATTCATTTAAGAAACTTTTGAGAAACCATATACTGGTGCTTGTTTTATAAAAAATATATCTAATAAGGTCCCCACTTATTTTCCTTTCCAAATGGGGTGGAAATTAAGAAACGGTTCAGTATTGGGACTAAGAATTCTAAAGATTTTTTTCTTGTAATATGTAATATGAAAAATAGATCAAAGAATATTGGTTAAACTGTTTCATGTTTCTTAATACTACTTCCCTATATTTTCAGAGTTATCAAATATGTCTAAATAGTAAACAGATCGAGTTTAGTATTATGTATTTTTTAGTATTTCCTCCATTTTTTGAACTATTCCAAATCTTTTTTATATCCATCTATTGTAACGCTGAATTCCCCCATTCTTCGACTCACCTTCATTTTCTTGCCGCCTCCACCGCCGCCACCTCCACCTCCTCCACCTTTGCCGCCCATGGCCATGCCCACCGGAGTCGCAGGCTTGGCCGGCAGATACAGGCTCTCGGTGCGTTTGGGTTGCAAGGGCGAGGGAATGATATCCTGACCGAGCGTACGCTGGCGCAGCAGCACATCCTCGAAGGGCTGGTTGGGCGAGGAGAACATTGGTTCCGTGCTGGGTGCACGTCCACCAGCGCCCAGACTGGGCGTGTCTGCGCGCGACAGCCGCCCACCGCCAACACCAGTACCCGAGGGCAGCGAACCGTTGCCCGTCAGTGGCGAATTGGCAGTTGTTGTTGTTGCTGTTGCTGTGGTCGGCACCGGCGTAGTGCCTCGAAATACTGAGCCGGCACGCGGACGTCCATCGGGAGTGCTGGCACCAGCACCACCATTGGGCAGCGTCTCAGCCAGCCCCGAGCGATCCAGCGAAGCCTGACGCGAACCGGCAAAGGCGCCGCTCATGCGGCTGGCAGCGCGTGCATAGCGATCGATGGAGGAATCTCGGCTGGGCGGACGCTTGTAGTGATCGAAGTGGTCGATGGACGACTGCTGACCCATCTGGCCCAGCATGGGTGGGCGCTGGCCGCGCTGCTGTTGCTGCTGCTGCTGTAGTTGTTGCTGCTGTTGGGCAGCAGCCATGGCGGCCTCGGACAACTGTTGCTGCTGCTGCTGCGAGGCGCGACGCAACAGGCTGGCGGCATTGTGGCTGGGCGAGACATGCAAGGAGGGTTGCTGCTGCAGAGGTTGCTGCTGCAATGGCAACTGTTGCTGCTGCTGCTGCTGTTGTTGTTGCAGTTGCTGTTGTTGCTGCTGCTGGTAGAGTCTTTGTTGCTGCTGCTGCTGCAAGAGCTGCTGCTGCTGTTGCGGCGACATATTGATGTTGCTGCCGGGCGGCTGCTGTTGCTGGAACTGATATGCAGGATTCATTTGTGGATTGTGTTGCTGCTGCAGCTGTTGTTGCTGTTGCAGCTGCTGCTGTTGCTGCTGGTGTTGCAACTGTTGCTGCTGCTGCTGCTGGTGGTGCTGCAACTGATGTTGCTGTTGTTGCTGCTGTTGCTGCTGATGCTGCTGCTGGTGATACATTTGATTGATAGCGCTGACCACTTGCGCATGGCTCGGCTGCCCGTGGCTGACCAGACCCGTGAGATCTGTCTGGGGCGAGACGGGCAACTGTTGCGAGTACATGGACGACGGCACGGGGCACTCGGACTCCTGTTGCTGCTGCGACATGCGACGCTGCTGCTGCTGCATGTTGAGATAGTGCTGCTGCCGCTGCGCCTGCGTGGCATACGCATCTGTGCCTGAGGCGCTGCTCGCCGGCGAGAATTGCTGTTGCTGCTGTTGCGCCGATGTCGTCGTCGTCGCCGTCGTGTTGGCCTTGCCCGACACATTCGCCATGCCCAGACTCAGATCTGGGCCAGCGGTGGCGGTGCCAGTGTTGCCACGAAAACGTTCCCGCTCGCGATAGCGCAACTTCTCGAAACGCTCCAGCACAGATGGCTTGAAATCTGGCGCGAATTCGCGTGCCATGCGCACCGCGTTCTCGCAATCGATGCGCGCCTGCTCGGCAGCAACATCGGCATTCTGGGCCTTTGCCGCCGCGGTGGCCATGCGCGAGATGGCCATGTCGGAGCGCTGCATGGCCATTTTGAGGGCGCGTTGCGCGGCATTTACCGCGGCCGTGATGCGGTCACGGAATTTGCGCGAACGCGCCAGGAACAAATGCTTCTTCTTCTGGCTGGTGATCAATATGTTGTTCTTGTATTTGCCCTCCTCGACGGTGCCGTCCCTGAAGGTGGTTACGCCATAGCCGTGCTTGCGATTGTTATACCACTCTCCCTCGTATCTGCAGAAAGAGAGAGGGATGTTTAGATGACACTCCGGGTTAGAGCAATATTTCCTTGTACTCACTTGAGGCCATCGCTGCGCTCGGCTACGCCGTGACCACAGCGCTTGTCCTTCTTCCACTCGCCCATGTAGGTCTCCACGACCGTCGGATCCAGCTGCTCATCCTCCATGGTGAAGCTGGCATTGGACTCCGTGTGCGCAGATCTGCGAGCAGTGAAGAAAGAGATTAACTTAGATCACATTCCAACCTCATCTTCCCTGCCCCATTACTCACTTTGTTGTCAGGTTGGACTGCTCGGAGCCGGTGCTAATCCAGGATGCCGATGACATGGTAGATCTTATGCTGCCCGAGGCAATGGTGCCGCGTTTCTCCAGGTCGCCAGTGCTGCGTTGCTTGCGCATCTTCAGACCCTGCACACAAGAGAAGATCAGATTTATTTAAGAACAACTCAGAAGACTCTCTTCGGGGGCCCACTTACCATGAGAAATCCCTTCTTTGACTTCTCCGTGAGACTGTTGCGTCGCACTGGCAGCTTGTCCGACTTGGCAGTCAGCACAAAGCCACCACGAACCTCTTCCGTCTTCTCCGCGGCCTTGGCTGCATTTCCATTCTCGGCGCTGCGCAACGAACTCAGCGAGGCGTGCAGATTCTTGCGCCGATGATGCGACGCCAGGCCGAAGGGTGCCGAGGTGCGTATGCCGTATCCATGTCGCTTGCCCTCCTGCCACTGGCCCTGGTACTTGCCTGCAAAGCAGAGGGAGAGAGAGGCAGGGAGTCTGTTCAGCAATCGACGCCATTGAAATGCAAATTACAAATGCAGCCGCAGTGCGACAATCCATTGGAGTGCAACCCCGTCCAACCCCAACTCATTCCTCCCACTATTCAACCTTCCCACGGATTATAGATACCCTACAGGTATTGGTTAGCTTACAGCGAGAGAAAATACCTTTGAAGCACATTTCCCTAATATATTCTTTTACTACTACTACTAAAACTACTATTTCTAGTACTACTTATACTACTTCTACCACTACTACTACAATTACTACTATTAGTACTATTTATACTACTTCTACTACTACTACTACCATTACCACTAATAGTACTACTTATACTATTGTACTTCTACAACTACTACTATTATTACTTTTACTACTACTACTACCACTACTCCTATTAGTACTACTTATACTACTACTACTACTACTACTACTACTACTGCCACAACTACTACTACTACAACTACTACTACTACTACTACTACTACTACTACTACTTCTACTACTTCTACTACTTCTACTACTACTACTACAGATACTAACTACAACTACTACTACTACTGATTCTACCTTTTCTACTACTACCACTGCTTCTACAACTACTTTTACGACTCCTATCACAATTGCTACTACAGTTTCTACTACGACTACTCTTTGTATTTTTAGAACTAATCCTTATTCTGCTTATACTACTACTACTAGTAATAATTTTACTGCTCCTACTATTTGTACTAATTACTACTACTAACTACTACTAAGACAATTAATAGTTAGTCTTTTTCAACTACTATTTCTGCTACTATTATTGTTAATTTTGCTAGTACTTCTTTTTGCTATGTCTAAGTATTTCTACCTTCAGTATTACTTCCGAAACTTGTACTACTTTATCAGTCATATTACTGTTCATTTGCTTCAAATACGACTGCTTCTCTTCTTCTTCTCAAACACCTTGTCTACCCGTGAAAGTAAAAGCAAAAAGCTTACAGGTTGTGGGGAGTGTAAGAGGGTCCTGAAAGTGCCTAAGCCCTAAGCCTATTTATACGCGCATTGTTTGTTATTTGCGCGGAATGTCGTCGCAGGTTGGGTTATTTAATTAGTAAAGAGTATTAAGGGAGGCCTTAGCAAATGACAATTTATAGTCACTTCGAGCGACAGGCTAACATTTGCATAGCTAACTCGTCTGGATTAACGGTAACTGCTGCAGTTATTCGCCAGTTGACCATAACAAGTTCAGAAAAAGGTCGTGGGTAAGGAATTAATCGATATAAGTATATTTCATATCTCTAACCTATTCGAAAACTATTCAAGCGTAACGGGAAAATGACAAGGAAACCTTATAATAATTTAATATATCATTATTATATATTTGAATAGGAAATGGAAAGTAAAGTAAAGTTTCTAACTCTCAGTTCTCTTCTTTTCACGTTATTCACTTGATTATTAATCCCCTCTGCAGAATTCACCACTCTAACATATTACATTATATTATGGCATGAACGCCAATGAGGCATATTTCTGAATAATAACCTCAATACGCGAACAATGAGTACTCGACATTCATTCACAATGACATCTAGCTAGAACAATGTAAACTGCAAAGTATTTATTTTAATATTCGCATACATTATAGGTAGCTGCATCTCGGACGGGACTAACTATACACACACACACACCCATAGACACTATATATATACAGAGCCATATGCTTGATTCGTGCTAACCGAATTTCCCCAGAAAAAAACCCACTCATGTTGCAAAAATGCTTCGGAACGAAAGAAAAACGTGAAAGAACTACGAAAAATATCATTGAACCGCGCGGCGAAATGAAAATATGACGTCAGTTTTTGGTCATACACTGTCCATCTGTGTGTATGTGTTTGTGTGTGTGTATGATTTTACCCTACCGGCAAGGCAAATAAAAGAGAACAGAACAGAAAAAATCCGAACAGAACTGAACTGAAATATTACAGAAACGTCAAAAAGTAAATTAAAATGGAAACTACAAATGGATTTCAACGACCTCCCGTCACGCCCCCTTGAAGCTTCCTCTTCTTCTACTTTGGCTTCAGGCCTGAGGATAGACCCCCAAAATGATCTCATACCCTGTCCAGAACGTTACGTATACGCCCCGTAGACGCTTACCGCCATCCGCATAGGTCTCGCAACCGGAACCATCCTGATAGCCCTCGTTCCAGGTGCCCTCGTACTTGGCCGTAGACACGGTGCTCTCCCTGACTCCGTAACGCCCCTTGTGACCATCCTTGGACCACTCGCCGCGATAAATTTGCCGACCAATTTGTTCCACGCCCAAACCATGTCGACGTCCGTTCTGCCATTGGCCCTCGTAGTGTGATCCGCTGCAATGGAAGAGAGAAGGCACGTTAGTTGGAGGATAAGCTACGATAAACTCTTCGATACAATGCATAATTCAATATATTATTTATTCCTCCCACGCCTATTTTGATCTATTGCGAAAAATCAATCAACAAATCACATGCACCTTTTCTTCTGCGAATCAGCAATTAATCATCTTCGATTTGAATGAAATAAAAATCAAAATACATCGTAAAATTAAAAATTATAAACAAATAAGCTTTATTAGTTCGTGTAGCAGTATTTGGATTGTTCTAACATTGATTTGAATATATATTTTAAATAAACAAATATGGAAACTTGCAAGTAATGCTTTGAATTCAATATGAGTGCAAGGAACACTTCTTATTTGAAATTTATCTTGGTAAATTGTTACAATAGAGAAGTTTCAATTAGATAAAAAAGCGGAACTGTCGTATACCTATTATCCATCTAATCTTTTACGTTAAAATAACTCACTATTAATTTTTCAACGAGTCTTGAATTGTTTTTGCAAAATTACGTAGGCGTAAAGAGGCGTGGCTAAATTTTAGAGCAACATTTATTTTTGTGTAATAATAAAAAATAGTTTCCCCGAATTTGATAACCCTAGCGCTTACAGTCTCTGTGATAAAGGTGTTCATACATACAAAACTTGTAAAATAAAACGTAAACTAGCTTTTTTTACTTCTATTACATCCCGTCTACACTCACCTGGGCCATATGTACGATCCGGACACCTCAAAGCCATAGTTCCAGGCACCCGCATAGGCACCTTGATGCTTCGGTCCCGTGCAGACGCCATGTCCGTGCGCCTTGCCCTCGTCCCAGCCGCCGCAGTAGGTGCCGCCGTCCTCGAAGTCAAAGCGGCCGCCGCTCATCGGGGCGCGCTTGATGCCGCCGGCGGCAGCCTGGGCAGCGGCGTAGGCGGCCATATCGGCGCCATTTTGTTGCAGCTGCTGCTGCTGTTGCTGTTGTTGTTGTTGCTGCTGCTGCTGTAGCTGTAGTTGCTGCTGTTGTTGTTGCGTGAGTTGGTCAGCTTGTTGCATACTCAATGCTTGTTGTTGTGGTTGTTGTTGTTGTTGCTTTTGTTGTTGTATTATCACTAATTGTTACTGCTTAATGTTGCTGTTGCTGCTATCGCTTTGAGCTTTTTGTGCTTTCGTATGCTGCGCATTGATTTACTGCTCAATTGTCGTTGCTGCTGCTGTTGTGTTTGTTGTTGTTGTTGTTGTTGCTGCCTCATTTGCATTTGTTCTTGTTGTTGTTTTTGTTTCAGTTAAATCTAACCTCAATTTTCGTTTCGCTTAGTTTCGTTTTGTATTAGTTTTGTTGTTCCTTTCCTTGTTGTTCTCCTTCTTTCTCTTGTTGCTTTGCTTAGTCTAAAGTTAGTTGTGGGCGGGGGAGTTTTGTTTAGTTTATTTTGTTTTTTTGTTTGTTTTTCCACTGAAACGCGAAAGTTGCAAAATTTTAAGGTTTTAGTTTTTTCTTAGTTTGGTTCTGCTTTTGATTTTGGATTTTAGATCTCCCTCTTGTTGCCTTGTTTTGTCTTCGATTCGATCAAGTTTCTATCTCTAGGATCTGACAGTTACAGTTACAGTGCTTTATGCTAATGTCGTAGGCCATCATTGGATTGACTGCAAAGGCTGCAAGAATAGAAAAGAGTATCAGTTAGTTGGGATATTAAAGTATCTTTCATTGTATAGGGAGGGAATATCGATCATAAGAAAGTTTAAACTAAGTTTGACAATCATTTTGAACACTATATGAACTCATATTTTAACGATACTACTTTTCTGAAGATCGAATATATCATTTGATAGTAGATTTTGTTAAGTTTTGATTCAAAATTTACGAGAAACTTTCTGTTAATTAATTTTATACATCTTTTATGCATCCTAATATGCTATATTATGTTTCGTAAATAAAAAAATATGCTTAAATATCTATAATATTGATATTATTCAAATTCAATATTTTTCATTATTTTTTTACTATATAAGAACCTGATCTCATTGGAATACCTCAAGGTTTTTGATTAACCAAATATTTAAATATAATTGATAGCGGAAATATAGGTATATCAAAAGTTTAAACACATTTTCAAGTACCCCAAGAAATAAATCATCTCCAAATGGAACATATATGTACGTGTATGTCCATAAATATACATATAGTATGCAATATAATAGAAAACAAACATTCTCAATCAAAACAAACATTTTGTGATTCTTTTAAATTTTCAAAAGTAAGTTTTAAATGTTTTTCGCTTACGCAACCTTGTGAATATATTCACTTTCTATTCATACTATTCGCTCATTAGTTGCTATAAAAGTGCCCATGTAAACAAATTGCATAAATATATCGGAGAAAGCCCCAAAGAAAAGATATACAAAATGCAATCAAGTTAATTTTCATACGCTTTTCTTTTTTGCATATTCCAAAATGATTAATTGAAAAATGTTTAGGAAAATGTTTGGAGGAGAAAGGGAGGGCAAGTACCTCGCAATGATGATGATGATGATGGTGATGATGATGTTATATGTAGTTTGTGGCATTGCTAAAGTTGTATAATGCTGCGCTAACTGAACGCGATTTGTTTGTTAATAACAAGAGGCGATTCTCATGTCGGGCCAATTGAAATTTATAGACGCAACAGTTTGTATATTCAACGGGCTCACACGTCTTTTATCTATGTATGTGTACATATGTCTATCTTCGTGTGTATATGTATTTGTATTCGTGTTTGTATGTGTATACACAGCAAGCAACGTCAAAGACACGAAATTGTTCTCAATGGCGCGTCGAAGAGGTGGCGTGCTCAGCTGTTGCCCGGTGGCAGCACACACACACTCTCTCACACACACACACGCTCAGGCTGGACTGGACTTTGTTTTAGTTGTTTGCACATACGCTCGATAATAGTAGTAAAATATTAGAAAGATCGTGTAGTAGCAGAAAAAGGCCGCGCACATCACTTGCAACGTTCTCATCGCTCTTTTGTTTATCGTGCTCAACTCTTTCGTGTATATCGTCGATTATATCGTCGATTGTACATCGTATTTTTTAGTTATCGCTCTTTGCTATTTGTCTGCGGTTTGTTCGTGCTTTCGCCAAGTTCTTTTTTACTGCCTCGTAATTATTTATGTCCATCTGCCCCCCTCGCCTGATTCCTTAATAGATCTGTAATTCGTTCGCATCGGGCCATGTGTTGATCATATTCTCTATTGTTGTGCCTGTGATCCCAGCGATCTAGTACCATATAACATCATACGAATAGTACAATACAAGCGTTCTTCAGCTGAGATGAGTAATTCGAATCTGTTGTTGAAAACATACGTGTGATTCATATGAGTTATGCGATGTCGGAAAAGTTTTGGGAGTTGCTTCGGAATGAATAAGTATTGTGTTAAAAGTATTTCTAATGTTCTTTAGTCTACATTTAAACAAATCTGTTTCTTGAACTTGATAAATGTATTTCATATTTAACGTTATTTTAGAAATGTTTTGGGATTTGTTCAGAATGCAGCAAATATTGTTTAATTTATACTATATAAATAAGTATGAGAAGTATATGACTTTTATAAAATGTTTCTTTATATATTCCTTTGAGTTGTATATATTCCTTTGAGTTGATAAACGAGATTTAGAGAATGTTTTATGAGTCTATTTGCATACCAAAAATATATTTTAGAGTTGTTACAATATTTATTTAGCTTTCTTTATATCTAGCTATACTTTATTATATTTCTTAATTATTCAAAAAAAACGTATTGCTGTTATTGTAAAATCAATTAAAAACTATCCATTTTATATAACATTTTATTAAATAACTCCCAAGAATAATATAATTTAATTAAAGTTTGAATTGAAAACTTAAAGTTATCTAGCAAAAGTTTGAGAGCAAGAAAATTGCATTCCAAATTTGTCAAGGAGTGAAATGAAATTGTCTGTTGTCAAGTCTATCAAGTATTGTATTTCCTGCTCAAATTTACTGTGCACAAAACAATAACAAGTAAAAGGGTTGACTCTCAGATACTCTGCATGTAGAACAGACTATAGCTATGATATATTTATGGTCTATTATCAATCGCAAACTATTCTAACTCTAGGAGACACGAGAATTTGTTAATATATATACAGAGTATTTTACTTTCATACAACGTCTATACAACCCAACATTTAGGCATACAGGGTATATTAAATATGCCAACTTGCAACAATGACAGCAGCAGTGTCAGAGATAGACAGATAGAGAGAGAGAGAACGGGAAACAGCAACAGCAGCAACAACTTGCGAAGGGAGTGGGGAATGTGCGTTCAACGCGCGTTGTGTATACGCCATGTGGTCGCGCTGAAGTATTTACTGTACTTCCACATTGCGATATCGATAGGGCGGTTAAACCAGAGTTCCCGACTGTTGCCGACTGCCAGCGGAAATTGTTTATTTGGAAATTCTTCACTCTGTTGCAAATAATTTACGGTTTTATTGTGCGAACAGGGTGAGAGAAGGAGGTGCAAGGGGAATGAGAAGAGAGATGGTGGCAGAGCGGATGCTGTGCAGTGGCAGGCTTATCACATGGTTCAGTTAAGTTATATGTAGATGTGTGTGAGTGTGTGTCTGTTTATATATACATGTATGTATGTGTGCTTGTGTCTTCGTGAAGAGAAAAATCCACCTGCTGGCTTTAAGTGCAGAACGAACAATTTAATATTGTTTTCCCCATTAAATTTGGTGTGGAATGTTGCTTGAATAACAATTCGATGATATCTTCAAGTGGCCCTAAATGAGAAGTCAATGTGAAATATGCCCAGAAATACCAAGAAATTTACCATGTTTCTTGTCCAAATGAAATGCATTTCAATTAAATTGAAATTTCCTTAGAATCATGTTCTTTGTGTTCTTTAAATGAATCTACTAAATATTTTACATGTTTATACACAATATATAAAAGTTATTCGTGTTTTCTATGTTTTATAAAGCTAATTAGCCTTTCATATGTTCTTCAAATATAAGTATTATTATTATTATTCCTACAAATAATGAAAAATAATAACATTCACTGCAGTTTCTTTTGTTTTCGATGATAAAGACAATTGACGCAATTCCCAATCATTCTTGATCTTTAATCAATTTTAAATAAAAATTTTCATTTTAAAAAGCAATCAAAGTTTTTTCAAAACACAACGAATTCTTTTAAGATTTCTGCAAAAGTGAATTATTAAATTCCCATTAAAACCGAATAATTTCTTTAATTATTTTTTTGAAAAACAACTATAAAGTTTGTGATATTTTTTATTTATTTTTAATGATCAATGATTCGCAGATCTTTCACATTTATTGCCACTCAAAATATTTGTTTATCTTCTGCAATAAACGCCTCGTATCAGTCTGTTGCCCATCGACCCCGTTTGAAGTTTGGCATTGTTTGAATTCGTATTGCGATATTTACTTGAATTTGGATTATTTATTTATCTGTTGTTTTCTAATTATATATTTATATAGAATACCCCTTTGAGACGAGCGTGTGCTGGTCGAATTGCAGTGAGAGTCTTTCTTGCCTTCTCGAGACTCGTAAAATGACCGCAAACATTTTTGGCCACTTTTTCTTATCGCCTTTGGCATTCGGTTTTATTGTTCTCTTGCTGTTGCCGACCAAACGAAACGAAACAAAAAGAAAAGAAACAAAACGAGAGACGAAACGAAACGCAACGAAACGAAATTCAAATTGAAAATCAAATTTGAATTTGAATTCTTCTGAAGCTTTTGTTATTAATAGCAAAATACACACACCGTGCAGAGCAGAGAACCGTGCACTAACAGCAGAAGATTGAGGGAGAGGAGACAGTGGGGTGTGAGGTGAGGCAGAACTCTGTGTTGCCGTCTGTTGCTGTCTCGCTCTCTTGCTGTGCTGGCTGCCAATGTTATTTTGTTTAAACATTAATGATGATGAAAACACACGCAACTACAGTGCTTCGCTTGTATTCGCATTTGGGCAACCTGTCTTCGTGGTCATCTTCAGCGTCTTCTTCTGCTTCTACCTCTTCTTCTTCTTCTGTTTCTCATTCTACAGTTGTTTTAAACAAATTTATTTATGCCAAAGAAATTTGTAGAAATCGCAGAGTCCAAAACACAAAAGGCAATTTCATAGTTGTTCCTAATTCTCCGGAATGAGAGTCATAAATCTGAATACCTGCCGGCGTAACAAGCAGAAGAAGCCAACGGGGAAGAGTAGCAAACAACGGAACTGGACATAATTTATTGCCACAATGCACCTGATGTTATGCAAAACTTTTCCAATTTTCAGCAAGGTTTTTGAGTAATTCGAATTACGTCTGCACAACAAATTGTTTCATTCATAAAGAACTTGCTATGCATTTTTCACGACACTCATTAAGAGGAGAATTGACAGGAATTGCGAATCTGACTATCCCAAGCTAAAGTAATCAATGATATAATTAAAAAAAAAAAAATAATATGATAAGCAAATTTAGCAAATTACATTTGCTCAAATATAAATTACAAATTAATTTATTAATATATTTTACTCTTGAAAATGTCCTCAGGAATAAATGGCAATGATGAACATAACTAAAATTATAATTCAAGAGAGGTTAACAGGAAAACTACGACCTATCTTGAATATATTTGTGACAAACAAACTATTCATTTATTTACTTATTTATTTATCTTTCTATTGTCTTATCCGTTTATGTTTCTATATAGATTAATACTTCTATTCATTTATCTCGATCTGTGTAACTTTGCATCTGTTTTCTTATAAATTTAGCAACATATATAACCATCAATAATTCATTACTTGTTATCTTTCTATATAATATTTATATTTATCTATTTTCCATTGTTTTTCATACTACTTATTAGAATAAGGAATACTTCATAGTTTTACTGAAATCATTTAAAATATATATTTTAAACTGCTCCTAAAATAATTAATTGTTATTAGGCATAAAACTATATATCTAGATGAAGGAGTAAACAATTAATTGCCTGCATCTCAGGTCATTGCTTACTAATATTATAGAAATATTGATTGTCATACATTTTATACTTTCATACAGTTTATACTTTTATAAAGATAAAGACAAAGAGCCTTTTATGCCAAGCAAAAGAGTGTTATCTCTTTAACTATATGAAACTACCTCAGCAGGCTGGGTACTGCATAACTCTGCACTGAAAGTACAATGAGAAAGAACACCTATACCGCCCCCATTCCCCTCTCCTCTTGTGGTTGCCCAGGCACTTTATCACAGAGCTGCCCCGAGCTGGGCTGTGCTGTGCTGCTCTGATATGATAAAGGCATTTGCGTATGCGCATTTATTTATAAACAGAGCGAGCAGCCTGTGGCAGGCAGCATGTATCATTGTTATTTTAAAAACTGCTTGGCAGCCAACGACCAAAAGGAAAATAAATAAAATTCGCAGCAAAAAATAAATACGCAAGCTGAAGAAGAAATAAAGAAATGAAGAAAAGCGAAAATACTCGTAATATTCTTCATGAACTGTGTTTTTTTTTCGCCTGCCTTGGCTGAGTCTTTTCGATGTGTCTCTGGTTCTGGTTCTGTTTCGGTTTCTGTTTCTCTGTCTGATGAAAATTAAATAATAGTCTAACAGACTGACGTAGTTAGCAGCGCGTTTGTGGTGAGGTTAGCGAGAGGGTTGTGTGTGTTTTAGGGTAGCGACGTCGTTGTGTCGCCTATTCTTGAGTGCGTTTAGCAATTTTTGTTTGTTTTGTGCGTTTGCATTTACTTTTTGCGACTGCATTTCAATCAATCTTCACTACACTCGCACACACACACACACACACAGAAACACACACACATAAAGAGGAACTCGCACAGCGACACGCAGCATTCAGTTTGTCGGTATTTTTAGCAGATTTTTGTTCGCACAACGCGCACTATTCGTATAATCGTATTATATAGTATTATATAGTATGCCTTCTGGCAGGCAACACATTCTCTAAATCGAAATTATTTATAGGTTCGCATAAATTAAGTATTAACACCCCAACAGCAGCAGTACGACAGCTACTGTAGTTACACCTTAACTCTCTCTTTCTCTCTCCTGTCTCTCCCTGCCTGCCTGACTATCGATCGATTTTGTTTCTTTTACACTTCACATGCAGCGTTTCAGCTTAGGATTTACCTTAGATTTACCTGTTTGGAATTCAGTGAAGCAGTTGACAACAAGTTCCGTTTGTTTAAATAACTTTTAAATATTAACTTGCAATTCTAGAATATATTTTAAAAAACTTTAAGATTTTTTTATGATTTTCAATTTGTTACACTGATTTTTCATTGGATTTTATTTGATTTATAAAAATTGTAATTGCATGAGTTGAAAGTTAAAAAAGAAAAATGAAATTGAAGAAAACGATTTGACTTTTGTTTCATGTTACACATTTTTCAGGTAATGGTAAAAGTTTTAAAATATATAAGCAATCTAAATGAAGTTGTAATCAATTTAGCTTAATATTGTTTATGAATTTTGAAGATAAACAGAATTTAAGAAACCCCTTTTGTTTCCAAGGGTTTTTAATATATTTTTTTAAGAATTACTTTGGCAAATATATCGCAGAAGTTCCAATGAAAAATCGCACATTAAACTCGCATCTTTCAATTGAACTTTAATTAATATAATAATGTATTTATTGTTATTTATTGTAGTTTAATTATAATTTAAATCTTTTCAGCTTTTAGTTTGCAATTTGTTTCAGCAAGGTGTAACATATACGTCGCTTTGTGTGTGTTTGTATTTATATGTATTTTGCCTAGACGTTCATTTTGCATTTTCCCATTTTCCACTGAGCTGCCAATTCGGCTATTCAGCTATATACTACACATATAACTGTGTGTGTATATATGCATATATAGTATACGATTTACACCTGTGTGTGTGTGTGCGCACAATTCAAACGATTTGCAATTATTTGGTATCGATATTGAGCTGGGGATTCTTTTGATTAGATTCATATTGTTTTATAACTCATCGAAATTTTCCACACACACACATGCACACAGACACTCACACAACGTTGCTCTACGTACATAGATAGAGAAAAACTCGGGCAAATGGTTAAAAAATGTGAATTTTTCTGTGTTTGGCCGTGCTTGCACACACACACACACACACACGCGCGCACACACACGCACACACGGTAAAAATAGCAGAGCAAAATGCCGAAGAAGAAAATCCCGTGCCTTGAAACGTTTTTACGTTTTTCAGTTCCAAACGCGGCGCTGACAGCTGGCAACGCGTGCGCCAGCGAATGGAAATGACAACGGCAGACAACAAGCGAAGGCGACAGCCGACAACCGACAGACGACAACCGACAACCGACGGACAGCAGACGGAAGACAGATGGAAGACGAGCTGCGCGAGAGAACACCGAACGGAACGGAACGGAGCGCGCGACTGTCGCGGCTGAGGCGATGGGAAAATGGGAAAAGCGATCGTCGATCACGAAGTAATAATGGCAGCTGTTTCTTGTTGTTGCTGTTGTTGTTGTGCTATTCGCTTTGCCTGGGCAGCGCACGGGGCGTATGCGTGTTGTGCTGCGTTGCGTTGCGTTGCGTATACGCCCGGTGGACACTAACTTGTGGCAGTAAATGGACGCTGCGGATGCTGCGAGCGATGCGAGCGACACGCGCGACACACGTCCAAACGCGAAACGTTCGCAAGGCGAAAAGAAAATGCCCAACGAGCTGGCGCAACAGTTTTTCACGGGCTGCAACGCGCTGAATTCATCCGATCGACGACTGGAAAGCGGCAAAGCTGCAAGGCAACACGGCCACAAAGAGAGAGGGAGAGCAGCAGTAAATGATGAGAGAAAGTGGCAGAGTGCACTCTCTCTCTCTCTCTCTCTCTCTTACTCTCTCTCTCGAACAGCTGTTGGCAATTTTTGGGCATAAATTAGTTTGCCCACTCGAACAGAATAAAGACATAAAAATATGAATGAATCGCCGGTGGCATTCACCGATCTGCCCCCCGCTATATGCTGTGTACAGTTGTACATACATATATAGTATATATTTGTACATGTATACATGGACATTATGGCGCTTTGTTTGCCTCGCTGTCAGGTAATTGGCCCAATGACAGGTGGACTGAGTCATAGAGTCGAAACCGAACCGAACTGAGCTCTGCCTCCCATCCATGGGGTGTGGCCAACATGAATTGATGCGATTGTATGTGTGTGTGTGCTACAGTTAAATGCAGATGAATTTATATGTTCACATAACGGTAACACTTATTCCACAGTGCTTATCACCCACTTAGCGCGTCTCGCATGTAATGCAATTACCTCTTCTTGCCTCATCCCTTGTCCCCTGTCGCCAAACGAAGTGTGCTATTAAAAATGTAAGCCACAAACAGCGTTAATAGCACTTTCACTTGCCACCCTGCCCCGCCCTCTTTTCAACTTCCTCCACAGGGAAAAGGGTGAGAGAGCAAGCACAAGACACGCAATGGGGCGATCCGGGAAATGCAGAGTGCATGTGGCGGACAACGGAGCCGGAATGCTCTCGAGTAATCAGGTTATACAATTTCTAAATTAAATAACAAATGTATATAAAGACAATATAGCACGATATTGCCTGCCCCTGCCCCTGCCCGTGCTGTCTACTGTTCTGTTGTCTTTGGCTCACCCTCTCACTGTCTCCCTACTCTCAAAGGCAATTTGCGGGTCACTTGGCTATGTGAGATGCTTTGTAATGGTAGAAAAAGAATATTGTACATTTAAGATAAAGGATTTTTAAGGTGTGATTATTTAAATAGATTTGTCTTTCAGGTGAATAATTAAGGAATAAACAGTGAAGAAATATTGAGTATGATAATATAGATATAAGGAATAGATTGAAGATCAATGATAAGGTACTTTTACTATCTTTATAAACTAAATTAAGTATTGTAATAAATAATAATAATAATAATGAAAACTACCTACAAGAGCCTTCAGCTCAAAGAGAGAATAAAGGATGAAAAACATACAACAAGTTCAAAAATTGTGATAAAAAGGTTAATTTCAAATATTTGTAAATATTCATGGACCTTGAATTTCAAATAAATGGAGAAAACGCTCCTAGTAAAAATGTTAACTACGAATTGTTAATAAACTCTATTTATCTTCAGCTATCATTATAATTAAACTCTTATAAATCCGTTGCGCTAGAATAAGTAATAAATAAATTGATAAATAAACAGCAAGAGGCACATCTATCATACACTGTCACAACTGTCTTCAATTCATAAAGATGATTTTAGATTTTATATACATTATCAGTAACAACTCGCAAATTTTCTCTAGATTTCCATCGTTATCACATGCAACAGTTGGTTGCAGGGTATTCACGCTGTGTCACAACCCACACTTGTCAAAGACTTTGCCGCTTATTTCATTTTCTTCGCGGTCGCATTGTTTTCATTGTTTTCCCCCGGCACGCAGGGTGGACAGCTGCTCAGTGCGGAGAGTGGACACGCACTCAACATGCAGCACCAGAGTAAGAGAGAGAGAGGGGTAGAGAGAGAGCGAGAGAGAGCGGGAGGGAGAGCGTGTTGATTGTTGCGCTCTTTCAGCGCCTTGGCTCTGGCCCGGCCAATGCATGTGGCCATGTACGCTGCTATATATGCTAGGTAAATAGCTCTAGCTAGAAGAGCCACAGGGTGTGTGTGTGTGTGTGTGGGTGGGCGCCAGTTCTGGGGCGCGTCAATGTCCGCTGTCTGCCAAAGTCGTGCGTGGGCTGCCCAGGTTGCTTACCAAGAAGGATGACTAGCTGCCCAGCCCAGCTGACCCGCCTTGCCAACCTTACTCCACCCCACCCCGCCGCAGCTCCCCCTGTCTGTCAGGAAGTGTCAGCTGGTGCGGTACGTTTGCCATATAAACATCATTACATAATTGACTCTCAGTGAATTTATAATTGAGGGAAATGGAAAATGAAAAATGCTAAATGGCAAATGGGAAATGAAATATGGGAAATGGATATCAAATTTGCGTTTCAATTAGGCTGCCAGTCTGATGTGGGAGGGGGAAAGGGGAACTGCGATAAGCTACATCGAATATGAGCAGAAAATTCTCAACTTTGTTCTCTGTTGTTGTTGTTGGCCTTCGCTTCGCCACGTGCCTGGAAATTCAAGTGCGTTTCCCCCTTTCAACCTTTCCCCCCTTCCCCCTGCCATCGCTAGCGTCGCACTGGCGCCCTCTGCCTGCTGCCAAATTATGAATTTAAACGTTTTTATAATTTAATTTTGATGGCTTTTCCGCTTTTCATGTCAGCTACATTCCTTCCTATGCTTTCGCTATCTGCCTTCATTCCATTTCGGCAGACGTTTAATTTGTTTTCTTGTCTTCTTGCTCGTCTTCGTCTTCATCTTCGTCTTCGTCTTCGTCAGTCTCAATTCCATGAATCACACGTAAATAAACCATGCGAAAGGAATTTCGCCAGGCCCAGCAAGTGTCAGCAGTGCACTCGACGTCGAGATACCCTTTATACTTTAGCTTGAAATGACAGACTTTCTTTTTTTAAACATTCAAGTAAAATACTTGTTAAGTTATTTATATTGTGTGATTTCATGATTTCATTTAATATATCGTAATAGTTTGTACAGGTTTATGTAATCTCTATGCAAAATTTAGTAATTCTAGCTCATTAGGTTGCCGAGTTCAATGGGGTTGGTTTAGGATTTCTGCTCAAAGTTCTTAGAATCATATTTGATAAGCTTTAGACAAACTCTATGCCAAATTTGACGGTGCTACCTCTTTGGGTTGCTGAGTTCAATGGGGTTAGTTAATGATTTCTATATGGAATCACTTTGTTTTGTATTCGGTAAACCTTTACTAACATATAGTAAACTCCATACCAAATTTCCCGGCTGTAGCTCCATTGACTGCCCAGTTCAATGAGGTTAGTTAAATGATTTCCATTCAAAACCCTTTGAATTATATTCGATAAGCTTCAGATAAACTCTATGCCAAATTTGATGGTGCTACCTTTTTGGGTTGCAGAGTTCAATAAGGTTAGTTAATGATTCCTGTTCAGAAACACTTTGTATTATATTTCTATACCATAAGTAAACTCTATACCAAATTTCCCGGCTGCTTTGACTGTCGAGTTCCATGAGCTTAGTTACGAAATATCTTATTAAGACGTTTCGGCTAAGGTTTCTACTATCTTATAAAGACGTAAAGACTTTTCTTTGATTCGTATATACCTCAACATTCCCCTCTACAGGGTATACGAAACAATCAGCCGACAATGATGAGTGTACGAGATGAAAGGTCATTCTGTGGCAGCTTGTGGAGCCTGCCTGGCAAATGATAGCGAATGATACAGAAGGTTGGCGTACGCTTTGATTGATGTGAAATTTATGGAAAATACTCGGGGGAAGGAAAAGCCAAGGAAATGTTTCACTTATTGATAATGAAACAAATGGCAAACAAGAGGCCGCTCATTCCCTAAGAGAGATATATAAGCTACTTATGCGATGTTAGCATACAAGAACATTGTCTGTGACTTTTGATTTAAGAACTTAACAGACGCACAAAGCCAAGCGAACCTGAAGCTTAACGCATATTACGTATACGCCAGCGAGTCGCCAGCAAGAAAGCGAAGAAGAAGAAGCTTATACAACTTAAATATTCCTTATTTGCTTAGCTCAGCTGTAGATCATCAATGGAATATATTATAAATAAACAATAGGAGGGGGGGGGGGATTATTTACTTGCAGCTATTGTGTATACGCCCCGATTGAGTGCAATCGCTGCACTAATTGCCCACTAAAGCACAAGCTGCATTTCCTATCAACAGCTCGGAATCTGGCCAAGCTGCAAACTCGGCGATTTCTTGACTTGCAAACGGAAAAATCCGATATAAATAATGAAATATTTACGCAACTGTGCGTGTGTGTGTGTGTTTGTGTGTGAAGTGTGTTTGTATAGCGTTTTATTGTTGTGTCAAATACAAAAGGATTGAAAGGCAACACACACACACACACACATAGAGGCCTTACACACACAGAGAGAGAGACAGAGAGAGAGGCAGGGGAGCAAAGTCGTTAAGGGGCCGCTTGACTGCAGGCGGGCGGCATAATAACAATAACGAGAACAACGAACAACAACTTGAAGCTGCTCCAAGTGTGCGTGTGTGTGCGTATGTGTACATGTGTGCGTGAGCATGTATGTGTGCCTGTCTCTTATGTATATTTAGTTAGGACTGTCCCGCGCTGTCGTCCGCTCTGATTGCCGCGATAAGCACAAAAGCCGCAAGACAAAAGCCAAGGAAAATCGACAACACTTGCGCCGTTAAGTGTTTATCGGGATAAGGCGAGCAATCTATGTGTGTGTGTGTGTCTGTCTGTGTGTGTGTGTGTGTCTAGAGATTACAACAACAACAACACTTGAGCAGGCACATGCTAGACGAAAGGCTTTGGCTAGAGTATTATCCTAAGCAGCGACCGGCTGTGTCCCAAATCAGATGCCCAAATCGAGGTCATTTAGTTGCGGATGCGAATGCGGATGCGGTTGCGGATGTGCAGGGACTTGGCGCATGCCGAAATTTGTTTAAACAGCAAGCAAGTGAAATTGGGTCGAAGTCGAGTCTGGTTATACAATATATAAAAGGGCCCTGGGAAGAGAACATGTGTAAAGTACACACACGCACACACATAAATCTGAACGCATATGCAGCATGGTGGCACGCACTAGCAGCAACAACAGCAACAGACAACGAAGTCATGGCGCGCACATGAATCACTTCCCCGGGGGGTCGAGCAAGCGAAAGAGAGAGAGAGAAAGAGAGAGCAAGCGGAGTCAAAGGCCACTGCAAACGTAAACTCCAAGAAGGCCAACGAACATTCATTTCATGCCCCAAGGCTGAAATTGGGCACAACAACAGCAACACAATTGTCAAGGCACAAGAACAATTTACAGTTCCTTGATGGCAAATAAAAACAGGAGGCCAAATAACGCATGCAGATGGGGTCGAACATAGCATTGGCACTGGGAACAGCCAATAAAAGTTGAATAGAGAGTCTGCAGAATCAGCTAAGGAAAGTATTAGAAAGCCCTAGGAGCTCTACTACTGCAGCTTATATACAACAAACTTAGAGCAATATATAACTAAATAAAGCTAAGACTAACTAAAGATTTTCTATAACACTTTCATATTTCGTATTTTTAACTGGGCTTTATGATAAGTATCATCTTAAGTAGCTTAAGTACTTTACTTACATATACAGTACCTTGAATTTTATAAAGCATAAAGCACAATTTACTACTCTTTTGTTTGTTTTCTGTTTTTGTTTTTTGAGAGAAATTTAAACGCTTTGAACTTGACCTGAGTCGTTATCACTTTCAATCATTCAGAAGATTCATTCTTCTACTTGCGCAGTCTGAATATGATTTCAGTTCTCTGTTGTTCATTTCCAGTGCGGTTCAGTTATTCTATATATTATTCTATATGTTATTGTACGACAGAATGCATATTCCTTTCATTTACTTTTGGATTCTTCTGCTGACTGTCGGTTCTTTTGCATTTGCCACTGACAACAACCAGGTACGGAAACTGTCTTTTGATAAGAACTAACATATGTCAATCGAGAGGTCTAGAAATATTCTACATACAGGCCGAAAATTCCAAGTGTTTGTGTTAAGTTTCAGTGATTTCTAATTTAAATGGACTCACTCAACTACAACGTTGCATAACTTTATACTAGACATGATAGTGTATATTTGTATTATAATATGAATATTATAATCAGCTTAACTTTGTGTTATTCTCTTTCTTTTGTTCAGCTGAGCAATAACTGTGACATCAAACAGAAGGAAATAACCAATTTGCGTAAAGAAATTGAACAGCTTAAAATCTCCGAGGGAAAGTTGAAAGATGATCTAATTGTTTCATTACGAACTGCCGCCTTAAGTAAGGACGTTCATATCAAAGACCTGCAAACTATAAACTCTGAACTGCAGAATACCAATAATATCTTCAAACAAGTTGTTGAATCAGTTAACAGTGAGCTACATCAACTTAAAACATTATTAAAAGAGACATTGGAAAGAGAACACATTAAAATCGAGAATTATTTAGAGAATCCAAACAATAACTTTGTTGAAAATACTCCACAAATCAAAGACATTAATCTGAAGAACTGTAAACACAAATTAAATGAGACTCAGATTCTGTTGCAGATGAAAAATTCCATCATTGCTGAAAACACTGAAACGATTACTCAACTCTCGGCAATAATACTAACTAAAGAAGACGCTATAAAGAAATATGAAACAAGAAGTGAGGAATATCAAGTTATGCTAACGAAACAGAATGAAAGTATTCAGCAATATGAACAGGAAGTCACCTACTTAAAAGAGCAAATGAAACAGAATGAAAATGAACCAAATCGTTGCATTACTTGTGGTGATTCTAATGGAATCTATAATGTTAAACTACCCGATTTCAATACCTTCACGGTACTGTGTGATAGTGAGCTGGCTGGGCTTGGCTGGTTGGTTATAGAACAGCGCATTAATGGAGAAGAGAATTTCACTAGGAACTGGGAAGCATATAAGAATGGTTTTGGCTCCTACTCCGGCGACTTCTTTCTGGGCCTTGAGAAGATATATCGTCTAACCAGCGACCAGCCTCATGAGCTCTATATTCATATGGAGGAATGGTTTGGTAAAACTCTCTACGCCCGTTACGATAACTTTAGCATTGCAGGGGAAGAGGATAAATACAGGTTGCTCAGTGTGGGATCTTACTCTGGGAATGCCGGAGACAAGCTGAGATATCACGTGAAGCAAATGTTCTCCACTTACGATAATGACAACGATGCATGTGGCATCAATTGTGCAGATGGAACTGGTGGCTGGTGGTATAAGAATTGTTATGGTTGGCAAGTATTTAACTTGTTCTAACAATATTATATTTGTTTAAATGGGGTTTCTTTTTATTTCAGCAATGTACATGGCAAATACTTTAAGGAGGAGGTTCGTGGTGAACTCAATCTTTATTTTTGGACACCATATCGCCAGCTCAAAACAATCACGATGATGATACGTCCACTCTCCTATTAAACATTTTTTATATATTATATATAATATAAAACTAAACATATTCAGCAAATCAATGATGCTACATATATGTATGTAAGCTATATAATCTATAGATAAATAAAGATTTGCATTCTATACTTATTACTTCAATGTTTCCTTATTTGCTGATAATAATTATTATAAAGGATGTCTCAAAATTAAAGCAAGATTGGAATAAAATAGCAAACACACATAATAAGAATAATGCCTCATCTAAAGGGTTGAAAGCAGGGTATCTAACAGTCGTGCACTCCCTGTTTGTTTATGTTCATTGCAGCATTTCTATTTTATGCTTTGACCTGCAGTTCTTAAAGCAGATTTCTGCCTGCTCTCTTCTCCCTGCTGCCCTCTGTCCTCTGACCGCTGCCTGCACTTGATACACCCCTTTTTGATATGCCCTTTGCATGATGTGCTCGCTTAGTTGCTCGCTTAGTGGACAATCAGCCACAAGGCTTGAGCACACAAATCCTCAGTTTAAGCCCACAAATCTTGGCCAGAGGCCGTGTACGTAGCCCCTTGAGGGGGGCATGAGAAAAGGAGAGTGCAACAAAGGCGAACAAACAAGCTAACAAACAAACACAGTGAGAAAGAGAGAATGACGAATGACAGGCGGTAGGTGAAAGTGGGAGGGGAGATAGGGAGAGGGAGGTTAGAGTGCACATTCAATTTAAAATTTCCTGCGCTCTGAAGGACACTTTGACGAAATGACAAACAGGAGGCGTGCGCTGAGTGAGCGCCAGCGAACTGTGCAGAGAGCACACCAGGATATCCGTTTCCGTTCTAACAAGTGCAGTCCTAAAAACAGGCCCCACACACACACACCACACACACAGACACAGTCTGTTGCAATGAAGCGCAGTTTGCAGTTGCTTCCGGTTCTCTATAGCTCTCTGTCTCTCTCTTCCCTTCTCCCTCACACAAACACACACACCTGTGCGAAATTGAAATTGACAGCCAAACAAAAAGAGAGAGAGAGAGAGAGAGGGAGAGAGGCAGAGAGAGAGAGGGAGGGAGAAATATAGAGAGACACAGCCGGTTGATTGTGTGGCTTGTGTGAGTGCGACTCTGGCATAAAAGCGTATATAACACTCATACGCCCCGTGGTAGCAGTAAGTCCCAAGTATACAGCAGCAACAGAGGCAAATGCACTACACTGAGAGATACCCAGCAATAATGCAGCTCACAATTTTATGCAGTCTACAATTGTTTACATTACAAGCAAAATTCCAAATAAAAGTGTAAATGTTTTCTTAATATTTTAAAGAACATGAAGATATATCTCTAATTGAATATGAACTATATATCTGACATTAAGTTATCTCTAATTCAATATGAACTTCATAAATATTTGACATTCAGTAATCTACACACTAAATTTCATATCTGCAGCCCTTATAATCCTCAAGATCCTTGCAAAACAAACTGAATAGGAATATCAAACTGATTCCAACACTGAATACACCCCTTTTGTTTACTCCTCGCCCTGAGTATAACAAGCATATGCGACAAATAAGAAGAGTGCAGGTAAGTAGCAATTGGAAAAAGGCTGCACCCCTTGGGCAGCAGATGGAAGGGGGCGTGCAGGAAAATTCATGTGTGTGACGCAGGTGTTTTCGATTTGGAAAATGTTTGTTATTTCGATTTCTTTATCAGAGCACGAAGCTAATTTGATCAAATATTCATAAAACAAAGATTGCTGACTTAAACGTGTGGTGGTGGGGGTAAAAGAATCAGACGCTGCGATTTATATATAGCCTAAGGTATGACGCGTTATGAATCACAAATGAATAAGGTACAAAAATAGATCGAATACGTAAGTAAAAATACTAAGTAATTACAATGGGAATTATGTTTTAATGAGCCAAAGGAAGGCAGACGACTTCAAGTTGGACGAGGGAATATAATTAATCTACATTTGTTTAAATGATATCATAACAATATAAATAAAACATTGTTTTTAATGCTTCCCTTACATTTATATACAATAAACAATTATTAAAAAAATATAAACAAATCTTTGCCACAGATATTTCTGTGGAATATTTTCAATAATACTCGAGAATAATTCCATAAACGATCAATCAAAATTACTTTTAGTAGTACGATGCTAACAAATACTTTGAGAAATAAACAATATTTTATGGGGAATATTTGAATAAGTATTCAGAAATTGAGCTCAGTTAAAGATATATATTATATATATGCTATGTATGTTCAGCAATCAATCCACATTTCATAAAAAATAAATATGCCAAAACATTATTTATATTTTCGAGTGAATGATCGATGTGTATAAATGCTAAGTAATTAATCTAAAGAGAACATTCAACTGGTTACTCATTTATTACAATATATTGAATATATTCATATTCACACTCACATCGCAAATTGATCCCAAGGAGGAGAATGCCGCCAAATCAAATGAGAAGAATCATTCCAAAGAGTCCGCACGAAAAGCGATAAATATTCCGATTCCGATTCGATACACGTTTTCCCCGCGAGCTCATCCAATGTCAAATGCAATGCAGTTGTCGTCTATATACTATATAGGCTATGTATGCTCTTGGGGCACATACTATAGAGTATATTTAGGTATTTCTCGGGCTGTTTATTTATATGTCGGGGCTCTGCTCAGCGTCGGCTACTTGTGGATTCCTTTGTTGCTCTCGAGAATTTCCTTCGCTTATTTATTGTTAATTTTCGGTATAATGAAATGATTATTGTTTATAAGACACGTATAAGTACAAGTATTTAGTGTGCGCAGGGGGGGTTGGGCGATCGGGGGGTGGGCGTGTTAATTGTGTGCGTTATTCTAGTTGTTGTTGTTATTGTTGCTGTGTTGTTTCTTGGCTTTCTTTCTTGTGTTGTGGTTTATGCGCGCGCGTTCGTTTCGTTTTGGTTCTTGGTTCGTTTCACACTGACGGAAAATGAAAATCATTGAAATTTTCTACTCAAGCGAAAATGTTTTTGTCTGCGGCGACGGCGACGGCAACTGCGACGCAGCGCAGGAAAAACCCCGAAAAAAAACGCACACTCTCGTGTTTTTTCAAACTGCAAGTAGAGAGCGAACAAAATCGAGAGTGTGAGTGCAAGAGAGAGGGACAACAGAGTGGAAGAGTGAGAGAGAGAGTGGGGGCCCAGCTGAGTTTGAGTGGCAGAGTGAGTGAGGGAGAGAGGGAGAGCACTGTGAGCGCTAATGGCCAGCAATGAAAAGCTTTTTCTTCTTCGGCTCTTTGTTTGTTTGTTTGTTTTTGTTATGGCGCACGCCGAAGTTGCCAGACTGCCTCAACGGCAACGTGGCGTATGCGTAATGCGGTTCTTTAAAACGTCAAGTATTACACTCGTTGTGCCTCTATGTGTGTGTGTGTGCGTGTGTGTGTGTGTGAGAAGCAGTTTTCGTTAGCCGTTCCACTAATGCTTCGCGTTCTTAGTTGCGGTTGTGTCTGCGGAGAACGGGATTTATCCTCGACGCTGCGTCAGGAATTTAAATATTGTGGCTGGCAATTTATGTGCCCGAGTCTCGAGTGGAAGGAGGCACTGGAGGCACAGTACGGATTCCAATTACATTGTACCATGTGTCCCAAAAAAGAAATCCTGCCGTTGAATAACAAAACAGAATTCTCAAGCGTGACATTTTCGTCTTAGTCAAATTATTTCTTATAACAAATCAAGTCAAATTTCTCAGTAAAAGGGAAAAGAAACTTCTTGGCGGCATATTTTGTAGTTCTTAAGAAATCTAAGAATGCTTTTTAATATAAGATAGTTCCATACATTAAATGAAAGAGCAGCAAATATTTAAGTTTTTCAATTAATATTAAAATTGAAAATATTTAAAATATACCGAAAAACGTTGAACAGATAAAAACGAAAGATTGAGTAAATGAATTCTAATATAATAAAGAAGAAAAGTGTTTTAGCTCATATCTACAAATTCTACAATTTCTATTTAATAAGGATCTGATTAATATAATTATTAAACAAACTTTACTCTTTAGTTTTCTATATTAAAAAACAAGTGGGAAATATTCTCTAAAGATTTTGAAACCAATTTAGTAAGTTTGAAGTGAATATTTACTTTATTTTAAAAATAACTAGAAATATAAGAGCGCAACAATCATCAACAATTTCATCGATCTTGGACTTATTGTAATCCAGTTTAGAAAAGAAAACAAATAAACAGACTAAGCTAATTTTAAGCATATTGCTTAACATAAATATACCTTCTGCATAGCATTAAATCTTTTCATATTAGTGAAATTCTCTGAAATGACATCACAACTTAAGAAGCATTTACACTATTTTATAGAAATTTTCTTTGCTTAATTGCAAAATGATTTAACTCTGCTCAAGTCAATATTGACAGCAGGATTATTTCGAACTGCAAACGAGCAGTAACTTGTTTGATTTCCCCAGCCTCGAGGCAACTTTGCTCCTAAGCGCAATGTCAATTCGGAAAAAGTTTTTAAGCTGATTGTCTTACCAAAGGCAATCCCATTAATTCCGAATGCCCTGCAATGCCCCCTGATACGGATGAAAGCAAGTATATACTAGAATACTAGTATATACTAGATAGAAAAGCTCATAATGTCTCGAGGAGCAGCAGTTCGTCATGTTTAACCTTCGTGACGGACTCATTGGACCTTGAATTATAGATTAATTAGAGTCGGAAATGGTGTGGGGACGGGGGCGGCAGAGGGAGAAAGAGAGAGAGAGAGCAAGACGACAAGGGCAAACGCGACGCAATGATGTTTTAACAATAAAAACCCTGTTCAAGGACTCGCCAGGCCACTGTCACTTACCCACCGACACACGCACACAATCACACACACATGAAGTCGAGAGTGGCATCTACAGGTAGCCGCAGCAACGGCACCCACAATAATCTCTCTTCCCCCCACACCACTCCCGTCTCTTGTTTCGTTTCGCTTCGATTTGCCAACGAAATCGAAACTCTACACCAGAGAGAGAGAGAGAGTAGAGAATTGCCGAGAGCAGTCTCAAGAGAGCAACAGAGAAAGAAAAAGAGAGAGAGAGAGAGAGCAAGTGTGTGAGAGCGCGTTAAATGCGCTTTATAAATGCATTTCGTTGCTGCTGCTGCGGCGAGTGCAATAAAAAGTCTTGGGCAAATCAAGTTTTCCTGCCACACTTTGCTTACATTTTGCGGCTCCTCTTTGCCAGCATTCACTTAAAAATTTTCCATTATCCACATTGCTTTTAATAATTCATGACGAATATTTGAATGCACACACACACCGACAGAAACACACGCACTAACACCAGCACAGCGCGTAACTGACAGAGGCGACGAGCTAAAAAAGTGTTGTGTGCTTTCGGGGGGCGCACGTAGGCAGGACTTGCGCCACTCTCGACTGTCCTTTGCCAACTGAGGACACGACTCGAAAGTTCGCCAGCTTTAAAGCGTCCTCAAGGATTGCACTTGAAGCTTCTGCCACTGCTGACCAAGTTACCTTCGGCTCGACTCGGCTTGGCCACTCGGCTCGACTCGTGCCTTGCATGTAGGCCAAAACAGAAACGAGCCTCCTTTTTATTGAATTTTCAGCCATGAGCTTTCAGTGGGCCATCAAAGCAAAGAGAGGAGGTGAAAAGAGATAAGAAGAATGAGAAAGAGAGAGAGAGAGGAACGCAGACAGTCAAAGCCGCAACAAAGTTGTAAACAAATCATTAGGTTGACTTAGTCAGCTTATGTTCTTGGTTGGGGTAGGCGCAGCAAAAGCTCGTCAAAACCATTTAATATTCACATTTAATTGAGCTTATTGCGTATTGCTGCACAAAATTTATTAGTAATTAAATTAAATACACAAATAGTCAAGCATTAACTTCGTGTGCAAACTATAAAGAAGTGTTATCGCAGTTCCAAGTACGATCACTAACAGGTACAAGTGCGATCACTAAGAATAATGTAAGAGAAGCATATTCGATAATTGTGCGAGTGCATCCTGCTACCGATAATTTGTCATCGAATTGCAATAAAATCGTTGCCACACTGCACTTTCAAAAGCGCAACGGTCTCTAATGGCGCCTTGTCTGTACGAAAGCTTTCTCAAGCTTTTCTCCCTCAACGAAATGTAAACAACAAAATAGCTTTTGCGCCGACTCATGCAACGAGCATTAACATAGCAACAATGATAACAAACTTTGTGCAGACCCTTAAGAGCTTTTCGTACAGCAGCAGCAACAACAACAACATTTTCGCGTGTATTTTTGTTTGCTTTATCGCTTTGTTTATTCTCAGTGCGAGTGAAACAGGACGAGAGCGCACGAGTAATGCGAACTGTCGCTGTTTCAATGTTCGCTGAGAGTTAGAAATTCATTTCGGGTGTATGCGCACACACACATTTACACAGACAACAATGCACCTTGGGCTACGTTCCATAGGAATGCGATTAGGAACATATGGAAGGAATTTTCGGTACTTCCGAGCATGAAAATGCAACTAATTAAAAGGATTTTTATATTTAAAGGGAGTGAAGGGAAAAGTTTATTAAAAACATTTTCGAAATATGTAAAATATTATATTATAATAATTTATTTAAGTTTTCTAAAAATGTAAACAAGTTGTATAGAAAATTAAAATCAGAATTATTTCTTATATATTTATTTTTCTTTTTTAAAATCTTCAGATCTCTGCCAAAATAAACAATTTAATCAACATTTATGTTGCCCCTCAAACCACAGTAAAGGAAACTTTTGTTGCTCTGTCGTCGTCGTCGTCGTCGTCTGTTTCGTCGTTTCTGCTTTGTGTCTCTGTCTCTTTGCATTTTGTAGCGCGCAGTTGCCGTTGTTTTGCTGCTGCGCTGCCCCTGTATGTGTGTGTATGTGTGTCTGTCTGTATTGTTTGTATTATTTGTTGTTCGCCAGCAGCAACAACAATAAAATTTGTGCTCTTGTTGTTGCCAGCTGTGTGAACATGAGTGAGTGTGTGTGTGTGTACATGTGCGTGCGTGTGAGTGTGCAGAGAGCAAGAGAGCAGCGTTTTGTGCGTTGTTCTCTGTTTGCTGTAGTCGATGCACAGTGGTACATTCATCGTAAACTATTTGCAAATTATTTTGTATTGAAGATATGTCAGAAAAGTCGAAAATTTAAATAAATTGATTTATATGAAATATATATTGTATACCATTGAAAATTAAATACTATAATATCAATAACATAAGTTTTTAGAGTGAAATGTAAGAATTTCAGGATAGGATTTTCATGTTTACTAAAATGTATATTTAACAATGTATATTTTGTATTATCACCTCGCGAGTGATATGTAAAATGTTTATTGTATGTTTATGTTTATTCAACATTTTTCTCAACATATCAAAAAACTTTCAACTCATATAAGAATTCAGTTCTTACAGTGTATGTAGCACATAAAAAAATTGTTACTAATAGAAATACCTAAACAAAATATTTATAAATATATTGTACAAAAGTCAAACCGCAAAATAATCAGCACCTCAATGACACGCGTGGCCCACTGTGCGTCGTTGCCGCTGCCTGCTTGCTGCTGCTGCTGCTGCTGCCGCTGTTGTTGTTATTGTGTTGTGTTCTACTGTAGCCGATAGATACTGAGTATCTGTGTGTTTAGTCGCTTTCGTCGCTTGAAACGTGAAACATACGCGACAGTGTGAAAAACGCGAATATAATTGAAACTGAAATTGAAATCGAAATTGAAATTGAAACTGAAACTGCAACTTTTAATTGTACGTTACGTCAGTTTGTCCATTTGTTCGTTCCGCAGTCGCCGTCACCTTCGCTGTCACGGCGGACATTTTTGGCGCCGTTTTCCGTATGAAAAAAATAAGCGCCAATTTGAAAGCGCATCGTAAAACGGTTTTTTAAAAACGTAACGAAGGAACACAAGAGAGAGAGAGAGACAGGGTTGAGAGAGAGAGAGAGAACACACAGGTAAAGTAAACAATGGCAACGAAATTTGCAAGAAAATGTTTTTAAAATACATAAAAATAAAACAAAAACCACCCGAGCACCAATAACAACAACAGCTACAGCAACAACAACAATGCCCTGGCCAGATAAGCAACAACAACAACAAGAACAATTCTATATGCCATAGTGTAACTGTTCGTATGTCTCTCTGCCTGTGTGTGCGTGTGTATGTGTGTGCAGACGCACGTGTGTGTGTGAGTGTGTGTTGTGCCTTTTGTTGCTGCTGCTGCTGCTGTCATGCTTGTTGTTGTTGTTGTTGTTCTTGTTCTATCTAACAAAGTTATTGCCTCTGCCTCTGCCTGCGCTGCTGCTGCTGTGGCTGAGGGAGGTATTGTGGTGCGAGAGGGAGAGATAGAGTGTGTGAAGAAGGAGGCGGGGGAGGCCAGAAGAGGGCCGGGCATTTCTGCAAGTTTGGTCTGTCTGTTTTGTTAGCTTTAGAAATATTCTGTTTTTGTTGTTCTCGACGTTGCTGTTGTTGTTGTCGACGTTATTGTTGTTGTTGTCGACGTTGCTGTTGTTGTTGTCGACGTTGTTGTTGTTGTTCTGCTGCTGTGTTTTTGTCGTTTCTTGTTTTGCACGTTGCTGTACTTTCTGTGTGCTGTTTGCTGCTCAAGTTGTTGTTGCTGTTTCTGTTGTTGTTGTGGCTATACAAATATGCTTACAAACACACACAGGCGCAAGCGCGCACATGTATGTATTTTATGTTAATAGACAAAATACAATTAATATCGCCAGCTAGTTTACTGTTTGCCCTCTCCCCAACAACAACAACAACAACAACAACAGCAGCAACAATATGAACAGTTGCGCAGGCGGCACAACTACAATAACAACAGCAGCAGCAGCAACAACAACAACAACAACAACAAGCACAGAAAACAGCAAGCAGCAGCAGAAACTACAATAACAAAACAATATAACGCGCTGCTCTGCTGCTGCTGCTGACGCCGTCGACGGCTGCTGCTGCTGCGTCAGCGACGCTGGCAACTGTTAAAGGCGAACAAACAAAACTAACGAAAACAACAAAAACAAATGACGAATAATACAGAACATACGACAGCGACAACGACGACAGCGACGACGACGACAGCAGCAGCAGCGCGATGGCAATAACAAAAGCAACGCTAACAAAAACAACAACAATAGCGACAGCAGCAGCAGCAGCAACAACAGCAACCAGAACCGAAACACGCGCGCAGCGTAGATGATGATAATGAAGTTGGCAATGTTGATAATAATGATGACGACAAAAACAACATAACAACTGCGACACAGTGGGCACAACAACATTAGCACAGCCAGCACAGCATGTGTCTGGTACAAACAATATTGTTGTATAAGAGATATGACGAAAACAAGTCATAAATATAATCAACATAACCTAAAAAATTAAGAATACGCGTACAAAAGAAATAAGAATGTAGGAAAAGGAATGTAGAAAATAAATATAAATATAAATATAATCGCAAACATAATCTATTCAAATGTTTCAATAAACATTATAAAAAGAAATACAGAGAAATAACATAGCAATAAAACATCGGAAAATCATTAAACATACATACATATTTAAATTAATAAAATAAAAAATAAAATAAAATAAAGCAAAATATATTTATATAAATAAATATAATAATCGATCAAAACACAAAATAAATTGATTTCTACATATTTCCACATATGTACATATTTATATCAAATAATAATAGCATAAATATCAACAAAATTACATATTACATACATGATCAATTAAAAAAATCAATACAATATTTTAAAAAAAAAGCATAAACAACTTAAAAAAACTCTTTCAGTTTATCATAAACAATTTATAAAAAATGTATTTAAAAAAATATATAAATAATCAATTCTAAAATGATTCTATCGCAAATAAATAACAATACTATTATAATAACAAAAATAACAATAACAATAGTTAATTATTTTTTCATAAAATACTCATATAAATCCAATAATCAGTCATACTTGTACCACTGTGCGCACGTTGTTTTTGTGCCAAACTGCTGCTCTGGGCTTAGCGCAAGGTGCTGAAAGTGGCGGGAAAAAATTGTTAAAGATTTGAGCGACAGTCAAAGTGAGAGAGGGAGAGCGAGAAAGAGAGGTAGCATTAAAGAGAGGGCACACAAAGAGAGCAAACGAGCGAAAGAGAGGGAGAGAGACAGCGCGAAGGAGGCAGACAGTGCAAAACTGAGTGGGTTGATTAGAATCAAAACAGGTAGTCGCAACAACAACAACAACAGCAGCAGCAGCACAAACTGAGCTGTTGCAACAAGCAACGAATCATAAAATGATTCGTTTGGCAAGTGAATATGAATATGAATATGCTTAGTGCGTGAGTATTCATTCAGTTGCTGGCAGAGCTATTGGTACTATTGTTATCAACAATAGAGCAAGAACCTGGCAGGAACTTGTTACAATAAAGACAACAACAACAACAACACAAGCAGCTACAACAAAAACTATAGTCAAATTGTCAGTTATTTATTATGATTTGTTGTTGCTGTTGTTGTCGCTGGAATTGCGGCTATAATAATACGTAAAGTAAACAATGTTGCCGCTGTCTTTGTCACGAAACTGTTCAGAGAAATAATAATAGCAGCAACAACAACAACAACAATAGCAGCAGGGGTAGCTATAAAATATACATAGTTATGACAACAGCAGCAGCAGCAACAACAACAGCTGCAAAAAGCTCTGCTGTCGTCACTTGACTTTGCTGCTGCGGCTGCTTCTGCTGTTGTTGTTGCCTTTGCCGACGCAGCAGCAGCAGCAGCTCACGAAACGACGAAACGTAACGAAGCGAATTGAGCAAACGTTTCTCGCTTGTTGTTCTGACTTTGCCAGCAATAACAACAACAACAACAGCAACAATATCGACGACGACAAGAAAAGCGACTACAACAACAGCTACGATTGCTGGCTTGCAAAATAGTCGTCGTTGTTATCAGTGTCTGTCGACAACAATAACAACAACGACAGCAGCAAAATTGCAACATTAAACAGCAAACTGATTGCACATTCTGTAATTAACAGGCAGCAGCAACACACACGAGCAACAACAGCAGGCTGTGCAACGAATATGACCACCTCAACGCCCAGTAACAACAGCAGTGGCAGCAGCAGCACCAGCAGCATCAAATGCAACAACAGAAACAATTGCAACAGTAGCAACAACAACAACGACAGCAGCAACAATAATAATCGACAAACAACATCGGCAGCAGCCGCAGCAGCTGTCGCCGCTGGTGCAGCAGTAGCCGTTGCAGCAGGTGCAGCAGCAGAGGCAGCAACAGCAACACTCTACGACAACAGTGTGAGTGCAACAACTGCAGCCCACATAGGATCCACATCCACAAATCGTGTCATGCAAGCGGACGAGGATTTTAACATACGATTTGTTAATTTGGTGCGCACGCATCGTTGTCTCTACGACAAAAAAGTGCCCGAGTATCGCAACAGGTGAGTCCCAGCGATGGTAGCGTGATTTAGGCGTGAGTCGTGCAGGAATCGTATAAAAAATGAATATAAATTCAAATTAATGTAGGCACTTAGTGCAGTGCTGCCAGGTCAGCCTCTATTAGGACAGATTAGTCATTTTCGATATCATAACTTTTGAAAGGTCCTAAAAATCGACGTGCCACCACAATTTGTGTGCAATTCGTTATCCCGGCATATCGATTGGTCTATCGAGTTTAAGTCAGTTTTTAAATATAAACATCTAATCGAGCTTTAATCAGTTGTCAATTATAACAATAACATTACCAAGGAACAATTTCACAAGTCTGCGTTGAATTGTGGATATCTTCAATATAAAAAGAACCCTGTGCCGAGAACGACAGCAATATTTAAATGTCCTTTTATGTGGAGGGTTACTTACAACACTGGCTTACAATCATTTTCATCGATAATCTTACATATGTAAACTCTTATCTATCACGACTGGTCACACTGACATTTTAAACCAATGCATTGGTGATAAAATTTTTATGCTTTTTCTTTACATCATTGCAGAGACAACCAGGAGAAAGCCTGGGCGCTTATATCGACAGAGACCTGTGAGAGTGGTGAGTTACCGATAGTCTGTACATACTTGCACACACATACTAATCAGTTCCAATTCCGCAGTCATACACTGTAAGGAGCGATGGCGCAATCTGCGTGCCTGCCTCTCGCGTTACATCAAGCAGCAAAGCGGATCGGAGCCGCAACACAAACCCTACTACCTGACCGAGCACATGGCGTTCCTTCTCCCCTTCCTCAAGTCGACGCGCAACTCGCTGGATGGCAACAACAGCTTGGCGAGTCTGTATCAGTTCTCGCAGCAGCATTTGCAGTTGCAACATCAGCAGCAGTTGCAACAGCTGCAACAACACCAGCAGCATCAGCAGGAGCATTTATATTGCAACAACAACAACAACCTGAACACCACCAACAACAACAATATCTTGAATGAAAGTATGGAACTGAAGCATTCGATGTCTGAGAACGATGACGAGGAGACCATCGATGCCTTTGATCCGGCCATAGCTGCCAGCCTGGGACTCCATCGAAACATAGAGAATCCTAATCCACCGGCTTCGCCTGCTCAGAGTGAGACGGCGAGTGCGAGTAGTCTACAGAATTTCATACCCGACGTCCAACTGGCCGAGTCTGGGCAGGATCTGATTTACGATGATGCAACATCGACCCCAATGCGTCCGCATCATCATCCCCATCATCCTCATCAGTCAGCGCATTCCCTCAATCATCATCAACAGCAACAACAACTCCAGCAGCAGCAGCTCCACCAGCAATCCCACTTTGAGCCAGGCAGTGCTAAGCGCATCAAGACGGAATGCGAAGCCACAACGACGACGAGCGGTGACTGCACCTATTATGGCGGCCTCAGTGTCGTGGAGCACACGGACATGGAGTTCTTTCGCAGCATTCTGCCGGATATTGCTGCACTGACTCCGCAACAGCGTCGCAAGTTCAAGATCGGCATACTGGAGCTGATCGATGATGTGGTCGATCGTTATCCATCCCAAGAGCGTTACAATGGCAGCAGCAGTGGCGGCAGTGCCACAGCGGCAACGGGGGCTGGCACTGCTGCTGGAGGAGCCAGTGGTAGTGGCAGTGACAGCACTTCAGGCCGCCGAAAGCGTCATAATTCTGCACGGGATTGGCGCAAGTAAATGGGTTAACAAATTTAATTAGTTTAAGTCGATAGTAAAAAGTGCGAGTGGCTCATGAGCTGGAAAGATATTTGGAAACTGTGGGAATCTTGTAAAGAAATACCAAAAAGGACGTAGGGGAATATTTCCCTTAGGTTATTAAGGGACTAGAAATGGTACAAGTAAGCATACTAAATGGTTTTTATATACGACACTTGATCAGCTCCTTTGTTGACCTGTATCTAAACAGATTTGTATACCCCCTATTCATGGTATAGAAGGGTAGTATTACTTTGTACTAACCGAAACAAGCAGTAGGAGGCATTTCCGACCCGTTAACGTATATAAGTATAGATATTCTTGATCAGTCGAGTTGATTAAGCCATGTCATTCTTCTCTACTGCTTCACTTCTCTGATACTACAGATTTTCCCTCTAGCTTTCCAGCTCTCGAGGCATGCGTCTGTCCATGTGTTGTGTGCTCAATGTGTTAGTTCTAGATCATAAGGTAAAACTACTTGTAACTAATTGTTGTTTACATATATATCTACCCATATATAGTATATGTTTATATCGTGTTTAAGACGCTTTGTACATACTTAGACATGAATGTTACGCAAATAGGCTAAAAGATATTGAATCGATGTACAAAGAATTCGTTAAGATAAAGGGCGAGCAATTCCTAAACTCGCTCAGAGTCGTGTCAAATATAAAGAAAACATATATAAATGGATGTATGAAAATAGTACATGATATCGTATATTTATAATATTTATTGTTAACAATAGTCGCCCAAAGATTAAATCAACAATTATTCGGCGATCGGATCGGTTGAGAAAAATGCAAAATGCTACAAAAAGGGTTGAAGGTTTTTAAAGCTAAATGTTGACAGTTGTTGTAGCTGCTGTAGTGACTCCTTACAACTTGGATGCGCCGCCAGTCTTGGGATAGAATTTCTTGGCTGGATCCTTGGCCATGTCCAGCAGAGTCTGGGCGGGCTTGAATGGTGCTCCATAGAGTTCGGCATATGATTGCATTTTGCTAACCAATTTGCCAGCTCCGTAGAGATCCACCCAGCGGAATGGGCCGCCAGTGAATGGTGGGAAGCCAAGACCGAATACGGCACCTACATCACCCTCCAGTGGGCTGTCGAGAATCTTCTCTTCCAGGCAGAGCACAGCCTCGTTGACGAAACGAGACACCAAGCGAAGTGTCAGATCCTCGGGGGTGTTGGCACCCTTTGAGACCAGAGCATACTTCTGCTTTACAATTTCCAGAGCACCTGTATTGATGGGACGGCTGCCCTTGCTCTGGCCATCGTAGAGGAAGATGCCCTTGCCGGATTTGCGTCCAAGGAAACCGGCCAGCACCAGATCCTGCATGACCTGCAGATTACCGCCGCTGAAACGGTCGCCAAATGCCTTGGCCAAGTCTACAGCAATGTGGGCACCCACATCAATGCCAACCTCATCGGCCAGGGTGGCAGCACCCACGGGAAAACCAAACTTCTTGGTGAACTGATCCAGTTCCTTGGCATCCACGCCCTCCTGCAGCAGTCTAAATAAAAGAAGGGGATTAACAAGCGCAAAGAAGCCAGAGAAAGTCAGCCGGATTTACCTAATTGCCTCTGACAACATGGTGGCTAGAATGCGCGTGGTATAGAAACCAGGACCATCGCCCACAGTGATCACAACCTTGCCCTGCTTGAGGCCAACAGCGACAGCCTGTGCAATGGTGTCCTTCGATGTGCCCGGGTGTGTGATAATCTCCAGCAGCTGCATCTTGTCGACTGGCGAGAAGTAATGCATGCCCACTACCTTATCGGGCCTTGAGCTTCCAGCTGCAATCTTTGTGATGGGAATTGCGCTGGTGTTGGTGGCAATGACGCAATGCTTTGGGATAACAGCCTCCAGTTCCTTAATAACCTTATGCTTTATATTAATATCCTCGAAGACTGCTTCGATCACAATGTCTGCCGACTTGAAATCGTTGTAGTCCAACGTGGGTAGCAAATGCGAAAGTGTCTGATCGCGTTCCAAGGCTGTGATGCGTTTACGCTTCAGCGCCGTCTCCAGGCCCTTTTGCACTTGTCCAATACCGCGTGCCAGACCCGCATCGGTGGCATCTTTCATGACAACCTCATAGCCCTTGTCCACAGATACCTGCACAATGCCGGCACCCATGAGGCCAGCACCCAGAACGCCTACAGTTTTGACGGGACGCTCCGGTTTGCCAAAGCGATTCTTTTTGCACTCAGTCTGTCCACGGAACAGACTGATGAGTCCCTTCGATTCTGGAGTAGCGGACAGCTCGCCGAATCCCTTGCGTTCCGCCTCGTAGCCAGCATCAGCGCCCTTGTCCACTCCCGCGCGAATCACATCGAGAATCTGTTGGGTAAAGGAAATGTTGCAACTGCTTGGGAAAGTATTTAGCCTTCACACTCACCTTAAGGGGCGCAGGATAGAGACCGCCTGACGCCTTCATCACCTGCTTGCGTGCCGTATCGAAGATTTTGTTCTTCACGAAGTCCGTGTCCATGATGAGGGATTGCAGTTTGTTGGCCAAGCCAGTTTTCTCACGCTTCACCTGGTCAAACAAAGTAGCGATGATTCAGAACCAGGCTGATTTTTTATCAATTGTTGCAACTTACACGTAGTTTACCGCTGGCCAAATCGTTGGCCACTTGCACCGCCGTCTTCTCCAGATACTCGATGGTGTTTTGTTCGGCTGGCTGTAGACCAGGTCCCAGGGGATCCACCAGCAGATCGACAATGCCCAGGCGCTTAGCACGATCGGCACGTACTTGTTTGCCAGTCAATTCCAGGTCCAATGCGGTGGGCACCGAAGTGAGCTTAGGCAGGCGCACAGTGCCGCCACCGCCGGGCAGGAGACCGAGCATAACCTCCGGCAAGCCTAGCTTAGTTTTATTGTCCTTGGTCGCTATGCGATAATGACAGGCAAGGACCAGCTCCAGACCACCGCCCAGGCAAACTCCACTGATGGCGGCGACAATGGGCTTGCGACTGCGTTCGATGCGATCGAACATCAACTGAGCTCCGTGGGATATCAGTGTCGCTTCCTCGGCAGTCTGACATGCCTCCAGCATGCCAATGTCGGCGCCGGCGACAAAGCAACCGGGTTTACCGGAGATAAGTACTGCCGATTTTACCGCAGGATTCGTTTCCAGATCCTTGATCACCCGCTCGAATTCATCGCTCACTTCGGAGCCAAGTGAGTTCACCTTGGCATTGGGTGAATCTATTTTTATGACCAGCACACCATTTACCACCTTCGTGTGCAAATGTTTGTTGGTGGAGGCAGCTGAAGTGACGACAGCCGGTGCCGGTTTCGTGGTCATTAGACGACGTTGCAGTTGAACCATTGTCGCAGGATGGGCTAAAGAACATCAATGGAAATCAATTACAATATTAAGATTAGGAATACACAATCAAATTCGTTTCTATTATCTCATATTGCAGGTCGGGGGAGTACAAAGTTCAAAGTCCACTTATGCGAGCATCGATCACTGTGACAGTTGAAATATACATATTTGAATTGAAAAGGCCTGCTATTTGATACTATATTGAGTGTTTGTAATATTTTTAATGTAATTTCAAATATATAAAATCTATTTATGACCGATTACCTCGAATGCATTTATTTTGCAGCAATTGCTGTCTGGATATTTGGCCGATTGCACTTAAAATTCTCGTTGCCGACATTCCGCTGACTTTTATTCGAACACAATTCGTTAATTAGCAATGAACTTATAATTAACTATTGATATTGGTACTTTATGCTTATCAAAATAATAATTTATTGTAAAAAAAGATGTAAGGAAACTAATTGACTTGTTGCACACCGCAGTCTTCCACAACGACAGTCAGCATACATCGATAAAAACGAGCATAACAATTTATCGACAAGCCGCCACTTTAAGTTGACTTGTTGCATGCAGAATGTTTCGTGAACAATTTATCGACTGTATTTGTTTTGTATTTTATACTTTTTGAATAGAAAGCATTAAAGATGTTCATGAATTACAGATAAATTTATAAACTATAATTGCTGTTAATTCTAATAACATGAGTTTTCCATCAATTTAAGTATAATTGAATAAATAATAAAAGCCGGTAGAGGTTTGGTGAGCAAACGGTTATCGGTTGGCCACCACATTTATTAATCGAGTGGTGGTTTCCATTCATGATTCGATTTGTACATGCAGTTGGTATTTTGTACATATTGTAATAGAATAAAACGGTACTTTTGTTTTGTACCAATTTGATATGTGCGTTTCTGATTGGAATTTAAAGGTTTCGTTATAGAAGTTGAAGTTATTCTGATGAATTTGTGTAACGAACATTTGTGTACGAAACGGTGATGATTTAGTATTTTCTATTATCAAAGAATCGTAATTAAAAAGTTTCAAATTGCAAATGAAAGAATTGTCCGCAGAATTTGACGAATTGAATCCGAAAAGATTATTTGACTTCAATTTGAAATTGAAATAGAATTAGTCCTTTTGTTAGGACCAGCATTTTTCGAATTTCCAGCCAATTGTCCGTCAAACTGAAGTGTGACTTTTTCATTGGTGCCGATTCTAAAATTTGATTTTGATCTCGACTTTGGTTTCGTAAAATGTCAGGAAAAAACGATTAACTATACGATTTATAATACGTGGCAAAATCAAAAGCTATTACGACAGTGACGCACAGACGACCCACAACAATGACCTAAACAATGTCGGGCTCGTTGAGAAGCCATCAGACCGCAATTTGGACACTTCAAAGGACACGCCCGGGGCCAAATGAGGCGAGCGTAATGCGCACTTCAATGCGGATGCGCATGCGCCGAAATGACCTGGAAATGATCTCGTTTGACATCCGTGTCAGGCAATGAATGGAAAGAAAAAACATGAGTGTTCTCCGGTTGACGCCCCAGCGGCCGGGTGGGTCAGCGTGAAAATCGCATTGACAAAATCAAAACAAAGCAAAAATAGAAGGAATGTTACTTGGCGGGGATGTTCAGATATTGTTATATAACATGAACTACATATTATACCTTTTATATATATTATATTGATTTAGGTACATATGCATGTAGGTTGAATATTTTTAGGTACTATTTTTTATTAATATTATAGCAAAACATGTATAGAAATACGTTAATAGGTTAATATATAATACATGCAGACTAAAGTTATATATATGAAATACATAGTTTATAATATAAAATATTTAGATAATATTTAGATGTATACGAATTACTAGTGAAAGACTCAATGCCCATAGGAACTTGATGAAGACATAAAGGATTTTTTTTTTGGTGTTGGTTATGATTGCCATAATCCCGAATAATTTAAACCACTTAAGCGTCATACGAAATGCATTTTTTATGCACAATTAAAGCCTGTCAGGCGCCACTCAACTATTTTCGATTTTTTTGCCTAAGCTGATTATAAATAATTAAAAAAAGGAACAACAACAACGAAAGCATGAGGAAGGGTAACCAAAAAGGGGAAGGGTTTACGCGCCTAAATGAGGGTCGCTGAGGGTGACCATTAAACGGAACGCCCAACATTGCGTGCGTACTGTGTGTACATGTGTGCGTGAGCTGTGCGACGCGTGCGCATGCGACCTTCGCAGGATGTTTTCAGATGACTTTGTCTGGAGCATTTTAAAATGATATTTGCATATATGATGCATGCAACCCTGTGCAAATGAAAACATTTCGTAATGTTGTGATTTCGTTTATGTTAATTTTCAGCCATAAATCAGAAGAATAGAGAGAGAGAGAAGCGTGTGCTTCCTGTCGGGCATTTATGTATCTAGAGGGACGGGGGACTTACATGATTTGTCCTCCTGACTTTTGCGACTGCGCTTTCTGTTATCCCTTTTTGATATGACTTTGACTATTATGCAAATTACTTGCCACCGTTCCCCCTGCACCTTCTCTTCCTGGTGCTTACCTTTTGTAATTCAATACTCGCGCGAAAATGATCTTATTTTGCACTGCGGTTGCTCTGATCGGGGGTTGGACTTGAGTTTACGCAAATTTGCCATGCTAATTCAATGCGAAAATCTCTCGCAATTTGTTCATGCTGCCTTTTTCGCAAAGGTTCTTTGCAGCTAATAAAGCTGTTCGTATCGATTTGATTTCTTTATTCAATTTGCATATTTAGGTCTTTCGATTCGGATGCAGTGCTGAATTTAAAAAAAATTGTTTAAGGTTTTTGAATCAAGTTAAATTTTTTTTGACTTGAGTATGATGTGTTTCCTAATAAAATATCTATATAAAACAAATGAGGAAAATTTTTGTTTTTAATAAGTTAATTTAAATAGAAAGAGAGGACAAAATCTACATACATATATATGAATTTAAATAAATATACATATGCATATACTCAAAATGTTGTTATTAAATCTTAAAAATTTCAATGAGCAATTCTCAAACAACTTTGTAAATATATGAAACTATTTATAAAGTACCAAGAGGTTATCCTTTAGCAATATTTTATAGATAATACATACACAGCTCTCTGCTATACGCTTGGGACAGGGTATTTTCTATTCGAAAACACTAGTCTGTTAATGAGCACTATATAATTTTGTATTCCCACAAAATCACAAAACACAGTTAACTGAGCTTAGGAAGTTTCCTTTTCCATGTAGGGTTTACTGTGCTGTATTTTATTCAGTGTCGAGAATCGACAAAACCCGATCAAAACTCCACAAATTTTCCATATTTACATAACATAAATTATATAAAAAAAATTTTCTATTTTCAAAAGTATATTTTTCGAAAAGTTTCAACATTTGTTTGATGCCGCCTACGCGAAGGAGGCAGAGGGCGAATGCTCGTCGCAGCAATTCTGCATCCTCTGCCCCGGTTATATTAACGGTGCCCCGATCGGTGCCTAATCGTAGGGTTCGCCCACGTGTCCTGATACCGGGTTCAGGCTCCTCAACCATAGGCTCGGGCAGCGCTGAACGTGGAGTGGGACATGAAAGCGGAACCGCACGCGTAGCTGGGCGCAGACCACGTCTTCGTAATCCGGTAGATGTGAGCTCCAGAGGACGCGTTAATCGACGCAATAATCGGCGTGAGGAAGTATCGCGTCCATGGCGCACATCGCGCGAAAGCCTTGACATATTGCGTGAATATCTGCTCGACTGTGAGCGCAATCTAATCGAGTGTCAGCAGCAGCGCGGCAAATTGTCCGACCTGGTGGAGCAGCTAGTCAAGGATGATGACAAACCTGTTCAGGAGGAGGAGATACTTTACCAACAGTTAAACAATGCGTTACATCACGAGTTGCAGGAGCTGTTGAATTGCCAGATTACCGAGCAGCAGTTGCCCAATTCCGAGCTGCCGGAACTAATGGCCAGTGTTCGCTTTATGGCCGAGCATCGTGGCGAGGAGACTGACCAGACGCTGAACGAGCTTATGCGACGCCGCACGGAGACTTCACCGCTGGCCATTGAAATGGATCAGGGGACCGTGACGGCCGGCATATCGCCAGTATTTGGCGATGATACTGTCGATATTGTGGTGCACGGAGAAGATTACGATACCGTCAACCAGGTGAATGGCATCTTGGCTGTTGTCTTTGAAATGGGCCAAGAGGAGCGCGGAGACGTCAATCCCGGATCGGACAATGGCTCCACTGCCACATAGGGATCGCCTGCAGATGTTGTGCTCTGAAGGTTATGTGGCTATATTGGTTTGGGAGCCGATTTCTTGACTAAACACACTATTGAGTTCAAGAATTATTTAGCTTTTTGATAGTTATTCGTACACCTTGTGTTAAATTTACGTAAAGATACAATAAGCTTTTTCCATGTAATTGCTAGGCTATAACAAAACGGGGAAGGTAATAAATTGTTTTGAAGGGAAAGAATTCTTTTATTATATTTATAAATATAATTCCATTTGATTTCATTGATTTCAAATATTGTACATAGTACAATCGATTTTTCAGGATGTAATATAGTAAATAAGAATATTATTTCGTTTTACTGAAGGTCATTCGAGCTAGATAAGTTCGTCTGTGTAATGCATGGTAAAGTATGGTAAAGCTGATATAGAACTTATCGAGGAAAGAACCTGTTTAAATTGTGATATTTTGACTTTAGTTGATAAAGCTAGTCAACAGTAGTATAAAAAGTCCTCGCAAAAGTGTTTGCGATGAAAATTGTGGAAAATATCGAAGAAATACCCTTGATTTAGGTGTTTATTTTGACCAAAGGGGGGACCCTTACAACATTTTCAGAATTTTTCAAAACTTAGAATTGTGATATTTTGACTTTAATTGATAAAGCTAGTCAACAGTAGTATAAAAAGTCCTCGAAAAACTGTTTGCGATGAAAATTGTGGAAAATATCGAAGAAATACCCTTAATTTTGGTGTTTATTTTGACCAAAGGGGGGACCCTTACAACATTTTCAGAATTTTTCAAAACTTAGAATTGTGATATTTTGACTTTAGTTGATAAAGCTAGTTAACAGTAGTATAAAAAGTCTTCGCAAAAGTGTTTGCGATGAAAATTGTGGAAAATATCGAAGAAATACCCTTAATTTAGGTGTTTATTTTGACCAAAGGTTTTTATTTTGATCAAAATATGCTAATAAAATTTCATTAACTATGGACCACTCTAACATATAGAAACAATCATCCGAAATGAGAGTTTTAGTGCGATACCCGCTCTTGTCAAGATAACTATTCAAAATTGACCATTATGTGGTTGTAGTTGTATTAAAAAATCCAACACATTTTATAGGAACCATCATGATAGGAACAATTTGCTGAAGAATATGAAGTTAGTTAAATCTAGATCGAGTTTGTTTCAAATATTGGAAAAGGTTGTCAAATGTAAGCATATCCACTTTCTAGCAGGAATTTCATTTGTATTCAGTTTACAAGACAATAAGCAACACAAGATTATTATTTTTATTTTTTCAACAATAATTTAAATTTGGCTTGTGAGAAAATAAAACTTTTCAGTTTAATTTTTTCAAATTTTAGAATGGCACGTTTTCGAAGAGCGCATGCGGCCACACGTGAGGGTGAGGCAACAAAACCAAAAGTTGCCAGGAGGGCACGACGCAATATCGAAAGGGAAGTCTCGGTACCGTTGATCATCAAGTGCGAGAGCAACCTGTGCGAGGTGCTTCTGTCGAGTTTGAGTGACGTGAACTCCAATAGATCCAGTTTTCCGAATCGCATCTGTGAGCAGTGGCGCAACAAATCGATCAAGGTGCCAAAAGTCACTGGCCGTCAAAAGGCAGCGAAGCGGGCGAATCCGGGTGCCCAGAGGCGGGCTAAAGCGAAACAGTCGTCGAACAGTCGTCGAACAGTGATAGTGCATCAACCCATGTGTAAACCCTTATTGCCCAATAGACTGCTACTTAGCCTGGCCCAATCGAAGGTCACTCCGGGACAACAGAGTAGTACATCATCTAAAGACCGCCACCGTACCTCATTACTCGAAGCCCTTGGAGCTCCCATTGAATTATTTTGTCCCCGACCTCTGCCAGTTGCCGCCCAAACCTCAAACGTTACAGTTATGGTCGCGACCCAACGGGGCACGAACGGTACCATATACTCGTGGAACGAAGATGATAATATAGGACTGCAGAATGATCCTAATAATATATTCAATCATATACGCAACGGCTTGGCCGAGTGCCGATTGTTTGGTCTCATGCCGTTCCAAGAGCATCAAAACATTGTGCCGGTACCGGAGGTATCATCAGGGATTGAGTGCAACATATTGCCTCAGGCCGAGGCAGATCCCGCGGGATCCACCTTCGATATATATAAACACGTCCGAAACCTATTAAGCGAAAGTCCGATTGGTGAATCATCTAATCAGATGTAAGTTCAGCAACTGCGTCGGTTAATAAATACCCTACGAAACACATGCGTTTGGTTTTCCTATTTCATGGGGAATTGGGTAAGGGTTAATGTCGATTTTGTATACTGTGCGATATCGGTAATATTTGCATAAAATACATGTTATATTTACCTGATGGCGCAGGCTTAACAAGGAGTTAAATTTGGAATATTTAGTAAATATTGAATTGCTATTCCACCAGATTTACATGTCAGCTGTATTTCTCTGGTAAAATCTGCAATTTTATATTTCAAATTTCAAATAAATAGAATTGATGTTTGTAATGTTTCTCAAAGAAAATCTCTTTAAATATTACGATTCATTATATTTTGCGAGAGTGATTCTCTTTAAATATCTGCTAAGTATATTAAACAAAGCTTTTTATTCGAATTTGCTTGAATTTTGCCTCTATATTTAGGTTAACCCGAAGATATCTGCGGTCTACATAAGTTTTATAGAACATATTAGTATATTGCGTGCGATGTTATAGTTGGTGTATAATCACTGTTCTTGTAGAAACAAAGTTATACAATACACTTGAGGTTCCATTGCAACATACTTCTGTAGAAGCCAATCTCCTGACTGATTCTTTGAAAAGGAATTGCATAGTGACAACCTAACTAATATATAAACTAGAATATATAAACAAAATATTACATTTCATGTTTATATATAAACAAAATATCATTTCATTTTCAATCAAAAATTCTCGAGTTTTTATTACAAAAATTCATAAATAGGTGGGCTTATCTCTCGACGCTTAACACTATGCTACAAATTAGATACAAAACTTATCTAGGAATTAGGACTTAGGTTACAACTTTGGAATAGCTGAGGGGGAAACAAGTGTCCCGACTTGGGGAGCTTGGGGAAACATGAGAACATTGGGAAACATTGGAAACATTTGTGTACAAATTGAAGACAAAAACACAACAAGGAAGAGAAGGAAAAGGGGAAACGGGGCTGGGGTTGGGGGAACATAACTTGATGGTGCAATCAACTAGAGACTAGAACAACGCTTGAGTGTGATGAGATCCTCGCTGGGATTAGATTAAGGTGTTTAGCAGAAGACGCCCACAGTGGAGTCGACGCTGTGATAAGCTGAGCCTGTTGCTGCTGCTGCTGGCGTCGCTGCTACAGTCGCGTCCATCTGTATATTCCACACGTTATCCACGCCCGAGTTGCTGTAATAATAATCCCCAGTCTGTTGCTGTTGTTGTTGTTGTTGTTGCTGTTGCTGGTAGGACACAGCGTAGGGTTGCTGCTGCTGCTGTTGTTGCTGCTGCATTGCCTGCTGCTGATAGGCAGTTGCCTCATCGTACATCAGCTCCACAGTGCTGACTGCTCCGCCGTTGATATTCGGATCAAAGACACTGAAGATCTCCGAGTTGGGCGTGTAGAAGCTATCGGGACTGCCGCCGCTAATGTCGAGTCCCTGCGAGCCCACGTAGCCATTGTAACCATTGTATCCGTAGTCCTCGGAGCTGTAGCCGGAGCTGCTGCCGGTCAGGCTGGAGGTATCATCGCAGCTCTCGTACAGCTGCAGTCCGGCCTGGTAGCCGGCATAGCCTGTGTTGCCTGCGTTAGTCTGTAGCGGCAACTGTTGGTGTGGTGTCTGCAATTGCTGCTGCTGCTGTTGCTGCTGCTGCTGCTGCTGCTCTGTCGCATAGCCCGCGTAGCTGTTCGTGGAGCTGTTGGAGGAGAGCGGCGAGTGTAGCATGTCGTAGCTGGCATAGCTGTAGCCCAAGTTGGAGGCATCAGGCGCTGTGTAGGCGTAGGCGGTGTTCTCTGCCGTTGTCGATGTCCATTGCTGTGGCATGTAGCTCTGTGTCTGGCCAAAGACGCCAGCAGTGGCTGCAGTGGGGGCAGCGGCAGCTTGGCTGCCTTGGAAGTCCACCAACTGCTGTTGGCTTTGCTGCAGCAGCTCCAGTTGCGCTGATCCCGTCGTGCTCACCGCCGAGCTTAGCTTCCGCTTCTTGTCTGCCGTCTGGCGCTTTGTCGGGCGCAGACTGGATAGTTTGTCACTGAGTGCCGCATCCCTGGCCAGCATCATGGCCAGACTACGCACACGTCTGCCTCCTGCGAGCAGACGACGCGCCTCTGTGGAACCCTTGGCCTCGGGCCGGGGATGATCGTGTGTGCCCTTGGCCTGGAAGTAAATGGCGTTGCCGGCGCGACGCCAGAAGTGCGTCACGGGGTAGCCGCAGTGGCCCCGACAGGGCTGTATCTCCAGGCGGCCAGTGCAGTTTCTAGAGGAGGCAAAGGAGGGATGAGGTTAGTTGACTACATCATGGACACAACTCACTCTCTCACACTTACCTATTGGGACACTGTTTGCCCTGCTGCTTGCGTCGCGCCTTGTCGCATATGGCTGGACGCAGATGCACGCTGGCCCCGTTGGGCAGGCGGCACTTGGCGCTGCAGAGGAGCACGCCCAGGCAGCTCTTCTTCAATATGTTCACATTGTGATTGTTTGTGTTGCGCATTGCCCAGCCGCTGGCATGTTTCTTGGCATCCTCGCTCTGTCCGCCATAGACCAGACGGCAATGTCCGTTCGCCCAGTCATTGAACTCGTCGAACTCGTGCACCGTCGGCACCACAGTATCGTTGATATCCCACTCGATCTGCACACGTGATTTGCTTGCCGGCGGACTGGCCAGCGGCAATGGCAGGCACGCGTTGAGCACCATCTTGTCACTATCTCTGTCTTTCTTCTTCTTTTTTTTGTATTTGTATTTGTATTATGATATTTGTGTCGGTTTTCTTTCGCACTTTTCCTCGTTTCGTTTTCGGCCACGCGACGTTTGATGGACACGTCCGTTCACAACGACTGCGCAATGTTGACTGTCTCTGGCTGCGGCGAGCAGCGCGTTAAGTTCCTTTTCAACGAAGCGACTACGACGGCAGCGTCGCATTTGCTCTGCCTCTGCCTCAGTCTCTGCTGCTGCCACTGCTGCTGCTGCTGCTGCTGCTGTTGGTGGTGGTTGTTGCGCTCTCATTGGCTCAGCCTTCCAGTTTATCCGGTTTATCCGCTTTATCCGTTCATTATCCGTTCGAGCACAGACACTCGACGCGCACGCTCTCTTTGCCGCTGCTGACGCTGCCAGCGTCGCTGCTTGCGTTTGATTGGACAAACAGTAGCTCTGCTCTAGCATTGCCACACCTGCGCTGCAACTCCCCCCGCCCCCCCCTTAACTCGCAGCTCTCTTTCCACTCCAAATCATTCCACAGGCAGCACGCGTCGTTTGCTGCCAGCAGTAGCGAAGTGCAAGGAGAGAGAGTGAGAAAGAGATGGAGAGAGAGAAAGAGGGGGGGCGAGAAGCGGGTAGGGGGAGCAGAGGGAGGAGAGACCGGGGTAATTTTATTATAGCAGCCAGTCAAAGCTAATTAAGTCGCAGCTCAAAGCAAAGCAAAAAAAACCAACGAACTGTTACAACAATTGCGACTTGCGGAGCACCTGGCGAAGGTAGCAGCAGCAACAGGAGCTGAAGGAGGTGCAGGAGGAGGTGCAGAAGGAGTTGCAAGAGGAGTTGAAGGAGGAGTTGCAAGAGGAGGAGCAGTTGCAGCGGCAGTGGCAGCCGGCGCAGCAGCTGTGTCGTTTGTGGTTAAGTTTTGTATTGAAGTTGGCGCCCAAAGAATGAAGGAATAGAGAGGGAGGGAAACAGTGAGAGATTAAGAACACTCACAGTATTCTAAACCTATAAAGACTTGTTTAAAATAAATATAGATCGTTCTACTAACTAATAAGCATGAAAACAGTGGAAATTTTGATATTTTGGGGAAACTTTGTTGTAGTTATTAATAAATAAAATAAACAAAGGATATAAGATGCTTACGAGAGAAATTCCCTTGAAGATACAATAACTATATAATAATATATTCAGTATAATAATATTCAATAATAAATATAATATACCAAATATTAAAGTAAAATATTTTAATAATGTATAAAAACATTATTAAAGACTAAAATACATTTTCAATATATAGATAATACATAACATGCCATAATTAAATATTAAATATGTAACAAAATATGTTTATACTTGTAATTAGACTATATAAATAAATATTGAAAATTAAACAAATGAATTTGCGTGAATTCCATAAAATAAAAAGGAAAATTTTCATTGAAATTAAGCACATTAAAATCAATAAGTACATAAAAATATTTCGCTTAATTTTTTAGGTGCGGGTAAAACAATGAAAGCAGAGTCATAATAAAGAGAGTCATAAAAAGTGAATTTAACAGTTTACCTTAAGCGATGCTCTTTCAAAACTGATTGCATGACGGATGCCGTAAGCAAACCTAACGGCATTACTTCTCACGATCTGCCCGGAGATAAGCTTTAAACGTTTGCAAAAAAAAGGAGGAAGAAAGAGGAAGAAAAAGAAACACGCAGACGGAACATAACTCTGACGCTATCTACAAGAAAATCACGCAAGATCATAAAAGGAGGAGACGCGGAAGCAACCCCCAAGAAAAAACAAAAAAGCAGAAAACCCGAAAAGGATACAGCATGAAAACCCGAGTGAGAGGCCGAGCAAGAGGCCGAGCCATGCCATAACTCAGGCATATGCGACAAAGTTGGCAAACAAATTGTCGAGTCGATCCTCGAGAGTAGATAAAGAAAAACAAATATAATCATTAAGTGCGCACGTCGAAGGGTTGCACGGCAGCAAGGAAGGGGAAGGGTAAACCCCATAATTTTCACACTTCTCTATGAGGCAACGATGAGGAAGAGGAAGCGGCAGAGGCAGAGGAAAACCATGCAATTATGACACGTCACAACTCGAGAAGAGAGGAACAAGAGAAGAAAAGGAAGCAAAGGAAGCTAAAGAAAGGCAACCCGCGGCGCCTCAATAGATTGAGACGCCTCGCACGCGATAGGCCTCACCCGGAGGACCCTCAAAGGATTGAGGATTACGGAGGGCGTTGACTGCCGAGAGTCATGACTCTGCATATTCATTTCGAGTGAGAACTTTTGCCTCGCACTGTGCTGCCTACCTGACTGCTGGTGCGAGTGCGAGTGCGCAAAGTGGGTGTGGCACTTTAATGATGCCTCAAATTAACTGTTCCGCTCACCGCTCTCTTTCTCTCATCTCTCCACAATTGCAACACAATTACGAGAGTGAAATTTATTTGACACTCTCCCCGGGGAGGATCGGAAACTCTTTGCGCGTTATCTGTAGAAATTTAGACCAGAAATTACGCATAAATGTCATCGTAAATTCGACGCCCCAAACTGAAATCGATTACTATCGGAATCATTTATCCAATGGGTATACTCTATAGTGAGTACTCTTTACTAACGGTTTTCTGCTTAACTCATTTTCACGTACTTTCCATTCGCAAGCGCAGTTAGTAGTAATTTCGCATAAGCGGGTTTGCACCAGTTTTTACTCAATCATTATTTCTTTCACTTGGACCCGTTGCAAATTTTTATTCATACATTTATTTATATATTTAATTGGAAAACATTATTTGAGATTAAAGAGTGTGTGTTTTATTAAAATTTCGTTTCGTAGTTTATAAAATAGAAGTGAAATTATTTAGATAACATGATAGATAGATTGATTAGATTAATATTAAGCTATGTCTATATAACATTTAAAGTAATATATGTGCAATATACAATACAACATAACAATATACATATAGTATATACAATAGGCATACTCTCTGATCATTATTTTTATAAAACATGCTCAAATAAAGTGATAAAAATACACCAAATACTTTGTTAAAATGTTGTACTTGAAATATTCGAAAACATGAATCATTGGACTCATTTAAATTCTTTCTTCAGAATAACTTCACATAAATTTCATAAAAAAACTTTTTAAAATTAAAGAGATATTATATATTTCGTATTATAATCTAAGTATGTGTAATATTTACAATAATATAGAGATTATTGTCATTGTATAAAAAACATACATTAACATTTTCCCTATTCATCAGATCATAACATTTTCCTTTAGCACTCCCTGCTCTTTCCTATTCAGACACTGTTTCGGCAGCTATCAATCGCAAGTTTCAACGATTTCGTGGCTTATCTAAGCAGAGGCATCTCTGGAAAACATGAGAACAACAATTCACAGTTAATTAACTGTACTTTTCATTACAGAAATCAACTCTGTCGGCCGCAATTAAAACCGCATATAGGAAATCATTCATTTGGCAACATGAATATATCCGTTTTAGACGCGGCAGAGAGAGAGAGTGAACGAGAGATCCTCTTGGTGCGATAAGGTGATTGAGGAAGTTAAAACAACCCTGCGACAGGGCTGGTCCGACTGATTGGACTTAGGATCGATGGTAAATGATTTAAAGCAAGTCTCATAATTTTCCATTGTTCAGCTGAGAAAATACATACACAGCTCAGATCGAGTCAAACTGATAATACCTTTCACACTCTGCGTGAGCTCGTGCGTCCTGCGGTGCACAGGGACAAGATCGCTGACCCACGATACGATCTCGAGCCAGAGAATTGAAATGTTTAGCCTGAGGTTCAGTGTCGACTCTGAGGTTCAGGTTGTGGTTCGGCCCGGGGTCGGGGTAGATCTGGGCAGGGTAACTGCGACCTCGATCGCTCGGACAAGTGGCTGCTAAGTAGCTCGGACGACTAATCCGTATGTCCAAACAAATCGCCAGATAGTCCGATCATCAGCTAATGGGCTTAGGGCTCATATTCCATTGTGACAATTGGTACAATTGGGATAACACGGATTAGTAGAATGTGTGTAAAGAATTTTGTGAAATATTTTGAAATATATTTGTAATATTTGTGAAATATTTTCATAATTTCCCACGCGCATCTTTTGTGCGTTTTTCTCATCTTTTTTTGCATTTATCGTGCATATTATTTGGTTTAGGTTCTGTTGAAATTGCCGCATTGGATTACAATGTTTTATATACAAATTTCTCCCACAATTTGAAGGGTTCTATCGGTACCCGCATTGCCTAATCGTAATGCGTCCGACTCACCGTTCCCATCGATAGAGTAGGCAAAGTTGGGAGAGTGGGAGAGAAATAGAGAGAGAGAGATTCTCTTGCTGCGTAAGCGCGTGGCAATTACAGAAGCCGTGGATAGATTTTTCTTTGAAATCTTAAAATGGATTTTGTTCGATTTATTAAGACGCCTAGGAAGCTTATCAGGTTTTTCATTAAAAACCACGTTTGCATACCCGCTACCCATAAGATAGAAGGGTACAATTATTTTGTGTCAACCGAAAATATATGTAATAGGCAGAAAGAGGCGTGGCAGACCCCACAAACTATATATATTCTTGATCAGTATCATGGTAATTAATCATAGTATGGATACAAATTGTAAATAGGCAAGGTAGCGTATCAACATTTTAAGTTGTTGCTCGCATTCGGGGGAATTTCAATGTTTGGTAACATCGTCTCTATCGCAACACGAAAAACGTTTTGATCAGGGAGTTAGCGGGTATATTACGGTCGAGCTCACTCGACTGTAGCTCTCGTGCTTGTTTTTTCAACATAGCATTCCATTCTTCTTCGTTAGTTTGTTTTCACACGAATAACCCACATACTATATATTAGGTCTACGTGTTTTTCGATCGTGGTCTCCGACATTGAAATGCACTGAGAGACTTTTCAATTAATTTAATTTATTTAATTTATAATTTATTTGAATTTATTACTAGTATCAGAAATGAAAAACATTAATTTTGTGATTGAAAAACAAACTACTTAAAATACCATTTATTCTATAAGTTATATACTATGTAGATATACTCGTACTGTTATTCAATTAAAATATTTCATGTGTATTAAATATCGATCATAATAAAAATTCTTTTCCAATGCGTAGCACAATTTTCTGCAAAATGTTGGCGGTTTTTCAACAAAAACAGTAAAGAATAAAAAACTAAGGATGATTCTCACCATAAAAAAGCGAATTATGCACACTTGCCTCAAGGGACAAAGCGATTCGCGCTACGCAATAAAATCTAATTAGTAAACTCAATAGAAACCCCGAAAAATAAAAAGAGAGAAAGACAATTGAAGAACAACTGCAGGAGAATCGTGAAAACCGAAAGTGAAATTGTAAAACTGTAAAATTTCAGGTACTTCCATTCGGGAATTGGACATGGTGACGACACTTGAGCGCAACACACAAGGATGCGTCGAACAAAGGACACACGCGCGCACGCCCCTCGATAAGGCGAATAACCCTACCCCCCTCTTCACTTCTCTGCCCTCTCTCTCGCTGCTTACTCAAGCGCAAGGACAACGTTTTTTAGAAATGTTGCGAAATGGGAAATTTGGCGAATTGTGATTTTAAAAAATCAACTGCCACATAAAGTGGCATGTCCTCTCTCTCTGTCTCCTTCTACCGCTCGAGTGCCGCGTGTCGAATCGCGACGAATATTTCCGGTGTGTCTAATGACAAACGCATGTTTACACGAGTGCGAACACATCCGGAGTGAACGGGGTGCCGCCCGGAACATTACACGGACATCAGTCGCAAGTCCCGGACACGTAGACGGCAATTAAATGGATTTACTCAAGCGTTTGCTCGCTCGATCGGCCAATTTATAAATGATGGGCGCGAATTTTAAAGTTGCCAAAGATGATAAATGATCCTGTGGGTAAATATTTAACTGAATTGCCTTGGGAAGAGAGAAAGAGAGTGAAATTTAGCGACTGGTACAGCATGAGTGATAGTTACTCAAGGACAAATACCACCATAAATTGCCTGATGAATGATTCTCTGGATAACTAAACTATTTATGGTTAGTTTTTAACTAAATTCGGTTAATGGTACGAGAGTATTAAAATAATTATAGCACCTTAGTGTTAATAATGTTACATATTTGCCAAATAAGATAGGTCAGAGTGAATAATTATTACTATACAATGATACTCGTACCAATAAACACAAGTCTGCATGCAAATCTTTAATACTAGCAAACTCTTTGAGGCAGCCTAACTGAGACTTAGTTTGTTTCTGTTTCGTCTGGATCTTGACAACTACACAACTTAGAGCCTTGAAGTTTTGTAGGTGGATTCATAGAGGCTCTTTCAATCTTAAGTATTTTTCAAGTTCCAACTAATTCCTCAGTATCGTATAGTATCTGGTTAATTGTGTATCTAATACTAACTGCTTCCTGCTGCAGTAGATGGACAATAAAGCGATGCTAGTATTTGAGTATATTCACTACAGTCGTGTCTAATATGCAGCCATTCACAGTCGTAGTCTCAGTTTATTCAACTGCATTTGAATGTCAATTAAGTTAAATTGTTAGTTTTGACTTACAAAGCAACCAAAAACTATTAACAGCTCGGCCAAGCACACGCACAGGCCAATAGACCAATTAAGGGCCACACTCACAAATACTCACACACTGACTCGCACATTCGAAATGTATCCGTAACGAGCACTGAGTGCATTCACCTCGCATCGTATTTGATTTGCATGCATGTGCATGTTGTATCTTGCAGCCACAGCTACAGTCACAGATACAGATACATTTTGAACTTATATCTCGCATCCGCATTCAACTCCGGCACACTCAATTGAATTTAATAAACATTTCGGAAGGGAACCCTCGCATCTATTTTCGGGGTGCCCTTTTCTAATTATTATCAATAATAATAATAATATTAATAGTAGTAGCTCTGCTCTGACATTGTGCACATAAAATGGCCGACAATGTTGTTTATTCAGATCGGACGAAGGCATAACTTCAATTAATCTCAATTAAGTGGCGAAAATGCGACGCTGCGATGAAGTTTCTCGAGTTTTGGAAAGTTTTTATTATGTTTTTAGGGTTCAGCCCTTTTTCGTGTGTAGAAGGGGCAAAGGGGGCGTTGGTTCTACCAATTGAGAGTTAGGCCCTGGGCACATTAATTCCCATTGTATAACTTGGCAATTCGAGTTGTAAATGTTGAAGCATCAACTTTATTGGCATGTTAAGGCATAAATTTATTTGTTAAGCCGATGAAAACAGAAATTCGTTTGCCGCGTGCAATAAAATTTCCCGAAAATTCAATGGAAAATAGTCGTGTGAGAAAAGTTCATTTGCTTGGGGATCATTCATATGGTTAAAGATAATGAGTTAAATAAAAGTTTTATACCCGATACTTAGATGATTATTAAACATATCTAACGAAGTTTTTGCCTCTACGAAACATTTGATATATGTATGTCAGTCTTTCCGTCTGTATGAACACCTTTATCTCAATAACTATACGATCTAGGGCTACAAAATTTGGCGAGAGCATGTCTTACGCATATCTTTTAGATAATATCTAATATCTTTTCGAATTTCGCCGCTCCCCCAACGCCTACTTAGTTGAAAAAGTAGAAAAAGAACCTACATACTTATTTGCAAAAGTAATTTTAAAGCTTTAACTTTCCTTTTTTGTGTGTAATTGCTTAGTGATTGGATAATTAAAATAGAAACTATTTAATAACAAATATTAGTGAGGGAACAGAGGCTATATAACAGTAGCTATGTATGTTACTTGTTTGTATTTAATTTATATTGATTTAGTTACAAGTTAGAAATGTCACGCATTTACACGGAACATTATCGAATTCCTGTATAAATTATTCCTAATAATTTGCAAAATGCATCAGCGATAATCGCATTATAATGGAAATTACACGAGGGAGGTGAGGGGCGACCGCAACGGGCAATCCTACCCTGCTCAGGCAGCCAAGTGGTGTGCAAATCTTCGCACAAAGCTTTTGATTGGAACACTTGAGCACAGAGAACCAACAAGTAGGAATGAGATTAGGCCCTATTTACACAACAATGCGTATGTGTGCGAGTGTGTATGTGTGTGTGTTTGTGCAGTGGTGTGAAACTCTTGCCACATTGTCTGCGGCAAAGGGGAAAGGACACTCAAGATGCCGCGACCCTTCGTGCTGCGGTCGAGCTACTCCTTCAAGGCTCTCCTCCTGCCCCTGCTTTGTCTGGCCATAATAAGACGTCACGCTCATTACAATATGTATCACAATGGCAAGGGGCCTCCTTACAACCCCTGCCAGAAGTTCGCTTTTCTTCTTCTTCCAACTACTTCTTCTCTTTTTTGTTATTTGTTTCACATTTTGTGCGTTTTGCTCACTTGAGCGAAGGATCGCCGATCTTCAAAGCAGCCCTCCATGCCTCACGTATTGATTACCAGAATATCAGAAGTATATTTTCATTCCATATTCATATTCAGTCTCTTACACAGATTAGGCGCAATATGTTGTGTGTGCGAGTCTGTGTGTCTGCCCACTTTTGTGCTCAAATTATCGCTCAGACTTTGGGATATTGGTCTATTGTTTCGCCTAACATTTATGCAAAATGTTGCGGCCCCTCCCCCCTTTTCGAGACCGAGCTCAACACGATACCATTGCGATAATGCTCGTCTTTAAATATTCATTACAAGGGCTCGGGGGTTTTAGTATTTCGTTGTATATCGCTTTGATTGATTACTCAAGTGGTTTTATCGTATTCATGATTGTTGCTCGGGAATTTTCTTTTTCTTTTCTTTCGCTTTGTTCCAGCATTCAGGGCCCAGCATGTTGGTCACTTGAGAGTTGCCTCTGGCTCTGTTTCCTTTCGGGTCATTTGAATAGTCGCGTCAACATTATTCTAATATCTTGAAATTTGCATGGCTGCACATGCCTTCTCTAGGACCTACATTGAATCAATGTAGCAGCAACGGCAGCTGCCAAATGTGACATAAGTGAAATCGATAGCTGAGGCCACCAGAGGCGTGGCATGTGCTAAGTAGCGTCCGCTATGAAAGGTCGTGACTTAGGGGCGAGCCTCAAGATTGCGACATATTCCAGACATCTAAAATGAAAACAATCTCAGCTCGACCCGCCCTCAAGTCGTAGCTTTCTAAGAAATATGCTTGTTATCAAATGTAAATATAAAATACTCGTAAACTATATAAAGTTGTAATCCCATCAAACTTATAGCAGTTTTTATCAAGCTAATAAATGTTGTGGATAAGAAATATTGATGGGTTGTCTACAATCCTCGAGAACATTTTGTGGCACATCAGTTCCACAACCAATTATGCGATGCAGCTCCTACCTCACTTTACTTTCCTCTTATTCTCTCTCAGTCTCTCTCTCTCTCTCTCGGCGATCTTTCAATTCCATGCAACATCTGCAAACGATGCGTGAGAATTTTGTGGTGCGTCGACGTCATCAAGCCACAGGAAGCTTCGATATGGTGCGGCGCTGCCGCAAACAATACACAATTCGCCACTCGAGGGGCACAGTTTGAGCTTGGGCAACGACGGCGACGACGACGACGCAACTATGTCTGTCAAGAGGCCACTCATATAGTTGCAACAACTGAAGAGGCACCCGGCAGCAGTACCGGGTGGTTGCCGCGTCGCTTCGTCTGCCACGTCGGCTCCTGCGGCGCTGCGGTGCGCGGTTGAACTCTCAAGTATCGCATATTGCGATAAGCTCTACAACGCTCTGCCTCTTTCACTCTTCCCCTCTTTCTCTCTCTCATATTTGCAGCAGACTGTTTCAATTTTCTCGATTAATATGTTGCAAGTCGGCGATGTGTGAAAAAATGTCGCTTAGTTTTCATAAACCCTCTTGAGTTTTTTGTTAAAAAGGTTGGAGGAGGAAGAGATAGAAAGACTTACAATCAATAAAGTGAAGGACCAAAAATATGTTAGTATTTAGAAAATATTTTAGTGTAAATTAAAAAGTAAAATACGATATATTGAAACTAATATAAAATTTGTCTATAACTATAAAAACGTTTTCAGAATGTTCTTCATAAAAGTGTTTAGGCAAGTTCTTTTGAGTTTAGGTATATAATATTTAGGAATATAATATGAAACAATATGAAATGTATAGTAACCAGATGCATTAAGGGTTCCCCCAACTTTGATCAGTATACATTAAACATAATCACTTTTGCCACACTCAATTTCAATGGAGTGTGTTTTACTTATTTCTTATTTAATTTCTTACTTAATTATTCGATTCAGCCAGATCTTTGTTGTTTCATTTCCGAAATCTCCCACAATTGCATCAGAAAGAGCCATAATTAATTCAATTTACTTAACTAAGGTCATTGTCAGCTTCTCACACAGAGAAAGAGAGTGAGGAATTGAGACTGAGATCAGAGCACCGCCATAATTTTCACGAAGAAATCAAAGTGCAGCCAGGGTGAGGAAAAGTGTCAGGGTCCCGAGTAATTACCACTCGGCTTATATCAATCAATGTGCAGCTATAGACATTACACTACACTACTACACACACACACACTCACAGTAATACTTACAATTGCGACCGCCTCGTGGGTAGTTTTAATTGAATATCACAAGAGGGATGTGCACTAATAAGGAAATCAATTTAAATCTCAGTACAAAACCCAAACCCATGAGAAAAACAACCAAACGAAACTCTAAAAAAAAATTCTGCGGGCGTAGGATCTGCATTTTGTGGAGGGGGTGGGCGGCTCTAACTCCTGCGAAATTAAAACCCATGCCATGCGAACCGATCGAGTACTTGAAAATGAAGCAATAAGTTTCAATTGAAATGGGTTCGCTACTCCAAGGTCAACCTATATACTGTCAAACAAATGGTGGGAGTTGAAAATTAGATGATCTATGTTATGTGTAGAATGGGAAAGAGAACTGTAGGTTGGAAAATAGAAACTAAAATTTAAATTAAACAAACTTGTTCTTTCTGGAATTAAGTTTGATGATGAAATAATTCATCATGTTAAGTTCGACAGTGAAAACAAATTATTGTTGATTCGAACTTTTAATGCTGGACTAGTTCATATACAATATAATGGTTATAATAAACATATATATATATTATATATAGTACAGATAGACACAGCACACTTATATCATGTACTTTGGACCTCTACAATTAATCAAATACTTTAGAAAGTTCTCTTTTTAAGATCTCAGTAAACTGTTCAAGTAACCAGTTAAAAAAATTTAAAAAAAAATTTTCAATATGTTTTTTTAATAGTGTTATTTTTATTTTGATATTGATTTTATTGGTTTATCGACAATTTGTAATCGTACAAAGGCTTATCGGGAACGAGCCGGAGAGCGCTTATCAACGCAACCAGCTACCAATGCGATAGCAAACGGACCCCGTGTGAAGGTAACGGTTGAAGTTTACTTCGAGTTCGACAGGCAGTCGTTGTCGGAGATCTTAGATGCGGGTGCCGTGCAAAAGCAACAACACCACCACCACCCAGCAGGAAAGAAGGAGCGGACTCACGCACCGAGGGACTTGCGATCGATGCGAAATATCTAAAGTCAAATCGGAATTTTCACATCGAATACGGAGAGAGAAATGAATCGCATGCTGCAACGAGTATTGCCACTGCTGCTGCTGCTGGTAGTGCAGCTGGTGCAAGGTACTGCTGCAAGCCAGGGGGAGGAGGAGGCGCCCATAGTGAGCACGAGCCTGGGTCAAATCCAGGGTACATTGATGCACAGTTTTCTAGGGAGAACGATCTTCGCCTTTCGTGGTATACCCTACGCACAGCCGCCGGTGGGAAATCTGCGCTTTGAGCAACCCAAGGCAGTGGAACCGTGGGGTAAGCAGGTACTGCTCGCTCTCGAGGACTCCCTGATCTGTCCGCAACGTGGCCTGACGCAGCTTATGAGCGAGGATTGCCTGAAGCTGAACATCTTTTCGCACAACTTGACCACGAAGTCGCCCGTGATGGTCTACATACACGGCGGAGCTAATGTGCTGGGCAGCGGACACAGCGAGTACGAGGCGGGTCCCGAGTACCTGCTCGATCATGATGTAGTTCTCGTTGCCATCAACTATCGCCTGGGCGCCTTGGGCTTTCTCAGTGGCGGCAACTATGGCTATCTCGATCAGGTCATGGCCCTCGAGTGGGTGAACTCGCACATTTCCCATTTCGGCGGAGATCCCGATCTGGTAACACTGCTAGGCATGAGTGCCGGCTCCATGGCTGTCAGTCTGCACCTGGCGTCACCCCTCTCCGCCGGCCTCTTTCATCGCGCCATTCTGATGAGTGGCTCGGCCACGAACCACTTCAGCATCCACAACATGTTCTGGACCCGATTGCTGGCCCGCCAGGTGGGATGTCCCATGTACGACAGCTTCGATATGACCCAGTGCCTGCGCAAAGTGAGCTGGCAACGCATCGTGGAGGTCTGCGCCAACTGGGAGCAGTACAAGTTTGTCAACATGAAGTGGAACTACGAGATCGGTGGCTACTTTATGCCGCGACATCCCACCACCCTCATTGACCGGGGCGACTTCAATCGGGTGCCTCTGCTGGTCACCTTTACTGAAAATGAGCTGGACTACTCTCCATTAGGTGCGTAACAAACAGATCTACGATTAGTCGAACTTGAGAGATAAGCTCTTGCCAGGCATAAAAATAACTACAGATCTTATCATAGATTCCATTTGACGGGGTGCTTTCTTGAGTTCTTATCTATGAGTTCGAATTTATAGGGTATATGAAATGAAAATCAAAGCTATACGTTGCCAAAGTACTCTATAAAATTCGAAATATTTATACTCTTGCAGAGGGTAGATTGATTTTGATTCTGATTCTCAAGGAAGATATATCCGACAACGTAAAGTATGTTTTCTAAATCCAGAAGAAAGGCAAACTCACGGCAAATTTCTATTTGATCTGGGTTATCAAGAAGATTTGAGTGTGACACGTTAACAAGAGATTATTGTGTAGTTATAATAGATTAAGTGTTAAGATGTACACTGAATCTATAATAACTACACAGTATTTCATGTATATATAGTAGATATAATTCTGTTATTTAAGTGAACATCACAACAACAGAGTTAAACCGGCCGTCAGTAGTTCTCTTCACTTGTTACTACTATATATATTACTTATTCAATGGTCAAACGATTACTTTTACTTATTTTTCACCATAACCTCATCAATTTTCCGACACCTCTTCAGCTCAAAAGGACAACTATCTGCTGTTGCACGACATCAATGCCAACTTTCACGATTATGCGCCCGAACTGTTCCTCTTTGACTACAATCCGGCAAAGAGTAGGAGACTTAAGAGTTTCTATTTTGGCTTTGGGTTGAACGAACTGGTGCCCGTTGACATCGAGGATTTGGGAATTATGTTTTCGGATGCGATTATTGGACATGGGATTCATCGGCTTGTGGACATGGCGCGCAGGTTTACCCCGGTCTACTATGCGCGCATGGATTATGTGGGCCAGAGGAGTGTATCGGCGCCAATGGGGCAATATCAGAGACCCGTCGGCGTGGGACATGCCGATGACTTGCAGTACATAATGCCCAGTCTGTGGTATGGCAACAGGATGGACCGCAATCATACGGATCTCTTCATGATGGAGCGCATGACAGCTTTGTTTACGCACTTTGCCAAAACGGGGTAAGTAGTGGGGGGGGAGAAAGAAGAGAGAGTGTTCTACAACATGATCAACTCTTTTAGGGAGTCCTCGCATGAGACTGAGGCATGGCCACCCTGCAACGCTACATACATGAAGTTGCTGTACAACAATCGTGTCGCCAACTTGGGTTTCCCTGCCTACGCGGAACGCTACGCTGTCTGGGATAAGCTGTTTCCCAAGCAGTCGGGCCAGGCTGGCATCACCCGAGGGGGACAATTGCTGCCAGTGTTGCTGCTGTTGCTGCTCGGCTTGCTGACCAGGCTAATGTAGGGAGGGGCGTGGCAGCGTGCAGCTTATCAATGGGCCGTTTAGATAAGCCTAATGACGACGCAGCGCCAACGCCTCCTCCTTCACCTCCTCCTCGCCGTGCAGCAATTTCACTTTGATTAATTAATCAACACAGGCGTGAGATTTTTCACGTCTCTGTGTGTGTTTGTCAGTGTGTTTTCTTGTGCGCCTTGAAGCAATTAGTCTTCTCTGCAGCGGGGGGGAAGGAGGAAGGGCAGGTTGCTGGCGCAGAGGAGCAGCTTAAATATACATTAATTTCTCTTTAAATGGGCTCCAAAACCGAACAAAGTGCTGACCTTTTTTCGTTGTGCCTTAACTGGCCGTAATTGTGCGATAAATTCCATTGTAATTGCCAGGTTCGCACATGTCAAAAGCTTTACAGCAGCACCCTCCTCCACCTTCTCCTGGGTCCTCACCCCAGTGGCACAATCCCTTTGCCCTGTTATTGACATTTGAGATTGGCAGCACTTAAGCGGTTTGTTCTTGCGTGAAAATCTCAGTCAGGGTGAATGGGCTACAAAAGGATTAACAGCCCCCGCTCAAGGGGGGCGCAGTTTGCCACATTACTAGGGTTGTCGCTTTACTCACACTGTAAGTTAAGCTACATTTTATGTGAAAAATGTGTATAACTATTTAATCCGAGTTTGCTTAAGCGACATTCTAAGAACTTGATGATCTGTTTTAAAATTTGGAACATTTTTTAATTACAATAAATAAATAAATAAATAAATATTAAATATATATTATATATTATAAATACATTTAAAATTGTGATAAGTAATTTTATTTTAAATGTTTTAAATAAATTAAATAAAATATATATAAACAGCAAAATCTAAATTCGTTTTTATGTTTTATTTTTAACAGATTGAATATCAATTATAATATGATATTCAATCTGTTAAAAATAAAACATAAAAACGAATTTAGATTTTTTGTTTACTGTCTGAGTTGTGTTTTTCTTCCCATCTGTAATACGGGTGTTGAATTTCATCTGTAATACAATAAGATTTAATACTCTTACAATATTTATGATTGCTTCAATATGTACACAGCTACAGTATTCAAGACATCAAGATTTAATTATCAAACAAGAAAATGTTACTTCAATTAAATATGAATTTCTTTTTAAAGTACTTTCTGCATAAGATTCTCTTTTCTATTCTCTATTCTATTCTCTACTATAAAGTCGTAATTAAATTCCCCAACTAAAGGACTCAAAATCTTCTCTTCTGTATATGAAGTCGTAATTAAAATGCCCAACTAAAGGATTAAAATCGGACGAGGATAATCTAAGCTTTTGTTTGGTTTTAGCCTTTGGTGCTTCTACAATTTACACAGCGTTTTTTTAAAGATTTTCTTATCAAGGCTGCTGCTGGAGAACCCAAGTAAACCACACACGCACACACACGTATCTCCGTCTCCCTCTCTCCCTCCCATTCCCTCTCTCTCTCTCTTATACACATACAGCCCACTCTCGACCACATAATGACTTTGATGTAGAGTTCGTGCAAAGTTTTGCCAAAGAAAATATGGAAAATTAACTTGTTAGCCTGGCCGGCAACCACATGGGAAATTATATGGGTGTGCGTGAGAGTGTGAGTGTGTGTGCGAGTGTGTGTGTGTGTTGTGGGGCATGAGCAAACATTTAACTATACGCATTCTCTTTTGGGACAAAAGGCCACAAAAAGGTGGGCAAGTCAACTTGACAAAACGCATGACGAGGCAGCAGAGAGAAGCGAAGGAAAGAGAAGGGAAAGGTGAGAAAGAAAGCGCAGACAAAGCAAGGAAAACCCTCTGACAGATTTGCGAAAATTTTTAATTAAATTACGACAAGAAAAACCGTTGGAAAATGACATGTAAAATTGCATTCAACAGCAAGAGCAGCTGGAAAATTGTGGAAAATGTGTGAGAAATGTGAAAGAGTTGCGATCGGATATCGAGTGACTCGATTGTGACTCAATTACAATAAGTCTATTAAACTTGTGTTCTCGTCTAGACGTGCCAGCAATGGATTAGTGTGGGCAGGGGGTAGGGGCTAAGGGTTGGGGGTCTCTCTCTCTCTAAGGGCTGCTCGATCCGTTTGCGGGGTTGAAGTGCAAGTCGAGAGCGCGTGCCCCTTTTGACTTTCCAAACAAAGGACACGCAGACGGAATGATGATGATGAGGATGCGATGACTATGACGATGATGTTGGGCATACGAATGAGAAGGTGTTCCAGCTGCCTCCTCGACCAGGACTCGGTCTCGATTTCACTTTCGTTACGCCAGATATTTCAGTTGAAAAACCGTGTGGTTTCTCGATCGCGATCGTTGTTCTTTTCACGTTCACGTTCACGTCTGTTTTCCTTGTTTTCTCTTTTATTTTTTGTGGTTTTGATTACGTATTTATGGAGCGCACACAAAGGACGCAGGGGAACGCAGGACAGGAGGCAAAAGGAGTAAACATTTTGAAGTAGCGCCGTTCGAAAATGTTTTATAGGCTTGTCAGCGATCGAGCCTCTCCATCTCTACGTCTGTCTGTCTGTCTGCTCGTCCTTTTATGCGTTTTGTCAACATATCGTATTACACCCAAGGACCAAAAACAGGCCCATAATCGCTAATGACAATACAAATTGAGTGCAAGCGAGAGAGGGCAACAGCCTGTGAGTGTGTGAGAGAGAGAAAGGGAGTGAACGTTCGTTCGATCGTGCGCTTTGTTGGGTTTTCTGGGAAGCCTACGGACAGCCGGCGGAGCGTGCTTACAAAAATTTGTTAAACCACATTTTCGTATTTGTTTGGCATTTTAAGTGAATTCCGTTTATTCCTCCCCCCCTCTACCTCCTTGGGGTTGTACGCCATGGCCACCTTGAGGCAATTGATTGATATTCGTGGAAGGGCGAGAAGCGCAAAGCTTCTCCTATAAGAATTTATTGATGGTGAGTCACTGGCTCAGTCTGTGCTGCGCTGTGGTTCTAGAACTATAGGTGCCAACTAGTTTATATTTGGTGTGTAGATTCTGGTCGGATATAGACAGCTTGTAGCATTGTAAAAATATCCTTTACCAGAATAACATTTTTCAATAGTCTATGCTATCCAATGTCTGGTTCTCTGGAACTATGACACCTAGCTTAATAAAGTTTGGGACGTAGATTCAGGAATGTTGGAAGTTACTTATTACTCTTTCAAATGTAAATATCCAAAGTAAGTTTCACATTTCTAACAGTTTATACTATACAAAACACACATTCTCTGGGAATATGGAACGCAGCTAAATTTGGAATGTAGGCTAAGAAACCTAAGACTCAGTTAATTTGTAAGTATTCTTTCTTCTTTTCTAAAGAAATTTGATAAATAGATAAAAATGAAGCGTATTTTTAAATTATAAACAACGTTTAACTCAATTCTTATATTATGTTATGCAATTCTAAAATGTAATAGAACTTTTATTATCATCAGGAATATGCTGTTTATTGATAACCTTAAGATAACCATAACCATAAGAAGAAGATATATATAAATGTCTGTCCTGGTAAAGCAGAACTTCCCATTCGATTCAATTAATTAACTTGTCTGGCGCCTAAAAAACTGACAGGGTATCCCAAAACTGACAGCAACAAAAAGAGACCCAAATCGAATCTCTTAATTAAATATTTATACAAATTTTACTCAGATTGTAAATCGCCTTGATTAATGATTGTCCTCGTTGCGCACTTGCAGTGACTCCCAGGCTCCCACACACACACACAGACACTCAAAGTCGAAGATCAAACAGAGAATTTACAGCAGAAAGGACACTCCGCTCGGCTGCTTTCTCTCCCTTTTCCTTTTGTCTCGTCCTTTTCCCGGCTCTGGGTGAAAGTGTTCACATCAAAAGCGGCCTCAGATTAATTGTTTTGCCTTTTTTTCACGTTTTAGTTGAGCTCGATAAACAATTTGATTACGTGTGTTCGATAAACAAATAAACACTCACACACACACACATACTCACGCCTTATACATATGTGTGACTCTCTGGCCTGCCCCCGAGTACTCTCTGGCCCAGCCTCTCCTCCCCATGCGCCATTGTCTCGCTGTCTGTCACAGGCCACAACGTTGGCTACTCCATGATATGTTGTGTGTGCATGAGTGTGTGTATCTCAGTTGTGTGTGGTCGCCGTTTGAGTGTCTTTTGTTGTTCACTCGCTCTGATATCGTCGCTTTTGTTTGAAGCCCCGGCGACAGACATCGACAACAACAACAACAACAACACAACTTGATTGTGCTGTTTGGGGAACCCGCGACCCAATCATAATTATGCATGTTTCTTGTCTTGGGACCTTGTTAATAATGGCGTTAATGTTTATGAGTTAATGTTAATGAGAACAGCTCGGACCACCCTTGCATTGGTTTCCCCATTCAAAGATTGAACTTAAATCACAGAGATATTTATAGCATCACAGACAAAGGACTAAAGTAAGAGGTAAATATATAGAGAGAGAGGGGGGTTCTCATGTGTGAGAAATTATAAATAAGAATATAATAAATTAATAATAGTTTTAAAGACATTTCTTCTCGAAAAATCAAATTCTTGAGAAAATTGTACCTTTTTGGTAGGTACACGTATGTATATAAAATATAAATATACACATATGTTTAGAATATTTTACAGAACTCTGCCTGCGGGTTATGTGACGTCTAAGCTAACTTTTTACGTATTTGCTAACAACCTACGCACTTCCCAGAAATCAATCAACTTATCAAATTTGAAACTTATTTGTAAGTTTAATGTGCCAATTATACCAATCATTAGTAATTCTAGAAAGCTTATCAATAGCTAACTAAATCTTAAAAGTATTGGGGATATAAGGGAAAAAATCCCCCTATCCCACCACACTAACATATTTATATTAATATTTCTAGTGCGCCCTTGTAAACTATTTGCATATGTAAAGTTTACCAAAAAACTTAAATAATTTCCAGAATCTAATAAGTAATTTATTTAATTACTAACTTGTAAATTATGTTTTATCCAATCTAATTTCCAGAAGTCTCTTTTAATAGTTGCAAATATATTTTTAAGGGCAACATGAGAGAGGGAAGGCTTTCTATAGTTCTAAAGTGTATATTTTCAAGATTCTGCCACGCCTTCTTTTGAGTGTTATAAATGTAGTACACCCTTTCAGTAATATAATCAATGCCACTCAGATTTGGGCTCTAAACGGAATCACCGCGGGCCAATTACATCTCGGTGCGGGGAGTCAATAAAAGTGCAACGCCCACACAGTCGTTCTTTTAGCTGATAATCTCCCGAACCCAATTGAAAACCCATAAAAAGCGCAATCATCGACAACACCACAAAACGCGTCCGGGGAAATGGCCCAATAATTACAGGCGTGTTAAGTGCCTGAACCTTCCGACTGCCGGATACCTCGCAACACCCTGTGCAAACACTTGGATTTGTTTGCCAATGCGACTCCTGTCAATATTGTTTCTCTTGTTGTTGTTGTTGTTGTCAAATGTGATTATTAATGTGCTACGAAATGGCAACAACCCCACCCCACATCCAGCACCCTGCACCCCACACCCAGAACTCAATAGCATCAGCTTTAGCATCGCACCCTCAACCCAATCTCAGAGCTCAAGGACTCGAACGTATGCTAGTTGTCTTGTCGGAGGGTGTGACCATCCGTGGAACCCAACTAATGAGTGTAAACAACGCACAGTGGGTCGCAGGCTTGGAATTCTGGAATTTAATGCAGAAATATATATTATTTAATACTTTTAAATTGTAATTATTATTTTATTATTGAGGAAAATTAAAATGATAAGTTCTATAAAGTATATAATACTATACAATGTAAATAATAATTATATTATATTATATGTATGATAACTTATAATATTTGATTAAAATAGAAATAAGTATTTAAGTATGAAATGTAGTTTAAATGTAGCAATAAATAATTAAAAAATTACAAAAGCCTATATATCGCACATTTTGTATAATTTTTTGATTTCACAAATTCTTCCCCTGAATAGATGGCATAATTAAATTAATATCAAATAAGTAAATATCAAATTTTAAATATTCTCTTCAATTTTCACTTTCCAAATTTAACTTCTATTTTCTCTTCAATTTTATATTTTTCATATTTAATTTCTATCTGGAAACAGTTAAGCCCACTGTGCCGCATGCTGGGAAAACAAAGAAGGAAGCGGCAACAAAAAACTGCCACAAACTGTTTGATTTGTCGCTTAGGACTAATGAAACCAAACATTAGAGCGAGCTGGCACCCTCAATATGTTTCTGGTTCTGGTTCTGGTTCGGTCTCTGGTTCGGTATAGCCGGGGGTAGTGCCTGTCTGCCTCGACAAAAGTGTTGCAATTTTTTTTTTTCATTTCTCCGCTACAAAGGGATGTTTACTATTTTGGAAGGACGGACGCGGCTGGCAGAGCGCCAGGCAGGCTTGATGTGTTGTAAGTTGATTACGTGGTTGACGTTGAAGCTGACGCTGCTGCTGCTGCGGCTGTTGTTGTTGTTGCTGCTGCTGCTGCTGCTTCTGCTGTTCGAGTTGCAATATGAGGGCGCATGTTGCTGCCGTGGAATCGGCAGCTGTCTTCACGTGAACTGCAGCCGCGATACTCGCGCTCTCCGCCTCCAACTCCAACTCCAACTTCATTTTCAACTTTAACTGGAACTGGTGGATGTTGTAGGCAGTACTCATTGAAGATGCCACTTAACTGGCATATTATGTAGGTGCTAAGACAAGGTAGAGAGCGTGTTGTAAGGTATACATTCCAATTTTGTCTTTGTATAAACTTCAGTCATATGAGTTTGTTTCCTATAGATCTTAGCTCCTACTATAGACAAGCTTGAGCTATGAAGTTTGGTATGGAGGTACCTTCGTCTATCAAGCATCTAGAGTAGTTTGCAAATTTTAAAGTGCCACGCCCATTCAAATGGAAATCAAAAAAACATGTTAAACAAAATACAATTATAATGGTGTTACATACAATATTATAATAATATATTAATTTAATAATTATATTATAATAAATATAAAACATATATTTAGTTTATTAAAACTGATTATGCTAGTCCTCAGTAGGATATCTGGCAGTCGAGCACGCTCAAGTGCAGCGACATACTACGTGCCTCGACTGGCTAATACACTGTGGCTGTGGCTACCACCTGAGCCCCGTTTCCACTCGCGCGTTTCGCTAATAGTAGCGCCAGCTCCGGGCCTGGTCGGTTGGGATCTCTCTCTCTCTCTGTGGTCCGATGGGGTCGGATCGCACCCCGGGCCTTGGTCAACATGATGAGCTGCTGTCGCGGCCACCGTAGCATTCCGTGGGAAACTCTCTAAAACGGCATGCGGGTGTGGTTTTTCCTCTGCACACAAATTAATGAAATTGTTGTTGTTACCCGTTGCTGCTGTTGTTGTTGTTGTTGTTGTACTTGTACGCTACGCTACAGTTTTGGTTATAGCTTTAGTTATAGTTTTGTATCTGTTTCTGGCTGTTGATTAATAGTTTGCGCCATCGCAGGCAGCCTGAGAAATGCCGCAAGGGGAGCACATTTGTTGCATGTTGCACTTGTTCTAATGAGAGTTGCCCCAACTCGGCTCGGCTCGAGCCTTATTGAGCAATTAGTTAAATGGCCGTTGACAGTTAACGTTTTATCAATTGGTTTTCCAACTAACGTTTTTCTCTTTCTATCCATAAATCAATCAATTTTTGGAGTGCAACTTTCACATGGCAGAACAATTTGTCAGCACTCGTTCATCTTATAAGTGATTTTTTTCGTTTGGATCCCTCGATGACGATGACGGTCGACCACCAGTAGAATTTTTGACAAGCTCATTAGAGTTGCCTTCCTCCATCTACCACTTGCAACCTTTAAGCAGCTTCCTCATAGATCCCCCACTATCTGCGACTGCGACGAGTCACTAAGGTAAAACAAATAGCTCGTGGGCCCAGGAATGCGAGGGCTGTCCACGGGGATAAACGGTCGCAGATAGCCCCAAATTCCTGGGTTAGCCTAGCTGTAGGTTTATACTTCATTTGAAAATTGATGAATAACTTTAAGAGTTTAATCGTGTTAGATACAGTGCATACAGTACTGTATATGTGTTAAAAAAGAAAGAGGATTTGGAAATGACAGTAAGTCTTTCATTTAAATCTTCGATCTTTCTACTTTATGTCAACATATATAGAAAGTTCTTCAATAAAGGTCTCAGCTTATTTACAATAATAAATAAATGTACTTATATCCTTGCATGTGAAGTACAATTCTATCAGATTCTTCTCTTTCATCTTTATACTAATTTACTTTTATAAGGAGCTTAAGGAAAGTTAGCAATAATGCGAGTGCAATGTTTTCCAATTTGAATACTATATAACTGCATTTTATAAGCTTATTATTTACATCTGGAAAACAGCCCCATTTGCAAGATTTTCGTTACTGATTTTATATATCCAACTATATTTTGAGTCACAGGCGAGTCGCAATAAAACCGCAATTCAGAACGCAATTGAAAACTGCCCTTTATCAAGTGGATGAATTTCAAGGCCAGCATTTGTTTAAATTTAGAAAAAAATATTTGTGCGTATATTATAAACTATGTACAATCTTATTACTTCAATCATAATAGTACTCGAAGCCGACTGTAAGCTTATTTGTTTTACACAGGAGTTACCAAAGAAAACAATAACAATATAAGTGCCGTGGAACAATGATATTCGTAATAAATATAAAAAACTATAGTTTATAATACATTAATAGTATAACATACATATATTCATAGGGAATATAGTAGCAGTACTGTATTATCATGTTGTAATCTTTATTAAAAATTAAAAATTCATAAAGATATTATTTTAATCCTACGATTTTTAAATATAAAACGAAAAGTCTAAGCCCCAAATTTTGTATATATTAATAATATAAATGATAATGTTAAAATAATAATAATAAAAATAATAATGCAAATACTTGTGAAATCAATTATTATAATGTATTTCAGGCAAATAGTTATAATCTTGGTAGTTATATTATGATCAGAAATTCACAACCGATATATAGTAAATATTGTATATTAAAGGGTTCAAAGAACAGAAAACTTATTTTAGGTAAGTATCGGAAATACCAGTTAAATGATTACTCCTTGCAAATATATAATATTTGCTTTACTTCGATAAAAACTTCATAAGTATCTGCAGCAGGCCGTCTGAGTCCTCCTCATAGAGAAGGCACCCCTCCGGCGCTTGCAACCATCAGTTAGTCAATAAGCGACACCGTGCAACATGATCCATCATCAGTTGAGTTGAAAGCTGTAGGCAAACAAGCAGGAGGAGGAGGACGACGAGCTGAAAACTATTACTGAAATACGATGCGCGATGACAACAGACAAAACAAGACATAGACAAAGAGGGAGGGAGACAGGGAGTGAGGAAGATCGCATTGCGACAAGGGGACAACAGGAGGCAGCAGGCAGGAGAGACAGGAGTCATAAGGCAGTTTGACTGACAGATCAACGTCAGACAGCCCACAGCATGAGATGAGATGAGTTGCCTCAGCTCAGCTTGCGATCGGCACGCGACAAACATAAAGCTGCTGCCTCTCTGTCGCTGCTGCAGTCCCGTCGTTGCACACTTCAACTATTTTTTTCAATATGCAACGCTGCAGGAACTCATCAGTTATTAAAACCCAAAATGATGTTGCAGTTGTTAATGGTTTTCTCGCGTAGAGCTTATCGCACCCACGTGCCACACGCACTTTCCTATGCTAATTAGAAAATAGAGAGGAAAAGGCATTTTCCATTTTCCGTTTTCCACTTTCCAACCCTCGCCATGCACCATGAGTTCGTGTAATATACCCGACTCCAAATTACTCGAAAACTAAACGAAGTAGCACACATAGTATATAATTTGGCATGTGGGTCGCCTGCGGTTCCTCGATAAGGCCGACGATTCCGGCACGTACCCACCAGAGATTGCGGGTGACGAATACAGTCGAGTTCAGTTCAAAAAGTGCTATGAATCAATTTCTCTCCTTTTCTTGCCTTCCATATTTCTCCTTCTGCAGTTGTTTCTCTTCCACAGTTATCTTACTCTCTCTCTCTCTGCAGATCTAACCCACTTAAATTTAGCACACACAACATTTCCCACACCCACGCGAATCCAACGATCATCTAAGCTCAACTGTGGCAAGAGTCGAGCTTAACCCAATAAATAGCTGGCATAGCTAAGAGAGCGGGCGAGACGAAGAGAAAGAGAGAGAGTGAGAGACGAAGAGAGGCGCGCAGTTGAGTCATAAATTGTGAATTGCAATGCACATTATTGCCAGAGCGAGATAGCAAAACGAGTCAAAGAGTCGCACAACGGTTTGGCCTGCTGTGGACACTTTCTGCCCAACAGTTTGGCATCTCAATTGCATTTGTTGTTGTTGTTGGCGTCGCAGTTGTTGCCTCTGCTGCTGTTGTGTTATTTATGAGTTTTGTGATGTTTCTGCAAATTTTTCTATGTAAGTGAAGTCTCCTCTTTGTTTTTCCTAGCTTAGTTGAACTTGTGCTCTGTGCTCTGCGCGCTCTTATCGCACGTCAATTGCGCAGACAACTTCATTGTAAGCCTGAGATTGCTGCGCATTGATGTTGACAGCAGGAGTTCGCTGCGCTGCCGACGCGACGGCACTCTCTGCCTGTGTGTGTGTGGATTGCGTGGATCGTGTTGGGACACTCGTGACACGCGAGTGTATGAAAGCTCGTTTGCTGCACTCCATTTGAAGTGTTAGCGGAATGAAAATGAAAAGAAAAAAAGTATGTGACTCGAATATACCCAGGAAGACAGTTCCCTTAACTGCAGATATACAAATAGATGAAGTTTTGTTGGATTTTAATATCGTACAAGGTTTTTTTTTAACATTACCAGTGTATTTTTCTGTTTATTATTATTTTAAATTATAATTATTCTTTAAGTGATGAGTCCACTAAATAACCTATATAAAGAATATGTTATATAACAACAATAAACTTAAACTAACTGGTAATACACTATAAAATATTACAACTTTTTTGTTGAAACCTAACATTTTTCAAAGGGCTTTTACTAAAATTAGTTTTTATTTGCCGTTTATCATATTTGCAAATTTATTTAATTTATTTTCAATATAATTTACTGTTCTTTACTTATTGGTGTTATATTTTTATTGAGTTAATTAATTAATTTATTAAGTTAATTTTAAATTATTTTATTTTTTTATGTCAATAATTATAACTTAGTTTCTGGTTTTTATACACTTTGACCACTAAACTTGAATATATCTTGATTTAACTTTGGCTCTCTGTAGCACGCTGCCATCTTCAGCTGAAGACTGACGTCCTCCGGGGCGAAACCACAGAAGGAAGTCTCCCTCAAGTCGCCTGCGGTTCGTCTTGCACGCCTGCCTGCTCCAAATGCGAAGACAGACAGAGAGTTTTTGGTGCCTGGCGGCGAAATCTAATTAGATTTTGTGGCCAAAAGGCGCTGCGAAATTTCAATAGCTTTTTCACGCCATTTGCTGCGACTCTTGAGCGATTTCCATCAGTCAATAAAAACTGCGGCACAGTCGAAGGCGAAGCTCGTGTGCACTCAGTGTGTGTTGGTGTCGGTGTGCGTGTGTGTGTACACAGCAGGCGAGTTGCATCTGATAGCAGGAGGCGGAGTAAGTCTCAGCTAGACTGGCCCAACTCCCCTCCCTTCCTCCACCCACTGTAGGTGCCTCACACAACTTTATTTGCATTGCATTTCGTGGAAAAGGAAATCGAAATCTGCACGTCGAAATATTTCGCTGGAAATTGGAATGCCAAATACAAGTTTCCCTCCGTTACCCCGTCTACACTCTGCTTGGCCAGACTTCTAACAAATTATGGCAACGTGCAGATGGAGACAGACAGACAGACAGAGGGAGATGGACAGACATGTGGCATATGCTGCGCTGACAGGGAAAACAATTAAAACTAAAGTGGAAACGATCAAAATGAGCGACCCCGTTACACATATGTAGAGATCTATTGCCCACAGATAGCGACAAGCAAACCGCATTGCCCTGGCAATTTGCATAAATTAATATATTAAAGTGCAGGGTATGATGAGTCCAACTGGGTGGCTGGAGACACCCTCGCCTCGCCTCGCTCGCAGGACGCAGTAAGTGATGATGCTATGGCGTGACTCATCATCAGCGTGTTGGAATTCTGAGTTGCCAATTGGATGAGGACCACGCGTCATGTGTTGCCTTATGCGCCCTATGCTAATGAGGCAACTCCCTCTCTACCTTCTCCCTCCCCCTCTCGCTTCGCTCAGGACATCATCCACTCCAATACGATCGGCTTTTGACATTGTCATGCTGTCAAGCGTAACCAAACTCCGATAAGAGCAATAAAAATGAAAATAGGTTGCGAGCGCCGGCAACAGCAACAACAATAGCAACAGAAGCGGCAACAACTTAGTCAGCTTTTCCGCAGCGAGCAACATCTGTGCGAGAAGGAGCGTGCGTGTGTCTGTGAGTTAGCATTGAGCCAGAATTGCACACTAAAAGAAAATTCAGAGAAGTAGAGATGCAAGTAAGTTGAGCCAACAAATATTAAATATATAATATTAAGATGCGAAAAAATAAAACTATAAGATTATTATTTAATACAAAGAAAATAATACAACTTAAAATGATTTAAAAAATTAAATAAGAGGCAGATATTTCATTTGCTCAATTTGATTTCATTGCTCAATTTGATTAAAAGGGATTTTTAATGAGAATTATTATAACTTTTCCATAAACTTTAATTTATTCATATACAACTCGCCAGATGTTCTTTTATTATTTATTTATTTTAGCTCTATATACGAGTATGTAGGTGCATGGATACATATATTTTGAAACTCTTTCGCAATATAGACCTAAAAATTTTGTAATTTGGTAAAATAATTAAGATTATAGCATTAGAACAAATAATATAATATAATAATATATAATAAATAATTTTAAGATTTAACTTAATGAGGATTTCCAAACTTTTTAACTATGAAATTATCATTTCATTTTAATAAAAATCAACCTTCAATCAATACCGCACTCATCTCCTGTTTCTCTCAGTGCAAGCCATGGCACGCGATCGGTGGCTCGACACGTACCAATGCTATCGACTCGCCTTAATATATGCACCCACACAGCGATGACACGCAGAGCGAAAGGAGGAAGAATAAAAACAAAACGTAAACAACTTGCGGGGAGACAAAACATCAAATTGGAACTGAAAATGGGAAATTATGCCAATTGGTTTATCACGTTGGCAACTGGCAATGTGGAGGGAGAAAACAACAACAAGTCAAGGGAGGGAAACAGAAAAACAAATTATAAATGCCAAATTGTACGAATTTTAATCGACACGAAAAAAGAGTTATAAATTGCACTCGAATCGCACGCAAGTACAGTAGAGCCCAAGGGGTGCTAACCCTCTCTCTCTCTCTCTTCATCGGGCCAGATCTTCTCAGAGCCAATGCTCTTTTGTTTGACGACGCCAGTTGAGTGGAAAGAGACGCTTCCAGATCTCATAACGTGCAGCATTGAGACCCTCCTCTAGCTGCAGTTCCTTGCCAATATCCAGATAGTATCGCTTCTTGAAGCCAAAAGGTCTCCAGCGTATGTTACGAAGCTGCTCATCGCTCGGTTTGTTGGGATCTCTGTGGGGGAGTGGGGAATATTGTTATTATCTACATCTTTCAGTGTTTGATAGGTTAAAAGGTTGAGCTCATTTATTATCTTTTATTTTACAGTTCCTTTGCAATGTATCTATACGTTGTTCTGCATAGTTTTAAAATGATTTACAACCTTATATATGTTATTCCTCTTTCTAATCGATAGTTTTCTGTTCCCAACTAACACGATAGTTTAAAAATTCCCCTTTCACTTACCCCTTGTAGGCAAAAGCAGAGAACATTCTGGTCATAATATCCACCATGCGGAATTCTTCGTCATCTTCGGTGAACATGCGACTAACCGAGGGCTCTACAAATAGGTACATAAGATCATCGTGATGCACAACACCGTAGGGCACATCTTTCGGAAAGTGGATGTGACTGCGTTTGCCCTGATAGGCAAAACGATAGTAGTAAACCTTGGTGGAGCGTGCGGCCAGATGAACAAAGCGATGTACACCAAATCCTGTAAGAGCATCCGAAAAGAGTGTGGCCAGAGATTGAATAGAACTATTCGCCTGCAGAGGCAGCTGACCGAAATAATGTTCGTGCAGCTCTCGACTGATGTTCTGGACACGAGGATTACTCGCATTATAGAGGAAGCAGATGGGCGCCAGTGCATCGAACTTCTCATTGAAGGCCGTCAACAGAGCGGGACTTTGTAGGATAGCTGGAATATAGTTAGTGAAATATGTTCAGATCTTTAATGGAATATCATCCTTAACTTTCAAATATCACAATATCTATCTATATCAACTTTATATATCCTTTATATATTATAACACGCAGTTTTTTGACAGTAACTCACATATCGCTGGTCCCACAAACTCATCCTTAGTCATGCCCGTTATGATGGGTATCTTCATGAAGTCGCCGTTCTGATAACTGCGCACGGGATCCTCGACGAGAAAACGTTCCTGTCCAAAGTCGGGTTCAATTACAGGCTTCCACAGCATCAAGGGATTATTGTGCCCAAAGTCAAACATGCGTGGTAGACTATTCGCATACTCTAGATAGTGTTTCTAGAAGGATAGTGAATGATTGGACTGATAGATAAGGCGTGAAATTATAAAGCTGTAGAAAAATAGATAAGCTCAAGTGGTAACCATAACAATATAATAAACTGAAATAGATAAAGTATATCGATGTAGTATTAAAGAGAAATAGAGTAGATAAGGATATGATGAGCAACAAATTAGATATTCTCTATTTTCTATTCTATAATTGATCACCAACTTACCCCGCGCAGGCAGTGCAACATATCGTTGAGATCCTCCGTGTTGCACTGCAGCAAGGCGGCCTGCTTCTTGGCCACGTCCATTTGATGCTGTGGCAGCGACCACTGGCCCGTTGCGGCGCCACTCATCACGATGGCTCGATGGAAAAGACCCTGCGACATGGGCGATACCATGTGGAGAGTGACGGCCAGCGCACCCGCTCCATAGCCGAGCAGCGTGATCGCATTGGAGTCGCCGCCAAAGCGAGTTATGTGCAACTTAACCCAACGCAGCAGCTGCACCTGATCCTTCAATCCCATATTGCCTGGGGCTTGTTCCGTGCCCGTGGCCAGAAAACCCAGAGTGCCCAGGCGATAATTAAAGGTTACCAGCACCAGATTGCGATCCATGAAGTATTGTGGGCCGGCAAAGTTCTTGCTCTGCCCGGAGAGGGAGTAGAAGCCTCCAGGATGTATAAAGACGATGACAGGCTTCTTGGGATTGGGTTGCGCCTCGCTGGGTAGCTCGCGTGTGTAGATATTTAGTTGTAGGCAGTCCTCGCTCACATCGTCGCTAAACAGGCCCGGTTGGGGGCACTTGGGTCCGTCGAAAGTGGCATCCAGTATGTCGAACCATTGCTCGATGGGTTCGGGCGGCTTAAAGCGCAGATTCTCAATGGGGGGCTTGGCATAGGGTATTCCACGGAAGGCATAAAAGTTGCGGCCCGCCTGCGAGGGCAGTATGGTGCCCCTGATCTTGCCCAGCGCTGTGGTTATCACCAGATCCGACAGTTCCTTGTCGCTGCCAATGGGCACATCATCGTCGTCATCGTCCAAAATCTTTGCCAAGTCGCTGCTGTTTTGGCTCCAAACTAGTAACGGCAACAACAGCAGAAGGAGCAGCTGCATCTGTCCAAGCATGCTCCACATTTTCACAAGACTGTGCACGCTGAGTCGCCAGCTTGTGGCTTTTATAGCTCTCCAGTTGGAGGAGCGGGATTATGTCGCATAAAATACCCAAATTAATGAGATTCGCAATGCAGTTGGACGTGGGCGTTGGCCTGGCCTGGTCTGGCTTGGGCTAATTCGCTTCCTTGTTCTGGAATGGCCTTCATTCCATATCATCCCAATTGTCTGGCCATGCGCAGAGGCGTAGTGCATCATTTTAAAAGGGGGTAGTAAAATTAAAGATGATCTTGGATTGAAAGGCAAAGAATGAATAATGAATATTTGAATAGTTTATTTTTGCAAAATTAAGAATATTAATCTAACAATTTGTATGTTTCTAAATTTTAACAAAATTCAAATAAAATCCTATTTAATATTTAAGTCATATTGATAATTATAATAAATCTATCATTTATTTATTTTTATGATCAAATAACCTTATTTATTATAAATTGTTAAATCATAATATTCAAGAAATATAGAAAAAGATGATAATATAATTTATATATAATAATATATTAACTACATATACATATATAGAGAGAGATACTGACTTTCTCAATTCTACTTAATATTCCCATGCTCAAGATCATCTGCGATTAGTTTCACTTTAAATTTCAATTTCCAACGCTTCCCATCCTGACTACGCCCTTGTACCTGGTGTGGGGGGTCCATAAATAACAAATAGTTCGCGGAGTCGTCGTGTCTTGTCCGAAGAAGATCTTCCCACACACACCTTTCGCTGCCGACGTTGTCGGGCCTTGCCATCGGCCCACGCAGGCGAGGCGCTGTTCTAACTCGGGTATTACCGTTATTGCATTGTCTATCAATTTGTTATTGCTCCAATTTTCCCACGTGAACTTGTTCGCGTGTTTGCGGCTTATTAGATTAACGCCGCATTTAGACACCCTACCCTCGACACTCGGCGAGGTTAACTCTGTGACCTACCCAAAAACCCGAAAAAACAACAACGAGACGAAGTGAAAAACGATCCTTAAATGGTCGCTAATAGCGTTTAATGGTTGAGCACGAGAGGTGAGCGCAAGTCATAAAGTTTTCGAGCGCACCGCAAGATGATGATGACGACACACCCCTCTCTCACTCTCTTACCATCCACACGAGCCGAACCCAAAGAGAGACAGGACAGAGCGAGAGAGAGGGAGAGAGTGAGAGCCTTAAGTGTTTCTTTGTGCACTTCTTCTTCCGTTTGCGCTTCCTTTCTTCCCTTCCTTTCCTTCGTTTTGTGCAGACAGACAAAAGCGTGCAAATTGGATTTATATTGAGCTATTGTGGAAGAACCCAAGTTGGTAGCAGCTTCTTCACTTCCTTCACAGTGTGAACAATTATCGTGGGTAGAACGACAGCAGGGCTATAAGGGGTTTCCTCTCATACATATATCAATCTTATAATGTCCTCTCTGAAGGGTTTTCGATGGGAACCAACGGTTTAGGGTAGCCCTGCAGGAATTTACTAAGCAAGTCAAGCAGTTCTTATTATTGATTCAATATTTTATCAACAAAAATTGCAAAACAATTACGCACTTGAAATAAAAAGAAAAGGTTTAGTCATCAGGGTTTTATTAGTAATGCGAATCAATGTGGATTGCATAAAGAGCGCAATGAACTGCGAAAGAGACTTGCAATAATGTCCACACTGTGTCGGCACGTAGGTGTTAGAGTGAGCCACAACAATGTCCACTGCACGTGTAATACTTATGCATGCACAAATGGACGTATGTATATGTGTGCTTAATGAGCTGTTATTATGTGGGAGGAGAGCAGACGTACGATTAGCAGGGCCAGAGAGAAACGATGTCCACTCTCGGCGCAATGTCAACATGTGTATGAATGTATGTCAGTGTGGATGATTATCACAGTGAGAGCATAGGTATGCACGTATGTACATGCACTGCTTCTATTACAGACATGTGATCCACTTCGATGTGTATGTTATTCTAAGCAGCCATGTATGCGTATGTGTACATCTTATAGGCTGACTAATCACAGCTGCGTGTGGATTGCATTAATTCAGTCACAATTAAAAAAGCTATCATTGCAAGAATAAATCAAAGAAATAATTAAATATGTAAGTAAATAAATATAAGTTGTTAATGAAAGTGTTTTATTGGCTTAACATTTAGAGCACAACACTGCCAGCAAGGTCAAATGAAGGTAAAGAGTTACAACTGCCGTCTGCTGCTGTTGTCGTTGTCTTTTCCCCTCTCTTACCTCTCTTCATAATTGATGCTATTGCACTCTACTCTTGCCACACCCAAGTGGACGTGGCACATGGCACAAATGGCACAAGCTGTGCCGTTGTTGTTAGACATTCTGTGGTCGTCGTCGTGCCCAAGGTATTACCAGGTATAATTGTAACATCTTCACCAGCCCAGGCACGAGCACGAGCTCGGCAGGTGTCACAAGAGAGCGCAGACGCAGACGCCTCCGGTGCTGCTGATGCTGTGGCGACACTAATGACCAGACGGACGTGGTGCCAATGCGCCACAGGATGCGTCTGCAACGTTGTCGCTGGGTGTGAAGTGTGTTGTACCAGTGTGCGACTGTGGAGTGTGTGTGCGTTTGATTTTATGACTCCTGCCGCGTCTCAAGACGCTGCCCCGCGGTGATTTTGTGGGTTTTTCCTATTAAAAAATAGTGTTCTCTCATTTGGATTTAATTAGTTGGCACATGTAAACACGCACAGGGTGTTCTGTGTGGAGGGTCCAAGGCGACCTGTCTCTATCATTATCTAAGTGCCAAATCTATTAGATATCAATCAATGATGTTCTTGGAAAGACACGAGTGTCAAAATAAATAATTTATTGCGAATAATCATTAGAGAGAGAAGGGGAGACAGAGAGAGAGGGAAGACAGCGAAATTAGCATTCCATTCTATTTGGCAACCCCTCGTTGCATCATCATCCCTGCATTTCATGCCACCACCCCTCGTTGCATGCAACCTTAACTGCACATTGACTAATGCAATTTCTGACGATTCGTTTTCGATTGCAATTTTCCTTTTTCCGTTCTCCGTTTCGAGTGTGTCCCGTTCTGAGGTCGTTCTGGGCCAAATGATTCTCATTATTTATGGGCCACAAAATCTCGTGGCTTTTGTTTATGGTTTGCCACCCAAAAACTACAAAAACTATTCGTCGACTATTCATGTTTTTCATTTGTTTTCCCTCTATTTGATTTAGCCTCCGTTCGGTTTCTGTTTCTGTTTTATGCCAATTTGCATTTGATAATACGCCCGCGAATCGAGAAACTAATGCTGGCTAATTAGCTGGATTTGTTTGTCGGGTTTTTATGGTCTCTGAATTCTGATTTTTGGTTTTATGGAGCGTGGTCTGGAGTGTGCCTCGTATGGCCACGCGACAAAGGTGTTCCACAATGGATAAGGCCAGGCGGGGGGCGCGATGTCACTTGAAATTTATTGCCAACATTGCATTGCAGACTGACAAGCGTGAATAGCTATACCATAAATATGGATACGAGGATGTGAATATGAATTCAGACAAAAACAGAGACTCGTACGAAAAACAGACGAAATTCTACAATATAAAGTTATTTGTTTAGTACGATATTACTAATAAGAAAACATTTGCTTATGAATATAAATAAAAAAGAAGAATACTTCAGGCATATTAAACTTCAATCTTGGGCGATGATGTTATTGATAAAGCTTAATAGTAACGGGTTTTTTAGATGCTTCGATATTACCATTATATATTTCTGAACAACATCAAAGAAACTTCTTTGAGTTACCCCTCAAACAATCTAAATAGGGTTAGGACAACTTATATATTTCTTATTGTTATTATTAATATTTTTATTTATACATTGTTAATATCTTAGCGAATTCTATTATATTATATTTAATATTGTTATTACTATATATTTATATATTATCATTTTATAAATTATTCCACAAAATGCAAAGAAATACTTAAGAAAAATCACATAATTAAAACTTATGTATTTATTTCTTATATTATAACACAATCATTTCAATCTAACACTCTTCTTCATCTTTTAATTTTCTAATCCAATTTCTGCATAGAAAATATTCCCGAAAATCCCGAAATGTCATTAATGGCAATCGAGTGCAGTCAATGAATGGGATTGTAATGATACTTGAGCAGCTGCTGAAGAGAAGGAATCAATCAGATGAGCATATGCAAAATGTAGAGACTCACACTCACATACTCGTACACACTCCGGCCAGACAGATAATCCTACCCTTGGCAAATAATCAGGCGCGACACATAAACAACAATTGAGGAAAACGGTAAAAACTGTCAAAGGCAATCGACGCCGGCTTTGTGCGAGGAGGCACAACAAACTGACAGACAGACAGACAGGGTATCTGGTGATTGATCATATGATGAGCTGTAGCAGAATTGAAGGAGGGGCAGGGAGTCTGATAGTCGTACATCAATTTGGAGTGGGCCAAATGAACGTGGGAGTTTCACGCTTTGCACCTTGAGGAGTCGAAGCGTTGCCAGGCGAAGCACGTGCCACACGAGGCAGCCTCGAGAGTTGCTGTCTAGCATGTAAATCTGTATGTGCCACTTGCAGCAGTTGCAGCAGCCAACACAGTCGACAGGCAACACAGCAACAACAACAACAACCGCCTGCATAAGGCGATGTGCAGCTGTTGCAGCTGAGCGTCTGTGGCAGCCGTTGGCGGCTTGCCACAGTCTTTGCCACTTCCTTTTCGTGGTCTGCTTGAGAATCGGAATCGGCAATCGAATTAAGAATTTAGCCCGTGCCGTCTACGTGCGCAGCGTCGCGACGATCCTCGACGACAGCGAACTAAATTAATTGTTGTTATTATTTACTTGCCTGCCCCACACACTCCTTCCCTCTCCCTAGCTCCCTCTCTCCCTCAGTGTTGCACCTGTTTGTGGCACATTAATTGAATATTAATAAATTGTGTGGAATCCTTTGATTTTGCCTCAGCACTTTTCATTTCTATAATCGCCTTCGACTCCTGAGCCAACATAATCATCAACATAATCGTTATCGCAATCGTAATCGTCATCGTAATCGTAATTAAGTTAAACGTCTCTGTATGAACAACCGTTCCAGTTTTCTCTGGCGTCTGCTTAACTGGCTGCCGTGTTCCACTGTCCCCTGTGCCCCCTTCCAGCTGTCCCACTGTGCTGCCCCCGCCTCCTGTTTGTCGTAGGTCATGCGTGCATCTGCCCAGGTCGCACCTTGGCGAACTGGCGCTACGCTACTTCTCGGTTCACTCTCTCTTGACTTGATTGCATTGATTTTTATGCGGGATGAAGGCAATTGCTGCGTCCACATTGCGCACATCTTCGGCCTGATTGGCCCCGACTCGGACTCGCAATTGGACTTAACGAGTGCGTCGAGCCACATCCACGACGACTGACAGCTGACGACGACGATCGTGTCGTAAAGACATCATTAATGCCAAAAAAACAGCGTGATCTGTGCCCGCGCAAATCGCTTAAGTCAACGCGATTTGTTTATTCTACAGAAGTAGCATAAACTAGCTAGAAATAAACAAGCTATTTTTAGCCATTTTAAGTGTAGATTTATTATTATGATTTTATAAAGTAAACTTTGTTTTTTTATGTATTTAACACACTTTTAAATAAGGTTTATGAAGTTAATAATTGATTTTAATGTGAAATGAATAAGAATATAGTAAATGGATGATAATGACACTTGGCAACATTACCAAACTCTTACCACCAGACTCCACAAATCGCTTTAGATGAACTTTATTCATCGTGTCGCATCTAATCGTATGGCATAATCAATATACCACAGAAACTGAATGCATTTAAAGGAGAAGCACAGCGCGCAACGCCACCCAGTAGTCAAACAACTTGGCTTATCTTATCAGGGTAACTCGCCTGGATGCAACTCCTCTGCACTGTGGAAAGGAATTTAATTAATGCACTTGCGATAAGACTCGATGAACAGAAGAGACACAACAAAGAGCAGAAATGAAGATTGAACAAGGAGAAAAAACAGAAAAGGGTTAAGCAAGCTGGTCAAGAGCAAGGTCATGGTAAAGGAACCGGCAATAAAATATGCAACAGATTTCAGCCACGAAACGATGTCAATGTGCCTCGGGCGTCTAACTGCATTTTGAGAGAGACAGAGAGATATATAGAGAGAGAGAGAGAGAGAGAGAGAGAGACAGGGGGAAGAGGGACCAAGAATGCCCGAATGATGATCGTACCCGGTTGATTTCCTCATCAAGTACTGTATTTAAGGCGAAGTTCCTTGACTCGCATGTGCGATAATCAAATGTTTCGGGGCCCCGAAAACACATTAGTGTCAAATGGGTTTTTAGCCAGAAGAAGAAGAAGCACCTCGAGATGGGACCTGCCCGAGATCGGCTGCCTGCTTATTGTTTAAACAGGCGCGACACAACGCGTGGCCAAGCAGCGAGATTCGGGCATCGAGTGAGCCCCCGTCATTAAAATCATTATATCGCAAATGTGGCAAATTTTCAACAGTTCATTTAACTGATTACAAGTGTGGGGCATCTTCAATGCACTCCGAAGCACTCTTGTCCAATTTTTGCCTGATGAAGAAATGTGTGCACTCCAAACCCGAACCGAACCCGAACCCGCGGCAGAGCAGAGCGCTCTTTAAGCTGCAGCGACGAAATTACAGTCCATGAGAATGTGTAATTTTGGCACCTTCTGCCTTTTTATACCCAACAATCGGTGGGGAATGGGGTATGCTGGAGGTAAGTGAATACACGAAGGGTTAGCAAGCAATTTTCTCAGATATTTAAAAATATATAAACCACAATATATTCAGATTGCGAATATATAACAATAAATATATAATTTTTTCTTTAATCGAATTTTAGAGAAATCACACCATAAAATAAAAAAAAACACCTATTTAAATTGAAGTAAATTTTAAGTACTGAGTAACTTAAAGACTACCCCTGCTTTGTTTAAATCTTTTGCTCGCGATCATGTCGAAAGAAGTCATAAAATTAAATTTATGAGCCGTAATTTTTATAATCAAAAAACCTTTTGTTTTAAAGCGTAAGTAGAGGCTCATTTGAGCCGAGTACAAGTCATCTTTATAATTGGGTTCTAATCGCGCTCACTTACGATTCCCCCACTAGCGCGAGCCCTCTACCTCCCCCCGCAATCTCCACTCTATCTTGGGGAAACATCATTAGCCTTAACCTTTGGAAAGACATTTGTCAAAAAGGTTCATTCGTTGTGGGTGAAGGCGTCTCTCGTCTCGTTCGATTTGTGTAAAATATTAATCAGTCAATGGGCAAAATGTTAATCCGCATTCAAGTTATTGTTGTGTTGTTGTTATTTCCCTTGATCTATTAGTGGACCGCCCAGTGAGACGACCAATTAATTGCGTAAATGGAAAAATTGCCTTTGGTCTTTGTCTTTGTTGGGTGCCACAAGTCGCACTTGGAATATGCCACAAAGTTGAGCTTAAGACCAATTTTACACTTGAAGAAATGCAAAGAATTCAATGTATTGATTTGAGGTTATGAAAAGGAAAAATCTTTTGTAAGCCTCTGTATTGAAAACAATTCATAAAATAAAAAGAATGGAGAGATAATATTGAATTGTGCTATTTAAAAATATAAATTTACAAAGTAAATATAAATTTGCAAAGATGTATAAAGCTGATTATACTTCCATTTAGCTTATCATGTAATTGCATGATTTATAAGCAGATAATTAATCATATTATATGTTTTGCCCTCTTTTCTTGCAGTGCATTAAAGAGTTAATTAATTAATAATATTTCTGCTCAAAAGCGTTAGAAATCCATTTCAAACTATACCAATTTTTATTTATTTTAACAGCAAAATGATTAATTTGTTGCGCTAAAAAGCGAACAAAAATAGATGACGGATGTAAAGCAATGATGGACTGCCTAATACTTTATATATTTCTTTGTTGATGCTAAAATACAGCTACACTAAATGTAGATGTGACTAGACAAGATTTGTTTCATTAAACCTATTCAGATCTTTAATTTGACCTATTTTATAGAGTTAAAGATTTTATTTGAATATGACAAAATATTGTTTGAATAAGATATACATTAAGAGTATATTATAATTTAAAATATTTAAAAGGATATGTCTCTGTTAACACTCGTATTTAAGAGTACTATCTACCTTAGCACTTCTAAATACTTCTCTTAAAGAAAACTACAACAGTTTTCCTATTTTCACTATCATATTTTTATCTTTATTCCTATTTTACGTTTCAATCTGTATACCTCTTCTTTTAAAGGGTATCGGAAACAATGAATATCTGGGATTTATTACGACTACGTTGTGGTTCCGTGGTCTCCTCAATGACAGGCCCTTTTTGGGGGAACAGCTTGAGCTTATTGGAGTCGTAGAGCACGCGTTCATTAGAGCACAGTCGGGAGACGCTGTTGGAGTCGCACCTGGAGAGTGTGTAGGAGAGGCTGAAAGGGAGCTGGGATGGGGAAGGGAATGGGAATGGGAAAGGGGAAGGGGAGACCACACCGAGAGCGCGTATCTACATTAAACAAGGCCTGATTATAATAATGTTGAGCAATTAATTGCGAAAAGTCAAGCGAAGCGTGCGCAGCTGCAACAAACTAAACATTTACGAGTTGTAAACTAATGTATGTGTTTGTGTGTATGTGTGCGAGTGTATGTGTGTGTTTCTACCATTTTTGTTGCGTTGAAATATGTTTTTGTCACCCGTATAATTTGCCGAGTGGAGCGTTAAAGCGACAACAACGCTGCCAACAGGCCCAGAGTGAGAGAGACTGAGAGAGAGGAAAGGTGAGTAAGCAGAGAAGAGGAGAGGGGAGTGGGGACTGGGTAGCCACTCACAGTGGCTGTTAACCGTATTGGTAGTACACACATCTTGAGGCCCAATCCCGTATAATCAGCCCAGTTGACTGCGCTGACTCCGCGACTCTGTCGCTGCCCCTTTTAATTATGGGTCACACTCGATGAGCACCGACAAGTCGCATTTCTTCAGCATTTCCTGTCAATTTTCATTTTAACGCCTATTTGCCAAGTGCTTTCCCCCCACCCCTTTCCACATTCCCCGCACTGGTCTAGTGCCATCGGCTTCTTAATTGTTGCCCAACTGCAACTGGACGCATAAATTTGTTTTATTTTCATTTGTTTTGTTTGTTACTTCTGGCCTAAATGGCGATGCGGGCCGATTAGGTGAAAGACCGAGAAACCCGAGAGCCCCGAGAGCTACAAGAGACCCTCTCGAGACTTCTCTTTCTTCTCTCTGGGGCATATTATTATTCTTCATTTGTTTGCGCTTATTTTGTACACTTACAGTTACTTTTCACTCCTCTCTCGCTTCACTCATATTTTGTGGCAAGTCCTTTTATTGGCAATTCCATAATTATGTCATTTATAGCAGCCCGATGGCGATTCCTGGCCTCCCATTTAATCAAAGTTCCTCGAGAGAAGCGTGTGCGAATTATTGGCACAAGAAATTGCTCTCTGGCTGCGCCGTGTTGACTTTTGTGCCGTGATTAAGGTCCCCGATAAGAATCGACTAATGAGAGCCCACTGTGTGTTCCCAGTATATCGGCTCTAATTATATCGCCAGCGACTGTGGCCAGACCCCAACAAAAGCCATCAAAATGTTTGTCGAAGTAAATATTCGTGGAAATGAAAATAAAGAAAATGAGAAATATAATTTCAGACTGGCAAAATGATATAGAAGAGTCCTTTTGAAGAGAAATCGCTTTTCGTTTTGAATAACAAATACAAAAGGGAATTGAAATGAGAATGTATTTTTGAGAGAGAAAACTTAACATTATTAATAATGAAATTGTACAAATGTTTATATAATATTCAACTATAATGTATGTAGATATATGAATCATTACTGATTCATTAAAGGTTAAATTGAAGAAATTTCAATTTCATTTGAATTTTCATTTTGCATTAATAATCGAATGTTATTTAGTTATGATCCTGAATCTCTCTAACAAATAAAGTATACACGTTTCAATATAAAGAAATAAAATCAGAAATTTCAAGAATGGGAATGATCATTTTATCTAAATAAAATAATTCTGCATTTTTATTTATGTATATACATATATTAAACAATACAGTCTTAAAACTAAATATAAATATACATAACATACAATAAATTACACAGGCCCACAAAAAAAAAAAAAGTTTCATGATCTGGGTAAGCGGCATATGCAGTTATATGTATTTTGGGTCGCTGAATCCGAATCCGAGGTCAGAATTTCGCCATCACGTCTGGACTTCGACATAACCTCACAAAACTGAAAAACCTTTGGATATCCTCTAAAAGATATAGAATCCTGATCTGAGCATGCGTTATATGTTTTATCATGTATTTTGTCCTTCTAAGTCCGAATCCGAAGTCAAAATTTACGTAGCACGTCTGAGTTTTGAGTTAACCTCAAAAAACTCGAAAAATTTTTGAAACCCAAAAAAATAATGGGGGGTCATGATCGGGTCATGCGATATATGTTCCTATATGTTTTTAGACCTTCTAAATCCGAATCCAATGTCAAAACTAGCCAATCACGTCTGAATTTCAACCTAACCTAAAAAATTTTGAAAAACTTTCAAAATTTTGAAATTTTTTGATAATTTATTTTGGCATTTATGCAAATATGTATAATCACGTATTTAATTTATGTTTTTTATTAGTTAAAATACAGTTTTTAAGCAAAAATGCATTACTCATATGAATCCATTGCGAATACAGATAAAACAATGCTCAAAGGGGGTATACCAACAAAAAAGCTTTTTTTATATTAAATTTAAATACACCCTAATCTAATGTTAAAAAAAATTTAAAAATGTTGGAAGTTTTTAAAAAAATTTTTAGGTTAGGTTAAAATTCGGACGTGATAGGATGGTTTTTTTTTTCGGATTCGGATTCGGAAGGTCCAAAAACATATAGAAACATATATCGCATGACCCAGTCATGACCCCACATTATTTTTTGGGACTTTAAAAATTTTTCATGTTTTTTGAGGTTAAGTCGAAACTCAGACGTGCTATGTAAATTTTGACTTCGGATTCTGACTTAGAAGGAAGAAATACATGTTAAAACATATATCGCATGTCCAGATCACGATTCTATATCTTTTGGGATATATCCTAAGGTTTTTCAGTTTTTTGAGGTTAGGTCGAAATCCAGACGTGATGGAGAATTTCTGACCCCGGATTCGGATTCAGCGACCCAAAATACATATTACTGCATATGCCGCATACCCAGATCATGACAAACTTTTTTTTTTGTGGGGTTGTGTTATTAATGCAACATAATATAATAATATTAAATACCCATTTTAATAAATAAATAATTTTAATATAATCTTAAACAAACTATACTGTTATTTATTCATAATATCGAACAAGAAATAATATTGTAAATATATATTATCTGTAATAGTAATAAAAATGTATATTAATTATAGTTTTAGTGCTTATCTAACTGCCATCAACTTTAATATATTCTTAAACCTTTAAACCTCTAACCAACATTTAAGGAAATTTTCCAGAAGGCCAACTCCACTTTGCCTTGAAACTCAAATCAAATATTGATCGATTATGGCAGACATATGGACAATATCTCTCTAGCCAGTGTGGGCAGGCAAAAGGACTCCCTCTCACTCTCTCTCTCTCCCCCTCCCTTTCTTTCTCTCTCGCTTAGCCTTTACAGGCGCATAAAACAATGCACAAAGTGAACGATAAGCGCGCATAATAAGTACGTAATTAAATTTTCAATGATATTTATCAGGCGAGAGAGACAAGGCACCCGCTCACCCCTCTCCCTCTCTCCCCTTCCTCCACACTTCAAAACTCTCTCAACACACACACGCACACTTGGTCGCAGATAATGAGCAATGTCGACTCACTTCAGAGAGCACACACAGCGTGTGGCTGTGTGTGTGAGACTCACTGTTATCCGACCAATCAGCTGCGACTGGAAGAGCCGTGGAAGTGCCAGATAAACACACACTCACGCACACAAAGCCAGTCGCAGCTGAGAGCGTTCGTAAGCAGCCGTAGCTCGGCAGAGGCAGCGACAGCGACTGAGGCAGCGGCTGTGGCAGTGGCTGTGGCTGTAGCAGTGGCTGTGGCAGTGGCAGCTGTGTCTGCTCGCTGCTCCCAAATTGCTCTTGGAGTTGTTGGCTGCGTTGATTATGCGCCGACGTCGGAGGAGTTTTTGCCAAATTTATGCGGGTGTACGATAGCTCCCGCTAACTGTCCCATCGTGTGTGTGTGTGTTGTTGTTGCTGTTGTATCTCTATTGTAGGTGGAGCCAGGCACACACACACACACACTCATTCGCATTGTTGACAAAAACGCAGGCAGCGTCGTTGGGTTTTTGTCTCATTTTTCCTCATCTGATGTCGTTCTTTTTGTTTTTGGATTTTTGGTTTGTTGTTTTCCGTTTTGTATCTGGCAGATACGTGAATTTCGCCCTGCTGCAAAGACACACAGAGCGCGCACAGGTTGCCGCAGTGAAAGGTCGTCGTCGTCTACGTCGTGCGTGAGCGTTAACTAGCGACGGATACGCGTCTATCCATCAGATACAGCTGAACAAAAGATACAGCTTCAAATCTCGGGCAATTCTAATTTCAAATTCACAATTCGATAAGATGATTTGTGTCGTGTGTGCAGTGCAAACAGTTTGACAAGTTCGTGTCGCAGCTCAGCAATTGGATAAACCACACACAAATACACTCTCACACTCTCACACACACACACATACTTACCGCACACACGCTCTGGGATTAATCTTGCTTTCATTCTTGTGGAATATGGTTGTTTTGTAAGTTCTGATCGATCGCAGACTCTCCTCACAGCCAACCGACCCAAGTCCCCTGACACTCACTGCCGATAAAAACAGCTGCAAAACATGATTTTGAAAAAAAGAAACAACAACAGAAAAAAGCAGCAATAAGTTGACGATCGTTCGTTTATACCTCTTATATAGCGATTTCACTTGCTGAGAAAGTCTACGGACTTTTAAACCTTTCATTTCATCTTATATTCATACGGAATTTTTAAGCTATTAAAAAATAATAATACACAAAAAAATCCAACCTTAATTACTTACTATGTATGGAGCTAATGGAATACAACACATCATGAACTGTTTGACTATTCATACCCCAACATTTTGTGCTTTCTAGGGTAACAATACCCGACGTCAGAACCTCATAAAACAAAAGAGTTCTAAGAATTTGATAGCACTCTTCGAGTGCACTGAGGCTACAAAATATTATATAGGCCTAAATTTCACAACTTTCGGTGAATATATATGTATTATTATATTTATATATACATGCATATAATACATTAATAGAGTTCTTATCGTAGTAAAAGTTTTATAAATACGTTCTTATTATACAATTGCTTTTGGTTATAATAAATATATATATTACAAAAAATTAAAAATGAATAGTATTATATTTTATTATATTATTTCAAGATAAATTCGATTTAAAACTTTTTTTTTTTCCAATTGTTCCGTTCATGACACAGAACAGAAACGACGATTCTTAGGAAATCAAATTACTTTATATTATTTAGCTATAGCATTGCTCCATGTGGAATTAATAATACACATTTTTGAGCCTTAGCAGAACCCTGTTTTATTTATAGTATTAAACAAGTACTTGTTGCGGTTAAGAAGTTCCAGAGTGCGGGTAAAATCAAGTTAAAGCAATATGTTGAGAACATTCTGAACAAATGTACCCTGATTTAAGATAACACAATGCATTGGAAATTAATAAAATAATGGTCTTTTTCAATAATATTTACATGTGATAAAACAGTATACCGCAAATGCGTATATGGTGCGACATTATCCACGAAAGAATCTCAAAATCGAACGAATTATAAGTTTTTTTTTATCTGATTTCTTGAGAACCATTCAGCTTGTTGTACGTTATCTGAAGAAGTCCAAATTATTAATTACTTCCTTATAAAATTTCAATATTCCTAACTCCATTTCCTCTAAACTCAGATTATTTTTAAAGAAGTCTTAGTGTTGAACATAATTATTTATATACGAATCAAAAGTTCCCTCTATTTTGCATTCTTATACTCAAAAGTTCTCTGCAACTTTTCCTTTATTATGTTCTTATACATCATTTGAATTTCATATAAGTCACGCCATATACACATCTAATCTTAAATACTACAGTAAAAAAGTTTTTGTATACCCTTGCAGACGGTATATTTATTTTGGGCAGAAGTATGCAACGCACCTTAGGAGACATCTTCGACCCTATAAAGTATAATTTATATATTTTGAATCAGCTTCAACAAAAGAATCGTCTGTCCGTGTGTCGGCGTTTCCGTGTGTTAAATTAAATGTACACAATACCATGTAATTTTGCACTATTATATACAGCAAGATTTGGAACGATCGAAAGGTATAAGAACCTGCAAGGGTATAAAACCTTCGGCATGCAGAAGGTAGCTTTCGTTCTCTTTTTAACTTGGCGTACGTATATTAAAAAAAACCATAAATTCACGAACACTGGAACAGAGAGCAACGCATATTTATAGAGTCCAAAGATATAATACCCCCGAGTAATATAATTTATTTATTTCGATTTCAATCAAGAGATAAAGAAACCGAAAAAAAAACCGAAAAAAAAACTACAAATATTCGTTTGAGAAATTATGATTAGAAATTCTGATTGATCTTGAGAGTGTGTTGGGAAAGCTAAACCATATTTAAATTATTGATTGATTTCTGTTTGTATAACATTTTCAAGAAATCATGTGATGTAGAGTTCCAGCTTACTACATGATAAAAGATTAGGATAAGAAACAATGCCAATCGCAAAAAAACCCAGCGCAATAAAAAGAAAAAAACGAAACTAAAAATATTCAAATTATTTCGAGCCCTGCCCATCACAGAGCCAGAGAGAGAAAGAGAGGGAGGGAGGGGCAGCGCCATGGGATAGACCTGGGTTAATGGGACTCGAAAAAAGCCGCGGGGGGAATCGTCATGGACCACACACGCAAACGGCCAACGCGGGGGCCGATCAATCTGGAGCGGGGGTCAGTGAAAGGGTCGATATAGAGACATATTTTGTAGGTGACAAAGTTATTATAAACACAACGCGGGGAGAAAGAGACACAACGAACACAACGATGCGCTATCGCCAGATCTCAGATAAGCACTACGAAGTGTCAAGCGGTCAATTTACGAACCCAAAACAAAGCGACAACCGACAAACGACTAACGACGACGACGCCGCGTCGTGCAACAGGTTCATTTCGATCTTGTGGACCACCAAGCGATCGTTCAGGTAACGCGCTGCAGTGGCCTGCTGACTTTTCCCAGTACGCACATAAAAAATAAAGAACACACAGTTCGAGTGGAAGAGAACTAGCCACATATGAAGCGCCCTCTACTTGGACCCTCTACAGGGCGCCCGGCCTAATGAGACGCTGTGCCGGACAAATTTATTGCTAATTGCAGAGCGATCGTAGCGATCGCGCCGATCGCCTAAACGTTTCAGGCATAAATCTCCAGCAAAGAAAAGCTCCCACACAGACAGCAGAAGATCGAATCGTCTGTCTGTCTCTACGATCGCCTCTCGGTCTGTGTCTGTCTCTACGATCGCCTCTTGGTCTATGTCTGTCTGTTTCTACGATAGTCTCTTGGTCTCCCCGTCTCTCTCCTGTCGATCAGTCTGCGCATTCGCTTCTAGGCTGACTCAGCATCTCAGTCTCGTGCCACGCTTTAAGTGTCAATAATTCTGGCGCTTAAATTACATGAGCCTGAGTCTTACTGGGCTAATACCAATAGGGTTAACGGTACCAGAATCACAGCTGAGTTATGCGTTCCATGACATGACATAAAACCGACCACAACATTTCATTTGATTGTCTCACGCGACCCACACAGAGTATAATAAAGCTCACTCGGAATCGTTTAGATGTCTAATTAAGATGGGCGTATTACCATTTTGGGTGCATTATATTTGGTCAACTGCAGTGATGGGTAACGAAGAGATCGTTTAAAGAGACTGTAATTGCAGTGAGGAAGAAAGTATTTGGGGAATTTAAAGTGCAAGGTATAAGATTATTGTTTCTTAGAAATTCTTTCAATACATGCAAACTTTAAGATATCATTATTAGCCTTATTGATTTAATTTGATTACGTCAACAAACTTCAAGCGATCATATTTTAATGTGTCGACTCATAGCAACGTAAGCATGGATACAGGGTCCAAATCCCAAGGGAAGGCCTGGCAAAGTCATTGCGTAGACCAAAAACGTCAAAGTAGAATTAAAAACGTCATACAATTTAGCTTTTGACTGATTATAAATAATGTATAAGATAAGAAACAAACTATATGAATTAAAAGACCATTAAAGAAGTTTCTTGGCATTCAAGCTGAGCTTATGCTAGATTATAACTATAATATTAAAAGATTTAGCTTAGATTACGATTTTTTTAGCTAAAGGTTTTGTTACATCTCAGACCGCAACAAACTATAAATCTTTACCAAATTTTATATTTTAATTTCTGAAATAAATAAATATCAAGAAGAATCAACTTAACTTTATATTCAAAAAGATAACCTCCATTGTTATATATTTGAAGGCAGGTGACTGGAATGAGTTTTCTCGCCGTGCACTGGCATTCACAAGTGCACTACTCTGTTGCTATGTTAGGTTAGGTTGAGGAGCACCTTTTAAACGAAGTAGTGCCCAATAAATAGGAACATTTAGATTAAATCTGAGGTTACCCGCATCCCCAGCGAAAGCTTTGACCTACAATTATTGAGTTCTTGAACTGTTTGTTTTAGTTCGGTTAATTAATCTCGATTCTGCTCTTAGCTTTATTTTATACGATGAATCACAGCGTGAAGTGAATAACTCAGTTTGAATCTTATCTAAAAATCTCTTATTATACGAAAAGTAAATTGTCAATACTTTGAATAGAAGTGGAAGTATTAAGAATATTTTGAGATATACCCTTACATTATTGTTATTTAAGACAATATGATGTTTCTTATTAAAACCTTCTGATCTCTGTCCAATCACCAGAAATGGCTACACTTTCAAGGCGCACTACCCACAACTGTCGCAACATCAATCAGAGCAACACATACCGCATCCCACTCAGCCTCATCTTCTCCAGCAGCAACAGCAGCAGCCGAGTCAGCCAAGCCATTTGCCGTGCACAGCCGGCACAGGCGGAGGCATGACGTCACACAAGTCCAAACGGGATTGGGACATCAACGATGCGATTGTGCCCCATGTGGCGGACATTGAGTTCGACGAGTTCAGCGAGTGGAGCGACGGTCATGTGCGTCTGGTCTACTCGGTGCACAACGAGGAGGCCAAGAAGCACATCTCAGGCTGGGCCATGCGCAACACGAACAACCACAACGTGAACATCCTGAAGAAGAGCTGCCTGGGCGTGCTGGTCTGCTCGCAGCACTGCACCCTGCCCAACGGAACCAAGATCAATCTGCGTCCGGCGATCTGCGACAAGGCGCGTCGCAAACAGGAGGGCAAGGCGTGTCCCAACAAGAGTTGCCGCGGCGGACGATTGGAGATTAAGCCCTGTCGCGGACACTGTGGCTACCCGGTCACCCATTTCTGGCGGCACTCGGGCAATGCCATCTTCTTCCAGGCCAAGGGCGTACACGATCATCTGCGACCCGATCCGAAGAACTCTAGTGTCTCCAAACGCGCTTTCGGTCGCGTCTCGCTGGGATCCAGTAAGGCAACGACGACCTCTGCGCGAGCGGGTGACACCTCCAAGAAGTCAGTCATTGCCGGATTGGTCAAGCAAGTGAAGGTGAGTTGAACAAGCCAAGAAACTAGCTGGTATCATCCTTAACTCTCTTCAATCTCTTTAAGCAGCAGCAGAATCTCATGGGAAAAGTTCTCAAGCGCAGCACTGCCAACAATCCACTGGGACATTCCGCTTTGGAGATATATCAATTTAATGGTGAGTTTCTGATTAAAACGATTTATTAGAGAGAGGCAGATAAGAAATGGTCCTCAAATCTGACTATACTTCTGATCTTATAAAAATGGGACTACTTTATCGTACTTATCCAAGGTTTTTCAAATATTACATTCTGTTCAAATTTTACACAAAAATAAAAACGAGAAAGAAAGGGTCTTGTAGGTTCTTATGTGCTCCGATCGATTCTATACTAATCATATATAATGGTGAAGAATATTATGTATGTCTAACTTTGATTGGCACCAATAAGTTAAGTTATTTCTAAAATTGAAACTGGTCTTCATCCAAAAATTTAACTTTCGGCCGATTGTTCCTATGGCAACATTATGTTAAAGTGATCAGAAATATCATATACAGCTGTCAAAAACTCATGCACATTATGTTATCATTATTATATATCTTGCCCGATTTAATTTAGTTCAAATGGAATCAACATATCATTCCTTATAGATCAGATTAAATCTTATTAAACCTTCGATACACATTTAAACATAATTGAATTATGTTTAATATTCATTCGTCACCACTATCGCTCTCTCTTTCTCTGTTGCAGCCTGTGGCAAGTGCACCACCTACAGCCACTGCACGTGTAGCTACCTGGAGGACACGACGCGTGCTCAGCAGCTGAGTCAATCCTCCTCTGGGGCCTACGTGGGCAACTCATGGCCTCTGGGAACAGCAAGTGGAGTGGAGGCGGCTGCGGCGGCGACTGCCTGCGAGCCGGGGGCAAATGTCTTTACCGTGAACCATCAGCACATCACGTACAACTATCCCATTTACCATGCCACGCCCACTGCAGCAACAGCCGCGCCCAGCAAGTCGCCCAGCTTGCCCTACACATGCATCTCCTCCGAGTTGACTGGCGCATATCAGCCGCAGTCGCTGTCACTGCCGCAGTCGCTGTCGCAGTCGACGCATCATTCGAGCTACGGCACTGCATCGAGTTGCCAGTTGGGCTACGACTCCGGCTCTCAGCTGGCCACGCCGGAGCCGGAGTTCATCAACTATTCGCAGATCAAGCATTTGGGCGGCGAGTTGGGCTGCAAAAGTGACGCAGCCACGCCCACAATCAAATACAACGCCACCGTGGAGACGCAGCCATTGGCGGGGTATGGGGAGGAGAATTACGAGTATTATTACAATCCAAGGGAGTCCAAGGCGGACTACGAGCTGCAACAGTTCAATGGACACGCCGCTACCGCCGGCGCCGGACATTATTACGAAGCCGCGAATGGCTACGGCGGCGTCAGCTACTTCGACACGGGCACAACGGCGGGCAACGTCGACAGCGGCAGTGGCAGTGGCAGCGGCAGCGCCGCTAATCTCGAGCAGAGCAGCGGCTACGGAAGCTACTACGATCATTATGCCAACTATGAACAACAGATGGCGGTAGCTGGCGCTGGTTTTGCCGCTGCTGGCGCTGGCGTCGGCGTCGGCGCTATGGCTAGCGGTGTGGCAACTGCGACGCCTACACTCACCTACCACCACCACCACCATCATCATCTGCACCATGCGGCAGCGGCGGCACAGGCGCAGTCAGCGCACGCAGCCCATTGATAGTACTTAACGATCGTCTTATTCATAGTTCTCTTCTAGTTATAAGTTCTCTCGTTTTGAAATCTTAATTTCATGTTTCATATTACTATATGATTATTGTTTTCCTGACGCAGCGAATAAAAATAATGAAAATGTTGATTGATTTGTAAGCGATGCCTTGGCTATTTTAAAAGAACAGCAACTTTATCAATGAGCGCGTGTCTCATTCATCGATAAACCTTAGTTTACAGCGATTAATTGTGAATTAATTCTCATGCTAGCGCAGGCAGAGCGCCAGTGGCTCCCTCTGAGGTCGGTTGCTGGCAGATGTTATGAGATTTTGTAACCGCCATTATGCATATGGGTTTGTGTCTTGGGATTGCACTGCAATGCAAGCAGTGAACTACTTGTTCAACAATGAGTGGGTCTGTACTGGCTCCATCTGTTGGAATTGTTTAGCTTGCAGCGCTATCTGTCATTATTGTTGAACATTTGTTGTTGAGTTGAAGCCAAATGTACTAAATATGTACTAAATTTACCTTCTTGCCATCTAGGGCTGTTCCGTGTTGAGACATAGTAGTTTTCGAACACAACACAACACGGAACAATACCAGGTGCGCAGAAATTTCAGGAGGAATGGTAGTTTAGCAAGAGGAGAGAGAAGTAAGGAAGAGAGGAGCACAGAGAAAGACAAACGAAGTGCATATAGTGAGAGAGAGCACACGAAGGCAGCCTCGCTTGTTTTATTGGGTGCAGCACAACAAATTACACCAGGCGAACAGAGAAAACAGCAGACAGGCAGCACTAAGTGAACAGACGAAAGAGAGAGAGAGTGAGAGTGAGAGAGGACGAGCGCAGAGAGGGCGCAGGTGTCACGTGTCAAACTCGATCAAAGCAAAGACAGTGTGAACTGTACTGATTGGTTGAAAACAAAGAGAGCGGAATTGCGCATCTTCTAATCCACTCTCCTTGCACTCTCTTTGATTTACTTACTCTCAATTATTTTTTGACTGCTGCTGTTGCTGTTCGCCTGGTGTAAATTGACTTCGCAACGAAAATCTTTGCAAAATCTCAAGTAGCCCATGTGGACCATGGTGATTATCCCGAGCTTCCACTGAGGAGGGAAGTATTGAAACCTCATAATAGCGTTAAACACCAACGTTAAATTGAAAGGAAGGGTATCTGTTGGAGAGCATGCTCGCCCGACTGGTAATGTAATGCAGATAACAAAGCAGTGCACATCTGTTCACTGCTTGTTGGATCGCACACATCCGTGACACAAATGGGATCGTGTCTTGGGAAACGAGCTCTGTTAGCGAAAAACAAGCAGTTTTTCATTTGGAATAACGGCACTGTAAGCCTAGCAAAACATGTTGCATACTTTTCGGCTTCTTAATAATTATTTACTGCATACATATGTACGATGGGGAAATTAAAAATATTTATTATGTTTTTCAAATATTTATTTATGCATAATATTTACCGTTTGTTTTGTTTTCTTTCTGCCTCGACTTTACATATGTAATAATGTTTTCGTTCATTTTTTCTTTTTTTCGAAATTTTCTTTTGTTTTATTTGTTTCTGCACTACTTAAATATGAAACGTTGAAGTCAAATGTTGTTTGTTTAACGGTTTAATTGAATTAAACTTTTTATTCGCTTTGTGGGTGCATTTCGCTTCCGGTTTGTTATCGTCTTCTCCTTCTCCTTCGTCGTCTACTTCGTCTTCATCTACTTTTACTCATAATCTACGCAATTTGCTCCACAATTTGTACATTTTATTTGCATTCTGAATGTCACATAAATAAATAAATAATGATCGATAGTCGGTAATCGATAATAATAGTAATAATCATAATGTTTGACAAGACGCGGATTTGTTGTTGTTGATGTCATATTTTAACGCTATTTATGTAAATGTTTTGCTTATTCGGTAATAATTAATGCCATTATTTGTTGTTGCTGTTCTTGTTGCTTAGCCTTTGCACATTTAAATTTGTAATAAGTTGTAACAATTTCAAGTCGTTTCTTCTTTATAAGCATTATTATTTCATTTATTCTCTCGCAGGCGGCGCGTTATAAAAGTTTGTTAAATATAGTATTTGTTTTTATTTTTTTTCAATAAAATGATTGTTTTTGTTTATCTCTTTCTTTCTCTTTGGGGTTGTTACCAAAAAAATCATAGAAAAAACTGCAAATTCCCTTCGGATCGGATGTAAAATTTGGCCATTAATATAAAATTGCTGAAAACCTTTTTGATTAACCTTCAAGTTGTCGTTGTTGTTTCTCAACTCTCAACGCTCTTTCTCTGTCATTATAAGGTAGGGTCTGTTTTTTTTTTATTTGTATAGGTTACTTTTCGTTCTGGTTCTGTTTCAATTTCAGTTTCTGGTTCTGGGGTTTGGTAGAAGTCGTAAATGTCATAAATGAAACACAAAATCAACACAAAATTAATGCACAATAATTTGTATATTGTTTTTTTTCAATTTTTTTATTTTTATTTTAAATTTTTGTTTACTTTTGCATAGCAATTTGTAATTCGCTTTTTGTTTTTGTTTTCTTTTTGTTGCGTATAATTTATATAACTTTTTAAATTTGAATAACAATTGTTTATGTTTTTGTCGCTTACTCTCTCACAATTTAAGTTGTTAATCATTAAACGTATGTATACATATACATATATATTTAATAATATATATATAATTAATTCTTGTTGGGCTTTTCTTTAATTTATCATATTTTTTATACAATTTTACACATTTTCCGCTGGCGAATCTTAAGAACTAGTTGAATTTTGGTTTGAAGTTGTATTTTTTCATCTTATTTTCTTTTTAATTTCGAAATTCACTCAGGGCAATAAACGAAACGGGGGATTATCGTACTCGTGTTCTTTTAGAAAGTACAAAACACACAGGCGTAAATAATTTATATGAAATATGTTTAACAAAAAGTTTATAGATTTTTGAAATCTCTCTTGGCTTGGGGGGGTCTACTATCAACTTCCTCATTCCACTTTCCTTTCTCTTTCATTTCATTTTGTATTTCCAAAGAATAAAATTCATAAAAATTCACAAAGTGTTGGCAACAAAATCAAAACGTACGCTACAAATACGAGTATAGAACATATCGATGTATCGATACATGCATGCCTATCGACAGAAATGATATTTACATAAAACAAACGACGAGTATTTGCCATTCACATGGTACAAAGACAGAGTGGGTAACTACTTACGAACTACTCTAGCGTTTGTATGTGTGTGTATGTCTCAGTATTATTTAAATACTAGATATACATATGTCTGTAGTTTATTTTGTTTGTTTGTTGTTGTTTGTTTAAAACTATTCAACTAAATGCCTACAAAAAGCAAAGCTTACAAGGGAAACAGAAGAATCTACGGTTAATAAAATTGTTGAATTAGGCGCTACAATAAATATTAATGTATGTGTATGTGTGTGTGTGTGTGAATACATATAAATATGCTTCAATTATCCATATAATATATGCTTATATGTATGCATACGTATGCGTATGCTTGCGCTGTATTTGTATTTGTATTGTATAAACTCGATCGCTTTAACTCTGCAACTCTCCAGTGTTGTAAAATGTTTTTAGTAATAACGTTTATCTTCCTTTTATTTCATATTGGATTTTTGTTTAGCAACTTGTTAATTGTTTTGTTGTTTTCTCAGTGGTGGGTTCATTTTGTGTGTTTATTTCATCATCTCTTCTCTTCTCTCCTCCTTGCTCTCACTTTCGCACTGTTCTACACTGCTCTTCTGTGTAGAATTGTCTAAACTAATTTAAAATAGTTACAATATAAGTGAAAAAGGGCAGAAAGGGGCGGGGCAGATGATATTGAAGAAGCTTTGGGAAGAAGAAAAGGAAATTTTGTGTGTATGTGTATTTAGTTTGTGTGTGTATGTGTGTGTGTATGTTTTTCAAGCCTCGCTTTGAGTTGGTTTTCTCTTTTAAATGTCTTCGAAGTTTTCGTTCTTTTGTGGTGGTTTCATGCCTTAACCTTATAAAGTATAATCACTAATTAGAATTAGCATTAGAATTAGTCGGTAGAATTAGAGTTTAATTATAATAATAATCATAAAGATAATAATATAATCATAAAACACACGCATAAAATGTGATTTCTCAATGTTTTTCTTTTTGTTTTTATTTTTTTTCCTTTTCTTTTTTCGTTTTTCATTTTCTTGTTATTTTTTTAAAGCTTTGGTTTCAATGTTGATAATATTTCTGCAGCAAAGTCGATGAAATACAGAAAATATATATAGATAGATTGGTACAGAACATGTATACATATATATATCATGTATATATATATATTGTATATTTATATATGTTTCTTTATAGCGAATTGGAAGCCTAACAAATTTTGTGTTATACGTGAGATCAAAACAAGCTAAAGGTGTCCATAGAAAGGTCGCTTCTTCTTCTTCTTTTTCTTCTTCTTCTCTTCCTTCTTCTTCAAATTGTGCGTCTTCGTGTTGAGCGTAAAAGTTCAAGAGAGTGGGAGTGAGAGAGATGGAGATAGAGTGGCTGTGTGTGGGGAAAGGGGGCAGAGCGGGAGGTAGCTTAAAACTAATTAGCAAAACGCCTTAGCTAGTTTACTGTGTGCGAGAAAGAGACAACGCTATGATCTATACTGGCGAATGCGATCAATGGTTGGGCCGGGGAGGGTGGAGCAGCTGCTTAGGAAATTTCCTTTTTGATTTGTAATTCGCAGTTCGTTGTTGTTGTTGGTGTTGTTAATGTTGTTGGTGTTGTTTGTGTTGTTGTTGGTGTTGCTGTTGTTGCCATTGGCGTCGGCGGCGTTGGCGGCGTCTGCTTCTTGCTCGCCTTAGTCGCCATCAAAACGGGCGGCGCCGCTCCTGCCGTTGGCATCTCTGCTGGCGTCGTTGTAGCTGCAATTGTTGCTGTTGCTGCTGCTGTTGTTGTTGCCGTGTCGCATCGCTGACGTCGTTGCTGCTGTTGCTGGCGCTGCTGCAAAGGCATCTCATCATCGTCGGAGTCCTCCTCCACCTGCCGTGGCTCCTCATCTGCCTCCGTTTCCTCCTCCTCGTCCTCCTCCTCCTCCTCCGTCTCCTCTTCTTCATCCCTGGCCGCCTTTATTGCCACCTCATCGTTGTTGCTGCTGCTGCTGCTGTTGTTGTTGTTGCTGCTGCTGTTGTTGTTGTTGCTGCTGTTGCTGTTGCTGGTGTGTATCTTGGCCAGCGCTTGGCAGGCCGAGAGCTGCGCCTTCTTCATGGAGGCCTCATCGCTGCTGTTGCTGCTGTCGAAGAGTCGCCCCGCCTGGGCAGCGGAGTCTGGCGAACGGGGCGTGGTCGCTGTGGGCGGCGTGGCCAGTGCGCTGCTGCTGTGCGGCGCCTGCCTCGATCTCTCCATGTCCGCCTCATCAGGCTCCAGCTCCATGTCCTCTTCCTCCTGCTCCCGCTCCTGCTCCTGCTCCTCCTCTTCGTCATCCTCCTCCTCCTCTGGCTCGCTCTCGTGACTGGCGGCACTTGGACTTGGACTCTTGGCATGCCCATTCGCCATGCCGGCGCACTTCTCATCCTCTGCAGGCTGCAGCTTGATGCGCTTGCAGGCAGGTGCCACTTGCTGCTGCTCCGCCTCATCCTTGAGCGGCGTGGGACTGCGTCGCAGTCCATTCAGCTTCAGCTCCCCATTGTTATTGTTGTTATTGTTGTTGGCCTGATCTTGTGTGAGTGTCTCATTGCTATCTGCCTCCAGCAGATGCTCCTGCTCTCGTTGCTGCTGCTCCTCCTCGTCATCCTCCTCCTCCAGCTGCTCTTCCTCCTCCTCCTCCTCCTCCTCCTGCTCCACCTGCACCTCTGCTAGCTGCGTCTGCCTGTGCGCCTTCAATGGCAGCACACGCAGCTTGTTGTCGCAGGCATCCAACTGACGCCGACAGCGCTGCAGCTGTTCGCGCAGCTCGGCAATGTGCGCCTCCTGCTTGTGGCAGACCTCGCTGAGCTGCGCGTTGTTGTAGCGATACTGCTGGTTCTCCTGCAACAGTCGCTGCAGCAGATGCAGCACACGCTCCCGATCCTTGGGCCGCGTCTCGCGCAACGCCTCCACGGCCTGCTCCCACGGCGGCAACATGGCGCTGCTGTCCGGCTCCCCATTGAGGCTGTCGTCATCCGTGTCCGTGGACAGCTCGAACTCGCTGCCCAGATGAGGCTTTCCATTGCCCAGCGGCAACTGTTGCTGCTGCTGGTGCTGGTGCTGCAGCTTGGCATGTGGCGAGCTGACCACGTTGGAGGAGTGCGTGCTCAGGTTGAGGCCAGCGCTGGAAGACTGCGTGGGCGAGTAGCCAGCCGAGGGTGGCGTCTTGTAGTGAATGCTGCCTGCGCCTGTTGCCGTTGCCGCATGTGGCAGCAATGGCTGCAGCAGCAGCGGCTGCAATGTTGCTCCCACTTGCGCTTGGCTCATCAGATTCTTGTTGATCCTGATCCGACTGGGCTCGCTCTGCTGGTGGTGGCTATGGTGGTGGTTGCTGCTGGTGGGCAGCAGCTTGGCATGCTGGTTGACGGTGGCAATCACGTGCGAGTTGCTGGCGGAGGCTGCTGCCGCCGTTGCTGCTGCTGCTGCTGCCGGCACTGGCGATGTGGAGGAGGTAATCTCATTGCTGCCCGCTGAGAACTCCTCGGCGGGACTGCGTGGCACATGACGCGCTGCAGGTGGCGTTGCAGCTGCAACTGTTGCCGCTTCTGCTGCTGCTGTTGTGGGCGGGGCGGGCGGTGGTGGTGGCGCGGGCAGGTGGGCGGGAGCTGGCTTGGGCATTGGCGAGCTGCTGTTGGAGCTGTTGCTGTGATTGCTGCCGCAGCTGCTGCTGCCGCCGCTGCTGTGATTGCTGTTGCTGCCGATGTGCGCTGCCTCTGCAACTGTTGCTGCTGCTGTTGCTGTTGGTGGGGGCGTGGCAGCACGCTCCTGCTTTATCTGCAGCGGCTCCTGCACCTGCTGCTGCCGCTGCCGCTCCATCTCCCGCTCTCGCTCCCGCTCCCGCTCGCGCTCCTTCTCGCGCTCCTTGCTGAGTATGTTCTTGCGCGGCGCCAGCGCCACATTCGGCTGGAACGTGCGCTCGAAGCGCTCCCGATCCGTGCTGCGCACCACGCGCTCCGGATGCTGCAGCTCCGGCGGCTCCTGGCAGGCGTACGAGAGCGTGTTGTACGCGTGCACGGCGCGCCAAGGCTGAAACGCGCTGCTGGCCACCGCCAACTGTTGCCCAGCCACATTGACACGCTCCCGCTCGCGCTCCCTCTCCCGCTCCCGCTCGCGCTCCCGTTCGCGCTGCTGCTGCTGTTGCTGCTGCTGCTGTATGCAGTGGGCGTACATCAGCTGGTAGCGCTGTATGTTCAGCGGATGATACGCATCCAGTCCAGCTGCCTGCTGCGACGCCTTCAGCGACGACGCCCCCTTGCCCCCCTTGCCGGACAGCTCCAGTGGATGCAGCAGATGCTGCTGCTTCAGGCTCGCCGGCAGCGGCTGCGGCGCCACCAGACCCAGCAACGTGTCCTCCATCTGCTAGAGAGAAAGAGAAAGAAAGAGAGGGAGAGAGAGGGGAGAGAGATGCTGCGTGTTAGTGCTTGTCTCGACATGTCTGTGCGTGGTTATTAGAAAATTGATCGGCCATAAAAATAGATGCTGGAAAACCAGTAGCCCCTGCCATTAATTTGAATTGCCCCGCCCCCCTGCCTGCCTGCCTGCCTACCCCCTTTCCCCTTCTGCTTTTTGAGTGGCTAATTATAAACAAACAACTACCCGGTAGGATCACAGTCCCACTGCCAGGCAGTGCCTCATTCCCATCCTCCTTCCTCCTTCCTTGCTTCGATACTACGATCTGGCGATCTTGCGATCTTTCGATCCTCCTCAATCACAACGCCCCGCGGTTATGGCGCCAATTGTCATTGAGACAGACGGTCGACTAACAGCGGCGACTACACTGCAAGAAATTTGGGCTGGCAACAGTTGTGGAGTGCAATGAGGAAATGAAAGCAATAGAGAAATAAGAAGGAGTCATATAGAGAGTAAGAGAGAGACAGAGAGAGAGACGCCAATAGAGAATACAAGAGAGAGAGATACAGAGATAGACAAAGAAAGACAGAAAGACAGATAAATAAACAGAGACAAAAGAAAGAAAACTCAATGACAGAGAGACAGAGAATGAAGAGCTTAAATACAGAAAGACAAGCAGAAACTGACAGTGAAAGAGACAAAAAAGAGAGAAGAACGTATAGAGAGATAAGAAAGAACTAGAGACGTAGAGAAACAGACAGTGAACCAAATTAATAAGAAGAAAGAACGATAGAGATGGGATAGTATTCCTTACAGAAAAAATTTATATTTTCCGATAGTTGTTTTGATTTAAATCAAGTATCTGTTGGCATTTGTTTATAATTGGTTATTTTACATAAAAATTAACTAAATAATCTACATATAACAATATAATTATACACATTGTATTGATACTCGTATACTAACACCTATTTTCTTCCCTTTAAAATTACTCTTTAAGAAACATAAAAATTAGCATATCCCATTTTACACAGAAGGAATATTCAAGAAATGCAATATCTTTTAAAGTAAAATCCCCAAAATTTATTAAGAGATTTTTTGAAAAGTCTAGGATAAAGATCCTAGCTACGTTTTTTCACAGTACCCTTCCGCAACTTCCTTTAATTATAATATACATTTTTCTTTTCTTTTTTGTACCTTGAATATCAACTTAAATCTCTCATAAGATACACAATTCCATTCACCCAAAGCCTTTCTCTCAGTGCACACAACTGGCTGCATATTTTGCATTATCATCAGAGCGACATTGGCGGCGGTTCGCCGTGGACATGGAACATGGAACATGCACTTGGTTGGCGACTGGTTTCTTCTCTCCTCTGCTCCTCTACTCCTCTACTCTGCTGCCTTGGGTTCTTCTCCTTTTGGCTTCTTTCTTTCGGCTTGCTTTGGGTTGCGTGTTTGCCTAGCTGTTAAAATGATTGGCACCGCGGCCAATTATGGTCGCGACGACTCGGCCATAAAGTGATTTTGAATGGAGGCGGCGCCACAGACCCCGTACCTCAGTTACCTCCCCCCCTGCCTGCCTGCCCTGCTCAGTTGCAGCATCAGAAGTCGCTGTTGTGGTTGGACTTTATGCTGCCCCATTGCGGAAGGTGTCGCAGCGGCAGTTGAGCAAATGGTCAGCCAAAGATGCCAATAAGCAGCTAATGGCTCGCAGCAGGGGGGGCAGAGGGGGCAACATGGTGCAAGGGGAGCTGTAAAATTTACAAGGCAGCTAATCGCAGGTTAAGCTGATGAGGTGTCATTGGCCACGGCGCAGCAGTCGCAGCCCATTAGAAGCCGAGGAGACTCGTAGAGGGGGGGGGTAATTGACCATGTCGTAGCATGAGAGATAAACAGAGATTACATTAAAGATGAAGCCATTGGGATCGATGGTGCATAATTCAGCTGAATAAATGGAACATTCCACAGGATTATCATGATGCTTTATGGCTAAAATATTTTCAGGCTTCCTGTTGCTTTAATGCGCTAGAGATGACACTTTAAGGCGATTACAAAGTGTGGGTAGTTGATAGCTTAACGATAATATAGAGTTGGGAATTAAGATGACAAAGATTTTTGTTGTTTTTATTAAGATATTTTGTGCAGCATGTCAACTTTATGAAGTTTCTGAGAAGTTCTTTATGCACTAGAGATGGTACTAAGACGATAAAAGTGTTGGGTAATGATAGTTAAGCGATTATATAGGATTATATACAGTTTTCTTGTAAATATTATTTGTTTTTAAAAGGTTATTATGCGGAACAGATATGCTTCAATATGTCAAGTTAATAAAACATTTGAAATTTGATTTTTTATTGAAAATGGAATCAAAAAGTGTTGGTAAATGATCATTTATATTTCGAAATTAGAGTAAGAAAATAAAGAAGACACAACACTGGTTGATAATGATGTTTATAAGGCTTTATGGATTTTAGATTGATACTATTAATCAGAATTCAACTTAACATGTTTGAATATTAGCTTAATCTAAATGTATCACTTTGTTTTCAGAGTATAAACATGATACATACATTCATGCATATCATATTGTAATCTCCTTAATACTCAGCTTGAACCTATTCTAGGCTGATCTAGACTCTCCAAGGCAATTTCATCTAACTAAGTCGCTAATTATCTGCCTTGTCTACCAACCAAACCTTCCTTTTATATAGACAACAGCAACTTTTGGAGTTGCGAGCTAAAAAACAAGCCATAAGCTCGTTGGCCACAAAGTATGCAACATAAATTTAGCGATCAGTGGAGCCACACAAAAAAGAAAGCAAAAACCACAACAGAGAGAGAGGGAGGAAGGGGATAGAGAGACATAAACAAACAATGCTGTTAAGCAGCGTCGCGCTTGGCCGTAACTTGGCCAAAACGATGGGTAAACAAGTTGGCCCAAAACCGTAGCTGGCGACGCAGCGGCGACCATGCTCGAAAAATGTTGGTACAGAGATTAAGCCAGGAGAGGGAGGGTGGTGGGAGTGGGTGCGGGGAAGGAGACCAAGCAGAGCAAGACACACTTAAGCCAAGCTGGCGACGCTGCGGGTAAACAAGGCAAGGCGAGGGGATGATGAAGAGGTGCAGGTGGAGGTGGAGGTGGAGGAGTAGGAGCAGCAGCCAAGACAAAAGCTGAAAGATATAGACGCAGCGATAACAAAACTGGAAGCTAGTCAGTGCGGGCAGTAGGCAACGGGGGGAAGAGCAAGAGGGGGGCGCACACAAATGAACCATTAAACAGCAAAATCATAAAAATCAAGAGCCATAAAGAAGTCGTCGAAGGAGCGCCGCCGCGCGTCTCCAAGACAGTCACTAGGCAGAGGCAGGGACAGGGGCAGGCGGGCAGTCCACAGTCTCCAATCTGCACATAGTCCACGGTCGCCTGGTCTGGCAATCGCCAGCGGCATGGCCATCGTCGCAGCAGGAGCAGCAGCAGCTGAAGACGCAGACGCCGTCGACGCTCTTTAACTGTTCACAGATGGCAGGCAGCGATAGATGCCGTCGCCAGTCTGCCAGAGGTGGGTGGCAGTAGCAGCAGCAGCAGAGAGAGGGGGGTAGAGCAAGAGGGGGGAGTGGCTACTGGTAGCCTGCTGTGTCTGTGGCGCACGCCTCTCGTCGCCGTCGTTGTCTCGCTGACGTCGCAGTGACAAATTGCCAAAGACGACTGAGACGTTGCACAGTGGCTTAGCTGTGGGGGAAGGGGGTGAGAGGATCACAGAGGGATGGGTTGGCAGAGGAGCATTGGGCTTGGTACTGAGTGCAGATCCGCACCCGCAGCCGATCGTTGCACAGTGTACAGTCCAAGGTCTTTTGCAATAACTCAACACTCGCAGATGATGACAAACATAACGAATACGCTTTACACTATAAAGGGGAAATTCAAAAGGAACATGCTCAGAGGTGTAAGCTGTGAAGAGATATATGAACATATATATATACATATATAAATATATAATATATATACATATGAATTTATAATATACACACTCAAATATAGCAGATACACTCGATAGTATCGGAAGAGTTAAAGCAAACTGTCTGTAATAATGTTAGCCAATGATTACCCTATATATGATATGAAATGACATATGTGATTCACTATATATATTCTTCTGCAATCTGCCAACTTGTCAGTGTCTAGTGTGTGCATATACCCTTTACTTCAAACTAAAACTGACAGTCTGCACTCACTGACAAGCCAAAGACTTTGATTTTCAAATGGGGGATGGGCAGGCAGCTGAGATAGGAAGGGAAGGGAAGAGTTAAAAGGGGAAGGCAGAGGCAGAGAGGGGTAGCGAGGTCAAGGCAGAGGAGGGGAGTAGAGTAACACACCTTGAAGCTGTGCTCATGAGCCCAGTTTGCCAGTGTTGTCCCCGTTTGCAAGTGTTAAATAAAATAATTGCGCCCAAGTGGCGCTGCTGTTGTTGTTGTCGTTGCTGCTGCTGCTGAAAGCCGAAACGACTTGGCAGGCGACATGACTTCGCCGACGCGATAAGATCATGGCAAATATTGACGATCGACGCGACTGAGACCGGCAGACGGCCGGCAGATGGCGCGTTGACAATGAGGCTTGACACATGTGTCTGTGTGCAGCAAGCGGGGATTGCCAACAACAACAACAGCAAACATGGGCTGGCAATTATGCAGCGAGAGGGGGGAGAGAGGGGGGCTCGCTGCACGCTTTGCAATTGTCGCATGTTGCATGTGGCATGTTGCATGCGCTGCCCGCCAATTGATGAGGATGTGCCATGCTGCGCCATGCAAAATGGAGCAGCGACCCATATGCAACCTAGCTAGAGGAGAGAGGGGCAGACAGACGAAGAGAGAGGGAGACAGAGAGAGAGGGAGACACAGAGAGAGAGAGGAAGAGAAGAGGGAAGGCAGCGCCAAAGCCAAAGCCAAAGTCAACGTCTGCCTCAGCTTCATCTGCATTTCATGGCGTCCGTTTTCAGTGACTTCGTCGCAGTCTTTGCTTTGCTGTCTGCGTCTCACTCCCCCTTCCACTCCCTCCCCTCCCTCTCTACCCAACCACCCCCTGCCCGTCTCGAGTCCAGCCTCGTCGCGTAAACTTGTTTGCCCGTCGCAACATCGCATCGATGATATTGCCAGCCCCAAAGAAGTCGCGACATTTACAATTTTAATTCGTGTTGTTGCTGCTGTTGTCGCTGATCTTGTCGATGCAGTCAGTCAGCGAGGGGGTGGGGGGGGGAGCAGTAAGGAGAGGGGAATCAGTAGTCAAGAAATAAAGTAAAAGAAAACTGAAACATGCAAAGCAGGCAAACTCAACTTATCGAAACCATATGGGAAATTACACCTTAATATCGATAGTTTCGATACTTTGTAAGAATTTACTCTTGTTTGCTAATTTGAATTGATATTGATCTACTATATCTAACAGTGATAATCTACTTTATAAGAAGGTATTTCTATATTTATTTCTCTATATTTAACTCCCTTTATTGACAACTATCGATGGCAGTAATAAACTATTGCACTATCAATAATTTATAAGCATATAAAATCAACTAGACTTCTATCGATAGTTTCCCTTTTACTAACGATAGTATTTGTATGAAACTATTCCTTTGTTAAACTTTATGCATATTGTTTAATTATTACCATCAGTGTTGATACTCCAAAAATACTGATGGTTTAGGTAAGTATCGATAGTACCGATGTTTCAAGCTTGTGGATCTGCACAGATCTACACATTCTATCGACAGTTTCCACTTTAGACTCTCTTTAACATCTTAAGATTTTAGCAAGTACTTCCCCCCTTGCCAAGTGCAATAAAAGAAAACCTCTCGCACTTTTCTCAATTTCCCAACTAGAGTTTTTCTGCTTCCGACTTGGCCATAACTTGTTAACTCATTAGCCGCTTTATGGCACCTCTGGCTCATGTGAAATGGGAACCGCAGCCACAGAGTGCTCCCAGTCTTGCGATCATAATGGGAGTGCCGAATCGGAATAGGCATACAAATGGGAATACCTAGATTAATGCCCCGATTTAATTATAGGGCAAAGTGAGACAGCAAGAGAGAGGGAGAGGGAGAACGTTATAAAACTATAAAAAACCGAATGCAATTAAATTAAAACTGTAAAATGCAAACTATAAACGGAAGCCGAAGAGCGCGAGGAAGACAGGCAGAATGAGAGAGGGAGAAGAGGAGAGAGAGATAGCACGAGAGGGAGAGGGAAGAGAGAGAAGGGAAGATTATGTGCATCGCCAGCGAACGCATTTAGAAATTATTTAAATCAACTTTAATGAAGTCGAAAACAAATTCCATTGTGCCGCCCACCCTCGCCTCTGCCCCGCCTCCCCCTCGCACATTCTGCGCCACGCTGACTGCATTTTTGTTTATGTTTTGGAGCCGCTGCATAATTAATAAATGGCGTGGAAGAGGGAGAGGTAGTGGAGGGAGGCGGACAGTGGGAGGGAAAGAGCTTGCTGCGGACAAAATGAAACTGAAACCGCGCGTAAAATAAATAAAAAGCTAATGTTTTGCGCACTAAATCATTGCCGTGGGGTTTCTCTCTCTCCGTCTCTCTCTCTCCCTCTTTCTCGCACACACGCACATGACTGCCGGCAATCCCCCCTTCTACGCCCCTGGCCTGCTAGGGCAATTTTACTGTCCAATTAGCGTGCGACGTTTTGAATGATGACCGTCAGTCAGACAATGCGCGCAGTTGCAAGATGCTTGCAAGGGTCGCGGTGCCCCCTCCCCACTACCCACTCTCCTCTACCTCTGCCCCTGCCCCAGCCTCTGCCTTTGCTTGCGTTTATGTTAATCTCAGGCAGTGCAACAAATTGCAGCCGCATTGCAATTTTTTATGACAGCCTGCATTGCACAATATTTACGACTTGGCCGCATTTAGCCAACTAACGCGAGTTTCCCCTGCCGCTCTCCCCCTTCCCTGCTTAGGCTGTTAATCAAGCAAGTCCATTGTCTGTCCCCCCCTTGAAAAATCAAAATTTATTGTCATTAATCATGGATTCTGGCGGAGCCTTTCAGGCTCCTTTTGGGCCTCCAAAAGAAACTGCATTGTCATTATCATTGGTCATGGCTTTGATGGGGCACGCTGCCACCATCCCAAGTCCACACAGTGCAACGTCCACTGCCAGTGCCACTGCCACTGCCACCGATTGTGGCTTTTATTGATCGGCAACATGTTGCCGCAACATGGCAATTAAGGCAGCAGCAGCAGCAGCAGCATCGATTGTCCGCTCGTCCATCTCTGGCCTAGGCCAACGGGGGCTTGAGAATTTATTTGTGGCAGTCGCAACATTGTACCCGGGCCTCAACTATACCCTAGCATTATCGATATTACTGTGTCGCTGCATTTGCGTAAGCAGAATCAAGGTGCGCCGCACTCTGCACAGCATTCTACGCATTTCTTTCCATTCTATGCTGGCCATGTCTAGTATTTAAGGTCCATTAAAGTTAATCTCAGCTGATTAGGTCTTATTACAGTCCATGTGAATTACTGTGTAGAGGGTGCAACGGTACTTGGCACTACCAGTCAGAGAAGTTTGCTTATTAAAACCAAACTGTGATTATAGTTTTAGATATAATTGTGATTATATAATTTAATAAGGAATATAACTAAGCTTATAGCTCTAGGGTTCTTAACCTTGAATGTTTACAAACAACAACGGAACGGAAGCATTAAAGGTTCCTTTGGGAGCCCAAGGTCTGCTAGTGTAAGTTAAAATGTAACGAAGTCAAGGTTGTATTGAATTGGAACAATTGATTTTAGATTTTCCGGCGAAGTGGGCGTGGCACATCACATTTTATAAGAGCTTCAGAAGCGTGTGATATACAGAAACCTGCATAGCAAATTTGATGTCTCTAGCTTTTATAATAACAGAGATCTGTGCGGATCAAAACTTATATACCATCATCTTTTGCTTGAAATATTTTTATTAAATTGATAATAAATATAAAAATCCCTGTTTTATAAATTAATGTTTAAATTATTATAAATTAGTATTAATATTATTTTAACTTAATATTTATATAATTATAAAATTATATTATCTAAATATAAATATGCCAAGCATATTTCGTAGCACATTTCCCTCTTGTTCTGTAGTGTATATGAGATCATGTTACTATCTATCTCTGCCTCCCTCTCTCCCTCTCTTTCTGTAAGAAGTCACGGTGTAGAGTGCGCTACTCCTTTATTATTTAGTTTTTTTTCTCTAGCTCTGTTTTTGCAGCTCCTGTTGCTCATGATGGTCTCGTCTCGTATATGGGAAAGATAAATGTTGACTTTGTCAGTTCGTTGGGGCAGACTTGGAGAGCGGCTTCATTATGGGCCATTTGTTTGCTGCATAATTGGCCCGACAATTGGGCCAGTAAAATTTATGATTTTGACAGGGACACGCAGAGGGAGAGAGAGAGAAGGAGAAGAGTGCAACGGTAAATTGCCATTGTGGGAAGGGGGAAGGGGGAAGGCTGCTGATAACTTGCGATACGGTTTGTTGTTCTTTTGGCCTAATGAAAATCTTTGCCTGGCATACACAGAGATCGAGTTCGTTGCCTTGCCACGCCCACTGCCCATCAAATGTGGCAGCGGGGGGCGTGGCCAGGCTGTGTGTTGCTGTTGCCTTGTCATTTAAATTAAAAAGTTTAACCAAAGCACGAAAAATTAGAGAAACTTTCTGCTACGAACAGTTTGCAGCAAATAGCCACGCCCCACCGCCCCCTGCCCCGCTGGGCCAAAAAACTGACAGCTGGAAATGGCAGGGGCTGTGGAAGAGGGGAAGGGAGGGGAGCGGAAGCTTGACTAAGTGTAGTATGATATATGCTATAGATTCTTGAGTTTTGACTTAGTCAAAGTTGTCAGGCAGTTTGAGACGTACTTGACAGACAAAGGGAGAGGGAGAGGAGGGAGTGAGGTAGAGAGGGACAGAGACAGCGCAGGAAGCTTGAGAGCTCTTGCAATGTTTGTCAAACTGTCAGTTTGGTTCGAGTGTAGATTGGAGACTGGCTACGTTAGACGGGAGACAGCAGACTCGTGACCCTGCGGCCTGCGCTCTTGAAGGTGTTTGGCAGTTGGCAACGCATTGTTCGCACACACACACACACGCGCGCAGAGCACACGCATTGCAGTTGACCACTTGACCCGTTGCCGCTGCCTGCAACTAGAAAGTACAGTTAGAATGGCAGCAGCAACCACACAAACGCTTTGCACAAAAATGCCATAAAGCGAACGGTTCTGCAGCGATTTATGAAAATGTTCGAACCACCGTCCATGCTCCATGTACATGCTCCATGTCCAGAGGTCCAAGTCGCAGTCCTCATGTCCTTCTATAGCTTTGCTGCTGCTGCGATTTATTTATTTAGCCGGGCACACAGAGAGAGCGCGAGAGCTGAATGTCTCCTCAAGTCGCCAAAGATGGTCACAATAGATCGTTGGGGGCCCCGTTCTAAAACTTTACGATCGGTTCGACGAGCACAGATCGCACTGATCTCTTCCAAAGCAGCAGCTGCCTGAGCTGAGGCCAATTGGAAGCCAGGCCAAATCATGTGGGTACGTGGATGTGGATGAGGATGAGGACGACTCGACGCTGGCATCTTAATTGTGTGAGGCGAGCAGGCAGCTTAATTAGAAAACGGACAGGAGAGAGAGTGAGAGAAAAAGAGAGAGAGAGGGGGAGAGATAAGTAGAGAGAGGGGAGTAAGAGAGTGTGCACTGCCTGCTTATCCCAAACGATCTTTAGAGTAGCCACGGCGATGATGCTGCGGGTTTTGCATTGGGGCGTGCCAAACTTCACTTGTTGTTCTCGTTGCTGTTATTGTTGCGTCATTGCACACCAAGTGGAATCTCATTTGATGGCTTGAGCTGCCGCAAAGTCATTGAACCTGCGCACAGCCAGCGTTGTCGCAATATAAAATGTGCTGCAGGCCAAGCCGAGTAAACTGAATAAAATAAAATGAAATGAGAAAACAACAAAAACAAAAAAAGAAACGCTTTCCCTCTCTGTCTCTCTCTTTCACTGCCTCACTCATTCTTTCTCTCTCTTCATCTCCATCTCTCTCCATTTTAAGCAAAATTTTATGCTGCTGCAGCAACACAAGTCCAACTCAAACTCCATCGCCCATCGCCCTAGTCCCTACGTTCTGCTGCACAAACTCCATGACTTCCCTCCTCCCCACTTTCTTTCATGATTAACAGCAAAACTTTTGGCTAGAGGGCTTACCCACTATAGATGTGACATGTACTTGATGTGCAAAAGAAATATGCTGGGATATAACATTATATGTAAATTATTAATCACGAACTAAAGATTGCTTAAAAACAGGAATCTTTTTATATAAATAAATAAAGTAATAAAAGCTTAAATACAAATAAATTTCAGAGAGTTCTAACTTAAGTTAATTTGAAAACTACACAATATTTTGAACTGAAATTGAACTGAGATATTTGACAAGGCAATAGAGTGTCAGTAAATTATATTAAAATCATTTTAAAATCTTGAATATTCATAGAGAATTAAACTGATCTTATGAAATACAATATTATAGAAATAATAAACTCAAAACTTCTTTAATAATTGAAGAACTTAGTTCTATAGGAACTTGATCTTAGTTCTATAGGAAAATCAAATAAAATAAAAACATTTAAACAATAAAACCTTTTTAAAATCTTGCTTAAATCTTTCAAAGACTTAACCACACCTAAAAACGCAGACTAAATATGTTTTTATTAAAAGAATAAAATGCAAATGCATCTTTTCTTTTATAATACGCAAGATGTACGTGCTTCAACCCCCCTCCCCCTTTACATGCCCCGCGGTTTTTGCCTGCCTCAAACCTTTTCTAGAGCATTTCAACTTCGACCTTTTTTCCACGCAGCTCTATGCAAATCGTTGTTATTGTTGTTGGGGCGTGCAACGAACCGAAAGTCAAGTTTAATTCATTAATAATGGGGCAGCACATGGTGCAGGCAGAGAGAGAGAGAGAGAGGGACGGGGAGGGGGCTGTTTGGGGTTGATTTTGCAGTGTTTTGCTGCGCCCCCAGTCGCCCCCGAAAGTATGCAATGCAATTAATGTGCCCCGTTGTTTGCCCACGCTGCCCCCTAAGCAATGCCGCGCTGCCGGCGCAAACAATAGAAAGCTCCCTGTTCCCTCCCTATCTCTTCCTCTTTCCCCACCCCTTCGCTTCGCTGCTTACCCTTGAAACGACATGCACAATGCACACTTCACAATATCCTTCGGCTCGACTTGCCCACACGCCACACAGCTGCCACAACTGCCACAACTGCCACAACTGCCACATGCCACAGCACAGTCGAAGCCAAGAAGAATTCTCGGTAAACCGCAACTTTTGCGCGCTCATGATTTCCCATTCTTCTCATCTTCTTCTCGCTTAGTTGTCTAATTAAATTTTTCCGGGCGCCTGCAATCTCTGTTGGAATTTAAAGCAACCCTGTGGCAAGGCACGCCTACAGCGCCCACCACTTGCAGCAACGCAGCAAGTAATACGTATAACATTCATATTTAAATATTATACATAAAGACTTTTCATCTCAATACCCTGTAAAGAGATTGAAGAGTTTCTAGTTGAGATTCAAATGAGGAAAACTATCACAAAATGGCTTTACTTTCGTCATAACTTTACTTATATGTATTGTATTATTATTGTATTATTTCATTAAATTTTTCGGGAATGAATTTAAGACTTTTTAACAAAGTTTCAGTTCTGATATGTGAAAGATTATTAGATAAATCATAGATAAATATATGCTGTAAGTTTCATAGAAATTAACTGCATAGCACACGAGTTATAACAAAATTATGATACGATTTATTCAAGCTCAAGCTTTAATAATAAGCATATCTACAGCCTTATATGCTCACTGCATATCCTGCATATTCATCCGCTTCATAGGAATTCACGCTAAAGTTACAGCAACAGCTACAGGGTATCTCTGTGTGCAACTACTTTTCATATTCCCCTATTTGCTGCGCGTATTTGCATTGCCTGCTGCTGCAATCCTTCACTTGTTTTCTCTTTTCTTTCTCTTTTCACTTGTTTTTTTGCTCTCTACCCACTCTCTGATTTTCCGCTGCTGTATCCTTGCGGGATTTGAAATGAAAGTTTGCACTGGAGTGGAATGGCAAGAAGAAGAAGCAGAGAAAGAGAAGAGGAGGAAGAAGGAAAAAAGAAATCCACAAATATGTCGAGCAGCAAGTGCAAAAAAAAGTAATAAAGTCATTTAGATTTTACCACTGCTTGGGGTAGATATGGCAGCAGGAGCACGGCAACCCTTGCATCCCCTGCCCCGCGCCCCACACCACTACCGCAGGATAAGTAGGCGCTCGGGGAGCTACCACAGTTTGAGAGTCACTGGGCACCTGGCAGCGTTTTTCAGCTGATGTTAATGAACTCAGAGTCGCATTAAAAAAAAAAGAAGTTAACTTTTCTTTTTTTCTATTTACTTGCCGCAATGCTCGCTGTCCCTCCCTGCCCCAACCCCCTCCTCACCACCACCTCTTTACCGCACTCGAGTTGATTTTTCATCCGTCGAGAGGTTTATGCAATTTCGCTTCACATTTCTGGCACTTCATTTGCCTGCGCCTGAGTCCGGGCCTGGAGAGGCTCCATGCCGACCCATCCCGGCCCAGGCCTATCCCAGGGCACATCCTGGCGCGCTCATTAGCACGGCTCAGTAGAGCAGCAGTTCGTACTGTCCGCAATAAGAGAAAGAGAGAGAGAGAGAGAGAGAGAGAGATGCGTACTCGACTCGACTCGGTTTCGCTTCGTTTTGTTTTTCAATTGCGATTTTTAATTGGGTTCCCCCACGGCGACTTCGAGTGCGCTCCTCGAGATATATTCAAGCGAAACTGTTTGAATTGCAGTTCGCCATTCGCCATTCTCGACCAGTAGTTTCTCATTGAGCGAGGATTAGAAAAATAAAACTAAGTATCGCATGATTGTGATAGGGTTTCATTTATAAAGAGAACAAGAGAGAGGGAAGTAGAAAGAGGAGGAGAGTTCAAAAGTAAACTATTATCGAGTTGATATCAAATTAATAATTTATGGAATTTTCTGGACAATGCTTTGCTAGTCAAATTTACAATTTCAACTTGTTAAAGCTTTGTAATATTATATATAAATATAAATATATATATAATATGTTCATGTATAACCCTTTCTCAAGTTTTTTGTATTATATATCACAGTTAAATCTATAAATATTTAACAATACAATATTCTTTTTATCTAAGAAGAAACGCCTACATGATCTTAATATTCCCAGAGAACTGAGTTCCTCAAGTTTGAAAGAGAAATAAAATTATGATATAGACAGATTCTAGCAATTAGCATCATATATTATAGAATATATACTCCCTTTATGATACTTAAGAACTATACAGATAAGTACCATGCCTAGTAGTAGTGAGAATCACGAGAAACATATTATTAAATGCTTTTTCTCTTAAAATCTCATAGAAAATCTTAAAGAAATCTCAAGAAAACTATTCCCAACATTTAAAAAAACCCTAATACACTCTAATAAATATATAATATAATGAATTCAATTTAAGATACTTAAGAGCTGCTCAGATAATAAAGAAAACTGAACCCCCACTTAGAAGAAATAATCAGTTAACATCAGAAAATATATAACTGATTGTTCTATCTACTCCATCGTTATATAACTAAGTTCAAACTTGGACAATCTTTAATGTACTCGACTATAATTTACATATTATGCAGATTATTTAATTGCACAATATGATAGTTCTAGTTCTCTATAACTAGACACTAATTTCCCCCTTAGGTCTTTTCATTCTTCACTCACAATATGTTTTATTTCGATAAATGACAGTGTAGAAGCGCATTAAGTTCGTTAATTAAGTTAAGTTTAGTTGAGTTAAGTTCCTTCTTGTGCACTCAGTGAAATTGTCTGAGTGTTTGTTGTTTGCTGCTCCATTAACCTCAACATGGAAGTTCCTTAAACCTGCTAAGAGTTTTCAAGAACTAAATAGAAGTGGAAGAAGAGGTTCAGCATCATATCATATCATATGTTAAGGTCTCTTAGAGTTAGAGGGGAGCAGGTAGAACTGCAGAGGAAAGGAGATAGGAAGAGAAGGAGAGCAAGAGACAGAGCATGTCTCTGTGTGCGGCAAGTAGCAACGGGGCGAGACAAAGCAAAGTGTCTGTTTGGGGCGTTTGCTCGAGGCACTGTTGTTGTTGCTACTTCTAGTGTTGCTGTTGTTGTTGCTGCTGCTGCTCGTGTTGTTGTTGTAATTGTTGCTGTTATTCGCCGCATACACAAATTAGTTTTAATTATAGCGCAAATGCGAATGTCTGAATGGAAGAAATTAATTTCTCAATTGCATTTTGCCACGCATTTTATTGTCGACGGCGTGGTTGGGGGTTGGCAGCGGGCGGAGGGCGAGTAGGAGGAGGGGCAGCTGCAGGGGAAGGTGCAGGGAAACCACATAATCTTTGGGTCTTTAGCAGCAACTGCCGAGCGCGAAGCGGCGGCTTATTTGGTGTCTGTAATTTGAAACGCTTCTCTGACTCGGAAAAACTGCCAAGAGCAGGAGGCACAGGGCAGAGGGGCAGAGCGAGGGGGAGAGTCGTTGGTTTTGTGTTTCTTTCTGCACAGTTTTTTATCTAGCCAAAAGCGCCGCTAAATGTCTGGCTGAATATTTCAAATGCACACGCAGTTGTTGCAGTTGCAGTCCCTGTTGGCGTTGCCGTCGCAGTCGACGCGTCGCTGCGTTTCCGCTGCGCCGCCGGCAGACGACGACGACGACGACGGCGACGGCGTCCATTATAAATGATGGTTATTTTATAATTGTGGAGCTGAAGCTGGAGCTGAGGCTGCAGTTTGGCCAACGCATCCGGCGCAGTCGAAAACGCATTTCGTGGCCATTTTTAATAGTCGCAGTCGCAGCCGGAGCTGGTGCCGGAGTTGAAGCTGGAGCCATTGCCGGAGCTGATGCAGTAAATCCATCAAAGAGTTAATTGCCACGTTCGCCGCGATTGCAGCCGCAACTGACAACTGGCAGCGGTGGCAGCAGCAGTGGCAGTGGCAGTTGCAGTAGCCAACTGCCTTGCGGCAAGAGATGCGCCACAGTCTGCGGCCGGCAACGTCGACGGCGCTGCTGCTGCTGCTGCCGCTGATTGATTGTGGGAGGTGGCAGCAGACTGAGCCCCCCCCCCCCGCACTCATCAGTCAGTGGCAGTGCGGGCAGACAGCAAGGGGGCGAGGGGCGTGTCGTGGCCTGTGGCAAATGCGGCCAGTTTGAAAAATGTAGGCGAAAAGCGATTGCAGCATTTAGGGGCAGCAAGAAGAGAAAGGAGGAGGGAAAGAGGGGAGCAGGAAGGGAAACTGAACTCGTCGGCGTTTGATTGAGCGATCGCCCCGTGACAAATATCGTGACTAAACGGACAGTTTGTAATCCATTTGAAGATAAAGGCGATGCAGACAAACGAATGATGAATTACGGCAAATCAATCGCAGGGAGAGAGGGAAGTTAGCGATAGTTGTAAAGTTGATAAGGATAACCAGCCCGATATATCGATAGTATGTCTATAGTTGTGCTAACAAAGTGGATACAGTTGAACATAACTCTGGCAATCTGTTCCTCAGAATACTACAAGGCATACATACCAAAAGTACCATCGATAGTATACCTACAAAGTATATCGATAGGTTTATTTATCGATAACTGCGTACACATTGTAAATCAATAGAAACTGTTGATTACTACAAGTCATAAATATCGAAAGTACCATCGATAGTATACCCACATAGATATATCGATAAGTTAATATATCGATAACTATGTACACAAGGTAAATGAATCGCAAATATTGATTAACTAGCGTGAACTCATTAAAAATTACTCAAAATTGCAACAGTTATTCGATAAGTTCGATAACATATCGATGGAGTGTATAAGAATATGCAAGTCTATCGAATATATAAAAAATTAAACACTGCACACATCAATAACTTATTAGAATATATGAATACCATGTATCGATGAACATACAGGGAGATTTAGTGCTTATGCCATGTTATCGACTATCGATAACTGCATAAAAGTCTATAAAGCGCACAAATTGATGATTGATTTGTATAGCACTCTTATAGTTATCAAAAATATATAAAGCAGTTATCGATAACAACGCAAGGCAAGAAATAGCTATGGTTTTTATATTTTCCTACGCCAATTGTTTATTTTTCTTTCCAATATTGAATGAATTCCCATTTCCCACTTCACTTTCCCGCACTCTTTCTCCCTCCCTCTTTCTCTTTCTCTCTATTTCATTCAGGACAGTTGCCATGCATATTTTCATTCTTCTTTAAATGCGCTTATTCTTCAATCTATGACGCTGCTGCTTACACTCCCCTCCCCTTGCCATTGCATTGGGAATTGTTTTTATGGCTCACTTGGCTGGCGTCACATGCTGCGTATGAGTTATGCGCGCCACATTCGCCTTCGTCGGCATAGCAAGCTCCCAAATGGGGCGTGGCCGCAGTGAAATGCTTCGCCTCGAATGCCAATTCGGTTTAGGAATTTGCGTTTTGGACTTTGTGCTCATAAAATGCAGAGAGAGAGAGAGGGGGAGGGCGAGAGAGAGGGGGGGCAAGTGGTCGCATTATTGTGGCACCTTCGACGCGTGCGTTGCGAATGCGTTTACAATTAATTTTCCATGTTTATTGCCAACGGGTGGCGCCAAGCCGAAATGGTCAATAGAATTTTGTGCATTAAGGCGCCACTGTGCAGCTCCTCCTCCTCCTCCCCCTCCCCTTCTACTTTCCCTATTCTTCCTCTACTTGCTGCAGCACTTGACGACGCCTTGTCGGCTTTTGTTTTGTTCCTCTCTCTTGGCGTAATTGAAACCTTTTTAGCCCCAGAAAGAGTTGAGTTTTCGGTTCCACCACAAAGGACTCTTAGCCGGCCTCACTCCGAACCCCCTCCCCCCTCTCTCTACCCCTCCCTTTACCCACACACAAGTGGCTTTTTGTTCTTTGCTCTCTGTGCTGCGTGTTGTTTTTGCCTAGCATGTAATTCAAGCCGCAGCTAAGGAGGCAGAGAAGGAGTCTGGAGAGGGGCAGGACAGAGCAGAGCAGGGCAGGGGATGAGGGGGTGAGGGGGCTGAGGTCATTGACAGCGCACCAACGCTTTGATGTGCTGCCAGTTTATAATTTAAATACTTCACTTGCAAAAGGAGCGCAGAAAAACAAAGAGAAGCAGCGCAGAGAAGTGGTAGAAGGAAAGACAAGGGGGAGGGGGGAAAGCAGCACAGGGGTAGGTGGGGGGTAGGCCTGCTTGCCCGCTGTTGTTGCGGGGTAAATCAAACTAAATTATTTCACTTTTGTTGTTGACTTTTGCTGGTAATGTCATGCGGTGTCGGCTTGGCCTTTGAAGTGACCAGCGAGAGAGAGGGGGAGAGGGAACGGGAAAGTAGAGGGGAGGAGAGAAGAGGCGGGGGGCTGCTGCCGATATTTGATATGCGCTTGCCGCTGCAGCAGTGTTCAAGCCAAACCATGTGTGATTAACAACTGTGCCTCGCTGAAAGGGTCAGCAGAGAGCAGCCACGCGAAGAGTTCAATATACTCCTGGACAGAAATGGCCAACAGTAGACACAGCAGAGAGTAGCAGAGCAGGGGCAGGGGTAGGAGAAGGGCCACAGGCAGCAGCAGCAGGAGCAGAGCAGAGGTGGGAGGCAGGCAAACACAGAGGGAACAGCAAACAGCAGCAGGGAGAAGACAGAGCAGAGTAGAGAGCAGGGCAGGCAGGGAGCAGGGCAGGGCAGGGAGCAGGCAGAAGAGAGCAGGGCAGGCAGAGAGCTTGGCAGGGCAGGGCAAGGCAGGCAGACAATCCAAATGCAAAGCCAAAATCCAAAAGCAAAAAGGCAAAAACCAAATGCGAATGCGATGAAGAAGGCAATGGCAAACGGGAATGGGAATGGGAATGGGAGACCGAAACTAGGTGTGTCTGGGCGCAAAGGCCACGCCATAACTGGAATGTGGCTCAGGCCGCAGCAGCAGCGACAGCAGCAGACGTGCGTTCCGAAAGGGCACAACGTGCTGCCGGACGAGTGCGGTCCACGACGTCCACGTTCACGTCCACGTCGCGACGGTCTCCTTCCTTGTTGGCTGAGTCAGACCTTGAAATGCCGCACAGATGTCTGAAAGGCAATGCTGCTGTCGCTGTCGCTGCCTCTGCCGCCGTCGCCGTCGTTGCCTCAACCCGTTGCCAAGGCAAACCAGATTAAACAGCAAAATCAGGTTTTCAGGCAACGTCCTCGAGAAAAATCAAAGCGCAAAACAAAAAGCACAGCAAAAAGAACAAAAGAAGAAAAGAAGAAGAAGAAGCTGAAAATATCAGCAAAACAGAGCGAAAGAAAAGCAGAGCAAAGCTGAAGCAAAAATGCAATAAAAGAAGTGATAGAGAGGGAGAGAGAAAGAGAAGAAGGGGGGCAAAGAGAAAGAGAGAGAGAGAAAATGATAACGACAAAAGAAGTGGAATAAAAGATTGTTGTAAGTCTCTCCTTGAAGATAATAGTGAAAGAGAGAGACAAATGATAATAGAAATAATTTATAAAGTAGTTGCAGACAAAGATGTAAACTAAATGAAATACCATATTGTAAATACTTTTTTCAATTTAAACAACATTAGCAAATCCCTCTAAAAATCTTTCTGACTACTTTTAAGTAAGAGAATTTAGAAAGGAGAATTAATATGTTACGCAGGGCACTTATACACAGTACGTTTAAGTGATTCGTTTCTATTCAAATTCCCAAATTCTAAACGAACATAGAAATTCGGTTTATTCAGATACAATACTTTTAAAAAAGAGATGACCTTAAAGGTAAACAATGAAGCAAGGGAGACTGAAGCACAGAAGGTATTCCTAGTGCTTTATTCAGGTTGGAATGAATGTATGATAAGCATAATGCAATAAAAACCTGGACGTATTGAAAAATATATATAATGAGACAGAAAGTAAAATACCTTTCTAATGTTAAGTCCATAGAATGAGCTTATGTTGCTTGACAGATAATATGAAAATAAATAGTTAATCATATATTGCAGAACATTATGAACTTGTATCATATGTAATACATTATAATATCATAATAAATAAACTTTATATTGAAATTATATGTTATAATTATAGTAACATCCTAAATATAAAACACTATTATATATATTATATTGTCTTCTGTTTGTTCTCTGCATATTTTCACAGTTTCACAGGGTATTCAAAACGAATTGAATGAGTTCTCATTCTGTTTTTATTTATTTAGTCTTCTTTCATTTCTTCTCTCTTTGGTTTCTGGCTTAAAGGCTCAGCGCATTTAGTCAGCATCGTCTGCATGCGCTTCTCTTTCTCTCCCTTCCATTCTCTCTCCCCGTATGCCACTCCCTTCTCACTCCTGCTGCTGCTGATCTGTTGGCCAAGTCGAAATAATAAATGCTTTTTAGACTTAGAGACTCTTATGCGAATTACAGCAACAAAATGATTTCAAGCCGCATTATCCTCAAGTTATGACAGCAGGCAACAGTTCTACACACGCACACACAAACACACAGAGTTGTAGTACTTTTTGCAGTGACTCTCAAACTGTGAAAGGGGGGGGGGGAAGTAGGGATACTGCGCTGCTGAAGCTGTTTGATTTCCAGTTCGTTTGCCTGCATCTTTCCCCCCTAATTAAGCTAAGTGCAAAATGCTTTAGGGGGTAGCTGCAACTACAACAACAACAGCAGCCGCAGCAGCAACAACAACAACAGCAGCAACATCTAAAGCAACAACAACAAGTGCAACGGGAGCTGGCAACAAATCTGCACGAGAGTTTTTCAAATGTCCCAACAGTGTCAAATGTCATAACAAAAATTATGAAAAATCATACACACACACAAACAGCTGGCACACACACACTCGCACACACACATACATCAACTCTCACTCCACTTGAGGTGGCACTCGCTCTGCTCCACTCCAGGCCAGGCCAGAGAGTTCAACGTTCTTTGCACAACATTGTGTTTTGTGCTTTCCGCTTATTTTGCTTTGCCTCACTCGGCTGCACGCCCCCCTCGTGCCACACTCCCTACTTGCCCCAACTGTGCTTGCTGTGCGTCGGCACACGCGCTGCACCTTTAAGTGCCTCGCCCCGCCCCTTACACGCCCTCTCCTCCCTCCTGCCTGGGCTGACGGTACAGTTGCAGGGCCAGCGCAGGAAACCGACTGCGACTTCGACTCCGTCTCCAACTCCAACTTCGAGTCCAACTGCAAAACGGCAAATGGCAAAAACTGCAGCCAGCAACAACTGCAACAACAACAACAGCGACAGCAACATCAGCTGCAGCAGCAACAACAACAGCAGCAACATCGTAAAAGACATTTTTTTTCCTTTTCTCTTTGCCTTTTGCTAATTTATGTGGCAAGGCAACATGTCTCCATCTCACTCACACTCCAGCTCACACATTTGCTTGCTCTCTCTCTCCCTCTCTTCACCTTACTGTCTGTCTGTCTCTCGATGTGTTTGCTCGTCTGCTTGAGCGTTGTCTGCGTTGGCGTCTCGTCGCTGCCCTTTAACTTTGCCCCGTTTTCCCGTTAGCCGCTCCTCATGCCCTTTCCCTGCCCCTTACTCTTTTCCCCCCACTCCACTCTATGTTCTGCTTAGACAGCGGCACCTGCTGCCTGCGAGGGACAACTTCAAAGAGGCAACGCGCAAATCTATCAACAACAGAACTCGACTCGAAGAAGTGCGAATATTATTCATGAGTTTAGCAAATGAGTGACGTTAATTTATATAGAGGAATCGATTGGAGAGATAGAGAGAGAGAGAGAGAGCGTGGGTCAGAGATGGAGAGTGAGAGTATAACAAATTGATAAATGATTAGATAAGAAATAGGATATGATAAGCGATGAAACTAAAAGAGAGCGAACACGCAGGGAGGAAGACAAAAGGAGAAAACACTAAGGTAACGAGAAGTAGTGGAAAAATAAGAGGAAACAAGAGAGAAGGAGTAAGAAAAGGAAATATGAGTAAAGAAGAACAAAAAGAGCGAGCAGACACAAGTAAAAAGGAGTAAGAAATAGAAAACGACAGAAAGGAAATCAAGACGTAATCAAGGGAAAAGTAGAATGGAAATCACGAAAAACACAGTCAAAAACTCAGACAGAGACAGACAATTTATTGTATATAGGGATATATTGTACAAGGAAAAGAAAGTGCTACATGGTTCTAGAAATCATCATATACAATTCATTTGTCGTTTTGAATGTATTCATGCAGAACTCTAATAAACCTATCTAAAATCTACATATGTATGTATAAATTTCCTGCTTTTCTACAGATGATATAGGGAGTTTTGTCGACAATTCCCAAGATACGAGTTTATTAAGCAATAGTTTTGTTTTCATATTATGAATTCTACTAGAAGGTATATAAAAATATTTGTTAATACGTGCCAAGATTAAGCTGAATACAATCTTTCTACTGTTAAAGTAATACAAAATGAACTGATCAAAAGCATGTCTTAATCATGAGGATTAGCTACATAACATACATTCATATGTTATGACACAAAAAATTATATACTTCCTTATAAATACCTACAAGATGTATTTGTCTTAGAACTTCTGACATTCGCATAAATAACCCACAACATACTAAGTGCAGCAGTCTGAAGAGGGTCTTTTAAGTGGCATAAATATCATTACAACTGCCGATATGCATTCACTAAATCTATATCTAGGAAGTTAGTAAAAACTTGGGACGCCACGCTGTGTGTGGCAACAAGGTTCCCTCTCTCTCTCTCTCTCTCTCTCTCTCTGTTTATGGCTTAAGAAGCTTCATAAACTTTATATGGTCAGTTAACTTCTAGAGACGTATTATAAAGTAGAACAGCAGCATTGCCCTCTATGATATGAAAACGAGCTGTGGAATCGGGGGATTTGAGACTGCTAATGCGATTCTAATGAGATGCCCAACTTGTCACTACAAATTACGCGACTCTATTAATAACCGAAATAAATGAAGACACTCTGGCACTCACACAGCGACAGAGGCACAACCAAATGTGGCAGTAAAAAGGCCACATGATATTTTATTTTTGGCCAGACAAGTTTGGTATTTTATCTGCCTCTCTCATTCTCTGGCTGTGTCTGGCCATGTGGGAGGCTGATTAGCATTAATGTGGAAACAAATCTGAAATGTGAAAACCGAAAAACGAAAACTGAAAATCGAATTCAAATGGGGGCACAACAAATCAAAATCAAAGTGTGCAGAGGTGTTTCCCGAACTGGGAAACATTTTTGACACATATCATCTGAAGATTTTACGATTTTACGACACATAGAACTGTATATCATCGGGGAGGTTGACAACATTTCTCGTAGGCATCGGGCATTGGGTTATTTACGAGCAGAGTTCGGGGAACAAACTGGGTCAGTTTCGGGCAGATTCCCTAGGAAACCCTCCCCCCACCCCCTATACCTTTGCAGCTCTTCTTCGCTTCAAAGCCACTGAGCGACCTACTTCCGCGAAACGGGGTATCTTGGAAACCTTTCGGCAGCATCCGCCTACAAATCTGCCCTGAAGAGTACCCCTCACTACCCCTTTCTCCCATCTCTTTATCTGTCTCCCCCTGTGCGCTGTAATTCAATCGACAATCGGATCGGCTCTATGAATGAATAGCTTCGTCTGTCTCCGTCTCGTTTCCAGGAACAACAAAAGCCAGTCTCTCTCTCTTTCTCTCTCTCCCTCAAGTTGTGCGTGGCCATTTGGCATTGTCATTATTATTATTATTATTACTACTACTTATGCCTGTTGTTGTTGTTTGGGTTTTTATGCTGCGCCAGCAGCGCGCCAAGAAATTCAATTCACAACGCCAAAATGCAAAAACAACAACGAGACGACGATGAAGATGCTCCAGACGAAGACGAAAACAAAAGACAAACAATTCCGGGAATGGAATCTGAAAGCTTCACGACATAGACATAGACATGGTCAAAGCACAGGAAGCAGCAGAAGAGAAGGAGAAGGAGGAGACAGATTTGAAATACTTCTCAAAGCCAGACGGCGAATCTTTAGGGTACTTTGCGCTGAGCATCGATAACATCTGTTTTTAATGGGAAACGATGGAAAAATATCAATATCTTTCTACTCCAACAATGTAGAGTAGTTGAAAGTAATGCAATTTATAGTTGAGGGCAAGCTATTGCAGATTTTGGCAATTATTATTGATAATTATCGATTAAATTCGATCGATATACGATTGGAATGTTAGTTTTAGAGCGATAAAGTTAAAAAATTGCAGTTACAATCGATAATTATCGCTTAACTTTAATCAATAATTGATTGAAATGCTATTTTTAGTGCGAAACACATTAAAGTTAAAGATTTTGTCCACATTTGCATTAATAACCGATAATTATTGATTTATTATCGATTAAATTATGTTCAAACAACGAAAGGTAGCTAGAAATAACGCAATTCATTGCTGAGCTGAGTATATTGCAGACGTTATCAATTAAAACCGATATTTATCGATTAATTTCGATTAATCGATGGGAATGCTATTTTAAGTACGATAAAGTTTAAAATATTGCCGCCTATGCAATTACAAGCGATAACTATCGATGTATTATCGATAAAATAATTAAGAAATGCTTTAGAGATGAAACTATTGTGGTCATTGACAATTAAAACCCATATTAATCGATTTATAATCGATAAAACAATTGTATGTTGGAAAATTGTTCAAAAGCACCGAACAAATCCAAAATCTGTTAGAAATTTGACTGAAAAAAGCCAAATTGGCAGCACTGTTAGCGAGTGAAGAAGATTTTGGCAAAGAGCTGTGCAAGGCAGAGCTTGGCCAGGCAGCGGTGGCGGTGTCTGCTCCTTGTTGACTAAGTCGCTTGCACAGTTAGTTGCAGCTGTAAATGGTGGAAATGTAGGAGTTGTAGAAGGAGGAGGTGGAGATGTAGAAGGAGGAGATGTATCTGATGAAGAAGAAGCAGTGCTGCTGCTCCAGAACTGCATTTGACCAGTCACGTGGCTAGTCACCGTCTGCCCGATGTACCCCACGCTCTCGCAATCTACATCTTCAACCCCCGTCCTCCTCTCCCCTACCCGCTGCGACACATTCCATGGCATGTGCAGCGATTTGCCGCCTACTGTCAGTCGCCTGGCTGAGCTTTTCAAGCAAAGCTCATTTGCAAATTAAACGTGTGCGCCGCCACAAATGATGGCGAGATGAGGTGAGGGGGAGAGGCAGCGCGAATTCCACATCGATGTCGGCGACGCCGTTGGTAACGATGACAAGCGGCGGCGACAAAGTCACACAAAGCTGACAGCGCGGGTCGTGCGACGAGAGAGACTCCGACTCTGACTCTGACTCGGACTGGCAACTTATGATGTTCATAATGATGACGATCTTTATGACGATCAACACAATGAGGATGATGATGTTGATGATGATCAGCACGATGACGTTGTGCGTTGTGCTTGCCCCGCTGCCTGTCGTCGCTCTGTTCATTCATCACGTCCGACAGCAAACTCTGCACTTGGACGCGGACCTAGACCTGGCGATGGCAATGTGACTATGTGACGATGTGACGATATAACTGTGTGTGGTCTTCGCTTTGCCATGCTCTGCTTTTGCTCTGCTTGGCGGACGCATAAAAACGCAAACGTCGTCACATGCGAACAACAACAGCAGCAGCAGCCACAGCAGCATCGCCAGAGGCAGCAACAAAAAAGTGTGAATTAGAAAAGGCACTCAAGCTTAAATGGCGAGGATGATAAAAACGCGCAGACCACACACAACGATCAACAGCAACAACAACAACAGCAGAGGCAACAGCAGCAACAACAACAGCAATCAATCGCACTGACCGTTTGTCATTGTCAGCAGCAGTGCAACATTGTTGCAGCAACATGCGTTGCACTGGCAACAAAGGGAAAGAACTGGAGAACTTCAGGCAAAGTTTGGTGTTCACCTCAATAAATCAAAATTTATAGCATTTATTAAGCTGATATTCCAAACTTAAAGCAATCAAATATTCCTTTATGCCTGCAGTAAGTGTAACAACATTGTGGCCCAAGCTGCCTAGCAACACAAGAGAGAGAGAGAGAGAGAGACAGAAAGAGAGGGGAAGACAAGGCTGAGAGCAGGAGGAAGATAAGACAAGGCAGAGCTGCATGCGCTTTGAATTCAGTGTTGCCAGATGAGAAGGTTACAGTGGAAAGTTTATAAGGGTTTAGAATCAATTTGTATATTTTATTTTAAATAAGTTGATCTCTTAATATTATTAATTTATTAATACTATTTATTTATAATTTTAGGTGTTTATTATTTTATATATTTTTGTATTATTTTATATACTTTTTATTTATTACTTATTATTATTATTATTTATTAGTTATTTATTGTTGTTTCTATTTTCTTATTTCATATTTCGTTTCAATAAACTTACAAATCATTTGCATGAAATGCAATTAATCGATTAATCGTTGCTGTAATCGCCTGCACTGCAATAGCCTGCAACATTGTTGCTATCAATTCTCAACTATTGCACGCAACATTGTTGCTCATCAATGTTGAGAAGCTGCTTGGAGTTGTTGTTGTTGTTGCTGGTTTCGATTTGGGTTTGTTTCTTTGCTACGCTTCATCAATAAAAATAGCTTTTAATGCGCCGACGCCGACGCCAGCAGTCGCGCCAGACAAACTGTCTGTGCAGCATTCACAGACACACGCACACACACAGAGACACACACACACACACAAACACATGCAACTTGAGACAGTCGTCGGCATTTTTGTGTGGGCTGCCGACAACGTCGACGAGGTCAAGATGAAGTCATGCTTGAAACATGTTGCTCAAATATGCCGGCAACAATTAGCTGCCCCTCCCCCACTGTCACTCCCACTACCCCTGCCCCTTCCCCCTCTGACCCCTGCCCCAGCCATATCATGCGTGGCGGCGGCAGCAGAGACGTTTGTCAACACCCACAAATTGCAATGCGAGACGGCAAAATGCTGCTCCAATTACCCCCAAAAGCTTCGAATGTGCTGTGCCTGCGATGGGGCGTGGCATGTCAGTCGGCGCCGCCTTTGATGCTGATTGAAGTTGTCGGCTCGTTTGCCACGCGGTGGGGCAACAATGCGGGGCGACAAGTAATATAAACAAATTGCAAAAAGACCAAAAAAAAAGAAGAGAGAGGAGAAAAAGCAAAATAAGGAAGGCGAGCTAAGCGAGTGTGGGGTAGGGGCTGGGGCAGCGTAAACAAAGCGAGCACACACACAGACACACACATAAAGACACACACTGACACAGAGACAGCATACGAAACGGGCATGTCAGGCTGTCCAGCCTGTTCGTCAAACTCAACTTCGTTTGAGGCCCAAACTGGCCAACGCTGGCGCAACGCCCCCGTCAAATGTGTTTCAGCAGCGCGCTGCCCTGCCTTCCCCCTACTGCCTGTCACCTCTCCCTCCCCCTCCCTTCCTACTGCCTGTCACCCCAACCCCCTCACACCCTCCTCCTCTGCCAGTCCCACTCGACTTTGCTCAGCCTTTTCACGAGTATTTTGGCATGCACAAAGCGCAAAGCACAAACAAAAGCCAAATCTGACTGTGAGTGTGTGCAAGTGTGTGTGCCTGAAGTGTGTGTGTGTCTGAAGTGTGTGTTGTGTGTGTATGTGAGAGTGTGTCGAGTGGTCAGCGAGTGCTCCAGAGCGCTGGGCGGTTAATTAAATATAAAATGTTCTTTTCCTTTTTGCGGTCTTAAGTTAAAGATCAACTTAGTGAATACTTACTGTACTGTATTAAGTACAGTCAAACTGAGTTGAAAAGAGAGTGAGAAGAAGAAGGAGGGAGTGTGAATAAATTAGGTAAGAAAATCTAAACACTTGAGTCAGTTATAGAAGAGCTATCAATATTCCAACACATTCTAGATTTCCTATACTAAAATTTGAAGTTGTAAATATTTTAAGATGTTTTAACAATTTCAGAAAAGATTAAAGAGACTTTTGCAATTGTTGAAAACATGTTTTATGTTTTGGCATATTTTCTAAATTGTTAAGAAATTTAAAGATCTCTTTGTAGTTAGTTTTCATAATATTAAAAATTGTTTTAAAGAGAATGCAAAATGCAAAAATTCTATTTGCGCAGAATAGAATAAAATAAATTGTTTTTAATTTATTGAAAAAGTAAGCAACCACAAATGGTGCATCAGTTTGTCAGGTGAGACAGCAATTTGGTTGCCAGCAACAATGTTGACAACTGTCACCAGCAGCAGCAGAGGAGCGGCTGCATGACGACAGCAACAGCTACAGCAGCAAAATCAACAGCCGCTGGCAACACTATGTTCAATAGAATTTGCGAGTTATTGGTTAATTGACAGCAAAAATCAGAAGAAAACGTTAAGAAATGTTCACCAAAATGTGAAGCAGGCAACTTCAGCAACAGCAGCAACAGCAGCAACAACAGCAACAACAGCAACTAAAAGAGGAAGTTGCTAGCGCTGAAATTAGTCAGTGACTAAGTTAGTTAAAGTAGAAGTTAAAGTTGGAACTGAACAAAGACATTAACATGAGCAGCAACTGTTGCTGACTGCTGTTGCGCACTTGCTGTCAGTTGTTGTTGTTAGTGTTGCTGTTGCTGCTGTTGTTGTTGTTTTTGCCTTATTTGGCAGTCGCATTTGAGCAATTAAAATTACAAACATTTCAAGCTCGGCTTCTTTTGTCGGTCTCTTAAGAACCTGGCTAACATAGGAGGTAGAGAGAAGGGGGAGGGAGAAGAAGAGAGGGGGAGGGGAGTGGGGTAAAGCGACAAAGAGACAGCGCACGATTTTCCACTTAATTAATTTATAGTTTGCTTGAAATATAATTGCCAGCGGCACGATGTTGATGGAAATGCTACAAGTTGTCGTTGTTGTAGTTGTTGTTGTTGTTGCTGCTGCAGTTGTTTGTTGTTGTTGCAATTGTGTGGGCTGTGGCCACTTTGCATGCAATGTCAACGACAGCAGCAGCAGCAACAACAGCAACATCGACGCGTGGGTCACACCCACGTGAGACAACGCGATAATTTGCTGATGTTTTACATGCAGTACCCGCAACCCCACACCCCTAACACTTCCCTCCCCCTTCTCCATTCCCTTCCCCTTCCCACTTTTCCCACCACCCGCATTCCCTTCCCTTTTCCCATCCCCTTCACTTACTGCCAAATAGTCAAATTGTCTGCGCAACCTGTGCAACCTTGTGGCATCAACATGTTTCTGTTGCTTACCTGCAATGAAAAGAATAGAAAAAAATCAAGTTAATTATAGTTTACAGTTTATATATGTAGTTTAATTATTTGTGCATTAGTCAACACTGCAATTGCAATCCGAAAACCGAAAAGAATCAAGAATGAAACGAGTTAATCACCCTCCCCAAAGAGTCACAAGAACAACAACAGCAATCGCAGCAATCATTGCAAATGCAAATTGCTGCGAAAAAGACAAAACTAAAATGCATAATTTACCAATCAACAACAGCGACAACTGCAACAGCAACAACAACAAGAACAACAACTGCAACTGCGATTAGAACCAACGACAGCCAATTAGGTTTTTATAGTGCTTGAAAGGTATACATAATATGCTATAAAGTTGAGTTAATTATAGCCAACCATGAGATACCCTATAAGTGGGCTTGAAGAAGTACAACATAATAATACTATATGAAGGTTTGCAGAGTTACCTGACATTAATAAGATTGTTAATGATATTTTGTGAAAACACAACAAGATGGTAACCATTTTAAATGAAGTGGAATCATATGATATGAAGAAGAAAATTATTTACAAATATATTCATATACTTATATATATGATGATAATAAAACAGAACAAGAATTTATCTGCTAACTGGTAACAGGAAGATTTTATGTTTGTAACAATTTAAATTTCATACTTTTTCTGGCATCGTAAACATTTCAGAGGTTAGCTTAGCATTTTAAGAACATTTAGGTTTCCCTCTTATTTTCCATTCCCTCATTTCCATTCCCTCACCCCTCGCTCTCTACAAGACACACGCCTCAAAAACAATCAGAACCAATTAACCGAAAATTGAACAATCGAGCAATGAGGCAAATGTCGAATTGCTTTCTGTGCCGCGAACTCTGCGAAACGTACGAAACGAAGCTAATTGCAAAAGAAACTACAGCAACAACTGCTCCCACAACAGCAACAACAACAACAACAACAACAATTTGCAGACTGTTTGACGACGTCGTAGCTGGCCAAGCTCATGAGGCAGTTACTCATTGGCTATGCAGAGCGAACTGACCTCGACATAGCCTAGTTAAGGGGGAGGAAGAGGGGAAGTAGAGTGGTCATAGAAGAAGGTGGGTGTAGAAGGGGGGGTGGAGTAGAAGGGGAAGCTAAAGACAGAGAAAGAGAGAGAGAGAGAGAGAGGCAGAGCGGGACACATATGCGAGTCCAATGCCAGACCAGAGTCAAAGTGGAGACTTCTCTCTAGTTGCTGTTGTTGTTGTTGTTGCTGCTGCTGCTGCTGTTGTTCTTGTAGTCTATGTTGCAGTTGTATATTTTTGTTTTTTTTTTTTTTTTTGGAGGCCTGTGGCGCGCCCCCGTTGCGCTTGGCCGCTTTGGCCGACTTGACTTTGAGTCTGAGTTTGGGTTTCCTGCCAAACATCGCCGCCGTCGACGTCGCCTTGGCGTGGGCGTCTGTCTTAGTTATTTCTTCTTTTTATTTTTTTTCGGTTTGGGGCTTGGCCCGCATTGCTGTCGTGCGCTCTAACTGTTGTTGCTGTGGCACGAGCAACTGCAACAACAACAATAGCAACACGGCGCAGACAATTATAATTTGACGTTTTGATTTGGCGGCATGTGGCACATGTGGCCAGTCACAGCTTCGTCTGGTTTGGCTTGAGGTTTTGGCTTTGGTTTTCAGCTTGTGGCGCATTGCTGCCTGCCGTGTTGCTGTTGTTGTTGTTGCTGTTGCTGTGGTTGCAACTCATGTCATTGACAGCTGGGACAGGCAAGTTCGCAGCGAGGACAGAATGTTTAGGAAATATCGGCGGAGGGGGAGTTAAAGTAAAGAAATGAAGGGAGGAATATTTAAATAAATACAGTATAATATAATATACTACAAAGCAGTTTATAATCTATTTGTAAAAGGTATGAGCATCTTTCATTGCTAAACTATAAATAGATTATAAATGGCATTCTAAACTCTCTTGCGATAAGCTGTTCACATTACTTATTGCTGCTCTTCTAGCTCTGTGAACTGTCAAATATTAATAATAGGCAACTTCTTCCATTGCTGATGTTGCAGTTGCCACAGTTGCTATAGTTGCTGCCACATTATTGGCCCTAGTCCAAATTGGCAAGCAGCAGAGCAGGCCGAATTGCCGTTGTCGCGTTGACAGTTGCAAATGTTGCAAGAGATTCTGCATCATGCAACACAAAGCGCACACACAAACAACATAAACACACTTCCATTCTGCACACCCCCAACTCCACACCCACTTCATATTCCTGTCCCTCTCTCTCACTCTACTTGCTGTTTCTGTTTTTGTCTAAACTTCCGCATTTTGGGAGCAAGAAAAAAGGAGGACGGGAGGGAGGGAGGTAGAGAAAAGTCAAAGCGTTATGCTGCCTGCTTGGCTGGCCACAGATTTTTGCAAATGATATAACCTGAGCCAATATTTACATATGCATATATTGTATATACATAGTAAACATACATATGTTTATTCTTATGCAGGGCGTGCACTGAGAGAAATCAAATGAGGTGCCGTAGTTGCAAATTTTAGCTGAGCATTAAATGGATATTTTGGAAGAAGTTGACGAGAAGTTCTTAAATTGTAATAATAATTATACCCTTCGACCATTGAAAATGGTCAAAAAGGGTATACTAACTTTGTGCAAATGTATGTAACAGGCAGAAGGAGGCGTCGGAGACCCCATAAAGTATATATATTCTTGCTCAGGATCACAAGCCTAGTCGATTGAGCCATGTCTGTCTGTCTGTCTGTCTGTCCGTCTGTCTGTATGAACGCACAGATCTCAGCTATTATAAAAGCTAGAGTTACCAAATTTTGGCAGGAAGACTCCTGTGTACTATAAGCAGATGAAGTTTATTTCAAATGTTAGGTGCCACGCCCACCGCCCCCGTAAATCAATAATTTAATTTTTGAACTCAATTTATAAGCGGCATAGGAAAGATACAACCTTATAATTTGGCATAAACTAAGCTGATTAAAATATCTACGTATTCACCAAATTACAATCCGATCGGACAATAAACACAGAAGTTATTTAAGAAAGTATGAGCATAAAACCAAGTGCTTGTGTCAGCTAACAAGAACGGCGGGCAAGCGCGAAGCGCGAGCGCCAACTGTCAGGAATAACTGTAAAGCATGTGCATATGCGTATGTGTATGAATTTAACAAATTTAACCACACGGGAATATATGTCGAAGGGTATCCCACTGTCGCGTGTTGCGCGACTGTGGCTTTTCTTACTGGTTTATTAGATTTATTTATTAGGTTATTAGGTTATACCTTGAATAGACTTGGTATTATAAATGTATTGCTTCTACTTTATAATATGTATGTATAAGGAAACTTTAACTTCGGATCCAAAATGAGCAGTGTATAGTGGTAAGCTGAAAGCTTTAATGAAGGCAGATAATTTATGATTTTAATAGTTTTCAATAGTTTATACTTAGAGAGAGTGCCTTCTTTATTTCCTTTCTCTTTAGTTTGCCTTTAAGCCAGAGTATTTTATGCAAATCAAAGTACAACTAATGCTATCAATCATTTAAAAATAACTATACATATTCTTTCAGTGCATAGAAAGCTAAAACAACAGCAAAGTGCAGCAATGTCTTTGCTACAATTCCACAGGCAGAACTCGAAAAGAAAGAGAGAGAGAGGGAAAGAGGGAGGGGGAGGCAGACTAGAGAGTGGGAAAGTAGAGTAAGGGGTGGGGAGGGGGTGGTGCACTCTATAAGCAACTTGTGTTGCTGCTGCTGCAGTAGAAGAAGTAAAACCCATTCCCAGAAATGAAAAATTACACTGGGGAGTTAATTTTTGTTCGAAATTAGCTGCCAGCTATGGCAGAGCTCGAGGAGGAGATGCAGATGCAGATGCAGATGTGGATGTGGAAGTGGCATGTTGAATGTTGCAAGTTGAATGTTGGTTTCTTGAATTGTTGCCATTGCGTAGGGGAGCCACGAATGAGGGGGGTGACAATCAAGATGACGCGTACAAATTGTGCGATTTAAATGAGGAACAGCAGCGAGCGAAAGCAAATGCTGCAGGGAGTTAAAGAGAGGGAGGGAGGGAAGTAGGGTGGGAGGGTGTGAGCGGGAGATAGCATGTGTCATAGAACAGTCAACGCTGGTGGCAGCTGCCGCAATTAGACAACGGCAACAGCAGCAGCAACAACATCGACAACAACAACTTCTAACTGCAACTGGCAACTGCAGCAAGTGCACAGCAGCTCTCTATTTAGCAATTTATGCCCTGCCACGCCCCTTCCCCTAATGATGACAGGCCTGCCCTCGCTTTCTCCCTCCCTCCCGCTCTCCCTCTCTCTTTCTGCTTGGCAAGGCGGGCAAGATCAAAGACTGTCGTTCATGCAAATGTTCGTCCAGTCGCCCACAAAGCTGATTAATAACTATGACAATGCAATGATACCCTGTAAATAGGTTAGAGTGGGGTATATAAAACGTAGGTTGATAACTTTATGGAGCTGAATTCATTTATTTTTTGTGTTACTGCTTTTTGCAATTATAACTAACATATACAAACATCAGCTTAGTCAGTTTTGCCTTATCTGTCCATCAATTTGTCTGTATGAACGCGTTAAACTTCGCAACTATACAAGCTAGAGTCACCAAACTTGGCAGTTAGATTGCTATATACTATATGCAACTAAAGTCTATTTACATTTTTAGATGCCACGCCCACTTGCTACTAAATTCTTAAATTACTAAGCTGACTATTTTATTATTTAGTTTAACTCTGTACTTCTTGTTTCTTTTTCTTCAGACAACTTTTTGATACTTCAGATACTTCTCTATTATTGTATTTCCTTTTAGTTTTTCAACCTCTTACTGCTCATGCCAAAGTTCAATTCGCCCATATTTCGCAATAGTTCCCCAAGTTCTCAGGAATGTTCTCAGACAGCCACAATGGCGACACAGTCTACAAACTACTGGACAGTTCCAACTGCTGCCCACGATCGCAGTGTGCAGACCATGTTCTGAGCACGTTGTGACCGGCGATTGTCACACGACGACGACAACGACGACGACGACAATGTGCCACCAGCGCCGCCACCGTTACAACTGCTTGCTTGCTTGCTTGTTGTTGTTGTTGTTGTTGTTATTGTGTTGACCGCTTTTGATCGTGACCACCATTGTGGTTGCCGCCTCGTAAACACGCCAAGTTTTCAGCTCGCTCTTTGGCCAAGTTTATGCGATGTTGCATTTATAAAGTTTTCAGCGCTTATTTACGATCATTTGCAGCACGTATAACGTCAGTCTGTCTGTCTCTCTCTCTCTCTCTGTCTCTGTCTGCCTGTCGCCGCCCTCGTGTACGCCTTCGCCCCCGCCTCGTTATCGATTGTCGATCTCTAAGCGATCTAATGACAAAGCGGGTCGCTCTCGCTAGACCAAAACGTCGACCCACTCGAAGAGAAGCCAAGCGCTGACCCACCTGACTGTGCTCTAGCGCCTTTCCCTTCCCCCCTCTTGCTACCTTTGCTCCGTGTAGCTGTTTCACCTGCTTAAATAAGATGTTGGGCTTGAGGATAGCTTAGATAAGGCAGTCCGATTAAAGCTCAGCACATCAGTTTTGGCATAGAAAAATCAAGTGCAGAAATATTTTGAAAGGTTAGTGAAATAAGAGAAATGATAAGTAAGGATCTCTGGATATAATTGGTACTATATAAGACTATACTTATTATGATATTATTTGCAATTACATTATTGAAATACTTTTTATTGTAATGAAGAAGTGTGTACAAATAATAATACTACTACTAATAATAATAATAATGTCATAAGATACGATATTGTAGTAAATAAGATACTAGTAAGTATGCTTCAATCGAGACTGCTCGACGTATCTTTAACGTATTTTGTGTTGCATATTTTACAGGGAGCGGATATCAGTAACTCTTTAATTTATTTCATAAATATCTTCTTTATTTATTATCCGATCGCAACCATTACTAGACAATACAGAATCAAATATTTTGCTAAAAACTTTCGAAGCTAGTTGAATTGTTAAAGATCTCTGAATATAATTCTAAGAGTGATTGTATTATACTTTATTAAGAAACAGAGAACCTTCTTGTAGAGATGATGCTATACTTAAAGATTTCCATATAACTCAAGACTCTCAGCTATGACATGGTCAAATAATATAAAGATAGTAGCAGTTTTTTAAACACAAATAGCCAACCTCTGTTATTTACAACTCAATAAGTAAACACGGTATCTACTTGTCTTTCATATTTCAGAATCACCCAAGCACAAATTTTAATTACATCTAATAGACATAATATTGATACTATTAGCGAGAGATTAAACGGATTAAGTTGGCATCAACTAAGCCTGAGTGCGAGTGCGAGTAAACATGGAGAACAGAAGTAAAAAGCGCGATTTAGCGGATTATTCCGCTAGTTGCAGATACTGAGTATCCTCCTCGAGGTACGCAGGGTATTACGCGTAATACCCTGGACACAACGCGGAGTGCAACTCATTGTTGTTGCTGTTGTTCTGCTAAGCGGCTTATAGAAGCTTTATCTCCACCACCAACTGCCCCACTCCCCTTGGTTGGGGGCCATGAACAATAACAACAATTGGCTTAGAGAATATGCAGAGAGAGAGAGAGGTAGAGAGAGTGGCCATAAATGGCTAATTAAAATGTGCAGCTGCATTGGTGGGCGGTCTGGGCGCGGCCCAGTGCCAAGTGAACAACTTAATTAATGTTATTTATCGATGCGGAATATCTCCAATGGTCACTCTCCACTCGACTTGGACAGCAGCTCGAAGTGCGGAAATGCTAATTAAAGTAAATATTAAAAGGCAGAGCCAGGACAAGAGCAGAGAGGAGAAGGAGGATGTAGGAGAAGATGCGGGAGGAGGAAGAAGAGAAGAAAGAACACAAGGAAGAGGAAAAGGAGGATAAAAAGAAGGAATTTGTCGAGGAGAAAGAAGCAAAGATGGTTCTTTAAGAGTAGGGGAAAAAGTGGGAGTAGAGGGGGCAGCAGGGCAAGGATGTAGGAGCAGGAGCAGCAATGGTAGTAGTAGAGAGAGAGCAGGGGGGAGCAGTGGCAGCAGACATGTGGCAACTATGGCATCTATGCTGCTGTGCCGCCAACGGCGACGGCGGCGTCTGTGATTAGCCGCATCGATGGTGCTGCAATTTGATGCCCCACTTGCTGCTCACCTGCCGCCAGCAGGCCGCCACATGCGGCACATCATCATTAGCATGCTGCAGTATGCACCCCACCCGCCCCTTTTCCCTCCCGCACTCCCCTACTCTTGCCAGCATTGAGGCGTGTTCCCTGCGCCGTGGGGCGATCGTAACGTTTATGCATCGATTTAATAAACGGCGTCGTGAACTTTGCTAGCCAGCAGGCCACCCCACCACACCCCCCCTCCCCCCTTCCGCACTCCTCTCCCTGTCTAGCCCATTAGCGTAGGCAAATTTGAGTGGCGCCTTGGCGCCAGCTGCGCTGCCGCTGCTGCTGCTTCAAAGCCTTTTGCTGGCGCCAGACTTGGCTCAAAGACGCCGAGAGCGGAAATCGCCTGTCAATGGGGCAGCTGGAAAGAGGCAGCTGAAAGAGAGAGCAGAGTGAGAGAAGGGGGGAAAGGGGGCAGCTAAGCAGCGCTGGAATTGTCGCCGGCGCAGTTGGCAAACAGGAAGAAGCAGCCTCAACTCAGTGACCGATCGAACATTCCGGGGATTGCCTCAAGCTGTTTACATTTTAATTGGCACTTGCCACTTGCCACTCGCAGCCAGCCAGCCGGGCCACTTGCCGCACGTTGCCACACTTGCCACGGCCACTGGCACACAGCAGAGAGCGTGCGAAAAAAGCCAATTGGCGAATCTGCTAATTAAAATAATTGAGTTTCGGACGCGGTTCATAAAACGCGCTCGAAGCGCAGCTGCCAATCAAGCTGGGCTACTTGCCACTTGCCACACGGTTGCCACTTGCCACAGTCCGAATTGCAGTTGCAGTTGCAGTTTGCTGTGATTGCCAGCCAGCCTGCAACGAGCTGCAAGTGGCAGCTAAGCGCTGCTAAATGCTGCCCTGCAGCTTGCAACGGTTGCTGCCCCCCTGCCACAGCCCCTGTCCCTGTGCCTACTGCCACTGCTCCACTTGGGTATTGTTATCATTATGCCAGATTATTATCAGTCTGAGGTTGCGCTAGGGGTCTCGCTCAGCTGCGCGGCATAATTAGTTTTTATTGCGCCGCGTCCAGCAAATAAAAAAGTAAAAGAAAGCAACAGCAAAGGGGAGAGAAGAGAGGGACAAAAGAAAGGGGAAGGCGTACAATAGATAAGAGGGAGGAGCAGGAGAAGTGGCTGCAGTAAGTGTACTAAGGAAGGAAGAAGAGCATAGGCAGCAGGAGGTGGGACAGAAGAAGCTGGAATAGAAGGAAGAGAGACAGATATAGATGAGGAAGAGAGAAGAGGAGTAGCAGCAACACGAGCAGGAGAAGAGGGGGAGGAGATGAGCTGAAGATGAAGTAGAATAGAGAGCAGCAAGAGGGAAGTAGGAGGAAAAGGAGAGCAACAACAGGAACAGCAAGAGCAGAGAGGGGCAAGGGGGAATAAGCTCGCGCGCGCGCTGCACAAATTAGCCCTTGCAGGCAACAAGGAGGAGTTGCCGCTGCTGCTGCCACAGTTGCTGCCACAGTTGCTGCCACAGTTTGCTGCTAATCCGCAGCCAAGGCACCTTGCCGAACAAGGAAGTAAAACGGTCAGTTTTAGTTGCCCCTCCCTCCTGCTGCTGCCCCTCCTCCTTCTACTTGGCCATTTAATACTTGGCAATTTAATATGAAATTGTTGGCCAACTTTGGCTGCCACTGCCACGGCCCACTCTGCCACTGCCACTGCCACTGCCACGGCTAGCTCTGCTTGGGTGCTGATAGCCTTGTCTAAGTGCTGGCATCAGTGGGCCACGCCAGTCCCGGCCAGGCCAGTCTCTCTCTCTCGGCCAGGCTGCTGTCGATGATGTTGTTGACGTTGCTCGTGCAATGCGACTGCCACTGCCAGTTGCAACTGCAACTGCAACTGTTGCTGCTGCTGCTGCTGCTGCTGCTGTTGCTGCCTACTTTAGCTGCTAGATAATTTCAATCATTAATTTTGATTATGAACAAGCGTGGAGGAGCCGCATGCCAGGCCACAGCGCAGTGCAGGGCGGGGCTGCTCAGGTGAGCTGAGTGGAAGGTGGTGGCCTGGGGAGAGGGTAGTGCAGTCAAGGGGAAGCAGCGCACCCAGTTCTGTGTGCCGTGTGCCACAGCAGTCCATGCACTCCACTCAGTGCAGGCTGGTGTCGCTGCCACGTTGTAACTACTGCACAGTGGAGCAACGTTTGATAAAGTGGTATTAAAATGTATTAATATAAATATAAATATATACATATATTGGTTATTATATTTTATTTATTGGTTCATAATTTGATTATTTAAATTACTCATTTGGTTTTTTATTTATATATTTATTATTATTATTATTTTTTATATAAAATATTTATTTTTGTATTTATTCATTATTTTATTTTTATTTTTTTATTTTATTATTACTTTTTTTATATTATTTTTTTATTTACTTATTAAGAAAATTGCAACATTTATGAATTTATGTGTTTGTATTGTGATATTTAATAATTTTTTTATTTGTATAGACGCTTCAGAGAAAATTTGTTAACCCCAAGAACTAAATATTTTAATCATTTTAATTTTTTTTTTTTTACAATTCATTTTAGATTTATATAAAATAAGCAGACTTTTATTGTTGGAGATTAAACTGTTAAATTTTTAAAACAAATGTCATGATTATCATACATTACTAATGCATATCATGAATGCAATTTCTCTTAATTTAAGATATCGTATTCATTTTCAGGATATTTTGTTGTTATTTAGTTATCAACAGATTCTAAAAAATAATAAAAGCACAAAAGTGTGCACAGTTAAAATTCTTAGAATCGAATTCTAAATTTGATAAGACATGCATAACCAACACAATCCTAATCTTATTTTTCTTACATTATCTAAAACTAACTTTCATACTGCCCAGCCCACTGTGCAGCGGCACGAAATGAGTTCATAAGGCGGCGGCAACAGGCAGCAAGGTAGCAAGGCAGGCAGAAGGCAGCAGGCTGAAGGCAATAGACGATATCGATGGCAACAGGGCAGCGCCTGCTGCTCGTTTGCAAAGTGAACGACACGTTGTGGCAGCAGTAGAGAAAGAGGCAAGCACGGGAGGGAGAGAGAGGGAGAGAAAGAAGGCAAACAGCAGCAGCAGCAGCAGTAGCCACTTGGCCACTTGGCTGTCGTAGAGATGCTGATAAGTTTGCCGGTTTGCTGTTGGCCACACTGCTGAACAGGTGCCTCAGTTGCTGTAGAGACCATCAGTTGCTCCATCTCTATTCCTCCCTCCTCTCCCTTCTCTAGGTACATTTATTGCCATCGCAATGACTCGCAGCAAGTGCGACACGCACTGACAGCGTGTGTAGTGGCAGAAAGAGAGAGAGAGAGAGAGGTGAAGAGAAGGAAGACAGCTGCACACTCTCTTTCCCTATGCTCTCCGCACCTCTCCTCTCTTGTCATTCTGCTAGGCTTCAATCAAAGGTCGCCTCGGTTTGCTTATCTGCTTTGTGGCGCATGCTGATGATGATTGTTTTGTTTTGTTTACAAGCCCCAAGCGGACCACGCAATTTGCTTAGGCGATAAGGCGATACAGTAACAGCAACTACCTCTCCCCCCCCCCAACTCCTCCTGCCAAGCAGCCACAACCTTTGCTACCTTATCACATAATACCCCCACGAACGTCAAATTTATTGATTAGGCAACTTTTTATTTGCTCCGCGGTTTTTTCCCTCGCCGATTTTTCATGGTGAAATCAAGCAACAGCAACAACAACAAGATAATCGACAACAACAAGAACTACAACTACATCAACTATAACCACTGGCAGACATTGTTATCTGCGCCTGGTCTTGGCCATGGCCAAGTCTAGCGACTTACGTCTAGCGGTTTCTGGGACGAGCCTCCGGCCCCAGCCCCGTTTCAGAGCATTTCCAGCCCGTTCGGTTTGTCCATTTGCAAAAGATTTTGTCTGCTTTATTATAGAAATTTGTCGTAATTCACAGTGCGGCCACTTAAGATAAATCGTAGCTGGGCGCACGTCGCTGAGGGGCGTGGCTAAGTCATGGACATGATGTAGTCGCAGTCGCTGCCGGGCTAAGGCAATAGTTGAGAAGCTACTGAAGTAGCCGCAACGAAGACATCGCAATTGATGGCTTTGTAGGGTCACTTAGAGGCTGATAGAGAGGGGAGGGCGGTAACAAGCCTAACCCATTCTCTACTCACTTTCAAGAGGGGTAACTAGCCTAAGTCTCTCTCTACCCACTTCCATCTTTATTCTCTCTTTCAGAAGTTGCAACTCCTAATGAATTTGCGTTTGGGGAATCGACCAAGGCGCAGTTAGAAATTAAAAGTTGTTAAAAAGGATTCTTCATCTCTCTCATATACCTACACACACCTTCACATAGCTCTGGACACATCACAAAAGATTCCCTGGAGCGCGTTCGTCAGTGAAAGCAACGTTGATTACCCAAAGGTAATGTCTATAGTAACGAAGCATAAAACATATAAAGTAAGCGCAACTCGAACTTGACATACCTTAAACAAGGGGTCGATTAAGCTCAACTCTTGAGAAAACTATATAGTTAAGATATGAAATATATCTGGTGCTTGGTTTAAGCTACCTATAGAATGGCAGACACAAGTAGGGATTAGCCCCTAGAAGAGATACACCTAACTAAAGTAAACTACAAATTTGAGAGGTATCTATCATAGAGTTTAATCTGTCTCAGTTCTGCTTTTGCTGTGGTTTAATCGAACTTAGTTTCTATGCAAAATTCTATTTAATAAAGAAATAAAAACAATACGAACTTGGGTGATCTAAAGAGGGTTGACTAATTAAGGAGTCAACCCTCTTTAGATCACTCAAGTTCGTATTGTTTTTATTCCTAACATGTTGAGAGGATTTTGTATAGTAATCATTCGTTTTCATTCGTTTTGTAATGAGCTTAGTTTATGCTTCGTTCTGACAGTCTAGATAGCCGTCTTCTCTTTAGGGTAAGCCCAAAACTAACTTGATAGCCAAAGCTAAGGCATTTAAAGTACAACATATTACAGATTCCAGAGGTATTTTTCGTTGAGTTTAAGCTGCCTTAGTTTTTTCAGCTGGAAAATCTTCGCATCATTGGGATAAGTGCGATACAAACTTGGCTTACCTCTAGGGGTCTGACCTCGCTTATGCTGAGCTCTATATAGTATGCTGAAATACATCTATATAGGATGAGTTGTATATAGTAAAGATACTAGAAGTATTTTTTATATAGCTGAACTACCTTGGCTCACTTTAAGCCCGGCACGCTTTCGATTGGAATCCCTCCCTCTACGTCAAGCTGCAGCTGAACTGAAGCTGAACAGGGTATTATGGCAACGTCTCCTGGCTCGATGACGATGACGAACGAGAAATGGCAGCAGACAAATAAAAATTCCACTCAAGTAGATGAAAATAGAACGGAAGTGGGTGGCGCTAAGCGGGCTACGGCTGAGGAGGGAGAGGGAGAGACGAGGCAAACTGGGCAGGCAACTGAGAAGGAAGCGAAAGCTGTGAAATGGGAACACGAGCATGAAAATGTAAAGTTGCCAGGCGGAATAATGCGAGTGCAAGAGGCAGGAGGGGGGAGAGAGAAGAGGAAGTGCAAAAACTGGCAACAAAAAAAGCGAGAGAGAGAGGAAAAAAGAGAGAAAAAAACCAGAACAAACTGAATAGAAGCAGGCAAATAAAGCGGCCAAATAGACAAACTGAGAGACGGACAGACAGACAGGCAGACAAGCAGACAGACAGGCAGAGACATACAGACAGACAGTGAGGCAGAGAGTGAGGTGTAGGGGAGGGAGCAGTGAGACAGACAACAGACAAACCGACAGCGAACAGTTAGAAATGAGCTGCAAAGCAGAAGAGGTGGAGGATGAAGAGGAAGAAGACAGCAGACGTTGACGCAGACGTAGATATATTGCCCAGACCAACAGACCAACAATTCCACCAAAGCTTCTCTACCCACATTCCCCCCAATCCCCCCATCCACTCCCAAAAGCCCCAGCCCTGACTGACAGACAAACAGACTGTTAGACAGACAGCGGGGCGTGTGAGAGGAGGGGAGAGGAAAGCAGAGGAGAGCGCATTGCAAGTCAGCTTCTTTTCTAAGAATTTCAGCTTTTTGGCCCTCCCCCCCGCAACGCCTGCGCTTTCCCTCGCTGCTTATAAAACCATAGAAAATGCCAATGATTGTCGACGCAGAGAGGAAAGCAGAGGGAAGTGGCAGCGGCAAGTGGAGTGGCAGGAGGGAAGGCCAGGGAATTTGTAAAGAGCCGAAGCCGCATGAAAAACTTTTTGCGCTTTTCGGTTTCAAGTTGCAAAGAAGCAGAGAGAGAGAGAGTGCGATGATGAGAGGGATGGAGAGAGAAAGGGAGTAAGAGAAGGAGAGAGAAAGACATATATATATAGACAGCGACAGAGACAGAGACAGAGCAAGAAAGCGAGACAGACTTTCCGTGGGGGCCACCAAAAGGGACAAGCCAGGCTGATGATGCAAAGAGGGAAGTACCAACTTTTTTGGTGGCAGGAGTGTTAAGGAAGGCAAGGAAGGGGGTGGGGGGAAAGGGAGCAGTGGGTCGAGAAACTTTAATAGAGCAAAGGCAAACGCAAAATGCCAAATGCGGCTCACAGCGGGATACCCTAAAGAGATTTTCCTCTCTCGCATTGTTGTTGTGACATTGCCATGAAAAGCAATTAGAGCTGACGACTGTCGTGGCACAACCCCTTTCCCCCTTTTGCCACCTCACCCTCCCTCAGTTGTGCTAAATTTGACTAGTTGTATCTATATAAAGGAACACAGACACACACACACATGTGCATATCTCTGGCTGAAAAGAAGCGAGACGCCTCATCAAACTCTTCTGTCGTGCCCCAAGGCGGAAACTTTTGAATTGTGCTCAGGCACAAAGAGTTGAGTAAAGTTTTCTAATTAATATCATTTCCGTTTAAAGTTACAAAAGTCTCCTCCATTAACGATAGGCAGACTCGTAATCGTAACAAGAGAGAGAATGGAACCCAGTGGGGGGGAGGGGAAAAGAGTGTCCTTCTGTTTGTGTTTTGTTTCAAAAGTTTCGATTACTTTCATCGTTTTTGGTCTCGTGTATTTAACAAGTTCTTCAGCGTGGCCAAATAAAGTTTCTGCTCTGCAAATGAAAGTTGATATGCATTATGATATCTGAAATATATTGAAGCTAGCCAAACTATTGAAACTATCGAAATTTATCGACTAAAATTTAAGGCTTGACTAGATGTGTTAGGGACTTTCAAGAGAAAGCTAGAATATTGAAAACTATACATTGATCAGTACAAAACGTATATATCGATTACGAATTTATCGATAATTATCGATGTATCCATTGAAAATGTATCGATATTTATCGAATTGTATAATTGTACCAGTTTAGAAAGTCATTAATCGATTGAAAATTTATCGATATTTGTCAAGTTTATATATTTTTGTCAATTATAACGTATGTTACCATTAAAAATATATATATATCATTTTTTCAATTAAAAACCTACATAGCGATTGGAAATGTGTCGATATATATCGATATATATATGATTAAAAAAATCTGTCAATTGTAAACATATCGGACTGTTTTGATTATTGATTTTCTTATATCGTCACTGACTAGACTGTGAGTATAACCTTAAATTGGTTTATAGGTTTACTTTATTTTGCGTAAAAGTTATCGATGAATATCTATACTATACCAATTGATTGTTTATTAACATTTTCGATCAACATTTCACACACTTTTTCTTACTTCTTTGAATGTAACAATAATAATGATGATCTCCTCCCTCCCTTCCCTCCTCCCACATGTTCATAAACCTCCCTTTCGGTTAAAACAATCACGCAGGGATTTACTTAAGCAGCGGCGTTAAGTAAGCAAAGTTGACTTTAAAAGGGGCCACCAGGCGAGGGCTGAGCCTGCTCTGCCACTGCCACAGGCTGCGACTCATTCAACGCAACGATGTTGCACAGCAGAGTAAAAATCATTTGCCAGTAGCCAGTTTGTCCCCTCCATTGTCCGTCTGTGTGTCCGTCCGTCCGCCCGTCAGTAAAGCAAGGACTCAGCGAAGCGTGCAGAAACGCAGCAAGCAATGCCAGCAGCGGCAGCAGCAGCGGCAGCAGGACGAAGTCTATTTGGCGAAATTACTTTCATTGCACGGCATTTTCAAGTGGGTGTAACTGCCAGTGTGTGTGTGAGTGTGTGTGCATATGAAGGGGCTGGCAGCACCTACATATAGAGGAGCGAGGCTGCCTCGCCTTGCCTCCTCTTGCCTTGCCTCGACTGGGCTGGGCTCGAGCTGAAGAGTCCTTGAGCGTCTGATTTTGTGTATAGACGCGGACGCTATTTGTTTTGTCGAGTGCCAGGCAGGCAGGCAGGGCTTACCTGCCAGTGGGCGTGGCAAGCTGTGCACACGTGTGTCTGTGTGTGGGTTGCAAGTAAAATAAATTACGCAAAAGGGAAACAAGGCGCGCTGAATGTGGTACATTTTTGCGCTCGCTTTGTCCCTCTCGCTTCTCTTCCTCTCACTCTCACTCTTCATCTCCCTCTCTTGCTCACTCATAAACAAAAGCGCAAAAAAGTAAAAACCTCATGCATGTTGCATGCCGCAAATGAAGTCGGCACAGTCGGGCGCAGTCTTCTAATGAGGCGGCCAGTTGCAAGGCGCCTGTCATCTCTCTCTGCCCTCTCCCCTCCTCACTCCTTCCCCTTGCCTCTTTGCTGCCTCATCAGTGTGACAGATGATTAATGCAGTCACATGTCACAGCGAGGGTCGCGTGGCAGGGCAGGGAGGAGGTGGGGAGTGCAGTACGAGTTCCTGCCACGAGTCCGAGTTCAAGTCAACTTCAGTCTAGGCTTGCTCGTCTTCATTTCCATGTCATTGTCAAAGCAACAGCAGCAGCAGCAGCAGCAACTACAACTACAACAGTAGCTACAACAATAGTGACTACAACAACAGCAACAACAACAGCAACAACAACAATGGCAACAACAAGCTAAGGCAAAGCTGAAGCTGCCACTCAAAATCAAGTCGAGCATCCCCGCCACAGTCGCATTCATTATTATCCATTGCCAGGCCCCGTTGCCAGTTGTTGTTGTTGTACTTATTGTAGTTGTTATTGTGCTTGTTGTAGTTGTTGCTAAGGTTTTCCCAGCTGCCGCTGAAGTGAAGTGAAATGTGCAAAAAGTGCGCAGACCTTTTTGCCTGTGACATTTTTTTACAATTTCTCCCTTTTGCCTTCCTGCCTGCCTGCGACTGCTTCCTGCCCTCATTTTGCTACGCCCCCTACCCCACACCCATTGCGCAATGGCGGCTGCTACTTATGCTTATGCTGAACACCCTATAGAATAAAAAGCGCATTGATGCCGGGCAGATTTCTGAAAAGTTTTCAACAAAGTCATTTTCTATTTTCTAGAAATTTGTTTATTTAATTTTATTCATTTTTTATGTATCCTATACATATCGAAATTACGTAGTATCTGCACGTCATGTTGCCGTCACACACTCAGCCACTTTGCGGTTGTTTGGCATAGTAACTGTAAGGAAAGTAGGGAGGAGAAAGGAAGCAGCAGCTCTCAAGTAGAAGCAGATAGGAAATGTGTTGCTGACGCGGCATTAGATTAGCTTGACAAAGTTGTTGCTGTTGTTGTTGCTGCTGCTGCTGTTGTTGATGTTGTTGTCGCTGCTGCTCATGTTGCCAGCTAGGCGCAGGATTTGCGCTTAAGTAGTTGCTAACATGAGTGTGTGTGCGTGCAGTCCATCTGTCTGTCTCTGTGTGCGTTGCAACTGTTTAAACAACTGTCTCAAAAATATCACGTATACGCACAGAGCACAGAGCGTCCAATAAATATTTGTAGGCAATTTGCAGCATTAAAATGGCACACTCGCTCACACACAGAGACAGTACTCACACACACATCATACACGCGCCGCATTGACCTTGAAGCAGACGCAGCGTATACGCAATGCGCAGGCAGACAAGACTGACAGTCAGTGTATCTGTCTGGCAGTCTGTGCGTCAGTCCGTCAGTCAAATGCTCTGTCTGTCAATCAGTTAGTCAATCTGTCGCTCTGTCTGTCAATCACTCAATCACTCAGTCAGTCAGTCAGTCCCTCAATCAACGCACTTTAAAGTCGGCGGCTTTAAAGTGCCGCCATTGCCAGACAATTATAAACAAAATGGAAAGCTACCTACGCATTCGGCAGACACACATCAAATGCGTGCAAGCGAGAGAGAAAGTAATCAATAAAATATGCATGCACACACACACACACACACAACGTGGCACACACAAATGGCAACCACGTGCTGGCATTTTCGGTAGCCAAGCCTGCGGGAAGGACGAGCCGCAGTCGAGTGCGGGGAAGGGGCAGAGAGTGGGGCCGCAATAGGCAAACAAATTTCATTTACTGACGACGAAACAATTTCGACACGTGCAAAGCGAGACAAGGAGAGGGACACAGAGAGAGAGAGAGAGGGGGAGGAGAAAGGGGAAAGGCGCACACGGCGCAGCAGACACGTTGCAAAACTTATGTAACACGTGCGTTGCGACGTCTGCCAGCCCCAAAAAGGAGATACAACAAGCAAGCGAACAAGAGAGCGAGAGACAAGAGAGAGGCAGAGAGAGAGAGGGAGGGGAGAGGTAGGGGGAGTGGGTCAAAGCGAGGTCTCGACTCATCGTCGAAGGCTCATTGAATATGCAAATTGTGCCGAAATAATCCACAAGGGGCGGGCACATGCACAACTTGCTGGGCAGGCAGAGCAAAGGAAGCAGAGGGGGGAAGTGTGCAGGTGTCTGCGTGTGTAAGCCGCAAGACAGACAGTGCACACTGGAACACAAGTGAGGGAAACTGTCAAGAAGTGTGCAAACATAAAGAACATAGAAAAATAAGCAGAAGAATGAGAATGAAAAAAAAAAACAATCAGTTTCATTTCATGTTAATAAACATTTATAATAATAATAATTATGCATTGTAAAATGAAAAGAAACATTTGGAGTTCTATTATTAATATTAAATAAATATCAAATAATTAATACTATATATTACTATATATCAAATAATTAATACTATATATTACTATTATCACAATGATTTCTCATAAGAGGAGTAAAAGTTACAAAGCAGGTAAAATCTAAAAAGTTTAAATACTTATATTTAATGAAAGTTAATTTGCGACAACCAATTTGTTTGCAATTAGCTTAGGTAGGTCCGAATTACCCCACCTTCCCCAACATATTTTATAATTTAACACATAAGTATATATTATCACAAATGTCACAAGTTTATTTAGCTATTTATTTGCATTTATTGTTTTACTAACTTGCAAAACATTTTTAAAGTTTCCACTTGCACATTTTTCAAGCAAATTTCAATTGCCTGTGGCCCACTGTGCATTGGCTTAAGGAGGAAGCTGCCTGATAGACAGACAGCGAGACAGCGAGACGCAGAGACAGCAAGACAGCCAGAGAGGCCGCCAGGCAGACAGTTATACAAATGTCAGAGCAGAGTCAAGGCAAAGCGACGGAGACGGAGATGGGACGATGACGACGACGTCTTTGCTTAAGATGATTAGTGCTGGGTGGGGCAGGCAGAGCACAGGCAGGCGACGCAGGACGCAGCATGCAGCATTCACAGCGGAAGCGACGGCTGTCAAGTCAAGAGGAACGACACAAGACATAAGACACAAGGCGATCCTTACCCATTGCCAAGCCAAAGCCGGAGACGGAGACAGGCGACAGACAATGCACAGTCGAATGACGCAAGCACGAAAAGGCGACACCATGGCGGGAGGGCAGCGGGGACAGGGGGCGTGGCAAATGTCCCCAAAAAAAGCGAAAGGGATACACATTAATGTTGCGAGGCATAATCAACGCAGCCCGCAAACGCAATTGCCTAAAGGAGCAAGAGAGAGAGTGTGGGGTGTGTGTGTGTGTGTGTGTATGTGTGTATTGTGTGTTTGCCTGTTCGTGTGCGTGTGCGGTTAGTTCACAAGTTGACTGTGGCTGTGTCCGCTTCGCACCACACTCAACCACACAAGGCGCGTGCGAAAGTTAAGCCAAACTTTTGACACTTGCCCACGTCGAGACAGCTGAAGAGGGGGGTAAAAGGAGGGGCTGCTGACGTGACAGGAAACTCCTTAACTCGTGAAATACTCACTGCCTTCCCTCCTCCTCTCTACCCTCTCTCCACACTTCACATAAACTTGCTAATGCGCCAAGGGAGCTAACTCACTCAAAAGAAGGCGCTGGCAAAAGTTTGAGGCAGGCAGACAACGCCCAAAAGTAGGCCACAATTTCGCTTAGATATAGGCATTAATGTGGATATAGAAGAATATGTAATGGAAGCATATAGATGCACACTAGATATAGAAAAGGAGAGTAGGATAAAGCAAATTCAACAGAAATGCAGAGAAATATGTTTACAGCTAAAAATACAGCTAGAAATATAGCAATAAATATAGCTAAAAGTCAGTCTACAAATGAAAGGGATTAATAAATCCCTAAATCTAATAAATATAGTATAAATATACAGTATATAAAGTGGCTTGTTGCAGTATTTAATGCAGAAATGCAAAGTACTTGTTAAAAAGTATTTCAACTACAAGTTTCATAGAATAAACCTCATAAAGAGTTAGTATAACAATATAATACAATAATATACAGTTTAATAATCTGTAAATTGTGCCCTAATCCACTTACTTTGACAGTCGCAAAATGCCATTCACAGCAAATTACCTCATTCAACTGCAAACTCGCACACATTACGCATACGCCACGTTGAGCAACTTTAGTAACATAATAACCTGCACTGATGGCACTGTCAATTTCAAGTGCGACAAACAACTGAATTTCCTCTTCATTTAACTGTGAAAATTCACACAAGCAAAACTTTTCGCAGCCATTTTTCAATACATAAATATTTATTAAATTCCAGCACGGCACAGAAAATGCTCAGTTTAAGTTACAAACCAGCACTGGGTGTCGCTCTGTGTGTGTGTGTGTGTGTGCAGAGCCCGCGGGAGCCAGCGGCAGCTTAGTCCACATAGCAACGTAAAAATATGAAACGCACATGGCACATAAATTCCCAGCTTAGACGACGACAACGTCGGGCACTGCTGCCACGCCCCCCGCCCACATTGCTGCTGCTGCTACTCTGAAAAACACTCCACCATTTCGCTGTTGTCGTCGTCGTCGGCGACGTGCCAAAAAGCAAGCAAAAGCTGCAACACAAAACCAGTCAGAGGAAAATTTCAGAATGTGTAGAGAGAGAGAAGAAGGGAGGGAGAAAGAGTGGGGCAAGGGGGGAGGCTGCCTGGCTGGCAGTGTATGTGGCAGGAATAAAAACCAAAGCAGACAAAAGCAACAAAAGTTCTGGCCAAAACGAGCGCACGCTGGGCAGAGGCAGGTGCAGAGAGGGATGACGATTGAAGAGAGACAGAGAGAGAGAGGGAGAGAGAAGGTTTGGGAGATGCGACAGCCGCACCAGGCGGGCACAATGCGGGCCACGTTGAGCGCGCGCGGCGTGTGGCTGACTGGCAACTTTATGCGCCAAAAGAGAAGGAGGCATGAGGCAGGCAGGCAAAAAGTGAAAAGGGAAGCAAGGAAACACAACGTGTAAAGGGGATGAGAAGAAAGGGGAAACACGACAAAGCTCGACAAACAATTCACGAACCAAAAGTCCACACGGAGAGCCAAAGCAGACGCCTGTCTGCGCTGCAGCTGAATGAAAAAAGGCTTTGTGTGCGTGCAGTAAATGCCAGCACACACACCAGCACACTCACACACACACACTTAGACAAGCCACTATATACAAGTAAAATATTTTGGGTAAATATATAAGAGGGAAAAATAAAAGTAGAGCGCGCCATCTGGCGGCAGCTAGCAGCACTAACACAGCGCAAACAGCAGAGAAAGAGAGTAGCAGAGAGGGAGAAGGAAAGAGAGTGAGAGAGAGAGGGAGAGCGTGCGCGCAAAAATGTTGGCGAAAAGTAAAAATAAAACTAAAAGAAATAAAAATGGCAGCAAAACTGGTTCATGTCTAACCAGCAGTGCAGACGAGGGGGGAGGGGGAGGCACAGGGGGGCTGAGCACAGTAGCTGCAGAGGGGGTGGCTGTGTTAGTTGTTGCGGCATTTTTGGGAGGTTCATCGTTGGCGGGTGCAGGGAAAGAGCAGAGAAAGAAGAGACTGTGGCTGAAGCTGAGCGCGACGACGATGATGATGATGATGATGATGATGATGTTCTTGTTGTTGTTGTTGCTGGCGCTGTCTGCCAGTTGCTGCTTGTGCGTGTATATGTGTATGTGTGCCTGGTTGTATGCTTGTGTGTGTGTGAGTTAGCGATGAGCCGAGCCAGCCAGCCAAACATTCTGTCGCTCTGACGTTTGCGCCAGCGACCTAAAAATCAGTTAGCCGACTGACTGACTGACTGTGTGTGTATCTGTGTGTGTGTGTTGCTGTGTTTGCGCAAAAGGAGTGTCTGCTCTAGAGACGAGACAACAACACAAACAACGTCGTATAGCGTTGGGGGGGGGGTAAAACAGCAGCTGCGCCAAAAAATGTAGCATACATTTGAGCGCACATGCAGCTATATAGTGCCCTCGCTAAGCCCAAGTGTGTGTGGGTGTATAGCTGATTGTAGATGGGCGTAGTATGTGTGTGTGTGTGTTTGCGACTGCTGTTATGTGAATTTTAATGGCTGGCAGACAGACAGCGCGAGTGGCGCAGACAGACAAACAGACGAGGCGAGGCAAGCCAGAGACGCTCGTAAAACCAACAATGTTCTAATGGCTGCCAAGCACTGGCAACCCCCCCCCCCATTCAGTAAGTTACCTTGCCTCCTCGCACCGCTTTTGACACTCCCAACGGCATTTAAAGACTTTAAAATCCAAGGTAAACTTTGCGAACAAAAACTGTTGCCTACTTATGAGCGCTGCAGCCCAAAGGCACATGAGTAAGCACACGTCTGTGTGTGTGTGTGTGTGCGAGCGCACCACTAATATATAGGTTATGCAAGTGGCAAGCTGGCCGCAAGTGGAGCAAGCCAAGCAAGCAAGCAAGCGTGGGGCATGCAACCTACGACAATGCATACCGCAGTCAGGCACGTTAATTGGGCGTGGATGGCGACCGCAAAGCGACGCAGCAGCACGACGCAACAGCAGACATGCTGGCGGCCAATCAGTCGAGCAGCAGCCCGCATCGTCTGACTACCTCCCTCCCACTCCCCCTCCGCAGCCTCATTCCTGCGCCCTACTGTCTGATCGATGACGCGTTGCGGTCACGCGAATGGCAAACCGCAGCGACAACGACAGCAGAGCAGCGCAGAGCAGGGCAGAGGCAGATGCAGAGGCACAGGCAGAGTTGAGGTGGAAGGTGGGGAGGAGGGCAGCTGCGACCTACATTCAATTTGCCAGCGACCGCAAAACGCGTCTGACAGATGACGATTAACATTCATGAGCGGGTGATAATGATGATTGCCGACGGCTGATGATGATGCTGGCGATGCAGTTGATGACGTTGCTGCTGCCGGTGCCGCTGCATGTCGTTGCAAAATGCCGGACACAGAACGGAGCCGGAATGACAGACGGGCAGCGATGGCAGCAGTGGCAGCATTGGCATCGGCACCACACCAAGTGGGGGCGACAAAAACGGAAATATGATTTGACAGCCCAACTGGGAGGTGACCTGCACTGGGAGGGATCAAGTGGGGCAAAGTGTGGGAGAAAGGGAAGGAAGGCGGGTGGGTGGTTTTGAATGCATGGCTGGGGTAAGGGCAGTGTCAGTGGGTCAGGTGGCACGTTGTCGCTGCTGTCAGTTGCATTCTTGGTGCCGCTGTCGCTGTCGCCTGCAATGCATGGAAAATTGTTGTTCGCTTTTGTTTGTTCTTCACTTCGCATTCCACAATGTTCTATTTTTCTACCCCTCTCTTTCTATCCCTCTCTATCTTTACTGTGCGGACTACTCCATTATGCGAATAGAAGCAAAAGAATTGCTGAATCCAGAGAGACCCCAAAAGCAAACGAAATTTCACAGAAAAATTAACGATAAAAGCTTTTGTTGTGAAGTGAGAACGTGATAGAGAACTGAGGGCGGAGAGAGAGTTGAAGAGATGATTATAGAGAAAATCAGAAAAAGAGAGAGAAAGAAAGGGAGGAAGGGGGGATAAAAACAAGAGAGTACAAAGATATATACAGAGGGAGATAGCGCACGACAATGTGGTGCTAGGATAGATAAACTCGGAGTCGACATAAGCGATTGGGTTTAGTCAGATGGTTTGCTTTCTTTAAAGTACAATACAATATACTACATAAAAGTATAAAGATAGTAAAGAAACATATAGAGTTAAGCTATAGTTAAAAGTTTAATGCCAAATCTAAAAGGGTAAGATTTTAATGAAACTTTATATGCATATCATATGTACAATATGTATAACAGCTATACGATCTATAGGTGCGATGCAGCCCCATTCCCTTCTTATTTACAGTGTGTAGCAATAAATTTCATCATGATAGTTCGACAGCTACAAAAACTAGTCTGCGTTGCAACAGACAGACAGACAGATAGAAAGACATAGCTAGATTGAATCAACTAGTTGCTGATTCAGAATATACTTTATATACTTTATGGAGTCTTCGAAGGTGCGTTGCAAATTCCTTGCCAAAATGAATATAACCTCTGCTATGTATTGATGATATTGATAATGATATTAATTCTTTGGCAATTGTTAATATATAGTAACATAACTATAAGAGATATACCACAAAATTCCAAAGACATCAATTTATTCTGAAGCTTTATTTTCATTCTTTCGCAAAAGATAAGCTATGCGTCATGAGTACATGATAATAAGTAGGTCTATAAGAGAGTAATCTAACAAACGCTTCGATCTTTAGCAACTGCTTAACTGTTATTAATTGATATGGTAAATGAGATAAGTTATATATAAGATATGAGTACTCGTACATATATATAAGTACCCACAGATATTATATAAAAACTTCATAAATATCTTCTTGCCTTAAATCGCATTCTTAAACATTTAAATTAACCTTTTATAGATAACAACAACAACAACACGCACTGCACATTGTATCGATTTCCACTTAGCTGTCAATCACATTGTCTGGCATGGCACATCAGCAGACAAGCTGAGCTACCCTCGAGATACCCGACAATTAGCACGGCATATAGAATTATGGTATTATAAATAAATCCCCACTTTCAGTTGCTAATTGCCCAGACGTGTCTGTGTGTGTGTGTGTGTGTCGGTGTAAAATACCTTGTCTGTGTATGAATGTGTATTTATAAAAATTGCGCATACGCAGTGTGGGCGCCGAAGAGAAGTCGAAACTTCTTTGAATTGTGCAATTTCCCTTGGCAAAACTTAAGTTTGGCCAGATCTAAGCCACAAAAAGTTCTCCAACTGTCTGACAGGCTGTCTGACACACTGTCTGACGCTCTGTCTGGCAGTTTGTCTGACGAGTTTGTCTGCTTGAGCTGTGCAGGCAGCTTTCAATTCGACCAGCTTCATGTGGTTGCTCTGCGCTTGTTTGCTGTTGTATGTGGGTGTACATGTGTGTGTACATGTAAGTGTTTCTCTCTCTTTGTGTGTGTATGTGTGTGTGTGTGGCAAATGTATTTGCTGGGGATTGCAAATGCAAAAGCGACACAACTCAACTTGCTCAGACCTCACAAAGTTGTTAGTTACAATTCGGTTTTAGCCACGCCCTGCCGCCCACCACCCGCATGACCTGATTCAGCACTACTTTCTGCAGTTGCCCAAAGGGGCGCGAGCTGTGTGTGGGGGGTGGGATGTGGAGGCGTGGTGAGTTGAAGGTCGTCGTCGCTTTGCTTGTAATGAGAAACCAGCAGCCTGAAGAGAGTCCTAGCACAGCCCAGCACTTTGTACCACTTTGCCCAACCACACACACCCACACACACACACTACTAACACACACACGCACACTCAGTGCATACACACAAGCAAGGCTCAACGCTGGGATTTTTTTACACCACATAATGGAGAGCAAAGCGAGAACACAAAATACAACCAAGTGTGGCAAGCACTCAGTGCAAGTGTGTGCGAGTGTGTGTGTGTGTGTCGAGTGCACGAGTATTTACAATGGAATTGCAGTTGCTTTTGTTACAATACGAAGCTGAAGGAGAAACGGGCGTGAGGGGGGTGAGGCGTGGTGTAACCCCTTTTTGCCTCCTCACGCCTCGTTTAAACTTTATCATCGATGACACAATGATTGCCAGCAGTCTGTTTTCAAAATGGCGTACCAGTGCCAGCCCCCCCCCTCCCCCCTGCACTCCTCACCCCTTGCAACCATCTTCAATTTTTGTTGTTGCTGCAACTTTATTTGCGTCGCCGTTGCTGCCCCGCTGCGGCACAGCTCGCTGGACGCGTAATTCAAGCGGAACTCGTCGCTGGCGACCATAAAAGCCAAGTGCCAAGAGAGACAGAGAGGGTGGAAGAGGGGGGAGAGTGTGTGAAGGGAAATAAAAATGGTCGCAACATTTTGTTATTTGTTTCCTTTTTGCTTTTCCTCTTTCTCCTTCTCCTCTTTAACGTTTGCCTCGCTTTCTTTTTGTGTGTCCTTTCCATGTCATAAAAACGTGCCCCACTGCTGCCACACGCCCTGCCTCTGCCTCTGCCACCCCCTCCCTCACTCTCTCTCTATTGCTCCCGCTGGCAACTGCGTCGCGTCTGAGTTTTTCATTTATTTTGCCGTCGTCTTCTTTGCCGACGCCGACGCCGACATAATTTGCTAACTGAAATGGAAAACATTTTCGACAGGCTCTGCCGACGACGGGCGACGGGCGCAGTCCTGCCTGCGACGCAGAGGACGCGGCAGACACGCGCACCAATACACAGAAAGCAGCCCCACACACACACAGACACAGGCAGACGGGGCAAAATGGGTAGACAGGAAAAAGGATGTCGTCGCCTGTGGGTTTGTGTGTGTGAGTGCATGAGTATGCATGTATATGTGTGTAGGTATGTATTACTGCGACTGTGACTGTGTGTGTGTGTGTGTGTGTGCAGGCACGTCCTTTAGCTGTTGCTGGGTCAGCCTGTTGTCCATTGTGCCGCCCGGTTACGTTGCTTATCGATGCCTTTGTTGTTGTTGCTACTGCTGCTGCTGCCTTGTCGCATTTATGAACCAAATGGCCCAGTCTGTAACTCATCCTTTTACCACTCCCCCGTCACTCTTCGCCCTCCTTACACCCCTCCTCCTACTGGGGCCAGCTGTGACCGCCTCGTTGCGTCCTTTCGTCTGTTTGTTTGTTAGTTTGATTCCTTTTATGCTATTAAAAGCAAATGTTTGTTGTTGCTGCTGTTGTTGCTGCTGCTGCTGTTGTTGTTTCTGCTGTTGTTGTTGCTGCTGTTGTTGCTGCTGTTGTTGCTGCTGCTGTTGTTGCTGTGTGTGTCCTCCACGACATGTCATAAAAACAGGCGATAGGGCAGCAGGGACAACTCAAGCGAAGAATACAAATTTGGAGCCAGCAACGAAGTTATTTTACTCTACCAACAAGTGAAATAGTAGTAGAAATAGTAGCAGTGGCAGTGATAGTAGTAGATGTAGTAGTAGTTGAAGTAATAGTCGTAGTATTGGTATAAATTGTATTAGTATACCTTGCAGTAGTAGTAGTAGTAGTAATAAGAGTAGTAGTACAAGTAGAAGTCGTAGTAGTATATCATGTATTGTAGAAGTAAAAGTAGTTGTAGTAGTAGAAATAGTAATATTCGTAGTATTAGTAGTAGTAGGAGTAGTAGAAGTATTAGTAGTAGTAGAACTAATAGTAGTAGTAGTAGTAGTAAAATAATAGTAGTACGAGAAGATGTAGTAAAATTAATTGTATTAAAAGTGGTTGTATTGTAGTAGAAGTATAAGTGATGGTCAGAGTAGTAGTAGAAGTAGAAGTAAAAGTGATGGTCATAGTAGTAGTAATAAAGTAAGTATAAGTAGTAATCAGTAGTCAAAGATAATTAGAATATTTGGTAGATATCCAAGTATTTATAATTTAATAATTAAATTGTTTTCTTCCTTAACTTGTTGCTACAAACTGCTCTACAAAGTTGAAATACCTTCACATAAACCAATACCCTAAGCAATTACATTGCCGAGCGAAAATGACTGCGTGAGGCAAAGGTTTTTGGGGTCTGTTGCGGGGTTCCGGTCTGGGTCTCGGTCTGGGTCTGGGTCTGGGTCTGGCGCAGAGTCTGAGTCCTTTTTGAAGGGTCGGGGAAGGTCGCAACTGTCTGGACGCCATTCTGTTTTGCTTTTGTTGTGCCTTTTCATACAAACGGACAAGCTGTCCGACAATACACAGTATATACACTGCGTATATAGCATAACTGGACAAGGGCATAAGGACACATTCCTTTCACATTTTCATTCCCTTTTCGTTGTATATTTTTGGGCGAGTGTCTGGACAGGAACAGGAACTGGGACAGGCGCTAATTCGTGCGGAATCTCATTACCAGCTCAGCTCGGCAATTGCGTAATCCCTGCCCTCAATCCTTGAGGCGAATTGTCCCGCAGCGGCACAACAATTTTCGCGCGTGCGACCCCAAAAAAATAAAGGAGAGCCCAAAAACAAAGAGGATAAAGTAACTGAAAACTGGGTAAACACAACAAATAAATAAATAGCGCATAAATCGTGTGCCAAATTGTTTTCTACTGTTGGCAAAATATTTCGCGTAAAATTAACGTCAACTTGTTAATGTTCCGCAATTTAAAATCTGCCTCGAACTCGACCCAACAAAACTGAAGCTAATCCCGCGCGGGGGCTTCTAACTAATCAAAACTGATTTGCGACAAGTTGCTAATGAGGGCGCAAGGAAAAACACACAAAACGTGTGAGATACTCCCAGAGAAAGAGGAGAGACAGAGAGTAAATGATATCGTAGATTATTGCATAGTTATTATGCATTATATGCTGTGCTATATTTGAGCTTGCCATATTTATAGTTTGTCTGCGAAATTTACGAATAGTTGTTGAGAGATTTATGGTTCATTATGGAAATATATTTGGCCAATAAATAGATATATTATATTTAGGTTTAGTATTATATTCTATTATAATTCTTTAACTATATTTCTTCCATATTTTTCAGTTTTCTTATAACCAAAAAAAATACCTTCGACTCAATTGCCTTTATCTCTAACTTCTTTATTGTACCAATATTTATATCATAATCTTTTCTACGTCAGTTTTGATTCTTCTTCTTAAATATTCCCGTTTTTTTTGCTAACTGTTTCTCGCATGGTATCTTTCAATGCCGTCCACAGCAGTCGCGAAATAGCAATATTATAAACTCTTCTTCTTATGGCGCTCATATGGCATATGGCACTCTGACAAGGGTCCATAACTCGTCGGAAAAATCAGCAACAGCTTTAGCTTTTCATGGCCGCCAGGCGCGGCCAGTGCGATAGATGCAACTGCAACGAACAAACTGCAACTGCAACTGCAACAAGGTCTGCCTCGTCATCGGCGACCCAAAGGAAGTCGAGGTCTTTTGCGTTGCTGTTATTGCAGTTGTTGTTTTCTTGGTCTGTGTCTTTGGCACAAGGTTTGCTGCAGTGGCAAAGCTTGTTGCAGTTGTTGTTGCTGCTGCTGCTTTGGGTGTCTTGTCGGCAGTAGCCGTCTCTATCGTCGTCGTCGCCGTCGTCGCCAGGTGATGAATGGTAATGAAAATGTTGCTGTGGCAGTTGCAGTTGCAACGCCGCTTTGTCTGCCACGCCGTCAGCTCAGCCAACTGCCTCAATAAAAACTAATGCAGTGGCAGTTGCAGTTGCTGTTGTTGTTGCTGCTGTTGCTGCTGCTGTTGTTGCTGTTGCCGACCGATAATCATCTGCTGCGGTTGTGGCCATGGCTGCTTTGTGCTGCTGCTGGCTTGGCCCACTTGTTGCCACCATGTCAAGTAGCAGAAAAACATAAAATTTTATGCATTCGTATTTCTTGTGAAGCGCACAAGAACCGCCCCCCTACCCCCTACCCTCTGCCGACTGATCCGCCTCCTACCTCGGCCTTTGCCTGCTGCTTCTCTAAACAATTGTCGGTTTTCTCTAACGTTTTTCTGTGGCTGCGTTTTGCTAGCGATGGGTTTGGCATTTGCGATGCCGGTACTGTATCGATGTTTATGTGCAAAAAGATATGACGATATTCACATCGATACTTTCCGTCGATATATCGGCATACTTTACCCTCATGAGTTTGTTATTCTGGTATAATTTAATAAACATCTTCGATTTGATAATGCAACCCATTTAAAGAACTTATCGATTTTGATAAGGATTTTACAAAATTTATCCGACATATTATAATATATTATGCATTTTTCGATATATAAATCTATCTTGTATTGTTGTTTACTATAGATATCTATGATATTTAATGATATTGTACGATATTTAACTATTAATCGATATCCATAGGGAATTGACGAAATATATTTGACATATAATAAAGTATTCGATATTTTGTGATATATTCAATTATGTTTAATTGTTCTTTAGTATAAATACCTACAATATTGTAAAATATTCGACGATATTATACGATATCTAACGATTTATCGATATTGAATTGAATTTAAGAGATATACTCCTGAAATATTTTTATTATTTTACATTTACGACATTTTCCGATATCACAAATTGTTGTTTAATATTGATATCCAAGATATTTAATAATATATCGATTTTTTACGAAGTTTAACAATATTATTGCAATCGATAACGATTAATATAAACATATCTGGCATAATATTATATATATTTATCAACATTGATATTTTCTTCCCTTGTTGCCCATCCCTAGTTATTGCTGTTGCTGCTGTTCGCTGGTTGCTCGTTTTGATTAATCTGACATTGTAATGCAAAAATCCATTTGGCAGCTACAAAACAGCAGCAACATCGACAACAACAACACCAACAACAACATCAGCAGCAGCGGCAGCCTAACAAGTTATTACCTCAACGTTCGGCTCGTGTTCAGGCCCAGTTAAAAGGCCCCAAAAACTTGACCTGGCCATGGAATTTAGACATCGCTGGCATAGACTGAGTGCAGGCGAAATCGCAGCCAGCTGAGCCAGAAAGAAGAGTTATAGCTCGCGCCAGTCTGTTCTCCATGTTGCCGCCCCCATGCCACGCCTCCATGGCACGAGCTGCTGCCTGCCTGCCAATAAAATTGCGGAAATGATTTCAACAAATTGATAGGCATCTTGGTTGAAACTGGTTCACCAGGCGGGCACCAAAGCAAGGCTCGTCTAGTCGCGTTTAAAAACGCACACAAAACGCTAACAAGTCGCACGCGCGTCTTCTGCGTGACCCAAGCAAGGACAACAAATTGAGTTGACACTGTAGCAAGAAAATGAAAGCGAAAGGAAACTCCGCTAATAATTTATGACTCCAAAAATATTTTAGTTTATTGTTTTTATTGTTGTTTGTGTGGAATGTCTTCATTGACGCAACGTGGGAAAATTATTGGGGAGAAATAATTGAAGCAGTGACAGTTATGAACATGGATTGGTGGGCAGACGCCTCCCTAAGCAACATGGCAGGAAAAACTTTGATGAAAAGGGAAAATGAATGGAAAAATTTCAGTTGAAAGTGAAAGAACAAATTGAAAATGAAATATAGAAGCTAATTAAGTTCTCAACTAGTTTTGTTAGCAAAGTGATAAACAATAAGATAATTTACTAATAACTAGAGACGGAGAAAACTGATACTGGCAAAAGTTTTAGCTGTTAATTTAGTTATCAACAATTCCTGCAATAAAACTCTAGTTGTAAACAATTTCTACAGTAAACTCTATAGAAAGTTACACTGTTCTTCAATTGGAAAGAATCTTAACTTACTACTAACTCTTAACACACATAAACTATATTTTTTCCTTGCAGGACAGTTCATTTTTGGTAAACCTTATAACTCCCATCGCCCAAATGACTTCTGAATATTTTTTGCAACATAGAAGTTATTTAAGAAGTAATTTTAAAGAGTTACTGATTTCCACGTCGTTCCCTACAAAGTATGCAACACAAAACACATTAAGCATAGAACTAGGGAGATGGGTAGTGGGTATATCACAGTCGAGCCCACTCGACTGTACCTTTCTTATAAGTAAAGTTCATTAATTTGTTCAATATTAGACAGAATCTTAACTTTGTAGTCTCTTATATTAAGCTAATGCTTGGCTAAATTTGCCTGCTTCGTCTCTATCTCTCTTTCTCTGTCTTTTCATATATTTCTCTCCATCTAAATATCTCCCTCTTTATCTCTGTTTTCCCCCACCATCTATACAACCCCGTCAGTGTTGTCCTTCCTCGGCACACAAACTGACTACAAATGAGCAAATCATGCGATCTCCAAGTGACAAAAATCGCCCCAGCTCGCACAACTCATTTAACTTTACCACAAACTATGCACAGATTGCAGTCAGAAGTCAAGTACGAGTATTCCCAAACCCCCCCACCCCTTTCCCTAAGAGTTTCAAACCCAATCCAGGCCAAAGAAAACCCTTATCTAAATTATTTGCTGAAATATTTGCCAAGGCTTTAAGGCGCTTTAATGTGCCACAAGGAAAGCGAAGTAGAAGCAGGACAAGCAGGCCTCGACGGATGTAGAACGTAAAACATGTCTGCCAACGCCCACAGAGTGCCACGCCCAAAGGCAACAGCAGCAGCGGCAACGACGACATAAACTTGGAATGTTGAATGTGCCTCAAACTTTTGCTGACATGACTGTCACTAATGCCAAACACGCGCCAAAGTTTCAGACACAGACAGGCAGACATACACTCACACACACACAGACATACACACACTCACGCACACAGACTCGCACGCATACACAGGCAGTGAAAACGAGCGACATTTGGCACAGAAAAGCACACAACAAAGTTTTAGCCAAGAGAACTGTGTCGCAGCGCAGACGGGCAGCAAGAAAGAGAGAGAGTGAGGCATGGAAAGGAACAGAGATAGAAGGAGAAAGAGTGGGAGCTGAGAGAAGATGAGAATAAGAGAAGGATGGGCAGTAAGAGAGAGACATAGAGAAAGAGGCAGCAAGTGAGGGGAGACATATAAACGGAGATGGAGGTACAAGGAGGAAAACAGAGAGTGAGAAAGAAGAAGAACATAAAGGGACATAGAGGACAGAGAGAGGTGCAGTTAAAAAGAGAAAGAGACAGACTGAGGCGGAAGAGAGCGCAGAACAAGAGAAAGAGAGAGAGACAAGAGCGAGTGAGACGCAGCAGTCGCGTCTAGTAACGCAAGCTAAGGCAGACGGCGTCAGACACGCACACACACACAGCCCCCTTTCCCCTCCCCCCTTTCCTCCCACACACAGACCCCAGCACAATCGACTGCCCGACTGACCCGACCAACACGTCGTGCCGTCCGACCGACACACTTACGAAGCTCAGTCGCAGCTCGCAGAGCAAAACGAACCGAAAAAAGAAATAAGCAATTTTCCTTTGTCTCGGCAGACGCTGCCCAGCCGCCACCCAATTAAGTAAGCCGTGAGTGTTGACCCAGCCCAGCCACACTCCCACACACACACACACACAGGCACACACTCCCCAACACACACACCCACACACACACAGCGAGGGCAACTCCAGAACCTACAGCAACAAAATTTGTCTGAGGGCGCGTGACGATGTCTTCGGTTCGTGCTGTCTCACTTGCACTCGCTGTTACCCCACACACACACACACTGATTGCCTCTTCTTCTTCTTCTTCTACATTTCTTCTACCACTTCTTCTTTCTTTCTTACTGCCTCCCTTGGCGTTGCGTGCTCAGCAAGCGTCAGACGGCTGGGCAGACAAAAAAAAAATAAGTAAAGAAAAAAACGTTGAAAGTTATCGCGCTGTCTGTGTGTGCCTCCGCTGCTGACTCACACAAGCGCAAACGACTCCCCCCCTCCCCACCACGCACTCTCTCTTCCTCTCTCTCTCACTCTATAGCTCTGTCTCCCCCTTATAAAAGTTTTTGCTTGTCTTGGGCGACTTTTCTTGGCGTTGCTCCTTTTGCGCCTTGAAATGACATTTTTGTTCTCATATTTTGTTTATCAGCATCCCAAGGGGATGTTGCTTGCAATACCCTGTAAATATTAGAAATCAAATGAAGACAGATACATGTTTTATGCGCATTTCCATTACTTCTTTGTACATATACCCTGTATATATGCGAAATACAAAAGAATGTCAGATATGCTAACAAAAGAGACTGTAAAAGGCATTTATGTTTCTTTTGCTTAAGGTACAGGGTATCTTTTATAGCTTGCAGCATAATTGTACAATCTACGAATAATATAATCCTTTTAAATTTCTGTTTTTATTCGATATTTACACGAATATACAGCAGCTATGAGTTTTTGAGCGGAACTGTTTTGTCTTTTTATTATTGCCAGACAATATTGTGAATCTTAGGAAAGAACTACTATTCTATATATTTTATACATATACAAGTATATATCTATATATCGTATTTTATCTTCTAACAATTCTAAATTTCATCACATCTTACTGAGTCTTCTGTTCTTCCATTTAAACAATATTTTTCATATCTTCTTTCTTTTCATCTTCTTTTTTTTCTTTATTTTTCTTTTTCCAATTTTATATTTTATCACATTTTACAGGATATAGCTAAGTTGCATACTTCCACTTGCACACTGTCCTTCTCTTCGTATTTCTCATCTTCTACTTTTTATTATTTCTCTGCAATTTCTTTGCTCCAGTGCCCTCAAGCCCTCAATGTAGGCTGAAACATCTCGAATTGCGCCCGCCCTTCTTCCTTTTATTTTTTCCTCTCGCTTTCAATTTATCGATATCGGCGAGTGGGAGGCCAAGGAGGCTTTGCACATAAATATATTTGACTGCTGACCCGTCGAGAGAGGTCCATCCCCCTTCCTCGACATCCCCCTCCCTTTAGCCCGCAGCTGCTGTCTCAAGTTTCCCCCTCCGGGCTGGAAATGGTGTCAATTCTTTTCTTTTCTTTTTTTAATTTCGATGTAATAAATCGAAAGAGACTTGAGTTTTATAAGGCCCACGTGCATGTTGGTAATACACTTCATGTTGTTGTTGCTACATTAATTGCAATTGTTGTTGTTGTTTGTATTATTGTTGTTGTTGTTTGTGTTGTTGTTGTTCAGGTTTGGCGCAGACACTTCGACACGTGTTGCTGTCAACTCTTTTTGGTGCGGCTTAATGATTTACGGTCATACACAGACTCAACCACACACGCACACGCATGCACACGCACACACACACAAAGGTGTAAACAGGTGCGACAACAACAACAACAATAGCAAACTAGTTATAGAGCCCGAAAAAAAAGACAGAAAATCGCGTCGAATTCGAATTCAATTGAAACTTTACACCACGCATAAAGTTTGCTCTAATTGTTTGTAATCTGACAAAAAGAAATAAATAATACTCGCAAAGAGACAGAAAGAGAGAAAGAGATAGCAAGTGATGAAAAGAGGGAGATACAAAGAGAAATACTCGAAAAGTACCTAACGAATTCGATTGGCGTTCCGGCTTGTTATAAGCATTATAAATGAATCAATCGTACATTATTGTTACCACGCTCTCGATGCTTATAGTTGGAGGCAGGCATATACAATTCATACTCACTGCCCGATATACGATATTACGCAATAAGCTGCGCGCACGACAAAGCCACGTTGATAACTCGTGTAATAGCTGAAGCAAAGAGAGCCTACAATTCGATATGCTATCGATATTACAAACAGCATTACAATCGCATCGCAATAAAGTTACAAATAAACAAATAGTTTGGGATCACAACAAAGTTCTTTATGGCAATATATGGTACATGGTAAACAAAAAAAGGTTTTGCCTATTTATTATTCAACATTTATCATTCATTCCCATAAAGAAGAACCCTCTTTGAACTTGAAGCTCTCAGAACTCAGTCAAAAATACAAGTGACTCTAGAATAAAAAGGGCATGGAAACTGTGTTTTTCTTTTGATATTTCTTGGTAGTACCCCTAACATAATTGAATACCTATTTTAAAAATATCTAAAATTATTTTTTTTTATTTATCAAAGAGAAATTAAAAAGAAATAAATAATAAAATATTTTAATTCTTACTTTTGCACCTTCCTAGCCCCATTAGAGGGTATATTACATTCCATAATTACAATTTAGCTCACTCCGCGTAGCTGTTATCGTATTGCTGTTACTAACGGCCGCAACAATTGAAATAGATTGAGACTCACCTGCAAAAAAAGAGAAGGTAAAAATGAGAGAAAAGAAATATCAGAAAAATGTATCAATGAAATGAAATAAAAGCTGATTTATAAGACGATTTCACGAGCACGTACACACACGAACATCAGCAATACCAATACTAATACAAATGCATATATAGTATATCTTCCATTTCTAAGTTTTTGTTGTTGCACAACAACAAATTTTACGCGGCAGCAAAAGAAATTTTAATTGCAACATCGCTTGCAATTAATTTGTCAATAAAATTCATTTGGCTTTTAGCGAAAGAGAAGCAAAATTGCATTAGACGATGCCAAAACTGGGGGAACTATGTAGTGGATAAGGGGTGTGTGGAAGGAGCGTAGAGGGGTGTGTGGAGGGGTGGAGTGTTGGAAAATGTGAAAGGGATTCTTAGTGTGTGCACTTTTCTGGGCATTGGCCCGCTTGACTTTTGTGCCAAAGATTTATGTTGTGCCGCATGCCAACAGAGCCAGCCAAAAAGGCCTCACACACACACACACACATATGTGTATATATAGATATATCTTGCCCCTCCCCTTCAACAGTTTTTGGCCTAGCCTTATAGATTGTTTGACTCGCGGCCCGGCAAATAATTTGCAATTTTTGTTGCAGTCCCAAAGTGCCTCGTGCCTGTTTCTGTTTCTGTCCCTCCCCCTCTCTTTTTCTCTATGCTTTCCTTTCTCTTTCATTTTAGAATTATTAAATTTGCCTCTCAACTCGCTCTATAGACACGTCTCGTGTGTCCAAAATAATTGTTTCTATCTTAAAAATTTCAATTTTTTTCTTTTTTTGCTTTTGACAAAAACATTTTCATATTTCTTCAAGTTTTTAATACTTTTTTTCTTCGTTAACTTCATAAAAATATTTGCATATTTGTTGGGGAAATATTTGTCTAAGTGCTTGCCATGCCACACATCTTTGTATTGAACTAGTAACATGTGTTTAATTTACACAGACAATAGACATGCCACAAATATTATTCCAGATGTGTTTGCTTGCGATAAATATCTAAGTTTTAGAATCAGTTTTCCAATATTATTAATATATACACTATACGTATGTGTATGTATTTAATTATATTTTATAGTTCAATGTTATTCTTTTAGCATAGATGAATGAAAGTAATATATCATTGTTTATACAGATGGGAGACACTTTTAGCGAGTGTTATGATAAAGTTAAATTTTTATTATTTTTATTATTATCTCATATATATTTTAATATTTGCCTTAAGAGCTCGATAATTATTTCAGCTTCTTGTTATTATAACAAGTTCCATTGGAAATAAAGTAGTACCATACAATTGGATTAAACTATTATTCACACAGAATTGTTGTAATATTCCAACAACTATCGATAGTACAGAGTCATAAAAAATATTTCTATAATTTAAATCGACCTTCAATTATCTAAAATTCGATACTATCGATCAAACAAAGTATTCCTATAATTCTTGTACCTATACCGAATTTCTTAGCGCATAATTTAGTCCCATACAATCGAGAAACTATCGATAGTATCACTTTGAAAATCGATTAATTATTCATACAATTCACTTGACATTGTTGGAATGTAAAATAGAAAATTACACCAACAACTATCGATAGTACACAGGCATATTAATCGATAGTACAGTACTTTCAGTACTTCCCACACACTTTCATGGGCGTTGTTGTTGCTCTATTTGGGAAGGGGTGCTGCGTGAGCGCGGCAGGGGGTGATAAATTATATGAAATGCCTGCAATAATATGCAAATTGCGTTGACTGCTTTGATGGGCAAAACGCAATAAATTAACGCAATAAATTCATTGAAAAAAATAAAAAAATAGAACAAAAATGTCAACGCGCTATGGCGAGGAGAAGGGGAAGTGTTGTGGGCTGAACTATGGGGCGAATGTGTAGAGGGCAAGACAACAGTCGCGACGCGGCGGGTATAGGCGAATTGGCGACAGTTTTGTTTGTGTCGCCAGTCGCCGCGGCGAGACATTGCCTTTGTTGTTGTTGTTATTGTTGTTGTTGTTGCTGCTGCCGCCGTCGTCGATTGTCCTTTGCGTGCGTCGCGTCAAAATGGCGTCGCCAATATGGCGGCAGCGACGGCGGCGACGTCGTCGATCCCAAACTCTGCACAGAAAACTATTTTGCCTGCGCCTGCAGTGCGTTGTTGCTGCTGCTGCGACTGGGCGCGTTAATTGCCCCCTTTGAGCTGACTGACAGCAACGATAAACGAGCAAAGCAAGGCAAGGAAGGGATGAGGGGAGCAGGGAAAGGAGGCAGGGCGTGCACATACTAATGCGACTCTAATGTGGCAAGAATGTGTGTATGCGCGTCTGTGCCACATAACAACAACAGCACACGCTGATCATGGGGCACACACTCTCTCTCTCTCTCTGTCTCTCCCCCACTCTCTCCACTCCCCGCGCGCTTTTTGCCATTTTTAATTTAGCAAATGTTGTAAATTTACGCTAATTTATTGCGTGTCGCCTGTGCCGCCAGTCGTGGTGGCATCCACACACACACACTGGCACACATAGAGACACACAGACACACAGACGGCAACGTCGACGTCGCACGCGGCGCATTAGTCACTTGTGCGGTGGCTAGCTAATTGCCCCAAAAAGAAGCACAGAGAGAAGAGAGAGAGAGAGTGAAGCCACACAGGGTAAGAGAGAAGAGAGGGACAGATAGAAGGAGATAGAGAGAGAGGAAGAGCAGAGCCAACTGGGGACAGTCAGGCTGGCAGCCAGGACATCTTAATCGCCACAGAAAAAATTACAGTTTTGATTTAATGTTTGCAGCAGCTGAGCAAGAAGAAGAGAAGAGAAAAAGAGACACAGCGAATAGCAAGAAGTGTAGAAAGGGAGATGAAGAGAGAGGAAAGTGTAAAGGAGAGCCGAGTGTGAACATAATTTAACAATGTGCAGAGAAATATAAATTATCAAAAGTTCGGAATGCGCATTCAGTTGCTCAGGTTACTACACAACTAATGCGCTGCAGGAGCTGATGAAGCAGAACAGTAGATGAGGAAGAGGAGTGGTAGCAGATGAAGAAGATGAAGAAGTGGAAGCAGCAGAGGCAGCTGCAGAAAGAAAGGAGGGTCAACTGTAGGACAAGAAAGAGTAGCAAAAGTATAAGCAGCTTAAAGAGGTGCAGGAGCAACTAGAAGAAGAAAGTGTAGTAGGGTATAGTAGGGTGTAAAAGGTGCCCCAGGGCAGCTAGAGGTAGCTATAGGAGCATATCAGCTAGAGAAACTCGAGCAAGAAAAGGATAGGAACACAAGAGGGAATGGAAGAAGGAGCAACCCGAGGGTAAGAAGCAGTTGGCAGAGGAAAAGCAGCAAAAGGAACTGAGCTGCTTGAACTGTTCTCCGTTGCATTATAACAATAAATCACATGCAGCGTGCAACAAGCAATATCAACAACACCAACAACAACTGCGCGACAGGTGCAACTTTTTTGTAACTCTTTCTCTCTCTCACTCAGCCCCTGCTCCTCTTCCTCGCCACCCCCTGCTTGTGGTGCATGCAAAGTGAGCTAATTATGACCACGACAACAAGAGCAACAAGCGCCAAGAACAACAACAACAACCACAACAAGAGCCACTCTTGCCACAGACCACAGTGGGAGTATGACAGAGAGACAGCGAAGGCACCGTGTGACAGAGAGAGAGAGCGAGAAAGAGAGTGAGTGAGTAGGAAACAAAGTGAAAGAGATAGCGTTGGCGTTGGCAAATGTTATGTTGTTCTAAACCGACAAACAGGGTTGCCAGGCCACATCAAAGTGTAGTTGGCTTGAAAATGGCTTCTAATTACAACTCGTTTCGCCGACATCGCGTCGTTGTCGCCGCTGCATGTCACCATCGCCCGCGGAGCTGTGTGCGTTCTATCCTGCCACCTCTCTCTCTCTCTTTCTCCCTCTCCCTCCCCGTCTCTTTTTCTCTTTCTAGTCCATTTTGCATAATTTATTGTAATGAGTTCGCGATGGCCGCGAGATACGCTGACTAAAAAGACTTTTGGACAAACCCCTGCCCAGGGGGAAGTTAGTGTTTGTTCTGTTTAAGTTTTACTATCGATAAGTAATCGATGTCGTAGTAAAGTATCGAAAAAAATAATTGTATGAAATATGTAACATATTGAAGGACATACTCATGTATCGATAGCAAAAGATCGATAACAATAGGTCCAACTATCTATAGTTGTCGATAACAAATCCCGATAATAATCGATAACGATAGCAGAAAAATATTATTTGAAAATAATGTGGGTAAGCTGTAAGTTATATCTATTGTTATCGATAAGCAATATGTTTCGATAACTATCGATAAAGATCAATATTAAGCTATAAGTAATATATATTCTCTATCGATGTCTATGAACGAACGATAACAATCAATATTTATCGATTACGAAGGCAGACAAAATATTTAGTGCTTGTTATTTGTATACCAACAATGGAATCCTTTGCAATCTTAGACAAAATAATATTAAATTATATTTAATGTTAGAGATACAATAAATCTATTCAAATCTACACATACATAAATACAAATGAAAATTCCAATACATTTCAAAGTATCTTCTCGTCCTTTAAGATTCTGTTCCATCCCATGGTAAATCTCATTCCCAGTTAAGTGACCCTTGTATAAATTAGCATTTCTTGATTCGCCGCACATTGCACGTCTTACCCAGACCAGGAATGCCAACCACCCCTCCTACCCCTTGTTGACGACTCTACCCCTCGCGTTCCTCCTCATGCCTGTCTTCCTTGTCTCCCTGCCACTGCAATCCACTTTTAATTTATGATTTGCGTCCCCATTTAAATGTCTTTCCCTTTATAAAATATCATCTGATTAATTTAAATTATTGCCGCGCCTCTTATGAGGAGGAAACTCGGGGAAAACCCGTAGGCGCAAAACCCTCAAGAGAGTCGCCTTCAGTTTTCCATCAACTTGTGAAAAACCCAAGCAGCGACAACAAACTAACAAAAACAAACAAACAGAAACGTCAAATGGCAAAAAGGAAAACACACACACACACAAAAACCAAAAAGAATAATAAACAAAAAGAAAAACGACGAAAAAAAGCGGCGATTTTTGCAAAATGTGGCGTAGAAAATTTGCAATTAATGCGCGTCCAAGGAAAAATTCTTAGCGAAAATAAACAGTGAATATGGCAAGTGACACGCCCCTTCCCTCCCTACCCCGCTCCTCACCTCCCGCTACCCACACTGCACTGCACACTTGTCTGCCTCAGCTCAGCTGATTGTTTTGTTTGTGCTGCTTGGCGGCGCAGTGAAATATTAATTAGCGCCCAAGTCAAATAAAAATGCAGAGAGGGAAGAGGAGGAGAGGGATGAGAGGCGAAATAGGGGCAGGGGAGGGGGTAAATGCAATCAGTCTCGCGTCAAGTTGAGTCGAGTTGAGTTGAGTCTCCAGCAAAGTTGGCCATGTTAATCTCAAACGCAACTGCCTAACAAGGACAACGCAGCCCGCAGCAATTAAGGACATCGCAAGTGGGCAGAACAGGGGCAGGCACAGGGGTGGAGGGGAGAACGAGGCATGCCCCAAAAATGGAAAAATACAGCATGCAGCAGGCTGACTACTGCCTACATGACTGGAAAATCTGTGCCAGCGCAACAATGAAGTGGGCACCCAAGCCTGGCCAGAGCACACTCTGCCCCTCACTCTGCCACTCCTCCTGCCCCTGCCCCTGCTCTTCCTGCTGCTGCACTGTCTCCTGCTGTGTCTGACTGTGCCTTGGCTGGAACTGGGTCAAAATTATAAACACGTTATCATCATGCAAATGGCACAGGGACATGTTAGAGCAAAGTGGAACAGACAGAGGAGAAGGGAGAAAGGCAGGCACAGGCAGGCACAGTGAGGAAGAGAAATAGAGAGAGAGAGACAAAGAGAGGGAGAAAATGTTGATGAATATAAACAGACAACTATGTGTTGCTGGCACAGAAATAATCCTGGCTGGGTAGGAGAGCAAGGCAACTTAGCCAAGTGGCCACAGGAGCCGGCGAAGCTACTCTCTGCTCTTGCTCCTACTCCTTCTCCCACTGCACTCATGTCTGTGGTCACAGAGTTATGTGTGTGTTTTGTTTGTTGCTGCTTGGCCACAGGACATGCCAAACTGTGGCATGTTTCAAGCCCTCCCCCCCTTCTAATCTCCCACACTGCCTTCCTGTCTGGCCAGCTGCATTGCCCCCATTCCCTCTGTACCTCCTGCAGCCGACACATTGACAATATTCATTTGTGTCCAGCCATGCAACCAAAAATGTGTTGACCAAAGCAAGCAAGGAAGGTCGAGAAGAGATTTGAAGCAGGCTGAAGAGGCCTGGGGAGACAGTGGAGTGTTGATGCTTGCGAGAGTGCACGCACGCACTTCGATAACTCTTCAAATATTTTAATTTTGTTGCATTCCTTGAAGATTTTTCACTTGTGTAGAGAGAGAGAAAATAGTCAGAGATAAATAAATACTTTTTGAAAATATTCTGCAATTTGATTCTAAACCTAATTGAAGTGGATAATTGAAATAAAAGTTTTTTAAGAATTTCTTTAAGTTTGAGGGAGAAAGAACAGCGAACTAGAGAAAGAGGGAGAGAGAAATCGAGCTGGGGAAAAGAAATAGAATTAAAATAAACTTGAGAATACACTAGTGTGCATACACAAACAGACAGACATACAGCCAGTAAGACATACAAACAGACATATAGACAAACATACAGACAGACATACACAAAGACAGATAGACATACAGATAGGCATACAGACAGACATACATACAAACACACAGACAGACGTAGACAGACAGACAAACAGACATACCGACAGACATACAGACATACATACATACAGACAGACGGTCTTGTACATTAGCACAAAGTAAGAATACCCTCTTATTTGACCATTCTCAATAGTCGAAGGGTATAAGAGAAACAGCTAAAAAACAGTCAGCAATTTGAACTGTTTTGATTTAGAAAATATGATAGTAAACTTCAGACTTAAGGTAAAAACTATTCAGCAATAAAAGACAACTCTGATCTCCAATAGAAATAAAATACAATATAACTCTGATCTTCAATAGAAATGAAAGGCAACTAATCAACTAATCTAGTGCAACAATAAGCCTCCAAATTGTTCATAAGTTCAATTATGCTAAAGACTTTAAAGACATTTGCAACATTCACGCTCAATGTTTCGACCTTCGGCTTTCGGTCTAAACTGGGCGTGGTAGCGCTAATGCGCATCGCTGCCCAGCAGCAGCAGCAACAACCACAGCAACAACCATAGCAACAACAACAACAACTGCAGACAGCAATTTGATTGATGTAAATGGCCGCACACAATTCGCACAATAAAACAAGTTGTAATTGCAGCTGCAAGATACAAGATACATTTCTATCTTTATCGGTATTATACGCCACACTCTCTACTTCTCACTCTCTCTCTCCCTCTCACACACTCTCTCCCTGTAGATTTACTAGCTGAAAATGCGCTCAGATTGCGTGCGCGTCCTAAACCAAATACAATGATAAACTGCAGTACAGACAGACAGTACAGCGTCGTTATTCATACTGTGGTTTCACTGTAATTAAATGTAAAATTTACAAATTGCGTGAGCAAACGCAACCAACGCCCGCCCTACTCCAATTGGGGGATTAACCATTTTTCCGTTGAACTAATTGCGAATGCAGACTTTAATTAAATGATTAAGATCGCCAAAGAGAGTTATGCGTGGAGTACGAGGTGGCGAGGGGAAGGTAGCGGGAAATGCTGGAAAAGAGGGAGAAAAAAGCAGATCAAAGGTGGAGGAGAAAGGAGAGAGTGAGAGAGAGATCACTCATAATTCATTCAGAGGAATGGAAGTGGCAGTGGAACAGGGAATTAGCTAAGTAATCTTCTTAAAATCATTCATTCATTGCGTTAGTCAGTCAATCAAAAGAGTGAGAAGAGAAGAAAGGAAGAACTGAAGGCAAGTAGAAGGCGGTCAACTGAGAGAGGGTGGACGAAAGAAACCAACATTGTACTAAGACTACTCATCATTCTCTAAATCCCCCAGACAGTTAGTCAATCAATCGAAGTTCTCTTTGAAAGTAGTAGCAGAACAGGAGTAGAAGTAAAGACTTGGAAGAGAGACTGGGGTTTCCCCCAAGAAGGCAACACCTTACCCACTACTAACCATTCACTCAACCCCCCTGTCAATCAATCAATCAATCAATCAATTCCTTACCAAAGCTCTTCTTGGAAAGTTCTCACACAATTTTCGCGCGCGCACTCGCGCTTTTCACTCATTTTCCGCATTGGCAGAAACGGAAATGGTAAACTGTACACAAATTGGCCACAGCAGCAGCACCAGCAGCAGATTGTGCAACTTGCCACCGCTGCCTGCTGCATGCTACCTGCTATTCGTTACAGCGCTGTCCAAACAGATTGCAGCGCATTCTCATCATCAGCAATAGGGAAAACTGAGGAAAACTTGGCATAACTCAAGAAAATCTCTCTGAGAACTGGAAAACTAATCAGCCCCGGCGCAAGTAGCCGCAAAATGTGGCGCGCAAATGTTACCTGAGTTGAGTTGAGCTTATAAGGCAAGGTAAGAGAGGGAAAGAGAGAGAGTGGGAGAGGAGGAGCAGCAAGTTAGGAGTGTCTTATAAGGCAAGGTTGACGCACGGGGGCGGGGGTGTACCCTCTCTTAATTCAAATATTTGCCAAGTTTGTGACATGTGGCATCGCAGGATCGCTTCGGTCAGGCTTTCTAGCTGTAGCTCTACCTCTCTCTCTCTCTCTCCCCCTCCATGCTATTGCCTTCTCCCTCTCTCCACTTTGCTTAATTGCCAGCTCACGTTTTGGCTTTGGCTTTTGACTTGATTTCTGTCTACCTTGTCGCATTGACATTTGCGCTCTGCATTCTGTAGACAAATCGCTCGGCTAAACAGCAACAACAACAAAGCAATTGCTTGCAACAAAAGCAACAACAGCAATGACAACAATGGCATTGAGTCTCTGATAATCAACAACGACGACGGGCAACTCCAAATGTAATGCCAATGCAAATGCCAATGCGGCACACACAGGCATACACACACAAATGAAGAGAAGACACACACACACACATACATGTTGTACTTGCAGCCAAAACTAAGAAGAGATGTCTCCACTAGAGATGGACACGTGTCGCTCGTGATGATCTTGTAAGAAAATTAATATTGCGCTAGTTAGATTCTTCGTTTAATTTTTTAAAGCGAAGAAATGTGAAAGTTTTTCAAATTCCCTTAGCTGTCTTAGATACACAAGAACTTGTGCATCAAATTATTATTAATTATATTTATAAAATATAAAACAAAAAGATGTTAGTTTTAAGAAATGTTTTAGACGCTTTAGCTAACAAAGAAGTCTCATATTTATTTATATTAAAGTTAATTAATGTATGAAACTAAAAATTAACTTATTATTTAAGCACTGGCTGCTAAGGCCTTCGGCTTGGAGTGCTGTTAAGTTACTTAACTAATTTTAATATTTACAGTTGTGTTTATTTTAAGATATTTACATATATTTACATATTTATGTTTCCAATTTTTTTTTTGTTTTGATTAGATTAAGTGGTATGTGTTGGATAATTTCAGAAATTTTATTATTAAAGAGATATTTTCGGGGGTTGGGTTTGCTAGGGTCATTATGGGGCATTTGTTCAGGAAGGTTTTGTTTCTGAGGTGTGATGTCGCGGGGCAGTTTGTTAGGATATGTTTTATTGTGAGGTCTGAATTTGTGTGACAGTTTGGGCACGATTGGATGTTGTTGGGGTTGTAGTAGTGTTGGTGTGTAAATTTTGTGTGTCCTAGTCTAAGTCTCAGTATTTTTATTTGGTCACTGCGTGTGTAACTTTTTTGTTTGAGTGTTTTTAGGTATTCACCTGTGTGTGTTAGGTTTGTGTTTAATTGTTGGTACCATGTGTTGCAAGATTCCATGTTGTGTTTGAGTCGTTGATCTATTTTGTTCTTAAGTCTCATATAATGTTGATAATTCTAACTGTTCAAACAGTCAAGAGCAGCAAGAAACAAAAGAGTTTTAAACATTCCTTAGGCTTCCCGAATTATAAAAGAGCAAATAACCAAGATGAACAAGTTTAAAGAAAGTTGAAATGATACAGAAAATTCTTAGAGCTCTTCTTTAGCAACTGTTAATTTGTTAGCAAATTATTATTATTTCTATTTAATTCATTTTAAACTTATGTTTATAGCACTATTGCAACTCATCACGCGCTCATCTCTAGCACAGCCCAGACAGACAGTGCCGACTGCAACGTCAACGACGTTGTTGCAACGATGAATGTTGCCGCTTTGAAGCGCTTCGGCATCTTCGGTACGTTGACGAGGCTATGCTCATGTGGGACTCCAAGCACGAGCACGTGTTGTTGGCCTTGGCTTGGCTGATGTGGCAACTTTAGCTGCAGCAACAACAATAGCTATCGACAATCGTCTATCGACAACTATCGCCTGCAGCATTGTGGGTGGGCCCGCGTCATCGTTGCGAAAACGTGTTTAGTTTTTAATTGCAAATCTGCTGCAGTCGATGAGACGAAGGTTAAGGCAGAAGGGAGGAGTGGCAAGCACCAAAAGGAGGGGGCGGAGGCATGGCCCGTACAGCGGCGCATAACTGTGCAGAAAAGCCGCAACACGTTGCGCTCTGCAACATTGAAAACAAAGTTCAAACAAAGCCAGAGCGAGAGGGAGACAAACAGACAGACGAAAGAGAGAGAGGTGGTGGGAGGTGAGTGGAGGGAAGGGAGGCATGTAAAGTCTGACTGACTGACAGACGAGGCATGGCACATCAATTCCACATGAGTTGAGGCCGCCGCCGCCACGTTGCATGCCTCTTCTTCTTCTTCTGGCTGAGGCTTGTCGACGTTGGCGTCGGCGGCAGCATTTGCCACAATTTTTATGACCGCCGCCGTTTGCATTTTCACATTGTTGCAACAGTTGTTGTTGTTGCAGTTGCTGCCGCTGCTGCTGCCGCTTTAAATGTAGCGTGCAAAACTTCAGTTTTAATTGCCAACGCATTCATTGGACCGCCACCTGGCCTGGCCTGCTCTGGGTCGAGCCAGAGCCCGAAGCTGCCGCTGTCTGTCCGCTATTTTTCATAAATTTTGTCAAACACAACTGCAATACACACACACACAGGCACACACACACACAGCAGGTCGCAGTGTCCTGTGCTACGTCCACATGGGAGGCAACAACGGTATCAGCTGTCGCACACTATAGCAGCCTCCTTCTATCTCGCTGTCTCTCTCTCTGACTGTCTCACCTGCCATCCTCTTTCTCTCTTCCCCTCTCTCTCCCCGGCCCTCTCTATATTTCCCCCCCCCCCCACTCTTGTCGCCTCCGCACATATTTCGCATTTCATGCAGTTCGTAAAAATCTCATAAATTTTCGTTGACTCTTGACGGCAAGCGTCCATGCGGGGCGTATACGTAATGCAAGAGCCAGCAAACAACACCCGCATAGATACCTACAATTGTGCACACATGAAGCCCCATATATATAAACACATAAATACCTATAAAACTCATACCTGTATGTACTTGAAACAAGACTGAAACATTATACATATTTCCTCTTATTTCGATTATTTTATATTATATATGTATATTTATATTGTATGTATATACCGATTTCCATTTGGAACACCTTCAATATACTAAATGTATAATATCTTTATGGCTCCAAATATTTTTCTGTACAGTGAGAAGTAAGTTTTAATCACATTTCTCCACCATTCTTATCCACTTACATATATTACTTTAATCTTGGGTAATTTACTTTATTTTAATTAATGAATTCTACAAAGAAAATTGAAGCTGTTGTTGTTTCAAAAAGATTATAGCTTAGGCAATTCTTCAGTTATGGGAGTGTTCATAATTAAAGAGTTAACAACAAATTCTTGATAAACACAACGTTACATATTTATTTCAATCATTTATTCATTTATCATTATTCATTAATTATTATTATTCATTCAACTTTCCATATTTGCTGAATTTGCATCTATCGATAGTCCATATCGATATATATAATATGATATTATTTCAGTACTTTAGTATTAAATCGATTGTCGATTCTCAATAAGCCCCTTTCAGCTTGAAACTAACTCGTAAACACTCTGTGAACTGATTAGCTACAAGTATGACCCGCAGTACCTGATGGACATGCAGAAAGCTCATTAGAGATTAGAATTGCCGAGTCATGTTGCTGTACATATGTATATCTATGACTGTATGGGGTCTTACTGTGTGTGTGTGTGTGTGTGCTAGTAATGAGTATAAGTACACACAGACGATAAGCCTCATGATTACCACTAACGACAATATTACTTATTATGAAGTTGATTGTTGTTATTCTTTTGTTGTTATTGTTTTTTATGAACAACACGATGCGATCTATAATTATTGCATATCAACGAGAATTATGCACAGAGATGATGCCACTGATTAGAGATGGGTACATGAAACCATCGATATTGATATTAAACAAAAATATCATTCAGTATGACTACATATTAATTTATTTATAATATGGCAATATCCAATAAATATCAAATAAAATAACATATCATTAATCAAACAAGTTGAAATTGAATTAAAATCGATAACGGCTTAAGATATTATACAATCTTTTGTCGAAGATTACAGATTGTCTGATATATCGCCGATGATTCTAAAAAAAAATCATACATCATTTGCTCAAGTATCGCATGGCAGCCTCTTTATAATATCGATGCCCATTCCCAGCTCTGATGACTGCAGTAGATGTCTGATTAACTGACGTTGTAACTGACTGACTGAGTGACTAACCGACTGATTGACTGACTGAGTGAATAACCGACTGATTGACTGACTGATTGACTGACTGATATATACGCATGTCTCTTGGTCTCTTTCTGATTGTTTGGCTGAGTTCACTTTGCTTTGACTTCAGTTTGCTTTGTTTGCTTTTGATTTAATTGCCTCGCTTTGCCTTTGCTACGTTTCGCTCTCTGTCTTTGTCTTCCTCTCCCTCTTTCCTTCTCTCACTTTGACTTTACACCTGTTTGCGCAGGTAATGGCCCCGCCCTGTAGGGCTGCAACTGCTGACTGCCACCACATGCCGCACATTTGTGTGGCAAATTGGTTTGCTTCGCTGACACCTTTGGCAAGTCGCAAACGCCGCCCTGCAAACTTTGTGCCAGGTCAAAGGCTCAAAGCAAGTGCCAGGTGCCTTTTCCGCATATTCCTTTGGCGCCAAAGCTAAGTCGATTGGGATTATACTATATATAATGCGCATAAAGGTGACTTCTCTGTATGCCTTTGTCTATGCTCTGCATTTGCACAGAGCAAGTGGGAAAAGTTTGAGAAGATTTGCAACTGCAATTTAAAGACAGATTGCAGAAAAAAGAAGTAGGAAGTATTAAAAGCTCAGATCAACCATCGAATTTTGATTAACGGTTTGAAATAAATAATATAATGTGCAATAAGTAATTTCATTCTAATACTTTCAATCGTTGAACTAAAATTAAATCTTAGTTGATAAGAAATACAGGTACAATAGTTCTTTAAGGTTGCAGTAAAGATTCCCTTTTCAAATAAGAATAATAATATTGGAGGTATACTAAATATTTAATGATAAGCTTCAAAGAATATACTAGTTAACTAGTTAATATATAATACATACAATTTCATTCGCAAGACCATACAAAAGGTTATTAACTGTATAAAAGGTCGTAAAGGATAGAAAATCATTGAAATGTGCACAATGATTGTGGTTCTGATACAGGAAATGCCCTATACATATCATCTACCGTCGTATACCACATTAAATAAGCATGAATAAGATGTTGATCAATTTTAATCAATCACAAAATATTTTATTCTCATTTGCCTTGAACTCTCTGCAATAATTACAATTTTTCTAAAAGGAATGAAATAATCAACCAAGTCTTACATTTTCTAACAGTTTGCCTTCATTTCCTCCCTAGTGTTTTTGTGCAATCAAAGTGCATTTACATCCCACTGTACGCTCTCTATTTTGTCTAGTTAAAGAAAGGTTCTTGCGTATTAATGGTTACTCAATGCACTGTGCGACGCTGACTCAGTCGAGGGCAACAACAACAGCTAGAAGAAGAAGAAGAACAATAACAACAACAGCAACGAGAAGAACAAGAAGTAGAAGAACAACAACAACAGCAGCAGCAGCAGTGAGAGAATTGGGGAAAAGTTCGTTGTCAAACATTTGCATTTCGCTTGAATTTCTGATTGCAGCAAGAGCAGGAAGAGTAAGAGAGAGAAAACAAGAGAGAGAGAGAGAGGGAGAGAGGGAAGAGTGAGAGGGAGACAGGATGAGGGAGAAGGAAAGGGGTGCAAGCAGGGACTGCGCTGGCCACTGGCAAATTGCAGACGGCAAATTAATGCCAGCGCATTTATTTTTGTCACAAAATGCAAACAACAGCAGCAACAACAGCAACAGCAACAACAACAACGCTGGCGTCTGGCGCTGCCAAAAGCGAAAGCAGCGCCAAGAAATAAATAACGCAAATAAATAAGAAAAGTGCCCCAGGGCAAAGCACACACAAACACACACACACATAGAAACACACTCGCGCGCTTAGACAGCTTAGTGAGAGTGTGAAAAAGAGATAGCGATAGACAGCAAAGCGATGCGTCAATGCTGCTGCAGCTGCCGTTGCAACATGCAACAGAATGTGCTGCATGCAACAGCAGCAGGCAGGCAAATGATGAAAAATGTCTACACAGATACAGATACAGATACAAATACAAATACATATGCATATGCACATGTATTGTTGTGGGCGTAGGCGTTCTGCCTGCCACGCCTCTAATGACAATCGGGGGGCTGCTATGCTGCGCGCATTTGCCAATTAATTTGAAGTTGCTGCAAGGGGCACAAAATGTTGAACAAATAAATAAAGCAACAGCAACAACAACAATGAGCTTTGACAAGCCAATGCCATGAAAAAAAGAGAATATAAAACCCTCGCACTGCCACAGCTAAACCCTCAAGCAACCTACCGCACCCCACTCCCCCCCTCGCCTAGCCACTCCCCCTTTGACAGCCGCAATCTGTAAATTGCAAAAGTTGCACGCATTTCCCTCTCATTTTGCATACGCTTTCATATTCATGCTGGGGCTGCAAGTTCGTTGCCCGCCCCCCGTACCACATCCCTGTCAATGTGCCACGCCCCGTTTTTGCTGATGTTGGCAGACATGGCGTCGCTGCTCTCGTCGTTTACTGTTAGAATGTGCGTGTGGAGGCAAGCAAATTGCAGCAGCAACAAAAACTGTTGCTGAGGCCATTGCAATTTTCAAATTAAACAAAAGGCACAAACTGCAATAACAACAACAACATGAACAACAACAGCAAAAGCAACAGCAACAGCAACAGCAACAACAACAGCAGCAACAGCAACAATAACATGAACAACAGCAAGTAGCTACGCGATATCAATTAGCATGTTTAAAATAAAGCATCGACACACACACACAGACAGATAAGTCACAACAATGTCTAGACAGAGGCGCCACCTAGCGGCGGGAGCCCTGGCATTATGACCCGCAACTGTGTGACGTCATTGCCATTGTAGTCGCCTGTTGATTGATTATCGCGTAGATATCAAAGAAAGAGAGAGAGAGAGACAGAGATAGAGAGAAGACCCAGTGTGACAGGCCAGGCACAGTGAAATGAAGGCAATAGGAAATGTGCCTTCGTGGAATTTTAGTTGCTTTGATTAAATAAATATAAATTAATCGTTTATCGATAACAATCGATGCGCATAAATATTAAACTATTGCATTCTTAAGAGGCATAGTATATGGATAACATAGAAAAGCATTCAAGAATGGCAAATTGTTGACGTCGATCTCAATTTAGTTACAAATTTATCGATAAACAATAGTTTTGTAGTTGGAAAACTTATGTTATGGGTGAAATTTCTTGAATATGTTATTAAAGTTATTTAGTTATTTTGTTAATTGATAGTAAATCGACATGTATTGATAAAATATCGATAAATGATGTATAGATAAATTATCGATAGATATATTGTCATGTTATCGATAAATATTTGTTGATAATTATCGATGTATGTATATTAATATGTTAAAGATAGATGTATATTGTCATGTTATCTATTAATCGATATGATTTTATCGATAGATATATAGCGAAATATTATCAGGAAATGATTAGTGATTGTGGCTTTAGTTAGTACACTTTGAGGCTTCATATTAATGACCAAATGATTACGATATCTCACAAAAACTATCGATAGCTTGCATGAATTATAAGAATTATGTAATTTAAATTACAGTGAAATATAAATAGTCATTAATACAAAATACATCTATATCCGCATTCCTTTTACTGTTTACCATCATATACAATAGTAGAGCTGATAATATCTTAGGGCTTTTGCAACACTATTTTGGAGTATGGCGCAAGTCCGCAACGAAAAAGAATGTCACTCGAATTGGGCTTTGGTCATTAGCCATCTGTTTGTGCCCCAGTCTGACTGTCTGTCTGTCGCTCTTTTTTTGTTGCCAATTTCCTTTTGTGCCCTGCTCCGTTTGCCCCTTGCGGAATTCTTTTGCTTGACCACGCGCTGGTTGCATGTCTGCAAACTGAAACTGGAGTTGCGGCATTTGGGAAACGTGTCATTCATTAGCGCCATTGTTAGCACCTGAAACACCAAGCAAGAGGGAGGAAGAGGGGGAGAGGGGAGACTACGGATTATTCTCATTTATCGCATGGAAAAGTACCTTGAACAAAATAAACAGTTAAGAGACAAAATGGCCAAAATAGTTGAGCGAAATATGCGAGTTGACCTTGGTTGTTTCGGGTTTGTTATCGGTCAACGCGGCGTATGCTCAATGCACGTCAATTCGTCGATCTAATCAACGCAGCAGAGCAACAACAGTTGCCCACTCTTTACTCTTGCCATCCCTTTCATTGCTACTGCTTCTTCTCTTGCTCTGTCTGTGCCTTGTCGCTGTCAAAGTTCTTTTTTTTGTGCCCGCTTCTTGTTTATTTTAAAAGCTCTACATCATATTCGAAAATAAATTAGCAAAGCAAACAAGCAAAAAAAAACTGAAAAACAAAAACGTAGAAGCTAAAGAAACAGAAACAAAACTCGGTAGAAAGGCAGCTCATTGTGCTAGAGTCTCCTCGTAGTCTCTCGCTCTCTCTCTCTCTCTCTCCCTTTGTCTCTGCTGCTCTCTGTCGTCTGTCTCGCACATGCTTTTGTTTATTTTTGCACTTTGATGGAAAACTGCGCCAAAAGAAGAGGCAACAAATCAAACAACAACAAGAAAAAAAGCACGCAGTGGAGCAAGAGAGAGAGAGAGAGAGAGACAGAACTAAAAAGTCGAGTTGTCGATCTTAACGTAGCGGCGATCGCATCGATTCCGATCAGACATCGAGGCAGACCCCAGACCCCAAACCCCAGACAGATGCTTTGATGTTTACATATTCCTCTGTTTGTCCAATCGCCCGTCCGTCCCCCTGTCCGAGCTATCCAATCAACTATCTATGAGTAGCCGTTGCCGGTAGATTGTAGTTGTAGTTGTCTCTGTATCTGTATTTGTATCTTTAGCTGTAGTTGTAGTTGTCTCTGTATCTGTATTTGTATCTTTGCACATTACGATAGTTTAGCAAACATTTCTAGTGTCTGGCGTCGAGCAGTTTTTACGCGCCAAACGTGCTGCGGAATAAGCTGACAGAGGGTACGCCTCTCTACCCTCTCCCACTCCACGTCTAACTGCCCCTCCTAGGTTCGATCAAAATATACATACAACACTTGCACGCGCTTGATTTCTTGCCCTATTAGTATGATATAAATCAATAAGGTTACATCGACTACGTTAATCGGTTTGTTACATCATTTAGCATGGATAACTTAAGTTGGATAAGACGGGACGTTGATAACAATCAATATAAGAAGATTACTCGGATATTATTGACTATATTAATTTTATTAAGTCATATTTTATGCCCTATATATTTCCATAGATTTCTTTTTATTTATTTAAAATCAATTAGATAAGTACCAAAACAATATTTTGCCATGTTTTAAGATTGAGTTGGTTTCTATTGTAGTCATATTGTATATAGCACAGTGTGCAGGTATTATCAATCCTTGTTTATACCCCAAGATAAATTTTACTTCAACAAATCAAAGTTCAAATTCCGTTGAGTAAGGCACCTCATCTATTACTCTCATGCTCATATATTTATAGCCTTTTCAAGTTCCATTTCAATCAATCATAAACTGTCTCTTGTCTTTTTATGACACGGACATATAAAGTTAATAATACTCAATTTAAGGCTTTATAGCAGGCTCTCCAACTACCTGCCAAAAATAGAACCCAATTTCAATTTTATCTTCCTCTAATAACTCGACAAGTTTCGTGAGTATCGTAAAAGTTGCAAAAGGTTAATTTGATGTCATAAGTTTTTAGCATAGTATTCCATATAGAGCATAGCTATCGCTGCTGTAGTATTGTCGAGTTGTCACGCATTGATTGATGATAAACTGAACTTGAAATCAATGAAAGCTTTAAGCGGACGGACATACAGGGGCGGCGGATGGACGCGAGAACGTGAACGAGAACGATTCACGTCGCGTCGACTTGGAGTTGAGTCTTAAGAATGAAACTGTACATTAGATGAATGTACGACGCAAGAGCAGAACAGACTCTCTTGTGCTGGAAGGCCATTTATCAAGCGCGAGCCGAAACCGTAGCCGACAATGAAGTTTGCGGCAAACTGAATGAATAAAGACAGCAAGCGAGGCCAGATTGATGGACAGAGAGAAAGAGAGACAGACTGAATGACTGGAGCATTTGGTCAGCTCAGTCAGACAGCTGCCAGCACAGACGATTGATAATTGTAACGCTAATTTGCACATACAGCTACAGCTGCAGTGGTTGAGATACAATTGCATCTATGCTCTGTTGCTGTAGCTAGGCATGGTTATCGATATTATGTTGGATTAGCACGATATTTTGCATTAATATATCGCATTTTTTACGGAATGTTGACATGTTTCTCATCTGTAATGTACGACATTTTTCGATTTTATCGATATACATTTAAAGCAATAGATCCGATATATGAAAACTATAAAATGTGTTGAATTTTATCAATAACAATTGGCATATATACATATATTTAGGAATCCACTACTATTAACGATAATTATTGTAGTCTAAAAATATACATCGATGTGAATGCTTGCAAAACTTATCTAAAATTGTGCGATATCTATCGATATTATCGATATAAATTGTAACCTAAATATAATACAGATAAGATGTGATAATTTTCTACTACATCAATATCGATATTTGTACAATAATGCACAAATAATATTAAAAGATGTCCAATATATAAAGACAGTAAATGTTTATCGATATATTTGCTTTGTCAATACACATCGCTAGCGATAGCTGCGCTGTCTCTTTGCTTCTATTTGTTAATTACACACTCTGCGACTTTGCGCAGTTGCTGTTTCAAGTGCAACTTTTGATTGACACACTGAATTGAGTTGTTGTTGCAGTTGTTGTTGTTGCTGCTACTACTGCTGCTGCTTGCAGCGAATATGCAAATATTTTAATTAACCAAAAGCCATTTGCATTGTGCGGAAACTGGCATCAATGTCAGCTGGGGACAACGCAGCGTATTCGTATTCTTATTTTATTTCGATTTGGACTTGGTTCACGAGGCGTGCCACATGCGGCATGCGGCATGCGGCGAGCATAATAAGCAACACCTTAAGCTGTAACTACGCTCCTCTACGCTACATATTCGATGTCGTTGCGATGTCGCGAATTCGACAGTTGCCAGTTGCGAATTGCGAATCGACGTCGTCACCTTCTGTTGATGTGTGCAAAACTTTGACGTCGCGGCCAATGACCAGACAATGACCCAACACAACACAACACAACACAGCGCAACACAGCACAACACAAGCGAACGCCATTAGCATTATCATCGTGGGCTCTCTCGGCCCGCTTCACGACAATGCCAGCAACAGCAACAACAACAACAACTACAACAGCAACAAGAACCACAAACTGGCAGGCAATAAAAATTATTAACATTTAAACGCTGCTTTTGAGAGAGCCACACGCAGCGACCGCCAAACGGCGTCGCCAATTGTCCAAGCTCCACGACACAGTGGCACAGTGGGACAGCAGTGTGAAAAAATGCTGCAAAATTTACATGCGCCATATAGACATTAATGGACATGGAGCAATCTCCCTTGGCATATGTCAAACCTCTGTTTAAAATATATATACACCCTCTACAAAGTAAACACAATCTTTGTTGATCATTCATCACTTGATACCACTGTGCGCACAGTGTCATAATCGCGTTTGTTTATGATCATCAGCAGAAACCATCAACGCGCTTTTGCGGGGTACTTTAAGACACATGCGGCTAGCCGCGGGCAAAGCTCAGGCAGCAGTACAACAACAACAGCAACAACAACAACAACAATGGCAAAAGAAATAACAACAACATTTGGGTTACTAAAACAGCAAAGCGGCGACGAAATTGTCGTAGCGCCCGCAAGCTGCCCGAAAAAAACCGAAACCAAAAACCGAAGCCAAAAAGCGGAACTTGTAATTTCATTTCGTGTATTTCACGTTTAGCGAGCTGACACGTTGTTGTTGTTGTAGCTGTAGCTGTTGTTGCTGTTATGAGTTATAGTTGTTGCTGCTAATGCTGTTGTTGTTGTTGCCCGCTGGCGTTTGCTCTGCGCTGGTGTCGGGCTTAATGAGCTGGCGACTTTTTTTTATGCACTCCGTCTCACGGCCCAATTGCAAACTAATTGCAAATGCGGGAAGAGTGAGAGAGGGAGGGCAGAAGAGGGAGAAAGAAAGGGGAGAAGAGATCATGATCTGCAAGCGGACGGCACACGACATGTTGCACTTGGGGATCATCAGTTGAGGATGTTGTTGCAACTTGCAAGTGGCAGCCACACGCTGCCAACACGAATTAGAATAACGCTCAGATTGGCCTGCTGCAGCGGGCCGGCGGGGCGTGGCAATGACAATGTTGCAGCCTCAGCTTGACGTTTATTTTTTAATGTCAACATAACAATTTCTGCTTATCTAATTGCAACATTTTCCATGCAACAAGACTGGCAGGCAGGCAGCAGGCAGTTTCTTCATGCAGCAAGATGAGCAGGTGTTTTGCACTAAGTGCCAGCCATGTCAGACGAGCAATGGCAATGGCCAGACAGACTGGACAGCCGGACACCACTGGAGGTGGAAGGCAGCAGGAGGATGCCGCCTTAAGCCACTCGCGACTTTTATCTTTCACTTGGTCTCCGTCTTTGGTCGATGGAGGCAAACAAAGTTTTGCCTTAATTTGACTAGACTTACGCATTTAGAACCGGAAATGTACCAGGCAACTGTCATTTTGTGCAAATGACACGCGGACAGAGCCCGAGACAGAGCTCTGACTCCGAAAAGAAGTTGCTGGAGCAGAAAATGAAAGAAGAAATGGAACTGGCAGCAGGGAGAGGGAAACGCAGAAGAAGAAAAATGAGCAATGGAAGTAGTAGGAACAGGTAGAGGCAGAGGGAATTGAAGATGCTGAAGGAGAGGAAGTTGCTGCGGGAGTTAAGGCTAAAGCTAAAGCTGGAGCTAGAAATGGAGCAGGAGAATGAGAGGAAGAGGGAACAGAAAATGCATAAAGAGTCGCTGTATAGAGAGGGAAATATAGCAAGAGATGTTGCAGGCAATGGAGATGAAGACAAAGACGCAGTCTGCCTGATGAATTGTTGCAGGCGCAGTCAAGCCAAGGCTATACTTAAACAGTTGTCTAACAACCCTCATGGATTAGCTGCAGGAAGGAGCTGAGATTCCCCACTCAAGTCGAGCTGGCCAGAAGTACAACATACCTGCAAGAGAAGAACAAAGATAGAGAATAGTTAGTTGAAGTAAGCGAAGAAATCTTTTAATTTAATTAAATACTAACATTAAGTTGTACTTTCAATATACCTAGACACCCCAAAACATTCGTCATATTACTTAATTTATCACTTTATAACATCGTAGTATTGCTGTGAAATATCCACATAAGTATTTCACACATTTTTCTCACAGAGAACTGATAAAGCAACTTGATTATGCTCAAACCACAAGTAATTCGCTTAGTAACAGCAAAGATATACAGATCGCAAAATGGAGCTCAAGTATCTATGTACACATAGTATGTATATGTATGTATATATGTATATATTGTATATATATGACTAGTCAAATTCACCTCGTCATACAATTCAGGAATAAAACCACTTTACAAAGATGAACAAATCTCTCAGCCTAAACATTACGTAAGAAATGTGCTAAAAAATACAGTCAACATAACAAATAGTGAGAAATACTCTTTTATTTGCCTAAACATAAGCTTCAGTTACCCCATAGTTTCAGTTACCCCAAAAACTATACACTATAAGCTATAATATACTGTCCTATATACTAAATAATCTTCAATGTTTTGTAGGGCGAGCCAAGTGGCCTCTCGAGAACTGTTTATAATTTTGACAAGCAATAAAATACATATACTCACTATCTTCTCCTACGCTCTTCCTCTCCCACTCCCTCTCTCTTTCTCTGTTTCCTACTCGCCCTCTCTTTCTCTAATCACCCAACAAATTTCAAAGTTCGCTGATAAGCAACCAACCACATTTGGCGTTGCAATTTCAATTAGAAATTTTACAGGGTGACTTGCAATGAGACCACCCCAGCACATACAAATGTATAGATAGATAAGCTGACCTTAAGGTCATAATGGCATATGTATTTAATACTTCTGCCCATTGATCTTTAACGCCTGCACAGTCGATTGAATGCCACGCCCCCCGCCCCACTACACGATACGCATAATTAGTTTTTTGAATGTAGAAGAAAGAAACCAGCGATGAGGAAGATTTAGAAGAGGAAAAACGAGGGAAGGGGAGAGCAGTGGAAGTGGTGAAGAGTGGGAGAAAGCAAATGTTGATGCGGCCCATTTGGCAGCAGCGAGCGAAGAGTGTCAAGTGATGACAGCGCGTCGCGTTGACCTTCAGCCGCGGCGGGCGGCGTTTTCTCAATGAAATGTGGAACTGTATAATCCATATACATATAGAAATATATATAGTATGTATGGATTGCCTTAACAAGTGCTGATGGCTTGAAGGCAGTCAACGTCTGTCGTAAGTCTCTTCCGACTAACGCAACAGCAAACAAGCCGAGCGAATCTTATCAGCAACACGAACAACAACAATGGGAGCATTCTCCCAGATATGGCATTAATTTTCTTATCAAGCAAAGAGCGCCGAGTGAAAAAAAATAATAATAATATTAGAGCAAAACACAGAAAAATAACTAAAACAAAATAAAAATTGGCGACGATGTCGCGACGAGCAGACAAAAATAAAAATTTAGCGATAAGCGAAAAACAAATAAAACGAATAGAAACAGCCGCCAAGTAGCAACAAAAAGAGAGAAAAAAGAGTGCAAATATACAAATATATTACACAAATAATAATAACAATAACTAGGGAGTGAGCACTAAGCCAATGCAACGACTGACAAATACCCTAACTAAGTGTATATCTATATTGACGAAGAATAAGTAGTCTAGGGGAAGTAACAACAAATTGATAAAATAATAAGTTAAAAAAAAGACTAAATTAAGATCATTTAATTTGTGTTTTTTTCAAATATGCCACGAGTCACATGTAATTGAATTCCTACATAATTCTGCACTTTTCCAGCATGTTACGAATTAATTCCCCCCCTTGATTATTATATATCTAAAACATATTCTAGTTCTATGTATTGCACAATGTAAATTTAATTTTATAATCTGTCATTATGGTAGCTAAATCAGAGATATAGCGCAACGAAACGTGAAGCGAATGACAGTAGGAAAAGTGTATCAAAAATCATTGGCGCTTGGCCAATTGTCCGCAACAACTGGCGACAGCAGCAGCAGAAGCAGCAGAGACCGAGAGATACATACTATAATATTCATAAATATGCAGATATACAGATCTCTATATAGCTATATAACTGTCTGTATATTTTGCCTATATATACCCAGTACAAATGCAAATAGAGCAAAGCAAATGAGACGCAAAAGCCAAAGACCAGACAACAACAGAACCAAAGTCTCACTCGTCTGTTCGCTCTCTCCCTCTCTCCCTCTCTGACTCTCACGCTCCCTATTTGTGCGTCTCTGTCCCGCCAAGGCTAGTTGAAAAAACCCAGCGAAATGTTTTAATTAAAAATTGTCTTAATTTATAATTTATGTTGGCGGCATTAATTCGCAGGCGACGACGACGCGTCGACATAGTCGACACTAATTCACAGCTGGCCAAAGTATCTCACAGATACTCAGATACGCAGATACCCATCTAACGGATAAACGGAGTGTGCCCGCAGTAGTAGTATCTCAAGTATTTACGCAGTGGTTCGCACTCAGCACATGCATAAAACATGTTTCTGTCAATATTTATGAAGATTTTGACGTTTCTCGTTTCGTCGGAAAATTAAGAATTGAGAATTCTTTGAGTTAGTTAAGAATTTTCCAAAAGATAACGCTCGTTAATAGCACAACAAATGACTCATCGAATTTTCCAACGTTTTTCCTGCATTAATCGGACCATTGTACAGTATAAGATGAGTCATCGCATTCCATAAGAATATAAGTATTGTATTTAACAAATTATTTAAAAAGTACAGCATATTAAGCGAAGAAACTGTTTAGCCTTAGGAAGTTGGGATAATATAAAATAACGACCCAAAAACCTTAAAAACTTTAGAGTAATATCAACAACTCTTTTTAGTATCATTAAGAACTATTTTGTTGCATATTCGGCAGGACTCCTACTTTAAAATAGTTTAAAAATATGATTATAATACTAAAAAATCTATGTAAATTGTTAAATAACACCACGAAAAATTAGTTTTATAACTTTTATAGATATATTTTGCAGAACTCATTCGTATAAATGTTCAAAAGCATGATAATAATTATAATAATTAATTTAGTAATATTCCTGAATATTATTTTATGATGATCTGGCAGCGCACTCTATTTGCCAATCACACTTTACATAAAATACTCATTTGCATAGATTTTAATATATATTTTATGTATCGGTATTCTTTTATTTATCGTTTCATTCCCTTTCGATCACTTACCATCAACAACATAACTTCCAAATGTTAACAAACATAATCTGAATAAAACTCGAAACTACTAAACCATCAATTGTTTATCATTCAGTTGAAATCCTATTAACACTCTTGTTCACCATAATCCCATATTGCTGCACAAATCCTTAAGCTGAACTAAAAGTGCTATACATGTTACTGCATAAGGAAATTACCAGTGGAAATCACGTTCCGAACTGCCAATAAATTGTTTGTAAAACTCAATTTGCAGCGCACAAAAGCGAAAATGGCAGCGCACTTTTATGATCCAAGTATGATTTCTGTCACGTGCCCATCTCTAATGACAGTTAGGGAGGAGTTAGAAGCTGCTGCAGCTGTGCGTCCCCTAACTGTAAAGTGCCCGAGCGTACATAACCTAACAATTGCAGATGGAAGAAAGAAGAAGCAGCGCGTTTCTAATGAAAGCCAAGCCGGGAGCAAAAGGAGTTAAAGCTGCAGCAGATGAGTACAACGCACCAAGGAAGGGAGGGAGAACAGAAAGTGGAGCTGGAGAAGGTGCATGAGGAGCAAAAGTGCAGTAGCAGGAGGAGGTGCAGCAGTGAAATGAGTAAGAGAAAGAGGAGCACAAACGATGACGACGACGATGACATGTTGCCCCTCTCAATTGGCACAGAGAGAGAGAGAGAGAGAGAGAGAGAGAGATAGAGCGAGAACACGCATTGTCATTGAAAGGAACTTGAGAGCTGGGCGAGAGCAGGAAGCAGAAGCGCAACAACAATGCAACGCTGACAGCGCAGCCAACAGCGACAGCGACAGAGACGTGAACAGAGCCGGCTAACAAAGCAAAAGCCAGCAAAGACAGCAAGAGCAGAAGGCGGCCAGGGGCAGCGACCGCAGCAGGTTAGCTAACCGAGTTTAGCTCTGACGACTGCGACCCCGACGACGTCATCTGCTGGGTGTCCTGCTTGGGACAGAGTCTTTAACCTTTCAAGGATTTTCTAGACATTTGCCAAGTCGCATTTATTGAACATTGGTCTAACAACTGGCGATGTTTGTAAAAGGGAAGAGAACCAAAAACATTGCTTGGGGGATCATCAAAGTGTGTGTGTGTACGTGTATCTGTGTGTATCTGTGTGTGTGTGTGTGCAGATCTTATGTCAGGATAAACCCAGAGACGAGTGCAAAAATCTAATAAATTCAACTTTGCTCCGAGGGGGAGCACAAAAGTGCCGCACAAAAGTTGATGAACTCAGGCAGCAAACGGAAGGGAGAACCCAAAGGAACACAGAAAGAGGGAGAGGGAGAGAAAGAGAGAGAGGGAGAAGGCGACTACTCGCACATTGCGTAACGCATTGCGTTGGCCAGCTACCTGAGAAGGCGACCCCTGCTGCCCCAACTACCACAACGAAAACAATAACAAAGCAAATGCCCTAAGCTAAGCTGAGTCTATAAAGAAATGATATAAATGCTAAACTGCTTTTTGCGAGGGACGCTTTAAAAGTAGCACAACATTATATTCATAATAATCATAACTTTCTATTAGTACTATCTACAATTTGCAAATGGCAATTTTCTTGCGACGGAGCATTAAAAGTTAGAGAACATTGTGGTACTATGTTCATTCAAAAGTTTTAAAATGTTTTCGAAACTAAGACCTCAGTATTTAAAGTGCCTAAACAACTCTGATCTGGATTGTTTATTAGGAATCTCTTCAATAAACTCTTTGCCAAACAACTCTGATCTAGTTTTCATAATAGGAATATCTTCCATAAACCTGTCAAATTGTTTATGTCATGTCAAGCTTTTTATATTACCTTATGATCAACCCTAAGTTACTTACGCACACAAACAAACAAGACATTTACTATATATATACATATGTATATACATATACATTCACTCTATAGTTCCTTGCAGCAACCCTCCAGTACCAGAAGGTTCCAAGGTGTTGCTTTGTTTCGCATGCTACGCATTTTTTTGCTCTACAATACTGAAAGGCAACGCAATTTACTTTTGTCTTTTGGGGTTGCCTTTTGTGGCTTTTGTGTGTGTGCTGCGAAGAAGCAGAAGCAAAAGCAGATAGAAGAACCATTTGCTCAGGGGTTGTCCTGTCACGTCTTCTTCTTCATCTACTACTTGTCTTAGGTCCAAACTGGTTGGGGCGTCACGCACTTTCGTCAATATTTGCCATGCGTTGCAATTAAAAATTGCAAAAGAGAGGGGAGGGAAAGGCACAAAGAGAGAGAGAGAGAAAGAGAGAGAGGAGCAAGAGGGTGCACAAGATAAAACCATCATTAAAAATTAGCACTGCCTGAGGAGGCAAAGCAAAAGGGGCCCATTGCACACACGGTTTAATTGCGTTTTTCGCTTGAGATTAATGCACGGCGATAGAGACGGCCAAATTGCAGCAGATAAAGGATAAATCGAGATCGAGAGATACTATATATTATATGTATGTAGAGGGGCACTCAAGCGAATCGAATTTAGTCATTAAAAGTATAGAACACAAGGCATATTAAACTATTATTACGTATACGTTGATAATATTATCTAAACAGTCTAACGACTTGTGTGTTAGATCCGCATTTCAGATTTTATTGATAATGTGCTTATTTCTTGTGCCTATATCGCCTCTGTCTCTCTCTATCGCAATATATTTCTCTCCGTCCCTCTTTCCCTTTCTCTCTCTCTCTCTTGTTTTCTCAATTTTACCATTTCACACATAAATTTGATTTATTTTACTGGCTATTTATAACAGCAAAGACGACGACGAAGACGATGGCTAATTGTTGCTGACAAGACATGAAAATGGGCAAGGCATAGACCTAAAACATATAGAGAATCTTCATAGAGAAAGAGTGAGAGACACAGAGAGAGACGAAGAGAGATAGAGACAGAAAGTTTGCCGCTGAAGGAAGGTACCAAAAAATAGGCTAGAGAAAGCAAAAATGTGGAAAGATTTAGAAAATTTCATTTAATACAAATGAGTTTGAATTATATTCTATAAGTATCCTCGATTCCTTTACTTATTGGTTTCTATTTTAACCAAATTCTAATTTCAATCATAATTTTTTTAAATTTGTATGAAAATAGGTTTAATATGAAGCTTAAAAGTAGCAACAAAATTTTCTAGCTTCCTTCTAAGTTTTCTTCCCAAGCTTTGCAAGTTTCCCTTTAGCAAATATGCCCAGAGTTAGAAACAGTAAAGCGAAATTCCCATAAATTTTAAATATTATGCTTGTTTGCACTTTCGGCATATTTTCTCAAAAATTATTTCACTCGCTCGTTTTTCTCTCTCCCTCTCTTTTTGGCAGTTGAAATTGTTTGTCGTCGACGCGGTGAACCACGCCCACATTCACATTAAATGTCTGCGCAAATTTTTTCTTGCCTTTTTTTTGGTGTCGCCTCTTTTTGTTAATGAACAAAATATTTTCATTTTGGGAAAAACTGAAAAAGAAAACTCGGCAGGAAAGTATGAATAATTTTCAAACGAATTTCATGAGAATTTCGCGAGAATTTCACATGAGCTGCGTGGCTTTTACCGTCTGTAGGTGGGTGTCTGTCTAGTGTGGGGGGAGAGGGGGTGTTTGCCGAGTTCCTGACCACAGAACTGGACAAGGTTGCCGGCTGTTCGACAACTCGACAACTGGCAACAATGTGCGGCATAATTAACTGGAAAATGCGCGCACTGGAAAAACGGAATAAATGGAAAATGGAAAATGGCAAATGGAAAATTGCCATTGGCAGTTAACGGCGACGGCGACACCGCTGCTGCAGCTGAGTGGGTCAAATGCGAAGCGCGACAACCTTAGCTAAATGTTGGCCAAAACCACTTAAAATATTTTTAGCCAAAAAACGGCTGCCGCCTGAAGAGTTGCATAACTCGAGACGACGATGTCGCCGTGTCGCAGTTGCCACGGCATGTGGGGCAGGTGAGGCAGACATTTCCATGTTGCCTTTTTAAGGTCATGGCGGCGCAACTGCAATTGGCATAATTGAGGCGCAAGTAGGCGGCAGTGGCAATGGGGGCGTGTCGTAGTCGTCGTCGTCGTCGTTGTCGGCAGTGGCAGCAATTGGTTTAAATGGCAATGGCAACAACTTGTTGCAGTTGCAATTACAACGTGCAACAGCAACAAAAAAAGAGCAGCAGCAGCAGCAGGCCCAAAATAAATGTTGCATGCAACAATTAATGCAGCTTAAATTGTTTTGCTTGTCGTTTCTTTTGGGACGTTACAGAAGCTAAAATAAATTTGTTTTATTTTTTATATTTTGTTTATAAACTTGCGTTTAAGTTTATTAATTAAACTAACATAATTTACTCACATCTAACTTCCTGCATTTTATAAATTATAGAAGTAATTTTCATTATATCATAATGAATTCAATCTTGAAAACAATTTGTGCTTATTTTCCTCAAACTTCGAACTATTTTCTCCTTAATAAATTTCCAATTTTTCTACTTTTATTCATCTCGAATCTCTCTCTCTCTCTTCAACTGCCACTTATAACAATTGCAGCAGCAACATTGGCCCACAAATTTGTGTTTTGGCCAACATTTTTGGCCTATTGCTGCGCTGTTGGCAACTCGCAATTGGCAACGCGCAGTTGGTGCAATTGGCAATTGGCAACCGGTTTATGCGGCCCAAATAATTGCCAACAGGCTGACTGCGAGTTGGGTTGAGTCTTTTTTTTTTGTTTGCGAATCAAGTTCAAAACTGCAATTTGATTAGAGACCCCTCGCAACACTTACATATGACTGACCAAGAAGAGGAGAATGAAGAGGAGATGAAGAAGCAGAGGATTATGATGATGACGAGACAGAAAGCTTGACTACTATATGTCGAAGGTTTTATACTCTTGCAGTTGATGGCATAAGACTTCACTTATTGTTTGTATATTACTTATAATTGTATTTAATTTTGACAAGACTTGTAAAGAGATAGCGGAAGATTAAATAATGGAATTTAGCATATGTTATATAATAATCAAATTATTATTTGATAACAGCAGAAAGTTCATCTCAAGTTGGTGGTGATTTTTAAAAAAAACAGGTATTCATACGTTTTCAATCGATGCTAAGTTAGAAGGGTATTATAATCAATTATGTATATAAGAAGCAGAAGATATTGTAGCATCTTAAACTATACTTTGAACAGTGTCGACTCAGAGACTATTGTAACTAGAGCTGTCATATTGAATGACAGTGTTTTAATAATTCAACCAACTAAAGATTGCTTTATTATTTGACCACGCCCTCTTTAGTTGGAGTAAATTAAAAAAGACCGAATTGCAAGTCTGATTTATAAGCTCTTAGTTTTATATTTGATGTGTACAATAGTGAACACCAACTGAATTATCTGGAGCAATAAGAAATATGTACTATGTCAAGTTCAAGTCATTAAGATATATTTAAAACTGAGCCACTGCAGTGGCTGATCGAGTATACACTGCTATATGCATATATATACTTTATAGATTCGAAACTATTTCCTTTTGAACTTTTTAAGCTATTGAAAATGATCAATGTGTCATCAAAATAATATGTACACTCTTCAAGTAAGTACTTACTTTCAATACATCCTATAATGATGTGACTGATAATGATGTTGTTGTTGTTTCTGTTGTTGTTGCGGCACTTTTGTAGCTGATAAGACAGGGATTGCCACGACGAGGTGCAACAGTTGACGCATTGCGCCGCATTGGCCGTTTACATAAGCCGCAAAGGGCGCGCTCGGCTAGACGGGTAACTACAACAACAACAACTACGTCGTGGCTAAGACGCCGCAGACACTTGACCAAAGCTGACAGAGAGCGCGCAACAGAGAGAAATAGAGAGAGAGAGACTTCTCAAGTCGCCTGTCACGTGTAAAAAGTCAATAGATTGCACAATGCGGCGTCAAGTGCGCCAGGTAAGCCACAAGGTGTGTAGAGCGAGAGGGGGGGAAGGGGGCTGTAGTGGTCGCAGGGTGCGAGCAATAAAGAGGTCGCTCGCTTTGCTTTGCTTTGTTGCGTCAATATTTCCGTAAACAACAGCGCAAAAGCGAGCGAAAGAGAGAGAGAGACAGACATAGAGAAACAGAGAGAGAGAGAGAGATAGAATGACTGCGCGTCAGTCAAACATTTCGTTGATTGCAAGAACAGCAACAACGTTAGCCCAGAATTGTTAAATGCACGTTACGTTATAATTACACCCCCAAGTAGACGAACCTCCTCAACCACCTTCTCCCACCTCCACGCCTCCAACCCCCCCACAGACAAGTCGCGTCTTCGACAACGCCTTGTCAGCTTCTAATGTTTCATTAGCCCAAGTCGCGTGCCTGCCCGACGTCATCAACAGCAGCAACAACAACAACAGCAGCCAGCGGGTGCAATGTAGTAGAAGAGGGAGGAGGCAAGAAGGGGAGATGACGCTGGCACATTCAGTCTTTGAGGTTATGTGCGCGCAATTTGCGTGCGCCAATTAAAACGAACCCAAAAGCAACGTCTGCAGTTAGAGGGGGGAGGGGGCAGCAGTAAAGCTGCTACTGTTGTCGAGGGTTGCATTACATTCGAAAGGGGGTTGGGGAAGGGGGGAGGTGGAGAAGGAAGGCTCATGACAACAATGTTCAGAAAGAGAGTGAAATGGAATAATGGGTAGGGTGTAGGTGTAGGGTATTTTAGGAAACAGACAGTTCAAAAGTAATGTACATATATGAAGTCTGTCTGAACCTGCTACATTAAACTGTGGATACTGCTTAATAATAACAAATAATACAAAAAATGCAGTTTGTTTTATTAAAAAATCATTTAAAATGAATGATAATTTATTCCAATGATATTTAACTGACTTTTATTTATATATATTTTATCATTATTTTTATTTTATAATTCTGCTATTTATTTTGATTATTTCTACTCCATCCTTGCTTTACTTTGAATAATGTAGATAAATTTTTATTATTATATATAATTAATTTATAAAACTACTATTCTGCATTCATTTCACTCAATTCTTTCTTTATTTTAAGTACTTTACATGAATCTGAATAATTACCACAACTTGTTCAATTGAATACATTTTAATTGCTTTCAGCACTGCTTCTTCAAGTCAAACATGTTGAAAACTGCCTGTGCACTGTGCATATGCCCTACACACTGTGTAGGGTGCTTAAGTAACGAGCTTAATGCAAATGTTTGTTAGTGTATCGAGGCGACGACGTCATTGCGCTGTCTTGAGGCACATTGAGGCATAAGTATTGTGGCATCCTCGCAGCACCAACCAAACTTGCAGCCAAGTCGACTGTGTGTGTGTGTGTGCTGGTGTGTGTGTTCGTGTGACGACAATATCATTTACAACGAACAAATGCCGTTGACGTGTTGTACTAAGCGAGAAGGTGGCAGTGCAGGGCAAGAGGCAGTTGGGCGGTACGGCTGGGGTGTTGTTGCGCTTTGGGGGCTGCTGCTGTTGTTGTTGTTGCTGCTGCTGCTGTTGCATTTGCCGCCATGTCGCGCGAAATTTACAATTGACGTCGTTGTCGACGTTGTTGTTGTTGTTGTTGTTGCTGTTGCAGCCGCGGCTGTTATTGTTTGTTTTGTTTTGGTTTTATTTTTTCTTGTGTTGCTCAGCTCTAACACAGCTAGACACACGGCTCAATGTTCACTCATGCGCACTGACAGGCGGCAGCAGCAACAACAGCAGGCAGCAGCAACAACAACAACAAAAACAACAGCAGCCACATTTGACGTGTAAAACGTCTAGAATTTCTCTTGACGGCTTTTGGCTCGACGCTCAACACGAGTAGCCGTTGAAATTCAAAACACCCACCCAGCACAACGCCAGCAACAGCAACAACAGCAGCAACAACGGCGACAGCAGCAACATTAACAATAAAGGCAGCTGCAGCACGCAAATCTAACACAACTTTGTTGTTTTTATACCCTTCGACCATTGAAAATGGTCAAAAAAGGGTATACTAACTTTGTGCAAATGTATGTAACAGGCAGAAGGAGGCGTGGCAGACCCCACAAAGTATATATATTCTTGCTCAGGATCACAAGCCGAGTCGATTGAGCCATGTCTGTCTGTCTGTCTGTCTGTCCGTCTGTCTGTGTGAACGCACAGATCTCAGCTATTATAAAAGCTAGAGTTACCAAATTTGGCAGGAAGACTCCTGTGTACTATAAGCAGATCAAGTTTATTTCAAATGTTAGGTGCCACGCCCACCGCCCCCACAAATCAATAATTTAATTTTTGAACTCAATTTGTAAGCGCTGTATAAAAGATACAACTTTCTGACTTTAACATATACTAAGCTAAATGAAATATCTACGCAGTCTCCAAATTACAATCCGATCGGACAATAATCACAGAAGTTATTTAAGAAAGTATGAGCATAAAAGCAAGTGCTTCTGTCAGCTAACAAGGGAGGGGGGCGAGCGCGAGCACCAACTGTCGGGATTAATTTCAAAGCATGTGCATATGCATATGTGTATGAATTTAACAAATTAAACTACACGGGAACATAGGTCGAAGGGTATCCTACTGTCGCGTTTTGCGCGACTGTTGCTTTTCTTACTGGTTGTTATTGCTGTTGTTGCTGTTGCTTGTGAAAGTACTTGGCAGATAGTATCAGTCAGACAAGACAGTTATCGGGATTTACCTTCAAGATTTTTACCATTTGCCACGCCTAGTGAAAGAGACAGAGAGAAAGAGAGAGAGAGGGGGAGATATATCAATTGGGCTCGGGGCGATTCTCCAGCTAGTTGCATAAAACGTACACTGACTGCAATTGTTGCTGCTCCAATTACAATTGCTGTCAATCAATTTGGTGCCTGACAAGTGCAAAAGGTGTAACCAAAAACCGTTTAGAAACTGAAACCATTGCAAGTGCAACAAGGTTACCAACAACAGCAAGAGGGAGAGGGAAAGAGAGGGATAGAATGGGGTTTGTCTGCAATTGCAACTTGCGTATTTAAATGCAGAAATTTCAAATGCAAATAACATTGATAAGCAAAGAGAGTGTCGAGAGTTCGTTATAGTTAAAAAAGCTAAGTAAAATCTTTTTCCAAAGTAATCTTATCATATTTAACTCTTTAAAAACGATTCTACCTTGATTCATTTTACTTTTTTGCCAATTTTCACAAACTTTCTCTTAATATGTTGCAAAATATTTGTAAAAACCCTACAGCGAAACTAATCCAAGCTCAATCCATGCACTAAACTTTTTTCTTCCAGTTATAATGTTTGAAATAACTTTGTAACTGCTCAAAAAATGGAACTTATCATAATTGAGCTATTATATATGATTCTTTATTGATACATTATACATTACTGCAAAATTTTACATTACAACTCTTGAACAAACTATACTCAACCTTAATCGACGCTCTTTACTAGTTTTCTCTTCAAGTTTTCTTGCGGAAATTTGCTTCCATTTGAAGTCTTCCACTTTTAATCTTAACTTCCACTAACCTTACTGAAATGAAGACTTCAAACTACAGTCTTCTATCTAAGTAACTAACCTAATCTTCTTCTGCTCTTCAAATATCATTCTACTAACCTAACCTCAATTGAGTTGCCAAACGTCCTCCCACTAACCTAACCTCAATCGAGTTCTCAATCTTTATGCTATTCATAATTTACTTCACTTGATTTTTTGTCAAAATTCGCACACTCTTTCTACCTTCACATCTCCCCTTCAACGCAACAAGTTTGCAAAATGTAACAAAGTTTTAATCATCAAACAAAATTATCGTTTGTTATCGCCGGAGCAAAGCAATCAGTATAAAGAGAGAGAAAATACCTTCTTTTTTTTCATTCCATGCCATTCTTGCAATTTTGCAAATTGATAAAAAATTGAATGGGAAACCAAAATTCATATCATTTAATGGGTAATTGCCAACAATTATGGGAAATCTTATTGTTGTCCAGAGTTTCTTATTGACTGCCAATTAGAAAGATGATTGTGTTGAGAGACAGAGAGAGAGAGAGGAAGAGGGAGAGAGTGCAGCACCTTATAAGTAGGCTTAAATAGGGGGGCTGTAACTACAGTTGCAGTACCTCCCTGCACCCCTTCCCCTCCTCGCAAATTTCCGCTCAATGCGATACGCAACCGTTAGGCAAATAGGAAGGAAACAAACTTGGTACGAAAGCAGACCAGGAGAAGAAGCAGCAGAACCAGAACCAGAAGCAGAGGCAGAACCAGTAACTGAACCTGAACCAGTGAAGCAAGTCGCTGCAGCGTCGTCATAGACCGTCACCTGTGCCAGGTGTAAACTGTCAGTTCTCAAGGAGGAGGAGGAGGCAGGCAAGCAGGTAAAGGGAGGTGTGGGGGCTGGGGCGACGCCTGACGGAAACGTTGGCCAGCGCGAACATGGGAAATGACACTAGGAAATCGCTTGTAAACAACTAGCTCGATGCAAGTCTGTGTGTGTGTGTGTGTGAAATGGCCATTATTATCAACGTCATCATCATCATCTTCAGCACCATCGTCGTCGTCAAGAGAGAACGAGAGAAGAAGACGGGGCAGCAGAAGATTTGCGATACGCGTCGCTCTTTTAATCGCCGCATGCAAATTCTGTCACGTCTGCCACGGAAGACGACGCTTAGACGTGGTGCTAAAGGTGCCGCTGCCGCAGTCCGTATAGATATGGATACGCCACCGAGAGAGATAAGCACTATTATTCTTTAAGCCTGATAAGCAGAGAGCCCAGAGACGAGCGCGAGACCCCGCGATGTGATAAGGCAAAAGTTTCTTACGTCGTTATCAACATTGATTGTGCACACTATATATACCAAATACTCAATATATTATACTATATAGTAGCATATGCATAATACAACTTAGTTGAGGCATTTGTAACACATTTAAAGTCGAACACTAGCCACAACAACAACAAAATAGTACAAGGCAAAACGAGGTCATTGCCTATTAGCAAATTGCGCGAAAAATAAATACAAATTCCAGAGTGCAATGTCAACAGTAACGTGACGAATGTGTAATGCTCTACAAGGAACGGAGAAAGTAAAAAAACTACAGTAAAACTACAAAATTTAATACACGGAAGTTGTATTTTCAAGGCAGTAAAAAATCTCTGACTCTAGTAATATAAACACAAACTATAAAATAAAAAAACAAAATTATTAAATTAAAAAAGTTCATCAAGTTCATCTCAAACTAATGTTTTATTAACTCCCAAGCAAAGTATTAAAAGACTCTAGACAAAAATAAAATAAAACTCAATTAGAAAAAAAATGAGGAAATTTACACTATTTTAATTAAGATTCTTTATAAACTCTGCTTAGCTAAATTCTTTTTAAATCTACAAAAATAAAGCTAATACAATATGTAAGCAAATCTTCAAAGCATTCTGCCACTGCATGATTTATGTATTGTAATTGTGAAAAATCTTTAGCCCCTAAAAATACTAATAATAACAACAACAATCGCTCAAATCATTGACAAAATATTTACATAATAATTTACACTTTAGCAAATCGAACGAAAATCAAATGAAATAAAAATGTTGAAACACGTTTCGGTTATTTAAATATTTTCACAAATCTCTGTATGCGAATAAAAAAAAATAAATACAAATTTCTCAAGTCAATTGAAAAACGATACGCAACAAGAACAACAACAGACCGTAACAACAACAGCAACAACAAACAACAACAAGAAGAAACGCCAATATCATTAGGCAACAAAAATCGAACATTCGAATTAAATCGTTGGGCTTAATTAAAATAAACACGAGAATGATTTTTAAACATTTGCTAAGTGGAGAGTGAGACGCAAAGAGAGAGAGTGTGTACAGTGTGCGTGTGTGTGTGGAGACAGGTCCACGACGTTGTCGGCGTCTCGAGTCTGGCTCTAGGTCTGGCTCTTAGTCTCTGTGACTCTCTCTCTGTCTCTCTTTCGTTTCCCTGGGGGGCAACCAATGAAACTGCAACAACAAGCAAACTATTTAGATTTAAGATCGGACGATAAACGACGCATAAAACTCGACGGGAACGGAGAGAGAGCTTCAGCCAGGCAGACACACACCTGTCCCAACAACAAGCAACAATTGCAACAGCAACAGCAACAACAACAACGTATGCAAAAGTACTCAGAACATGGCAAGCAGTAAGTACGATGGGGCCAAGAGCAGGCCACACCTTGAGAGACTTTTGCCTTTGGTTCGCTTCGTTTAGGACTTAAGTATTAGCGCAAAAAAAAACACACACAGCAAGGAAAACAACAGGCAAGCATACTCGACTGCTTAATACCCTGTACTCAAGGAGAGTGTTTGTAAGCCTCGAAAAACTGACATTCGTAGATTTATAATTCATTCATGTCAAATAAGAAAGTTTATATTAGATGCCAAATCAGAAAAGTGATCAAATCTTAAATAATACGATATTGCTGTAAAAATATACATGATTCTGCAGAAATTTCAGCTACAACTTTTCTAGATATACCCTCTTCTCACAGCTGGCTGGGTATAAAACCATAGAGAGCAAAAAAATAGAAACTGCAAAACGAACATCACATGACATGATGATGCGCGAGGAGGTCTCGAGACTGGCCAGCGGGCTTTTTGCCTACTACACATACTTAGATCAACGAGTAGTATTAGCAGAGCGAGGGGGGATGGGGGGACAGCGCAAGAGCTTATGGCGCAAAAAAAGCGCTCGACGGCTTATCGCGCTTATCACATCGCCAACTGTCAGCTCTCCCAACAACAAACGAGCTCACCGAAGCAAATCCCTGGGGTTAATAATCAGTCGCACACACATAAACAGTATATAGAGTATTATAATATGTATGTATAATATATATACTATATAATATATGTAAATATATTTAAGTTTTATATTATACTAAGTAGAACAACAGTCATTGGAGCGGGGCGCACACAACAACACTTGTCTAAGGCAGTTTAGAGAGATCTGAGAGGAACTTAACGCAGGATAAGTTTGATGTTGAGTTAATGATACGTGTATACGATACGTAAAGATAAAAAGTTTCTAATAGATTTGAGGTACTTAAAAGTCGTTTTAATTTATATTTTTCTGCACACTTTCAAAAGAGTTAACCTCAAAATATGTTTCGGAAATTCCAAGGCTATTTAATGTGACTTAAGCATGACAATCCAATTAGCTCTGATCACTAATCAAACTATAATGCCAGATGTTTAATGAGCGGAAAAGAGGAAGAAAGAAAGAGAGAGAGAGAGAGACAAATTGTATGATTCTGAGAGAGCCAAGCGATCTTATCAGTTGTTCTTTACGGATCGGCTGATTAAACTTAACCCTGACTACGTGTGCGAGAGTGTGTGAATGTGTTTGTGTGTTTTGCTTCTTGATTTTTTTGGCAATTTAAAACGTGGTCAGCGAATATATTTTCGCTGACTTTATCAGCCTGGCCTGGAAGCAGATAAGATAAACGAGAGTGTCCAATGGATTACAACAACTCTCTCGACTTGACGCGATGCGACTTGGGACGTGCTATGCGTTCGCTTTTCGATTTGTAATTTCATGCATACAACCAGAAAAACACGACAGACGGACGGACGGACGGATAAACAAAAAGCAAGCAAAAGCTAAGACGAATCAAGTCTGTTGTGTATATACTTTGAGCATACTGAGAAGATTTAAGTAATTTATGTAAATTTTGGTTAATTTTATGAGCGATAAGCAAAACCCGTTGATAACGTTTTTGTTTGTGTTGAAAAATAAAACAAAAAAAACAAAAATATATATGAAATTCCAATCGGAACGTTTTGCGTCTCAATATGATTCTAATTTGCGGTTTATGTAAGATACAGTTGTGGGAGGCGGGTGAGAGAAAAAGAGAGATAAAGAGAGAGATAACAATAAGAGCTGCAAGCAGTGCTGCCAATTTAGCTATTTTCCCATCAACTCTGGCTTTATTCAAAGTTCAACTGCAGCAGAACATCAATAATATTGCTCTATCTAGCTTTTTTTAATAGCAAAAACTCCATGCAATCAGCTTTTTTTTATATAATTTGGCTATACTGGCAGCACTGGCTGCGAGCAGCGAAAGTCAACTCTGGCGAGGGCTGCCAACTTGATTAGTCACAAATAGGCGGACAAGCAAAAACAATAAGAAAATAAGAGAAAAAGCCTAGCAACAACAATTGCGAAGGGCAAGCATACAACACACACACACACATTCACACACACACGAACAGGCACGGGCAAAACAACAACACAATAGGTCTGCCGACTGCTCAGTCAAAGTCTGCGCCTCGTGACAACGTCAGCATCGTCGTCGTCGTCGTTATTGTTTTTGTTGTTGTCGTCGTCGCCGTCGTCGTCTATCACGTTCATTGGCATTTCAAAGCTGAGTTTTGTTTGCATGCTGCGCTCTCCCTACCTCTCACCTTCTCTCTCTGTCTGCTCGCAACTGCCTGCGCCGCTGCTGCTGCGTCTGCGTCGCTGCTTGTTATTGTTTTATCTCTGTATGTACTAAGTGTGTGTGTTCCCTTTTTGCGCAACAAACACCGCTGGCTGCGACTGCGCGGCGCCCCAGACAAAAGCAGCACTCAAAGAGAGTGCACAAAAGAGTGACACAGAGAGGGGGAGAGAGGAAGAGCAGGAGAACAGCGCAGAGGGAGAGCAGCGCAGCAGCAGACAGCAGACAGACAAAAGCTAACCGGTTTTTTGCGATTTATTTTTGCCCTTGCTCAGGCAACGTCGGCGCCGTTGCCCCCTTTTCAGCGCCCTCTGGCCATGCCCCACACGCCCTTTTTGCTGCTCATTATATTATTACAAAGTATTTGCTGTAGATTTTAACATTGAAGCTGCGCAGTCGATGTCGCGACAATGACAGGCAAGAAGTTGACAGCGACGATAAATTGTGCAGTAAAAAAATACATCGATTGACCGATTGGCTTGACAACAGTCTTATCGATTGATTTCGTTCGATTTGTATCAAAAATTGACAGTGCGCTATACTAAAAATAATAAACGCTGTTGTTGTTGTTGTCGTTGCTGGCCAGCAAACAGACGTCAGCAGAGACAAGTTGTCGTCGACGTTGACTTCACTGCCGGCGTCGACGCGTCGATCGGTTGCTTCGGCCATGGCCACAGCAGACGCGCTGGCTGCGCAGTGCGCACGCAACAACTGCAAAAAAGCTTTGGGCCAAACACAAAAAAAACGCTGGTATTTATTGTAATCAAAATAAACAACAACAAAAAAGGCGAGTGCGCTGTTTAAGCACAAAATTAAGTAGTTTAAATAAATAAAACAGCTATAAAAAATAGTCAAGAGCAGCATTGTTGTTCGTTCTTGCTGCTGCGACGCGTCGCTGTCGCTAACTCTGCTGCTGTTCTGTGCTTATTGCGGGTGTAAAAGAGACGACAATTGAGACATACATATGCAAAGCGGCGGCAAATTGCAGTTGACATTTCAATAGACGCATAGCAACAACACACAGACAACAACAAAAACAAAAACAAATAAATAATAAAATTATAAAAATGAGTATTATACATTTTAAATATTGCTCTGCGCTGTCGCTCTGTTGCCGCGCCGCTGCCTATCTAGCTATCTCTGTCAGTGCGCTTGACTTGCCTTTTTGTATTTGTTGTTGGTTTTTTTTTGTGTGCGCGCACAGCAACGAAATGTCGTTAAAGAAGATCGAATTGACTGCGAATGCGAAAAGTGAATGAGAATGAGAAGACAACAACAACAGCAACAATAACGACAACCAAATATGGCGCCGCCTCAGTCGACGCTTGTGGGCGCCGCTTCTGCTGCTGCTGTTGGAGGTGTGCAAAAGCCGACGGCGGCGCCTTTGCTCTGCTGCGTCTGCTGCGCTGCTTGCTTCGTCGCTAGGGCGCAGTTAACGGCGCAGCGGGATGCCAACTTGCTGCGAAACGCACTAAAACTTAACGAAACTAGCTAACTACGCATCATGTATGCTGCTTGTTGTTGTTGTTGTACTTATTAATGCATGTCGATAAGTCTGAGGAGCAGCGCAGCGTCGCGTCGGCGCAGAGGCCAATAAAACGCGTCGTAAAGCACTCAAAAAATCACGCATTAAATATGAATGAATATGAATGAGTGAATGAATGATGCGAGTATGAACAAGGCGAGTTTCAATTAATTGTGAATAAAATGAAAGCTACTCGCTGGAAAGATCGTTAAATTGTTATTAACATCTCAAAGTTTATTTCTTATTTTCCTGTTCTACAAATCTCATTGGGGAAACAACAATTTACAGTAGCAAACAAAATGATGTTCATTGTAAGAAATTCAACTACATTTATTTTCTACTCATTCTTATGAATTGTGCATGAAAAATAACATAAATTTACAAATTTATGATGTTAGCCTTTTCTTAAACAAAAACCTATTGTCCAATTTTTTTTTTATTTGTTTCCTTCTCTCTATCCGTTTTATATTCGTTTTTGTTTAATCTTAATATATTCTATCTTTATAAGGAGTAGCTAGGAGCTCTAAACTGCATTATTTGAGTTCGATAGTAATAGACTTTAATTGAATATATGTATAATCAACTATGCAAGTACAGTCAAACATTTCTTATCGCATAGATAACAACCTCTCCTCACTTTACTAAACTCTAAAATTCTTTTAGCGCACCCTTATTTAAAAAACAATTATATTAATAAAGAAAATCAAACTCACCTTTCGTTTCTTGTGATCCAATTCACACTTGTGCATCTCCTTGACCTCCACCTCCCTGAGCTGATCCAGAATACGTTGATATTTCTCTCGATTTTCCACATCGAGCGCGACATGAAGATAATCGTGCCAATTCCTTGAATCGAAGCCCCAATGGCAAGTGCGATTCTCGAACTTGCGATGAACATGACCGACGAATTTCTGTGGTGAGAACCAACCCTCGCACTGGAGGCACTTGATGCACGTGGGCTTCTGATACGAGTACATGTCCGGCGTGCAGATACCCTCGCATTTGCCAAAGCACTTGTGATACACCTGAAAGCTAAGGGCACCCTTGGCCAGACTCTCCACTGGCACATAACTATTTCGATCCGAACGATGCAACAGTGCGGCACACAAGCGCTCAGCGTCGGTGCGTGTTATCAGCCCACTGCCCTTGACATCCGAGGGCAATATCTTGGCGGCCTTGAACTCCACCAGCTGATCGGGTGTACACTGCGAGCAGGAGATGCCCAGCTCGTCGAATATACGATTGATCTGATCCAGTGTGAAGTCGTTCAACACATTGTTGAGAAACTGTGGCAAGCAGAGACGCATCTCGCCGCCGACGGAGAAGCATCCAATTGTCTTGCCCTCCAGTCGCGTCTCATACAGTTCGCCGCAGCTCGAATCGGGTTGCGATAATATCGGTTGAGATAGTTCCGGTGGCAAGGGCAATGGCGGTGCCACATAAATGGTGGCAGCAGAGGAAGGTGTGCTGCCGACGCCAGCGATGATGCTGCCGCAGCCGGTGCTGCCATTGCTGCTGCTGCTGCTGCCGTTGCTGTTGCTGCCGCCGTTGCTGCTGCCGTTGCTGCCCTCATGCGGATGCTGCTGCTCCCGTTGCTGCTGCAGCAGATGCTGTTGGTGATGGTGCAGGTGATGCTGGTGCTGGTGATGCGGATGCGTATGATGCGAATGCGGATGATGATGATGCAGCTCGTGTGGCTCCGGCGAGCTGAGTATTTCCTTTTTGATCAGGGCTACGGCGGGTCCCTGCAGGCTTTTCGTAGCGCTTGTCTGAAAGTTTTTCAGCACGCTGCTGATGTTTGGCGTCACGTACTCGGTCATTATACAACACTGCACTCTCTGTCTCTGCTCTCACAATTGTCTCACTCTCTCTCTAGCACTCTCTGCCGCTAAGTCGCGTTCTTTAAATTTGTTGTTGTGCTTTGTTTTGTTTTTGTTTTGCTTTGTTTTCGAACTTCTAACGGTTTCTCAAGTCGGCAACAACAACATCTTTCTGTCGTTAACAATTTCGCGCATTTCTTGTGCTTCCGTTAAAATTGTCACTCGGCGTCGTCGTCGACAGCATTTTTGTCGTTCACTTTAAATTGCATTTATTTATGTGATTAATTGATTATTATTAATATTATTATTATTATTATTTTGAATACATGTTAACAATTTGGCACTTTGTACGCTGCTTCGCGTTGTATTTTTATTCTTTCATATCATTTGCCGACGGCACTGCGCTGTCGACGTCCGTTCTCTTACACTCTCTTTACGTGTCTCCCTCTCTCTCTTTCACTCTCTGAGAGCTTTTGTATTGGCGCGCGTGTTGCCTGCTGCTGCTGCTGATGCTGCTCTGCCGGCGTCAGCGTTGCAGCAAGCGCAGCAATACTTAAATTTGTCTTCTTTCTAAATTTAAAACTTGTGCGCACTTTGACAACGAGACTGCGACGCGACTGCGACAACTGATGCTGCTTGCTACGTTCTTTTTGTTGCTGTTGTTGTTGTTGCTGTTGTTGTCATTCACTTATTAGATTTTGTGCCATAAATTAATTTCCACTTGGGCGTCGCAATAGAATTTCGCATTTGTATTTCTTCTTCTTCGTCTTGAACTTTTATCTTGGCGCTGCAAAAACCGCACGACGACGCAGCGCTGCTACGAATGCCGAGGCAGAGAAACCGACGGGGATACGCTGCGCCAGACGCTGGCAGCGACGCTGACGGAGACGCAGGCCGGCAGACACAGACACGGGGACACCACACCGGCTCGGTCGGACACGCACACACACGCACGCAGGCAGACACGCACAGACACACACGTGTACAAAGCAAGCACGCACGCACAGACACACACACACAACCGCGCGCGCGTCAGACAGACAGATAGACGCGGGGTGGTGCGGAAGGGGGCACAGAGCCACAGACACAAACGCCGATGTCGCTGTCGCTGCTGCTGCCGCCGCTGGCGACGACGTCGCCTGACAATTCTTAATGCGGCTCTTGTTTGTGCACTATTTATAAACTTTTTTATACAATTTTAATTTTATTTTGTTGTTGTTGTTATATTTTACGCTACTCTTCTTCTTCTTGTTGCTCTCTTTGCCTGCTTCTTAATATGCTTGTTGTGCTTGCAAATATTTTTGCATTCTTTTAACGATTCGCTTTTGTCGCTATTGAATATTTATTAAGAATTTTGCTCTTTGCTCTTCTTCTTAAAACACACTAAACACACACACACACGCACTCGCGAAAAAGGCTGCACTCTGCCACAATACAATACAATACACGGCGTTTTCGCTTTTTCGTATTCGTTTTGTTTTTCTTTTATTTGTGTTGTTGCTGTTGTTGTTTTGTTTTGTGCTTCTTTTGACGACGCGTTCGCACGTGCGAGCTTTCTGACGACCGCCACAAAACTGCCTGAAACGTCCGTTCGACGCGGCAAATGGAAAGAGAATGAGCCGCAGAGTCTCATTGGGTTCTCTTTCGAATCTTTCAGATACTTTGCAAGTTCGTGTACGAATAGCACGAGTGCGCCCTCCCATCTCTCTCTCTTGTTCGTGCGCTCAGCAACCACCATTTTCACTGAAGCTCTCTTTGTGTGTGTGCTTTTGTTGTTATTTTTATTTTGGCGGCACGAGAATGCTGAGAGAACAAAGCATAAGAGAGAGAGAGAGCGAGGGACATTGCCAAAAACTCGTTTTGGCCTTTGGGAAGATCAGTGGGCAAAATATAAATATTTACGTTTTCTACTTGAATAACTAATTAATTGCAAAAGTTCAACAAAGACTTTAGTTCCGTTATAAACATAAACTGCATTATTATGCAAAAAACATACTGTTTGTAAATATAGAAGCTGCAACTTTGCAAACAACCCACCCGGAGAGCAATGTTGCAAATGCTGTCACATGTTGCACATGCTGCACAATGTTGAGGCAACATAATGCGATGCTTTCGATATACGTTATTTAAAACGAAGAAACGCGCAATCGATAAGCACTAATCGATTGTACACGTTAAGTTGGCTGTGCGCAAAAATGAGACTCAACGAGCTGCCAACTCTATGCAAATATATTTATACACACATATATCGCAACACAGCTGTTTATTGTGTTTAGTTGCTGCTGCTTTTGAGTTGGGGTAAAATTCAGTTTGCAACAATTTGTTGCACTTGAAACTAGCAGAAAACAGCACGAAATACAATTAACAAAGAATTCCGTTCTTTTGCAGTACGTGCTAAGAAGATAACAGGAAAATGCCGGAGCCGCGCAGCCCAATGGGTCGCTTCGTACAATCTGTACAGGATGCAATTGATGGACCAGTTACCTGGTTTCGCGGTAAGAATTTTGTTAATTAAATTGCAATTAATATAGAATAGTGCACAAAAAGTGATACTCCACTGCGGGCACAATAATTGTTGTGCTTTGAACGGTTTATCCCCATTAATAACAATTTTTGCAATTACATAATGACATAACCTCAAATCATTTGATTTTGCGGCTTTGTTTTTGTTTGTTTACATGAAGATTCTCATTATATTCTTGTTTGCGCAGAGTCAATTGTCGAGCCGAACCAACAGAAGTCGAATTGGTATCACCAGCGCTTCCGTCGCGTCCCAACCATAGATGAATGCTATACGGACGATGCCGTCTGTCGCTTTGAGGCCGATCAGCAATTCCGACGCGATCGCATGGTTGACAACGAAGTCCTAAACATTCTGCGACAACGTTTCGAGGATTGCATGATCTATGAGGCACCCGATCACATTGCCAAGTGCACGCCCCTCATGGAGACATACCAGAAGGCGGCCGAGAACTGGTTCACCAAGTGTAAGCTGCGAATCACTTGTATTATTTCTATGAGCATTATATGTTAATCATCTCAAATCCTTTGTAGATGGTGATCTGGGCGGTTATGCCAATGCCAAGACCTGCTACATGAAGCAGAAGCATCGTCTGATCTGGGAGCGTCGTCACGGCCCCGTCGGCAGTGGCATGAATGGCGACGAGCAGTCACCCGAGCACTAAAGAGAGCAACATCGCCTTTAATTCAAGTGAAACCACAATTGTTCGAAGTCTGTTACGAGGATTAAACATAAAATATATACAAATTGTAGTGAAATTTGTTGGAAACCAACGACAAACGCAAGTGTGGCTTAAAGACTTGAAGGCAGTAGAGTATAGAAAATAAATAGACATTTTCCCCTTGGTTAAGATAAGATACAAGCTGTGCATCGGGTGCAAAACTAAGTTTAGACTACTCCACTTGAAGCGCAAGTTACCTCTACCTTTATTTGTAAAAGTCTTCATCTTTCCTACACTTGTCAAACTGAATAGCCAAACTGTAAATCTTGTAGACTTGCCTTCCATCTCCACTTCAAGTGCAAGTGTCTTCCTTCTTCCTCTAGTCATCAATAGAAATATTAAGATCGAAGCTGTAAGTCGAGTCCCTTACTTAGGAGAACTTTCCCCTTACTTCCGCAACTTCTACAAGTTAGTCTTCTTTAATCTTCACACCCGTTGCAGACTTAAGATCCAAACTGTAAATAGAGTCCTTAACTTAAGCAAGACCTTAATTATTGTAGACTCACCTACACTTAATCCACAAGTTTGCTCCTTGCCCACATCTTCATTAATAGAAAACCTATTCTTCAATCTTTGTAGGCAGTGTTTTATTGCAATAAGAATGTTAAGATTCTGTTAATAAGTCTAGAGGTAAAAAGTTGCTAGGGATTTATACAAGGGTTACGACCTTAAAGCGCCTTCAGCATAGCAGACGCTTCAAGCTGGAAAGCCTTATTCGATGTCAGTCATTGTCTAGAGAATACTTTAGTTTCCTTAAATTGGAACTAGTCATGATTGGAAACTAGCTTATCGATACGAGAGGTTTGTTCATGAGGCTCTTTTTGAGTTTAGCCAGAGCGCTGCTTGCCTTGGCATCACCTCCAGCCGTTTTGTCCTTGTTCTTCGGTCCGAGGGGTATCATGCTGGTGTCGATGAGACGACGCCGGAAGTTCTTGTAGAATTGTAACACCTGCGGATTGGCCCACACCTGTTTGGCATCAAAGTCTAGAATGCGAACAGATTGTAAAGATTTGGCACGCGAGAGTGCCACATAAGCCTGACCCGCCTCGAAGACTTTCGAGAGCGACATCTCCACACAGTCTAGTGTGAGGCCCTGACTCTTGTGTATGGAGAATGCCCAGGCCAACTTGAGGGGCACTTGGCGACGTGTCAGCACGCCACCCGTGGCCGTCTTGATGATCCATTTCTCGTGGCGACAAACGTATTCCTGATTGCTCTTGAAACGCACCACGGGCAGACCCTTCTCGATGCGCACCACGACACCACGTGCCCCATTGACCAGCCCGTTGGCAATGTTGATATTCTTCAGTAGCATCACCTGCGCATTGATCTTCAGATAGAGCTGCGACGGAGCCTGCACCTGTTGATCCAATTGCTTGCTGACACTTGCATCCGAATCCTCAGCACGAAAGAGAACCTTCTCCCCCGAGAGATTCTCCAATTTGGACTCATTAATGGAGTTGGCATCGTTGGTGTGTGAACAGAGCTGAGTGGCCAGTATCCCGTTGCCTTCGATCTTCTGCTTGGCTGTGGTCACCAGGCGGGTGGTGATCTGCTCATTCACATGGCCAATGCGCAGATGATTGAGTATTTTCACAAATTCTGGATCGGATTGACGATGCACCTGCTTCAGTTCGAAGACACACTGGATGCATGTCTCCCAGGCGCTTGACTGGAAGCAGAAGCGCTGTTGCGCTACTCCGCCCTGCTCCCCCTTCAGCACTGGCGGCAGTTGGAGGAAGTCGCCGCAGAGTATCAATTGAATGCCACCAAATGGACGATCATTGCGTCGTATGTGACGTGCCACAGCCTCGATTTTCTGCAGGAAAGAAGAGCAAGGAAAGATTAGCTAAACTGAAGTGTGGCCCCACATGGATTAACTCACCTCAAAGAACTGCCCATCCACCATGGAGATCTCGTCTATGATCAGTCGCTTGCACTTGCGCCAGGTCTGAGCACTTGAGGGACGCGATGCAAGTTCGAAGCAACGTTGCATGGTTGCATCACCGCCGCCGATGCCAGCGAATGCGTGCAACGTGGTGCCACCAATCAGGCAGGCTGCCACGCCTGTCGATGCTGTGGCCACTGTGCCATCTGGTGGCAGTGCTGAGATGATCTTGCGCAGCAGAAAACTCTTACCAGTTCCCGCTGACCCGGTGAAGAACACATTCTTGCCCGATGTGCAGGCACGCAACACTTCCATTTGCTCCGCACTCAGGCGCAGCGAATCCTCTGTATCCGCCAGTGGCGATGATTGATATAGTTTCTTTGCAGCGGGCACATCGGCCCCAGTCTTGAGCTCCTCGAAGCGCCGCTTTTTAGCCGCCTGCGGCGATGGCGTTGTTGTTGTGCCACGCGGGATTAGACCAGCTTTTTTACGCGCCAAAACCATCTCGACCGTGGTCACGGGTGAGATATCTTCAAAGCTGCTTGGTTTACCCGATAGCAAATGCTCACGTAGTTTCTTTTGCATGGCGGCCTCATCCATGGCGGGATCATCCTGCCCTGATCCATTCATTTTCACAAATATTGTGCGTAGGAAGAGCATCAGCGTGCCGGGCGGAGCATTCGATAGGTACAGTGTGCACTGTTCCGCCTTGAAGTTAAATGTCGCCTTGCCTTCCGACATGAACTTCTTGTGCACCATAATGTCCTTTAGCTTGAACTTCAGCGGCTTCAGCTTCTCGGGTGTCACCTCGACAAACATTTCACGCAAATCGTTGCGAACCAAGCGCAACGTTGCCGTCTTGTACGCCAGTTTACGCCCCGTCACGCCCACCGCATTTGTCCAGTGTATGTTCACCGCGCACGTAAGCACGGCATCGTTAAGATCCATAACTATTTTAATTGATTAAATATTATTTTTTTAAACAAATTTTCAATTCCTTTCACGCAGCGAAGAGTGTGCACACCTCCCGCCAAAATAAATAATTACGATCGATAAACACAACACTGCATCGCAACGTTATCGATATATAAAACAAGTCGCTAGATGGCGCACTCACGCACATTGTCACGATATGTTTCATTACGATGTTTTTTGTTTACACTGTCGCGCCAGATGGCGCTAGCCGAAGGCGCGAAAATTTGAAATCGAGTTTCCCTAGTTGCACTGAATATTAAGTACGTGAATCGACAATTTATTGATCATAAGTTCTGGTGAATAGGTAATAACATTACTTGGTATCGCATTTTTTTAGATCTTGTTCCTGTAAACATAAATAATTCACAGTTACACCTATTTGAAGGCTCGTTTCCCCCACTTTATCACGTTGCAATTACGCAAATGTGGTTTCCCCTCGGGCATGATGATAACGATATGTACGGGTAGTTTTTCTTAGGTAAAACTCTCGTGTTTCACTTGCGGAAACTTTGTTTAGAGAACTTTTGTTTGTCGATCAATCTTTGCAAATTAATTGTTGGCATAATGTGGAAATATATCTTATCAGCGAATCACATCTGCAGAGTGATCGAATTTATATAATCAAGATGTTAATAATAATCAAGATCGCAATAATAAAATATCAGATAAAACTATTCCTGCAAGAATTAGTCATCGAATCTGAAAACAGATCAGTGCGAAAAGTTCAGGAACCTCGCTCGTGTGCGTTGGATAAGTTCATTGTGCCTCGAGAAGGTTTCAAGTTCGTTCGATGAGAAAAAATAAAAATTTCCATTGATGTGACGTCTTTAACTTTCCTTTTCCAGCAAGATTGCCGAGATTCCCATGCATTATTGATGACACGCGACTGAGGAGGCAAAAGTACAAATCATTTTTTGGAGAATATATTTTGGAATAATTCAAAGTGTATTCCTTATCTTCCTTTGCGACTATTGAACGTCTCTTTACTGTGGGCGATTGACACTGCAGCCACGCCGTCTGGAGCGGATCATAAAGGGCGCATCAGAGAAGTTCACAGATCTGTAAAACAATCCGATGTTTCCGACTGATTTATAGCTGCATTAAGTCGGGGGTACTTTTCTATTGGGCCTTTCTTTTGTTTACGATATTCTCACTTTATTTTTCATCCGTTTTTGTTTTTCATATTCCAAATAAACAACGTCAACTGATTCGGCATCATCTTCAAGCTATAAATCTGCCGCCTTATAGCTATATATGTATATACCTACCTTATGATTGTGTGTTTGTGTATGTGGGTCATCGACGTCGCCGTAGAAACGAATTTGCTACACTTCAAATGCGAAGTACTTTGACAGTCGAGCCCAGCTTGGCTGAGGAGGCTGAGCAAATTCGAAAAGAGATTGCATCAGCTAAAGTTTAACTGAAATAGCTCTGTAATTTGCTAGAAAACTAGGAAAGCTCTTTTTGAAATATGTCTATATAATCCCCTGTATATATAAAGTATTTGTATGTATATGATGTTTCATTATACACGTGCCTTATTTTAGCGAGATTTTTTTATTCGTTTTATATATAATAAAGGTAAATGTCCCATCAACATTATCTCGTTAGTCTAGTAGATATAGAAATGTTTATATTACTCGGTTTACTAGAAGTACGTTTTTGTTTATGAAGCTTATCAGCCCCTCTCTCTCTCTTTCTATATATGACAAATGTGAATGGAACGAACAGACGAATTTCGTTTGAATTGATAAGTTCAAGTAGTCGGTGCATACATATTAAGTGGACATACATTTTACGTGTGAAACACCCGATATTTATAGCACGTGAATAAGTGAACTTCCCAGTTAGGCAGATCGAGTGATAGAATATATCTGCATAGGGTATACAGCATTCGTTCGTGTTGCTTTTTCTCTATTCTGGTTTTTGACGCCAGAGCGCGCTTCATTCATAACAAACTATCAACGTGCGACGCATTCGAATTAGCGAAATAAAGATGCTAATGTTATATGTACATCTATCTGTATGTATACAGTATATATAGATAGATAGTATAGCTAGTCCTCTCAGCTAGATCTGCCGTAAATGAATTGTGCAATTTCATCAGCCAGTGCCGAAAAACAGAAACAAACGAAACGAAAAACACATTTCGATGGTCTGGCAGCGCATCAATGGGGGCAGAAAGGAAGGGATCAGAGGGGTGGGGAAGGTGGCATTGTGCCGACCTTACCTGTGACCCATTTTCGTAATTTTCCCAAGACGCATTTCCCCAACCCCTGACACGCAATCCACTGCGCAGGTACAAACAAGCGTGCAACAAGCACAAAACTCGTTTCCTTCAAGGCACAGGGGTTGATAAGGGCAGAGAGAGAGAGAGGGAGAAAGAGAGTGTGAGAATGAGCACGAGAACATCTCGCATAGGCCGACACCCGCACGTAGGGCAGTTCTATGTTGTGGGCTACGTGCGGCATGACACGGCAGAAAAACTTGTACGCCTTAGGCCTGCGCTGTTTATGTTTATCACCCGATTTTCGGGGCCAGCACTTAGTCCATAGATATGGATAATATGCAGGCACCCCCCCACAGGCACAATGGGGTTAATTACACGTGTCCAGGCCGTGCTATCTCGCACAATTCCCATTTCCATTCAAGGTCCGATCTTTACTATAATAAACTAGAGCACGTGGCCGGTATGCGCGACCTTGTTCCACAGATATATTCTTAGATCGTGGGCGGCCGCGTAGTGTGCCAAAAATCATTTGCAGCTAATTTTAAATCAACACTTTTATTGGGGGTCCTACACGTGGCGCCATTACAAGTTCACAGGCTCTGGCGATGGGCCAACCATAAGACGATAATAAAAACAAAACTATCGATACTACGCCGTACACGTACGTTACATGCGTTGATCGCGCTGTGTCGTCAGCGTCATCGTCGCCCCCGCGACTCGTGCTGCTCAATTTAATTGATATGCTGCTGGGTCTGCGAAGTACGTCAGCCAATTAGCCGGCAACGTGTCGTTATGCTAATTTCGTGTGTACACACTTATGCGACGCCACCTATCGATTGCCCGCCTGACTCACCTACTACGTTATCGATACGCTGCGCGAATCGATCTTGCTTGCTGCTCCAGCTATTTCTCAATAACTCTTGAATAACTCTTGTGTTTACCAATAAATACAAACGGTAAAGATAAACAGATTAGAACCGGTCAACAAGACGACTCAAGGCTGAAAATGAGTCTCGAACAGTCTGGGGGGCCTGCAGCAAGCGGCCCGCCTAAGATATTGAAAACAACAAAGCCATCAGAGCAATAACAACAACAACAACAACAATAATTAATACTAAGGCAATAGCATTCAGTTTGTACTACGCAGAAATTCTGTGAAAACAAAACGACCAAAACAAAAAACATCAGCAGACCGCTAGGTTAAAAGAGAGAGCAAGAGAGAGAGAGAGCGTGCGGAGAGAGTTTAACGAGAGCGTAGGCAGTATAAATAGAGCTGCGAGCGGCCTCTGGGTGACAATTCGACTCGCAAAGCGAACCGAGAACGTACTCAGCAGCAGCAGCAGCAACAGCTGATAAAGCACAGTCAAAGGGAGAATTCCAAACAACGCAATTCGTGCAAACAAACAAAAGTCGTTCGATTACGATTTACAACAAGTGCAAGTGCAATTCACATAAAGAAAAATTACATAACCTCAAAGATGTCTGCATCTCCCACTGCTCGCCAAGCCATCTCCCACATGATGCCCGTCGTGGCCATGTCGAAGACCAAGAAGATCGTCATCTCGGACCCCATCCAGATGCCCGAGGTGTACTCCTCAACACCCGGCGGCACTCTGTACTCCACCACCCCTGGCGGTAAGTTTGCAAATATTTTGGGTAGAGTGAATCAGTAGAGAGACCCTTGATAAGACTGTCTCGCAATGAGTTTTTCCGCACTTGTGCATGACTCAGGCACAGCACACAATGTGCTTGCACAGCTGTCTTATCACCTGCTCGATGGCTGATGCAATGACACTGCGACTAATAGTTCGTTTCTTCTTTATTCTTGCAGGCACCAAGTTGATCTATGAACGCACCTTCATGAAGAATCTGCGTGGTTCGCCCTTGAGTCAGACGCCGCCCAGCAACATCCCCAGCTGCTTGCTGCGCGGTACACCCCGCACTCCCTTCCGCAAGTGTGTTCCCGTCCCAACGGAACTGGTGAAGAAGACGCAATCGCTGAAAATTGAGGATCACGAACAGTTCCAGCTGGAGCTGTAAACAGCCAAAGAACCTTCAAGGGAATCCCTATTCCAAGCAGCTACTGCCAAAACTCATTAGCCATCAACCTAGTTGTATTATACCTGCATATTTAACTGATCTTCCAGCCATAATCTTGCATCAAATTTCACCGGTTCCCACTTGATTTCTCATATAGACTATAAGCTCTTAGTTCTTCCCGTCCAGAGGGACGATTGTTTAGTTCTCAGTCATATTGACTGAACTTGTTCTTTGATTATGTTTTATATAGTATTAGTTCTTAAGCAATAAAACGTAAATAATGAAAATAATCTGAATTCATCAACGACTCTTCATTGTTTTATCAGCCGATCAGCCTTGAGGGGTGCTTTCTATTATGAACGGGTTATCAGAAATTGGTTTAAGCGATTGTCAGTTCACCTTGAAGGGAAGCCTCTTCGATACAAGTACTTAATTATGTATTTTCGTGGTTTGTTGAACTTCTCTGGCTAGACCGGCCGGTTTTCTTTCCCGAGAATACGAAATTGCGTTTTGAAACTAAAAACTGCGCAATTCCCGTAGACAATGTGAAACACCCTTACCTTTCCCTCCTACCGGGAATAACTGCTGTGTTTTTATTGTCGCGTTGTTTTCAGGATAAATTTAGGTATATAAAGAAAACCATTGAACTAAATATTTACCAAATATCAAGGCTATATATAGATATTATTGTATTATATGTTTGTAATTGCTTTCACAAATTGCTGCGCAAATATCTGAATAAATTTGATACACAAGACTGTAAACAAGAATATGTACATACGTAAGTATGTATATTTGTTTATCTCGTATAAGCTAAAGTGCATATAGACAGTAAATAGTTGAGATAGATGTATTTATGACAGAGCTTATTGATTAAATTTTTAATGATTATAATATTGACAAGATATGTATAATTTTCTTTGTTGAGTCTACCATGTATAGGGTATAAAACTATGTAAGAAGATCTATTAAATAACTACAAATTGGTTATTATATTATATATAGGTTACCAATTTAGAGTTATTCAATACATTGCATTTGATAAACATACTTACATGGATTCAAACTGCATTGCTGTGATATACATATGCACATACATATTTATATGGTAGATAGCACATTAATAAAAGTGTTGTTAATTCAGCCTTTTTCCCGTCGAATCTTTTCTTTTTTAAAGGCTTTACAAAGTCTTAAATATTGACCCATCTAGCTTATTTTGAACACCGAAAACTGCATACATTCCGCCTTTATAAAATTCTGGCAACACTGCAGTTATGACTAACGTTTGTTTATTTACTTCTTGAGCCAAGCCCCCTTTTTTGCAGAGTTGAAAACAACAACAACAAAAACAACATCATAAAAATACGCATTCCTGTCCATATTTGTTTGTGTATAGGCAACCCTACACGAGTGTTATCGCTTTAAACAGGTTGCATTCATACAGTACATATGTAAATACACACACATGTACATATGTCTTATGCATATATATGTGTTTGCGTCCCTTAAGACGAATCTGAATTAAAATTCCTATTGAAAATGTTCTTATTGACAGAACACGCGCAGTAGCGTCATCAAAGGCAGAGAGCAAGAGAGAGAGCGAAACAACAAGAGAGGGGAAGCACTCACAGAGAGTGAGAGAGCGAGCGCAATGCAGTTACGCCATTGAGCCACGTGTGTGTAACATGTTTGTGTGTGTGTGTGTGTTTTTGTTTTGTTTTGTTTACGCGCTGCGCGACAGCAAACAGCGTCACATTCGGTATAAATACCGCTGCCTTCTGCCTTTGAATGGCAATTGTGCTCGCAAAGCGAACCGAGAACATACTCAGCAGCAGAAGCAGCAACAGCTGATAAAGCACAGTCAAAGGGAGAATTCCAAACAACGCAATTCGTGCAAACAAACAAAAGTCGTTCGATTACGATTTACAACAAGTGCAAGTGTAATTCACATAAAGAAAAATTACATAACCTCAAAGATGTCTGCATCTCCCACTGCTCGCCAAGCCATCTCCCACATGATGCCCGTCGTGGCCATGTCGAAGACCAAGAAGATCGTCATCTCGGACCCCATCCAGATGCCCGAGGTGTACTCCTCAACACCCGGCGGCACTCTGTACTCCACCACCCCTGGCGGTAAGTTTGCAAATATTTTGGGTAGAGTGAATCAGTAGAGAGACCCTTGATAAGACTGTCTCGCAATGAGTTTTTCCGCACTTGTGCATGACTCAGGCACAGCACACAATGTGCTTGCACAGCTGTCTTATCACCTGCTCGATGGCTGATGCAATGACACTCAGACTAATAGTTCGTTTCTTTTTTATTCTTGCAGGCACCAAGTTGATCTATGAACGCACTTTCATGAAGAATCTGCGTGGTTCGCCCTTGAGTCAGACGCCGCCCAGCAACATCCCCAGCTGCCTGTTGCGCGGTACTCCCCGAACTCCCTTCCGCAAGTGTGTTCCCGTCCCAACGGAACTGGTTAAGAAGACGCAATCGCTGAAAATTGAGGAGCAGGAACAGTTCCAGCTGGAGCTGTAAACAGCCAAAGAACCTTCAAGGGAATCCCTATTCCAAGCAGCTACTGCCAAAACTCATTAGCCTAGTTGTATTACTGATCTTATAGACATAATCCTTCATCAAGTTTCACCGATTCTCATATGATTTCTCATATAGACAATAAGTTCTTAGTTCTTCCCGTCCTGAGAGACGATTGTTCAGTCACATTGACTGAACTTGTTTTTCGATTATATTTTATAAAGTATTTAGTGCTTAAGCAATGCAATAAAAAGTAAATAATACTGTAAATATGTATCTAAATTGTTTTGATTGTTTTATCAGCTGTTGAACTGCGAGGCGCAAGTTAGCCTGGTTCTCAAAGATTCTTTCGCCAATTCGGCTCTAATCACCTTGACTGGGGTGTTCCAGCCATCTGTGTGTTGTGGGGTTTGTTGAACTGCTGGAAATACCGGCCGGCACACATGTCTGCCAAATTTTAGACTAGAGACAACAACAACAACAATAAGTGGGGGGTGGGGCTGTGTTGCTCAGCGCGTGGCACTGGTTCATAACCCACATTTGAGAACACACTTAGGTCGGATTTAAGAAACCGGCAGCAGAGGCGAAAGAAATAGATTTCTTATAACTGCGCAGTTCGCATGAATCGCCCCCTCAGCGTGCGATATGCGCACACACAACCACACACACACGTGCGCAGCTATTCACACATCAGTTCACATATGTATATAGTATATACATACATACATACACACATATACATATATCTAGCCAGCGGCGCATGGCAGCCAACGCGAACCCCAACGTCTGAAAAATTGCGCACCATGTAAATTTCGAACGATTTGTCAAATTTTTAGCTCTAAAACGCACAGAGGATTTAATTTTCGTATTAATCATCTTAACCATTGCAAATATATGTATTACAATATTATATATTGTTAATAAATTGTAGTGGAATCTATGGATCCATAGATTTCATTAATAGTCTTACAGAATTTCTTGAAATTGTCGTAATAAAATATTAAAACGGAGATAAAATGACAACACTTGCAGGTTCTCTTTCCTCCGATGATTCCAATAAGTTATATATAATGGTACAGCATAGAGTGGTATTGTGTATATTAAATAATATGAGTTGCACTGCTAAGTGCACTAATTTCTTAAATTTCAGAATATATATACTACTATTTAGGAAATTAGAAATTGCTCCTAAGGTGCGTGCTAACACCTGGCCAAAATAAATGTACCCTCTGCAATTCCGAATAGAAGTGAAATCGTGTCTTGGATTGCATTGAAATGCAAGCAGGGTCAAACAGTATACTGCTTACTTAATGCTTGTTGTCCGTGACACAAATAGGATCGTGTCTTGGGAAACGGCGGCAAAAAACCGTTTCCAGCTGTTGCATAGTTTTAAGCGCTGACGGAAATACTCGTGCTCGCAAGACATGTTATCGATATGTTGTGATCTATCGATGTAAGCGAATTCAGAACATTTGAAAGTTTTGTTAATTTTTTTTGTGTTTCAAAATAAATTTAAGGCATGCAAAACGCCAAATGTCAGATACTTAAATTCCTTAATAATAAGATTTGGTACCAATTTTGCCTGCCAATTTGATCAAGATGCCATTTATGTCCTCGAAAAAACCGATCCAGAATGAGGAAGAAGAACCAGTTGTGAACATAAAACTGTTGGACGAGACGTTCGACTGTCTGCATCGCACTGCGCGGTCCATGTGCCAGACCTTGGGGCGGCCCAAGGATCGCGAGTTGTGCCGCCAAACACTGCATGACCTGGCAATGTTCCACAAAATGAAGTGCTTGCAAGTTAAATACAATGTGCATACATTTTTGAGATTCTACTTAAAGGCGCTGCGCTGGACGCAGGTCAATCAGCCCATGTTGGTGTACAAGAAATGGGTAAGTGACGAGGAACAGTAATCCCAGATGTATGCGATTTATATATTGTACCTTTTTACAGTTTGGCGATGCATGCCAGAACATATCCTCGGATCCACCTGCAGCCGCACAGAATGAAATCCACGTCTGGCTGGAGGATGGTCAATCGTACTTGGCCATGAAACACTTTGATGACGGCTCGACCATGATCTATTCGGCGGTTTCGAATGATCCCGCGATTGGTTGGGTGGACGGTGGCTTGAAAAAATTGGTAGACGTAATGGGGAAATCGTAATTTTGATTGTGAACTATTGTCTATATATATATTTCGATATGCAACAACTTATCCATTTGCGAGATTCGGTGTATAAAAACATTATCAGCTTAAATTTAAATTTGTGGACGGAATTGGTGGAATGTGTGTGAGATGGAATTGTTTGTCAAAAATAATTGAGATTCGCCTATGAACTAATTGTCGTTTGAGCTTTACACAGCTGGGTGAGGCGCAGTTTATAAGGCACTTGTCTTTCGTTTGCTGGGAAGTGAAAATTTACTTGCGATCTTCTAGCTGCGCATAAAGGTGGCTGTGCCGGTCATGAGAATGAATCCGAGCAGGAGCTGCAAGGATTTGTGCATGCTCTGCAGGCCGGCGCCGTTGCAACTATCGCTGGAGCAGTAGCACTCCTCCCAGTAGACACCGTTCTCGTAGACACCCCAGTTGCAGACACCTGTGACGCCTGTGTCCGAGACAGAAGCACAGCGTCTAATTACCTGCCGCCAGCGACCGTCCCCTGTAAGGTGAAACAACAAGATTGTTAACAACTTGATCGACTAAATATTTGTTGTAGTTACGTACAGATGAAGCCTCGTGGTCCCTGCTGAATCACCTTCATGCAGAACGAGCCAGGCATGTGAGATTCGTCACTGTTGCACTCGATGGCGATGTGTTCGGTGCGATTAAAACGCTTGTAGGCTCCACAGCTGTCGTATCCCTTGCGATCCTGATCCGACGAGCATTGATAGCAGCGTATGGCTAAACTGCCTGTTGTTGTTGGGTGCGTAATCAAACAATATAATTTCAATTAGTAAACAGTCAGAAAGCAGCCACACCCAATTACTGAATTCATTCATATAACGTAGTTTTTACAACTTACCGCACACGGCCAGCGAAAGCAGTAAAAAGGAGTAGCGTAATAACGTCGACATTATGTCACTATTTAGTTAAATATATAATTAAAGAGTAAAATAAATTCTTTAAAAACAAAAACAAGATGCCTCCCTATAAGTGTGACCGCAGCGAAGCGTACCTGGTGTTTTCGTCTGGCGATTACATGTGGTGGTCGGTCGATAGGCAATTGCAGCTGATGCAGTGTTAGAAAAGAACAGAATAGTAGTACTTAGTTTGAAAAACAGTGAACAGGTTTCTTTCGTGAGCTCTATTTTTAAAAACACATTACTATTTTACTTAAAAACCTTTTGAAACACTGTGTGGGTAAATAATGTATACCTAATTTTCAAATTTAAATTATATTTTGCTGTTTTGTCATTCAGTTGCTATATTCATAAGATTTATATAATAAAGTTCCTGTATTAATTAATTGTTGCAGTTGATAAAATAAAGCCCAATAAATGTACATATGCCTATGCATATGTTAACTTTAAAACTCGTAAAAATACGTGACTTTTCTTCTAGTCTTCATCCTCTTCTGTTTTTAGGCTCAGTCCTCTCTCTCTATATGCCTTTTCCAATTGCTCCTTGTCTTCTGCCTCCTCCATTTCCACCTTGGCACGTATTTTCATGCGCGATCGTAACAACTCTCTCCGCAGAGAATTACTCTCCGCTTCAATATTCTGCACAAGCTGTCAAAGAAATCGATAACATTAATACATAATTATATTTATATTTTCTATGATTTAACTTACGCTTTCTGTCATGGCGGCGCGCTCTATAGAGTCTGCATCGGAGTCATCAGCACGCAGGAAGTAATTACTCATGCGCGACGAGATCGCTTTGCGTGCACGAGGCTGCTCAGTTCCAGGTGCTTCGGGCACATACTCGGGCGGAGGATCGTCCTTCTCTTCTTGCGATCTTAATTGAACTGTTCCAGCTGCCAGTTGCGCCTTCAGGGCCTCCAATTCTTCGCGCAATGATTTATTCTGCATTTCAAGCAGTTCAACCTACGTAAATGAATGGGGAATGATTAAGCACACGATAAGTATGAATTTATATCTATTTTCATTACACTCTCCAACTCGAAGTCCATTTCATCAATGATGTCGTATGACTCGTCCAGCGCCGTCTGCATCTTTGCCAGCTTCGCCTGCAGTTGCTTCACTTCCTGATCGTTGTCCACGCTCTGCTGCGATCTACGCTTCTCCAGCAGCATTTGCTGTTCTACTCAAGGGAGTAAGTTAAATACTGGATACATTTGTTTTCACATTTGCACTTACCCGAGTTTCTTTGCTCTATAGCCGACTTCATGACCAGCCCCGTCAGCGTCTTTTGGCGCTTGAACATCTCCTCCAGCGCCTTGCAACGCTTCACCTTCTCCAGATATGCATCGTGCAACTTGTTGTATTTCTTTTTATGCAATTGCAAATTTTCCACAGCCTGATCTCGTTCTTCCTCAAACTGATATGCTTTTATCTTGGCATCCACTTGGGCAGCGGCGCTTGAACCTTGACTAGTGGAGGCACGATTCAGTCTATGGCGTAGCAATATATTCTCTTCTTCTAGCTGAACATTCCTCGACTTTTCTATAGTTACAATTGAATTAATACAGAGATTACAGTAAGAAAGATTGCGTATACGCACCGGCTGCCAGCTCCGCATAGAGCCGCTGCATGGCGGATGAGGAGGAACGCTCCATGGTAAACACTTCGAATTGGACTGATTCAATTACTCATAAGGGCAACAGGCCTTATCTATTTGCAGGCAGAAAACGATAAGCTATCAATTAATTGCAGTTCTCTATTGTTTCCACTGTGCACAGAAACCCAATGCAAAAGTTGTGCAAAGAATAAAAACTTCAGAATTAATTACTATTTCTATTTTTAATAATAAAATGCCTAAAGTATTAGAGAAAAGAAACTTCTTCAATTTAAATTAATGTTATCAGTAGAACGTTTTCCAACCCTGTACAGGTGTAGTAACTGTATACATACATATGTATTGGTGAGTTTATCAATACACCTTTTTTCCAGCAACCCGTTCGTTCTAAAGCTCTTTCAGTATTAGGTTGCAACATCGGCTGAAACAATTCTAGGGTGTACCAATGTCTTTGTATACCCTGCCTTATCAAAATACATGAGTATTGAAGGGAATATATTATTAGTAGAGAAGTTATTGTATTAGATTCCAAGAAAACTTTGCTGTCTCTCTCTCTCTTCCTTTTTATGTCAAGTGAACTCTAAATTACAGATAAGCAATGTTTTTTTTCTCTCTATCAAGTCTACAGCTTCTTCATTTACCCACAATAAAAACATCCATATTGCAATTGTCTAGTACATATATATATGTTATTTATTTTGTTTTGTCAATAGTCTCATGTTTTCATTTCATATATTAATTCATCCGTTTGCGGTTTATTCAATATTTTCTCTAAATAAAAATATGCATTTTGTTTCTTATAACTCTACGCTTTATTCATTATGTGTAATTTATCTTTCACTTCTCTCGCTGTGTTCTTTAAAATCCATATTTTATATATGCTATCATTGTATAATTGTATATCTATATATATTTGAAGTGTGTGTAAATATTATGAGGGAGCACGTGCTGGGGGTGCTCGCATTTGCATTTTTCATTCATGTGACTTTTTCTTGGTGTAAACTTAGGACTTACGTATACGTACTTATATATCTCTAATCTAAATACGCTCTAAACAATTGAATACAGGAATTGCACTATGCGACACTATCATGTGTGTGTGTGTGTAATCACAAATCCCACTGAATTGCCATATTCCTTTAACATATATCTCGAGATGCAACTGGGTACTATTTACTTTCATACATTTATATTTAGTTATCTTAACTTATACGATACTATCTAAAATGCATTCGCATTGCATTACAATTCTGTGTGTATAATTAATTGATATATTTAAGGCATTATCGTTTAAAGTACGATGTTCTGTATTAAAACGTTGCATATGCTTGCTATTTCTTTATTTGTTTTAAAACAGGAAATTAAGGAATTCGTCTTCGGTTTCTGCTAAAATCCACTACGCTTTCGCTTCCATCATGTGAGACTGCAGACTATACTTGCTCTGATATGGATTCCTTATATAGTTTATAACGAGCGTTTCTATTCATGTTCATTTTCTAAACTTTCGTTTTATTGGTTTACTCACACATTGTTTCACAGCACAATTTCCATTGACAATTGTTTATACATACATATACATCGACTATATATTTTATAGTGTATATATCTTTTTTTTTTTTAATATTCATTATGTTATTCAGTTGCAAAGAGTCCAGCAGTCAAAATGTTTTTATACAATAAATTTTCTGTTATTTCGAAACCGAGATTTGAGTTAATCTTTAGCGCAGGGGGGGACAGGGGAGGCTGGGAAAGGAGATTAACAAAATAAGGGGATTCTTGTTATTGACTATGACAGTCGTATAGCTCTTATATATAATACATACGGTGTATGTGTATCAAATTTAATATGCCTATCACATCGAGCTAAATCTACGGATTGTTGCTTCTACTATGCCTTATACAATAAATAAACTATTCATAAATATTTTTGTTGTGGTTGTTGTTTTTTTGTTGTTGCCGCTTTGTATAAAAAGATTATTCCTTGTTTTGCATTGTTTCTTGTTGTTGTTGCTGTTGTTCTCTACGATGAAAGTACAATTGAACACTTGGTTGTAAGTACAAATTGAGTAGCTATACTATTCATTATTCATTTCAGCTGTTCAGTTAAGGAAATTGTAGACAGGATTCGCGTACGCCTGGAATGCTGAGGCGGCTTCCGCTTGGGCTGTACTTAAAGCTACGTGAGACGACACTGATGGGGGTATTACTTTTTATCAGGAACATATTTGTTTATGTTTTTTTTTAGCAACTACAAGTGAATCGATGTGGACCCCTCCTCCTCCTCCTCGTCGTTGTCATCGTTGATCAACTCATTGCGATCGTCATCGATTTGAATTTTATGATGAGAGTGCGATACATTTCGGTGCGGATGCTGCTGTTGCACACTCGGGGCAGTTGCAACATTAGCTGCAGCCACATCTGCAGGCAAAATGCTGTAGTTAAGTTCCCTTGAATTGGTGCGACGGTGTCGCAAAATGCTGATTCCACTTGCCGTCGGCTCATTGGCAGCTAGCGCAGCCTGATCCCTGTTCAAATCCTTGGAATTGTTGCGCGAATGAGAACGTGAACCAGTTGCAACAGCTGCTGCTGCTGCAGCTGCTTCCTGCTCATTGGAGTTCTTCACTTTGCTGGCATCGCTCACCACATTCTTTAGCAGATTCACATTCTTTTTGGGATTATGCGAATGATGATGCGGATGCCGCAGGAAATCGGCATCAAAGCAGATATTATTGGGCATATAGATCTGATCGTAGCTGTGATTGCGTGAATGTTTCTTCACAAAATGCCCACAGCCGGTGGTCAGCTCATCGTCGTCATCCTCCTCGGCGCAATCCTGTGGCCGCAACTGATTCTGTATATAACGTATGGGCAGCGTGGGATCATCGCGCAGTGTCTTGTGCCGCGCATCGTGTGGATTGAGATCGGTCGAATGGTTGCGTGTATGCGACTGCAGTTTCTTTAGATTTCTGTACTTATCCCCCGCTGCACCATCGCCTGTCGCGACGACGCCGCCAGCCGCTGTCACATTGTGATCCTTGGCAAAGCTGCGTATCATCTTCACATCACAGGATGCACTGCGGAAATGTTTCTTTGACTTGGTCTGCGGCACATTGCAAGCACCTGCAGCGGGCAGCACCTGTCCGCACTTGTCGTAGCTGCAAGATAAATGCCAATTAGTTGGATTCTACAGGGTATAACAGTACTGCACTCACCTGTACTCCAACTGCAAGATGCGTGAATCGTTGCGCGTATGTCGCAGTATGTCCGTCGGTATGATCAGTTCGCCGTTGCCACCAACGAATGCGGGATTCGGCTCGCTGCCCGTGAGCTTTTCCTCGAAGACTGCAAGACGAGGGAAGGATGAATACAACGATAGAGAATAGTTATAGTTATGCATGTCACTTACGTTTATCCAGACTAATGATGGAGCCTATGATGGGATCACTGGCATTCAATGGTTTCATCTTCTCCAGCTGCTTGCGTCTGCGCACTAGCCACCAGTCCACAATGAAGATGCACAGCGCAACCAGCTTGACGGCAGCGCACAGACCGACATATCTGTAGAAGTACAAAAGGAAAGGTTTAACTTAATACAACTGGATAACCTTAAACTATCTAACTTACTTATAGCGAAACTTCTCAATATCATAGATCAAACAACGTCCGCCCTTCTCGCCGCACGAGGACTTCCACAGCAAACAGGTCGAGTCAATTAGATTGCCAAAGAGTATGGGAGCGGGTATATAGCCAAAGAGACGAAAGATGACAAACTGCATGCCCAGTGCAAAGGAACGTTCCTCTTCGGACACACTACGCAGCACGATCATTAGCAACGGCATCTGCGTCGAGGCCACAACGAATGTCATGAAGAACAGGAGTATGAGGAATGGATAAATGGTGCGACAGGGCGTGGCACACGGTCCAGCTGTGGCCACCGGCACCACAGTGACCTCGGCGAAGTCCTGATTGGCACTCAGTGCTTGTGCCTGGCTGCCACCGGCGCCGCGATAAATATTGCTTGAAATGTTGGCGTGAACACCTGCAAAAAAGAAACAAATGAGTAAAGTTTTGACAGACAGACAGAGAGGGAGGGGCGAGCTGCCCACTTACATGCACAATTGGTGTAATTGCTGCTGGAGCTGGGGCCTGAGGAAAAGGCCGTGCAGCCAGCGTGACAGGGACTGAAGTAGGTCAGCCCGTTGTTGCCGCAAACGGGCTCCACTTCGCTGGTCAAGCACTCGCAGCCAAAGTTGCAGGCTGCCGTTAGATTAACTTGGAAGGGCTGATCTAACGTTGAGCCATGCTTGGTGTAGTAGGGTATCGTTGTGCCGGCCATTTTCAGATTATCGCAGCCCAGAAAGAACAGCATGGCATAGCAGGCCAAGCAGACGACATTCGTGATGAGCACAAACTGCACGGCGCCCTTCGGTTTCAGTTGGAATCGCTTCAACACGCAACCGCCAAGAAAGATGCCAATGCAGGCACCCGGCACAGCAATGGAACCCGTGAAGATGTTCGCCTGACTCTTGCCCAGACTGAACTGCGTTTCCAGATATTTGGGTAGGAACACAACAAATCCAGAGACAATCATCAGTTCCATGCAGGCACCCAGACAGGTTACAATGTAGACAGGATTCTTGACCAGACGCAGCATCGATTGTGGTATATCCTTAATGTCCTTGCCATAACCAGTATCCACTTTAGGCTGCGGTTGTGCTTCCTCCTCTTTGCTAGTCACTGCCACAATTTCCTTCTTCACCTTGCCGAGTTCATCCGTTGCTGCCACTGCTCCTGAGTTGTTTGGCACTGCCAGTTGCACCACACTACTCTTGCGTATCTTCTTCTTCTCACGTGTCAGCACCTTGGGAAAGGAGAAGAACGGCACTGCCACCACCAGCAATATGACGCCGCACAGCAAGAAACCGCCCCACCACATGCCAACCCAGCGACGATCACCGGGAGCTGCAAGAAGAAGGAATGAGGAGTAAGTATAAAATAAAGGCAGAGATTGCAACAGGAAATGAGCTCAAGGGGCGGCTCATCTCCATTCCTACTTACTTATCGAGATAATTGTTGATGACAGCGAGTCCATGTGAAAGGAGAGCAAGTAGGCGCCCAGCAGAAAGCCAACAACAGGTCCAAATGCAGCCATGCTGTACATGCAACCAATGTACATCGATGAGCTCTCGGTGCGCACATGATCATCCACATAGGTGGTGCCCAGCGTGAAGAGCGGACTGCCACCGCAGCCGAGCAGCAGCTGGGCGAGCACAAAGAGCAGCACTGGTCCCGTTGTCGACGCCTTGCCCTCAAGGCAATTGTCCTCGCGCAGCGTGTGCGGTGCCAAAGGTTGATTGGAGAGACCACTCGATAGACGACCCAGATCCATATCCTGATCACGTACCAATGCACTGCGACATATATTATCGCTAGACTTGTTCTTGATGGCAATGCCCGGATTGGGTTCGCCTGTGAAATGCGGCACCATGAAGACCAACGAACCGATGCCCATGATCACTGCACCGATGCCAATCCACACGGGTATGTGTCGCCTGCTGCCCAAGTAGCTGACGAAGATGACAGTGATGACATTGCCGATCTCATAGCTCGATGCTATCAAGCCCGAGTAGCTGGACGGTATATCGAAACGCTTCTCGATGGTCGTTATTACCGAGTTAATGTACCCGGAGCTCAGTGCCTGCTGCATCATCACCAGCAGCGAGAGCAGCAGCACAAAGATCTTGATGCGGGCAAATCGCTGTATGCCGTATGGTCTGCAGTTCAAGATGCCACAATCCCGTGAATGAAACTGCTCCTCATCCTCATCGTCATCTCGCTGATGATCAGCATTGTTGCATTTAATCCCCGCAGCTGCCGCTGCTGCTGCCGAGGGTTGACGACTGTGACACTTGAGCACGACATTGTCCAGCGATGCCTCTGCTGCACCAGGCGCAGTCACGCCCATCTTTGTCGTCGTCGTCGTCGTCGTCACTCCATCTTGGGCTGCATCGATGCTGCTATCGTCACCGCTGTTCGCTTCCGAATAGAGGCCTGTCATCTGGTACATGGATTCCTGTCGTCTGCAAATCAAGATCAAAATTTAATCAACTGTTGCAACATGGCCCAACTGTTTGTGGTCTCAGCTCTGGTTCCCAAGGAAAATTTAACTATTTAACATGTGTTATGGGGCAGCTTTTTTTTTTAAATCTGACAAATAACGGGTTCTGAAATGGGGAAATTGGATGGGATCATTTAACTAAACCATTTCTATTACAGAGATTACTTGGGGAACTAAGGCTTGTAAGGTTTTTTGCATCATCATCTATTCATATATATATTTATCTATCTATATATCTACCTTTCTATATATATATATATAACCTTCTTTATCAATGTATCGATCTATCTTATTATTAATCTATCTATTTATATATCTATCTGTCTGTGTATCTATCTGCCTATCTATCTATCTTACCATCTATCTATTCCTATATTCATCTATCTATCTATTTATATCTACATTTTCTCTCTATCTATCTATCCATCTACATACCCTTCTATCTTTCCATATACATATATATTTATCCGTCTATTTATCTTTCCAGCTATCTATACATCTATCTTTTTATCTGTCTATCTATTCCCTTTCTATCTATATCCCTTTTTTATCTCTCTATCAACTTATTCTACTCACAAGTTCCCCCACTAGTTATCTATTTAATAAACGATCAAACTACCTTTTAATCTGTAAATTTTGAATTTTGTCTATTGTATAAAAATTGAAAAATTGTACGTACAAAACTATAAACTTTTACAAATTATACAAAACATGTCATTTTGGAATGTGTAGATTATTGAAAAGGAAAACAAAACTAAAGGAAAATGTAAATGGATAACGTCAGGAATGTTTCTTTTTTAAAAGCTGCTTAAATAAAAGCGATTTCGTTTCGTTTCATTATTTTTTTTTTTTTTTTCAATTTTCACGTTCTTGACTTTCGACTTCTTTGCCGGCATAGAACTCAAATTCAAGGACTCACTTGCAATATGCGATTCAATGCCAAACAAACACGAGACGAGGTTGCAGTTGCTAAAGAATCTTTCGCGGAGTTGCCCGAGGACGAGGACGAGTTCGAGGACGGTGTCGATTGAATGCGACTTTGTCGGCTCACGTGCCACAGCTTGGCGAGAGGCGCCTCGACTGGGCGAGCGTGTTACATGCCAGACGACGACGACGACAGGGTAAGGTACTGTGAGGCACTCGTTGTTGGTTGAGGCGGCCGAGTTTGCCATGAATATCCATCAATATTTGACCAGCCCATCGTAATCGACAACTTGCATCGATTGTGATGAATTATTGAAACGGAACGTTTCGTTTCAAGTCGATTCGTTCCTGCTCCTCCCCTTGACTAATTGCACAAATACAAATACTTGTGAATAGCTTGTGAATACTGGCATTGAATACGCGATGTAATGTTAAGCCAAGGCAGGCAGGCAATTTACCCCGCTGCACTGCCGCCGGCCCGCCCAGGTGTCAAATTTATGTAAATGTTCGCGTTTTGGGAACCAAAGCAAACGACACGTGTCGTCCCACTGTGCATGGTGTGCTTGTGTTTACTTTCCCTCCCTCCCTCTCCCCCTCACTATCCGCTTACCTGTGACCTTTGCGATGTGCTGTGCCTCCTGCGCTAGTAGCCTCGACATCGCCTGCAGTCGAGCCTAGCGCCGCCGTGCAAGGTGTCCCAATCGGAACTGAGTCTGCGGCTGAGCTCTGTGCCTCTGTCACCGTTGCCTTCTTCCCTGTGGCTGTTGTGGCCGGATTGCAGTCCTGTTCATATGACGGATTTGTATACTGCTCCATGTGTCTGTCCACTCCCATTCCACTCTGCTGCTGTCCGCCGGATCTGCCGTTGCCTGGCATAACGTTGCCTTTACTTTACGTAACTTGTCGTCGCCCAATTCCAACTTGCACATTCAATCAGTTCTGAGAGTGTATTTCTGTGTGTGTGGATGGGTGTGTAGCTTTGTGTGTGCTCTGCTTTAGTTGGCAACTAGTTGGCTAAGGCTTGGTGGCATTTTCTATAATGAAAAACGGTTGATAATTAATAAAAATAAGAAATTAATATAAAATGATTTTAAAGAAGTTTTTAAAAATGCATTAAATCGAATTAAATTTGTATAGTATATGCAAGATTTATAACCTAATTCATAAGCTAACCTATCGCGATTTCATGGCTTAATATTATATAATTAATTTCATTGCATTATTAAACCTTTTGATATGTAAACCTAATGTTAATTTAAGTTTTCAGTTTCTTTTTTATAGCTCTTTACTAGATCATTGTAAGTTTTACAGTAATAAGCTTATTTATAACCTAACCTTACCTATCAAAAGAGCTTCTCTTTATAGACTACATTAATAGAAAGTGTTTCTTTAGCCTCATTGATTTATAGAACCTATATATAAATATTTGCACCCAATGTTTATTCAGTTTTCGGTTTCTTTTTTCTAGTTTATCTCTTGAACATTGTTAGTTCCACAGTTAATCAATTAAACAATCCTTCAATATGTCTAATATTTAATCTTTAATTTCCCAACATCTCTTAGATTATTTGGTTTTCATAATAAAACTGCAGCAACTGTTTCTGCTCTACAAAACCTAAGCCAATCAATTACAATCCATCAATATGTGAATGAATTTTAATTAATTTTTGCCACAATTGCATTTTCTTTCATTTTGGGACATAACCTGGAAAGATATTGCATTGGCTGTTTGCCAAAAAACACACATACGAAAAAGAAGAGATGGAAAGGGAATTATACAATTTTGTCATTGGATGCGCAGATGCGACATGAGCTAAAAGTTTTTGCTGTGACACCGAAAATTGAGAAACGACAAGGGGAACGGGTAAGGCAGGGCAGGGCAGCGCAGGAGGGCAACATGAAAGCAATAAGCTGCAACATTTGTGGGTCAACACGAAGTGAGAGAGAGAGATAGGGAGAAGGGCAGTGAGTTGGGGGGGGGAGTTGAGTATGCTACGAAGTAGTGCTGCTACATAATTGCCCAACAGGTTCGCTGGGCAGGCAGGAACCGCATTAGGCGAGCATTTGCCTGCAAATGGGTCAGATTGGAAGCCGTAAATTACAGTTAAGCGGAATAGCGAGGAACTTAAACCAGCAAATCTCCAATTAGTCAGAGACCCCCATGCTACCAGGAAGGTGGGGAGGGAATGGGGAAAGAAAGTGTGGGAACTGGAAGAAGGTAACTGAGCATCGATAGAGCGCACAGCGGAACAGCAGCAGGTGGAGCCATGTCCATTTGCTGATTTTCATATTTTCCTTCAGCCAATCGACCAATCGATAACCCACTGCAGGCATAGGATATACACACACACACACACACACCGATACACACTATATATAGTAGCTAAATGTGGGCGTTGTGGCCGTTGAGCCGCATATTAATGAAAGGGAAATCAGCAGCTGACAGCGCCAACGATGAAGTCTCTTTCCCTCTCAGACTGTGAGGCTTTTGTTGCCAATCCAATCCGGGCTCAGCTACACATCACCCACATGTCGACATACTGTTATTATGTGTGTGTATTTTTAATAGGAAACGGCGTCATCTGCATCCGACCACCTCTTACCACTGCCACACCTCTATCCTCCCCCATCTACCACCGCCCATCAAGTTCTGTTCCATTGTGTCAGCAACAGCCTCTCACTCGAGCCTCGGCTTGGGGACCTGCTCCGACGGTGTCTGCCTGGCGCCTTTTGTAATTATTCTGCTGCCAGTCAACAGCAAGCAGCATGTGCAGCCCCAGCGTCAGCATAGTAGACGACTCATGGCCACTTGTCGTCGTTCTCGCCGTGACACGGCACAAGGATTTGAGGCACAATTAGACGCGGCAATAGGACGAGCACTCCAGGAAGCAGCAACTGCGTATGTGCCTTGCTCATTAACTCTGACTTGTCAACGCGTGTGTGGAACTCAATTAAATCGAGACATATAACATGATATGGCAGAGGGTTACTTGATGACTTCGTGCGGTCACTTTGCCAACTTGATGAGGTGCAAATCACTTGGGGATGTTGATGGTGAATAAAGTTTAAGACTTTATTTGACGTTTTTTGAAGTGTTGGCTTTTGGTTTATCGATAACTTGGCGACTTTATACATATTAGATATATACATGTATATAGATATAAATACAATTCATGTAGCTAGTCTTATAATTTTGATCAGTTTGCCCAAATAGTCCTACAAGAGATTTCAACATTTTTTTAACGACTTAACCTAACTTTTTTTCATATTTTCTATTATTTGTTGACTTTGTAACTCTGATAACTCAAAGAATAATTGATAACTTCTAGACTAAATCAAGATTTTTATCACTATATTAATCTATATAATCCAACAAGAGATTTTAACATTTTCTTAAAGACCTAACCTCATTTCCTTATATTTTCGAATTGTTTTTGACTTTCTTACCTTAGCTGAGTTACAAATTCTTTGCTAAGTCATTTGATTAATAAACTACATAGTAGAAAAAAACATATTTTAAATCTTTTCTAATACCGAACCTCACTTTTGTATGTGTTTGTATGTTTCCGATTCCTAATTGAACTGGTAACCCTGATATATCACAAATTGAGTTTGAATTCTTAGTTTCTTATTAGGATATTTATGTTTCATGTTAGAAATATGATAATAAATTTAAAAAAAACCTAACCTAAACCTATTTCCCAAAGGTTATGCACTCTCATCTGTTAAACTCCCTATTCAATCTTTACCGCTATCTACCCTCCTGTCTATTTAGGGCACAATTCTATTAGATAAATGTATTAAAAGCAGAAACACGTACAGGTACTTGTAATGTTTTTGCTAAATTGCACTTCCCCACGCGGTTATCAGCTACGCTCAATTAAAAAAGATAATGAATCGAACAAGTGGAATTTCCACAGGGAATTTGCTTGTATAACTTCATGTCGATTCAATGCAGAGCGACAAGAAATACAAAAAAAAAAACAAGATGAATTCATATTGTGGAGTTGTGGAACGCAGGGAAAGTCGAAATTTTAAAATCCAGTTGACTTTTTGGCACTTAAAGTTAATGCATGGCATTAAGTTCGGCAACGACGATGACTTTGGAACCTGAAACAATGGACCAACTACTGATCCGAGGGTGAGGGCGAGAGAGATCACTTTTCCCCCTATCTCTCTCTCTCTCTCCCCACTTAATGTTGATTATAAAACACGCATTACGTAAGATGGGTGCAAAAAAAAACAACTGATGATAACCTGAAGGGGTTGGGGAATGTGAACATGAATTATCGTGTCATATAATGTTATTTAAGGGCTTTGCCGGCAGATGCTACAACTGAGACTATGAGAACTGTTGCCTCAGACAGATTAACTAGACTTTTATTAGTTGTGCCCACTTTATGAGCTCGATATGTAATTTCTGTCTGGTTCCCAGAAAGTCGTATATACGAAGTAGATACCTTTTATTACATCTTTTCTTTTTACAAACTGTCAACATACACACTTAATTCATTCAGTTTTAATTCTCTCCCGCCCATGTAACGAATGCAGCGGTCGCTTTTAATGACCCCGTCAATTAGCCAACTCATGTAGGTCAGCACATGGCATGATATGATAAATATATCATACATATATGCAAGCTGTAATTCAATTTTACTTGCAAGACAGCGTTAATTCTATACAAAAAAAGGGGATTGCCGTAGATCAAAGTGGTAATTTTGAGTTCTTTATAGTATGGAAACGTATGTGTAATAAAACGTTTCAGAATGAGGCAATTTCAAAACGGAAATCGATAGTTTGCAATAGCTTCATGAACTATTGTTGATATTTATCTATTGCATCTATAGATTTTATGGTTTATATATTCCTCAATTTGATGCGGATAAACAAAAGATGTGCCAAATATTATTTTAACAATTTTGATCGTATTTATAACTTTTTGACTGTAAATTCTTCTCAATATACTTTTTTAAATCATTAATTATTAAAAACTTTGCCTTTTAGTTATGAGTGATTCGATAAATATACAAATTAATTCGTAGACCTATTTGTAAATGAGGTTATTCAAGAAAGATAGTTTAATATAACAAATGCAACTTATTATCGATATTTATCTATAAAATCTATAAAATAAATCTATAAATCTTGCAAATAAAATCATTATATTATATTTTGTGTAGTACGTCTTTCAAAAATCTAAAACGCTGATAGCATTAAGAAAATCAACTCAAACCCTAGTATAGCTCATGGCTGTACGTTCTTAAGAATGTACTACTTTCGATAGTTTAACAATTAATTAACTTTTCCTTTTGGCTTCGAGTGACTCGACAATAATACGAATTCGGTATTGGCAAATAGTATTTTCTATATTTGGTTGCTTTGACAACCTATTTGTATGGTTAATTAATTGCAAGTCATTGTCTTGGCACACTCGACTCCAACATCGCAGTACATTCGCCTATGCAGGTTATTGTCAACGCTAATTTTGCATAACACATGTGTTACATACATCTATCATCTGGTTTTGGCTCTGACGCATGGCCAACATATGCAGGAAGAGGGGGGGGGGTCGCTTGGCCTTGAGAGCTGGCCAAACGGGTCCCATTACCAATTGACCACAGATACAAAGACAGAGACCGTATATTAAATGAGTCCGGTAACACACCCACGCGACTAACTTGAATTAGTAGAGCGAGCGAGACAGAGATATATGTATATGCAGAAACATTTGCTGAACTGTTCGATCAGCGCGTGATTAACGGTGCTCAAAAGTCAACTGTACTTTGGCAATAATCGAGGTCAACGTTTGCCAAAGCCGGAGAGGAAAGAAACAGAGTAGCAGTTGAAGAGCTGAGAAGAACAAAGAGCAAGCAACAATAACTGACAAATGGAGCATCAAAGCCGCAACTTGCGGCAAGTCCATTCAACTTGAGTGATTCAGTTGACTCGCTTGATTCACTCCACTCACTTATACGCCACCTTTGCGTGCAGAAAGATCTTATACGACAAAGATGTGCAATGCCAACGATCTCGCTGCAATGCGACAATTATAAATAACAATAATAAATACTGCAAAAATACTGAAAATAACTGCTGACAATTGCAAACGCCTCGTCGAGACTCGTTGGGATGCATCATTGACGACGAACTCACTAAGAGGATTAGCTGTCCGTCTCTACTTCTCTTCCTCCCCAACTGTGTCTCAACTGACTCAACTTGTAATCGGATATACCTCATCTAACTCACACTCAACGATGTGCTCCGCAAGGCATTTGGGTGGGTGGCCAAGCAGCACGTCAGTCAACAACAACATGGAAGCCCCCCAACAACAACAACAACCCAACCAATCTCTTTCTGTATTTTTGTACTGAATTCCAAACTTGAAGTAATTGCACGAATCGTTGGAATTGCAACAAATGGGAGCACCGAAAGGTGCTTGGTGCTTGAGAAACCCGAGATTGTCTGGACGAGTAAAGCGAAAGCGTTGAAAACTCCCCCGTCTAAATAGTATGAAACAAAGGAAATACCTTTAACTTTAGTTGTACTACAAATATTTAGCTTCTGTTTCTGTTCTACAAAAGCAGGCAGCAGTAATTGCATCTGTTTCCATTTAAACTGAATTGTCTCTTCCATTTCAAATTGTATAGTTTATTTCTTTAGTTTTCTTTGCTGCTGAAATATGGGTCGTAAAGTCAAGGGAACATCGTATAATCACTTGAAAAACTCTTATCGGAAATAATGTTGTTGCACTCTGCACTCCACACAGAGTATGGAAAGAACTGACGGAAGTGAAAACCAAATGATATAGTATATACATATATAATATAATATATATTTTAGGGTATGTGACCTGTTGAAGCAGAAATTAATGAGATGAAAGATTCAACATGAATTATTTAAATGTTATTATGAATTATCTAAAAGTTATTGGGATTCTATATGAGTTCATTTATGAATTTTAAATGCTGATGTTAATTAAATGTTATTAAGATTTTAAATGAGTTAATTTATGAATTCTAAATGCTGATTACCTATCAAATAAACTGAATATTACTGAATGATACCTTCAATCTAGTTGAAACTCCCTTTAACTTTAACATTTTCGTTCAATAGTATTTCAACTTCCATAGGTTTCATAAAACTCAACTAAATGCGACATTTTCGGAATTTTTCGGACAGCAAAAACAAACTCATTGTTGATATTTGCGCATGGAAAGGCAATGGCGAGCAAAGTCGCGTATGTCGTAAATTGTTCAACATAAATGCGTGTAAAATAGGTTCGCGCTAATTGCCCGCACTCTTTGCGTACATAGCCCCAACAACATAAAGCTCAACAGACTTTCCGGTCTCTGAAGAGCTTGAGAAAAAAAATATATATATGTGCAATATATAAAAAGTACATATACAAATAAGTAAACAGACGTGCGTGCCCTCCCTAGAGAGATTATCAAGTCATCAATGTCAAATGAAAACGGTCGAGGCTATGCAGCATTACATGAGTACACATAGTAAGTGTAGCACTTATGTACATGTACGGACATGTTCAGACATGTACGTACATACATGGGTAGACTTGCGTATGCTCTCGTACACGCAGTACTAAGTACGTCTGCCAATACACTCAGCAAAATGAAAGGTTCTCAGAAAGATAACAAACAGTAAACACAATGGAAAATATTTTAAAAGTTTCCAGGAATAAAACCTTTAGAATTATAACGAACAGATAAACAATATATGTATATATAATACTTATATGCAGAATATCGTATAATCAAGGAACTTTCCTTATTTATAAATATTTAAATTTAATGAAAACTTGCAGCTTTTACTACTTTCAGTAACAACTATACAACGATTTCTTAGAGTGTGCTTCTTATTTACTACGTGCGAACTATGAAACGTCATATAGTTCTAATTGTTTACTTTTCAAAATGTCCGTAGCGTTATCAGCAATATTTATACAATATATTATATATACATATATATTTTCGTAATTGCCTCGACTCAAAGATTCCCAAGCAACAGTCTTGTTTTCTACTTTTCTATTTGCGCAATTGTGCCGTAAACGAGAAAGAACATCACAACAGTAGTACAAGCAGAAGAAGCAGGAGGAGTAGCAGGTGGAAGGAGGTGGAAGTACACAAAGAACCAATTGCCGAAGACTTTGAAAACAGCTGTAGTCTCTATATATGCAACACAATTATCAAGTCAAGCTCTCCGACCCACAGAGCACAACGCGGCGTTTCGCTGCTCTTATCAATTGACAAATGGAATACTTGGGTGACTGCAATTATCATCTATCATTGTGGGTCCCTTATCTCTGCAAATGTATCTCGGAAATGGGCAAATGTATCTTACTGTTTCTCTCAACGAAAACGGAAGATTTGAACTTTTGTTAAAGTTTATTTTGAAAGGTGATTTAAACATCAATTTCAAAAGAACAAAAGATATAATGAAATGATGCAAATACATCTAGTATTAATTCCGGTTTCTTGTTCAGCTCAAAGCATTCAATCATGTTTCTTTCTTCCGATGAATGAAACAAAGTACAAAGGAAAATCATTTGAGCTTCTTCTTTGTTCCCAAATAATGTAACTAAAGGTTCAGCCAAGTTAAATTAGAAGAAATAGCTGAAGATTTTGCCAGCTGTTCAGCTTCTCATATATCACTCACTATCGCCAACCACATAGTGAAGACACACCCCGCATTTGTATTAACTTTGTGAAAGTCGTGTAGTTTGCATCTTTTAAAGACTCTTCGCGTATTAACAGCAATAAAAAGCTATAGAAAAACAGCTACAAACCGCATAAAAACGCGATTCGAGAAACAAGTTTTGCAAATTGGCTTCCTGTATACGAAACGCACAAGATATCGTATATGCATATAAAACGCTTGCTCGATGCATTTTGAATCAAAAATGGTTTCGTCACTTTAATTAAAAATGGAAACAACAACAAAACACTCAATGCTCAATGCGTTTAAAGTGTCGATTAAGATTCTAGAAATGCGAGAACAATAAACTGAGAGAATAATATGAAAAATAAAATAAAACAAAACCCGTATACAATGCCTAAGACAATCAACAATGACACATCGTCGTGCCCCATTGAGAGAGCTTCGTCGAGTTGGTAACCTGTCGCTGGGACACTTTACGAGTTCCGAAACAAGTTTCTGTATTTGGTACTTTGCCTGGTGGCTTTGAAAACTTTTTTTTGTTCTGCGCTTTAATGACCTTTACCATTTTAGCCAAAAGCCAAGCACAACAAAAACTTGCGAAACTTGAGAACAATCCGAGTTAGACAAAAGTTTCGCAAACTGTTTCGATTTGAACTGTGCTGAGATTGTCACATTTCTCTCTTTAATTACATCAGCCTTTCATCTCGATGTCAGCGGGCTACTCTTCAGGTTCAATGTACGAGCTAGACAAAGCATATGTCGCTTACAAAGACGAAGACTGAGAGAAAGAGAGAGAGAGAGAGAGAGAGGGAGATAGATGAATATCTTCGTGCGTGATCCGCATCTGCAGTTTGTAGAAGTGGAATAACCCGCACAGGACGTGACAGACATCAGACCAGACTATAATTGCTAGTACTATATAGTAGACTCGTATCTGATTGTTATAAAATTGAAAACGTGCGCCACATTTCGCATGGCAATGAGTTCTAGTTTCCCTAAGATTCCGTTCAATTGGAATTACCCAAAACATAGACGACTTTACAGCGTTAAATAATGAGATGACATCATTCGAGATTCGAAAGCGAACGTCTTCGTCGATTGTTTATGGTTAACTTTCAATTAACTGAAGTACCATCAAGTTTTTACCAGCAACTTGTTTCTGCTCACTCTCAGCTCAAGGTCAGACGATTTACAACACTTTCACATTTCGGCGCGCTGTTATTGAAATTTATATGTTACGCGTTAACATAATTTGACTCTGTAATTAACAGATTATGGCCTGGGATGTTTTTGTATTCGGTTTAATTGTTAATTTGAGGGTGGAGTTTTAATGAGACAAAGACAGTGAAGGAATTTTTTAATTCTGTTTGGGTAATTGCCGAAACATGGGCTTGGCATTTGGTTCCGATTCCGGTAACAGTTTTAATTTAAGTTGATGAATATGTCATGAATAACTTTAAAGTATACTCATGTTAAGGTAAATTGTCTTTACACTTCCAGTACTGTCTCTACACTTTAGTTCACATAACTGTGATCCGATTTTTGTTTTATTCAGATTCATTTGCATTCGAACATTATAATTTGTGCATTTTGGTGCAATTTTTAAAAAGAAAACATTTTTATAAATTAAAATCTTCAGGTTTTGAAAGGAATCGAATAAGCTAGTTAAAATAACTATAAAGTACAAATATGAAAGAGTTTAATAATTTCCTCTTTTATTTGCTTGTTGGCATAACCTTATAGCTATATATGTATAGCATACTTCTGGGACATGGGTAACTCTTTATTTATTTTGCCCACTTGCAATTCGACAGATGTCACTGCTGTTTTTCCAAGAATTTCAAGGGAGCACGATTTGTGACGTCAAACTGAAAATCAATGTGAAATGCTAATGGAATATTTTGCATCTTGATGTGTGGGGGCACAAATGCGCACAGACGTTTCCCTATCGACAGGCAATGCAAATTTGTAGGCCTATCAAGGCTTGCAGCTTGACGTCACAGTTCTGAGTTATACCAATCAAAATGGGTTGACAATTGCAATCTCTTATTTAAGAAGTGTATCTAGATGCTAATCTGAAACAACCTTCAAACTGTGCGTCAAAAAAGGTAAACAATTGCGAATTTCCCCATTTCTTTTGCCTTTTGTTTATAAATTATGCATTCGCCTCTATATATAATAAACATAATTAAATTAACAGTAAACAAAGAGACACAACGATGACAATGGCTAAACATGTGTGTGTGTATCTAGGCACGTGTGCTCTCTATCTCTCTGTGCGTGTGCTCTCTATCTTTCTCTGTCTGTGTGTGTGTGAGTGGGGGGTATACACCTACATATACCAAAATAGCTTTTAGCTTAAACACACACACACACTCGCACACAAACGTGTCACTTAGTCCGGCAGAAACGCGCTCAGCAACAGACAAAACGCTGTAGGAGGCTGGCAAAGCGACACGGTCCGCATTGAGATTATAAATAAATCTACCGTACACCAACAAGAAACAACAACATCAACGAGAACAACAAGAACAGCAGCTGAAAATGCGACTAATAAAAGCATGCAAGACCAGAGTTGCCCTCACAGCTCAACAAACTCAATAAAGACTATGTGGGGGGAAAATAAAGAGTATAGAATGACATGAACTAGGAAGATGAGGACTATTACTATAAATAATATAAATACTACCACAGATACTAGTATAATAATTTATTATATGTATAGAGAAATGAAATTATATACATGAAGAAACCATACAACCTTTCGTAAGAGTATAGAAATTTATTCTTGCCTTTACTGCAGTCAGACGTGAATGATTGGCGCCACACGTAATATATAATAAATTTATATGTAGATTGAGAAATATTTGAAACATTTTGATAACGTTGCCAGAATATTTATTAACGAATGTTATAAAGCAAAGCAAAACACATCTTACAGGGTATACACACTATCAGCTAGTGTAGCCTTGCCTAGAAGTTGTTGATCTCTTTGTTTTTGTTCTCAAACGAGCTCTTACAGCTATATAAATTGTATTTACCAAAGAAAACAAACAGAGACCGAGACGATTAGGCCAAGACAAA